>OY978457.1:11487769-13987769 GCA_963854805.1 Plagodis dolabraria
TTGGAACACGCGAACTTACTAAGCGCCCTTAAGCGCTTCGTTCCCCAGGCCCCTCCCCAGTACAACCACTATGGGTAGTACAACCGCACGCACGAAACCGCGCTCAGTTTCGTTAGCGTCATTCAACGCTAACGGTTTCTTTAGACAACGTGACCTTGTCCACGACTTTTGTTGCACCCACCTTATCGACATTATATGCGTGCAGGAAACCCTTCTAAAACCGGGGAAGGCGAACCCTAGGTTTGCCAATTACAGAACGGTACGTGATGATAGAGTGAACTCCCGTGGGGGAGGCACTCTTATCTATTACAAAAGGTCCCTGCACTGCATCCCCTTACCTACCCCGACTCTTGTTAATATGGAAGCATCTTGTTGCCTTCTAGCTATGACTGGTCATCAACCTATAGTCATAGCGTCCTGTTACCAAGCTTGTCAAAAGCCGATCGTCCGAGCTGACTTAGAAGCATTGTTCTCATTAGGAAGCGCCGTCCTTCTGATTGGCGACTTCAATAGTAAGCACATCCTATGGAATTGTAACGTCAACAATCCCAGAGGCATTGCACTTGAAAAACTAGTCGCAGAACTTAATTTTGACATAATTGCGCCCACTGAGCCCACTCACTACCCTCACACGGAAGACTTTCGACCTGACTTGCTTGACATGGCACTACTCAGAGGCGTAACACTCCAGTTACGCTCCATAGAAGTGGTTCACGAGCTTCACTCTGACCACCGACCCAT
The DNA here is from genome assembly GCA_963854805.1 of Plagodis dolabraria. Taxonomy (NCBI): domain Eukaryota; kingdom Metazoa; phylum Arthropoda; class Insecta; order Lepidoptera; family Geometridae; genus Plagodis; species Plagodis dolabraria. Next base: position 11,488,511 of record OY978457.1, read on the forward strand.
TATACTGCGACTAGGTCCCGACCCAACAACAGACCTCCCCCGCCCCACTAAGACGATAGTGAACTGGAAGCAATTAGGCGTTGCCCTAAAGGCTATCAGTTCACCGGACCTTGACAAGATCCCTGACGACATCCTGACTAAAGATGACGTAACCCTTGCGATCGATTCGTTCACTAATCACCTCTCCACCGTAGTAGGTGCATCCGCAAAGGAGGTCATGGTGCCGGACGACCGGCGCCTTGTCATTCCAGCGGATGTGAGACGATTAGTGACGGAAAGTAAAGCAGTGACCCGACATTACGACTCTTACCCCAGTAAAGAGAACAAAACTAAGAAACGCCACTTTGAACGCATGGTTCAAAGTCGCATGTCTGAGTTGCGTGATCAACAATGGGGTGACAAACTTTCAAACCTCGTGCCAAGCCACCAGGCTTATTGGGACTTGGCGCGAGGTATGAAAGGAAGTAACTACAACGACATGCCTCCCTTATACAGACCAGTCCCACTAGTCCCAGCGTTCTTTGACGAAGACAAAGCTGAGTGCCTAGCTGATAGCCTAGAGGCTCAGTGTTCCCCTAACGTAGATCACGTTGACCAAGCTCACCTCGATTCGGTGGATGCTGAAGTCGAACGTAAAAGCTCTGTGGTCACCTCTGAACTCCCACCAATCACCTTAGTGACTTACGCTGAGGTGGCGAGACTGATCAAGGCCCTCCGACCGCGCAAATCCCCCGGTGCCGATGGCATCTCCAACAGGGTTCTTAAAACCCTCTCTCCTCCTCTCATCCATCTCCTAGTCAGCATCTTCAATGCTGCTATGAGCCACTGCTTATTCCCAGACACCTGGAAATGTGCAAATGTCATTGGCATTCACAAACCAGGCAAAAGCTCATCTGACCCCACCAGTTACCGCCCCATCAGCCTCCTCAGTGCCTTAGGCAAACTTTACGAGCGGTTACTTGCAAACCGTCTCCAGTCCCATGCTAAGGAACACCACCTTATCCCAGATGAGCAGTTTGGTTTCAGGCCCGGACACTCATGCGTCCAACAGGTGCACCGCCTCACGGAGCACATCATTGAGGGCTTTAACAAGTACCCCAAACCCCAGACAACGCTAGCAGTCTTCCTCGACGTAGCGAAAGCTTTTGACAAAGTCTGGCACAATGGCTTGATTTACAAGCTATACCAATTTGGCGTGCCAGAACGTCTTGTGCTCATCCTACAAGACTTCCTTAAAGCCAGAAGCTTTCGCTATCGCGTGGAAGGCACCCTCTCCTCCCCCCACCCAGTCAGAGCCGGAGTCCCTCAGGGCTCCGTGCTATCACCCATTCTATTCGCGCTGTATACCAGCGACATCCCACGCTCTCAGCCTAACGTCCTATTAGCCCAATACGCGGATGATACCGCTATTTATACCACTGGGTGGCATATCAGTAGAAAGTCCATTCCCGCCCTCCAACGGGCCATCACCGAGATCGGTGACTGGTTCCGTAAATGGCGCATCGCGGTCAACCCAGTTAAAAGTGCAGCTATGTACTTTACTGAGAAGGGCCGCCCCCGTTACCCGCAACCTTTAACTTTGTTCGACCAACCCATCCCCTGGGTTAGTAAAACAAAATATCTCGGAGTCACCCTTGATCGTCATCTCACCTTTAACGATCACATAACAACCGTCCGTAACAGAGCGGCCTTCGTAATGGGTCGCCTTGGTCCCCTACTTCGCAAAGAGAGTAAAATGTCTCTTAGTAATAAGAAGACACTTTACACTGCCTGCATCCGCCCCATCATGACTTACGCATCAGTAGTGTTTAGTCATGCTAGTGAGGCCCACCTTCATAAACTTCAAGTCATCCAAAACCGTTTTCTTCGTAATGCAACCGGCGCCCCGTGGTATATCCGGAACACCGAGTTGCATTGCGACTTAAACCTTCCCTCTCTAGCGCAGTTCAATAAGGACTGCGCCCGCCGATACTTTGATCGAGCGCCCCACCACCCGAACCCATTGGTTGTCCAGGCATCGAACTACTCGACTGCCTCTTCTATCCCATTTTTCAAACCCCCCCGTCGCCGACCACGGCAGGTATTAGACGACCCGGATGACCCCATCGCAGCCATTACGTTGGCAGCTTTAGCGTTATCCGCAAGTCGTCGAGGTAAAATCCCCAGGTGTGAGGTAATCAGAGGTCACACAATCAAACACCGAGCTCGCCGGCGAGCTCGAGGCAAAAACAAGGTCACGATAAATTGCTCTCCAAATAGTCAAAGAGTATTATTCAGTAGGGCCCAATTGTGCAACACTGCAGTTGCACAGAGGCATTTTGCTCCGATCCCCCCCATGTCTCTCGACAGCGAGACAAGCCGAGGTCCGAACCACAGTGGTGCCCTTGAGCTCGCTGTCAACCCCTCCTATAGTAGCGGTACGTTTTCGGCGTCCGCAGGAGACGGAGGTAGAAAGCGCTTTTCGCCTTCTACGCCCGTCTCGGGAGAAGTGCCTTCGGCACTTCTCCCTCCCGGGCTATTGTAGGGCCAGGCCCTCGCCCAAAACCCGGTGGAGCTGGACGACCGCACAGGCGGTAGCCAGCATCTATGTCCTCCCTTATAACAAAAATGGTTCCTATAGTCACTAAAATAAACTACAAACAAATGAATTTGCCAACACAAAGGATTATAATTAACATACATCTAAACATTGATCTAAACACATCCGTCTTGTAGCGGAAACAGCACAAGACTGATCATTAATTTATTCGTACCTTGAGTTGACTTCCTCAAACATGCCAGTCGATCGGATGAAATAAGGGCAGATGAGCGAAGTGCGGACTCCTTTGATGCCCTTCGCCTCCAACTCCAGCCTTAAGGCCTCGTCGAAGCCACAGGCCGCTGACTTGGAGGAGCAGTAGTCCACAAGCTTGGCCACTCCCACATAGCCCGCCATCGAAGCGATGGTGACGATGTGCCCGTCGTCGCTTTCGATCATATTGGGCAGGAAGGCTTTTACCGTCTGAAATAATAAAACAGTTTGATTAAAATCAAACGAAAAACTAACTGATGGCTGCACTGTCTTATATGGTATGGTATGCGGTTATGGTAATATAATTAGACAACAAAATACAGCTCATTCCAGCCAGCCCAGTGGTAGAGGCAGTGTGATTTCGGTGCGTAAGCCGGGCAACGCGGCTTCGATTCTTGCTAAAGGTGAAAAATAGTATGCTTTAAAAATGTTGAATGTGATTTTTAATGATTGTAACCATATGATAGCCAGTAATTCTAGGTTAGCCTGAACAACATCTTCGACCATATCATCACTTACCATCAGGTGAGATAGTGGTTAAACGTTAACCTATCAAGCATAAAAAATAAATTTAGAAGTAGCCTGGTTGATGCCCATACCATCACCTGTGACGGATAATGTAATATAATTAGATCACAAAATTCGGCCCAATCGAGCCAGCCTGGATCGCACCGGGTGCTGGATTAAAGCACCCGGTGCATAATCGGATTCGATTCCGAACGAGGTGAAAAATTTTATGCTCTAAAAATTTAAAATGTGATTTTAGCTTAGCACACCTGCCTATATTTAGAAAAAAATACAATAATTCTCAAATAAGGGAGGGTTATACAAAAAGGAGGAGTTATAATTAATTTTTTTTATATTTAAATTGGAGTCGTACGTGGGCATGACCCAATCGTCTAGTAACGTGCTGGTATACAAATTTGGTATTTAGTACATTTGTCATAATCAAGCTTGGCAGGCGTCTTGGGGATCGTAGTGCAAGATGGCAGTTCTTCAAAAGGCGCTGCTGCCCACCTTCTAGTATTCTTCCATTCGTCGCCTCTTACGAATTCCAGGAAGATATGGAGAGGAGGGTGCAATTCTAGTGCGGCACTTCACGAGCAGAACTCTTATCGCTAAAATGAGTAAGGTTCCGGGGGCCGAGTGGAATAGGCATCCTTCACAAAATCTGAGGACGCGAGCTCGATTCCCGTCTGCGCACCGCCCCTATGACGGTTAAAGCAATACATTGGAGCACAAAATTTCGGCTCGAAAGAGTAAGGTTCCGGTGGCCGAGTGGAATAGGCATACGGCGTGAAATCGGTAGAAAAAGGGTTCGATTCCCGTCCGGACCAAAAAAATTTGTTCGGCAATGAATTGTAAATGGCAACTCTTATGTACTGTTTGCGAAATATTATTTGCACGTATTTTGTATTGTTTTAGAAAATGGAATCGGTACAAAGAGTTTGTATTATTTTAACTTTATTGCTACCTAAATACATCGTGTTCATAATATTAACTCTATACATACCCAAAAATGCGCCAGAATGTTGACATCGAACGTCCTCTGAATAAGATGATCCGGGGTATCCAACAAGTACTGTCCTGAGACCACACCAGCATTATTAATTAGTAGATTTACCTGAAAAAAAATACAACTTTCAATACAATACATTTAGTACCAACTATATATAATATATTTTTTATTCAACACCCTTGCTCGTAAAGTGGGCTTTATTATATCGTAGGGCCATAAACCGAACTATAACACCCTCGTGCATAAGAATTATACACTAGTGCGTAATAGAATTATCTCTACAATGTTAATAATGCTAGTACCTAACTGCAAATTATATGCGAGTCAACAGAGCATTTTCAATTTAACCGAGTAATTTATCCCTACATTGTTAAGTTAGTACCTAACTGCAAATGATATGCGAGTAAACAGAGCATTTTCAATTTAACTGAGTAATACAGATTTGTAACAACAAAGAAAAAAGAAAGATTTGTCACAATAAAAAAAAACCTCTTTGTTGTTACAAATCAATAATAATACATTTGCCGCGCACGAAAAAAATAAATTACGCGCTATTTTCCATAATTTTCGTATGTTGTTCTTCCTCGCAAGGGTGTTGAAAAAGTGCGTATGAAACTCGTGAGCAACTTGCTCATTATACACTTGGCTGATTTACGCCCTCGCCTACGGCTCGGACTATAATATACTAATGTAGAATATTTTTCTAGACCGTGCTGTTACACCTAATATATTGCTGACCTAGGCTCGAATCCCTCACAAACCTATTTACGCGTTGTCAGCAGTATTTTTCTCTATTTAAACGGTGGCTTCCAAAATTAAGTGCTCAGATTTATTGTGATAGCTCCAGGAGTCACCAGACTCAGTACCAGTATACCCTTCAGGTGGAACCTCTGCCCAAATTAGTAGCAAAAGTGGGTTGCGGGAACTTGTAAGTTACGTGTAAATTAATAATTGTATTTTTTCAAATAAAATATATGTATGTGTGTGTCCGTAAATTGTTTTTTTTTTAAGACAACAGAATAGGTCCACACAACAGTACGCTCGAATTGTCAAACCCTCTGAACTTGCTCCGTGTAAAGCGACATTTAGCTAAACTATTCCAGGATACTCAGATTAGGCTACGTGGCATTTCTGACGTCACGTTGCTTAGCATGGAATAGAGGCGAAATGATGCCTATGCTTATTTCTTTGTATTTATAAATATATGTCTAAATTGATAATTTAATGTTTGCTATGTACACCTATCACAATAACATAATTATTACGGATAAAATACTTCACTTCAACTCAGCTCAAATTCGTGCCCAACACAAAAAAGTGCCTATCAGATATTAATTTAATATTTAAGAGTGTGTGTGGGTATTATACATAAGCACTTATTATTATTAATTAAGTGTGAATGAGTCAAAATAAGTTCCGAAACTTTTAAAACGTTTATATTTTATTATATACTTAGGAATAAGTATATATAAGTATATATACTAAATAATATGTTATCATTCGACATACATTTAACTATGGTAATATCAATTTTATAAGCACCAGTGTCTTGTTTAGATACATCTCTATGTTTCCTTGACAAGTATGCAAATTATATTTATAAAAGGCTTTATATTTAAATATATTACACAGAAATCCTTAAGTGCTTTTACGGAAATTACTAAGGGTGATAGTGCCGAATCAAATTTAAGTATATATCTAAGAAGATCCTTTTAAATTTAATCTAACACCAGTGGTGGTACAACATAGTGAAATTTGGACTCTGAATTTCACTGATGGTTGCCTTTTGAGGAAGTGAAATAACCATGGGTTATTTTTTCAGTATGAACAGAGAGTGTAAGTTTTGTTCAGATAATTGACAACGAAAAGTGGAAGGGTTCATAGTAGGTAAGTACATGGAACTCATGAGAAACTACAAAATTACAAATTTACGAGACGAAAAATTTTATTCATGTGCGGAATTCGAACCCGCGCCTATCCACCCCTTTAGCCGGGGTATGCTCTGACCAATGGAGCTAACATGACAATGAGACATAACTCAATTTTCCTATCGTTCTTAATCCATCGTATTGGGATGGAGCGACATCTATAGTTCAACTTACGTCGTACTAAATATGCTATTATAACTTAAATAAAATTTACATTAGCTTAAGAATGATGTGTTAAAATATATTCTTATGTAGAAAATAAAAAATATTATATATATTTATACAGATTTATCAAATAAAAAATGAAGTAGTAGTATTAAAACTATATATATATCTTTAAATTATATATGACGACACGTTTAAAATACAATGATGACATCTTTTTTCACGAGCGCTAATAATTTTATCATTGTCGTGCCATGAAATATTTTTAGTACCTATCCATATAATATGAATTGGTAATTGAAAACATTGGTAATCATTTATCCAGGTGATTTTATATTTACACGTGTAAATATACATTTAAAAGAATACTTTATGTAATGAAAAGATTCAGGCGTTACTTTGCGGAAATCCATATTTAATAATATCAAATATTTTTAAAATTATCTTAAGAAAACATAAAATAATATTTTAATAAACACTTAAAAAGGAAAATATATATATCTAGTGACAATTTCGCTGCGTGGCGTTGGTGACGTCACGTAGGCTTAACAGGAAAAATAGGCGAAATTGACACTAGATATATATTTTATACTTTTTTAAGTGTTTTATTAAAATATTATTTCATGTTTTCTTAAAAATATTTGTTATTATATAATACTTTATTGCAATACCATACATACCCAGCACTAGAATTATATACGTCGTAAGTTGAGTTGGTTTGGTTCTCATATCTAGCCCCATATTCAAGGTGCCTGTTTACTACAATCGATATAATTTACCATCAGGTGAGATTGCAGACAAAGGGTAGAATATTGAAAGACAAGAACGCTACAAAACTTCTTTAATCTTTTGCTCATCACACAAATATCTGCATGCTCCGGTTAATATTCAAACCTGGAACTTTGAAAAGAGCCACTACCTTTAAACAAAGCTACTCAAGTAAACCAAATTAAATATTGCTAGGCAATACTTCGGGCCGTTTCAGTGTATAATAAATTAGCTTTGAAGCCGCGGCTCCGCCCGCGTGTATGTTGAAAATCGCGCAAAACCATTAACCTCTTTTGGACAGATTGATAAAAACTATCCTATGTCCTTCCCCGGGTCTCAAACTATTTGATTTTTTACCTAACCAAATTTCACCCAAATCGGTCCAGTAGTCTTTAAGTTTATTCGTTGCATACAAAAATACTTATCTTTCCTCTTTATAATATTAGTGTAGAACTTTAGCTAGAGGTCTAACACAGAACCAGAGAGCCCTGCTTCGGGTTTCGCTGCAGTCGAGTAAAAAGATTGAGCCGCCAGCGTTTTTTTTTCCTTCACTGGAGAAGTCCATATTGGCTCGCCTTCGATTTAATTCCTAAATTATTGTGGCCTACAATTGCTTATCCTAAATGATACATAATAAATGCTTAGGCATACACAAAATATATACAACAGCTATAAGCATAAACAGGGGGACTAAAATTGTAAAGCATAATATAATATTATAATGGAATTATGGTATATCTAAGCATAAAGATCATCCGCCGCATATTAAAGTACATACAAATTTACTTCAACATCAGCATCTTTATCATCAACAGGAAGAATTCCACTGTTGAACAAAACCTCCCCCATAGTACGCCACAATGAACGATGTTAATAAGCTTTTTTTATCCATCAGCTCCTGGCGACACTGATGATATCGTTAATCCATCTAGTGAGAGCCTATTACTACATCTAAAAACGTTTAATATTATATTATCTTGCGTTCCGTTAAAATTATATATTTATCAATACAGTAAACGTGTCGACGGCTTACAGGTGGTCCAAGGGCAACCTAGCCTCAAAAAACCTATAAGATTATAATATTACTGCTATAAGATTAGATCCAAAATAAATGGAAAATATGAAGATACTAATAGAGCATGATTTGTTTCATATACAGGGTTACAGAAAATTACAAAATGTGTGCATTTTGTTATTTTTTAAAGATTTACTACGTTCCCAAACAAAAAGAACGAAATATGCGTTGTAAACAAATACAAATAAATATTAAGTAATAAAAGATTATGTGTCACATTAATTTATACCTACTAAAAATAGAATAAACAACAATAAGACTTTTATAAATACAGTACATAACAAAACATTTTATGAAACAAATGATAATTTCAAAATATTATTATGGGACCTTGCAGTATGGCGAACATTTCCTGTTATAGAAGGAATACAAAAAATATGCGAGTCAATATGAGTCAATGAGCCTCACTGGAAGCTACCGTACCTTAGTAATTTTTTTACACAACTACTGGAACAGTAAATAAATATGTTAGTACTTTTTTTATTCCTAATAGGTAAAACTTAATACAATTTGAACTACACGAGCGGGGTTATTACGCTAAACGATAGGAGCCAATGGATAAATTTGAGCTGTGATTAGCTTACTACGATAGGTCAGTTGGAAGAGCATGTCCCGGGACGGATGATCTCGGGTGGGTAAAAATAAACTATTCATTGTAATTTTCTAAGCTTATGCGCTTAGCTGTATGTTATGTAAATTGTATATATAATGTATAAATTGTTACGCTTACGGATCTAACGTGCCAAGTTCTCAAGATATCTAGCCCAAACGGAAGAAATTTATATCTCTCACCAGGATTTATTTCTTTGGCTTCCAATTTCTGCGTGTGAATTATAATTACCATTACAATTAAATAAAAAAATATCATACCCTGCCCACTTCCTGTTCGACCTTTTTGGCCACTCTGTACACGTCTTCTCTGCTGGCGAGGTCCACCAAGTAGCCGTAGCATTTTCCACCGACACCCTTCACCAGTTTCACAGTGTCTTCCAATCCTGAAATAAGGAAACAGATTTTTTTATCATATCGAATTGAGAAATTAGTAAATTTGAATAACACAAAAACCTATTTCCAATACAGAATACTATGAAATAACTCGTATGGAAGTTGGTACCATGCCAATTTACAACATTCTGAGCTCACATTTTCATGGTCCGACTTTCACAAGTCATTTCATACATTTCAGTGTCAGAAATCGGTGCCGTTCTTTTTAAATTTTTCTTCCTTTCGCTAGATTATACGTACTAACACAGAATAAGAAATATAATAAAAGCTGCAGTACTACCAAGTTCGATTTTCACTCGCCTAAAATACTGGTCACCATACGTGTCACTTATAAACTACTCAACCAATATCGATGAAATTTAATTGGGACCAATTTTATTTTCTATTCTATCGAGACGGCACTAGCACGGGGCCCACCTGGTGTTAAGCGATAACCTTTGCCTTTAACACATGCAGTTACAAGTGGCGAACTGCACTGCGGCCATGAGACAAAGTTGTTAAGTCTCATATGCCAGTAATTTCACCGGCACCGGAACACAGTAAGGAAACATTATTGGTTAGCGGTAGTAAACAGATCTGGTGGCAGCACTTCCACGGACTAACTTGCACAAAGAGTTCTTTTGCTATTATACAGGCTCTACTATACACAACAAAAGAATAATTATCAAGGTAGGATTATCCAGTCAGAGTAACTCAACGAGCCATGGAGAGAGCTATGCTCGGAGTTTCTTTGCGCGATAAAATCCGGTACGTGGGTATTCGCCAAAGAACCAAAGGCACCGACATAGCTTTCAGAATTTGCAAGTTGAAGTCATGAAGTGGTAATGGGCGGGCTACATTGCTCGACGAACTGATAACCGATGGGGAAGAAAGGTTCTCGAGTGGGTACCATGGTACACCGGAAGACGTAGAGTTGGTGGACCCCCCACTAGATGGACTGACGACATCATAAAAGTCGCGGGTAGCCGATGGTTACAAGCGGCTAATAGCCGTACTTTGTGGCGTTCTATGGGGGAGGCCTTTGTTCAACAGTGGACGTCTTCCGGCTGATGATGATGATTATCCAGTCAAAATTAATGAATACGTAAAATTAGATCCCTACCTACGCGTTAAAACACCTTATTTTCTGAAAGTTGATAAAAAATAACACTAGATATATAAGTTTATATATACCACCGACTCATAAATTGTGGAACTTAAATATTAATAGCTATTATATTAATACCTGTCATGAAATGATAATAAGATTTACAACTTGAGAAGACCTGTGACCAATTTACACGCTTTTTAACGCTTGTGTAGGGTTCACATTTAATGTTTTTTTATTGCTGATTGGTGACCACTATTTCATCAATGGTTAGTAGTAAGTAAGATGCGATTGAAGATGTTGTTCAGTGTGAGTAACCCCTTATCCTGGCATATAATTATTTAATAACATATATATCTAACTAACCCTGTTATGTGTCCTTAATTAATTTTATTGCAAATAATACTCATAACTAGATCTTCGTCTCTAAACAAATTACTAATTAATAGAATGTTATTTATTCAAAATTAATGCTGCCTTTTATAATATTAATATAGAGAAATAATACCTAATCTGAATGAATAATTAAATCTATACTACGTTCTCAACCTGTAAAAATTACTGATGTGAACCCTAGTGTTATGTAATTAATTTAATATATCAAAATAAAAAATAAAAACTATTTATTATGTAAATTTAATTGTTGTGGAGTGATTCGGGTTTTTATCCTCTCTACAGGACCCTGAAGTTATAACAGGAAACACCGAATGCCGGGAACTAACGAATTCAAATGCATGTTTTGTCAGCTAGCATGGAAACGCCTATTGCCAGTTCTAAGTTTCGTTTTTACATTAATTAAATTAATATTACTTTTGGGACAACATCAAAATAGTAATTCTTTTTTAGGCATTTACGCGGATAGCCACCCGCGTGCGGATCTAGCACGCATGTAGTCTGCCGGCATCCTAATTATTCCATTACATGTTTATCCCATCACGCGGACAGCACGCGCGCGGCCTGGAGCATGCTATCTACCGCATGCGGACTGGACCCGAGCGCGGGCGAAACTACGCATGACAGGAAAAAACCCTTATATAGATAAAGCGCATTAAATATATTAAATAATTACGTTTTTGTTGTGACCCACAATTACGCTGTTCACCTCTAAAGAAGACTTATAAACACATAATGTATGCACCTGCTATAGTTGTGGTGGTCATTAGCATCATCTTGGCTTTGGTAATGCCATAAAATATTTAATAAGGTAATACTTACGAACAATCAAAGAATCTGAAGGTCTTCGTTTGAAGCAACGGCAATGGAGTATAATGTTTTGGTATGTAACTACATATATTATTTGATATTACCTACTATATTGCCTTTTTATATGTTACAGTAAATAGGTAATAAAAAAAGTTAGAAGTCAGCTGGGTGGGTGACCTACTCGAAGTCCGACGATAAATTTCGAATACTTGAACAAGTTTTCATATTTCCATTGAAATTAAAACTGCAAGTTATATATATTATGGATTCGTTTTTAAGGCTAGAGTGCTCGTGGGACTTTCCATACAAACGTCGTTTCGTTATTTTAAATACTAAGTCTAATACTATGCTTCCGGTTTGCCAGATTTTTGTAAAATTAAGTATTTTCATCAGTACTAATATTATAAATGCGAAAGTAACTCTGTCTGCCTGTCTGTCTGTTACGCTTTCACGCCAAAACTACTGGGCCGATTTGAATGAAATTTGGTATGGTAATAGTTTGTAACCCGGCAAAAAAAACATAGGATAGTTTTTATCCAACTGCGCAAAAAGAGGTTAATGTTATTGCGCGATAACCGACATACGCGCGAGCGGAGCCGCGCCCGGAAATCTAGTTTCGTTATATTTTATATACTAAGTTTTCAAAGTCGGTAAAACTTTGCATGTTTGCCTTGAGCCTAATATCTATGCTTCAGATTTGCCAGATTTTTGTAAAATTAAGTATTTTCAAAAATAATAAACGATAAATAATTTTGTATGGGAATTGTTATATTGACATTGAGGGATAAAATAAACAATAAATCGAAAAACAAGCAAACCTGAAGCCTAGATATTACTGCTCACGAATATGCGTACAAAATTTCACCACATTTGGTATTTAAAATATGACAAAACTTCGTTTGTATAGAAAAGGCTCCATGCATTCTTCTCTTGCACTATCAAGACGAATCTAACGACATCTCACACATTAAAATCGGTTAAGCCATTTAGAACTGATCGAGATGGAGACAATAATGGAGACTTGTTCAATGGTAGGTGTTATATGATATGAAAAGAGGATTGACATTTTCAGGCACGATAGTACGGCTTTATTTCTCTATTTCAAAGCCATGTCTTTTATATGTGACCTACGAATTGTACATATATTCGTAGCTTGTTACTGAGGTTACCTAAGATGCGAAGAAAAGGTAGCGCATTCCAAAACGCTTTTTAGGGTTCCGTACCCAAAGGGTAAAAACTGGACCCTATTCCTGAGACTTCGCTGTCCGACCGTCTGTCACCAGGCTGTATCTCAAGAATGGTGATAGCTAAACAGTTGAAATTTTCACAGATGATGTATTTCTGTTGCCGCTATAACAACAAATACAAAAAGCTGGCCAAGGGTGAGTCGGATTCGCGCACGTTAAAACAAAAAAGGTTAAAAAATTAAGTCTAATGTTGTATAGCTAATGTTACGGAACCCTTCATGGGCGAGTTCGACTCGCACTTGGCCGATTTTTTATTTAAACTAGTAACTAACAAGAGCCTTATTATTTTTGGCTTTTTTCATATCTAAATGGATTAGGTATTACAAAATAAACTCAGGGTTTCCAGCTTAAGATTATAAGGACTGTTCCATATCCACCTATTGAATGTCGTAGACATCGTAGAAGGCAACTAAGAGAAAATACGCCTCTTGAGCAGCCTGCCAACACTAGAGTTGATTGCTGTACATCGGGCGCACAACAGGCCTAATATCCCGAAAAGAACTGTTTATATTAATTTTGTTAACTGTTTGGTCACTAGCTGGCCATAAAACAATTAAAATTTTTTTAACAATTGACAGTTATTTATTTCAGTTATGTAGTTAAAAAGCATGCCTGTTACGAGAACAACACGTGTAACCATAAAGTAGGGAAAATATAATATAACCTCCTTTGTCTTATCTATATAAGTAGTGATACCTACCTACCTCAAATATAAGATAGGATAATGATGTCATTATCCTATCTTATATTTGAGGTAGGAAGGCTTTTTATGTAAAAGCAATACATTTTATCAATTACTTTACGAAAATCCTTCGACGAGGGCTCAGACGTGATACATAAAAACAATAAGTAAGTTTATATCTAAATTGCATGTTTTTAAACATCTACAATCTTTCCGATTCTTTCAGGTTACTATGTTTATTACATCGTATGTGGGTTACTATAACCATGATACATAATATCTGACATGTGTCAAGTTGAAGTTGCATGCGCGCAGTAACCTCGTGTCCGTATTGTTGTAAGTATACGCCTTTACGGCTTACCCAACAATTCAGAACTTTTACAATTACATCAATAAATAGTGCTTACTATACTGTATCAGCCGGATCTTCCACTTCTGAACACAGCCTCTCCCACTAAGAGGGTAGCCATTCATGCATTGATTCCTGAACGTCTCACTCAGAATGCTCAAATTATTTATGTCATGACAGTGCATTAATAGTTTTCATGCTAAATTTCAATAATAGTGATTTAATATAAGTAGATAACTATGTTATGGCATATTGTTGAGGCATAGTATTCTTTCAAAACTCGCCCATGTTATGCTCTACGCTATTGAATATATATATTATATAATGTATCCATATATTGAAGCACTACCAATGAATTTATGTACAAAGATTTAAAAAAAACCTTAACCCATAAATTATTATAATTATCCAGTAATTCTTGGTGAGGTTTCTTACAAACGTTTAGTTTGGTGCCTTAGTGCCAGATGACCTAACCCTCTCTTTAAATACTGTGGCACTAATGTTTGCTGTGCTTCTTGGCACTATTAAGTACTCACTACAAAGACTCTATTGATTATCATAGTTTTAACCACTGAAATGTTTGGTGAGGCTTTAGAGTTTCAGACTATAAGGATACGCATCCTCGGCTCACAATAGTTCCGAGTAAACAACACAGTTGGTCAACAGCCTGGATATATGTATGTTGCGCTAACCTGTTCCAGTTATTAGTACGAAAATAAGAAGGCAGCCCAAAGACAGTTAAGTGCTGGAAGATCGTAGAGAAAGTGAAGACCCATAATGGGTTGTAGCGCCGGGGTATTTTTTTTAATTACTGATAGGCTATAGTCTTTCACTACAATCTCACGTGTTGAAAAGTGTTTGTGGTCAAAGAAGTTTGCAGGCTATACACCTGAATTTATGAGAACTAGCCATCAAGGACAGCTGCCGGCACGTACCATTTGGTGCATGGCGGCAAAATTTGTAGAATTTGAGAGTGGTAATTAGCCGGGCGAGCATTTACAAAAGTTGTATAGTTACCATTTACTATATTCTAAAGTTTGAGCTTCATCGGAGCACGATTTGAACCACGGACGTCCGCACGGCATTCTCTAGCACCCATTGCGAGTTGGTTATCATTGTTTCAGTAGTAAATAAGTGGGTTATTACTTTCATATATAATAGGTAGCTTAGCAAGTGTGTCAAGTTGGTATTGCGTGCGAGCAGAATCCGCGGCTCGTCAAAGTTCCGCGTCTGCTTGTGGTCCGTGTCGAAGCCACATGCACGCTTGATTCAGACGTTTTGGGATGACGAGAGAAAAAAAACGAGCTCTTATCACTATGCCTTTGCTATCCGTCCGTCATTCTATCCGTCGTACCTTTTTATAATTTTATCCGTAATAGGCAGCTGGTTGAAATTTTCACAGAATATGCAGGTGTGTAATAGGCAATTTTATAATTAATTATAAAACAAATTTAAATATTCAGCGTCACAAAATATACATCTTTGTTGTAAGATCTTTTGATATTGCTCTATAGTATACACAGAACCCTCGGTTTCAGAAAATTCTGAATCAGAGAGTGCGTTTAGGAATTTAATTCTTATGCATTCTTTGCTTTGAAGGTAGTTTCATCAAAGATTCTTTGGTGAACTAATATAGATGTTTGAACTTTCAAGAAGGTCGCGAATTTCCAATATCTATTTTAATAAATTATTTTATCGTAGAAGTGGATCTCTAATAATCAACATTTTCTCATGGGTTCTATTTTTACGAAGAGATTCACTGGAGAGCTACTCAAAGATACATAAGAAAAGCATACATTGCGATTATGCATGTATTATCCAATAAACAAAGATGCACAGTTGTATCGTTGCTCTTGGCCGAGTACTCTTGAAACTTGCCCCCGATCGAATCGACCAGCCTGACCGCTACTACGAGTACTTACATAACATATCCTGCTCACCTTGTTCTCACTGTAATTCGGTAGCCGAATAAACGGTGTTAGTTACGGCGATGGTTATGTTTATTCTGTAACGTCGAATTTATATTCAACAACGTTTTTAATACCTTGTAGGATGGGTACCTTTACCTCAACTTATACCTTGCCTTCGACAAACTGCGGACCCAAAAATACTGGCATACCAGTCATTTGTTTTTACACGTACCTTGTCCAAATAAATATACTGTGTTTCTTCTCTACTATTGATGAAAATTAAATCGCTCTAAGATATTGATTTGTTTTCGATATAACTACAGCTATCATTGTTTCTGAAATTCTTAGAGTTTATATATGTAGATCTACATAGACACTAATATTATAAACAAGAAAGGTTAGTATTTTGGTATGTAACGAAAAAACTTAAAAAAAACTGGACTGTCTTGAAAAATCTTTCACCATTAGAGTCCTACATTATCCCTGATGAATAAAGGTTATAGAATATATTCAAAAACGTTGAAATTTTGTTAATAGAAAATCCGGGGCGGGCCACTAGTAGTAAATAGAATATTATTATTATTTGTAGTTATTATGTTTGACTTCAAGGATAGAAACCATTAAGGTGTTGAGACTTTGACCTTAACATGGCAATTACAACATGAATTATCGTAACTGCATTAATAAACCGATGCAATTAAACGTGGTTTGCTTACATTTAAATTATGTGCGATATATTTTCATGTAAGTATCCTTATCGAAGTTTTTGCTGTATGAATAGCACACGCTTAATTTCTGAATGTAAGTACCTAAAAATCATACATAGATTACAAAAGAGCAAGTATAAAATACCTATAGGTATTTTTGACTGAGCGAGAGCGAAGGGTCCCTATTTCAGCTTGGGCAAAAATGCTTTCGTACGTCTGCCCGGATTCCTGATTTCCGGTTGTTATCCTCTACAGGTCACATTCCTCAACTTTTTCTAGTGAAATTTTGTGAGAAAGTTTGATAATTGTGTGGAATTGTTTTATCCATTCAGATTTTGGATGTTTTTCAAAACGGCGGAATTATGGGGGGTTTAAAACGTAAAGAAAATATTTCAGCCACTATGCGGAGTGCGAGCCCGGTCGGCTCGCTTCCTGCCGCGCTCTTCGGAACGGAAGAGAGTGAGGATCTCTCTCCCTCTCTGCGGACGCCGGGGAGAGCTCCTTTTGTGCCACGGTACACATGTATCTCCCGAAACAGTCATATCTCTCGAGAAACAGCGTAAGTCTGAAGGTACCGTGCGTTCTTTGGACCCATTCTCCGACTACGGCCGGATCGCTTCGAGGACTCGTCGAGCGCCAGTCCCACTCTGCGTGGATGTTCCGAGCAGCCTATCTGCTGTTGTATTTTTCCGTATATGCGATTTTTTTCTGCTTTTTTTACAAAACACCGGGGTGTTTAGTGCGATAATTTACAGGTGGGGAATACAGGCGTAAAGATATGCATGTTTTACCTAATATTTCTGTCTAATTCAACACGTGTCATACTTCATTTTTACCCACAAATTAAACGGCTTAGGGTAACTCCCGTCCAAATTACAAAACATAGTTAAACGAATCTTCTTGGAAATATATAAATATTAATAAACACAATACATTCATATACAGAAGGGTGTTCGAAAGCCTGAATAATATACATATAAAATGAAAAATACATAAGTAAAAAGAGAGTTGTGTTTTCCTACGAGGAATAGTGAAATACTACGTACACATGTAATTAGAACATAAAATGTATTTTATTTTTATTCAATTTATTATTTATCAACAAACTCGAATTTACCGGCCTGACTTCTGGCTGGCACACTATGTCATATTCTCTGAACGTCACAGTGATAATAAAAGACGCATAATTCCTTTCAGTCTTATGTCTGATCCTTTCTGATCCTGAAATCTTTGCCTTAATTTCCGGGCCACATACTCTCTTTACTTGACCCATTAAACTATCCACCGACGTTCCTAGAGCCAACCGCCATACATGAAGATGTTTATTCACTTTCATTGCTTGAATTTCTATATTATTAGAGTTTAAGCCTTTCTTCGTGTTTTAAGAGTTTAAAACTTTTTGTTGTAAGTTCTCTCTTCCTCTGACGTTTGCATTCTTGCTACGGTCCTCTAATCTAGTCATGAAAGTAATATAAGTACTGTTGTACGTAGTACTTATTACTTCCATGAATCTAGTAGATTCCGACCTGTTTGTATCTTGAATGTCTCTTTGGGATCCAAATTCACGCTTTATGGCCTATGTGCTTATCGAGCAACAAGTAGAAGAGTGTGAAATTCAGTTCCATTTATTACATATAGGTATTAACTTACGTCAAAGAACTCAATATAGCAACTACGAGTCTGTACCTACGTAATAAAAGGATAACCTTCCGGGAAATCCGCGTTCTAAAAACAACAGATTATTGTATTTGCTTATATTTTTGAAGTCATAATTGCTTGCATAAAAATATAGTAGGTATATGATAATATTCTGTAAATATCATTGACCTATACAGGAAAAACAACATATTGAATAAAAGCACGACATGCAACAAGAAATAAGAAACAGTTGGTATAATGAAGAAACAGTCCTTATGTACAGAATCCCTGCTTCTGTTCAACGGCAAATATTGCTCTAAGATGTACATTGTACAGACAATCTACATCTACACTAATTTTTAAATACCTGTGCGAAAACGGAGCGTGCTGCTAGTCTTTGATAAATGTTATCGTTTCTAATGGACTTAAATCAACTTTCAACCACTGCCGTTGAAATCTTTATTCAAAACTTTTTAATGATTTTTCAATATTTGGTTTTAATTGCTCTGATAAAGGAACAGAGAATTCAGAGAGCCGCTTGTATTGGACAAGGTCTCAGAAACTGGACCGGTGTGCCGAATGCCGGTGCACGGTCACTAGGTCAAGGTAAAATCCTTTAGCTTTTCAGCCGCGTCGACGTAATACCATTATCGCATGCCTTATTTCTATCAGAGGGTTTGATTCCTGGGACCTACAAGTGAAAAACTAAAATTAATGACTCGTTGCCGGACCAACTCGTTCCAGAACCATGTCATTCAGGTCTACGAAACTATCGGTGCTACACATTATAAGTCCCTACAATAGTGTTTTAGTGCTTTTTCACTAAATACACCGTTGCTGACCAGCGTTGTCAAATGACGATTTCAAAAATTGTTAAAATAATTAGAGCGATTCTTGAGAGCGGCATAGTATGAGATGCTGTTGATATCTGTTTATTAATAATTTAAATTCTTGGGAGCTTACCATTTGAGATCGGTTTTGTGCCTTGACTAAGATTGGCTTATTAAATGCATTAAGCATGCACAAAAAGTTTCAATAGTAAATTTTGCAATAGGTTCCATTCCACCTATAACATCGATACCTATTCATACAGACCTCATCTACCTCATCCTATAGCTCCATAGCTATAGGATGAGGTAAGCAATACTGCATGCAATACTAAGAGACCCGAATTTTAAAATCGTGAGATGATTTTGCAATTATATTCCAACCTTGTACCTATTTATATTACGACTATCCACGAACGCCCCGTTGTTGTTCAAAAGATACTCTATTCGTCAACAATAGCCGTTTATTAGTTACATCCGTACTTTCCAATAAACGAAAGCATTTTGCAAGTCAAATGAGCAGTTCTGCATCATGAACGTCCTAAGGCTACGACAGACTAATAGGATACTGGGACGTCTCGTTCTTGGAAAATGTGAGTCTACTACTGTAACTGTACTGTACTGTAACCAAAGAGAAATTATAATATAGTTACTAGGAGGAAGTATCTCATAGAGCTACTTCCTCCTAGTATAGTTGTAAGTACATACTAAACTAATATAGTATGGTTACTCGTTATTTCGCTTAGACCTGACAACTTGTAATAATGAATCCGATTTCAAATATTTTGGTCTATAAGTAAAAATGGAGCGCAAATTGGACTTGTACAACGAGGGCTCCGTACTACCTAAGACTTTTTAACTCTTTTTATTTAATAGTTGTGTTTAATGTCAAATAAGTCCGACACGCAAATGGGCAGTTAATACTTTTTGTTGGTGTAGTACAGACTTCGTAGGTACTTACTGCAGTAATGATTATCAAGCTTAACGCTTAAGTTACCTTACCGGTTTTACGATGGCGCTAGAACAAAAAAGTTGAATAGAACTTTTTTGTAAGTGTTACTGGTTTGGGAACCCCAGTTAATTTTTATCGCAAACTTCAACCGGCGCGCCGCCACCTATATCACAGAGTATTATGGTTCATAAGACATACTGACCTATGGACATCGTATAGCCTCAGCAATAGGATCTAGTTTTCTCGTACAGTACCCAAAAAACTCTAGAGGCCTAAGCTAATTGGACATTCAAGAAAGTACTATGAACTTTCTTTTTGGCATTTTAAAGTTATGCTCAAACGTTCTCAAGTAATCACCAACAATACACATACTGAGGGCATACTCGTCACTCAATTTTATTATGTCAGGCAATTTTATTAGCATAAACTTAGGGGATTTAAATACTATGACCAATAAAAAATAAAACAACTTATCCACGACAGCCGCAACGTCCACCTTCATAAGACCTCCATCATTCATAAGGGGAAGGGAAATAGATTTAATCCCCATACATGGCAGGCGTCTTGAAGATCGCAGTATAAGATAGCAGTTCTTCAAAAGGCAGAGCTGCCCATCTGGTATTGTGCCTTTCGTCTTCTATTACGACTCCCACAGGATTATATGGGAGGGGTGCTATTAAACCCCGGTCAACATAATATATACTAGCTGACCCGGCAAATTTTGTTCTGCCATATAGGAAAATATAAATTAAAAAGTTTAATATAGTTATTTGAAAAAAGTTTAATATACATATTTTCAGACCTACTGAATATAAACACAAAATTTCATAGGGATCGGTCAAGCCGTTTCGGAGGAGTTTTGTTACAAACACCGTGACACGAATATTTTATATATTAGAATTAGACATTTAATAAAACTGAACTTAGTAAAAGACAAAACAGATACAAAACAGAAAATTTTAACAGACAACTTTAAACATAAAATACGCATTATCAGTGATAACACATAATAAATACTACTTAAATTTTAATGGATCACATGACATGCACCAGCTTTCGAATGTATAAATAATCATCAAAACCTGTGTGTTGTACCTAACACCCTATCTCATGTACCTATAAAGAGTTAGGAGGTAACACACAAAAAAAATCTAGTCGATGAGAACATCTTCCTTTTTTGAAGTCGATCATAAATACAACCGATGTAGATAGATTACATTTGTAAAAATGTTGCGACAAAGAACAAGTTAGAAGAAGCAGTATCAAAAGAGGTTCTGGGATTCTCTAATAGTTCCTTTCTACAAGGTGAATAGGTAGGTACATGCAAAGATAAGTTTGTCACTCCATACCACACAGAGCTGCCCAATTTGTTATCTGTCGTTTTCCTGGTTGTTTGAACCCCAAAAACCTGTGAAACGAGTTGGCCTCGCCACTTGGACTCAAAACATTGACCTCCAACGAAATTATTTTTGGGTATTTAATTTAGGATTTTTTAACAGCGTGGGTATTACGATACGGTGAGCAAAAAAATCGGAGTTATCAACATTGCGTTAGTCATGATCAATCAATAGTCGCACAAAAAAAATATAAATGAGAATGTTTGTGTAGTATAATGTATGTTGATTTATAGATGTCGCTCCATCCCCATACGGTGGTTAAGAACGAAAGGACAAATTAGAGTCAAGCGTCATATATATTATTGTGACGGAACAAGCTGAAGGCCCACCTGATGTTAAACGGACTAACTATAACAGATGCATTTCGTCACAAGTCACGAATTGCACTGCACCCGTCACCTTGAGACAAGTCTCACGTGCCTGTAACTTCACTGGCAGCTGGCTTGGAGACAGATTTTACTTGAGGATGGTCGCTAGTAGGGATGGGCCGAATATTCGTTTTATTACAAAATTACAAATTTACGAGAGAAAAAATTATGGTCATGTGCGGGATTCGAACCCGCGTCCATCCACCCCTTTCCATTCGTTTTATATTCGGTATTCGTCATATTCGGCAAGTTTGCCGAATATTCGTATTCGGCCGAATATTCAGTCAAATCACTGAATATTCGATAAAATGGTAGTTACTCAAAGTTAATACGGTATTAAACAGATTGATCATGAGTTTAGTGTTAAATGTGTCCTATATTTTGTTTTTAAGAGGTAAGTAATTTGCAGTATTTTTATGTAGACACTGTGGTTTTATTTCCAATAACAGCAGGTAAAAAATATGGTTATTAAAAACAATCTATATGTATGTAGCTGTTTTGGGGTTAAACTACTGTACGGTGCAACCGCATTACCGCCCGCGTAATCATTTTTGGCATCGTTCTAAGTAAATGACCAGTTCGTAATTAGCATCGATTTGATCGTATCTCACGCGGCTATCTCACTATCATTATAATTATAACTACATTTATTTTACAAATCAAATAAACATTTATATCAACCAGCAAATCAAGGATTTATTTCTCATTTTATATCATCTTTATAATACGGTCTCGGACCGTACAACTACTGTGAACTCTTTATAATAAATAACGTTATTATAATCAGATCTTCATAGTGAGAAATTAATTATTTTTTTTATTTATAAATTTTAAATATAAAAATTCCCATAACAAACTTACGCAGTGAAGTTTTACTGTTTACTAGATGATGCAATAATAACATCGGCGGTACAACGGGGGAGCGGGAGGGAGTGTCCGGCGCATTATTTAAGTAAGGTAATCAATTGTGCCGAACATTATAACAATATACAATATTCGGTTCGATATGAGTTTAACCGAATATTCGGCCGAATGTTCGTATTCGGTGAAACCCATGTTCGGCCCATCTCTAGTCGCTAGCCAGGCTGGCATTCGCAAAATGCCCTTCCACCATACGGTGAAGCCCGCGACGGGATTCGAACAATGGACCTGTTGCGCGGCATTCCATAGCCAATGCCACTGAGCCATCACTGCTTCAAAATGTCATTAGAAGCATAACCCGGCTATAGGGGTGAATGGTGCGAGTTTGAATCCTGTACATTACTATAATCATTCCTCTCGTAATTTTGTAATGTTTGTGTGTTTCTTACTCCTTCATACCGAAACGGCTAAAACGATTTGGATGAAACTTGGAATATAGATATTTTAGATACCAGATTAATGCATAGTACACTTTTCATCATCATCACTATTCATCATTGTCTCTGAAGGTGAAAACGCCACCGGGCGCAGCTAGTATGTTTATACAGGGGAACAAAACTACTTGTTTGCTATTAATAAAGCTATACATACCTAGCTGATGCCAAGTAATTTGTTTCTGTTCTTTAGTGAAATTATTTAATTCAAAGTTTTAGAATTTCTTTAATTTACTGATTATTTATATGAGTACAAAAATACACTGTTTAGATACACCAACATCACTTTCCACATATGCAAAAATTAATGCATGCGCATCGTAGGTTTATTGAATTGGTAGGCTATCTTTTGACTATTATTTAACCAGCTTTTGTAAATGATGATGTGGCCAAAGAGTTGAACAGACTACTCTTGACTGCATCACGTTTATTTTCATTTTATTTTTATGCTAACGCTACAAAAACTTTTTACAATGATCGTGGTAACGTGGAAATTTTATTGTTATTTATATTTGATAACATAACAGTTGATGTCAACTTTGGTATCACACATTTACAATATGTTGTTAGTAATTACATAAAACTTATATATATATTATCATCATCATAATTATGCTTTACATTTTCCCTCAGCAATCAACTATAATCGGTGCTTGTAAACTGCATCTAGAATATAAATCAGAGATAATCATAATTAGCACGTGCTGTACGAACGTTACATTATAGATGCATCTATATAATTGTAAGAAAGTTGGTATGTATGTTTAAAGCGCTCGTAGCGAATTTTCCTTAGCTGTTCTGAACCGATCAGCAAAGTTAAGCAACGTCCGCCTCGATCATGAGTTGGATAGGTGACCGCTAGTGGCATTACTACTGAGCGCTTCCGTGCTTCGGAGGGCAAGGCAAGTCCCGGTTGTTTTAGGATGGCAGTCGTTATAGCATGGTGGTAGGACATTTCGCGAATGCCCGCCTGGCTACCTACCACCCTCAAGTACAAAATCTGTCGCCAAGCACCTAACGGTGGGTTCCGGCAGCTGTCTTTGAGAGCCAGTAATTCTAGGTTAGCCTGAACAACATCTTTGACTTCATCATCACTTCAGGTGAGATAGTGGTCAGAGGCTAACCTATAGGGCATAAAAAAATATTAATACAATGAAATCAGTAAGTAAAATCATTAGGACTACTATATATCCTGACTAGTATATATCCTGTAATTTTTGTCTAAGTCTCCAGGATCAGTAAAAAACATTATTCGGACGAGACAACCACAAAGGGTACATTGAATACGGTATTTAACAGACCAATGAGTTGTTATTCTTCCTGCCCTCACCCTGACCCTATGCTACAAGTAAATAATGTGTTATCTATTTATCGCTAAATGGTTCGTGACTAATAATAACCTCCTAAATTCGAAAAGTATTAAATGTTTAAAGTTTTCTGAACCAAATGTTACATAAGTTTAAACGAACATTAAGCTTGGTCTAGATAAACACTCGCTAAACAATATAAAGTCTTCCTGGGAATCAAAATAGACTTTACAGTGGGCTTCTCATATACATGACCTATTATATGCAAAACTTACTTCTGCTGCATATACAGTTCGTTAAATAAAACAGTTAACGTTACTATATATTATATAAATACAGCAGTGCTTATTTAAACCACAAAAAAGCGTACACAATTCCACCTCTTCCTAGCGACCACATGCAATCTACGTAAATTAAACAAAATATTGTTTTTGCTGTATCAGCCGGATCGTCCACTGCTGAACACAGCCTCCCCTATTTAGGGGGTATTTGCCATAATCCAAAAAGGTCATTCGCCTCCAGTTTCTTGTTCGTTTTTCGCGTGGTTCTAAAACAAAAAAATTTTTTGAACGTGGCATTAGAATTTTGAATATTTTTAAATTAAATTTGTAATTAATCTTCATAAGGGCGTAGTAGAAGCATTGAATAAATGATTTTGGCATCGACTTTGAATAAAAAACTATTGAAGAAGAGTAAAATGAATTATTCTCATTATTTACTTACTAAAATAATACAAATGCATGCATTATATAAGAATTCGCTAAGAAGAACTAAGGAAACACTAAGCTGAGTATCTGCGACTTTATTCGGTTAACATTTGGTTAATAACGCTACCATGGATAAACAAAATATCAATGTCTGGGCTACAGACTACCTCTGTAATAAATTATTATTATCAAACTTGGACCAGGGTCTACATCCTATCCTTTGTTTCGTCTTCATGTCTATGTAGGCGTGAAAAAAATACAGGTACATATCGGTGCAACTTCGCATTTATTATATTAATAACTACAACTTTGGATAGCAGTTCATCAAAATGGTATACAGATAATTAAATGAAATATTATTCCCGGAATATAGCAATCGACTCACCCCTTATTACATGGAACCAATGCATATCTCTCAAAACGTGGGTGATGGGATGCCTTCGAAGATATTAATGTATATAGGTAAGCGGAATATAAATATATATATCTAGATAGCGACTACCTACCTTTTTATTCTGTGCTACTACTATACTGGGGCGCGTTCCAGTAAATGTTGGTCGAGCAATATTTGCTCTAAGGCACCTGGAACGACCTATAAAGCTCCTTTCAAAATATGGAATTGACAGCGATGTTTTTAGGTGATAAAATACAGTCTACATTTTTAATAAATGGGGCATAATACGTAATTAAGCAATGTTAATATAGTATGCCACTAATCCTTGGCTTAGCTTGTACAAAATCTATTATTTATTGTAGAATCTGTCACATTTGACAGCTGGCCAAGATTTGGCCGATTCAAAAGGTAGTAAAAATTTGGCCAGGCAGATCAAAATTTGCTCTGACAGGTCGCCCGGAACGGGTATGATCAAATCTTGACAGGATCAAATTAAGTTCGATTAGAGTGCTGGAACGGCGTATATCTGCGTTTAGACCATAATTTGTCTTGGCCGGCGGGTAGGAGGAACGCACCCCTGAATGTGTGATTTACGATCTATGTAATTGTGTCGCACGTATAGTCCGCGACCCTTTATTGTCGTTTACTGTATAGGCATTTTAATATAAAGTGATTAGTTGAACGCCTCAACTCACAATAGCATACCATATCTGTTGTTCATAATAGAGCGGAGGCAATTATTGTTCATTATGTGTTTATAATAATGGTTAATGCATTTATATATATTTAGGTAAGCATGTATCTTATTGAAACTTGGCTATCGACAAGTAATAAGTAAGTAGGTACCAAACTTGCCCCCATACATTTTACATGATTGTTTATATATGTTCTGACTTGAGTGAGTAGGCACGATTGTTTATATGAATTTATACAATGATTTTGGAAGAAAAAGAGGTACTTATGTAGATGAGTTTCCTAAATCACTTTTGATGTTAAGAAGTGTGTTAGTGGTTATGTTATGTGTAATTTGTTGGTCGCACTGTATTTGTTTTCTTTATTTTCCACTGGAGTTATTTAAGCACCAATATCTCGTTAAAAACATGAATTCAAATAGATGACAAAGAAGACAACAATTAAAAGTGGATAAGCCATAAAAAAAAATCTCAGAAGTGTAATATAGATAAATATTTGTTAAATGTAGTAAAGAGCGACGAAAAATATTTTTTAAGGACAAATAATGATAAAAGTGTATAAATACTCTTTTTTTATGATGAGTACATTACTTTTGTGCTACTAAAATTTAAAATACTCTATTCGCCCTAAAAATAGGTGCCAAGACAACCCTACCGTTGCTTGACTCGCACACGCATAATCAAGCATAAAACGCATAGTACGTACATAGAGATATAAAATACTATTGGTACGTACAATATAATATTTTTCTTAATTCTTAAAAAATATTTTACAACCTTACCTTTTAGCAAAAATAAATATTATTATGGTAAAATATATCAAATAAAATAAAAGCATTCTTTTTTACCGGCGGTATTACTTCATTAACAAAATACTAATGACAATTTGACATAACTTGACAAATCAAACGATCTCATTGGTGGATACTTCACGCATTCATAGCTCACATCTCTGGTGGAGAGGCAGCCTTAGAATGGCAATCGTTACAGCAAGGTGGTAGGGCATTTTGAGAATGCCCACCTAGTTAGTTACCACCCTTAAGTCGAAACTCTGTCGCCAAATACGTAACGGTGTGTTCCAGCAGCTGTCCATGAGAGACAATACTTATGGGTTTCAGACTGATTAACATATTCGACCACATCATCACTCGCCATCAGTAGAGAGAGTGGTCAAAAGTCACGTTATCACGCCTATCAGCTTTAAATTAATTAATTAAAAACCCTGTCGGAGCTATTCTTGAGGAGAACAATGTGATGCGACATTATTACGTTTTATCCTGACTTCTTTGCGATAAATTCTTGAAGCTCGGCATCGTTGTATCGAAGAAACTATATATCACTGTAAGTAAGTGCGAAATGAGCGGCAGTAAAACTCGAAATTTCCTATTTTACGACTTGGCTTTCTCTCAATTGATGTAGGAAGGTTAAATACTTAAACTGTCTCTCACATACGGAGAACTTAACTTTGTACGAAGTATAGGTAACCTATGTGATTTCATACAAGCATGCGAACAAGTAACATTTTTAAATGAATGGTTTGTGAATAATAGTTGTTTGTTATGCAAGTAATTTTCGAAGCGCTCGTAGCGAAGTGTGCTTAGCCATTCTGAACCGATCAGCAAAGCTAAGCAACATCTGCTGGTGACCGCTGGTGACATTACTACTGAGCGCTTTCGTGCTTCGGAGGGCACGTTTTTGCGAATGCCCGCCTGGCTAGCTACCACCCTCAAGTAGAAAATCTGTCGCCAAGCACCTAACGGTGTGTTCCGGCAGCTGTCCTTGAGAGCCAGTAATTCTAGGTTAGCCTGAACAACATCTCCGACCACATCATCACTTACCATCAGGTGAGATAGTGGTCAAAGGCTAACCTATCAAGCATAAAAAAAAAGTTAAGCCGTCGGTCCCAGTTGTTGTCTTAGGATGGCAGTCGTTATTGCATGGTTGTAGGGCATTTTGCAAATGCCCGCCTGGCTAGCTACCACTCTCAAGTAGAAAATCTGTCGCCAAGCACCTAAGGGTGTGTTCCGGCAGCTATCCTTGAGAGCCCGTAATTCCACTTACATCAGGTGAGATAGTGGCCAAAGGCTAACCTATCAGGCATAAAGTCGCAGTAATGCTATATAATGCATTTGTTCGGAGTAAATTGGAATTCTGTGCCATTGTCTGGGACCCCCGGGAAGCCGAATATACTTTGATGTTGGAATGGCTTCAGCGGAAATTTGCTCGATACGTTTATAAACGACAGTACGGCTACTATCCATATCTGTACCCGTCATTATTTGTATTCGGAATGATAGGGCTAGATACATTGGAGCTTAGGCGGAAATTCCAGCTTGTAATGCACTACATTTTAATACTGCACAGTAAAGTGAATAATTCAAAAACAATGGACAGTATTGGTCTGTACGTGCCTGATAATTACCTGCGGTCTGGTAGTCGCAGACGGCATCAGATGTTTGCGTGTCCCGTAGCACGAACGCAGCATGCCAGTAACGCGCCCACCCACCCTGAGGGCTTTGTCTTTACTAAATGACTTTACATACGAGTACCAGCATATTGACATATTGAATGATAATATCAATACCATTCTCACCTATTTAAGAATATTTCTATGTTCTACCATTAGTTAAATAATTAATATTTAAGTAGTTTGCGCTTTGGTTTTGACTGTTAGCATACTATTGTCTTGTAATAAATAAATAAATAAATAAAAAAAAATAATGCAAGGCTGGACAAATGTTATTTGGCGCGATTTTATCGAGACCTGAGAAAGCGACAGTTTCTAAGATAAAATATAGAATCAAAATACAGAATTCTAATCGTACCGAACATTTTAAAGGTACGAGACGCAAAATAACTTTGCTGCCGAGCGCAACACACAAATTTCACCTCATTCCAACTTCGAAAATGCTAGATGTATAAAAAGCAGCTTAGTAAATTTGCGTTAATTTATAGGGTAAATTATATTTTATGGAATCTTGCAGAAATTTTCCACGTAGATTTTGAACGATAAACAACGCCTTTCCGGGCTTTTAAGGTGAAAAATATATATATATACGGTCATAATATATTCAGCGTTTATACGATCATCTCTGACGGTTTTCATATTAGTATAAAAATGTTAGGAATGTGTTTTTCTTTCTCATTTGTCTTGGACAATAATATAAGGGAGTTTTAGGTTTTCTCGATTATTCTAATTAAACAACTTTATTATGATATATATGTAGTAGACCGGGCTGAACAGAATGGAACCAACGTACAAAAAATAGCAAACTGCGAAGTTGTACACAGCTATACCTACCTCGGCTCTAGTATCTCATGTACTGGAGGATGTGGGGACAAGATTAGACGACGGTGTGCCATTACCAGATCGGCAGTAGAACGGCTGGGAAAGATTTGGAAAGACAGGAGAATAACCAAGAAAACAAAGGTCAGATTGATGAAATGCCTTGTCTTTCCAATCTTTCTATATGGAGCCGAAACCTGATCTCTGAGACTGCAGGATCGCCGCAAAATCGATGCACTGGAAATGTGGTGCTGGAGACGCCTCCTAAAGATCCCGGCGGCATTCCGCACCAATATATCCATCCTCAAAGAACTCGGTATAAAAGACCGACTATCGTCAACTGTGCAACTACGAATCTTGAAGTTCTTCGGTCACATCTCCAGAAAAGAGGACTCGATGGAGAGACTAGTGGTTCAGGGCCAGGTGGAAGGCAAAAGATTACGCGGCCGATCACCAACCCGCTGGACTGACCTGATTATAAAAGCAACTGAGTCTACCATGGTCCAGTGTACTCGGAACGCTTCGAACCGACAGAATTGGAAGAACATCGCTAAGAGGGCAAGCCTTGGGATTATTAGGGACCTAACCAATGCCTCTGCGTGTACAGCATCAGTGCAACCACGACCACTCTGACAAGAGTGCCCGACTGAGAAGAAGAAATATGTATATATCGTGGTCACGGCGTGACGATCTCTGCAATGTGTATGAAACGTCGAGAAAAATATAATGATAAATATACGCGATTTAAACCGTTTGAAGTTGTTTATGTGTATATTACTACAAGGGAGTTAATGTATAATCAAACTCTACTGAACTAGTTTTACTTAATTCCTTATTATAAGAAAATATCACGTTGAAATAACAAACCTTGCAAGCCTAAAAAGACATATTGAAATTAAAAATTGTAAGAACTAATTATGTAGGTAACATTAAATATTACCGAAAACCAAAGTACCTAATAACAACCAAAACAATTTCGTATAACTAAAGGATTTAATTGTTATTCAGTGAATTATTTCAACGTAGTTATAGAATATAACTATTTTATTACATCTCCATGTCTTAAGTGTCATTAAATCATTTCGGATGTAAAACAATTTCTAACTCAGCCTGAACATAAAACTATGGTTTATAAACAGCTGTCATGCTTATAATAGAATGCGTAATGCAGAAGTTTCACGTTTTGTTTGTTTTAAAGAAAACTTAACAGCAAGCAACCTATTATGTGCCAGTTATGTTAAAACGACGAAGTCAGACAGGATGTCAAAACTGAAATATTTGCAGTGAAACCTGTTTCGTTAACATATATGGGAATTGTGGTCCTATTGGTACGAGTAGGTAACCAGGTACTCTTAGGTTAATTTGTACATCGATAAGGTAGGTATACATTTCCAAGATTTTTGTAGGTGTCATTGTATATTAATACACATTTATAAAATATTATATTTAAAAAATGTGTATTATAAGGTAAGGATAAGGAGTCAGAAGTACCAAAGTATTTTTTCCCTTTCTAAGTAACTTTTTTATATTGCTGATATAAGCGGTTCTATTAAAACGTCACCAATCTTCTAAATACATAAAAAAAACATGCCCAAAAGGTGTTAGATAGGCCTTGATAAGGTTTTGCTATTTGATTCATATATTTTCATACACATTCATACGTATATAATAAGCATATTTACGTGACAAGCGTAATTTAGAGTCAACTTTGCAATTTTATTCTATCGAGAAAATTTTAAGTAAACGTGTTTCGAACTTTTCTTGGCCTTAGATTATGTGATCAAGATTAACATATAATTTTCTTACTGCTAAAAACTAAATACTAACTAGCTAAAAATCTGTTCAAGTCAAGCTATTTAGCATTTGTCGGAGTCTTAGGTAGGTAGATAATGATATTAAGAGTCTTTAAAGTGGTAGGTCTGTTAAAATAGGAGCGGTTTTCTTCTTCGGCATCATTATTTTCCATGGAAAACACGCTTACTGAAATAACGCAGGTGTTGTGGGGTTATGAGATCACGTACGAGATGAAAACATGTTGCTATGGAATCGTTCCATTATTAGAGGTAATCATAGTGTTCATCAGCTGGAATTGATGCCGTGCGGTAAAGAAACTACTTCAATATCGAGCATAAAATCATATTTATCTATACACAGTCGCAATATACTTTAAGATGCAACAATTGTGATGAAGTGCGTTTACGGATCGTAAAGTGATTTATGGTGTTTGGTGGGTTTTTATTCCGTTATTGATATAGGGATAATAACGGGCACCTGACTTGTGTTCTGCCTGACTCCTCGTTTGTATGCTTCTGCTATACATAATATTACCCAGAGTTTACTTTGCCTTTAAGTTTTATTTACTTTAACATAAATACACTATCGAGTGATTAAAGCGCTTACAGTGTTAAAAAAATTGGGATCTTTAAGCGCTTTAAGCTAATTATTAGTATCAGATTTTAATTTAAAATCGAATTATTTAAACAGATTATTATAAAATAATTAAAATCATATTTACCTACGTAGAATCGTCAGATTCGTGGATGAAAAATGAAAGTCATGTGCGGGATTCGAATCCGCGTCCTCCACCCCTATAGCCGGGGTATGCTCTGACCGACTGAGCTAATATGACAATATGACATCGTATGGGGATGGAACATGACTACATTTCCAACATATAGATTTTGTCCGTAGCGCCAAAACTTCTCGGTTAAAAATTTGTTTGACAAATGAAACTTCGTTATCGTTTCGGATCTAACTTCGTATCTCCTCCTAAACGACATTGATAATCTTCATCAAAACCATTTCTATAGATACATGAACTATTTTTTTGACGATTTCTAAATCGAAGAACGGCGTCCGGCGAAATCCGGATTAACAGTAACATATATGTATTATTAGTTTCGCTAAAATTTCCCGTTTTGGTACACCAAAGTGATATTGGAAACGCCACGTAATTTAACCTTGCCGAATCAATTATTGTCGAAACTAATATCGTATTTTGGTTCTAAAGGAAGCATCTTCAG
The DNA here is from genome assembly GCA_963854805.1 of Plagodis dolabraria. Taxonomy (NCBI): domain Eukaryota; kingdom Metazoa; phylum Arthropoda; class Insecta; order Lepidoptera; family Geometridae; genus Plagodis; species Plagodis dolabraria. The sequence continues at coordinate 11,520,893 of OY978457.1, forward strand.
GTGTTGACTATTGTCATGTTTCTTGACCGTGTGCTCAAAGTTGATGTCCACTCCTTACTGCATGTCCTTACCCCACCTACTTAAGGGAGCAGGTTCTACAATACCACTAAGGTTCTAGAATACCATTAGAATTACCACTAATTTTACATCTTTTTAATTGATTTCATTCACTTTCTTTTTTTGGAATTGGAATAATTATATCAAACTTAAGTAACAAATATTTAAAACTTTAGAAGTAAGTAAGAGTTAAATAATAAACTTTTTATATTACTTTATTAATACGATACTTTGAATTAAATAATGTGAGCAAGTTATCATACAGTTAAAACATTCTTATTAAAACATGTTGGCCTTGTACCTAATATAATACACAATCGGACTTTACCTCAGAATATTAAATAAGACGTAATATTTATTAGGTAGTAATGTATATTACTTACTCGCATTAATTACGGTTAATTGCATATTAGGTGTCATTAAATTAATATATAGCTCTAGGTTTATTTTATTTGTTAAGTTATAACATATTAAATTATTAGGAAACGGCTAGGAACCGCGTTATATTAATAATTAAATATGGATAAAACTCGCGATAGTTTTCAAAGTGAATTTATTACATATTGCGAAAACTGTTGATAAACTACACTGAGAAAAAAAATAGGTAACGCAACCCTAATATTTAACCTAATATTAGGGTTTGGTCGGACAACGTAACGTGTCTAGTATCTACAACCGAGTGCGCTAGGTACTACGTGTTCTTTGTTTTACTTACTTACTGGGTAAATATTAACGTTACTCTCTAAGGTAACGTTTACCTATTAATAGGGTGTCCGACCATTAACGTAACGTTAGGTTAAATATGTAATACCGAATAATTAGGTATGAATAGAATACCTACTAAAGTTTACCGATACCTTACGACTAACGTTAAAAATACGTACCAAAACGTCAAACGTTACCATTGATAGCAGATTAAATTCATATAATTTATAGGTTAGAATTACTGAATGTATTTTGTATCACTGACCGAGTATGATGAATTAAAAATACCTGTTGTGTGTTATCAAATAGTTTAATGTAACCTATACTGTTACGTAATAATACGTAATTCTAACCATATCGATTAGGCTGCGGTTAATTTGGTAATACGTAATTGCACCATGGATTCGGCTAGATCGACCTAGCTAATAGATTGTAGTAAAGTAGTGGGTTTGTAATTATTACCTAATAAATGCTTTTAAAAAAACCCACTCGACAGGTCATCTGTACCTTTTGAAGAATGCAATTAGCCGTATCAAAAGGTTAAGTATACGCGAAATAGTTGGTAGGTGTTACTTTTTTATTATGATACAACAATATTATTAATGAGTAATTGTAAACAAATTACATACGCAAGTAATACGTAGTTGCGCTTAAATGATACCCACTTAGACGGTCTCAAGTACCTTAACATATGTGTTGTTCTAATCTAATTGGAATGCTTTTAGTTAAGCGCTAACCAGTTCTAAGGTTATTGTGACCAAGGCAATGGGGCTCTGCAATATTCTGTATACGTTTTGGTTACCTAATAAAATGTTTCAACGACGTCATGGCTACCATACTATAGGTTCAAGGTACTTAATGTAAAAGGTATTAGTAACTATCTACTAGGTTGTATCAGATTATTGAATTATTTACGGTAACGAACTATGTGCGTACCGGTTACGTTACCTGAACGGTGAACAAAACCTTGTTGATAGGTTTATGTACCTTTTTAATAAGTAGTTGTTAACTAATTGATAAGTGTGCGGTCAAATGACTGGTATGTTATTGTAACCAGATATTCGGTTGTAACCGTTTAATTAGTAGTTAACGATAAGTAGAGATAATATACTGTTAGGTATAATATATGTAATAAAAAAAATTGTACAGACCTATTTGACTAGTGAAATATATCTAGTCAGTAAGTTATGGGTACCCAGTTTTATGTTAGGTAACCAACAATCGAGCAAAAATCATAATTATTTTTCACTCAAGTAGTGATCTTAATTACAAAGTTACAGATTTACGAGAGGAAAAGTTATCTATTATAGTCATGCGATAAATAAAGTGCAAGGTTTGCGTACAATATGGTTTTTGCATAATGTTTGTTAACTAAAATAGTTGAGGATACCCGTAACCCACAGACTAGACTTTATCACGATAATCAATTAGTTCCAAAAACTTATTTACTAGTTTATACTATACCTACAACAGACTTATCGTTAACTGTTAATTAAATTACATCAACGGAATAGCTGATTATTATAATACACAAATCACCGCACAATTCGCAATAAAAAAATATACATATGAAAAAGGTCCTTAATCTGAACTTAATTAATTTATAGAGACTGAGAAACAGATTTGTACACATAGTTCAACTTTTTTTTTTACACAGTACATAGTGTATATCGTATATCTATAATTACAAAACTACCAACTTGCTACCTTTAAGGTTGTTATTTCTACTGATGTGACAAGTACAGAATGCATCGATAAGGAACAATAAACGGAATAGATCACAATTAATATATATTTATTTGTTTCTAATTTCATTGCTTTAGAACTAATCATTACAAAAAAACACAAAAATTTTAATACGATAATAAGTTAACCAGTCAAATTTAAAAAACAAATTAACTCATTTTTCTAGCCTATTGAATTTATTTTTATAGATAGGAACTATCTAATGATTGAAAAGCCGGGCATCAATCAAAATAATTCTTGCCGTCGGTCAAACTTACAATCTTTTTTTTTTATTATTATTATTGCTGATAGGTAAGCCTTTGACCACAATCTCACCTGATGGTAAGTGATGATGTGGTCGAAGGTGATAGCAGGCTTAACCAAGAATTACTGGCTCTCAAGGACAGCTGCCGGAACACACCGTTAGGTGCTTGGCGACAGATTTTCAACTTGAGGGTGGTCGCTAGCCAGGCGGGCATTCGCAAAAATGCCCTACCACCATGCGGTGAAGCTCAAGCCCGCGGCTTGAGCTTCACCGCATGGTAATAAATTTTACATACCTAGTACCATAGTACATGTGTACACCTAACTGTATGTTACCATTATACAGGTGCATACCTACCTGCTAAACAGATGGCTATTATTACGGTAAACGCTACGAGGTTTCAAAACTGCGAGCAATAAGGTAGGTACATCTACCTACCTATTTTGAACTGGTCAGATAGGTTCATCGTGTTTTAAAAAATAATTGAGTTATTTTTACCTAGATTTGCTTTCAACATTGATGTAATAAATTAGGTTTTGACTAGATTAAACGTTCGCATGGTAGTTAAAACCTAAGTAAGGTTGATTTCAAAGTATTTGAATAAGTTCCGATAACCTAAGAAAATCTTTGTTGTAATAGGTATATATTACGTAATAACCTAATCACACAATTTTAAAGCCATATTAGCTTATGGCTTTAAAATTGTTTAAAGCAACTGAATATGTTCGTTTGATTGTACCTAATTATTATGTTACATAGGCCGGCGTCGGTGTCTGTGTCGGCGTCGGTGTCTGTGTCGGCGTCGGTGTCTGTGTCGGCGTCGGTGTCTGTGTCGGCGTCGCTGTCTGTGTCGGCGTCGGTGTCTGTGTCGGCGTCGGTGTCTGTGCCGGCGTCGGTGTCTGTGTCAGCGTCGGTGTCTGTGTCGGCATCGGTGTCTGTGCCGGCGTCGGTGTCTGTGCCGGCGTCGGTGTCTGTGCCGGCGTCGGTGTCTGTGTCGGCGTCGGTGTCTGTGTCGGCGTCGGTGTCTGTGTCGGCGTCGGTGTCTGTGCCGGCGTCGGTGTCTGTGCCGGCGTCGGTGTCTGTGTCAGCGTCGGTGTCTGTGTCGGCGTCGGTGTCTGTGTCGGCGTCGGTGTCTGTGCCGGCGTCGGTGTCTATGTCAGCATCGGTGTCTGTGTCGGCGTCGGTGTCTGTGTCGGCGTCGGTGTCTGTGTCGGCGTCGGTGTCTGTGTCAGCGTCGGTGTCTGTGCCGGCGTCGCTGTCTGTGCCGGCGTCGGTGTCTGTGTCGGCGTCGGTGTCTGTGTCGGCGTCGGTGTCTGTGCCGGCGTCGGTGTCTGTGTCGGCGTCGGTGTCTGTGTCAGCGTCGGTGTCTGTGTCGGCGTCGGTGTCTGTGTCGGCGTCGGTGTCTGTAACGGCGTCGGTGTCTGTGTCGGCGTCGGTGTCTGTGTCGGCGTCGGTGTCTGTGCCGGCGTCGCTGTCTGTGCCGGCGTCGGTGTCTGTGTCGGCGTCGGTGTCTGTGTCGGCGTCGGTGTCTGTGCCGGCGTCGGTGTCTGTGTCAGCGTCGGTGTCTGTGTCGGCGTCGGTGTCTGTGTCGGCGTCGGTGTCTGTGTCGGCGTCGGTGTCTGTGCCGGCGTCGGTGTCTGTGCCAGCGTCGCTGTCTCTGTCGGCGTCGGTGTCTGTGTCAGCGTCGGTGTCTGTGTCGGCGTCGGTGTCTGTGTCGGCGTCGGTGTCTGTGCCGGCGTCGGTGTCTGTGTCAGCGTGGGTGTCTGTGTCGGCGTCTGTGCTGACGTCGGTGTCTGTGTCGGCGTCGGTGTCTGTGTCAGCGTGGGTGTCTGTGTCGGCGTCTGTGCTGACGTCGGTGTCTGTGTCGGCGTCGGTGTCTGTGCCGGCAATAAGCTAATATGGCTTTAAAATTGTTTAAAGCAACTGAATATGTTCGTTTGATTGTACCTAATTATTATGTTACATAGGCCGGCGTCGGTGTCTGTGTCAGCGTCGGTGTCTGTGTCAGCGTCGGTGTCTGTGTCGGCGTCGGTGTCTGTGCCGGTGTCGGTGTCTGTGTCAGCGTCGGTGTCTGTGTCGGCGTCGGTGTCTGTGCTGGCGTCGGTGTCTGTGTCGGCGTCGGTGTCTGTGTCGGCGTCGGTGTCTGTGCCGGCGTCGGTGTCTGTGCCGGCGTCGGTGTCTGTGCCGGCGTCGGTGTCGGTGCCGGCGTCGGTGTCTATGTCAGCGTCGGTGTCTGTGTCGGCGTCGGTGTCTGTGTCGGCGTCGGTGTCTGTGTCGGCGTCGGTGTCTGTGTCGGCGTCGGTGTCTGTGTCAGCGTCGGTGTCTGTGTCAGCGTCGGTGTCTGTGTCGGCGTCGGTGTCTGTGCCGGTGTCGGTGTCTGTGTCAGCGTCGGTGTCTGTGTCGGCGTCGGTGTCTGTGCTGGCGTCGGTGTCTGTGTCGGCGTCGGTGTCTGTGTCGGCGTCGGTGTCTGTGCCGGCGTCGGTGTCTGTGCCGGCGTCGGTGTCTGTGTCAGCGTGGGTGTCTGTGTCGGCGTCTGTGCTGACGTCGGTGTCTATGTCGGCGTCGGTGTCTGTGTCGGCGTCGATGTCTGTGCCGGCAATAAGCTAATATGGCTTTAAAATTGTTTAAAGCAACTGAATATGTTCGTTTGATTGTACCTAATTATTATGTTACATAGGCCGGCGTCGGTGTCTGTGTCGGCGTCGGTATCTGTGTCGGCGTCGGTGTCTGTGCTGGCGTCGGTGTCTGTGCCGGCGTCGGTGTCTGTGTCGGCGTCGGTGTCTGTGCCGGCGTCGGTGTCTGTGCCGGCGTCGGTGTCTGTGCCGGCGTCGGTGTCTGTGCCGGCGTCGGTGTCTGTGCCAGCGTCGCTGTCTCTGTCGGCGTCGGTGTCTGTGTCAGCGTCGGTGTCTGTGTCGGCGTCGGTGTCTGTGTCGGCGTCGGTGTCTGTGCCGGCGTCGGTGTCTGTGTCAACGTGGGTGTCTGTGTCGGCGTCTGTGCTGACGTCGGTGTCTATGTCGGCGTCGGTGTCTGTGTCGGCGTCGGTGTCTGTGCCGGCAATAAGCTAATATGGCTTTAAAATTGTTTAAAGCAACTGAATATGTTCGTTTGATTGTACCTAATTATTATGTTACATAGGCCGGCGTCGGTGTCTGTGTCGGCGTCGGTATCTGTGTCGGCGTCGGTGTCTGTGTCGGCGTCGGTGTCTGTGTCGGCGTCGGTGTCTGTGCTGGCGTCGGTGTCTGTGCCGGCGTCGGTGTCTGTGCCGGCGTCGGTGTCTGTGTCGGCGTCGGTGTCTGTGCCGGCGTCGGTGTCTGTGTCGGCGTCGGTGTCTGTGACGGCGTCGGTGTCTGTGCCGGCGTCGGTGTCTGTGCCGGCGTCGGTGTCTGTGCCGGCGTCGGTGTCTGTGTCGGCGTCGATGTCTGTGTCAGCGTCGGTGTCTGTGCCGGCGTCGGTGTCTGTGCCGGCGTCGGTGTCTGTGCCGGCGTCGGTGTCGGTGCCGGCGTCGGTGTCTATGTCAGCGTCGGTGTCTGTGTCGGCGTCGGTGTCTGTGCCGGCGTCGGTGTCTGTGTCGGCGTCGGTGTCTGTGTCAGCGTCAGTGTCTGTGTCGGCGTCGGTGTCTGTGCCGGCGTCGGTGTCTGTGTCAGCGTCGGTGTCTGTGTCGGCGTCGGTGTCTGTGCCGGCGTCGGTGTCTGTGTCGGCGTCGGTGTCTGTGCCGGCGTCGGTGTCTGTGTCGGCGTCGGTGTCTGTGCCGGCGTCGGTGTCTGTGTCAGCGTGGGTGTCTGTGTCGGCGTCTGTGCTGACGTCGGTGTCTGTGTCGGCGTCGGTGTCTGTGTCAGCGTGGGTGTCTGTGTCGGCGTCTGTGCTGACGTCGGTGTCTGTGTCGGCGTCGGTGTCTGTGCCGGCAATAAGCTAATATGGCTTTAAAATTGTTTAAAGCAACTGAATATGTTCGTTTGATTGTACCTAATTATTATGTTACATAGGCCGGCGTCGGTGTCTGTGTCAGCGTCGGTGTCTGTGTCAGCGTCGGTGTCTGTGTCGGCGTCGGTGTCTGTGCCGGTGTCGGTGTCTGTGTCAGCGTCGGTGTCTGGGTCGGCGTCGGTGTCTGTGCTGGCGTCGGTGTCTGTGTCGGCGTCGGTGTCTGTGTCGGCGTCGGTGTCTGTGCCGGCGTCGGTGTCTGTGCCGGCGTCGGTGTCTGTGCCGGCGTCGGTGTCGGTGCCGGCGTCGGTGTCTATGTCAGCGTCGGTGTCTGTGTCGGCGTCGGTGTCTGTGTCGGCGTCGGTGTCTGTGTCGGCGTCGGTGTCTGTGTCGGCGTCGGTGTCTGTGCCGGCGTCGGTGTCTGTGTCGGCGTCGGTGTCTGTGTCAGCGTCGGTGTCTGTGTCGGCGTCGGTGTCTGTGCCGGCGTCGGTGTCTGTGCCGGCGTCGGTGTCTGTGTCAGCGTCGGTGTCTGTGTCGGCGTCGGTGTCTGTGCCGGCGTCGGTGTCTGTGCCGGCGTCGGTGTCTGTGTCGGCGTCGGTGTCTGTGTCGGCGTCGGTGTCTGTGTCGGCGTCGGTGTCTGTGCCGGCGTCGGTGTCTGTGCCAGCGTCGGTGTCTGTGTCGGCGTCGGTGTCTGTGTCGGCGTCGGTGTCTGTGTCAGCGTCGGTGTCTGTGTCGGCGTCGGTGTCTGTGTCGGCGTCGGTGTCTGTAACGGCGTCGGAGTCTGTGTCAGCGTCGGTGTCTGTGTCGGCGTCGGTGTCTGTGTCGGCGTCGGTGTCTGTGTCGGCGTCGGTGTCTGTGTCGGCGTCGGTGTCTGTGCCGGCGTCGCTGTCTGTGTCGGCGTCGGTGTCTGTGCCGGCGTCGGTGTCTGTGTCAGCGTCGGTGTCTGTGTCGGCGTCGGTGTCTGTGTCGGCGTCGGTGTCTGTGCCGGCGTCGGTGTCTGTGTCGGCGTCGGTGTCTGTGCCGGCGTCGGTGTCTGTGTCGGCGTCGGTGTCTGTGTCGGCGTCGGTGTCTGTGCCGGCGTCGGTGTCTGTGCCGGCGTCGGTGTCTGTGCCAGCGTCGCTGTCTCTGTCGGCGTCGGTGTCTGTGTCAGCGTCGGTGTCTGTGTCGGCGTCGGTGTCTGTGTCGGCGTCGGTGTCTGTGCCGGCGTCGGTGTCTGTGTCGGCGTCGGTGTCTGTGCCGGCGTCGGTGTCTGTGTCAGCGTCGGTGTCTGTGTCGGCGTCGGTGTCTGTGTCGGCGTCGGTGTCTGTGCCGGCGTCGGTGTCTGTGCCGGCGTCGGTGTCTGTGCCAGCGTCGCTGTCTCTGTCGGCGTCGGTGTCTGTGTCAGCGTCGGTGTCTGTGTCGGCGTCGGTGTCTGTGTCGGCGTCGGTGTCTGTGCCGGCGTCGGTGTCTGTGTCAGCGTGGGTGTCTGTGTCGGCGTCTGTGCTGACGTCGGTGTCTATGTCGGCGTCGGTGTCTGTGTCGGCGTCGGTGTCTGTGCCGGCAATAAGCTAATATGGCTTTAAAATTGTTTAAAGCAACTGAATATGTTCGTTTGATTGTACCTAATTATTATGTTACATAGGCCGGCGTCGGTGTCTGTGTCGGCGTCGGTATCTGTGTCGGCGTCGGTGTCTGTGTCGGCGTCGGTGTCTGTGTCGGCGTCGGTGTCTGTGCTGGCGTCGGTGTCTGTGCCGGCGTCGGTGTCTGTGTCGGCGTCGGTGTCTGTGCCGGCGTCGGTGTCTGTGCCGGCGTCGGTGTCTGTGCCAGCGTCGCTGTCTCTGTCGGCGTCGGTGTCTGTGTCAGCGTCGGTTTCTGTGTCGGCGTCGGTGTCTGTGTCGGCGTCGGTGTCTGTGCCGGCGTCGGTGTCTGTGTCAGCGTGGGTGTCTGTGTCGGCAATAAGCTAATATGGCTTTAAAATTGTTTAAAGCAACTGAATATGTTCGTTTGATTGTACCTAATTATTATGTTACATAGGCCGGCGTCGGTGTCTGTGTCGGCGTCGGTATCTGTGTCGGCGTCGGTGTCTGTGTCGGCGTCGGTGTCTGTGTCGGCGTCGGTGTCTGTGCTGGCGTCGGTGTCTGTGCCGGCGTCGGTGTCTGTGCCGGCGTCGGTGTCTGTGTCGGCGTCGGTGTCTGTGACGGCGTCGGTGTCTGTGCCGGCGTCGGTGTCTGTGCCGGCGTCGGTGTCTGTGTCGGCGTCGGTGTCTGTGACGGCGTCGGTGTCTGTGCCGGCGTCGGTGTCTATGCCGGCGTCGGTGTCTGTGCCGGCGTCGGTGTCTGTGTCGGCGTCGATGTCTGTGTCAGCGTCGGTGTCTGTGTCGGCGTCGGTGTCTGTGCCGGCGTCGGTGTCTGTGTCGGCGTCGGTGTCTGTGTCGGCATCGGTGTCTGTGCCGGCGTCGGTGTCTGTGCCGGCGTCGGTGTCTGTGCCGGCGTCGGTGTCTGTGTCGGCGTCGGTGTCTGTGTCAGCGTCAGTGTCTGTGTCGGCGTCGGTGTCTGTGCCGGCGTCGGTGTCTGTGTCAGCGTCGGTGTCTGTGTCGGCGTCGGTGTCTGTGCCGGCGTCGGTGTCTGTGTCGGCGTCGGTGTCTGTGCCGGCGTCGGTGTCTATGTCAGCGTCGGTGTCTGTGTCGGCGTCGGTGTCTGTGTCGGCGTCGGTGTCTGTGTCGGCGTCGGTGTCTGTGCCGGCGTCGGTGTCTGTGTCGGCGTCGGTGTCTGTGCCGGCGTCGGTGTCTGTGCCGGCGTCGCTGTCTGTGTCGGCGTCGGTGTCTGTGTCAGCGTCGGTGTCTGTGTCGGCGTCGGTGTCTGTGTTGGCGTCGGTGTCTGTGCCGGCGTCGGTGTCTGTGTCAGCGTCGGTGTCTGTGTCGGCGTCGGTGTCTGTGCCGGCGTCGGTGTCTGTGTCGGCGTCGGTGTCTGTGTCGGCGTCGGTGTCTGTGCCGGCAATAAGCTAATATGGCTTTAAAATTGTTTAAAGCAACTGAATATGTTCGTTTGATTGTACCTAATTATTATGTTACATAGCATCAACTTAATATTAGGTGTTTTTAAGTCATGTATATTTTCTGAGTGTAAAATTTACCAAATTTGATTAGTTTAACGTACTTTTACGATTAGGTAACGGCTCATTAGCTTAGCGATTAGGTAAAAAAAAAGGTATGTGTGACCTAAAGTAGGTGAAATACACCTGGTATTTGTTCCTACCTAACGCTGCACGTGGTGCTTACCTATCGCCAGGTAAATATATTACCTTTTGCTACGTTCAGACAAACTAAGTTAGTTAAAATCAAACAATTTTTTGCATTACCTACAGAATTAGGTTTTGAGTTACCTAATTTTTTTCTCAGTGTATACATTGCACCATATATATTTTTTTGTAGTCCGAATAATAGTTATTATATATTATAATAATAATAATAATAATAATAATAATAATAATTTTATTCAGAAATAGACGTGAGTATACAAATAACAATTTTCTATTCTTAAAATTATAATATAAACCTAAGCAGTGTTTACAATGTGCCCCAAACTAGGCATAGCCTGTATCTTGGGCGCACATGTCACTTGTTGTATAGATTTATAATTAAAATATAATTATAATTATTATATTGCGAATAACTGTGCATATTTGCTTCGATACAAACATGAAATATAGACAAAAACAAAGAATAAGTATAAGCTGGGGAGATGGGAGATTAATTCAACATTTTATTCTCTCGGGAGGCTATAAAGTTTTGCATAAAATAATATACCATGAATGAGAGTACTATTAATAAAATTGTAAGTGGAAAAGTTATCAATTTAAGCGTTTCTATTATCATTATTGTTGACTTTAGATAAATAGCGTAATACAATATGATAATAAAATAATATTTAACCTACTATGTAATTATTTTCTATAACACAAAAGAAAACCTTATTTACATAATTTGATAGGCTGGAAATTACAGTGTAGCATCTGACGAGTTTTTGCTGTAAGGAGGGAAAATTACATGTGAGGGTGTATAATATGTTTGTATGTTAGAGTATGTTATGACGGGTGTGGGTGTGAGAGTGTGTGTGTTGGTATGTGTGTATGTGTGTGTGGGATGTGTGGGAGATTGGATAGTGTCTAATGGAGATGAATTCAACCTGTTTTTTAATAACTAATAATCACATGATCCAACAAGTCTCTCTGTACGATCGTAATTAAGCGAAAATTATTTATGACCTATTTAACTTAAAGCCTGAAAAACGATATAAATTGAAGCCCTTATTCTAGGTTATTGACAACACACGCTTAATTTTTCTGGATATACTAACAAAATAATACATCGATTAGAAAAGAGTAAGCATAGGTATTTTTGACCGAGTGAGACCGAAGCGTTTAGCTTGGGCAAAAATGCTTTCGTATGTTTGTCCGGATTTCCGGCTGTTACGGCCTCTACAGGTCGCATTTCTCCGACCGATTCTCGTGAAATTAAGTTTATTAATTAAATTAAAATAATTAATTCTTTAAGCAGGTTCGATAATTATATGTTATTTTTTTTACGTTCCTGCACCCTTTGGCACATTTTCTAAACATTGTATTTTACTAAAGTATTGTCATTGGCCAGATATATTTAAAAAACTTCTCTGAAATAGCACCTACAACGCTCCTAGTATGATTTCTAAGTGACTTCAAAAGGTTTGAAAAATTTAAATATCATTCTTTAAGAAGAGACGATCGTATGAAATGACTACCTTGTATTATTTTGCTTATATATTTATTTATATAAACTATGGAATAATATGAATTAAATAAATATAATTATTAAATATAGAACGTCTTAAATACGAGTAATAAAAACAGTACATACAAAGTTGTTACAGAGGTAGTAATACAAGTACAGAATTAGTAATCGTTAAATTATAATTAGTGGGTAGGTAACACTTATAAACTTCATGAATGAAGTTGAATTGATTACCTTAATGTAATTACTAGCAAACACCTGCAATTTACCACTTCTAACACAATAGATAATTTGATAACAAAACAGCATTTGATATCATTGTTGTTTACGTCCAGACAATCGCCATAATTGTCTGGAAATATGAAGCTCAACACTGTCTTTCAACACCACTCCCATTACTTACACTGAGAATTTTCAAGAATCATCAAAAAGGAGTCTTTTTCAGGATTATATCTTCACTTCAGTAGTCCAGTGACTTTACAACGGATCTCTTCGATACTATGAACATATTCTATAAAGTTTTAATATACATGTGTATGTTTTTGGTATATTTTACTACTATTATAAACGCAAAAAAGTTTTTAGGTTAGATTAAGGTTTACATGGGAACATTTATTAAAAAATAATATTAGGTACATCGTCGTAATTTGGAAGGTACTCATTCAACGTATTTATTTTGTTGTGCTAAAATGTAGCAACATAGATTAAAATGTGTTGAATGAGTGTAAATTTTTAATGTGAGTGGGTATTTTATTTATGTATATGTATGTCTATCTGTGAGTATTTAAATTAATTTATTTTCTGTTTGGAATTACTTCTCTAGTTCGACTCCCCGTGATAGATTTTGATAATATTAACACATACCCATAATACACAATATACCCTATAAATGGACGTAAGATATAATTTTTATTCCGATTTTTTGGACATATCTAGTTCCTCTGAGCGCATGGGATCGAGAGAAAACCAATCATGTTCAGCTAAAGTTTAATACCTCATAACGGGAAGAGCTGGAAGTCCCTGGTCACCTAACTACAGTGAATTATTGATGTGCATTTTTTATTTTTGTTCGGGTAGGCCTTGCTTTACCATTAGCATTTATACCCACAATGAGAGTTTATCATTCTTCTTACGGTACATCAATATCATACAATCTACATACAGTAAAACAATATAATGTAAAATATGATCGCTTGGGTAGACAGGGAGTCGTTGCAAGGTCATAACTCATATCCCATACTTAGTATTCTCGTACGTATATAAATATAATATTATATATTTGTTGAATAAGTGTACTTATACGTACTTTGTTTGTTACTAAGGAACTATATAATTAGCTTACTTTCGGAAGAGGGCAGTGACATCTGTGACACATTTATATTCTGCAGGTGTCATCGATTCTGATATGTTTGTAACTAAATCATTGTATAGTTCCAAATAAAATTATTATTTTAGCTATACTCAAAAATGTGAAGGGGTGCGCTTTCGTGATGGAAAAGGTCTGTAAAACCCTGTAACTGTAGTGTATGTCCTTTGTATACTAGATATGTAGTATAACTAAGCTTAATAAGTCACTCATAATAAGATCACTTTAAGGTGTTCTTTGCAGAATTGAATTGTGTCCGTCATCCGTTGAGATAATGTTTACTACCTGCGTGCCTCTGTTTGCACTAGTCATCTTGACCATATTTCTGAAACTTTACAACACTACTGAAAGAAACGATCACATGCACTTTGTATTTGTATAAAGCTAGATTAAGACAATTAGCTAGATATGAATATTTTCATATTCAAATAATACAAGTATTGAGTCGCAAACAAAGCCAAGGCTTGTGTCTTGGAAGTCTTGGGACACAGAAAAGCGAATTTTTACAATTATTATTGTGTGCAAGTGATATTCTACTACTTACATTTAATTAATAGATATATGAGGTACCTAGCTGTGACCAAAATTTTATAATGGAGTAAATTGCGGTAGGTGCATAATAATTATTATATATCTACAAGTTAATACGAAAAAAATACTATTGTTTATAAACATGGATAACATTTTGTTATCCATAGAAATATACATCTTCTTATAATTAAATATATATCTTTTTATACTTATTTGTATATGAACAAAACTGCCGCGCCGAAGGTGCAACGTTCGATTCCCACTGCGGCCGGCTTGAGCTTCACTATGGTGGAAAGGCCACTTTCAAGTAGAAAACCTCTCGCCAAGCACCGCACAGTATGTTTCGGCAGCGTCCTGGATAGCCAGTAAAATTACAAGCCCCTTGGGCTTGTAATTTTACTGGCTCAGTGCAGTTTACACTTGTGATTCGTCACTTCATCAGTTAGCTTATGAGATTCCGCCTCCGTTCTGTTTGACACTGTCCGGCACCACAGATTACCTACTCTGCGCTCATTACTCCGAGACGTTAAATGTCTAGTTCTCCCAATAATTTCATTTGCTACAGTGCCTTTTACAGCTAAGCACAGTAATGTTTACACACTGCTTTCAGGCAGAATACTCGACACTTTTTTATGCCTTTGACCATTATCTCACCTGATGGTAAGTGATGATGTGGTCGAAGGTGTTGTTCAGGCTAACCCAAAATATCATTGGGGTAACCTAAAATTACTGGCTCTCAAGGATAGCTGCCGGAACACACCGTTAGGTGCTTGGTGACAGATTTTCTACTTAAGAATGGTATAGCTAGTCAGACAGGCATTCGCAAAATGGTCCACCACCATGCTATAACGTCTGCCATTCTATGACAACAGAGACCGAATTTATATTATTACATTAATTCTACGAATTGCTTTTTGATTGATCTCGTGCTCTATTTGGACTGCATTAATTTCAAATTAAAATATAATTTGATATAAAAAAGGCATTGAACTGCAATAAGTGACCCCATTTCCGAGTTTTCTAGTTCATTTGTTTAATAAAATTTCGATTAAGACTAACAGTGTCTTAGAAGGCTTCATTTTATTAGCAGAAGAACTATTTGTGCTAGTCTGGAGAAGTACTACCAAAATACCTTTTTCTACAGGCAACCAGTAATGTACCCATTACTGTGTTCCCGCTTGAAGGGTGCCGCTGGAATGACAGGCACATGAGACTTAACAACATTATATCTCAGGGTGCTGGGCGCAGTGCAGTGCGCCGCTTGTGACGAAATACAACTTATAGGCAGGAGTTACGGCTTTACACCAAGTGGGCCAGGAGCTTGATACATCAGGATCACATAAAAAAAATAGAAGGGTTTGGCAAGTAGTACGTGCGAATATATATTATAACTAGCAACCCGCCCCGGCTTCGCACTGGTAATTACGACTATAAATTGAGATGTATCCTGTTTGTCACTATATATATATTTTTATAATTTTTAAAGTGTTTTATTAAAGTATTATTTAATGTTTTCTTAAGATACTTTTAAAAATATTTGTTATTATTGAAAATGGTTTTCTGCAAAGTAACACCTGAATCTATTCATTATATTAAGTATACTTATTCCTATTTTCTAGAACTATCTTTGTATATAATAACATACTAACGAAAAAAACATTATTAATGGAATTTATTGTTAATGAAGTTGTAGCGGAATTACAGCTATCTCTTAATAAAAGAAGGATTATTAATAACAGTTATTATAATACAGTTAAGTATTTAATATACCTTTTGCAAGAGCTATAAAATATAATTTTGATTGATGAAGGTGTAGAAAAGAATCTTGACCGTTTATCCGCCGGTCAGTAAGTATTTTTTGTAACGGCTCAAACCGGTTTCTCACAAGGTTTTAGTTTGGGGCCACGTAGGTAGTTCTCAAGAGTAGGTTTAATTGCGTTGAGGATTCTTTATTTCATTAACAGCTATCAGATTTTATATATCAGCGGCTAGCCTTTGACCACTACCTCACCTGATGGTAAGTGATGATGTGGTCGAAGAGGTTGTTCAGGCTTACCTAGAATTAAAGCTCTTAAAGACAGCTGCCGGAACACACCGTTAGAAGCCTGGAGACTTTTTACTTTGCAAAGTGTCACCATACTATAACAACTGCCATCCTACGACAAAAACCAGGACCGACGAAGGCTGAATTTGCCCTTTGAAGCACGGGAGCGCTCAGTAGTTATGCTTATGCCAGAGACGTTGCAGTAGCGGACGTTGATCGGTGAAGAACGACTAAGCAAGATACGTATATACTAGTGCTTCAAAAACTCTTAAAAGTATTTCTTCAGCAGTTTTATTTCACTAAAAATGTTAACTTTTGATTAAAGCAAAAGGGCAATGCTTTTATATTGTATAATACGGAATTGAATCCACAGTAGTGATTACTAGCCCACGTGCACTTGAAGTAGTATGTAAAACATAACAGTAGAGAAAATCTGTTTTCTGAGTATTTAATTTTAAATCTTTTACAATTAAGAAGGAAAATCACTTCACTCTTAATATTATACAAGTATACATGCTACATGACATACATAGCCCCGTGGGGTGCCGGGTTAGAATTGCACCTCCTACTATCATCTCGTGGGTGTCGTAAGAGGCGATTAAGGGAAAACTACTGGAAGGTGGGCAGCAGCGCCATCTAAAAAACTCCCAATTTACACTGCGATCCCGAAGACGCCTGCCAAGCGTGGGGATTATGACAAATACCCCCTTAATAGGGGAGGCTGTGTTCAGCAGTGCAGTACTGTACTGTAATGTAACAGACGATCCGGCTGTTACAGTACAGTACAGACATAACATAATTACGTGATCTGTCGAAAGAGTTTGTGAAGTTGCTTTTGATGAGGATGACAAGAATCTGGTATTATGTGTACCAAGTGTGTCGACCACCAAGACAACCTTTATTTATGAAGAATAAGGAAAATAGTGTCCAAAATTGTATGTAAATAATTTCATCCACATTGAAAATTAAGTATTAAAAAAGACGTAAAAATCTTATTGTTAGGAGCCAGGTAATGTTGAAAAAAAAACTGTCTTGATAAAAAGAAACAGCAATTCTTATTTTCACTAGATCTTGCGATCCCATTAGTTTATTTCTTAAAGTAATTCCATTATATTTACCAAGTTTAATGAAATGAGACTATATTTATGAAAATACTAGCTGCACCCCGCCTAGACTACTACTAGAATCATGAAAAGTTTGACGATGAAAATTATCATCAATCCAGAACCTAAACTATCTATATACATACAAAGTTGTATGAAAATCGAATCAACCGTTTTAGTGTTAGCAAACATACACTCTCACATCCTCACATCCAACACCCAACATTTTCTTTTGTTCATACTGAAATATAGTCACATGCAAAAATGTGCAATAAGGACACAGCTTTATTTTCATTTCAATAATTAAACATTTAGTGAAAATTTGTCACAAGTCCATTTATTAAAATGTATTGAGAGCAATTAAATCATAGCTTTTACTTTTAATGCAAAACAGTAAAGTCAACATCAATATGAATATCGATATGCGTTTTTATTGACATTTTGTTTCGTACTCAAACTTTTTGTGTCTCCTGTTAGATGCAAAAAAAGCACACAGAATCTGCAAATTTCTTCATTTCTTCTTTCGGCTTCGCATGGGTAATTTACCAAAAATATTAAATTTAAACACATAAAAAGTAGTGATTGTGACATAACTATAAAAATTAGACTTATAGTATTGCGGACTTTTTTATAGATGTGGATGTTTTCTATAAAATTGTAGTACAGCACTTTGCTCTATATTCAATCATTTCCGCAGCATACACGATATAACGATTTTTTTCGTACTTTGGGTTACATTATCGACGTTTTCATACGGATCCCTAATTTTTGAAAATCTTCTATAGCCTATGTTCATCAGGGATAGTGTAGGTTAAATAGTAGCTTACGTCGGGTCAGTTCCCGAAGCTCTGGAAGGACGGGCGATTGTGCCTGATGCGGAAGGAAGGGTGAGACGCCGACTCGCCCGCCGCATACAGGCCAATCGTGCTGCTGGATGACACGGCGAAGCTGCTGGAGAGAATAGTAGCTTCCCGTGTCATCCGGCACCTGGGGGGAACTGGGCCTGAGCTATCAGAGGCCCAGTTCGGATTCAGAGCAGGGCGGTCGACGATAGACGCCCTGCTCTGGATCAAGGGGTGGACGCAGGACGCGGTCAGCGGGGGGGAAAAGGCGTTGGCTGTCTCGCTGGACATTGCCAACGCCTTCAACAGCCTACCGCACGGAACAATACGGGAGGCACTCCGCTATCACGGAGTGCCCCTGTATCTGCGTAGGCTGTTGGCTGACTACCTCCAGGACCGCGAGGTCCTGGTGGAGGGACGCGACGGTCTGAGGCGACGTCGCGTGTCCTGCGGGGTTCCACAGGGGTCAGTGTTGGGACCGCTCCTGTGGAACATTGGCTACGACTGGGTGCTCCGCGGCACGTTTCCCGCAAGTATGCGGGTTGCGTGCTACGCGGATGACACCCTAGTCGTAGTCAAGGGGAGGGACCTCAGGGAGACGGTGCGGCGGGCCACGGTGGCCACGACACTCGTGGTCGGCCGCATACGTGCCCTGGGGCTGGAGGTCGCCCTCTCCAAGACCGAGGCCCTAATGTTCCATGGGCCTCGGGGGGGACCCCCTCCAGGAACGCGGATAGACCTGGACGGGGTCCTGGTCCGGGTTGGGACCCAGATGAGGTACCTGGGTCTCATCCTGGACGGGCGGTGGACTTTTGGGGCCCACTTCACTCAACTGGCCCCAAAAGTCATAGGCGCCGCTGCCGCCCTTGGGAGGCTGCTGCCCAACGTGGGCGGCCCGAACGCCACTTGTCGTCGCCTGTACTCCGGAGTGATCCGGAGTATGGCCTTGTACGGGGCACCTGTCTGGGTGGACGCCCTCGGTCGCGCCAATAAGGCCCTGCTGCGACGTCCGCAGCGGGTCATCGCGACGAGGGCGATACGCGGGTACCGGACGGTGTCCTGGACGGCGGGATGCGTGCTGGCCGGTGATCCCCCCTGGGAGCTCCAAGCGGAGATCCTCGCCGAAGTTTACCACTTCGTGGCGGCGAGGAGATCCCGCGGGGAGCCTCCAGCGTGGGAGGAGGTCACGCGCATGCGGCGGCGGGCGCGGGCCGCCCTGTTGAGGCGGTGGACGGAGGACCTGGCTCCACCGGTCCCTGGACAGAGGACGGTGGATGCCATTCGCCCGGTCCTCCGGAGGTGGGTAGGGCGGCGATTCGGGTCGCTGACCTTCCGATTGGTGCAGGTGCTTTCCGGACACGGATGTTTCGGAAGGTATCTGCATCACATCGCGAGACGGGAGGCGACCCCCGCCTGTCACGAGTGTGGAGCGCCAGAAGATACGGCGCTCCACACGCTGGAGGAGTGCGCCGCATGGAGTCCCATGCGGCACGCCCTCACAGCGGTCATAGGCGCAGATCTGTCGCTGCCGAGCGTGGTTAACGCTATGCTCGGCAGCGACGGATCGTGGCAGGCGGTGGTCTCTTTCTGCGAAGCGGTGATGGCGCAGAAAGAGGCTGCGGAGCGGGCGAGGGAGGACGACGTCCTCGCGGACCCGCTCCGGCGTAGACGAACTGGGGGGAGGAGAAGGCGGTTTGGGCGCCTTCTCGCTCTTTCCTAGTGCTGTGCGGATCATCGGTGGAGAGTCGGGGGATTCTCCACTGGCTTGCACGATCCCACACGTCTGGGGGATGGCCCCAATGAGCCGGGTCATTCCTCCATTGGCCGGGGCCCGTCATCGGTGACGGGCCGGCCGCTGGGGCGAGATGGTAACTGCTAACGCTACCCCATTTCGCCCTACTAGGCGGCAGACTGCTCATCCCGGGTTTTTAGTGGGTAACCTCACTAACCCCCTCGGGGGGGTAGTAAGGCCCTTCAGGCGAGGACTCCCACATAACCACTCCGCTCCCCCCGGGGCGGGTGGTATCCATAAAGGATTTTCCCGGGTAAAAAAAAAAAAAAAAAAAGGTTAAATAGTAGCTAATGGTGCCAGACGGGAGGCAACCCCAGCCTGCCACGAGTGTGGGGCGCTAGAAGATACGGCGCTCCATACGCTGGAGATGTGTGCCGCATGCGCAGCCCGCAGCGGCACACGCTTTCAGCCCTCATAGGAGGGGATCTCTCTCTGCCGAGCGTTATAAATGCCATGCTCGGCGGAGAGAGATCGTGGCAGGCGGTGTTCTCCTTCTGCGAAGCGGTAATGGCGCAGAAGGAGGCCGCGGAGCGTGTCAGGGAGTATAATGTCCATGCTGCCCCGCTCCGGCGCAAACGAACGGGAGCGAGGAGGCGGCAGTTCACCCGCCTCCTGCCTTCTCCGTAGTGGGGTCACTGGTGGAGAGTTGGGGGATCCTCCACCAACTTGCACGGCCCCACACGTTTGGGGGATGGCCTTGGTGAGCCAAGGATTCTAATGGTGAAAGAATCTTTCAATTCGGTCCAGTAGTTTCAGAGCCTATTCAATCCAAACAAAGATACGATTTTTGAGAGCCAGTAATTCTAGGTTAGCCTAAACAACATCTTCGACCACATCATCACTTACCACCAGGTGAGATAGTGGTCAAAGGCTAACCTATCAGGCATAATAAAAAATAAAAAAGATACAATGAAATCTTTCCTCTTAATATGTTAGCATAGAAAATATACATAATGACTACTTCAATCTGTGGATTGTTTCATTGTATCATTAATATAATGATTAATATAAACCAGCATAACATAACATTCAAACAAACAAATTGACGATTTTGTTGTTCACAGTACAACACGTGATGTGTCCAAATTGGACAAAAAAGTAATATTTAATTGGATTAAATTATACCCGTGACCAAACTGCATCGAAAATCTGTGACCAAAATATCACTGAAGATATATCCTAACCCAGTTCACAAGAAACTAACTTGTTAAGCACCTACACAGTCTGTCGACAAAAATACTTGGAAATTCCATCTCTGCCAAGCCACCACCAGATACTTACGTCATACTGCAATAATTACGATACTTTAAATACACTTTGCAAAAATATGGAAAAAAAAAAAACAAAGTTTCGTACACGTTCTCCTCACAGCGAGCGCAGCGGTTTGCTGAACGTGGCAGTGGAATCTTTTAATAGTAAAACTTTGTAACTGATCTTAATAAGAACTTCATAGACGCCAAAACAAAATAGGTAAATAATACTGAAGTATTCTAGGAAGGTCTATGTATTCTTGGAAATGTATTGTATACTCGAACGAACTTCTCTCTCTACGGTCGTTTCTTCATTGCTGAAGGTCGTGGTCACTCTTGGCTAAATAGGATCGGACAAACTGTTTCCATTGATTTCGGTCTGTGGCCTTCCTCACTGCGGCATAGAATTTAGACGAAGGAGTGGTGCCTCTGATCTGGTCAGACCATCTAGTTGGTGACCGTCCTCTTGATCTCTTTCCTGCGGTGTTGCCAACTATAACCAGTTTTTCCAGACTATCGTCACCACTCCTGATTATGTGCCCAAAATACGTGAGAATGCGCCTATGACATAGTGTGGACGAACGACCTTAGGTAAATATAAATTAAACGGTGAGCACCACAATTACAACACTAGGAATAAAAATAAACTAGTGGTGCCAGGTTTTAGATGACAACAATAGATGAAAATATTAAAATATTAGAGGTACATATACTTATTCATATGATCACTATTTATTCGTATAAGTGATACAAGCCAGGTATCAATTCTTTACCACATATCACCTATAATTACTCAAGTGTGCGCAATATCGTGCTCAAACAAAAGCAATTAATTTAAAACGCACTCATTAGCAATACACAGACTCCATCTGAGAAACACGTCCGAGGGACGAAGTGTTATAAAGAAAATTAAATATAGCTAATTTAATATTGACGTCAATTGCAGACGAGAGAAAAACAAAAAATAATTCATTAAATTTGTATGTATACGTAGTAAAGTTAGTATCTTTTCATGATTTATTCAAATACTGCTTACGATGTTTTACATTATGCAGGTTGAAGGCATGACTTTTACCTCGAAACATCGAGCTAGCGAGTTAGAAGCGGTATTAGATCTATGTGCAACCGATGTACGAAATCGCACTGTCGATCTAAAAAGTCATTGTTTTCCAAAGAGTAATTACTCGTAAGCTTGAGATATTATCCCCTGGAGCATTCTATAGGAGTGTTACTTCTACCAGATAGGAATTTTGTAAACTAAATTTGCTTAATACCACCTCGAAGTATACTCTATAATTAACCGCACAAAGATGCTCATTACCGACAATGCTCTAAAACCTCGAACATAGACGTGAAGTTGCAAAGTAGTCGGTATTTTACTGTATTTATTTCGGAGAATAGTACACTGTGATTGATCTTGAACGGTGACTACTTTGACTGGAAATATAAATTATTATTACTATGAGATACGCGACTTTTGGAGAATATTCTGTAATTTAGTACTATTTGTGAACGAGTTCGTCCGAGGAAGTACTGCTTCCATATATTTATTTCTACCGCAAAGCCCAAGCGGTAGGTAATGTTTACATTGCTGTGTTCCTTATGTGTATGAGTCTTCAATAAATTTGAAGACTCATATAGATAGAGTAAAATTGAGTATGTTTTGGCAAGCCTATTTCACTATAGTCCCCTGTCGTTATCACTTTCAAATAAAACAGGCGAGCTTGCAGTCCTGTAATATGACCTGATAAAAAAATAAAAACCGCGTCGGATGTCATCGTGCGCGTCAGACAGGCTTTCCGAGGTTTTCATACTTACACACAATATTATATTTATTTTGTGATATGCATTTACCAATAAATTGTTTTTTTTTATTCAGTTCAGGATGCAGACCCGCACGTGACAGGTTTTTATTATTTGTTGTTTTATGGTAGTTTGGACTGTAATTACGCTAAGTTACAGTTACAGGGGTTTATCGCTTTTTTACATTACGATTTTTACTATAGAGCAAAAACTTTGTAGGTACGTTTACGTACGTTTTAGTACGTACAATTGCACATTTCTTTTGATGTTCTGCTGGCGCTAAGAAACTAAGAGAGAAACCAAAGCCATCAATATCTTCTTAGTATGTGCAAGTTGGGATGGTAATAGCAAGGTCATACTGCTGAAAGAAACGATAATGAAGGAAAAGGTTCTTGACCACAAATCGGAAGAGGCAGATCCTCACTAGCTGGACCGATATCATCGTAAGAGTTGCATCTATATAACAGATCATCTATATAATAGATGTTGATGACGAATAGATTGAAAATATAATTTACGGTCGGTCAAAATGACTTATGTTAGATGGATTTTCAACTAAAACACCATATTGTGTTGCCTAAAACCATGATTTTCAAATAGCACGAAATTATTAGGAAAACGAACAAGTTGACAAATTCCATCTGTCTGATTTTGTCATACATTTCATCATAGCACAACACTGATGGTTTACGAGAGCTGTTGCAGCGATCAGTACTAAAGTCTTACATACTACATGTTACCTTCTGATTTGAATATAAGTACTGAAATATTTACCTTATTTTTAAATACTTTCCATACCATCGTCATGCCTGTTAATCTCGAAGAGGCAGGCAGAGATGTACTCAACTTTTACTAAGAACTAAAATTAGAACAATAATAATTGTTTAACCCGGAAATCGATCCCAGAGTCTCTACAATCTACATTTTTAGGGTCTATGGACTAGAAAAGTCTGTGGTCAGAAAAGTGAAACGTCAAAATAGCCCACTGTGTATAGTAATTTTAATCAAATCTGTGCAATTGCGTAGATTCTTACAAAAGCGACATTGGCCTTGCTACACGTACACTGTTGGCGCAAATATTACATGTGAGTTACGAAACGGTCCGTAGAAAACAACAGCAAATATTACACTGTAGTAACGCAAATTCCACACAAAATCTGCGTGGACGTTAGAAGAATATGAAATGAATCGTACTAATACTAATCTTAAGTGAATATTGGTTGGAGTTAGTTATCTCTCCTCACTCCTCTGAAACGGTTAAATACTCTGATGAAATTTGGTAGGTATGTTATACAAACTTTATATTGCTCAAGTCCTGGATTAGGACGCAATATTTTTATTTGAGTGATTTAAACCCAATTTAAACGTGGATGAAGTCGTGTTAATAGTTATTTGTTATACAAGAGTGCAAAGTTGCTTTTTAACCGCGTGTTCAATTTTGATGACCGAGCAAGCGAAGGATTCTAAAATTGAATCACGAGCGCAGCGAGTGATTCAAAATTAGAATCCTGAGCGTTAGCGAGGGAATCAAAAGAGCACGAGGTGAAAAATCTTTGCACTCGAGTGAAACGTCAAAATAGCCCACTGTGTATAGTAATTTTAATCAAATCTGTGCAATTGCGTAGATTCTTACAAAAGCGACATTGGCCTTGCTACACGTACACTGTTGGCGCAAATATTACATGTGAGTTACGAAACGGTCCGTAGAAAACAACAGCAAATATTACACTGTAGTAACGCAAATTCCACACAAAATCTGCGTGGACGTTAGAAGAATATGAAATGAATCGTACTAATACTAATCTTAAGTGAATATTGGTTGGAGTTAGTTATCTCTCCTCACTCCTTTGAAACGGTTAAATACTCTGATGAAATTTGGTAGGTATGTTATACAAACTTTATATTGCTCAGGTCCTGGATTAGGACGCAATATTTTTATTTGAGTGATTTAAACCCAATTTAAACGTGGATGAAGTCGTGTTAATAGTTATTTGTTATACAAGAGTGCAAAGTTGCTTTTTAACCGCGTGTTCAATTTTGATGACCGAGCAAGCGAAGGATTCTAAAATTGAATCACGAGCGCAGCGAGTGATTCAAAATTAGAATCCTGAGCGTTAGCGAGGGAATCAAAAGAGCACGAGGTGAAAAATCTTTGCACTCGAGTGCAACACGTAACTTTTCATTCCACCTCAGCGAGGAAATGACAATGCCGCGTAAAGAACCGCGTACAAAGCAAATTGAAAAAAGAACACCAAGAAGGTTCCGAGTCTGAGTTTTAAACAAATTAAAAAAATTTTGTATGATATATTCGGCACCATAGAGGTAGCAGTAAATAGGTTTAATGGATTTTTTTAATTCACAAACTTAGTGCACACGATGTTCTAAATTCAATTTACTTTATCCTCTAGAGAATAAAAACGGCTTTTCCACTCAGATATTGAAGATTAAAAATACTCTTTCCGAGATGGTGGGATGAAAATGGAATTTGTGACTCATTCCACCTAAATCTTATAACTTTTTTTGTAAAATATTTTTTTAGTTCAGCTAACAGAGTTATTGACCTAACCAATGAAACAATTCTTCGGAACTCTGTGGATTACTTGAATTTTTAACAATTTTAAATCTTCTAAAAGAAAGGACATCATAATACGTACTTCAGTATTTTTTTCAAGTAAATCAAGTTACTTAAACTTGGTTTACAAAACACCATCAAGGTCGCTTATCCACCCCACAGAGGTAGACATAGCTGTATAATCCATGCACCACATTTCCCAAGATATTAATATTATTTTAGGTTCCATCTAATAAGGAATGCCTACTTGCTCCCTACGCCCTTGCACAGTACCTACGAGTATTCTATAAAATCTTGTATATAAATATAGGTAGGACATACTTCCTTTGTGAACCCGTTAGGCCATCCTGAGTATTCCCCTCAGGATGCAACGTCCCTCTAACGGTGAGGTGGAGGTCCTTCAGACCTTCGCCCTCCGCTACCCCGAACTCTACGCTGATCATCAGCAATCACTTAACGATGCAGAGAGTGCCCGCCTCACGGACACTCTCATCGCTCCCTCCGGAACTCCAATTCCGGAGGCCATCGTCCCTCCTCTGACCCGGTCCTTCTCAGAGGACAGCCCGACTTCGCCCGCTCCGGGCCCTGACAACAGACGCACGGTGGCAGCCCCTCCCCGTGAGAGGTCTCGCTCGCGCTCACCGATCGGGAGGCCAGCGAGCACCCGTCCCTCCATCGCCGTTGTCGAGCCCACTTCGGACTCCGAAGCGGAGATGGATGTAGATCCGAGTCGTGCCTTACGCACTGACTCGGACTCCGATAACGACGGCTATACCGTCGTAGACAGAAAACGCAAGCGTGCTCCTAAAGCCGCTAGTTGCGCAACTTCCGCCCCTCCCGCCAAGGCACCCGCTAAGGCCCCCGCCTCCGGCAAGAAGCCGACCCCCGCCCCGCGCCCCGCGTCTCCTCCCTCCGCTCCGGCCACCACTGCCGCGTCCCCTCAGGACGCGAGTGCGCGCCGCGAAAAACCGCCTCCGCCCCTGTTCATTCAGGACAAAACCAAATGGGACATGCTGTCCCGTTTAGTTTCGGATCGTGGGATCCACTACACTAATGCCCGCTCCACGCAGCAGGGCATTAAAGTTCAAGTGTCCACCATTAGCGACCATAGAGCGCTAACAAAGCTCCTCCGTAAAGAGAGCATAAGTTTTCACACTTATGCGCTCGAAGAGGAGAAAGTCCTCCGAGTGGTCATCCGCGGTGTGCCCAAGGAGGTACATACCGATTCGGTATGTGCCGACCTGAAGGCACAAGACTTCCCCGTACATGCAGTTCACCGCATGTACAGCGGGAAGGACCGCAGTCCCTACGATCTAGTACTCGTAGTACTAGATCGTACACCTGAAGGCAAGGCCATTTTTAATTTAAAAAAGGTCTGTGGCCTCTCAGGACTCGATGTCCAAGCCCCATACAAAAATGGGAGTCCCTCGCAGTGCCATAACTGCCAACTATACGGGCACGCCTCCCGTTTCTGCTTCGCTCGCGCTAGGTGCGTTAAGTGCCTAGGCGATCACGCGACAGCAGCGTGCACTCGCACCCGGGATTCACCGGACCCACCCAGCTGTGTTTTATGCGGTGCTCAAGGGCATACCGCGAATTACCGTGGTTGCCCTAAAGCACCACGAGTGAACCACAGGGTGGCAAGGCATAGGCCGACCCGTCCCTCTTACGACCGTTACCAACGGGTAAGCCCTAAACTAACGGTAGTACCTGCCTCACAGGTAATACCCGCGCCGCTCCCAGCCCGTAACGCATGGTCTAAACCACCCAGTATGGTTAAGACCGTCGCTACCGCCCGCGCCCCGGCCCGCGCGCCGTACCCGCGCCCGCACCCGCACCCGCCCGCGCCGCGGCCCCTGCCCGCGCACCGGCCCCGGCTCGCCCCGCACTCCCGGCACCCGTCGCCAACACCATTCGCGCGCCTCCCCGCGCCGCTTCCCGGCCACAAGCTCCACCTATGCCATTGATGGCTGCCCCTCTTCAAGAGGCAATCAACCTAGTCAGCGATCTGGCTATGTCGGTTGACATCAATGAGGTACAAGAGCTATTCCACAAGATGCAATACGCTCAATCCCCAGCGGACGTGATCCAATACACATTGGAACACGCGAATTTACTTAGCGCCCTTAAGCGCTTCGTTCCCCAGGCCCCTCCCCAGTACAACCACTATGGGTAGTACAACCGAACGCACGAAACCGTACTCAGTTTCGTTAGCGTCATTTAACGCTGACGGCCTCTTCAAACAACGTGACCTCGTCCACGACTTTTGTTGTACCCACCTTATCGATATCATATGCGTGCAGGAAACCTTTCTAAAACCGGGGAAGGCGAACCCTAGGTTTGCCAACTACAGAACGGTACGTGATGATAGAGTGAACTCCCGTGGGGGAGGCACTCTTATCTATTACAAAAGGTCCCTGCACTGCATTCCCCTACCTACCCCGACTCTTGTTAATATGGAAGCATCTTGTTGCCTCCTAGCTATGACTGGTCATCAACCTATAGTCATAGCATCCTGTTACCAAGCTTGCAAAAAGCCGATCGTCCGAGCTGACTTAGAAGCCCTATTCTCATTAGGAAGCGCCGTCATTCTGATTGGCGACTTCAACAGTAAGCACATCCTATGGAATTGTAACGTCAACAATCCCAGAGGTATTGCACTTGAAAACCTAATCGCAGAACTTAACTTTGACATAATTGCGCCCACTGAGCCCACTCACTACCCTTATATGGAAAACCACCGATCTGACTTGCTTGACATGGCACTATTCAGAGGCGTAACACTCCGGTTACGCTCCATAGAAGTGGTTCACGAGCTTCACTCTGACCACCGACCCATTATACTGCGACTAGGTCCCGACCCAACGACTGACCTCCCCCGCCCCACTAAGACGATAGTGAACTGGAAGCAAGTAGGCGATGCCCTAAAGGGTATCAGTTCACCGGACCTAGACAAGATCCCTGACGACATCCTGACAAAAGATGACGTAACCCTTGCGATCGATTCGTTCACCAATCACCTCTCCACCGTAGTAGGTGCATCCGCAAAGGAGGTCATAGTGCCGGACGACCGGCGCCTTGTCATTCCAGCGGATGTGAGGCGATTGGTGACGGAGAGTAAAACAGTAACCCGACATTACGACTCTTACCCCAGTAAAGAGAACAAAACTAAGAAACGCCACTTTGAACGCATGGTTCAAAGTCGCATGTCTGAGTTGCGTGATCAACAATGGGGCGATAAACTTTCAAACCTCGTGCCAAGCCACCATGCTTACTGGGACTTGGCGCGAGGCTTGAAAGGAAGTAACCATAACGACATGCCTCCCTTATACAGACCAGTCCCACTAGTCCCAGCGTTCTTTGACGAAGACAAAGCTGAGTGCCTAGCTGATAGCCTAGAGGCTCAGTGTTCCCCTAACGTAGATCACGTTGACCAAGCTCAGCTCGATTCGGTGGATGCTGAAGTCGAACGTAAAAGCTCTGTGGTCACCTCTGAACTCCCACCAATCACCTTAGCGACTTACGCTGAGGTGGAGAGACTGATCAAGGCCCTCCGACCGCGCAAATCCCCCGGTGCCGATGGCATCTCCAACAGGGTTCTTAAAACCCTCTCTCCTCCTCTCATCCATCTCTTAGTCAGCATCTTCAATGCTGCTATGAGCCACTGCTTATTCCCAGACACCTGGAAATGTGCAAATGTCATTGGCATTCACAAACCAGGCAAAAGCTCATCTGACCCCACCAGTTACCGCCCCATCAGCCTCCTCAGTGCCTTAGGCAAACTTTACGAGCGGTTACTTGCAAACCGTCTCCAGTCCCATGCTAAGGAACACCACCTTATCCCAGATGAGCAGTTTGGCTTCAGACCCGGACACTCATGCGTCCAACAGGTGCACCGCCTCACGGAGCACATCATTGAGGGCTTCAATAAGTACCCCAAACCCCAGACTACGCTAGCAGTCTTCCTCGACGTAGCGAAAGCTTTTGACAAAGTCTGGCACAACGGCTTGATCTACAAGCTATACCAATTTGGCGTGCCAGAACGTCTTGTGCTCATCCTACAAGACTTCCTTAAAGCCAGAAGCTTTCGCTATCGCGTGGAAGGCACCCTCTCCTCCCCCCACCCAGTCAGAGCCGGAGTCCCTCAGGGCTCCGTGCTATCACCTATTCTCTTTGCACTGTATACCAGTGACATCCCACGCTCTCAGCCCAAAGTATTCCTAGCCCAATATGCGGATGATACCGCCATTTACACCACTGGGTGGCATATCAACAGACAGTCCTATTTCGTCATGCAACGGGCCATCACCGAGATCGGTGACTGGTTCCGAAAATGGCGCATCGCGGTCAACCCAGCTAAAAGCACAGCTATGTGCTTTACTGAGAAGACACGCTCCCCTTACCCGAAACCGCTTATTTTGTTCGACGAACCCATTCCCTGGGTTCCTAGAACAAAATACCTCGGAGTCACCCTTGATCGTCATCTCACCTTTAACGATCACATAACAACCGTCCGTAACAGAGCGGCCTTCATAATGGGTCGCCTTGGTCCCCTACTTCGCAAAGAGAGTAAAATGTCTCTTAGTAATAAGAAGACACTTTACACTGCCTGCATCCGCCCCATCATGACTTACGCATCAGTAGTGTTTAGTCATGCTAGTGAGGCCCACCTTCATAAACTTCAAGTCATCCAAAACCGTTTTCTTCGTAATGCAACCGGCGCCCCGTGGTATATCCGGAACACCGAGTTGCATTGCGACTTAAACCTTCCCTCTCTAGCGCAGTTCAATAAGGACTGCGCCCGCCGATACTTTGATCGAGCGCCCCACCACCCGAACCCATTGGTTGTCCAGGCATCGAACTACTCGACTGCCTCTTCTATCCCATTTTTCAAACCCCCCCGTCGCCGACCACGGCAGGTATTAGACGACCCGGATGACCCCATCGCAGCCATTACGTTGGCAGCTTTAGCGTTATCCGCAAGTCGTCGAGGTAAAATCCCCAGGTGTGAGGTAATCAGAGGTCACACAATCAAACACCGAGCTCGCCGGCGA
Source organism: Plagodis dolabraria (assembly GCA_963854805.1). Classification (NCBI taxonomy): domain Eukaryota; kingdom Metazoa; phylum Arthropoda; class Insecta; order Lepidoptera; family Geometridae; genus Plagodis; species Plagodis dolabraria. The sequence continues at coordinate 11,550,664 of OY978457.1, forward strand.
GCTCGAGGCAAAAACAAGGTCACGATAAATTGCTCTCCAAATAGTCAAAGAGTATTATTCAGTAGGGCCCAATTGTGCAACACTGCAGTTGCACAGAGGCATTTTGCTCCGATCCCCCCCATGTCTCTCGACAGCGAGACAAGCCGAGGTCCGAACCACAGTGGTGCCCTTGAGCTCGCTGTCAACCCCTCCTATAGTAGCGGTACGTTTTCGGCGTCCGCAGGAGACGGAGGTAGAAAGCGCTTTTCGCCTTCTACGCCCGTCTCGGGAGAAGTGCCTTCGGCACTTCTCCCTCCCGGGCTATTGTAGGGCCAGGCCCTCGCCCAAAACCCGGTGGAGCTGGACGACCGCACAGGCGGTAGCCAGCATCTATGTCCTCCCTAAAAAAAAAAAAAATACTTCCTTTGTATTCAATAAACAAATGCTTAGAGACATTACGAATTTTATATGGATCTGAAGCTTAATTTATTGTGTTAAGTGCCATCGTACTACCAGATCATACTTGTACTCAAGCTAATACAGTGTGCAATTGAAGCGTGACTAAGTGATGGTTGATTATCAACACCGATGACGGTACGAAAAGTCCTTTACCCCTTGGAGGTTGCGGTGGCCTTCAGTGTTGGGGGCGTCGACTCTTGGGGTCAGTCATAATTATGTGTAATATGTACCTACAATTAGTGAGTCCTCCTTTATCGCACCGCATTGTGCCTACTGGCACCTAACCACCGAGAGCTTGCTGCTTGAAAATATCTGTTCTTTAACTTTTTACTTAGTACAATTAGGTTTTAAAATGTGGAGTATCTAACTACACATATTGTAATTTATGGAAGTATTATATATTTTTCTATTTTGTTACATCATATAAAAATCGCTGTACAATATATGTTTTAAAGTTTTAAATAGGTGTAAATCGTAGCCTGTACAAAATATTATAACCTAATGTTTGTTTTAACTGCATTTCTAAATTGTGTATGTTTAAACATTGTTATATATAATTTTATTTAATAAAGGAATTTTAAAATCAAAATCACTGAGAGCTTGCAAGGATTGGCACAATAGTAGTTATTAGTTATGCAAGACTGCAGTGTTGTTATTTGGCGTCAGTACTTGAATTAAAATCTGAGAAAGCGAAGTATTATAGGATCGAATCACTCGCAAATTAAGAATCAGGTTTCACAGGCACGATACCAAAATAACTTTGCTGCCGACCGCCTATTTCACCTATATTTTATATGCGTTAATTTATATTAAAAAATAAAATTGGTATGTAATATTTAAAATAAATTAATTTTAATATATATTTGTAATATTTATTATTACATTACAAAATTACAAATTTACGAGAGGAAAAATTCTAGTCATGTGCGGGATTCGAACCCGCGTCCATCCACCCCTATAGCCGTATAGTATGCCTATGTAGTATGCTCTGATCGACTAAGCTAACATGACAATGAGTCATATTTCAAATTTTTCCTATTGTTCGTTAACCATAGTCATGTGCGGTTCGAATCCCGTACATATAATTTTTCCTCTCGTTTTGTATATTAATTTATTGGGACTTTTATAAGAGATTCAAATTACAAAAACCTTTTCTATAAATAACCTCTTTGCGATCTTCTGAGTTGAAATAGTTATTTGTTATATAAGAGTGCAAAGTTGCTTTTTAACCGCGTGTTCAATTTTGATGACCGAGCAAGCGAAGGATTCTAAAAATGAATCACGAGCGCAGTGATTCAAAATTAGAATCCTGAGCGTTAGCGAGGGAATCAAAAGAGCACGAGGTGAAAAATCTTTGAGATGGTGGGATGAAAATATATTTTCCCCTCGGAACGGTTTTTAAAATTAGAACCTTTATTCGAAGAAAACCAATTTAATTTTCAATGTTACAGATTAAAAAGAGTTACATGGCATGACAGACGCGGATTGGGGTGCAAACAAACTCGTTTTCTGGATATTGCTTCAAGCTAGCCGGAGCACCTATCAGCTGGGCATCCAAGAAACAAAGAAGTGTCGCTTTGTCAACGGCCGAAGCCGAATATATAGCTATAACTGAAGCTGCAAAGGAAGTGATACACTTAAAAGGACTTTTAACGACCTGGGTGCTAGTCAGAGCAAAGTCATCATCTGGAATGATAATCAGGCAGCGCTCAAACTATGTCAAAATCCAATTGTCTCATCGAGATCTAAGCATATAGATCTCAAGATGCATTTTATAAGAGACTGTATAACAGACGGATTTATCGAGATGAGATATCTACCAACTGAAATAATGGAGGCAGACATATTAACAAAATCAGTGAATGGTCCACGACTTTCTCGACTGAAGAATTTGATAGGAATATTGGATTATGAGTCGTGAGGAGGAGTGTGAGTATGGCACGACTCTAAGGAGGTCTGTAGACCAAAAGACAAGAGGAAGAAAAAACTTGTTTTTCTGTTAGTATAATTATTTTACTTTTAATTTTTAATTGAAGTAAACATTTATTTACTATTTTTTATAAGCTTGTCTTGCGCTTATAGCATTTTCTTGCTATATTGAATACAAGAATCCTTGGCTTCCACCGGCTTCATAGCAAGTACTTGAGCCAAATAAATAATTTGTAACAGGAGTTATAAAATTGGTAACAATAGTTTTAAATTTATTTATTTGTTAAGGAGAACTTGAGTATTTTGTACTGACTACTATCACGCGTCTATTACGTTACGTTATTGATTGTTCAGTTAACTAGAATGTTCTAGTTACGATAGCTATATTTAATTGTTCACTTTACAAAAGTTTCTGGTAAAGCCGCATTCTAATTACAATCGTTATTGGCCAAAAATTACTAGGACGACGATAAAAGCATACGGCTATTTTTCTCAAGGAATATCATACGTTACCATATTTATTTTTTACCATAATTAATTACCATACGTCAAAGAACGATGTAAATGAGAATGCCCTCCAACAGCGTCATACAACTCAGTTAAATCAAAAAAATGAAACAAACCGTGCATTAAAATACAAAACACATTAATTTCAAGCACTATCCCTTGCTCACTTGAATAAAATTAATTACAATTCCAAATACAGCCATACTCAAAGTTTTCGTTTATAATAATAAGTCTTTATATCTGGAAACTCTTAAAAAACAAAATTAAATAAATAAAGCTATCCAATGACCCATAACCTTATGGAATAAAAAAAATGTCACTAGCATAGAAAAAATATCACTTATTAGGAACACTACATAGTCCAGGTTGTCTCTGCCAATTCGCAAAATAACCTACCAACATGCTATAACGACTGCCATCCTAAGACAGCAACCGGGACCGACGGTGTAACGTGCCCTCCGAAGCACAGAAGCGCTCAAGCAGTAATGTCACTAGCGATCACCCATCCAACTCATGACCGCGGCGGACGATACTCAACTTAGCTGATCGGTTAAGAACGGCTCAGCAAGCTACGAGCTCTTCATAATCTCCCGAACGTAACGAAGAACTATATTTATGTATATAATACACGGTTTGAATATACAATTGGCATAGGTACTTACGTCTCTTTGAAATTATTAGTCTGCAAACTTTAATACTACATTTATGAATGATTTTCGGTTCACCGAGCCAGCAATATTGATTGCAAAACTTAAATGTCAGTTCAAGGACATCTCGGCACTAACGTCCGTTTGATTTATACAAAGTTTAAATTTGACGAATATACTTGTTATAACATATTCTGCTTAATTAACATGTCTAATATTATGATTGATGAGTTTCCGAATTTGACCCAAACTGCATAATGCTTCACATTGTGAACTGCGCTGACGTAGTTTATAATACCCACTTGTTTGTATATATATTAAAATGTTTTTCTATACTTGTCGAGACCGTAAGTTGCTGGAGAAACCTTACTTAGGTTTTTAGACACTACTTATCATATTACTATAATACTTTGGATCCGTTTCAGAATGTCCTGATAAAGTTTCGGGTTACTAACCAACACATAAAATAACTGAATGATAAAAATGACAGCGCGTTAGCTTTAACCGATGGATAGGCTAATTTGATGACTGTGAAATGCAAAGATAGTGTTTTGTTTAATAAATATGTTCTGGGTAGTATAACCGGAACTTACCAGAACATTCTGAAACAGGCCCTGAATGTTGATAATTAAATAAATAAATTTATGATTTTTATACCATATAATTTTCGTTACGATTTGGATTCGAATCCCCGGTTTTACGCTTCGGCCATCGAGATTGACTGGACCGATGTTAGTGCTCTAACTGTATTATTGACAGGGGAAGGTGACCATCAACCAGACAATAGAATTTCGTTAGTAGTCATCTGACCGAAAGAAGAGCTTTTTTCACACAGTTAACTTCCGTAATGATGCTACCCTTCCATATTTCTAGGTATGATTTCGAGCACTCTTGAATGGTAAGAAAACATTATATTTACAAATTTTTAGAACACAATCTCGTGGGTAATATTTTATAATGGGCGCAGTTCAGTTCGTCAATTATGACGAGATACATCTGTAATAGGCAGAGGTTACCGCTTAACATCAGTTGGGTTTCATGCGTGTCCCTTCGAACAAAGCTACTGACCATTTTAATATTGCGGATTGCCTCACCTAACAAATTGTAATAAAAACAAATATTAAAAATAAAGAGGAGTCCAAATTACGCGTTGACTTTACGTTCTTTGTATTTGCTCTATCATAAAAACGCTACGAATATAATTGCGGTACAAGTCTCAGGATAAGAAGATATAAAAAAAACGGCCAAATGGTAAAAACTCGGCCCGTGCTAAGGATCTTGAGCTGAATTAAAAATAATACCTCTTGGAAATTACATACAAACAAACATATTGTATAATGATCACCAGATGTGCGAGTCTGACTTGCGTTGGGGCTGTTTTGTTGTTTATCATGAAGGAGTTGACGAGAGATAATCAGCTTCATTGAACAGATTTTTAAGAAAATGTATTTGGTTTGCAAAAATAATAATATATATGTTAATACTAGCTTTCCGGGTGCGGCTCCGCCCGCGCGTTTGTCGGTTATCGCGCAAAAAACATTAACCACTTTTTGCGCAGTTGGATAAAAACTATCCTATGTTTTTTCCCGGGTCTCAAACTATTTCCATACCAAATTTCATTCAAATCGGTCCAGTAGTTTTGGCTTGAAAGCGTAACAGACAGACAGACAGACAGAGTTACTTTCTATTATTATAATTGTCATAAAAACTTACGTGAGTTGTCATGATTATTAATTAAATATACCGGCTAGCACTCACGGTGTTTAGTCGAAATCTCGGACCGGTGTTCGAACAGTAAAGATGTTCATTCTCAAGGAATGCGGGCAGCCTCGAGGGCTGCTTGACGCGCGTCGGAGATTTCGACTAAACACCGTGAGTGCTAGCCGGTATATTTAATTAATTATTATTATAATATTAGTACTGATTGATCATATTTTCTAGGCTCAGAATTATTTCAAAACACGTTTCGTTGCAATTGTCTCTATAGGTAAAAATTTTAAAGTTGAATCGAAATTACTCTTGTAACATAAATATCTTAAACATTATTGTGTATACATACTTAAGTGTATGAAAATATAACAATAAAATTGTAAAACCTTAGTATGAGAGATATTGGTAAGTTACATTTTCGTTTTAAGTTCCTAGTTTTCTGTTAATAAGCTTTCTTTGGTTTTTTACTCAAACTGAGCGCGATTTCACCATTGCAGCCTCTCTTTCATTCCTATGTAGTCCGATAGTGACAAAATTTCAGCACTTGCCAGCGATGATTGAACCTAGGTTAGAGATAGCTGTAATCCCTATTACCCCGGACCAACTAGGTGATTTTAGTAGGTATTTGTTACATGATAGTTTGAAACAAATAGATGGACAAATCTTTAGAAAGTGGCTTAGTAAGTGGCTGTTAGATAATTGCTTTTATAGTGTATAAGAGTATTTAGAATTTCAAGGGATTTATAAATGTTAACTGACAATGTTTAATTTTAGTAATAATTATTGCGACTTGACAAACCATTTGCACGTCTGCTGCAGACTGATCACTAATACGGCACATTTGAACAACACAAAATGTCATATTAAATGTTTGTATTCTGGCAAAAAAATATTTGAATTTGAATGATGAAGAGGTAATTTAATTAGGCAACGATTGAAGCTTAGGACAGAGAGCATGGCCCACGTCCCTATTACCTTACCACGGTAATGTTATCTATAACATTACCGTGCTATTACCGAGCGCAAAAAGAGTTGGTGTGGGGTAAAAGGGATGGAAAGAAACAAATAAGGAAGACTGGCGTTAGGTAAACGGCTGGTCATAAAACCAGATTGGAACATTTCCAGTATCTTATTGTCTTGACCTTTTTGTTGTAAGAATAACACATTGTTCCGACCTTATTACCTAAATGGAATAAGGGCAAGAAGATGAGGTTTGTTAGTCGTGCTAAAACTGCTCTTCAGATTAAGCAGTTTCGCAAAAGTGTACAATGTTTACGACTAGTGCATGAAGTATTCGTGTGCAGATCTGCAATATGCAATACGTTGGGAAATGATCTCTACGATTAGGTCTAGCTACGTACTTGTATATATCTACCGAGTTGAAGTTGCGCACATTGCCATGTACATTGGAAGTATTTTGTAATGGGGTAGAGATGTTTCAGTCAAAAAATTCGTGCCCCTCCATGCAAATATACCTATATAATATAATATATTATATTATATACAAATATACCTCCTTCAATATACCCCTACATACAAAATAATGTATAGACGCAATACAAGTAACCTCTTCAACATCTTTGGTTCTTCAGCCATCGCAGTGTGAGTGCGGCGACTCCGATTTCACAGGAATCAAGCTGGACGTACACGCATTTAAATAATCACATTTAATAGAGGTTTGTGCATTCTTAGACTCTACGAATAAATATTTATTCGTAGCTTAGACTGAAAGACCTCTACTTTTCAGATGATACCAGTTATCGTCGTTGTATCATAATGAATGTAAAGTATAACCCGTAATATTTCGTTCTTTATTAGTCTGAATAATAGGTTCAGGCGCTACTTTGCGGAGTTCCATAATTAATAATAAAAAATATATATTTTAAAAATACTTGTTACTACTGTTAACCGTTCACTAGATCTATCTATCTTATACTCATATAATACATTTCTATTTTTGTTAAGTAACACAAACTTTCCGTAATTTGTTGTAAATAATATTGCAAAATGTGACGAAATCATTGCAATTGCATGTGTGGGAATAATTCTTCACGATAACGATCACAGTGGTCGATTACAATCTAAATCCAAGAACGTGAGCGCATTTAATGTAACTTTAATTATTACAGTACTTAGAACTGACCTTGCTTGTTGATGTCCCATAAAACCACAGTGCAACCGAGCCGAGCTAGCCTTAAAGCAATAAGGCTGCCCAGGCCGCCGCCGCCGCCGGTCACCACAGCAATCCCACCTTTGAGATCCTTCTTCTTGTACCCCACTATACTTCTATATATAGCTTGTATCACATATCCTACAACGCCGATGCAGAACACTATAACGTCTATAATTGCTTGCACGACTGTATATTTATCCCTCATGCACTCGGGTATTTCGCTAGTCAAAGGTCCTGGCCTCATTCCATTCATGTACTCCTGAGTTTCCACCGACATTTTTATTAATTATATTTTTGTTAATTTCTAAACACTGAGCATCACTTTGTATTTGTTATGTTTTACCTGAAACAAAAGATTATACAATGAATTTAGAATTTATAGAGAGGGGTGGAAATTGAGAAAACTGGTGTGTACCTGAAATTACAGGTACATGGGACTTAACAACTATGTCTCAAGTTGACGGGCGCAGTGCAATTCGTGACTTGTGACGAAATGCATCTGTTATAGGCAGAGAAAACCGCTTAACATCAGGTGAGCCTTCAGCTTGTTCCGTCACAATAACAAAAAAAAAACCTTCAACTTCTATTTCTTATACTCAATTAAAGGATTCAAAATAAATTTGTTATGCTTCTAGCGCTACACTTCCGAATATTGTCGCATCAATCATACAGAATGGCTTTTATTTTCAAACTCATTTGTAGTGACATTGGACGTACGTAATTTCCGCATTGATTCTCTTGTCACTATTAGAATATGACTTTGAGGGTCAGAGGATAAAAGGTCAAAAGAAGCATTGACTGAGATTTGACAAGTTGACAATCATGTCAACTTGTCAAATCTCAGTGTGATCACACAATGACATTCAAAAAGGTTTTAACATTGAGATAATAGGATTAGTTTAATTGACATGAGTAGGTATAATAAAACAATATAATCGTATGCTATGTACCGACTTATACCTATGTATAGGAATACACCTATATTAGTTTTGTGTGAAACGAAAAATTATCTTTCCCAATTTTACCAATAGTTCTAGTTTAGCCTGAACAACATCTTCGACCACATCATCACTTACCATCAGGTGAGATAGTGGTCAAAGGCTAATCTATCAGGCATAAAAAAACCTACTGACAGCCTTGTTAGTAGAGTGGCAGAAAGCATCGCTCGGAAATCCTGGGTTCGATCCCGGGCGGGATATTATTACTATTTTCTGACGAAGTTCTTAAGTACTAATCCTTTTTAGCTATACCCGGTAAGTGGCATGGGCGCACCCCCTATTACGAGTACATGGATCTTACACACAATATATAGTCCACGTGGTAACGTACTCCGGTAAGTGGAAACCGTTGCCATTTCTATTGTGGGATCATAACTATGGATATATCACCGAACGCGACTACATTGAAAATCAAACATCATGTCAGTGTGTTCTGTTTTCAGGGTTTATATAGGTATGTATGTTTGTAAGTTTCTTTATTCCAACATAACTTCTAAACTTGATTACAATTTATTAAATGATATATATTATATTTGTCTTGATAGCGCAAGTGACAAAGGGTGTATAAGAAATAATTAAAAAACAAACTTATATATACTTATATAATATACGTATTTTTTTTCTTCCAAACCCATATATATACCATCGTATAGGATATCAAAATAAAGGGCTTAAAAAAACGATTCCAATAATATATGTATAACTTGTACCTAGTTTTAATTTCAATACAACGATAAAACGTTTAAAAGAAATATAGAATTTGTAGTCGGGTTCTTTACTTTTTAAATTGACTTATAATTGTTTATAACGTTTTGAAAGTCACTAAAACAACCAACTTCGTTGTTACCCAAGATTGCTGACGCGCGAACTGTTAACAGACCGGCAAACCGTGGTGGGTGTAGAGACAATACTGCCTGTCCTATAAAAGCGTTTATTACAATAGTGTATCTACAAGACAGCTAGTTGCATATGTAACGTACTGTACTGTATCAGCCGGATCGTCCACTGCTGAACACAGCCTCCCCTATGTAGGGGGTATTTGCCATAATCCCCACGCTTGGCAGGCGGCTTGGGGATCGCAGTGCAAGATAGCATAGTTCTTAAGAAGGTGCTGCTGCCCACCTTCTAATAGTATTTTTCCCTTAGTCGACTTTTACGACACCCACACGGGAAGAAATGGGGAGGTGCAATTCTTCCTTCACCTTCTAATTCACCTTCTAATTGTATTTTTCCCTTAGTCGACTTTTACAACACCCACACGGGAAGAAATGGGGAGGTGCAATTCTAACCCAGCACATATGGGATTTGTAATATGTACACCCGGGATATGTAATATGTAACGTACTATCTACTAATCTAGGACATTTTTACACGACTACCAAAAAGAAGGAGAGTTATGTTCACAGGTTATGTATGTATGTTTGTGAGTTTCTTTATTCCACCATAACTTCTTAACGGCTTGGCCGATTTTAACGTATGAGATATCGTTAGATTCGTATTCATAGCGCAAGTAGGTACGCAAGTAAAAAAAAACTAGCGGATTTTATATAGACGCCATATTGTTAGATGACCATTTTTTTTCTTCCAAATCCATCTAATGGGGTCAATATGAATGGCTTTAAATAAAGATTCCTTAAATATATATAACTTGCAGTTTTAATTTCAATGAAATGATAAAACGTTAAACAAAAAAAAATAAAGTGCAGTCACGCGACTGCGTATTTACATTTTAAATCAATATATAGAATATTTGTTATTATTCTGTGTATATATAAAAGTTTGCTTACATTGTTAAATATATATCTATTACTAGCTTTGCGGGCGCGGCCCCGCCCGCGCGTATGTCGGTTATCGTGCAAATACATTAACCTCTTTTGCACAGTTGGATAAAAACTATCCTATGTTTTTTCTCGGGTCTCAAACTATTTCCATACCAAATTTCATTCAAATCGGTCCAGTAGTTTTGGCGTGAAAGCGTAACAGACATACAGACAGACAAAGTTACTTTCGCATTTATAATATTAAGCAGTTCCTTTACTAATAGTTTCCAATGTACAATGTATACTACCTATATGTAATATCAAAACGAGTTTTAGAGGCTTGGTTGTAACTGCAATATACAACACCTGAACCTACGAATAATATATCATTATTGGTAGAGATTGACGTATCTTATAACAATATCGACAACCAAATAATATATTTGTCTGGTGCTTGCAAAAACATTACCAAATAATAAGCAAGAACGTTTAAAAATCGTTCTTGCTAAAACGTACTTTATCAAAATATTTTCAACAACTAATTTGCATATTAATGATGCTGACATGATTTATTGGTAGAAAAAGCTAGTTTGGTATTTAGTAGAACCTTCAAGGAATTTGGCAATTTAATTTTATTGCATTTAAATTTAATTTCACGTACAAGTGCTAATTGCTTGAGTGTGAAGTGAAGTGGTTACATTTACCTAAGTATTCGGGTTCCGGTCTTTTTTGGGCAAGACTGCGAAGCTTTGAGAATATTATACCTACTTGGTGGCATTTCCTTGTCCATTGTTTTCCCATTAGACCTCCGCTCACATAAGTGCGAACTAATATCACATGATAGTGATGCAATTTTGTGTGACGTTTTTGATGCGTATTGGATATTGTTTTTTTTTATTATTATTACTAAGGTTCTTAGTCTTATTGTTTTTTTACTATGGTTACATTTAATTAAACATATAAACTTTATTTTTTTCATTTGTCCCCTATATCTTGAAGATTCTAACCTAACCTTTTCGTCATCCTTGACGGGAGGTACACGGCTGTGGCCCAAAGTAAAGTTCCGGCGTCGCCGAATATATTTATCAAGTTTTATAAGGCAAAACGACATGTTGCTTACGGTGATGGAATGGCGCTGCAGTAAGCATGATTAATAAGATATTTTGTACTATCTGTACACGATTTAAAAAACTAGCAATTGCTATTTTTTGGTAATTTTCTAGCCTATACCTAATATATTTTTAAATAGCTAAAAATCATGTATATACTACTAAAATGATTTCAACTTATCAATCAATCTTATTTCAACGCACTATTCTATAACAACAATAATCAACATGTCTAATGTCCTTACCAAACTTGAGCAATGAATAAATTCCTTTTTTCATCGACTACGGAAGTAATATTCGATATATTTTTATAACTTAAAGGAATAATAATTTATTATTTTTTCGAGTTAGCTGAGGCAGATTGAATTACTGCTTAAGTTGTTAGAATGGCTTTAAAATAAGCTTGATTTACAATTGTGTGCTATCTATGTTTATACGATTTTTATAATTTTACAAACAAAATATTATGTAATGAAGTCTAAGTAATGTATGAAGTATTTTGATTTGCTTGTTGCTCACCAACGTATATATTATGTGTGTTTTTGTCAGATATTTGTAACTGTTGAAGAACGAAAATTGTATTGCCATTGTATATTTTGTAAACTCAGCGCAAATTTTGTGCTATAACCTGTATTTTTATGGGCATGCAATAAAGAGTTATCGAAAAAGTCATTAATAGCAGATTTATATAAAATATGTATCGTGATATAGTCGTATCGCTGATATTAGCATATAGGTATGAGTAATAACTAATGATGGTTACAAGTCAAGGGCCCGTCTTTGTACTACTTTATTGCATTGAAAGATACATGCTTCACAATGAAGAATATTGATAAATTGCCAATAACACAATCTTGCTTTCAGTGGATTGTATATATTGCTATTAAATATACCAATAAAATCTTACATGACTCATAAAATACAAGGTGTTTTTAGCAAGTGATTGTGTAAGAAGTTAGTACATTGTTTGTTAAGTGTTAGCGCAGGTGTTAGGTACACGAAGAACTCTTTAATGGCTATTAACATAATTATAATATATTAAAATGCATACCTATCATATTCTTACCATTTTCCCACTTTATGTGGGCGTTATACAATAAGCTTCTACTACAGCACAGGATACAAGGACATAATATTGTTAATAAAATAATATTTTTTTTAATATGATTGTGATGGAACAAGCACAAGGCACCTGATGTTAAGCGGACTAACCTCTGCATATGACAGATGCGTTTCGACACAAGTGACGATTATACATTGCGTCCGTCACCGTGAGACATACAGTTGTTGAGTCTCATGTGCCTGTAAATTTACTGGCTCTTAAGGACTGCAGCCGGAACACACTGTCAGGTGCTTGGCGACTGATTTACTACTTGAGGGTGGCAGCTAGCCATGCGAGCATTCGCAAAATGTACTGCCACCATGCATGCGGTGAAGCTCAAGGCGGCTGTGGGAATCGAACCATGGACCTGCAGCACCTGCAGCCCATTGCTATAACTGTTCGGCCATCATTGCTTAATATTATTCCTAATAACGAAAGAGGCATTTACAATTTTACCAGGTGCATGGTAGGACTTTTTAGAGTCCATCTTGGTGGATCCACTTCTGTGTCAGATATTCTGTTTCGAAACAGTAGTTTGGATACACTACTACGGTTTGGCGTGAAGGGCACTGAAGCAAGTACTAAGCGAACGAGATAGAAAAACTAACGTAACGTGCGTGGCGGAGTGCAAAAACAATTATAGGACGATAATGGTGACAATGCAACTGTAATGGACAGGCGTGGCGCTTAGTATTAGATGGGAGACGAGACCCTCTCATCTCTTCTTAAAAAAATAACAAAAAAATTAATGTTCGCCTGCATATAAAACGTGATGATATACATTACATAATGTAATGTATATCATTACATTACATAATGTATATCATCACATGTATTTATTTATGATGCGCTGCTTCTAATGAACTGATATCTTAAACTGAGCACCCCAAAACACCTGCCAGGGTGGGGATTGTGGCAAACCCGAAATGGGGGAGGCTGTCATCAGCAGTGGACAATCGGGCTGATTATTATTTAGTAACCGGCTAGGACTCATGTATATTTACCGGATATTTCTCCGACCAGTTTCGAAATAATTTGAAGTTCTACGTCTGGGAGTCACGCACGATAGTGCACTTCGTCGAGCGCGGGCCTCAGCACATAACTGACGTTGAGACGGTTGCGCCGTAGCTGTCAAAGTCAAAATTACTCTGTCCGAACTGTCACATAAGTGACTATCACTGGGGCACGTTCCGAACCTTGGTTAGAGCGCACTCGGAGTGCAACTGTTCAATCCAACGTCACGTCGTTCACAACCTTAGAGTAGAGCGCGCTTGGTCGTTAAAAGTTTGCAATCTTAATGACATGACTGACATTTTGTTAATGATAGAATTATGGCACTCATTTGAATTATGCAGGTAACGGTGGTATGCTTTACAAATACCATAAAACGTGTATATTTTTGCCAGTACCCCGCCTAAAAGATAACACAACAAATAAAATAACCAAGATAATGTCATCGTCGCAGTTCCACAGCCCCGATGCCGTATCACAAATAAGCACATATAAAGCAGTGTTTTGAATCAGCGCGGTATCGACTATTTCATACTTTCTAGTCTTGGAAGTAGTAAATTGAAGAGTAGAAGACTAAAGCCCTAAATTGATCTCATTAAAATGTCATTAACATCGGTTTAGTAGAGTTAAAGTAGGTACACTCAATTAACAGAAAAAATATTTGTCAATAAATCTAGAATGATAAATATATTTTTATATTAAAAAAACCACTGACTTTTGACACTGAAAAGTATGAATATGACATAACTTAGGAAGTCAGACCATGAAAATGTTTTGTTTTGAATCAGTATGTTACCGACTACCGATGGTGCTCAGATTTCAGGAAATTTTTCAAAACAGCGATTATGTGGGATTTGATTACGTAAAAAAATATTCTAGTCGGTGGTATTTTTAAACCGGCGGTATGCCTTTATTAAAAATTCGAAATGCTACGAACTATATACAACACTACAGCTACTACAATAAAAGCATTTACACAACCTATAAGTCATAGCAGACTCAGTCTAGAATTAAATTAAGAAATTAGTTCTTGTATTCATATAAATGTCACCAATCATCTGTTCTCCTAAATTAACACATCAAATTGTCAAAGTAGTGAGTGATCGTTGACATATCGCCCACTCCCAGAGCTAGTGGCCGGCCACGGCACTGGTTCACACATCTAGCGTGTCGCAAGCGCCGGTGAATGCAAGCCTTGCGACAGCTGTGCGGCTGCGGTACTGATACGAAGGTCGCCCCATCAATATGCTCCACGATTATGGTATTATTGAACTATAATATATTTTTTGCCAATCCACAACGTTGCTGCCACTGGATTATTTTCATTTGACGGTATTTAGCGAACAGCAGTCTGGTTGGCTACCTTCAGGTAGGATTACTAATAATTAATAAATGCCCCGTGGGGTGCCGGGTTAGAATTATTGCATCTCCCCCATATTATCCCGTGGGTGTCGTAAGAGGCGACTAAGGGAAAAATACTGGAAGGTGGGCAGTAGCGCCTTCTAAAGAACTGCCATCTTACACTGCGATCCCCAAGACGCCTGCGTGGGGATTATGGTAAACACCCCCTTAATAGGGGAGGCTGTGTTCAGCAGTGGACGATCCGGCTGTTACAATAAAAAAATAAAATAAATATAAGTTATTCTTGGTTAGCCTGAACAACACCTTCGACCACATCATCACTTACCATCAGGTGAGATAGTGGTCAAAGACTAAACTATCAGGCATAAAAAAAAGAAAATCTATCGTCAAGCACTTAACCGTATGTTCCGTCAGCTGCCATTGAAAGACAAGTTATCATTATCTGTCTGTTTACCATTTTTGGCTACATATTCACTTCATCACCATCAGACAATTTTTGTGATTGTGGTGAAAAGGTAGCCTATAACTTCGATAGAATAATACTTTCGGTGGCAAGCGTGGCATTTTCATCTTACATTCAGATGATAGGCATGTAATGTGGAACCCAAAACAAACACATAAAACTGAGGAAATAAAAACCGACAAAGTGCGAGTCCGTCACGCACACCGAGGTTTCCGGACAAACCTGTATGTAAGTAAAAGTGTGGTATTTTTATTGCGAAATGAAATCCATAGTATTTTAAAGTTATTAAAACTATTTTTATTATAATATGATGCAGCTAAAATGTATGCTTTTCGCAATGTACCCTTTATCTGTGCTATAAGACGTTGCTTCGTGCCAAATTTGAAGATTCTGAGTTCACGGGAATTATAACCCTGTAGGTTTTGTTTCCCTTGTGAGTGTCGTAAATTTGCGGCATAAACGGATGTTGCATAAATGTATCTTTTGATTTTTTCACAGCTCTAAGGGACAGTAAACCTGAATATTTGATATGAATTTTAGCTTGATACCTCACGCGTTCCTGTTACAAAGGGTCTTGACAGACATACAGACGGACTACAAAGTGATCCTATAAGGGTTCCGTTTTTTCCTTTTGAGGTACGGACCCCAAAAAACTGCATCTCAACAATGCGCGAAAGAAAAAAAACATTTTTGACTATTAGGACTGAAGGGATTTTCAATGAAACCAGGACCTTAGTAATGAGGTTTGCGAGGACTTTGAACTTTGAAGAACCTTCACGAGATTGACGTTTCGTTTTCCACGGTTTATGAGCATTTGGCATTATCATTTTAAGAAAGAGTATATCTGGACCCCATAAGTTACTTTTGAGTCAAATTGGCCTCATGGTCCTAATCATAACGCTAAAAATGAGGCATTTTTTTTATTATAGGTCATACTTTCTTTAGTAATAATTAGTTGCTAAAAAGGGAAATGACAGTGGCGTGCGTGTCTACAGCAGGTCTTGATTATTTATTAAAAATTATTGTTCTAGCTAGAAGCATTATCAAGGAAGAAAATAGTAGAATGGGAAGGAATGGTATGGCGAATCGCGTGCCGAATTCCCACTTAAGTCCTACATTAGGACATGGAATACTTATCATCATGTTTTTAGTTATAGTTCCAGAAAAAAACTCGATATTGCAAATCCCATACATATGAACGACGCTGCGGCCAGAAGCCAGCTACAAATTGTTTCACATTATTACACTTATATAACAAATGTGCTGTGCTTGTGACCTATATTCCATATGAGAAAGTTAGAATATAATAAGTTGCAATTTTTCGTTGTTGTTAATTGCTAGCAAAGGCCGTGACGAAAGCTTACTCGATATTAAAAAATATGATGTTTATGAGTAATATGATTATGCATGTTCTAGTATAGTGTAATATTGAATATATTCATGATAGGAATATGTATATTATACGTTAGAAACAGTAAGCTAGAAGGCCATCTATGTCTATGGCGTCATTGTGGCATAATAAAGTATTGACAAAACACAATGTGATTTCCATTTAGGTTAAACGACGACGAATCGTGGTTGTAATCTCATGTTAGAGTTTTTTATGAATGTTTGTATGGTTCACTTAAAACTGGATGACTAACATTCGTTGTTTATCATTTCTCTTCCCAAAAAATGGCCCCCACGGACCCAATGTCTCTACACCAAATGGCTCAAATATGTATCCACTATCCCTAGATTAGCATATTTGCGCCGCTTGAGTCACTTTCTTTTATTAAAATAGACCCGTTTTAGAGAATACACAACATAAAATATTGCAAATTTTACTATAGGAATTAAACTCAACTGTGTATGTCAGTTACTTCTTCACGATGAAATGGCTGAACCGATTTGGATGGAATTTGGAACATAGTTTAGGTAGGAAGATAAATATTTTTCATCATCATCGATACGTGAAACCGCGGGTGCAGGTAATAGGAAAATAAAAGTACCAGGATATAAAAATTGCCAACAAAATCTCCTGTACAACACAAGGACATAGCTGCAGAAGTTTTGGCCTGGCGCATGGCGGCAGCTGCGTATTTGACGCTAACCCTCATATTTTTAACCGACTTCCAAAAATGGAGAAGGTTCTCAATTCGTCTGTTATTTTTTATGTTTGTTACCTCAGAACTCTGGACTGGGTGAACCGATTTAGAAAATTCTTTTTTTTGTTTGAAAGGTTTTTTGGTCCCATTATAAATTTCATCAAAATCGGTCAAGCCGTTTTTGAGTTACACTAAAATAACTGTAAAATATTGATGATATAGTCGGTAACAATGAGAAATGCCATTCTTGTTCTGCGATCCCCAAATAGCCAAGCTTGGGGATTAGCGCCCCTAACGGGGGGAGGTTGAGTTCAATGGCGGATGCGCTTACGCCTTGTTGATGAGGATGGGATTTGCAAGAAGATATTAAATAAGTTATCTTTCTTCAAAATATACTTAACATTTTTGTTTTCATAATCGATGTAATTGCATGATAAAATTTATTGAAATACAAGATTTTTCTAAAACATAACAAAAAATTACACTGAAGAACATAGTTTGTACTTAACAGCTAAAATACTGGAAAATCTTTCGGCAAAATAATTATCAACCTTATAACAGATTTATT
This sequence comes from Plagodis dolabraria, assembly GCA_963854805.1. Lineage (NCBI taxonomy): Eukaryota > Metazoa > Arthropoda > Insecta > Lepidoptera > Geometridae > Plagodis > Plagodis dolabraria. The sequence continues at coordinate 11,568,528 of OY978457.1, forward strand.
AAGAAAATGACATAAAGGAGGGTAAAGTAATTGTCATACAATGATTGTACTCGTAATGGTCTATTACAATGATTTTTATTGTCCATCAAGCACGCTACGGTAATAACGTTTTAATTTATTTTTTCACAGTAAATTACTAAATGATTTTGAGTCACAAAATGTCAGTAAGGTGGTACACGTAGGTACTTACTTATTTTATTGGCGTTACACCAATCTTGGATATTACTATAGATTCGCCGATAACTTTATCCCATCTAAAACATAAAATGTACTAAAATTGCAAGTCACTCAAAACAATTCTTACACTGTAATAAATCGTAAGATCTCATGTGAAGCCAAGTCAGTTTTTTGAGGTTTCCAAAAGAAAGGGTAAGGAAAGGGCACCAAAAAAACGGTTAAAACGGGACCCTATTACTGTACTGTAACAGCCAGATCGTCCACTGCTGAACCCAGCCTCCCCTGTTAAGGGGGTATTTGCCATAATCCCCACGCTTGGCAGGCGGCTTGGGGATCGCAGTGTAAGTTGGCAGTTTTTTAGAAGGCGCTGCTACCCACATGCCAGTATTTTTCTCTTAGTCGCCTCTCACGACATCCACGGGATGATATGGGGAGGTGCAATTCTAACCCGAAACCCCACGGGGCTATTACTAAGACTCCACTATTCGCTTGTCTGTCTGTCTGTCACCAGGCTGTACCTCATGAGCTGTGATAGCTAGACAGTTGAAATTTTCACAGATTTCTGTTGCCACTATAATAACAAATACTTAAAATCAGCTAAGTGCAAGTCGAACTAGCGCACGTGAAACTTAATGAAAAGGTTCTAATATAGTGTCTAATCTTCATATATAAAAATTACGTGTCACGTTGTTTGTCCGCGATGGACCCCTAAACTACTGAACCGATATAAATTTTATATGCACACCATGTGCAATTTGATCCAAATTGAAAGATAGGATAGATTACATCTCAATTTATAGTCGCAATTACCCGTGCGAAGCCGGGGCGGGCCGCTAGTGTTATATAGATAATTTAATGACTGTATCACTACAAGACCGGCTAGTAGCGACCGGTTGGTATGACCGCAGTATAAGATAATCGGCCTCAATGCAGTAGTAAGTATGCAAACTTGATATATGTTGTGTTTAAGCGTGAAGGGCACTGTAACAAGTAAAATTACGCAGTGCACTGCGCTCATCACCCTGAGACATATATATATATATAGTTGTTATTCCCTTCAAACCCGAACAAAATAATGCGAACATTACTACCTACTTGGCGGTAGAAATAGGTATTTGCGGGAATCACTATGAAATATGTTTAGATAAATTGTAATATCATTTACCCTACTTCAGATAAACAAAAATGCAATTTGACACATATGACATTGTGTTGCAATCCTACTTAGATAACACAAGTACAATCATTAGCAATTCTAAATAAATATAATATATGGAATTATTATCATGAACTAGTTGTTTGATGTAATTACGACTGCCTAAGGCTTACCAGAGTTTCCTCTGTCATGTGTTTTTCATCACTCATGCTCTGAAAGTGGGTCATTGAAATACGGAAAGTAAATTTGATTTCGCTCCCTAGGCACGAAAATAAATTTAAAATCTAACTTTTAAAGAAGATCTTTTACATTCACGAACTGGTATAACAATATCTGTTCTAGCCAAAGACTTTTTATACAAGTATAGCTTGCTTATTTGAACATTTTGGTTACGTTCTCATCTCTTTTAAATTTGTTATTAGATATTTTCTCTTTTACATTTTATTTCTGACAACAATAATAGAAATATGTGATTTTGCAATAACAGGTGAATACACATATAAAATAAAATATAGCCATACATATATCATTATATGTATGGGTATATTTTGTTGTACATATTTTATGGGTATATATTATTATTAGTTAGTTATAACGATTACCAGGACGATGACAATTGTAAAAAATAAGTCAAGTATGTGCGAATCGGTCTTCAATCCAACAGACCGTAGATATTTTTTGTTGCTAGTTTTAGCTAAATTACAAGACGGCGTTTTTTTATTTGTTAGTTGTATACAGGATATGGTACATAACATACCCAAACACCTGATTCGATACTGGTTTAGTTTTTGAGAACGACCCTGGACTATACTCAAAATAATAATCGTAATAAAACAAGAATCTAAAATTGTCAACTTGACATTATATATCTATTTTCTACTTTTCGGCTCACTTCTCTTGTAATGCGGCTTCCTGGATAAAAATAATTTAATCGAATCTCTAGTCTAATATACATTCTTGGGTCAAGGTTATACACAATGTAGCAAAAATGCGGCTTTTGAATTTCGTTCTATTCACGAGCAAGAAAACCGTAACTTAAGGACGGACAGACAGAGGGAGTCTCGTTAATAGGCCTCCATTTTGCCTTTTGGGTACGGAACCCTTATAAGGTTATACTTTTACAAACAACAACTAGAACTAGCGTAACAATGGGCCACCTATCCCTAGAATATTCTCTTTCTCAAAACACTAACAAAGATTCAAAATTGTATTGAAGACAGAACCTTCGGCAAAGCGCAGCAACATAGACGTTACCACAGCCTAGCTATCAGTTACGACATCCATAAGTGACCGGCCTTCCAAGGTCGTTTGGTTAGTAGCCTAGCCACTACCAATAGTAGAGTTTGGTTGAATGGAATTTCCTTCAACCATAGGGCTACCGAGTACTGAGTAGTTTGCGTAACGTGGATCTACGTCTTTAAACAAGAGTTTGAGTTGTAGGTACTCGGACTTAAGAGGTCCTGGTACCTATTTTACGGGTTCTCGAGAACCTAGTTTAGGAATCAGGAGTTTGTATTATAAGCTATTTTGTAAACTTGCCTTTTTAAGAAATAAATAATTATTATTATTAGTTAGGGACATGGTTCATTCAGAATATGCGTACTTTCTAAGCGATTCTAGTAAATTGTCATTGTGACGGAACAAGCGCGATTCCCAGTGTACTAACCTTTGCCTATAACAGATGCATTTTATCACAAGTGACGAATTGCACTGCGCTCACACTGAGACATACAGTTGTTAAGTCTCATGTGCCTGTAATTTTACTGGCTCTCAAGGACCGCTGCCGGAACACACTGTTAGGGTACTTAGCGACAGATTTTTCTACTTGAGGGTGGTAGCTAGCCAGGCGAGCATCCGCAAAATGCCCTACCACCATGCGGTGAAGCTCAAGCCGGCGGTGGCATCGAACCATGGACCTGTGGCACGGCATCATTTATCCAAAATTAATTAAAAAATTTAGAGCAGTTATGGAGTATACTTTCTCTTTCTATAGACCAAAGAGATATGAATCACATGTTGGTCCGTTAATCCTAAACATACGAGCAGGGGCCTTATTTTCTAGCAATAATGTTAATGAAAATCAACTCCATTTTGTCGTAGCACCTACATAGGTAATTAAAACAAATATTGTAATCATATAGAATATAGTATGTTTTAAATGACGTTTAAAATGAATGGCCCTGAGTTGTTTGCCCGTTCTTCTCGCTGTGGCTTCATACAGTTTTTTTGCTGAACGTGGCAGTACAATGAAGAATATTAAAATAACTTGTAGAAGCATAAATTGAATAAACGGTTTTGAATTTATCATGGGTATGGCTTTCAAAGGAAAATTTTATTTAATATTTGGAAAACCAAACAGCTATAATACGTTCTATAAAAATGAGTGGAAAAAAACAAAAATTACAGGAGAAATGTGTGCGAACATTGTTTAATATGTTAATTTTAATTATTATTCTAGTCAGATACTAAAGCTAGTCTTCATAACTTATCTAACCGCATCATCCATAATGGTTTGCCTTGAAAACCCTTAAATAACCTCCTTGATTTATTCAACTTTTTGTTCACAGCACTTGAAAGAACATCAAGCAAAACGGTTTGTTTGTCTATCACTTGAGTATAGATTTAGAAGGTAAATAGATGTATTTTTTACATGTACATTATATAAATGACGTGACACAGATTATAAAACTCTTTAAAAATGTGCGTGTAGATAACAGCTTCAGCTGGCCGGCAATAAAATCCAATGGCTACTGTGCGGACCGCTGGTCACTTTATAAACTCATTTTACAAATTATAACTGTACTTTGTGGCTAACAACAGTTGTTATACTAAGATGGCTGCGTTTTTTACTTGCAGAATAGGTACTTCAAGCATCCATAAATATAGAGCCCTGTGTAAAGTATCTCAGCATTGCCGGTAGCTTAATTCTAGTTTAGCTTGAACAACGTCTTCGACCACATCATCTTTTACCATCAGGTGAGATAGAGATCAAAGGCTAGGTTATCAGATATAAATAAAAAATACGTAATATGTTATTATATGTTGTATATAGGTATATAATTATATATATACCTTATCTACCGACTAATATAGGTTCAATGATGACTGTGTTCAATTATAAGCTTTTAAAACTATGTTGGTATGGTGTTTAAAAAAAAGTTTGTGAAAAAAATATGTTTACAGAAAAAATATAAAATTGAGTCTAACCAGACTGAAACTCTCCTAAGACTGAAAATAAATTAAGATAAGTATCTTTATACTTACGAATAATTATAAATTTTATCAAATGTACATGGTTAGTACGACCTATTTAGTTATAAAAAGTAAGGTAAGTCACGACTCATTTAGTGTAAATTATGAGGGTTTTCTTAAAGTTGAGTTTAAGTATGTCAGCTCGTGGATGTTGACAGTACTGAAACTATTAACAAAAAGGCAGGAAGAGATAATTAGTTGAATTTTGGCACATGTTTAAAATGGGTGCAAAAGATATATATAGACCTAACTTTTAGCCAATTCCGATTCGCCTTTTCTATAAAACAATCCAAAGTAGATTTAGGTAATCAATACACAATTAAAAAATAATAATGAAGTACTGTTTTAACAAAATAACCACAAAGTAACCTTCATAATATGATTTCTATGACACTAATATCCAAATGCATAGAATATTCGTCTAGGTTACATAATGACAAAAATAGAGTGGCAACAACTATTTTAGAAATCCAAATTACACCGTGTGACGGCCCCAGAACAAAACAACTGAACACGAATACGAGTGATAGCGGAATTTCTGGTAACATCATGACAACATCAACTCGCAGACCGTGACGATAGCTAGAGCTTGCTGAACACTAAGTAAGTTATATGTATTTTTAATACAGTTCAACTGCCCTCACTTAGGCTGAAATCTATGAGACTTATCTCTGTCTTGGATTAAAAGAAACTTTGAAAATAGTACTTTGAATATAGTATATCTACGAAAGTCGTATTTATTTTATAGCTGATAGGCTAGCCTTTGACCACTATCTCACCTGAAGGTAAGTGATGATGTGGTCGAAGATGTTGCTCAGGCTAGCCTAGAATTCTAATCAGAGGATTAACTTTATACATTAACCCGTTTGGAGAAGCAGGTTAGGGTATTATGGTCACAGTGAAATTTGGTCAAGCAAAAACAAGTACCAAAATGTCACACAGCTTTATTTGTATTTTAATTATTAAAAGACTGCTAGAGATACATGACAGCAAAAGGAATATGAATAAAAATAAACATGCACTGAGAAAAATGACTTCCGTCCTTCATTACTTATTGACGTGCAGAATAATTAATAACGCTGATGCCTGTAATAATATCAAGAGTATGATGAAATAGCACGAAGGCAAATATACTTTTTGTTCCATCACTACAAGTTTCAATTCAAATAACAAACAGAAGTCATGACAGCCTTTCATTTAAAAATAAAGTAACTCAATATTAAATTATTACGATATACTTGCTTTTTAACAGGAATTTCATAATACATTTTCAAGTTTGTCGTGAGTAAAATGTAGCACGACAATTAATCAAGAATTAGTGCGAAACCGAAAATAAAATATCAAGACCGAGCATGACAAAAAAACATAATTTTCTACCCACAAAATGTTATTGAATCATGAGTAGTTAACGGGTTTTTACCAATAATTTACTATGATGTAACGTTCTAAATAATTTGTGAAATAATTATTTGTTGGGAAAAAATAAATGATGGTAATATCATGTTAAATTTTCGTGACCGGCACGACGTCCCTAGATGTTGTAGTGCATTACGCGAATGCTCGTCTGGCTGACTACCACCTTCAAGTAGAAAATTTGTCTCAAAGCTAACCTAATGTCCTTTTGTGTTATGTGGGTCACGTTGAAGCCAATATCAATTCTGCCCATTCTAGCTTTAGCCTGTTGGTCAAAAATGTTCAACCAATGAGTCATCATCAGAGATTCATCTTCTTATTTGTGGTATAGAGTAATTCTATATTAATTGAACTGATTTTATTAAGATACATCTGTTCAGCCATATTCATGTAAAAGAATTCGAACTGGTAGTTCCTTTTGAGCTACCTAGATGGCGCTATCACTATTTACGCTCTTTCCTATACAAAATGCGTCAGAATGTATGAAATCCTGCATCGCGCAAACGAAATAATCCGACGGTTCCGAAAGATATTCAGCTAATATTACGTATAATAAATATATGGACATCGGCAGCAATCGGCAACACTCGGCAGTCTAGTGCAGCAGAATCACCAGGAATAACGCATTAAAAGTTATTACAGGTTCACGATAATAAATGAGGAAGCTCTTTTAAGGCTGCTATGATGATATCGAAAATATATCAAAACTTTCCCGTAAAGTTGTTAGGAAAACGTATTCTTATTTTGGTGAATTTCACAATAATTTATCATTTCATTAATGAAACTATACTATTCATTCTTAAATTTTTATGATTCCCTTCACGACTTTTTGTCATTACTGTTAGGGATGATTCCGAGTTTGTCATGATATTTTGTTATGACGCGTACTGACAAAACATGAGTATTCAGCACTAAGAAATCTTGTACTGTTGCCTGATTATTTATCGTAACATCAATTCATGGTAAATTCTTGTGATTTACATGCAAATTATAATTAAATACTCTTGGTCCGTTTTTATTGGGAATACGGATATTTATTTCAAAATTCCTTTACAATTATCATGAATCATGGCAGTCATTTTTCTCAGTGTGTGCATAATAACTTACACCAATGAAGAGTAACGATTTAAGTTTAAAACGAAATTAGATAAGGTTACGAGACAATGCATTTATAATAAAATATCAATGTATAATCGGCTTCCAAACATAATTAGTAAAATTATATCATAAGCCAAATTATTTAAGTTATTGAGAGCAAACAAATAAACAAACACATGCAAAATCGATGATTCTGTACAATTGCTTTACTTTTCCTTGTAACAGGAAGCACAAAACGGTTGAGTACAAAATATGCAAAATACTAACATTGACTAAAATGTAGTTCGATTTTGCATGTGTTTATTTATTAGGCGGTAAGTTCAAATTCAAAACAACAAGAAATACTTTCTATTATTATGGTAATAATCATGTTTTAGTTCACCTGTATTTATTATTTAAAGTCAAGTAAGTAAACATAAAGAAATAGTAGTTTTGCATATGATTAGTATTAGTATCTATTATATATCTATTAGTATATATTCTAGGTTAAGCCTGTTAACATCTTCGACCACATCATCACTTACCATCACGTGAGATTGTGCTCAAAGGCTAACCTATCAGAAATAAAAAAAAAACAACAATATCTGTTACTAATAAGTAGATATACATTTACGGCTTCAATCTGTGGATTGTTTCATTTTATCAATTATAATATTCACAATTTTATTGTTGACTAGCTGTACCCGCGACTTCGTTCGCGATTGCCGTACTTGCACACTAATTATTCACATTTGTGCACTGTTTATCCCATATTAAGCAACCCTGTGGTCTGCGGTGAAGCACTCTTATAGTAAACCATAGCTCAGACTGGAGCTTTCTACTTTGGATTTCAAAACTCCCGGGTTGTATTTTCCAGAAGACAGTAGTTAAGTAACTCAGAGAGTTCTTTCCCGGTTCGTACAATAAATGTTGAAGCAAAGTACCTTGTGCGTTTCTTTAGAATTTCGATTTTAAAACGGCGGTTTGTTTGACGGTAGATCGAATTTTTTTTTTATTTCTCATTCTCGGAAAGGAGTGTTTGTTTGATCTGAGTAGCGGGTGGGAGACGCTCCTTCCCACCTAAGGCAAAACATTGGTGTAAACAAAGTTATATGTCTAAGATTTTTCGTTGTAAAATATTCTGTTGTTGTAAAACAATTAATAACAACTATGTTTGGCAGGGTAGTAACTAAATATAAGGTAGAAAGTGTAGGTAAAAAAAAAATTAAAACTTTCCCTAAATTTCATTGTTCTAACTCCTAGTGTATCTTTGTATCTTCTACTCATGTTTATTATTTTTAGTAAATATTTAGAAAAACTACTATTTTTTTACCCTCCTCATATTTGAAATGAAAAGTAGAGTGTTCAACACGGATGTAAGTCATCGATTCCTACTTGGACTATAGCCACATTAATTTTAAAAATATACTGCTCATGTTATTAAAATCCAAATAAATAATATAAAAAAACATACTATATTTATATCTTTATTCCTTATATTAGTAGTGAAAAGCAGAGAGATTCCTATTCGGGCTATAGCCGCCCGTAAATATTCCAAACAAAATTTTACGTAAAATTTCACAAATAGTTCAAACCTCTCAATAAATTTTTAGTAAGTATGTTATTTTATCAATGAATAATTTTAAGAAAAGCTACTTTATTTACTTTCTTTAAATTCGATATGAAAAGTAGAGAGCTGACCGCGGGTGAAAGTTACCAATTCCTTTCGACCCTTGTATAACAATCTACTAAAGTTGTGCACTTCCAACTTTAAACGGATTAAATCACGTATATTTATCATTATTTTTGTTCCGACAGTCACCCCGTGACCAAGATCACTACAAAGTGTTTGAAACGTCGTCGGGACAAAAATTATGATAAATATAAGCGATTTAAATCGTTTAAAGTTGTTTAATTACAAAGTATAACAATCGTAAAAAACTGATTGTAGTGAATGTTTTTTTTTTTTTATTGCTGATAGGTAAGCCTTTGACCACAATCTCACCTGATGGTAAGTGACGATGTGGTCGTAGGTGTTAACAGGCTTAACCTAGAATTACTGGCTCTCAGAACAACTGCCGGAACACACCGTTACGTGCTTGGCGACAGATTTTCCACTGGAGGGTGGTCGCTAGCCAGGCGGGCATTCGCAAAAATGCCCTTCCACCATGCGGTGAAGCTCAAGCCAGCGGCGGGATTCGAACCATGGACCTGCTGCGCGGCAGTCCATAGCCAAAGCCACTGAGTTATCACTGCTTCAAATGTACCACATTTTAGAGTTTTATCGTAGCAAGCTTGCAAAACTAAATAAGGGTGCCGTGCTGCCCGTGGGGCGCCGGGCTGCCCGTGGGATGCCGGTCTGTCCGTGGGGTGTCGGGCTTCCCGTGGGGTTCCGGGCTGCCTGTGGGCTTAAGATGAGCCGTACGTTCAAGGGTTTCTCAACATTCCGCGGTCCAAGTTATTTAAAACGAAATATTTAGTTTGTGATATCTGTAATTTCTGAACGGCAAAACTGAGGACTGAAATATTTACGGGAAAATAATTAAATAACCACTATTGTAACAAAAAAAGATTGATTGAAATCGGACTACGCGTTAATAAATTACAACTAAATGTACATTTTGACTTTCATCCCCTTTCCCAAGAGAACCGTACTGAATTTCGGGATAAAAGTATCGTATGTCCTTCTTCGTAGTATGAACTCGAATCGTGCTCGAAAGTTTCATTCACATCCATTCAGTAGTTTTGGAGTGATGCGAGGCTGGGATACAGACAGACAGCCAGAAAAAAAACACAGTTTTTGCATCAGTATCAGCTACAGATTGCTCTCAAAACATATTTTCAAAATATCTGCAATGTACAGAATTGGACCTGTTACAGTTTTATTATAAGTATAAATAGATAAATGTAAGCGTCTTACCCCTCGCGCTTCCCTACCGCCTTCTGCAACTTGTTATAGGTATAGATTAGACTGATTAGAGCATTGCATGTTATGAAAAATATACGTAGGGAAGTTGTGCTTATCGTAATAAAAAAACTGTGTTTTATCGTTTGAAAAATCAGTCTTTTGGAGAGGTCCGACTACAGACCTATCTATTATACCTATACGATAAAGTGCAAACGCCAGCTTAAGATGAGCCGTACGTTGAAAGGTTTCTGTACATTTTGGGTGTCAAGTTATTTGGAACGTAATATTTAGGTTTTGATGTCTGTTATTGAACTTCGAACCCGATGACTTTGAAATATTTACGGGATAAATTTTAAAGTACCACTATTCTAACAAAAAAATCGGCCAAGTGCGAGTCGGACTCGGGCACGAAGGGTTCCGTACCATTAGCTATACAACATTATACTTCATATTTTAACCTTTTTTTGTTTTAACGTGAGCGAGTCCAACTCACACTTGGCCAACTTTTTGTATTTGTTGTTATAGCGGCAACAGAAATACATCACATGTGAAAATTTCAACTATCTAGCTATTACCGTTCTTGAGATACAGCCTGGTGACAGACGGACGGACGGATGGACGGACAGACGGACGGACGGACGGACAGCGGGACAGACCGTTTTTACCCTTTGGGTACGGAACCCTAAAAAGAACGTCTGAAATCGGACTACGCGTTAATAAATTACAACTAAGTGTATATTTTGACTTTCATCCCCTCTCCCAAGGGAACCATGCTGAATTTCGGGATAAAAAGCTAAATTATCCTACCTTGTAGTATGAACTCCAATCATGCTAAGTTTCATTGAAATCCATTCAGTAGTTTTGGAGTGATACGCGGCCGGGATACAGACAGACAGACAGACAGACAGACAGACAGACAGACAGACAAAAATAAAAAAAAATATAGTTTCGGCATCAGTATCAGCTACAGAGTACTGTACATTTTTTTTTTTCAAAATATCTGCCATGTACAGAATTGGACCTGTTACAGTTTTATTATAAGTATAGATAGCACAGCACGTGGTGTGACCAATTTGCACATAAAAGTAGATATTTCATTAGATTAAATTTGTTATATGATCAAATTGCACTCAAATGTATGGAATCGAAAATCTGTGAACAAATTATCCTAACCCATCTAAGCGTTTAGAAGATTTGAGTACTAGCTTAGCAAATACTTTTCGAAGTTCGAGCTTAAAATAATCTTTAGGATTTGGTGATACTGTAGCACAATAAATCTCAATAGAATACGCAAACTAATGCAAGGGATAAACGTTTTGCCTGTCAAGAAAAATAAACTGATTCCTACTAGTTTTATTAAGGATTCAGTGGAATATCTGTATAGGTACATAACTAATAAAATTGAAATTCAACGGGGCAATGCTGCCAGCATGCTGGGCACGCTGCCAACTGGGAGTGGGCTGGAGCATTTGGACTGCCTATGAGTCTGCTATGACTTATAGGTGTCTAAATGCTTTTATTGTAGTAGCTGTAGTGTTGTATATAGTTCATAGTATTTTGTTTAAAATGTGACATATTAATGTGTGAACGTATATAATAAAAAAAATAAAATTGAAAGGGACCACAAGAATCAGCGATATTTTTAAATATGTGCAATGTATAAATGTTAATAAGCAAATAAACAACATTAAATATACTTTTTCTTCGCTGAAATATCAGCTAAAAGCAAACATATATTACGAGCTGTGCTAAAGAAGAAATAAATATTTATGTAAGCTACACTGATGATTAATCTTGATTTATTGACAATTATTAAGGCTATTGGACAACCGGTTCATCCGGAACTCATACTACACTAAATAAACAAAGAATAAATCAAAGTAAACTGTCTTAAAATACATAATGATGGACTAATTTTGTAAGTAACGTAGAAATAATGTTTGTAATAAAAACACAAAAATCGTATGACCGTTCCTGTCTACCCACGAAGGGGTAGGTAACGGTGCCATAGCAACCTGTGTTGCCGTTGTCCAAAGGACATTTTAAGACTTTTAATTACTAATGTAAAAAAAATAACTTTCCTCTTCAAAATATTCTGAGATTACTTAACGACAGTGTTGCATTATAATTATTAACATGTATTACCTTAATTATCAATAACTAAAAATTAAAAACTTTTTATCTTATAATTAAATACTTAAAAACCTTAAAATCTTACTCTTACAAACTCTTAATAAAACCTTAGAACCTCTCTATCTGTCTGACGATGACCCAATCGAACTTTCTCCGAAAATTAAAACGGCCAATTTAGTAAGCGTTTCCTAAATCTACTAGCTTATTGTTTAGATGTTATAACCAAGATAACTTCCCTCTTTCACTTCTTCTTTCTTCTTTATCTTTGTTGTAACGTATTTTTTAGCGGTTAGCTGTTAAACCTCCAATATGCGGATAAACACATGACTAGCATATTTTTAGAACCTGGCAATATAGTTAAATATAACAGATATTTTTATTAAATAGATATTAATTCTACTACTTACATATTTTTTCCGTGTACTAAGTTAAATGGACGAATATAGCTGAGGGACTGAGTTTATAATGTGCAATATGGTTTTACAAGAAAATATAATTTGCGTCTTTCGGACAACCGCTAAAAGCAAAAGTAAAATTTTAGTTTTATTTACTAAGGTGCATCAGGGTAAGTTCGGACAGAATTCAGGCTATTCGTAGAGTGTTTAGTAATAATTTTTTTTCTCGTTTCTTAAAATAGTTCTCCATTTGCAATGCTTTGTATAGTGTTTATTAATAAAATACTATAAGTTCTTTATTTTTTTTAACGTTTAACTTAAACGATAGCTCTATTATGACTTTGTGAAAAACGAATAAGAAGTTTAAGATACGACGCTACTTTATAAAATCGCTTCTGTAGCCAATATCATAAGGTTGACGTGAAGAAAATATCCGTACTTAGTCCATGAAAGTGTTCGAAATTTATGTTTTTGTTTTGTGTCACACTACACACAACCAGCGCAACGCGGCGATAATCGCGGACCGAAGAGAGGGAAGACACAAAATGGCGTTTCGCGCCATGCTGCCGGCAAAAAGATATGCCTGCAGGTTAAGAAGTTATTTGATTTATCCGGACTTCCCCTGTATCCGAACTTATCCTGATGCACCTATGCTTTTGGTACTTTATCAGGATTATTGGATGGAAGGCTATGGCCTTCCCCATTAAAGGGCTTGGTCTTGGCGATCGCAGTATGAGAAAGTAGTTCCTCAGAAAGCGCTGCTGCCTACCTTCCGCTATGTGTATGTACATATTACAAATATGTACATGCATACCTTTAGGTATTACACAAATATATCTGCGATATGTATAATTTCTATCTATCCACTTCAACAGATGCAGATAACAAAATTAATTATACAAATAATAATATCCCTGTCAAAATATTATGTCAAAACATGATTATGTTTCTGACGAGCTACGATAGTACATGTACTGTTCCTTGTATTATATTAAACACTTCAAAAATAGTTTTTATCAACATAAAACATGCCAAAAAATGTTATAAAAACTCGTTCGAGTTCATGCAAAGTGCGCGCGGCTTGGTCATACACAAATATTTTATTTGTTGTAGCTTTTATAAATAGTACGAAGGTGAGGCAGTGTCAGCTAAATAAACATCCATGCAAATAGACATGTAAGGTTATGCTTTTAACTAAATGCAGGTGCCTGCAAGTGAAGGCATGCTAGAACTTATATAACCCAGTTTAATACAGAAATGCTATAATTGAAATAAAGATGGCGCTGCAAATCATTACATCTTACTTGCAGCCTATAGTCTATATACAACTGAGATTAATTATTTTGCGAATGCCCGCCTGGTTAGCTACTACCCTCAAGTAGAAAATCTGTCGCCAAGCACCTAACGGTGTGTTCCGGCAGCTGTCCTTGAGAACCAGTAATTCTAGGTTTGTATATGGTTTGTAGTGTTTTGTCAATAAAAGCATATGGACGGTAAAAAATAATTATCGAGATCAATACATCTGTGTTTGCTTACATGTATATCTAAAATATTACATATATCTAAAGGTCGTTAAAGCATGAACATTGATGCCGTCATATAGTGCCGACTCGTTACTCGTTTAAAGTTATTCGTGAGCAATAAAATTGCTGACATAATAAGTAGGTAAGAAAACTAAGATATGATGTGTACGAAACTGAAAATTATGTAACGGTGCAAAGGTTGTCTTTTTACTATATATTTTAAAAAACGATAGCTGCGGTGTGTATTTATGCGTCGTTCTGTCTAGTGGCACCGGAGTTCCTTGGGGACATAATTATGATAATTTATACAAAAATAAATGTATTTATATTAAAAAAAGCCCGAGGGATGCCAGACTAGAATGATACCCCTCCATCTCCACCCGTGGGTGTTGTCAGAGGCGACTAAGGGTAAAATACCAAAAGGTGGGCAGCAGCGCGAGGAACTGATATTTTACACTGCGATCCCCAAGACGCCTTCCAAGCGTGGGGATTATGGCAAGCTCTGCCATAATAGTCAATAGTCATTTATTCGTATTAGGAAACACGTCAAAAAGGTTATGAAAATATTATAGGTAGATACATTTGGACAGAAATTAAATATCAGAATAATTACGTTATTATCAATAACACGTTCACATACATTAAAAAAATATATATTTAGATTATCTTATAGAAACTAAATAGTCAGATACAATCATGTTTAAACATTCAGATTTGTCTCTTTCATTCATGCTTACAAATTCATCATAGCAATAAAAAGTGCTTATGTGTAGCTATAATTTATCCACGCAGTTCAATCTGTGGACTGCTTCATTTGTCTTCAAATAAAAAAATAAGACTGAAACGGTTGTTTAATTGCACTGAATCTTTTCTCATTATTAGATCGAATACGATAAAGTTTATAAAAGTGTCAAGATGTATACGATTCCCTGCTGAATTTAAACTAAGATGTCGGGTATCTACAAAATATAAGAAAATTATTTATTTGCTAAATGAAAGCACGTTAGTACAAAGCGGTTGTAAATGTAGACTTTATATTTAGACCATGGTTACTTTTCAGGCACTTTTGGACAAAAACAATAACTATTGCCCTTCTTGAAAAGGGACTCAGCTATTCAGCAAATAGTCTTATCAAAAAAGGTCGAGCATGACGAAATGACACAACTTGATGGCAGCTAAAATACTATGTTTTGAAAATAATACTAAACAATTCAATAATGGAAAAGAATTTTCAGTAGTGATTGACTAGGTACCTACATAATACTGAAAAACACGAACTACCTCATGAATATGGGATAGTGCTATACCAGCGACTAACCATTTGGTTAGTCCTCAGATTATAGAAACAAGGTAGGAACACCTTGTTTCTATGATCTGAGGGTTAGTTGCGTTCTAGTCAATAACAGTGGAAGCGTTTTTTTGTAATAATATGTTAACCCTATTAAACTAATTTTAAGACCGAATACTTTTAAGGGTCTCGTAAATAGAAAACTAATGACACATTAGGCTGACGTACCATAGGTATATAAAATGAATAAGTCATCTCATACCTACCTACGTACCTACCTATCATAAAAAGGTTGTATGGTGTATTTCGGTCCGAATACAGTAACTAAATAGAACTGTTCCATTCAGTAGAGATTTTCAAAATATTACCAAAACGATAGATATATACATTTATAAAATTTAATATTGTAAATGTAGTTCAATTATAATAATTACCTAGGTTCCCAATAAAAATAAGCGTTGATATACATATGACAATATCATCAAGTAATTTATAAGTTTCTCAAGTTATTGAAAGTCTGCATACGGTACCTTAGGATGCAGTGATTAACTTACAAGTATTTATATAGATAAAGTGAGAGTAAGTATAGACTTACAGTATTATGAGAATGGAAAGCATCCGCGAGAGTGACTATGTACTTAGTAGGTAGCGCTAATTTGCTCTGCAGTTGACACGCGAAATGCAGTGAGCGATGATGTCCGTTGATTTACGTAGAGCTTAGAATTAGGTATAATACAAGGCATGATAAGAGAATAATTACTACCTAAACAACAATTCAAAACAAACATACGGTCACTCTGTAAAGAGGTATAATGTAAATGTCCACGTTTCACCAATTTTAACGACGTTATCGTAACTTTCTCCTGCGCACGCTGTAAAGGCAGGATTTTCTTGTTTCCCTACGGAAAGTGTTTTATTCTTACCGATAGTCCTAATAAACGAATTTCTTCCTATTTTGTTTCGACAACGGTGATAACCATAATGAAGCAAAATACTGTACAAACAAAAAAGCAAAGCCAAAACCATTATTGTTATTAACCTAAGTCAAACATTAACAAAATTGGTGGATGAGCAAAATGATAGATAGTATATAAAATATAGTAATATCAATGAAATAATAGTTATTTGTTATACAAGAGTGCAAAGTTGCTTTTTAACCGCGTGTTCAATTTTTATGACCGAGAAAGCGAAGGATTTTAAAATTGAATCACGAGCGCAGCGAGTGATTCAAAATTAGAATCCTGAGCGTTAGCGAGGGAATCAAAAGAGCACGAGGTGAAAAATCTTTGCACTCGAGTGCAGTGCAACACGTAACTTTTCATTCCACCTCAGCGAGGAAATGACTCAATGCCGCGTAAAGAACCGCGTACAAAGCAAATTGAAAAAAGAACACCAAGAAGGTTCCGAGTCAGAGTTTTTAACAAATTAAAAAAAAGTTGTATGATATATTCGGCACCATAGAGGTAGCAGTAAATAGGTTTAATGTTTTTTTTAATTTACAAACTTAGTGCACACGATGTTCTAAATTCAATTTAATTTATCCTCTAGAGAATAAAAACGGCTTTTCCACTCAGATATTGAAGATTAAAAATACTCTTTCCGAGATGGTGGGATGAAAAGATAGATTTTTTATTAGCACACCATATTAATCAATAAATTGGTCAAGAGTGAGTCGAGCTCAGTTGAAGATTGTTGTACATTAAATTCTCATAATTACATTACCTCCCTTTTATCCATTTTATTTTACGCCTTAATATTGCCTTATCTACAAGAAAGCCTTATAATCCGCATTTGATTTTAATATTTTTGATTGACTCGTTTAGTAATGGAGGAATAAGTTATTTTCGTATATTTTGATATTTTACATCTTCGATCAGGAACACAACTTCTGATCGAAGTTTCACATGAAGCTGTGAACAATGATTTATTTAAATTTTCTAATTTTACTTAATCATCTGAAAGTGTTTATAGCCGTATAGAGGGCTTGGGTCAGCCAACACTATATGATAATATAGGGATAGATGAGCCATATATTTGATACATATGAAAGTTTCACTTTTCATCTAGTTGTTTCCGGGAAAATAGTTTGCTGTGAAAGACGGCAAGACAGACACGCGAATGATTCTTGTTTTTTATTGGATGTACGGAACCGTCAATAATATCATGGAATAAAACAAATAGCACAAGTGATACATAAAACAAAATATTACGTACTGCAGATGAAGACGCAAATTTATTTTCAACACAGTAGTAAAACAAAGACTAAGAGTCTATGAATAAGATAAGAAAATTGATATACCCAGTAACTAAAACTACGGCTACTTTTTTTATTTTGATAGACTACCTAATCCATTACACTACTGATAATGTAGTCGAAGATGTAGAAGTTTCCGCTTACCAGATAGCGGTCGTGCTTGTTCGATCAAAAAAGAACAGCTGCTGGAGCACACTGTAATTGGCTGTACTCGTAGCTATATAAAACCAAGTAATAACGTTTCTAAAAATTTTGACTATTGTTAGCCATGACATAGAAATTAGGTAATTTTTAATTGTAACAATTATAAAAACCTTACCAAGTTTTGTAAATTAAATCTCACCAGAAAACCCCCCAACACTTAAAATTCTGGCATTAAATATTATATGCTTTACCATCTGATATTGAAGTGTTATAAACGTCAATCAATAGTTAAAAAATTCGTCGTCATCTCGATACAGTTGCTGCCGTCCCGAGTTATTCCGACAAACCAGTTCCGACTTTGGCCAAATCACCGTTGTATGATTTTGTATGTTGAGTTTTTTGCGGCTTTCACTACTTTCACCGTGCCGTGCGATCGTACGCATTTTTGAGCATAATTTATCATATTTTTTAAACCAAAAATAGTAAGGTTTTATTGAGAAGATTATTCTTTCTATGTATAATTGATTCACACCTATAAAAGAAAGTTAAATTTATTTTTCTTCCCACAATTAAGTAATTTCTTGATAGATATAGATAGATAGATAGAAACACTTTCTTTGCTACCATAAAAAGCATTACAGAAAATTAGCACACATATTATGTATAAACAGGGCGGTCTTATTACTTAAAGCGATTTCTTTCAGACAACCGAACAGAAAGTATTTACAAAAATTTGCCAGGTTGGCAGTTTACTAGGTAAACATAACAATTATTCACGAAGTAATATTTAAATTAGAAACCTGTATTAAAATATAAACCAATATTAAAGTACTTAGAAAAATACTTAGTAGTTGATAGTTTAATATAGATAAACTTGATAGTTTATCAATCAAGAAATTACTTAGTAGTGGGAAGTATATAACCATAGTAAACTTTACTATGCTAAAACGCAAGAAGAAAACGGCACATTTGTGTTTAGCATTACCATAATAACTACCTCGTGTTAAACACAAGAGCATAGTAGGTAGGTATGCTATAACAGTGACAAGTGCAGGAATATTATGAAAATCAATAACTTTCTCGGTTTCCATGGGTACCATATAAAAACAGTGACAGATTGCTTAGACTTAGCTCGGAACATTAGATTCTTAATCCGAGTTACTGAGTTACTGTGGGAAAATTTTAAACATGTGAAAAAAAACTTTCGTACCCATCATGGGAGGTTTTTTTCTTTTAAATATATAAACTGGATTACACACGATAATATATTTCTACAAGTTTTAAAATAGCCTCGTATGGCTTGTAGGTATTGTTTGCCATTCTTCGAGCTGGTACTTATGTAACGTACTCGTAAATATACGTGTATTTTAAATTTATGTAGGAGGAGTCAAATACCATTCAAATTTGGCATTTACATTTTTCTTACTGTATCAGCCGGATTGTCCACTGCTGAACACAGCTTCCCCCATTGAGGGTGGATTTGGCAGGCGTTTTGGGAATCGCAGTGTAAAAGAGCAGTTCCTCAGAAGGCACCGCTGCCCACCTTCCGATACTGTTCTACCCTTAGTCGCCTTTTACGACAGCCACGGGCAGATAGACTGGGTGGCGGTAAAAATAGGTAAGTAGATGTAAAATGTAATATGTATTTAATCTGTCTCGCGTAATGTATTCACTGTATTATTCCTACAGAGTATCTACACATAGTATTATAGCAAATACTATTTTGAAAGAATGCGCCTATTTCTACTAACCTATTAATTTTCAAATGCGAGATGATTGCAGTATAAGTATCGAACCCGCACATGCGGCTGCGCGCGCGCAGAGACCGGGCGGCCTTCTGTGTTGCTTAACCCGCGGTGACGACTCGCCCAGCCTCGGAAGGACGTACCTACTAATACTTACCAACATGTTACACCATAACCTCCGTTTATGTTTGAGGAAGAAATACCATCTGAATATTTTAAATTCATTTGTTGTGCGATATTTAGCTTCTTGTTAGCGGTATTGTGATGTTTCTCAAACTCGTGTTCTCAAGGCGAGGTTGTCGCTTTGACCGATTTTCATAGAATGTGATTGCAAGTTAATATCTCGTAAGAACGTTCAATGTAACTAACCATGGAAAATGTCAACTTTATTAGATATTATTTTTGTGAATTGTTCACTCTTGTTTTCGATTCTCTTTTAATTAAAATTAAGTAATTCATGCTGGGCACGCTGCCTACTGATAGTAGGCTAAGTATTTGGACTGCCTGTAAGTCTGCAATGACTTGTAGGTCGTCTAAATGCTTTCAATTTAGTAACAGTGTTGTATATCTAAAGTTTGTAGTGTTTAGTTAATATAAAACAACTCTATTAATACATTCAAAGTAATGCGATTGCAAATTGTTAGCGAATATCCAAGTTCAGCAGTTTGAGGCGCGACCTTTCTAAACATATGCTGCTTTTTTATCAAAGAATAGAATTGGATATGCTCTATTTATGGCATAGAACTTAGAAAAAACATTTCTTACACCAAGACACAAAGATAATAAATATAAGACAAAACAATATGATTCTTGCAGTCCTCTCTCTGTCTCACAATCTGTCATTGGCACTGCACTAGATATCACCTATATGAACTTGAAATCGAAACCAAAATCTAAAAATAAAACAAATAACAAATATGTTTGCTATAATAAAAATATAACTACAGGCAATAAACTACAATTGCGCAAAAAATAACTTGTAGGAGGTCAAATGCAACTTCTTGCACATATAATTAATACTATATGTTCCCTACCTACAACACTTTGGAATTATTTTGATTTGATCGATTATATTCAGGGCTCCAAAACATAACATGTATGCAAAGCGAGTCATATTTTAAATGCCAAGTGTCCAACTCAAATTTTCCACACTTCATCTTGAAACTCGTATCTATATACGAGTATCGTAGCCATAATCCCCACACTTGGCAGTCTTCATTGGGAATCGCAGTTAAATTTATTAGTTCCTCAGAAGCTGCCTACCTTCCTGTATTTTACCTTTAGTCGCCTCTTACGACACCTACAAGTAGCATTGGGAGAGTGCCGTTCTAGCCCTTTAGGTTAGGTTTAGAATACTTCCTGAAATCGGGTTTAATGTGACTTATGCTTTGTTGTGATTAAACTTAACCTATGCTGTATTGTGTTACATACCGTGGTACTTTTATTTTCTCTTAGGCACATAAAGTGAAATGCAAAAATACGTAGTTAGGTTAGTTATGACCACCCTGAAGTTATAATGGCCGCGTCTCAACACAGGACACATTCCTGATTAGGGACTACGGTAACTAATATACTTTCTGTAATGAAGCAGTTGCAATAACACTTTACCTGACAAATTCAAAAGAGATGGCTTAAATCTATTTAAAAACAAAATTCTATTTATTATAGAAAAAATGTTATTACTTTATAAAATACTTTTTAAACGATAAAACATTTTTGATGATTAACTGCATAAATGAAATGAATCTTGTTATAATATAATTTAATGTATAGTTATGTATACATTAAAATCACATTACAACAGACATTTATTTTGTATTATTTAATAATTATTTTATATATGAGTTGTAAATCGTAAAATTTTATAAGTAATTGTAAATTAAGCATGTTAAAAATATGTGCACGCCATTTAGGCAGAGTTTTGTTGGAACAGTATATTTATGCTATTTTAACTTTGCAATTATGTACCCAAGACTTAAGCAAATAAATATTAATTCATTCAATTTTAATCAGAATTAACCTCGTGAGTCCTTAGCGCGTCTTTCGTATTTCCTTGTAGTTTCAGATTTAGTCATGGCGGCAAAAAATGGCACGGCCATAAAAATCGGCATGTCATCATAAGTTATTATTTATTTAATGCCAATCAAACATACGGATTTTTTTTCACATTATTGATGTTAAAATAAATGTCTGTAGTAAATTATCTGGTATGGTTGTTGTGATGTCTTCCCTTTGCTTATTTTGTATATTAATACATAATGTTTTCATATACTTTCAACATAACTTGGGCACTCATAGTTGTTTATAAATGTTGTAGAAATGGATACAACAGAACTATAATGCATTCTGAGCATGCAGCTGTCAGAAGAATCTTTTAGGCTACCAATATAGGTCGTCAGCGGCGGATAAGTTTTTCAACAATTTTTATTGTAGTAGGTAGATGTGTATCCCTGTATATATGTTTATATAGGTTACTCACACGCAGTAATGCATCGCTGACTTATTGAGTAGGTATATTTACTTAAGTATTAAGTATTAAGGATTTTATGTATCTACTAACATAATAAATGATAAGTGAAATCACGTTATAGAATACTAAGTTCGTTAAGTATGGTTATAAAATGTATGAGGTCTTTTTTTAAAGATGTGCGTTAAGTTTGGCGTTTTTCATGCCATTTATGCTATTATATATCACAAACCAAAAATGTGTATTATACAGTAACTATAATTTGACAGTGTATGTAACAAGACCAAAACAGAAAATAATAATAAAATCTTTTGGAAGTCTGTACCATGATACTGATTCAACATATAATTTTTGAACTCACATTTTCATGTTCCGTCTTCTACATTGTTATTTAATTTTTTTGGTGTTGGATGTTGGTTACGTTTTTTATAATTTTTTAACAGAAAATATTTCAATAACCCTATAATACTGCTCACAAGATCAATTGTATCACTCGTAACACTTGCCCATGGTGACTACACCAAGTTCGCCTTGTTGCCTTATATACGTTTTCGTGATTATAACACATGGTAATTAAACTATTTTGAACAGAGTTAAGTGGCGTATATTTATCATTTTTTTATCCTGACGACACCACGTTTCTCACACTTTACAAATTTAATTACTGTATTTTACTTAACTGCGTCATCACACGTGACCACAATCACTGCGAAGAGCCTTGTTGCTAGTTGATTGTTGCATTCAACAACTTACAAAACTGATTTCTATAATACTTAGCACAGAGATAGCCTGTTACCCAAAAAGAACGGAGTAGGTAATGGACAGGTTTTTAATGAATTATGAAATAGTGCTATGTGCAAAAAGTTAAACAGTATATTTAGGTAGTTAGGTACTTTTTTATTTATCTCTTAGGTACTTTTTAATCGATTATACATATGTATAATAGGTAAACGGAAATTTAAATATTTTTGACGGTTTTAAAGGTAATTTATGGAATAATGTGCATTGTTGTTAATAACTTTGCAATAGATGATATGAGCAATATAATTATGAACTCGAGAATACCGTGATCATGTTAATTTGTTAACAAACTTAGCTTATTTAAAGCGCGATACGGACATGATAATGCACGTCAAAGTCTAATCTATGAAAAAATTACACTCATTACGGGAAAATGAAATAAGGAGCCAATAAAAGTTATGTAATATGCGAAAATACACTACACAGATGTTGTTAGCATTTTACCAATAACCCTGTATAGATTGTCTATTTTAAGTTCGCTTTGTATTCAAAGTGAACTTTCTGCTTTCATTTTCTGCTCATATATTATTATTCTGCTAATGTTCCGACATAAAATGTATCTTAACTTTACATTATGAAATTTTGTTAGTTTTCTTTATTGTGAGGAATTGGCGTCGCACGTTGTGCATTTGCCAATATTTTTTTATAATTCATAAAAATCTACTTAAATTAGGTATTATTTGAAATTATGTATTAAGGGTAGATACTTTATTTCCATAATACACCGATTAATAATTCGAGTTGTTCCAACTAAACAACTTGAATGAATAGTTTTTCAATAAAAACCATTTTAACCACCTATGAAAATGATGTTTTTGAATTAGAACTAGTTTTATATATCTATTATATTATTAAAGTGCTGTTTTAGTTTTTATCGGTGATTTTATTATTAAAAACATACGCAAATTGTGTAATTCATTTACAGTGCTAGTTCTCAATGGCAGCACTAAAAACTGTTTTAATGGCGGTTTTTGATACTTCTAAGAAGTTGTATTGTATCTTATTGTATAAATACCTATTACTCCTGCTCAAAAGCGATTGCTCTTTTAGCACAGTAAACGTCAATTTTAGAAGGAACTACCGGGATGATATTTTGGTATATCTAGTTCTGGTAGCACACAATAAAATGTAGTACGCAACCCGTAGAAACTAGACGGCATTGGTCTGGTCAAACCGTGCGAATCCGAATCTATTCTGATTTAGTAAGAGCTGATTGTGGTCAATTGAATTTCAAAACATGCGGATATCCGTAAACGTATCATCCGCAGATATCTGAGCACGATTTGCTTATTTAAAAAGGTATTTTTTCAACATGGCATGTAAGCCTTGAATTGTAATGCTAACGCCGGTCTACTTTTATTTTTGAATGTCATACGAGAGCAGATTTGGTCTGACCTAGACATAAAATTACAACGCAGGCCGCATTAAAATAAAATAAAAAAAACAACTTTCGCAATTGCAAAAACTTGATCGGAAAATAACGAATTATTTACCCTTGATTCCATTACTTAATCTAGATTTTGTTTCAAAATAGCCAACTGCCTATCTATGTCCACTCGGGCCTTCAACTACCGCTGTGCCGCCGTTTTTAAGCAACAGTCAGAGATTAGGAAATGAATAGATTGACCTTTTTATATCTACACCGAAACAACCTTTACCTTTTATGAACAGTGTTTGCAAAATGTAGTGTTTGTAAATAATCGATAACAGTCAATTAACACTGATATAAAATACTAAGTAGGCACGAGTAAGTAGGTACATATTTGTTTTGTATCACTATGTACTTCTACAATGTAGTAGGTAGCTACATATGTAACATGATTTAAATTGTTAATGAAACTTGATGTGTGTGTGTGATTCACACGGGAAACAGATGTTCTACCGAAGATCTATAGGTCCTATTTCAAAGCACGCGAGATTATGTATTTATATTAGTAAGTCAATGCCACAGCCTTGAAACAATTCGCTACATTTTCATATGTAATGCAACCACTATCCAATATTGTAATCATTGAGATTTAACGATAAGTGATGAAATGTATGTTTAGTACATAGGTACTACTGCCGGAGAGCAAGCAGCGAGCCCAAGATCTCCTTGAAATACTTTCGAGCACTGTACGCGAAAACCGTTTACCTAACGCAGAATCAACATTTAATTAGAGATTGACAAAAATTACTTACCGATACTGTTGTCGAAATATTCGATAATAACGAAAATGTATCGGTATTATCGCGAGGGTTCGGACCGCACCACTCTTGTTACTGGCACAATTTATTTTTATGTATTTTGTTTTTTTTTTTGTTTGTTTATTAGCGCGCCGGCCAATGTTTGGCAGCAAGCCGGCCGGTGGTAGGTCGCGGCTCCGCAGATCGACTGAGCGGTGCGCGATCTGCGCGCGCAGCCGGCGACATTCGGTCCGCGCGTCTGGCTTGCCGTCGACGACCTTCACACAACGCTGATTCGGGGTGACTTCCCATACGATACAACACAATGGATGTTAAAGCCTAAAGGGGTACATCAGCGTCGTGCGTCAATAATAATAAGTCAACAGTGACGTCTGTCAAACAATAATGACACTTAAAAACATAATATTCTTACAAGCCCCGTATGGTGCCGCAGTTGTTTTGATTGCCGCAAAGCCTATCTACGACAAGAACTCAAATGCTCCTAAAAGTCGTAAATTGGTATAGGTACTGCGTTGAATGAAAGATACATTCTTTAAACTTGATGGGCTAGCTTTTGAACACTATCTCACATGATGGTACCTAAGTGATGATGCAGTCGAAAATGTTTTTCGGGCTAACCTAGAATTACTGGCTTTCAGGGATTGACAGAACACAATAGGTGCTTGCTAACAGGTTTTCCACTTGAGGGTGGTAGCTAGCTAGGCGAACATACTGAATGAAAATGCCCTACCGCCATTCTCTATCGACTGCCATCCACCTAAGGCAACGCATATGGGTTCGAGAAGCACAGAAGCACTATTTAGTAATAGCAATTAACGGTCACCCGATTAATGACCACAGCGGTTGATCCGCTATGAAAGACTAGGCAAGCAATTATTATTATTATATTTTTTGTACCAAGTCAGCAAAAAGGAGGAATTTATTTTCTTAGATTAATAACCTCTGATACCTCATTTAGTTTTTTGTAATGGAATGAAGTGCAGCTAGTTATGTTATAGAAGCATGAAATAGAATTTATTATACGACTGCCCAATAAAAGGAGAGTTATGTTTTCAAAGTTCATGTATGTATGTATGTATGTATTTTTGTGAGTTTCTTCATTCCACCATAACTTCTAAACGGCTTAACCAATTTCAATGTATGAGATATCGATAGATTCATCTTGATAACGCAAGTAACATTGGGTAAATAAAAATAATAAAAAAGAAACTGACGGATTTTAGACACCATATTTTATTGTGAGATAAAAACAATCTTCCAAACCCAACAAGTGGGTTACCAAAATGAAGGGCTTTAAAAACTCATTCCGTAAATATTCATATAGCTTCCAGTTTGAATTTCAACGTAGCGTAAAACGTTTAGCGAAAATAAAATAATTGCAGTCGTGTTTTTCAGTTTTTTAACTTATTTATACATGTTTGTATTGTAGTGCCAGTTTTGTGTGTTCTGAGCAATTTGTATTCGTTTTGGGACAAAAGAGGAACATCAAATCATTATTCATTATCTATTAGGTAGGCTTGATAACCATGATCACTCGGGACGCACACATGATGTAAGGATTCCAACGATGTACTTTACATCCAATCTTGTTCAGGCATTTAAAAATTATGCTGGAATAAAGAATATCAGTCAGAACAAAAACATACATGAAAATATTACACTACTTTTGGGCCGTCGAATAAAAATTAATCCTACGTGTGTAAAATCGCGGTCCTAATTACCAAACTATAGTTAAATATTTTAATTTTCTTAAACACAACATAAGAAAAAGTATAGTAATTATACCATTCATTAAACCAACATTGTGTATACCAAAATAATTACTTAGGTTGAGTTGAGAGGTCGTTTAGTCAAGGTTTCGCACTTGACTCAGTTGTCAATAAATTGCCAAGACTTTGTGTGCATCGGGTAATAAAGAAGCCACAAAAGCTACGTAAGTCAATTTGAGTTGACTACTCGATTTTTTCCTCATTTAACAATTATTGTATTCAGAGGTCATTGCACTTTCTTTGTTACTTTTTTTTGTCAGTCTTTACGTATGAAGGTACAAATGTATTTTTTTATGATTATGTCCGTTGACGTCAAATAAAAGGTTTCTTTTACTTTAACTTTTAGGTCTGTTGAAAAAAATTTAACCATATTTTTTTTTCGAATGTTTGCTTAATATTACGGTTCGTACATTATTTATAGCTATTTTTCAACACCCTTGCTCGTAAAGTGAACTTTATTATATCGTTCTCGGAATTAGTTAATAGAATTATCCCTACAAAGTTGAGTTAGTACCTAACTGCAAGTTATATGCGAGTAAACAGAGCATTTTCAACTACAAAGTTATGTCAGTACCTAACTACAAATTATATGCGAATAAACAGAGCATTTTCAATTTAACCGGGTAATACAGATTTGTAACAACAAAGAGTTTATATATAATCAACACAATACATTTGCCACGCGCAAAAAAAAACTTGCGCGCTATTTTCCACAATTTTCGTATGTTGATTGTATCGCATTTGCGCAATATTTTTTTTTCCTCCAAAGGGTGTTGAAAAAGTGTGTATGAAACTCGTGAGCAACTTAGCTCACTTGTTGAATAATATAAATGCGTTAGAAGATGAAAAGAAAATATAATAATTTGTAGTGCTCGTAGCGAAGTTTGCTTAGCCATTCTTAACTGATCAGCTAAGTTAAGCAACGTCCGCCGCGGTCATGACTTGGATTGGGTGACCGCTAGTGGCGTTACTACTGAGCGCTTCCGTGCTTCGGAGGGTACGTAAAGCCGTCAGACCCGGTTGTTGTCTTATAGGATGACAATCGTCATAGCATGGTGGTAGGGTATTTTGCGAATGCCCGCCTGGCTAGCTACCACCCTCAACAAAAAAATCTGTCGCCAAGCACCTAACAGTGTGTTCCGGCAGCTGTCCTTGAGAGCCAATAAATAATTCTAGGTTAGCCTGAACAACATCTTCGACCACATCATCACTTACGATCAGGTGAGATTATGGCCTAAAGCTAATATATCAAGAATAAAAAAAATATGTTAAGGAAGTATACAAAATTCAAGTACGTATATCAATTTATGGGAAAACGTCTGTGGCGAGAAATTGTGCCTAGATTTGGTCATTGGTGGAGTGGGAGTGGAGCGGGAGTGGAGTGGGAGCGGAGCGGGAGCGAAGCGGGAGTGGAGTGGCTTGATTCTACATGATAATGGTATTCGCACATTAGATATAAACAGCTAACTTGGTATTCAAGAGTTTAAAAATAATATTCCTAGTATATATAACAGAAAATATAAAAGTTATAGGACGCCGATGTACGTGATGCCATAAGTTACTTCTAAAACTATCAAAATATTTAAGAAAATACATTTTCCCTTCTAAATGTATATTAAATTAGTATTTGGAAAATATACTACATACCGGCCACCGACAGAATGCGTTTGACAGTTCGTGTTCGTATTGTAGTTGTGGCTTTTCAAAGGAGTAAAATATACAATATACCCTTTTTTTAGATACTTAAATGCCTGACTAATACAATATTTTGCAGATATACTGTCTATGTTACTTTGAAGCATGGAAAAAATATTCATAAAACGATCTGTCAAACGCTTTCTCTCGGGGGCCGGACTTGTAGAAATCGTATGAAATATTCTCTAAATCTCGCGTTTTACGTGATCAAATACAATAAATTCAACCACCTAGCAACAACATGTAAATTTGTAATATTTTGATTTTTAACACCAAAACCTTTTGTGAGGTAGAGCCTAGAGGTGATAAGACATAATGCGATTCGGGCTCGCAAACCGGGAGTTCCCGTACCAATACACAATATTATATTTATAGTACTTATGTGCGCAAATCATTATATTTCCCCTCCGACTTGCAATAATTAGTCTACTTGACAAATATATATTATACTTTACAGTAGGTATATATTTTAATCACACCAAGTTTAATCCGTGTACGTATTACCGTTTTTACGATAGTGCTAAAACAAAACTCAATGGGAAAAACACGTATCTTTTATGAGCTAGATATTTCGCCGCATTAACATACCTATTCTGTGAAAAAATCCTCTGGCTACCTATTACTACGGTCATATAGATAATATGACCGTGCTATTACGGTTCAATGGGCTTGAAAGGTCTCCCTTTAAAGGTCGGATGGACAGGTGGGCGGAAAAACCCTAGTTAATCTTCTGTCAAGTTCATTGTTTTGCTCTTATTCCTTCAATTATTACTTTAAGCTTTTTTAACTTCATTAACATCCTAGACAGTGACTTAACTTGTCTCTGGCAGCCTATCAATCCATCACCTTCCTACCCTTGTCCCTATTCATAGAAGGTTGGAACAAAATGTTTTCTCTAACTACACTTACGACAAATATATTCATGGAGAGCTTTGAAGATATTGCTCTGGGTAACGCTCCTATACGACCGCGGTATTGGTGGAGATATGTGGATGACGTGTTCGCTATTATAGCAAGAGATGACTTAAACACGTTTACTCAGTACATGAACACCGTGCACAGCAAAATCCAGTTTACGGTTAAAGAGGAACATGATGCTAGCCTGCCTTTTCTGGACGTCCGTGTCATAAGAAAGCCAATTGGCTTGTTGTTTCATACCGTATATCGGAAGCCGACGCACACGGATAGAATTCACCTGCAGGTGAATTCACATCATCACCCATCTCCCTTGGCTTCTGTTTCAAAATCTTTAATAAATAGAGCCCTTAAGATCTGTGATCCTGAGTATGTCGGTGCCGAGTTGGAGCATGTAAGGAGCGTCCTGGAAAGAAATGGCTTTAACTGGAGTCAATGTACTCGGTTGGCGGAGACAAGCAAGCGTAAGCGTCCAAACACTGTAGAACGTTCGCCAATTTATCTACCATTTGTCAAGGGGGTGACGGACAAAATTAGTCATTATCTGAAATGGAAGTATGACCTAAAAACTGTATTCCGACCACTTGGACAATTGCGACAGTTATTACGCTCACCCAAAGACAGGGATCTGCTCAGGGGTCCAGGTGTGTACCGAATTCCCTGTGACTGCGGTAAGTCGTACATTGGCGAAACTCAAAGAAACATTCTACCAGGCTCACCGAACACATTAGAAGTGTCAAAAACGTGGATACCGTTCGATCGGCGGTAGCGGAGCACGCTCACATCCCAGGGTCTAATCATTTTGTGCGCTTCGATAAAGCATCCGTCCTTGCGAAAGAGAAGTTTTTCGTTCCTCGTAAGATACGGGAGGCAATCGAAATATGCCGTCACCCTAACTTCAACCGGGATTGTGGGTGGAATATACCGCCGGCATGGAAAACAGTTTTAAAGATAGGTGACACCAATAGCGTGGATACGGTATGTACCGTATCCACGCTTGTGGACACATGTGGACAAGGAAATTGACACGATTAGTGTAGTGTGTCTACAACCCTACACGGCACATAACAGTGACAGTGACAGTGAAGCTAATAACATATCGGACAATTTGAAAAGTGCAGCTGAGCCGGGAAAGACAGCGCCATCGTTTCGTCAGTTACGTGCTGAGGCCCGCGCTCGCCGCTTCGCGCAATCGTGACTCCCAGACGAAGGGCTACAATATAGCCCGAAACTGGTCAGAATCTATCCGGTAAATATTACGTGAGTCCCAGCCGGGTGCCTATTTAGTCTTAATGGACAAAACTCGCGATAGTTTTCTAAGTGAAGTACACTTAAGACGATGCTAGAAACTAGATCATAAAACAAATATTAGGTACATTGATGAATCTTTATATTCGCTTAGTGTGCAATAGAACCTACTTGAAATTTTTGAAGCAATGATGGCCGAGCGGTAATAGCTTTGGACTGCTGTGTCGCAGGTCCCTGGTTCGATACTCACCGCCAACTTGAATTTCACCGCATGGTGGGAGGGCATTTTTTGCTCGCCTGGCTAGCTACCATCCTCAAGTGGAAAGTAGGTCGCCGAGCACCTAACGGTGTGTTCCGGCAGCAGTCCTTGAAAGCCAGTAAAATTACAGGCACATAAGAATTAACAACTATGTCTCAAGGGCGCAGTGCAATTCGTCAATCCGCTTAACATCAGATGGGCCTCGAGCTTGGTCAGTCACAATATCATAAGAAATAATAATAATAATTCTTAATTAAAACATTTGATTGAGAATTAAAGGAGGATAGACGTAGACATCATCAACGGAGTTACTTAAGTTTTTAAAATATTTCTTCCTTCGGTCAGGCCGCGCCTTTTTGTATTATTATATGCCGGTTAAAAAAGTAAAATTAGAGCATAAAATTCGCATCTTATTGATCAATCTCGATCAGCAGTTAAGGCACTAGTGCATGTGAAAATGTGAGGTTGCGACCGTTGTCCGCATCTCTATTCTCATATAGTACTCTCATGTCTTATATAGTATCATACTACCTATTGTAGACACCTACATCCTTACCCTACAAAACATTCTTCTTCCTGGTAACAGACTTCCAAAAAGGAAGATGTTCTTTATTTGACTCTATGTTTATTTGTGTTTGTTACGCTCTTGCTTCGCCAATTATTAACTTCACACTTCAACAAGTTATGTATTTCAGACTGCGGCCCGAGCTTAAACTGTACACTAGAGAGTTCTCATTGTGTCCTTTCCTTATCCTTTGAAAAGTCCATCCTTTGATATCCTTGGTCGGTATCAATGCCAACTTCACGAGGCACCCTGCCTGACTTAGCCGAGTATTATAAAATAAACCAAGCCATTCAACAAGTCCCACATTCACAATATTATGCATATACCAAAAATAAGTTCTTTTTTATTCAAATCCGGATATTTAACACCAGTCTGACCGGCCCTTGCTGGTTTTTATTTATTGTTATGAGTTAGATATGTACACCGCATACACCTTATTTTTACACTATATTTAAATTTTAATATTGTTAAGTTTGCAATAACGCCTGCTAGGCGAATTACATTACAAAATTACAAATTTACGAGTAAAAAAATTATAGTCATGTGCGGGATTCGAACCCGCGTCCATCCACCCCTGGGCCCTGGGTGAATCCAGGGGTCACATCCAGGGGTGGATGGATGCGGGTTCGAATCCCGCACATGACTATAATTTTTTTACTCGTAAATTTGTAATTTTGTAATATTTAAATTACCGTTTTACGATAAATTTTTTTTTTTCAAAAACAAGTTTTTTGTGTCGGTTGGTTAATGTATACTATTGATACGCCTGTTAATATATACATTCTTTATATAAATAAGTTTCTCTATGTTTTAATCCCTTTATTTTCTGCTAAGCAAGCCGCCACACGAACACTTATTCGACAAAAAATCAACCAGCTACGAATTACTCGAAGATACAGAGACGATCGACTCGAAGGTTTAGTAATAGAGTCCAGTTTTAATGAACCCTATAATTAATACTTTTCATAATCAATCATCGTTTACTTAGATTTCATTTCTTTTGAGTAGTTTTTGACAACTCCAAGCATATCTCAAGTTCTTTTTACTATTCTTATTCACTATTTATTCCCTATAATAGTAAAGTTGGTTGGTGGTCAGAGTTATTCTGCTACTGCAGCCTTCGCGAAGCTTCTACATCTACTACGGTTGGTTCATACAGTTTCCCAGGTTAGTTGCGTTGCGAGAACATTCAGCAATACAGTTTTATGGGTGATCAACCACGCGATCGCTTTCCTTCCACTTAGCCTTGGAGAACAAGTCTCTCCATAGAGTTTTCGTTTCGAACTGTTCCGAAATATTTGCGGCTTGAGTATCTTCGCCTTATTCGATTTTAAGGGTGAACCCATTGACCTAAATATACTAGACGCGACATCTCAAACGAGGATAGTCGTACATAGAACATATAGTAATACTAATAGTATGCAAATTTGTAATCGTTTCATATTATCTTACGCGTCTAATCAATCCAACTTTTTTTATTA
Organism: Plagodis dolabraria; assembly: GCA_963854805.1. NCBI lineage: Eukaryota > Metazoa > Arthropoda > Insecta > Lepidoptera > Geometridae > Plagodis > Plagodis dolabraria. The sequence continues at coordinate 11,601,380 of OY978457.1, forward strand.
TGACTTACTACTGTTGTATATGTCGGCGGCGTGGCGCTAGGTTGAGGATTTTCGTCCATAAAAACGTTGTATATTCGAATCAGATATATTTATTAAAATAAATGGTCTATTCCAGTCAACAGTCGAGACTAAAGTGAGTCTTATCCATCCTTACATTGACTTAAACACTAAACCACTCCCGCCATATTGACTATACAATTAAACATCTTAACTATTATCAACTAATCATAAAAACACTCCTAAAATTATATAATACTAATATTAAATCATTACTTTATTTTATATTAATTATGACATAAATAAACTTATCGAAATAATTTGTTATTAACTTATTACAATACCGGTGTGATATTTCATCTGATATATTAAAATAGTTCTTATCATTTTTTAAATTACAAACAAGTTGCTTATAAATCCTTAAATAATATTTAAATAATTTAGACTATACAGAATTGATAGATATATCTGTATTTTGAAAATAAGATGTGGCAATTGACGTCACTTCCATAATGACTACTAATAATCTAATATTAGAGTTTAAATTCAATTTAAGTGTTTCATAAATCATAAAAAAGGCTTGAATTAATTTACATGCATGTAAATTTATAAATATAATTAAATTAACATACTGGATGTGACACAGCGCCATATTCATAACATTAAATTAAAATCTAAAATTATCATTGAAATACAAGCACTAATTTTAAAATTAATAACAATTTAAAATAAATTAAATAAACAATAGAAAACATCAATAATTAATAACGTCATAACATAACATCAACTGCTATACTAAAAAGGTTGGCGCCCATATATACATCCTTTTTACAAACCATTCCACTTTTTTCCACTACCTTCATATAAATTCGATGCCAGCATCCACTTCAACAATTTTAACATTTTCTAAACGTCATATTATTTGAGGGCCGATCAAACCATACCAGTTTACCTTTTTAGGATTTTTTATTTCTAAATATGATTACAAGTACTACCGCGTGCTAAGCGAAAATCATTTCATATTTTTTATTATTATTTGCTAGGCCATCAGCTACAATAACTCAAACTCTGTGTATATTTCAACAGGCTTTCTGTTACGCGGTACGAGCGGAAGGACGGCCAGCTATTTTCTCATATAGGTATGTGACATATCAGTGTTTACAAATATGTAAGGCTGTGAACATAAACTGTTTTGCAATTCGTAGAGTTTATCCTAGTTAGATGTGAGTTAGATGAAACAAAACTTTAGCTATAGAAAGTGCGCGCGCGTTGATGTCTTTTGTTCTAGCTTTTCCGCCAAGTCAACGGACAACGCCCTAACACTCCACAGGTTTATAATATTGTACTTCTTGTATTAACGTCTGCTAAGCGAATAATCTTTAAATTTTGTATACTATCTATATCAGGTTGTTCAGCTGACAACAGTTAAACATTTTACTGCACTGTTAGTCTAACAAATCGAACTGAAAGGGCGGGAAAATTAATTATTAGCTAGGTCCTCAAAGGTATTTTTTAAAACTATTTTATTGATCATAATAAATTGTATACTTCCTTATATTTATAAAAAAGCCAGAACCAAGAAGTAGGGGACTCTCGTAGTAGCGAACACAATTGCTGACCACAACACTGGTTAGGTACTTGCTCGTTTCATCGCTATAGACAACCGTGTTATGTATGGGCATACCAAGAAAGATATAAGGGGAGCGGAAGGCTGGAAAAGGTAACGACGGACGACGGACCATTCCGACCTGTGCCGCCACGCCGTGCACACCTGTCTACAGCTCCGCCAGTATCTCCCAGTGAGACCGCAATAGTCCCCGCACTATTGCCGTCTCACTCGGGTCATCGTTCCGACGCTAGTTGCAGACCAGTGCCTTGGAATACGCAGTCCTGACGAAGTTTTGTTTTGTGTGCAGAAGCTGAGCAGCCGCCGAACGCCGTGCAACGTGAGCTACGAGCTCGCCGTGCCGTCGCGCAGAGGCGCTCTAAGACGTCAGGCATTACCACCTACCCAAGTCCCTTGTTTCGGAACAACATCATATCGGGCTGGTGGTCTTGTTTTGACCGCACTTTTCGGTGCGCATTACACAACTTTACTACTCGACACAACATTGTAACAGTGCGCGTAACAACAGACTTTGTGCTGTTAAGCGACGTCGTTCAGGCGCGGGGTAGCGTCAGCCAAACCCGTCTGAACGATCAAATCCGCCATTTGCTGCGGTCGCAGTGTGACACCCTACGGTGACAACGGCCACTGTCGAACTTTTGGTTTAACCTTGCACCGTGGCCTTTCCCGCTTCACGGGTCAGCCGAAGCAAGCTGGGCTCCGGGATAACTGGCCTTGGGGTCGCCCCTAGTCAACCCCGGAGTAGCGCTTAGGAGCACCCCTCTCCGCCGAGAAAAAAGCTCGGAGAGGGTACACAACTAGGGCACACCCTAGGTACACACTCCCTCTCACACAGTGAGCTCACAAGGTGTGTGAGGGAATTCAAACCCTTGATAGGGCGTCCTGAGTATTCCCCTCAGGATGCAGTCCCGTCCCTCTAACGGTGAGGTGCAGGTCCTTCAGACCTTCGCCCTCCGCCACCCCGATCTGTATGTTGCACACATGCAACTCCTCGAAGAGGAAGCGAGTGCCCGCCTCACGGACACTCTTATTGCTCCCTCCGGGACTTCAATCCCGGAGGCCAACGTCCCTCCTCTGACCCGGTCCTTCTCAGAGGACAGCCCGCTTTCGCCCGCTCCGGGCCCGGATAATAGACGCACGGTGGCAGCCCCTCCCCGTGAGAGGTCTCGCTCGCGCTCGCCGATCGGGAGGCCAGCGAGCACCCGTCCCTCCATCGCCGTTGTCGAGCCCACTTCGGACTCCGAAACGGAGATGGAAGTAGATCCGAGTCGCGCCTTACGCACTGACTCGGACTCCGATAACGACGGCTATACCGTCGTTGACCGCAAACGCAAGCGTGCTCCTAAAGCCGCTAGTTGCGCAACTTCCGCCCCTCCCGCCAAGGCACCCGCTAAGGCCCCCGCCTCCGGCAAGAAGCCGACCCCCGCCCCGCGCCCCGCGTCTCCTCCCTCCGCTCCGGCCACTACTGCCGCGTCCCCTCAGGACGCGAGCGCGCGCCGCGAAAAACCGCCTCCGCCCCTGTTCATTCAGGACAAAACCAAATGGGACATGCTGTCCCGTTTAGTTTCGGATCGTGGGATCCATTACACTAATGCCCGCTCCACGCAGCAGGGCATTAAAGTCCAAGTGCCCACCAGTAGCGACCACAGAGCGCTAACAAAGCTCCTCCGTAAAGAGAGCATAAGTTTTCATACTTATGCGCTCGAAGAGGAGAAAGTCCTTCGCGTTGTGATTCGCGGTGTGCCTAAGGAGATACATACCGATGCGGTATGTGACGACCTTAAAGCACAAGACTTCCCTGTGCATGCGGTTCACCGCATGTACAGCGGGAAGGACCGCAGTCCATATGACCTAGTACTCGTAGTACTAGACCGTACACCAGAGGGCAAGGCCATTTTTAATTTAAAAAAGGTCTGTGGCCTCTCAGGACTCGATGTCCAAGCCCCATACAAAAATGGAAGTCCCTCGCAGTGCCATAACTGCCAACTATACGGGCACGCCTCCCGTTTCTGCTTTGCTCGCGCTAGGTGCGTTAAGTGCCTAGGCGATCACGCGACAGCAGCGTGCACTCGCACCCGGGATTCGCCGGACCCACCCAGTTGTGTTCTGTGCGGTGCTCAAGGGCATACCGCGAATTACCGTGGGTGCCCTAAAGCACCACGAGTGAACCACAGGGTGGCAAGGCATAGGCCGACCCGCCCCTCTTATGACCGTTACCAACGGGTCAGCCCTAAACTAACGGTAGTACCTGCCTCACAGGTAATACCCGCGCCGCTCCCAGCCCGTAACGCATGGTCTAAACCACCCAGTATGGTTAAGACCGTCGCTACCGCCCGCGCCCGCGCCCGCACCCGCACCCGCCCGCGCCGCGGCCCCTGCCCGCGCACCGGCCCCGGCTCGCCCCGCGCTCCCGGCACCCGCTGCCAACACCGTTCGCGCCCCTCCCCGCGCCGATTCCCGGCCACAAGCTCCCCCTATGCCATTGATGGCTGCCCCTCTTCAAGAGGCAATCAACCTAGTCAGCGATCTGGCTATGTCGGTTGACATCAATGAGGTACAAGAGCTATTCCACAAGATGCAATACGCTCAATCCCCAGCGGACGTGATCCAATACACATTGGAACACGCGAACTTACTAAGCGCCCTTAAGCGCTTCGTTCCCCAGGCCCCTCCCCAATACAACCACTATGGGTAGTACAACCGCACGCACGAAACCGCGCTCAGTTTCGTTAGCGTCATTCAACGCTAACGGTTTCTTTAGACAACGTGACCTTGTCCACGACTTTTGTTGCACCCACCTTATCGACATTATATGCGTGCAGGAAACCCTTCTAAAACCGGGGAAGGCGAACCCTAGGTTTGCCAATTACAGAACGGTACGTGATGATAGAGTGAACTCCCGTGGGGGAGGCACTCTTATCTATTACAAAAGGTCCCTGCACTGCATCCCCTTACCTACCCCGACTCTTGTTAATATGGAAGCATCTTGTTGCCTTCTAGCTATGACTGGTCATCAACCTATAGTCATAGCGTCCTGTTACCAAGCTTGTCAAAAGCCGATCGTCCGAGCTGACTTAGAAGCATTGTTCTCATTAGGAAGCGCCGTCCTTCTGATTGGCGACTTCAATAGTAAGCACATCCTATGGAATTGTAACGTCAACAATCCCAGAGGCATTGCACTTGAAAAACTAGTCGCAGAACTTAATTTTGACATAATTGCGCCCACTGAGCCCACTCACTACCCTCACACGGAAGACTTTCGACCTGACTTGCTTGACATGGCACTACTCAGAGGCGTAACACTCCAGTTACGCTCCATAGAAGTGGTTCACGAGCTTCACTCTGACCACCGACCCATTATACTGCGACTAGGTCCCGACCCAACAACAGACCTCCCCCGCCCCACTAAGACGATAGTGAACTGGAAGCAATTAGGCGTTGCCCTAAAGGCTATCAGTTCACCGGACCTTGACAAGATCCCTGACGACATCCTGACTAAAGATGACGTAACCCTTGCGATCGATTCGTTCACTAATCACCTCTCCACCGTAGTAGGTGCATCCGCAAAGGAGGTCATGGTGCCGGACGACCGGCGCCTTGTCATTCCAGCGGATGTGAGACGATTAGTGACGGAAAGTAAAGCAGTGACCCGACATTACGACTCTTACCCCAGTAAAGAGAACAAAACCAAGAAACGCCACTTTGAACGCATGGTTCAAAGTCGCATGTCTGAGTTGCGTGATCAACAATGGGGTGACAAACTTTCAAACCTCGTGCCAAGCCACCATGCTTATTGGGACTTGGCGCGAGGTATGAAAGGTAGTAACCATAACGACATGCCTCCCTTATACAGACCAGTCCCACTAGTCCCAGCGTTCTTTGACGAAGACAAAGCTGAGTGCCTAGCTGATAGCCTAGAGGCTCAGTGTTCCCCTAACGTAGATCACGTTGACCAAGCTCACCTCGATTCGGTGGATGCTGAAGTCGAACGTAAAAGGGGTCACCTCTGAACTCCCACCAATCACCTTAGCGACTTACGCTGAGGTGGCGAGACTGATCAAGGCCCTCCGACCGCGCAAATCCCCCGGTGCCGATGGCATCTCCAACAGGGTTCTTAAAACCCTCTCTCCTCCTCTCATCCATCTCCTAGTCAGCATCTTCAATGCTGCTATGAGCCACTGCTTATTCCCAGACACCTGGAAATGTGCAAATGTCATTGGCATTCACAAACCAGGCAAAAGCTCATCTGACCCCACCAGTTACCGCCCCATCAGCCTCCTCAGTGCCTTAGGCAAACTTTACGAGCGGTTACTTGCAAACCGTCTCCAGTCCCATGCTAAGGAACACCACCTTATCCCAGATGAGCAGTTTGGCTTCAGGCCCGGACACTCATGCGTCCAACAGGTGCACCGCCTCACGGAGCACATCATTGAGGGCTTTAACAAGTACCCCAAACCCCAGACAACGCTAGCAGTCTTCCTCGACGTAGCGAAAGCTTTTGACAAAGTCTGGCACAATGGCTTGATTTACAAGCTATACCAATTTGGCGTGCCAGAACGTCTTGTGCTCATCCTACAAGACTTCCTTAAAGCCAGAAGCTTTCGCTATCGCGTGGAAGGCACCCTCTCCTCCCCCCACCCAGTCAGAGCCGGAGTCCCTCAGGGCTCCGTGCTATCACCCATTCTTTTCGCGCTGTATACCAGCGACATCCCACGCTCTCAGCCTAACGTCCTATTAGCCCAATACGCGGATGATACCGCTATTTATACCACTGGGTGGCATATCAGTAGAAAGTCCATTCCCGCCCTCCAACGGGCCATCACCGAGATCGGTGACTGGTTCCGTAAATGGCGCATCGCGGTCAACCCAGTTAAAAGTGCAGCTATGTACTTTACTGAGAAGGGCCGCCCCCGTTACCCGCAACCTTTAACTTTGTTCGACCAACCCATCCCCTGGGTTAGTAAAACAAAATATCTCGGAGTCACCCTTGATCGGAATCTCACCTTTAGCGATCATATAACAACCGTCCGTAACAGAGCGGCCTTTGTAATGGGTCGCCTTGGTCCCCTGATTCGCAAAGAGAGTAAAATGTCTCTTAGAAATAAGAAGACACTTTACACTGCCTGCATCCGCCCCATCATGACTTACGCATCAGTAGTGTTTAGTCATGCTAGTGAGGCCCATCTCCATAAGCTTCAAGTCATTCAAAACCGTTTTCTTCGTAGTGCAACCGGCGCTCCGTGGTATATCCGGAACACCGAGTTGCATTGCGACCTAAACCTTCCCTCTTTAGCGCAGTTCAATAAGGACTGCGCCCGCCGATACTTTGATCGAGCGCCCCACCACTCGAACCCTTTGGTTGTCCAGGCATCGAACTACTCGACCGCCTCTTCTATCCCATTTTTCAAACCCCCCCGTCGCCGACCACGGCAGGTATTAGACGACCCGGATGACCCCATCGCAGTCATTACATTGGCAGCTTTAGCGTTATCCGCAAGTCGTCGAGGTAAAATCCCCAGGTGTGAGGTAATTAGAGGTCACACAATCAAACACCGAGCCCGCCGGCGAGCTCGAGGCAAAATCAAGGTCACGATAAATTGCTCTCCAAATAGTCAAAGAGTATTATTCAGTAGGGCCCAATTGTGCAACACTGCAGTTGCACAGAGGCATTTTGCTCCGATCCCCCCCATGTCTCTCGACAGCGAGACAAGCCGAGGTCCGAACCACAGTGGTGCCCTTGAGCTCGCTGTCAACCCCTCCTATAATAGCGGTACGTTTTCGGCGTCCGCAGGAGACGGAGGTAGAAAGCGCTTTTCGCCTTCTACGCCCGTCTCGGGAGAAGTGCCTTCGGCACTTCTCCCTCCCGGGCTATTGTAGGGCCAGGCCCTCGCCCAAAACCCGGTGGAGCTGGACGACCGCACAGGCGGTAGCCAGCATCTATGTCCTCCCTAAAAAAAAAAAAAAAAAAGGAAAAGGTAGGTGTTTATAGACTGCGTAGGATTTTCATGCGAATGTTGTAAGAAGTGAGGTGACGAGCAAAAATAAGGAAGTAAAGGAAAAAGAACACGCTGTGCCAACTCCACGTAGTGTGGGATTACAACAGGAAGAAGAATGTCGTATCGAACCAAGAATAATAATTATAGTTTAGTTATGATCACACTAAATTTCTTTATGTAATGTGTTGTAACTGTTGTAAGGCATTGCAAGTAGGTACAATGCCTTACACCACATTCATTCAAGTTGCAAAAGAAATTAGAGTAAGTAGAAATATGACTACAAATATCATCATCATGATATATATATCCCTAAAAGGCAAATAGTGAGTTTTTATATTATAATTTTATCTAATCCTATTTGAAAAGACGAGCATATTACCATAGCACCTCTGACTAGTATCGCCATCTGTGTTAGAGCTAAAAACTTTCGAGGCTGCGAGGTAGAGCAGCTAAGATATCTCTGATCGGCGTGGCGTAGGTAGCATGTCGCTTGAATGTTATAGTTACGTAGTTTGAAACTTAACTCTAGAGGGCGTTCTTGAGGGCAACTATAATATAATTATGTGTTGCAGGTTGCAATCAAGAATTTCAATAATACGTATATTACTAAGATAGGAACAATATAAAATCTTCCATATTTATTATTCGTAGCTAGATAATTCGTAGTTCGAATTTTATATTTTAGAATTTTAGAACCTTTAAAATCTCTAAATCGTTACCAATTTAAAAACTATGATGTAAAGTAGTACCTTTGTGCATATATATTACCTAAAAGGGAACTAATAAATAATTTATTAAAAAATAAAATAAGTAGAAAACGTTGTCTGATATTTTTCACAGTTATCCACAGATACCTACATTGTTACTATTGACTTTGAGTTGGTACGTTGGTAGGGCTAGTCAAGCAATGCTGTCAAGAAATACCTAGAACATCTTCGCCAATCACCAATCAGTGTGTGAGCTGCAGTCTTAGAAAACTTTAGAAATTTTTATTATTTGTTTTTATACTTTAGATATTGGATTATAATCGTGCAGTACCGTTGTTTCGAGAGCAAAAATATAATAATTTTTATTAATAGTAAATTCGTTTTTGTTTTTGTCATTAAACTACATATTTATATTTAAGGTATTTTTCCTTTACATGTGCTGTAAGACTCTTTGCTAAATTTCATGATTATTAATCATCGGGAAGTACCGTATATAGGGTTTAATTATTTTTATATATTTGTGATAAGAAATCCATTAGAACAATATGTCACCTGATGGTAAGTGATGATGTGGTCGAAGATGATATTCAGGCTAACCTAGAATTACTGACTCACAAGGAAAGCGGTCGGAATACACCGTTTGGTCATTGGCGACAGATTTTCTACTTGTGGGTGGTAGATAGCAAGGTACGCATTTGCAAAGTGCCGTACCACCATACTATAACGACTGCCATCCTACATAAACGATCATTACTTTTCAATGCATTGACTTAATAAGTTTATTTTTATAGCGTACTTTTTTAGTGACCGTGGACCCGAATATATAATATAAATTTCAACTGGATACCTCCACGCGTTCCTGAGAAAAAAGGACGTACAAGTAGATATACGGACAGATCGAGAACAAAGTGATTCTATAAGGGTTCATTTTGCCTTTTAAGGTACGGAACCCTAATATAGGTGATAAATCTCATCAAAATATCAAATTCTGATATAGGCTGCTCAAGCAAAGAGGTACAGACCTAAATCTTAAAAAATATCGAACCTAGAAATATCACTTGCACACATTTTTTATTCAAGTTGCTGTCGATAAACAAACGCTTTGATACTATCACCACAATAAAATATGTGTCAGCATTAGCATAAATACTGAAGTATCTTGTCACAGTATGAAAACACTTCTACCTGTTACACCTAGTGGCAATTAATATGTATCGTATTGTGACAAAGAACTTTAATGCCTCAGATCATAGAATAGAATACATAATCGGCACGCGCGGCCTCTGATAATGAGAATTTTACTGCAACTGAATACAAATTGGCTCATCAGTCTTTGGTACTGTATTGTCCTTTAGTTACTATTGTCGTAACAGTTCCCGTCTTAGCAAACATTGCATATCTTCCCATTCATTGATCATCATGTAAAGACGACTATGAGGGAAAGAAACGTGTTTATTAAGCATCATGCCATTATTCGAATTGAAGCAGGCTTTTGCTGCTCATTAGAATGCACAGGCCTTTTATTATCTTAACTCTTATGATCCTGGAAGACAGCGGGTATAGTACCAACGAGGGTTTCAATGAAAGGTGAGTCAGGTAGGCGGCTCTGCGGGTCATAAAATCTAAGTCAAAGCTTTTACATTATGTAGGTACTAGTATATGATTATCGATAGAAATAGGTACCTTAATACCTACCAATCCCTGCTTTGGAAGCGCTTCTAACTGAGTTTGCCTAGTCATTTTTAACCCATCAACTAGGGCACTACTGCTACTATAGGTATGCCAAGTCCAACAACAAATGGGACCGTGCCCTCCGAAGCACGGAAATATTCAATAGTAAAATAATATTCAATAGTTTTGAAGCGCTCGTAGCCAAGTTTGCTTAGCCATTCTGATTCGATCAGCAAAGTTAAGCAACGTCCGCCGCGGTCATGACTTGGATGGGTGACCGCTGGTGACATTACTACTGAGCGCTTCCGTGCTTCGGAGGGCACGTTAAGCCGTTGGTCCCGGTTGTTGTCTTAGGATAGCAGTCGTTACAGCATGGTGGTAGGGCACTTTGCAAATGCCCGCCTGGCTAGCTACCACCCTCAAGTTGAAAATCTGTCGCCAAGCACCTAACGGTGTGTTCCGGCAGCTGTCCTTGAGAGCCAGTAACTCTAGGTTAGTCTGAACAACATCCTCGACCACATCATCACTTACCATCAGGTGAGATAGTGGTCAAAGGCTAACCTATCAAGCATAAAAAAAAAAAAAAAAAAAAAAAAAAAGCCACTAGCGGTAATCTATCCAAGTCATGACTGCAGTGAACATTGCTAAAGGTAAATCATATTCTTCGTTATCTGGATTGGCAAATCCCGCAGGAGCAGGCGATGATATAGCTGTCAAGTAAGTGTATATAAGGCAGATAGTCGAATAGGCGTACGAATACAACACTCCAGTTATACTTTGCTTCGTGGTATGCAAAGCGTTTGACTGTTTCAACTGGCGTCATTTATAGAGGGTCCTGTCGGATCTGGCAGTCTCTGGACATCTTCTCAGAGTTTTCAATTCAACACTCAAGGAAAAGTGGTATATATAAGATTGACAGAATTACGGGGTCCCTTTTGTTTCGTAGAAGATGTGCGAATTGGTTGCATGTGCGGAAGTGCATAAGGATGGCAAAGAACGCCATGTCTCAGTTACAAAATACTTGGAAAGACCGCCATCTGATTGAGTATCCGTGTCCTTATATAGTGTTGAGATTGAGTCCCTTAACTTAAAGCATCAGATCGTAAACGGATTGAAGCATTACTTTATTTAATTTATTATTTATTTCATCTCTAAATCTGAGGATAAAAATTCTCACACAAAACAATATTTCTGAATAATTTTGGAATCTTTAGGTATGTCGATGAAAGCTTGTAGTTTGCCAGTTTTCCGGCAGTGTGCCAGAGTGCCAGAAACTGGCAAACCATAAGAATAGACATATGGGCTCAAGGATATGCATGAAACATGTCTCCTAGGATTAAACAATTGGTATTTAAAATATGGCGCAACTACGTTTGTATGGAAAGAGTTATTAATACACTTTATTAGCATCAGGTTAGAATTAAGCCTCCATGGACTTACCTACCTAAAGAATGTTTTCGAGTACTTCAGTCATAGCCAGAACAGATGGTGACAATCTAGAGAGGTTGATGTTCAAATTATAATCGAGGGAAAAGATGTCGAGTTCGCAGGCCAATGCGTTGTTCCGCCAGATACACTCCTCTCTCGAGATACCAGTAGGTACATGAGGCTCTACGAACCGCCGGCAGCAGAACGAGTTGGCGCTCAATTATCAAGGAGCGAATACTTGGTGGAGGAGGTCATGACCCTCAATAACGAGATGAACGGAATACGGAGGAGGACCTTTAGGATTCCAAAGATACCCCTCTAAAGGTCGGACTTAGTACCGTTGTTAGCATGGAGCCCTAAAAATATGAATTACTTTAACTGATGCTGGAAAATTGCTTCCGTGTAGTGAATTATGTATTTAACGGTTAAGTAAAGTTAGTTGAACTCATGTTCTCAGATTGGCCTTCACATGTCAGCGAATAAATATGCTGACACATTTTAATGTATCTCTAATTGGACAATACATAAGTATTATTATTAAGAGTTAATTTTAAGTTAGTGATACTCGTTTTTGCTAACGTCTTACAGGAGATGTGGTCGCTCAGCGACAAAGTCCTTTCAATAAATTAAAAAAATATATATATTTACTTAACATTCGAACAGGTGTTCTACATACAATATTGACTCAATACGATATATTTATCGAGATGTTTCATTAACATTTGCAGAATATAGATATTTTTGCATAGTTTCCAATATTTCGCGATTTATCAAACTTAATTAGACACATATAATATAATTCATAATGTAACTGTTTAACTAGGTGTCTAGGTAAAGGATCGAGATGGCGCTCAATCTATCAAGAGATATACTCGTACCTGGTAGAGAAATACTTCCAAAAAGTTTGTTACTTATTTTTTAGTTTAATCGTAAAAACTATATAATTATTTAACATTAGATATTGAGTAGTGTTGACATGGCATCAATCACATAACAAAAATTAGACAAGCTCGGTACCATTTATTTTAAGTAATACCTACCTACCCTATGACCCTATGTCGCATACTTTACTTATTGTGTTTGAGAGCCAGTACAGATGAATACCCAAAGGTATAGTCCACTAAACATCATCGACCACATCATCACTTACCAACAGACGAGAACATGTTCAAATGTGTTAAAGTTAGAACATCACTTTGCTATAATCAATATTGCAGATATCTTTTTTAAACGTGTACAAAAAGTATAGTCCACTAAACATCATCGACCACATCATCACTTACCAACAGACGAGAACATGTTCAAAGGTGTTAAAGTTAGAACATCACTTTGCTATAATCAATATTGCAGATATCTTTTTTAAACGTGTACAAACTCTCCCTCGTGAAGTATACCATAAATCAGGATAAAAATATCCTTTATTGTTTAATGCTGGTTTTAAAAAAAATTGTAAATGGAAGATATACGATTTCTATAAAACAATATTTAGGAATCAATAACTCAACGCTACGATGGCTAACCTTATATCGGTGAATGACGCCGCATCAACTAAAACACGTAATACATTCAAAACGGAAGAACCGCTTACGTTGAAGAACGATCAAAGAATGCTCTCATTTGGTCTTAGACGTGGAAAGCAGTAGCTTTTACCGTTATGGTGAAAGCAAGGCGCTAGACCGCTCAGTTGACATACAACCGGCGCGAGCGCACAACCGCAGAACACCTGACCTAACTTTTTCGGAATCTCGATCGTGTTTCATTAAGTGCTTTTTGGATTTGAAGTGTTAAAGAATTGGAAAGGTAAGTAAATTTAAAGGAATAAATATTTTCACATTGGTAGCAAAAATGAATATAGGTAATAACAAAAATTAATCGTAATCAAAAAATGGACTAATGCAGTCGTCTTGTTTCCGATAATTATTGTGTTTATTTACATAGAAATATATTATAATTTTAAATCTATTTAATATCTATAATCAAAAGAAATTAGTGATTTAATAATATACATTATAATTTGTTATTCAATAAATAGAAGCAGCAATGGGACTAGACACTAGACAATAGCTATCTACATTTATTAACAATAATATAATTATTTGAGTTAAATAATAGGCAGGTATATGAGCATTCCGAGTAATAAAAGTTAGTTGGAAGAACGAAGGTATATGAACACCAAAACAAACAACTTTCTTTTGGTAACTTTCTAACATAAAGCTATTACAAAATTTATCATTTCCTTTTTTACGAGCGATGCATCTTTTTATATTTGGAAATATACCACACAATCAAATTACTAATTTATCATTTTCTATTGTTAAGCCATAGATTAGTAATAATTTTAGTAGCAGTAGAATCTTGCCTCATAGGGTGCCTGGCCCGAATGTCACCCCCATTGCTAGGTAGCAATGGGGGTGTCGTAAGAGGCGATTAACGGTAAAACATCGGAAGGAAGGAACTGATATTTTAAACTGCGATCCCCAAGACGCCTGCCAAGCGTAGGGATTGTGACAAATATCCCCTTAATGGGGAAGGCTGTATTTAGCAGTGGACAATCCGGCCAGTACAGACTTCTTTGTGCCAAGCAATAATGTTCGCATGACTGTGTTCTGGTTTGAATGGTATAGGTACATGTCTCAGTGTTGGACGTAGTAGTGCAGTTCACCTCTTGTAAGGAACTGCATCTGTTATAGGCAGCGATTACCGATAACACCAGGTGAGCCTCATGCTTGTTCTATCAGGATAGCATTAAAATATATAAATGAATCATTGAATTTATGATTAAAAGCAGGCGTAATATGTTCAATTAGAAGGTAAGCTATGTACCTAACTACATGGTCAATATCCTCGACTACATCATTACCTACCAATAATTGAGATAGTTCTCAAAAACTGCAAAAAACAGATACTACTAGATGTAGGATTCGTATTCAGCAAGGTCCATATGTATATAAATGGATATCACCCCTTGTCCATTCGTTCAGCTGCCAAACAAGCGAATTAGTAGCTCGTAGCATAGTTTACTTAGCCGTTCTTAACAGATCAGCAAAGTTAAGCAACGTCCGCTGCGGTCATGACTTGGATCGGTGACCACTAGTCACATTACTACTAAGCGTTTCCGTGCTTCGGAGGGCTCGTTAAGCCGTCGGTACCGGTTGTTGTCCTACTATGGCACTAGATATAGCATCGTGGTAGGGCACTTTGCGAATGGCAATACTCACACTTCTTAAATTGATCACTTACCACACTGATTATGATTGTGATGGTTGACAATACCTTTGATCGAGGTGCTGAATAGAACAAGATATGCAAAATATCTTATTCTATTCCAGGTTGCTGAATTACCCATTTGGTACGTTAAAATTGGGGCGCACTACTGAACTAATCAGTATTTGACATTAGTAATAGCATGACTTATTGTACTATCAACTTACTGCAACATTATTGACAATGCGACAGTCTTCCTGGGAATAAAAATGGATTCAACTTTACAGTGGGATTCACATATACATGATCTAGCCGGAAGACTTAGTTCTGCTGCATATGCAGTATGTAAGATAAGACAGTTAACAGATGTAGCTACTGCACTTTTATTTCGCATACTTCCACAGTATTATGTCGTATGGTGTATTGCTGTGGGGAGCTGCTGCTGAGATAGAGACAATCTTTATCTTACAGAAGCGTGCAATTCGAGCCATATATGAAATGGATCCTAGGGAATCTCTAAGGGATCTTTTTAAAGAAATTGATATATTAACTTTACCGAGTCAGTATATATTTGAAAATATTATGTATGTTCGGAAAAGTTTGAGTAAATTTAAATTAAACAGTGACAACCACGATTACAACACTAGGAACAAATATAAAATAACGGTACCAAGTTTTAGACTAGCAAAGACAAATAAAATGTCCTTTTTAAGTAATTGTGTTCGGTTTTATAACAAAATTCCCAAACATATTACAATGCTCACAGAAGGAAAATTCAAATAGCACGTGAAAAACATTTTGATTAAGTAATCCTACTACACAGTTTGTGATTACTTAAACGAAAAAAATGCTTGGAAAATTCCGCCTCTGTCAAGCCATCACATGTCTCCTACGTAATTTCAACAAATATTGTAATAATTGTATTATATTGTATATAACACATTGTAAAAAGACGTTTAAAAGAATGGCCCCGAGTTTCTTGCCCGTTCTTCTCGCAGTGACTCTATAATTTTTTTTGCTGAACGTGCTGACTCTATAATTTTTTTTGCTGAACGTGCTGCCGTACTATGTAGAATATTAAAATATTAAATTGACCTTCATAAGAGCGTCGTAGACGCCTAAATTGAATAAATGATTTTGAATTTGAATTTATTTTAAAATATTTTATTTCAATTTCAATCCAAAAATAACATTAAATTTAATTACTTGAAGAGTAATGGTCAGTCAAATAACCCACCCCTAACTGTACCTGGTGCAAAAGTGCCCATAACACTGGCGGCATTACCACGCTGGATAGCTATGGCCAACCTTTGCACCAGGTACGAGCTGGAGCGGGAGTCACCCGTTTTTTTCCTCAACCTTTGCCCAATTTCGCTAAACAAAGTTTTAGCCTCAGTGCCCCAGCAGCCCATTGTCTCCACGGCAATGGGCACAAAATAATATTGTGGCTCCAACGCCGCATACTTCAGCCGCTTTTTACAGGCAGCGTCCTCCGCAGCAGCTGCCGAAGAGTGGATGGTCCTAGCCAGGTGGTTTAAAATAAATAAATATTAAAGTTCGTGAATAGGTCTAAGTATGGTTTGATTCCGTGTCAGCCAGATAGTGGGTTTTTCTCATAAGGAAATCTTCAGTACCACTCCAGAGTCTAGAATGATATCCTGGTAGATCGCAATCAGCTCGCCAATATTGCATGGGGCCACACCGGCCCAATAATAATTATCTTGAAAATTATGAGCCCTAAACATTTTCATGTACCTACCTAATTTCAAGGCACTTAACTTTATTTTTACAATTTACTAAATTTGTTACAATACAAACCTAGATAATGATAATCACTGTTGTACAGTACAAATATGTTAGATAAGTCAATATCACGCTTAGTTCTGGACCTAAAACCTCAAATAAGGGAGTGATTTCCCTTACACGTTTTTTTCGAGAAACAACAGGCCATTTCACCATAACAAGGCAGTCTACATCTTAATCTTCATATATACAATTCTCGAATCACAGTGTTTGTAACAAAACTCCTCCGAAACGGCTAGACCGATTCCTATGAAATTTTGTGTTTATATTCAATAGGTCTGAGAATAGTACGTAAACTATTTCTCAAGTAGGTATATATAATAAGTATACAAGGTTTTGGAGTTACACTCCAATAACTAAAAAGTATTTTCCTATCTTGATGATATAGTCGTTGACAATGAATGACAATCGATCCCGTTAGTAGCAAGGGTCACTAAAAAGAGTGAAAAAAATAATCCAAAAAATGGAACCGACTTCAACACTCAAAAGTGTGAAATAACTTGTCGAAGTCGGTACCATGCGCACAATATTGTGATAATTGGTACTTTTGAACTATCATGGTATCGACTTCAACAAGTTATTTCACACTATTGAGTGTTGAAGTCTGTTAAATTTTTTGAATATTTTTATTTCAAATATCTTCTTACTTTAAAGTGTCCATTGTCACAGCTCAACCGTTCTGAACCCCTGAAGATTGAACATTTTAGTTGCAAATAAGCACCCACATGACGTGTTTATAAGAGATCATTTCAAGCGCTACTTATAATGTTGCAGATGGCACAGTAGTAAGCATAACTAATGTTCAATTAAATAATGTTATATAACATGTTAGGCAACACGTCCAAAATAGACAGCTATGTTCAACAGTGTACACCTATATGTCTTCTGACGATAACATTGGTAAATTTAAACCCTTGTCCACCTTAACCCATGTCTTCTGACTGATAAGTGATAACACCTACGTGGCTTTTACGTCTTCAAATGAATCTTTATAGAGTTAAAGAAGAGGAACAATTCCTCGCAACCCTCGCTAGAGAAGTCGAAGTGTTTCTATATTAGATGCCTGCGGTCTCTATATCAACAGAAGAATAAGAAGCATAATCACTTTAATGATGATGAAGATAACCTTCTAGAAAGAAACTTGAAACTGTCATGGAATGCCTGTCTGCGTCATTGTAGGTGCTCATTACAACGTTGCAAGACTGCGGTATCTCTTCAACCGTTAACCATAATCACCGTAAATTAGGTCGTTCAAAATGATACTTGCGTTACACGGAGAATATTGCAATTAGTTGTTAAAATGTAGGTAGCCTTTGTTCATTTACTCTAACTATATTTTAGTAATTTTCCTTCCCTGCAAAAAATATTCTATAAAACGTAAATGCGGTAATTTATAATCTCTTTTCGTTGTTTTAAATCTCTAAATTTCAAAATCGATTTTATTGTGGCAGATAAGTATTTAATATAATCGAGGTGTTGATGAAAAATAATATTTGTCAACCACTTTGATGCAGCAAATTCTAAATATTGATTCATTGCATTGTCAATAGGTATGCCGTGGAATACTTACTGGGAGTTATTAAACCATTTGAATTTAATACTATATATTATCAAATTGCTAAAATCTAATACAACATCGAAATTACACATTCAAGAAATTTGCGAATTCCGCGGTTAACACCTAGTCAGCATTATCCACAGTAGATACATCAAAACTTAAAATTCCTACACATAAGTATATAACCTTTAATTTTTTTTTAAATTCTAACAAGATTTTTTATTACTGTTGTGATGACCTCGGCGATAGATGGTCAAGATAATTATAAAACTTGTAAGTCTAGACTAATCGGTGCATTCGTCTGTGCATTTGTGTAATATTGGCACACTTTTTAAATGTCATAGTTTAAATTGAGTTCAAGTCCCACTCGCAGACCTATTTTTTCTTATACTGGTAGGTAAATTTTTACGATAAGTAAATTGGTTTATTTCTATTACAGATAAACAGAGAGTATACTAAAGTATTTTTTATTAGAAGATCATTTAAAACATATATATGGCAGGCATATCTTCCAAAATATCCAAAATGTATTCCTATCAGAACCATCGGTCTTGAATAACAGTCAAAAAACAATTTAAGTATTTAAAATTATGAGCAAAATCGCAATATTTCACAGTCGCGAGGCTGCAATGCAGTCCGGAGGGAATTACTAGTATTTATATCTAATTGAAATGACCGTAACTGAAGTAAAATTTTCGTAATAATGTTACATCGACCAAGAAAGGTATAGCAGAAATAAGGTTTTGCATTAGCAAGGTACCTATGGGTATAATTATATTCCCCGACGTTACGCTTTTTAACCGACTTCCAAAAAAGAAGGAGGTTCTCAATTCGTCTGTATTTTTTTCGCATAAAAGTAGCAAACTTATAAGTAAGTCTTATAGGGGTCTCTACCAGAACCGTTGACCTTTTTTTGTACTGCCAAGTTTTTTTGCTTAGCCTTTGACCGCTGTCGTAACAGGTGATGGTGTGGGTAAACCTAGAATTAGAACTGGATCCAGAACACACCGTCCAGTGCTAACAGCTTTTTTACGAAAAAAAGCGTAAAACATCTGTCGCCATGGGGTGAAGTTCAAGCCCGTAGCGGTATTCGAAACGTGGATCCTCTATGTGTATGTCTCCAGCTTACTCAATTGAAATTTCTTAATTCTGAATATGCCAATATTTAGAGCCGATTTAGTGCAATTATGAATACCAACTCAAAATTTAGGTGCCAAATAAACTTCGATGCTACACGTGATTATTAGTGTGTTAGCTGGCGTTATGGTCTCCAGCTGACACATGCTGTATATACGAAACGGCTGAAGATGTGATTATATACTATAGCTAGAGATTTAGCGCATAATTTGTGCCAGTGGCACAAAAAAATTGAAACGCCCTACTTGAAAACTGTAGTAGTAATGACCCGATTACAAGTGTAAGCTGGAGACCACGTGTCTACAGCTGCTCATCTGTATCTTCTGAACGAATGGGCCTACGACTTTGTTTAATATGTCAAAATTTAGCGCCAAATTTGTGCCATCGGCACTAAAATTTTCAAGTCTGTGGCTATTAAGGTTTTGGAGCTATAAGCTCAAATAAACGTGTAAGCTGGAGACACATGTCCCCAGCTAGCACATGCTGTACAGCTCAAACGGGAAAGGCTAGACTACTGTTAAATAGCTTAAAATGTTGGGTAGAATTTGTGCCATCGGCACCAAAATTTTCAAAACAATGGGCTTCATAGTTTTTGCGTAATAAGCAAAAACATTTCTTCCCGCCTAAATATTTAAATATTTCGTTGAAAACGTTACTGAACGCGGCGTTGCCGTTCCGATAACTGTAGCTACAATCTGTCTTGAACCTTATTTCTATAGGGTTGGAACCTATTATCGCTTTCATACAAAATAAACGCCGTTGAGACATAGGCTAGGAGCATGAAGGTTTAAATATAATCTGACAAATATTTTATACTATGCATGCTTTCCGGATATCAAAGGTATTGAAGCCGTCACTATTTACGAGTGGTCGTTTTAAAACGTTACTGGTTTCGAAAACTATCTTCCCATCGTTGCTATAGCGGATTTTACACGACTGCCTGAAAAAAGGAGAGTTATGTTTTTAGGGTTCATGTATGTATGTATGTTTGTGAGTTTCTTTATTCCACCATAACTTCGTAACGGCTGAACCGATTTTGATGTTTGTCGTATCATTAGAAGCGTTGAGTTATCCCGGGTAACATAGGCTAGTGAATGTTTAAAAAAAATTAAAGAGGGGGCCATAGTTCATGAAATTAAAATAAAATAAAAAAAAATTCGTGAAAATTTTACAAATGTTACTATCACCGTCTAGAGCTTGCTTAGTACATAACAAAATTATATAACAGTAGTATTCAATATACATTGGTTAACTAATATCAAAAGTAATAAATATTGTCTTATCCGTTTCTACACGTGCTTCTTGTAGACACAAGTAATACAAATAAATAAATCACCGGCATGCGGCAGGACAGAGACCATGCGTTTTTTGACCGGAGAACGCCTTCAGAGAGAAAGGCATTTCATACACAACTACAAGAAATGATTATTTTGGTGGTGTTAACATTTTACTGTTTAGTGACTTGATGCAGCTTCCACTAGTAGCTAAATCTGTCAGCGGAGCATACTGAATCAGAATCAGAATCATTTATTGCATACGTTATATAGCTTCTGCAAACTGCCACAGAATGTGAGGCAAGCAGACGACACCACATTTGTCGATATTTTGAATAGTTTACGGGTTAAAATCCTGGACCGTCGTAGAGTACCACTTATTGGACCAGATGGCGAGTATGTGCGAAAATTTCCCACGACAAGACAGGTGGATGAATCGAACCACCAAATCAAAATCAAACGATGACCATCGAACTCGCCAAAATTTGCCGGTTGTTTGACGTGGTAGCATCAGATACATCCGTAGAAGCCAAAACCAAATGACAGCGGCCAAAACCAGAATTTATACTTTCTGATCCCAATAAAAGACGTATTAAGACACTAAAACTACACAATAAAAGACGTAACAGGAGGTATTGTTCCATTCTTAAAAGTTACCATTGGTACTAGGGTAATGTTGCGGAAAAATATCAAATTTGGACACGGCTTGGTAAATGGCGCTATGGAAGTCATCCGATAATTCGTATGGCCAGAGCTACGTCGCAACCGGGAGAGTTACCGCAAGCCGTTTTCGTTGAGTTCTATGACAAAACAATGCGTGGCAACACAGTCAGTTTGGGTGTCAAAATTGAGCCTAGCGCTGTCGAATTTGACGCGTTACGGGGTCAAGGTAAAGTCGAGCGGCACATGCTACCACTGAAATTATGTTAGGCTGTGACAGTGCACATCCTGCAAGGAACGACACTGGATAGAGCCGTCGTGGATCTAGGCGCTAAAATTTTTGCCAAGGGGCAAAGTTTATGTAATTTTACTTGTTTGTAATTTTTTCGTTCACTTTTTGGTACGGCAGGCGTGTTTTTTAATTTTTAAATTATTTCTTATTATTCAGTTTTCGTTCTGAAATGAAACTATTTAGAGTTTTGAAAATCCGACGTATTGAATAAAGATATATTACGCGGAAGTCCACGTTTGTAGCTAGTTAGCGCCTATTTCATTCGGCTGTATAAGTATAAAAAGCTCCCATCGGTTTCGGAAACATTCGGTACCATAGTACTCGAACACACTCGAGTTTCGTCGGGTCGCTAACTCGCTAGTCGCTACATGCATGCGTACCTACTCGTATGTATAGCAGGTATGTACCTATCTCACTAGCTTGCTGTTGTTTGTATTATTTGATAAAGCGCGATGTTTTTGCAGTCTGTTTTTAAATTTAGGTAGGGAAGGTCGTAGTGTATTTCGTTAATGTGAACAAATAAAATGTTAAATATTAGTTTATAGATACCTACTTAGTAAGTGTAAATACCTACATATTTTAGTAGCTAAATAACAGATTTTAGGGTTCCGTACTAGAAAACAGGAACCGTATATGGCAATCTGCCATACTAACAACATATCCAACAATTCTGTGTCGTCAACATATTCTGTGAAAATAAGCATTACGGTGTTTCACCAGGCAGCCGTTGCGCGTAGCGTATTAGAAAAAGATATATGGCTCAGTGGCATTGGATATGGACTGTCGCGCAGCAGGTCCATGATTCGAATCCCACCGCGGACTTGAGCTTCACCGCATGATGGTACGGCATTTTGCGAATGCCCGCCCGGCTAGAGACCACCCTCAAGTATAAAATCTGTCGCCAAGCACCTAACGGTGTGTTCCGGCAGCTGTCCTTGAGAGCCAGTAATTCTAGGTTAAGCCTGTTAACACCTTCGACCAGATCATCACTTACCATCAGGTGAGATTGTGGTCAAAGGCATACCAATAAGCAATAAAAAAAAAGTTGTATATATACATTTTCTTCGACAGGACTGATAATCAGTACTATTAATATTATAAATGCGAAAGTAACTCTGTCTGTCTGTCTGTTACGCTTTCACGCCAAAACTACTGGACCGATTTGAATGAAATTTGGTATGGAGATAGTTTGAGACCCGGGAAAAAACATAGGATAGTTTTTATCCGACTGCGCAAAAAGAGGTTAATGTTTTCGCGCGATAACCGACATACGCGCGGGCGGAGCCGCGCCCGGAAAGCTAGTTTCTTATATATTCATATCCTGAAGGTCGTCCAATATTCCCAAAGGAACGTATTAAATGTCATCAATTATTTTAATAGTGCATTTGTGTTTGCATGTCATGATATTGTATTGTATGTATCTTTTATGAAAGCTTTTATCTTTTTTTAATTGCCAATTTGAAACGTTTCTTCAAACTGTCTTCTTTCATTTCAAAGATGGCTTAAAAAAAATTGATACTACCTATGTAGTTTATAGTTTCTGACTAGGTATTAATTTATTGATTATTTATTAACTTATTTGAATGAAATGAAAAAACTCGCGATAGTTTTCAAAGTGAAGATTATATATTAAAACAAAAATTTTAATTAATTCTTTTTAACAGATTATTGGAGACATTATTTACAAAATGTTATGCCCAAGGCGGGAATCGAACCCGCGTCCTCCGATATTGCGTCGGATGCCTAAACCACCTCGGCCACCATAAAATCGCACAGTACGCGAAATTGCTTGATGTAATCATATTTATTTTAAAAAAGCTGTATAAATGAAAAAATATATGAACTTAGTTTTCATGGGTGTCCGAGAAAAAATCTCACTTTCACGGGTTTTTTAAGATTTTGTCCGGCTTCGGTGGTTAAAGTGATGGCAGCCCTAGGGCTGCCATCACTTTAACCTTTAACACTTTAACGGCATCTGTTATTGAATGTGTTTACTCCGTGTTTAAGCTTATTTGATTAGACTCGGTGAGCATATTCTGTACCTAAATAAACTCCTGAGGTCTAATGACGGAAAAGAACTACATCGTAGGGACCTGTGCATGCATATAGCAAGTACACTGTGTTTAGGTGTATTTGATTGGGCTCATTCACTTTATTCTGGACATGAAATTCTGAGATCTGATGAAGGATAAGAAAACATCGAATGGAACAGTAACCTTTGGAATTTCGCGACTTGAACACATAGTTATAAGTATTTAACAGGACTTAACGCTCGTACGTAAAACCCCGTCTTATGTAAAAGATTCTCGCCATATCATCTAAATTATCGAAAAACTTACTCTTGAACCAGACGAGATTATGGTGAGTTTATTTTTACTAATGTTCCGGTAAAATAGTCTCTTGAGGTTATAAACGTAAAGTTAGCTAGTAACCACCGTTCTACTACGACACCGTTTGCCTGTATATTATTTCGTCTATCGTAACAAACACTACTTCCAAGTGCATGGCGTTGCCTTGGTCAGTCCGGTGGCATCAGTTATGGTGAACATCTGAATGGAACCAAAATTTAATGGATTTCCCTATTCTTTGGATTAAAAATTGCATACGTAAGCATTAGCAACTAAAAATAAATGAAAATATAATCCAAAAAGTATATATTTCGAGACTTTTCTTAGCAATTTAACTGTTTTTTTTATGCCTGATAGGTTAGCTTTTGACCACTAACTCACCTGATGGTAAGTGATGATGTGGTCGAAGATGTTGTACAGGCTAACCTAGAATTACTGGCTCTCATGGACAGCTGTCGAAACACACCGTTAGGTGCTTGGCGACAGATTTTCAACTTGAGGGTGGTAGCTAGCCAGGCGGGCACTCGCAAAGTGCCCTACCACCATGCTGTAACGACTGCCATCCTAAGACAACAACCGGGACCGACGGCTTAACGTGCCCTCCGAAGCACGGAAGCGCACATAAGTAATGTCACCAGCGGTCACCCATCCAACTCATGACCGCGGCGGACGTTGCTTAACTTTGCTGATCGATTCAGAATGGCTAAGAAAACTTCGCTACGAGGGCTTACTGTATGGGCGGGGGGCCCTTTTTCAATGTCCCGTAGTCCCACACTTTAACAAGAAGTCGTGGCGTATTCGACTGGTTTCCTAGAATGTCACAAGAAGACACAAGCCGATATATATAACTTACCCCTTAACGGTTCGCTAGTCGCTCCGTCGAAGGGGGCTTAATGCAAAACACCCTAACCTACGTTAACTGAAGTTAAATAGTCGTAGATTAAGGAATTTTAATTTCATCAATCGTCCCTTGAGCCCGATGGTAACGTAGAGGCCCGCAGACAGGAAACCGTTGCTCCCTTACTCCCAATGAACGTCCGACGCCCAAAATAACGATGACCGCACCGAACACAATCACACACAAAACAGCCGCTGTTTTGAAAACGGTATACATTGGCACGCCGAGTGCGTTTCTCGCGAAAAAAAATGTGCGTACACCCTCAAGTAGAAAATCTGTCACCAAGCACCTAATGGTGTGTTCCGTCAGCTGTCTTTGAGAGCCACTAATTTTGAGTAAGCCTGAACAACATCTTCGATCAAATCGTCACTTACGATCAGATGAGATAGTGGTAAAAGGCTAACTTATCAGGTATAAAAGAATTGCACAAGCTACTATGTAAAGAAGATGTTTAAATCAATTTAAGATAATTCATTGGTACCCCAAAATCAAAACATAAATTTCACCTAATTTTATGAAAAAGCTTTTAATTACTGGTATCATGTCTTTACCATCAGTGATGCACTCCGCTTCTAAAAACAATAGTAGCTTCGCATACTGTTGTGTGCGTGATACATATGCAATCATTTCAAACGTGGCCTGTTATTTTTTTTGCGATTGCAGTACTACTGTCTTTCTAGATCATGATTTGTAAATGCTATACCAATTTGGACTTTTGCAAACAAACTAAGAACTTTTATATATCACTTAATTTTAGTTGGTTTTCCATAACAGAATTACGAACAATTATCTTTTTTTTTCCAATTATAAAATTACAGTATATTCGTAACCAGTTATCACTGATAGATGTAGAGTGTAGGATTAGATTAGAATGCAATATATTGGTCAAACAAAGAGGATGTAATAAAGATCTAGTAAATATGTCAACATTCTGAGAGAAAAAATACCTACCAACATTCAAACAAAGAGGATGTAATAAAGATCTAGTAAATAGGTCAACATTCTGAGAGAAAAAATAACTACCAACATTCAAACAAAGAGGATGTTTTTTTTTTTTTTTTTTTATGCTTGATAGGTTAGCCTTTGACCACTATCTCACCTGATGGTAAGTGATGATGTGGTCGTGGATGTTGTTCAGACTAACCTAGAGTTACTGGCTCTCAAGGACAGCTGCCGGAACACACCGTTAGGTGCTTGGCGACAGATTTTCAACTTGAGGGTGGTAGCTAGCCAGGCGGGCATTTGCAAAGTGCCATACCACCATGCTGTAACGACTGCTATCCTAAGACAACAACCGGGACCGACGGCTTAACGTGCCCTCCGAAGCACGGAAGCGCTCAGTAGGAATGCCCAACCAGCGGTCACCCATCCAAGTCATGACCGCGGCGGAAGTTGCTTAACTTTGCTGATCGATTCAGAATGGCTAAGCAAACTTGGCTACGAGCGCCTCGATGTAATAAAGATCTAGTAAATAGGTCAACATTCTGAGAGAAAAAATACCTACCTACATATCTTGTAAATATTGGCATTATATGGTTGTCAAACTACACAACACCTTCTCCTAGTCTATACATTTACTGTTTCTTTGTAACTTCTTCCACATATCCTTAACGTGAAAGCAAAAAGTAAGTTCTAACGCTATAGAAATAAGGTTCAAAACAGATTGCAGTTACAGCGAACGGGACGGCAACGCCGCGTTCAGTAACGTTTTCAACGAAATATTTAAATATTTAGGCGGGAAGAAATGTTTTTGCTTATTACGCAAAAACTATGAGGCCCATTGTTTTGAAAATTTTGGTGCCGATGGCACAAATTCTACCCAACATTTTTAGCTATTAAACAGTAGTCTAGCCTTTCCCGTTTGAGCTGTGCAGCATGTGCTAGCTGGGGACATGTGTCTCCAGCTTACACGTTTATTTGAGCTTGTAGCTCCAAAACCTTTATAGCCACAGACTTGAAAATTTTAGTGCCGATGGCACAAATTTGGCGCTAAATTTTGACATATTAAACAAAGTCGTAGGCCCATTCGTTCAGAAGATACAGATGAGCAGCTGTAGACACGTGGTCTCCAGCTTACACGTTGTAATCGGGTCATTACTAGGTACTACAGTTTTCAAGTAGGGCGTTTCAATTTTTTTGTGCCACTGGCACAAATTATGCGCTAAATCTCTGGCTATAGTATATAATCACATCTTCAGCCGTTTCGTATATACAGCATGTGTCAGCTGGAGACCATAACGCCAGCTAACACACTAATAATCACGTGTAGCATCGAAGTTTATTTGGCACCTAAATTTTGAGTTGGTATTCATAATTGCACTAAATCGGCTCTAAATATTGGCATATTCAGAATTAAGAAATTTCAATTGAGTAAGCTGGAGACATACACATGATCCTCTTGGAATAGCCAAGAAAGTCTACAATACTTTTGTTTGCAGTTTTACATTTTTGTTAAAATCTTGGTGCATACACGCATTTCTTTTATGACAAAATTTTACTGTCCACGATAAGTTCCTATGTGTATATTTTTTGTCTGGTCTTACTTGATGGTAATTGATAAAGCGGTCGAAGATGTTGTTCGGGCTAGCTTAGCAATATACTGGCCCTCAAGGACAGCTGCCGGAACACACCGCATAGTGCATAGCGACTGTAATTTTTTGTGGGTGTTAGCTAACCAGATGGGCATTCGCAAAATGCCTTACCACCAGACGTATTATTTATAATTGAGTAAATCAAATATACTTACTATTTATATAAATACTACTAACAAACAACAATAAAATTACCCGCGTTAAAGTGTTCATTTGTTTTTTTTTTCAATAAACAGCGTTCTATTTGCAAGCCAGATCGAAATTTAAATAAAACCTTTGATAAGTTACCCCCTTGGTTGCCATGCTTCGAAGTAAAAGATCGCTCCATTTTTAAATAACACGACAGATATGAGTTTACTATGCAATTTATTTGGCCGACACGACAGATATAGATTTTCATACATTTTTTGCCGGCCGCTGCGCGCATGTATTTGGCCAGTACAGTAATTTCGATTTATCTCGAAGAAGGTTGTCAAAATAATGCTCATATTTCCAAGCATGGTTGAGAAAAGTACAATATATCCTCAAAGCTATCGTTACATTTGGAAATGCTTCTCTCAAGTCGTGCTTGCACAGGTGTTCTAAGAGATCAAATGCACTCGATTTTTCGCTAATTTCTGTTACTAGATTTTTGAAAACGGCTAGTTCTTGGCAAAAATCAATTGCATTTATATCTTTTGAATATTTTCTCCACTCACCTCTCACCTTATCAATCTAAGTAATCAACCGCAATAGTCAAAATCAAAATAGCGAATTAAACGAAGCGAACTCGGGGTAGTACGGCGCAGCTCGTTAGCCCTGTCGCCTTTCGTCAGGAAGAAAGTGAGAAAGATATCATCTAGAAAAGTACAGAAAAGTAGTTACCTATGACGGGAATTCTTAATTATGATGTGTTTACTAGATTTTTGAAAACGGCTAGTTCTTGGAAAAAATCAATTGCATTTATATCTTTTGAATATTTTCTCCACTCACCTCTCACCTTATCAATCTAAGTAATCAACCGCAATAGTCAAAATCAAAATAGCGAATTAAACGAAGCGAACTCGGGGTAGTACGGCGCAGCTCGTTAGCCCTGTCGCCTTTCGTCAGGAAGAAGGTGAGAAAGATATCATCTAGAAAAGTACAGAAAAGTAGTTACCTATGACGGGAGTTCTTAATTATGATGTGTTTACTGTTCAGTTGGATTTAATTTACCTGCTTGGTTGGTTCACGTGAGTAGAAATAAGTAAGTAACTATCGCCCCAACGAACGCTATATTAACTAATTTAACTTTAGCAGATTATTCTGTCATGTTTTTTGGCCTGTAGGTGCTGTCCACGAAATCTGTCTTTCCTGCTTTTTCTCGTGTAATGGCAAGAACAATATTATAGACCCATCCCTTTCTGCTGGACTCCTAGACTCCTAGGCAACGAGTTTGTCGCATTTTGGTGAAATCTATACGATGTGATCACGCCAGTCCGCCGTGCGCGCCCCGAGTATTACCGAATATTTCGTTTTCGTACCTACCTTCGTCAGTGATTGCATTGTTTAAAATGGTAAATTTGTTGCTTTCGATATAGGCAGTTCGTTAATTTAGTTAATATCCAGTGGTTGTGTATGCAATTTCACAGTGTTATTTTCTACCAAAATTCGAGGTAGGTAGGACCCGCAGTGAAATTCGTTATAGAACTTGGATGTACTTATGGCGGCCGATCGGGCGCTTAGCACGATGCGGCGCGCGTCTCGGTAAGTTTAGTTTATTGCCAATCAACGTAGGTATTTTTTTTGTACCAGGTTGTGATCTAAGATTTTTTTACCTGTAGATCAGTTGTTTGCCCTCCATATTTACTAGACGAATTCAGGGTAATCGCCTGAGTCACTACCAGTCTAGCACTTCCGAGCGTCCGGTGAATACATCGCCGCTAATCGTGTTTTTTCGGAATAATCTATGGACAATACACCTTCCTTGTATCTTTAGACTCTGCACCAATTATACAGGCACTGTGAGAGATAAGAAAACTGTTTCATTTCACGCGTAATTATTGATTTTATTGTTGAAATAGAAAATATCGTTATTTTGTTTTATCTTTCGAACGAAACCCAATGAAATGGATGAGCGAGATATGTGTATCGTTTGGTGTGAGAGAGTGAAAGAGATGCAGCATAACGGTGATCGGAACGTCTCGTGGCGGTTCGGTGGTAACACGAATTGCTTATTTATCTCTTTCTAATAACAGATATGACGCATAATATTTGAACGTTCTTTCCTTGTCATTACAAACTGCTTATAGATGTGCGTAGGTATGGTATACATAGGTAAATTCTAGTAAGCTTTTAGAGCAGTGGTGTTCGGATATAACAACTCTAAGTATTTGAACTCTGGTTGTG
Organism: Plagodis dolabraria; assembly: GCA_963854805.1. Taxonomy (NCBI): domain Eukaryota; kingdom Metazoa; phylum Arthropoda; class Insecta; order Lepidoptera; family Geometridae; genus Plagodis; species Plagodis dolabraria. Next base: position 11,630,938 of record OY978457.1, read on the forward strand.
ATTTAATTTTTGCTAGTGTAAAATATTCTCACTCAATATACCTATTTGAGCACGTGAACTGGTTTGCACGATAGGTTAGGTCGCTTAACATTTCAAGTTAAAAATTATTTCCTACCTAGGTATACCTAAACTTATGCTTACTTTATCGCTGTGTTTTGTCGTTTTAACTAACAAACAAGTATAGTAAGTACAAGTATTTTAACCCAATTTTAACCCGATTTAGTTTAGATAGGTATCTCGAAATAAAAGCTCGGAATAGGTATAAACAGTAAATACACGGTGAGAAGCGCCCATTTCTCGCGCCATGGTCAAACGTTTTGTAGGTAAGCACTTACCTATTTAAAACGCGGCCGCGCTTTCCCGCCAAAGAATCATAAGCTGGCTAAATCTACGAATGTGCAATTAGGTTCAAGGGCGCTTTCTGATACCAATTTTCATTTATGTGTGTTCAATAGTGGACGTATTCTTCTGATGACGATGTGGCTGAAAAATTTATGAATTTTGCGCCCCCTGGAGCTAGCGCCCGGGGCAGATAACCCGGTTCGCCCCCCCCCCCTAGATCCGGGCCTGCCGCAGTGCTATTGACCAGACATAGACTGCCGCGCCAGGGGTATATAGTTTGAATCCTGGCTCGGTTTTGAGTTTGACCACTAATGGTAGAGCGTTTTGTGAATACTTGTAGTTGGCAGCCTACTCAAGTATAAAATCCAAGGACCTAGCGGAGTTTTCCGCTCAATTTCACTGATAGACATTTCTTTCAACTCTCAATTCTACCTGCTGGGAAACCTAGACGTTGATATTAGATTTCGTTTTCATTTGCCATCAAGTGAAATAGTGGTCAAAAGCTTACACATCAACAATGAAATAATATTAATGATAGAAATTAGTACTAGCCTACTAGAGGCTTAAAATAAAGGAGTACCTAATTAACGACCAATATTTTTGAAATATTTTAATAAACATTTATTTAATATATCGGAAAAACAATTTAAAATAATAAATATATATCTAGTGGCAATTCCGCCTAATGTTTCTGTTAAACCACGTGACTATTTGTTATTATTAAATATGGATTACCGCAGAGTAACTCTTGATTCTATTCATTATTTAAAGGAGTATGTAAAGATTACATATTAAAAATATCTTGTTTCAGAGTCTCATCATGTTAGAAGGAACAAAGATCAACATTCCTTCGCAAACGTCGAAGCTGTTCAACATAGTCAAAGACACCATCTTATTCCTTATACTTTCCTGTTACTACATACTCGAGTCGCTGTTCTGGACCTTAGTGCCCAACGCAATAAGGCCGATGAAAAGCCTCAGAGGGGATGTGGTGCTTGTAACAGGGGGCGGGGGAGGTGTGGGCAGGTTGTTGGCTGTGAGACTTGCGAGGCTGGGAGCAAAGGTTGTCGTCTGGGATATCAATGAAGATGGTGAGTTTAAAAAATTCGCGGAAAACCAAGCATCGTTCATTAACGATGTAACATTAGTTTTCACAGGGATAAAATCTAAGATAGATCGATTTTATCGTTATATTAATGGTTAGAGCCGTTTCTGAGAATGTATATAGGTACTATATATACTGACTTACAAGCAATATATGAAATAAGGATCGAAAGTAATCGTGGAACATATGTGCATCGCTGAGTTGCCCCACTATAAGACCTTCGTTCTGCACTTGTTTAATAATTTAGTATTAAGGCTCAGATCAAAAAGGGCAATTATTTAGAGTGGTGCCGAAGGCTAGCAACCTGGTAAGCGATAAGTGCTAATGTAGATAACCTTGCCATAGTGGCGCTTGAGACTTGACTAGATTTTAATTACATCGATGCAGAATACGTTGTAAGTAGTAATAGTTTAGTCATTGATGCCTCAACGCTTAGAATGAACTGCCACAAGCAATATACGCTGTAAGCTTACCATATGTTTACAGAATATGTATGTTGATAATATGTCGCTAGGTACGTCCAACACATTATTTAACAAAATGCCACCCCACCCAGATTCTTTTCAAGTCACGACACCAAAAAAAATAGATTTTCATCTAATTAGTCCAAAATATTTAATAGAGGTTTTTTAGAAAGCTAAGTATTGGAATAGTGATAAGCTTGTCAGCGTTATTAATCATAAGACCTCTCATACATATTTAACGACACATATCAACTTTGGATTCACTGAAGTGCTCTAAGTAAACGAAAGTAGATATTTTTAGTTAAAACATTTTTTAAATTCTATTCAGTTTACGTAGTAAAATATCGAAACGAGTAAAGGGTTACTCCCATTTTGAGAATGGGAATTCTCTGCTTTTCTTCCTGAGCTTTGTCTCTAATAGACCAAATGAAGCGACGTTTTACAATTAAAAGTTCGTATCGATGAAAATCCACATGTCAACTTTTCCTTTACTTCTTTTTAGGATTATATTACGAGTATAACCTAGCTATGACAACACAAAACTCGGTAACCTGAAAGCTTTAAGATAAACAAATAATAATAAACATCACATAAAGTATATTTGCTAGATATTTCACTTGCTTGTTAATTTTATGATTATGTAGTTAAGGACATATACCCGCCAGCCAAAGTGTGAACTTTCATATAAACTCAACTTGTTATTAAAAAAAAACTCGCATGTAAATATAGTGTATCAGTAGACCTATCGTTTCTGGCTTAAATCCTTTTTCTTTAGGACTATAATTATTTTTTTTATTATATAGCGTTTAGTATATAGCACTCGTTTTTAGGAGTTTGAGCCAGTTATTCGTAGCTCCAGATTTATTTAAAAAGTATAGTACACATGTATAAATAACTTCCCATTATAGAAATTTCATTATATTCCCCATGTTTGTGGTGCAATAGAAATATTGAAAACATGCTTATTTTTCTTGAAAGAGATGCTTAAAGTTGGGTCTTTCTTTTATCTAAAATTACGAATTTTTGAGCTAGTGTAATTTCAAAACTGTATAATTTAATGAAAATCTGATGCACCACAAACCTTGATATTAGAGTAGTGATTACGTAGGTAAAAAATCATTGAGTTTTATTCACTATTATTAAAATAAGATTGGAGCTGTGTTTTGTATGGGGGCGTTCGTCTAAAATATACCCTTATTGGTTGTAACTACGGAGGTTTATGAATTTTCGCTTTTATTGTATTGCCGGTATGTTTTATTTATATTTTGTAAACGCGGCGTTGAAAGTGATCACACTAACCCACACGTAAATATTCAGTAAAACTCAATGGGTTAGTTGACATTAACCATTACGTAATAAGACTTACGTACTGTACGACAGTACTTAGGTAACTACAACATTGATTTACGATTTTGAAGATGAAAGTCGAGCAGTTGTAGCAATGGGTTGCAGTGCAGCAGGTCTATGGTTCGATCACCGCCGGAATGAGCTTCAGCGTGTGGCCAAACGCGAACCTATCATGTTTAAAAAAAAATTTAAAAAATGACATAGTTATAGGCAGAGGTTACAGCTTAACATCAGGTAGACCTGTCACAATCACAGATAGTTTTGACAGCTTCTATAGTTTATCCTATAAATATTAGTTGGCATATTGTATAGGCTAACGAGTCCTAGTACTTTATACATTAGTTATATTTTATTTACATTTAAGTGTAAGGAATTGAAAATAAAAGATAAACACTTCCTTTTCTAGGATTAAAGAAAACGTGTTCAGACGTGAGGGAAGAAGGCTACGAGATCGCCAGCTACATCGTAGATCTAGCTGATCGTAGCGCTGTCTACGCGATTGCTGATAGAGTGAAAAAAGAGGTAGGTAATAATTTATCTCTCTGGCGGAAGCCTATATCTGGAAAAGGTTCAATTTTATTGTGTGTCATTCATACATTTTTCATGCCACTTGAAAGGAAACTAAGGTCACGATAATGGTTGATAACATATACTTTGTGACTCTTATGTTTTAACCCTAAAAAGCTCATCTAACGAACTAAACATTTTAATCAACATTGTCAATTGAAAACTGCACTGAAAATTGTATTATAGATAACTCAAAATGTTCTAGCCCAGCATTGCATTTAGCACATTACAAATCAAGTAATAATTAACAACCATTTGTTGGAAAATAATTATTTTCTATATAGTAGGTACCTAATAACGGACAAGGTAAAATCCCACATACTCAACGCAATCTGTACCTACCTATGCTGATCTCTAAGCCCCCAAGGTCTCCGAAGCAGGGAAAGGAAGATTGGCCAGTGAGCTTATCAATTACCAACACACATTAAAATATTTCGTCCGAGGTAAAATAAATATACATTTAATTTGTTGGGTATGTTTTCCAGTAGGTATACCGATGAGAGATATTTCACAACCTTTATGTTTTCCTTAAAGCCAGCATTTCACGTAATTAACAACGCTTTGGTATGTTATCGAAAAGCTAAATCTGCTTTCAGTCAAAACGAAATAATAATATTGCTAGTTCTACGGGTTATTTTTTACCCGTGGAGCACCTAGGTGTTCTACATAGTGTTTCATGAGCAAGCACTTATTTTAACAAGCTTCCAATAAGATAATACGTAAAGTATTATCACCAATTATAACCAATGGGTTTTGCCATATTACCATGTACCTATCTGAAGATTGTTAACATGGTTTATGAAATAAATAAGTAAGAGTATAATTCCTTTCATTTTTATATAGTGCGCCAACATCAATTTTGGTACAGATATATGTTAGATAATAATAGGTAAGTAAATATTATTTGTGAAAAGAAAACTGAATGTGTACTTACGATTTTTCAGGTCGGCAAGGTAGACGTTCTGATAAACAACGCTGGCACGGTGTTCGGTGAAACCCTGCTGGACCTCAGCGACTCGGCGATAGAAACCACTTACAAAGTGAACATCCTCTCACATTACTGGGTAAGCTAGAGCTGTGATATCAAATTGTAGGGTTTGTCTTAACTATTTATACATCTAGATACCCACAGCCGCCTACTTGGATCGTTATTAAGCAGTCGAACAGCTATTTACAATTAGTTTGCAGATTTGAGTGAAAAAAAAAGAAAGAGAAACAATTGTCTTACAATGTATAATAATTTCTGTTACGATACAAGCTAGTAGTTACTATATTTACTGGGAACATACGAGTGGATGCCGGATAGTAAGTGGACTTATGTATAAGTACAGTGAACGATCTAAACTTTTTATGGGCAGAGGCTACGGCCACTATATACATTTATCCCCCATATCTGTCAGACAGGCTACAGAAGGTTAGAATAAATGGCAATACTTCTTCTGGGTCTTTGGTAAGAATAGGAGTACCGCAAGGATAAATTTTAGGACCCTTTCTGTTTCTAGCGTATATAAATGATCTGCCTTGCACGGTTAAAAATTTCTGCGATATAGTTTTATTCGCAGATGATACCTCCCTGATTTTTAAAGTAGATAGGAAAGATAGTGAACTTACTCATGTAAATAATGTGTTATCTATTATCTCTTAAGTGGTTCGCGGTTAATAATCTTCTCTTAAATTCAAAAAAGACCAAATGTTTAAAGTTTTCTTTACCAAATGTTACTAATGTTGAACCAAAAATTAAGCTTGACCTAGATAAACTCTCTTTTGACAATGCGACAGTCTTCCTGGGAATTCAAATGGATTCAACTTTACAGTGGAATCCACATATTCATGATCTGTCCGGAAGACTTAGTTCTGCTGCATATGCAGTCCGTAAGATAAGACAGCTAACAGACGTAGCTACTGCTAGGCTCGTTTATTTCGCGTACTTCCACAGTATTATGTCATTTGGTATATTGCTGTGGGGAGCTGCTGCTGAGATAGAGACAGTCGTTATCTTACAAAAGCGTACAATTCAAGCCATATATGAAATGGGTCCTAGGGAATCTCTGAGAGATCTTTTTAAATAAATTGATATTTTAACTTTACCAAGTCTGTATATATTTGAAAATATTATATATATTCGTAAAAATTTTAGCAAATTTAAATCAAACAGTGACAATCACGATTATAAACAAGGAATAAAGATAAAATAGGGGTGCCAGGTTTTAGATTAGCAAAGACAAATAAAAGGTCCTTCTTAGGCAATTGTGTCCGGTTTTATAATAAATTGCCCAAACGCTCACAGAAAGAAAATTCAAGTTGCACGTGAAGAACATTTTGATAAAGAAATCTTACTACACAGTTTGTGATTACTTAAACGACAAAAATGCTTGGACTGGTTCGCCTCTGCCAAACTAGCGCCTGTCACCTACGTAATGTACTTAAATATTGTTATAATTGTATTATATTGTATATAACAACACATTGTAAAAAGACGTTTAAAAGAATGGCCCCGAGTTTCTTGCCCGTTCTTCTCGCAGTGGCTCTATAAATTTTGTTTGCTGAATGTGGCAGTACAATGTAGTATATTCCAATACTAGCTTTCCGGGCGCGGCTCCGCCCGCGCGTATGTCGGTTATCGCGCGAAAACATTAACCTCTTTTTGCGCAGTCGGATAAAAACTATCCTATGTTTTTTCCCGGGTCTCAAACTATCTCCATACCAAATTTCATTCAAATCGGTCCAGTAGTTTTGGCGTGAAAGCGTAACAGACAGACAGACAGACAGACAGAGTTACTTTCGCATTTATAATATTAGTACTGATTAAAATTTGTAATTGACCTTCATAAGAGCGTCGTAGACGCCTGAATTGAATAAATGATTTTGACTTTGACTTTGATACATACATGGTCCCATTCATCTTTTATACTGATAAGTGCACTGGCACTAATATACTAATTCGTTTTTGATTTATTGCCCCCCAGTAAATCTTGTTTATAACAACTTGTGAAAGAATCTCTAGAGATAGGTAACGAATAATTATATAAATATGTGTTTATGTTATTGTAACGGAAGAAGCTCAAGGCCCACCTGATGTTAAGCGGACTAACCTCTGCCTATAACAGATGCATTTCGTTTCAAGTCATGAATTGCACTGCGCCCGTCAGCAACTCTCATGTGCCTGTAATTATTTGTCACATTTTGTACATATAAATAGACCGAGGCGAAGCCGTGGCGCATATTCATGAGTCCGTCCATGCCAATAATATATTTTTCTCAAACAATGCGCGAATATCCAAGATAAATATACCTAAAAGAAATGTCAATTAATTACCGATCTACACAGGTAAATTTAAGAAATGTTACGAGTAGTAGGTACATAATAACGACAATATTTTCTCATATTTAATGTCATATTCCATTTTTATTTCGAAGAGCCTTATTTTCCAAATCAGGTCAAAATAGGAATAAAGTCTGATAAATTTGACAATGTTATTATGTACTAACCGACTTGGTTGTTTCTTAATAAAAAGACGACGCATTATTTTAGTTGTTTTTTACTGGCCCACATTAACCGGTTGAAAATATAGAATATTTTTCTCAAATAAGAACTTGAAACCAAAAATAAGTATGTACATAAATAAAATCAACAATTATAGTATAGGTAAATATCTAAAGCAATGTATGGAATGTTGTGTCTGATGATTCTTTTATTTTAACTTCAAAGAACTTTCTATACGAAAGTCAGTTCGAAATTTGAATGATTAAGTATTTATCGTACTAATTCTCTTTGATTGTCATGTTTCAGAGTAAAAGTTCGTTCCATTTTATATAACATGAGGTTTTTTCAATTACTTATTTATTCTTTGTTTTATGTGATTTTGTCGGAAGTCAGGCCCACCTGATGTTAAGCGATGCCTATAACAAATGCATACTGGTCACAAGTGACAAACTGCACTGCACCCATCCATCTTGAGATATATACAATCGTTAAATGCCTATAAAAACATAATTCAGCCTACATAACACGACAGCTAAGGAATCACACTAACTGTTCAGCTGCTGACTGTTATTAAAACAGTTTTGCTGTATTAGGTCAGATGAAGTTATGAAATTATTTTGATTTAACTCAAAGAAGGGTAACAAAAATAACTTACCTATAGAATTTACAAGTTTATCTGTAAAATATCTTTAACTCTCTTCCATGGGGAAAGAGAATAAAACTACGACATTAGCATAGACATTAGATTAATATAATTAGATGTAAACATTTTCAGACAGTGAAAGCGTTCCTGCCCGCTATGATCGAGAGCAGCAAGGGACACATAGTGACGGTGGGCTCAGTGGCCGGCCTGCTGGGCACATACCGTTGCACCGACTACAGCGCGACCAAATTCGCCACAATCGGCTTCCATGAGAGTCTATTCACTGAGCTGAGGGTAAGATCTTAACTCCTTCAGTTTAATCCTTTTATACACCGAAAGCGTTTCTACCTATGATTTGAGTGCGGCAAGGGACACCTCGTGACGGTAAGGTAGCCTGGCCGGCCTGCTGGGCACATGATAAAACGATCATGGTCTGATTAAATACGCCACAACTAGCTTACACGAGAGCCCTTTCACTGAACTCTGGGTAAGTGCCTACCAATGTCACATAGGTTTTTATTTTAGCAAGCATAGTGTGTGTGAGATGATGATGTGGGTGAGATTCAACCTCAAACTTATACTGATAGAACTAACGTGCGACTCCAGCTAGAACGAAATTGCAAAATGCTTTACTACCGTAGGTAATTTAAAGCTTAAGGCTTTGATGTAGTTTCAAACCCACGACCGCCTGGTTGGCAGTCAATCTTCAGTACCCCATATCAAGGTATTATATATAGACAATGATCAAAAGTGATGATGATGATAATGAAAAGTATCCTACGTGGAGATTCAATTCGATTTTGACACCCACGGTATGAATATTATTTATTTCAATTTAATATTCTTGATCCACGGGTCGGACAAGTTATACTGTAGATGGCAATAGACTCACCTCTTATTATAAGTTCCTAACTAGGTAACCCTATTACTGAAATTGAGCTCTCCATCCGTCCGTCCAACTTTTAAGGACTGTATCTTTGGAACGGTAATAGGCGGCCGGTTGAAATAATAGCTAAAAATAATTAAAAAAGCGTACCCCATACAAGAAACGTGTTTTTAAAGGATTTTTCATACCACCATCTCTGAAAGAGTATTTTTAATCTTCAATATCTGAGTGGAAAAGCCGTTTTTATTCTCTAGAGGATAAAGTAAATTGAATTTAGAACATCGTGTGCACTTTGTTTGTGAATTAAAAAAAAACATTAAACCTATTTACTGCTACCTCTATGGTGCCGAATATATCATACAACTATTTTTTAATTTGTTAAAAAATCAGACTCGGATCCTTCTTGGTGTTCTTTTTTTCAATTTGCTTTGTAGGCGGTTCTTTACGCGGCATTTTTTCACGTCATTGTTAAGAGGCCGCTGAAGAGAAGCTCCCACAGAAAAATAGGTATTTTAACAAAATGATGCTGTCTCGCCGCTAAACGCCGGCCTCGCACTCCGCGCCCCGCACCGTCGTCAAATCCCATAAACATATAATATGTATAGGTACTACAGTACAGAGTCGTCCAGTCGAGTCATTATTGAATTCTCTTTGCACCCGCGCCGCGCCGCGCCGCCGCTCCACGCCGCTGCACCGCCGCGCCGCCGCGTCGCCGCTCCACGCTGCACCGCCGCCCGCGCGCTGCTGGTTACTTTTACTTCTCGTCGACTTCAGTTAAATTTTTTTAACCAAAAACTGGACCCGGCTTCACCAGAAGTGTGAAATATTTTGTTGAAGTCGGTACCAAGATAGTTGAAAAGTACCAGTTCAATAATCAATAGCAATATTGTGCGCATGGTACCGACTTCAACAAGTTATTTCACACATTTGGGTGTTGAATTCAGTTCCATTATTGGATTTAAAATAAACTGTCTTTTTATAGTGACCCTTGCTACTTACGGGATCGATTGGCATTCATTGTCAACGACTACATCATCAAGATAGGTAAATATTTTTCAGTTACTGGAATGTAACTCAATAATGGCTTAACCGATTTTGATGAAATTTTAATGGGACCAAACGACAAGCATCAGATTTAAAACAAAAAATATTTTTTAAAATCGGTTAACCCAGTCAAAATTTCTGAGGTTACAAACATAAAATAAATACAGACGAATTGAGAACCTCTTTCCGGTTATTGTATTTCGGTGTGACTTAGTTATTATATTTTTTAGTGTACTATTATTTCATTGTTTTATTTGCTTTCCTTTTGATATGAAACCTTAACAATTCATAAAAAACACATAATGTTTTCATGTTTTAATTGATTACAAATATAATTGAATTATGGTCCCAGAGTATAATATATTAAAAAAATACATAGACAAATGTCATTTGCACGTCATTTAATGTACTTACCTGAGTACTTGATAGGGCAAGAGTTACTATCCATCCACCTTCCAGATTTCCTTAACATTATTATAGTTCAGCGGTTTTCTTAGTTACTCCCAACCGAGCAGTGTAACGACTACCTATCTTGATAATTTCACTGTTGACGGTGCCACACCCCAATCGGTGTCTTCCGGTCCGATCCCATGAAAATATACCACATGTTATCAGTTATATTTTCTATTATTCATATTTTCCGTTCTGATCCCACTTATTATTTAAAGTGGGATTTAACTAATTTACAAAGTACCAGAAGGGCAGAAGTTTAAAGAAATCATATCTACTACGCTGTATACATATGATTTCTTTTGTTTTTTCTTCTTTGTAAACATACTAGAAAATAAACTTATGGTTCTCGTCTTTTTAGTTTTTCAACTGAATAATCCAAACTGAACAAACGATGTTGGTCTCACGATTATTATTATAAATACTAATACTTTTACATTAAGAAAATACTGTAAAACTGTTTGTTGGTCCTTAGAAAAAAATAAAGACGAAGGTGATCATTTGCTTTTTACAATCGTCCTGTAATTATTACGCTTACAAGCTACTAACGTATATAAAGTACTTGTCAACAATACTAAATTGAAAGCATAAAAAACCTGTACCTTGAAAAAGGTCACATCGGAGAAGACTGCTGTTATAATATCGAGGACTTACCAGAAACTCGCAGAAGTACAAGACCTTAATGGCTACATGGTGACTCAATGGCTAGAAGACTAAAGTTTCGTAAGCATATTGTGTACTATATAAGGAACATCATCGAACATTTTATGGAATGCTGGCATTTTAAATTATATAGTAACATTATTAAAATGCACCACAATAAATACCAGCTTTGTTAAATTATTTAGAAAAAGATACCAACTTAAATATATTACTTAACAATCAATATAAAACAATGCAATAATCACTGAAGCGTAGTTTCACAAAATAATTTGAAGAAATAAATGAATTTACCATGTTACAGATCAACTGCAAAAAGATGAAATCACAGTTGTTTTTTTTGGAAAAGTTTTGCATATTTTAATGTTGTTGATTACTTATTGTCTTACTTTGTAGTCTGAATTGTTACTCTTAGGCAAACTCGTTTTATTGTTTATTTTGGAAGCTATTGACATCTTTAAATAATATTTCGTAGATATAATCTACTATATGGCATGCTCTATAATATCTATACTGTTTATATATTTTATTACAAATTTTACATAAAATTGCTTGTTTGTTAATTATATGCTTTCTTCTAAGGTAAATTGGCTGAAGGTTTAAAAAATTATATAGGTATGACCTGCGGATATACAGCCAACTGTATGAACAATTTTAATATAATATTGTTTTTATACTGTTAGATGGAAAAAGCATTAGCTACTGGCAAGATTCGAGCCTGCAACTACAGGTACCTGTGATCGTGAGATCCGATCCCAGTCCTAATTATATATTTTTTCCATGAAACATTATTTTTATATTCTCGCTAAGCATGCGTAAATGGTTATAAAAATATACCCATATTGTTTGTATATAGTTATTTTCCTAATGTTGATTGTTAGTTTCGATATCTTAGTTGAACTTTTACAATAAAGAGTGATATCGTTTTATAGCAGCTTGTTTTATTCTTATGTAAGTACATTTAAAAATAAAAGAAAGATGTAACTCAAAGTATTTTTTTAAGGAAAAATAGCAGATAATGATTTTTATGTTTTAGTTATCGATTCAGCCACATTTATGTATGTACATATACTGATTATTTACTGATGAACTTAAGTTAATATAATTTAAGTGAGTTCTCTGCGTGAGTTTCATAACTTATAATCACAACTTATCTAATAGCTAATAATATATTTTATAAATATGTTTTTCTGTAACAAGATTTACAGTATGAAACTCCTATGAACTTCTGCTCTCCTGGTAACTTGCGTATTCTTATATTGGTATGTGTACCAATGTGTGTTGTCGTGTTAAGCATAGTTTCATAAATTTCTTCCTTTATTGATAACGTACCCAAGCTATAACTATTATCAGTCTGGACCATGAAACAATGAGTGGGATCAGACCGGAACGAAAAATTTATATTGTATTTGTATTGTATTTATATTTGTATTGTCTTGCAATTTTATATTGTAAATGAACGGTGTGGGATCCGATTGTGGTATCAGACCGGAATACACAAATCATTCCCGTAAGTGGCAGGGCTAACTTTTTTTTTAAGATAATACCTATAATGAAACCTAAAAAATGAAAAATAATTTGTCGAAGTCACCATGCATGACCACAATATGGAGATCATACTTTCAAACTGTCATGGTACCGACTTTGACTAGTTATTTCAGACTTTTTGGTATTAGAAGTCGGTTTAATTTTTGTTCGTTTTTTATTGTGTGATGAATCCATTTTATAAAAAAACATGTTTTATGTGTATCGAAGAACAAATATCCTATACTTACTTACTTTAGAGACTTTACTTGATTTGCTACAAAATGTGCTGTGACATTAATTTACATTATAAATATCTACAACGTCGGCTCAATCAATGTTCGTCATAATGTAAGCTAAGATTTCACGACAAAGATATACTTATAGGGATAGGTAAAAATATGAAATTTATTAATAGGTAAAAACTGATGTGTGAACATGTTTTTATATTTATATATTGGGTTATGTACGTCTATAATATATTTTTTAGTTTCGATAATTCAAATGTAATATTCAGAAAACAATAATATTCGTAGAATCGAAATATCTACACCATCGATTTTTTCCCATCACTCACCATCCAACATATCGAAAATGCATATTGACATCACTAATGCAAGTACCTCTACCTAACTACTATGATTTATTCTGTGCAGCTACCCTGCCCCCCGAACAGAATTGTGCGATAAGGACAATTGCAGCTTCTTCAAGTTTTGACTTAGAATTTCCGCATAATTTGAGTTCTGGGAGAAAACTTTTCTCCTATAGTAAACATTAATCAAATCCAAAAAATTTGGTCTTATTTTATAACTGACAGAACAAACGATGTTTATAGGTTTTCCTTTTTCTTTATTTATCATTATTTTTCATATAAAAAATTCACAAACTAGAGATACATTTTTTGAGAAAAAATCGGTATTTAAAAACCCATTAATTCAAATTCCTATAATATAATGATAAAAAGCAAAACTTACAAACCTCAATATTGATAATATCTGTAACCTTTCCAAAAATCATCAAAATCGGTGATTGTTTAGGGGGGTAGAAACATTTTCTCTTTTTGTATGAAAATTCGACACTTCCTTCTCGTCTTAAACCTTATATTAAAAACAAGAAACTTGAAAACAAGTGAAAAAACTAAAATGAGTGATTCTAGCGACGAGGAAGTTTGTTTGACGCCAACAGAATTGACTGAAACTGTTAATAATGCGCAAATGAGCTTTCTCCCTCAACAATCACGCGAGAAGTATTTAAAACAGTACGATATGTTCAACACGTGGCGACTAGCAAAAGGAGCCAAAACTTTCTCAGAAAACTTTTTTTTTTTGCATTTAGTCATTTCCTCGCTGAGGTGGAATGAAAAGTTACGTGTTGCGCTCGAGTGCAAAGATTTTTCACCTCGTGCTCTTTTGATTCCCTCGCTCTCTTTGAACGCTCAGGATTCTAATTTTGAATCACTCGTTGCGCTCGTGATTCAATTTTAGAGTCCTTCGCTTGCTCGGTCATCAAAATTGAACACGCGGTTAAAAAGCAACTTTGCACTCTTGTACTTATAACAAATAACTATTCTATTTGCTCTGTCGTATAAACGGTAACACATAGAAGAGTCAAACTTGCTATGATTATGGTCCAGAACCTACTTAGAATAACATTTAGTAAAAAGGGCCAATTTCGACTTTTTATTCAATGTGTTACAATGATCTCCAGGCCCACGGACACAATACGATCCACGCGACGCTAGTGTGCCCCTACTACATTAACACGGGCATGTTCGACGGTGTTACCCCCCGGCTAATGCCGATGCTGGAGCCGGATTACGTCGCAGAAACCATGATCGACTCCATCCGGAAGAACGAGGTCAACTGCATCATGCCTGGTTCAGTCAGATACCTTCTACCTCTAAAATGGTAAGTTATAAGTTATTGATGTAAGCCTGACTATAGGATAGGTATATTTTTATAGACCGGTGGCGAAGAAGCATTTATGCGAAAAAGCATAAGAGAATCAGCCAGATGTTAGCTAAAACTGCCACCTATAGACAACTGCAACGTCAGCGGTGTTGCTGGTGTTTTACCACCCTAGAAAGGAATTTGTAGACACCCTACCCGAGGATGATTATTCCACATATATCTTGCAGGTCCCCGCAAAAACTGGTCTACAGAACATAATACTACGTTTTAGTTTAAAAGCACAACGAAACAATAGCTTTTTATTCTCTTTGCTTATTTGCTCTTTCAACATACATACTATAATATTTATATGATACGGGGCCAGAGCATGTTTGAATGAAAAGTAAATGTGTACCTATCTTTTTACAGAAAACCATAGCTTACTCGAAAAAAGAACAACCCTGTAATGGTCTAATTAATATTATCTACACACAAACTTCTTTTTACTTAGAACATAACGTTCTAATTTAAAATGGTTTTATGCAAGTACGATATATTATATGTAGGTACGTGTATTGACGTTGAGTTAAGCGGTTTTTGACACTTTACAAAAGTGGGCTTTATGAAGGTTATTTAATTTTGGGTTCTAGCCAAGAGAAAACCTACCACACAACTATACCTACCTACTCATATTACTTTACATTTTGGTAGGTGCAGTTGCTAGTCCTTTATTACTTATATTCTTCTGTACAAAGAACAAACGGTTATACCTTTTGTCCCCCAACTCTTCGCCCCCATGGGGCCGAAAAGGAATTTAATTACTCTTGTCCCCCATGAATTGTTCGTGGGGCCAAACAGGAGTTTAAACAACCTTTTGGTTTGTTTATTTTAAGTCATCTCTATTTACCTTCTGTTTTAGTCTGCTGCCAGCGAAGATGTGCTGGGACCTGATGAGCCGCGTGATGAAGGGCCCGCAGTCCATGATGGAGTTCAAAGGAAAACCAAAACTTGCAGCGAGATAATATAATTAATGCTCTCTTATTGTATTGTAGTTACTTTAGATGTATGTCCATTATTTTAGCCTTAAATAATTTCTACTTCTATTCATGTAAATAGGAACCTAGATGAGAAAATTGTATGTTTCCTAAATTCAATTAAATAAGTTTTCGAAGCACTGTTTTGATTATAATAATAATATATTATAGGAAGGTACCTACTTATAATCTCATCATCGTTAACCGGAAGACGTTCATTGTCAATCATAGGCCTTCTTTTAAGCTGAATGAACGGTTTGGTAACTCTCTCATTTCATGAACAGGTTTTAAAACTGTTAATTATTGCTTGTAAAACACTTGAAAACCGCAGTTGCATCGGAAGATTTTACCCGTGGAACACTCAGATGGAAGCGTCACAAGGCCAAAAACTGCATTAGGCGGTTCCAAGACGGTAGGTCTTTTTGGCAAGTGAAAAAAACTGGGTGACATATTAACTACTGAATACCTAGTATACCTAGTAATACCTAGTATTCAGTAGTTAATATGTCATATGTCATCCCAGAGTGACGATAGCAGTGCAGCAGCATGCCGGAACACACCGTTAAGTGCTTGGGAACAGTTTACGTAAGGGTGGATGCTAGCCAGGGGATGATGCGAGACGTGTGGCCTACATCATAAATCCTTCTACAACATGAGCATCGCAGCATCAGGGCATAGCATTTTCCTATTTCTAATTTGAAGCGCAATACTACATTGCTAGCTATTAGAAAATTCGGCTCAAGCACCTTTCGTTAGCCGACTTAGGTTGGCTAACGAAAGGCTAGAAGAACCAGGCTTTAAAGAACATCTGCAATAATACATTTAATGATGATTTCTGGTCATAGCATACATAACTTGATTACTACGCTACTATAATACTATGCTGTAAAATTTTTGTTATTTATGAAAGCGCCAAATTCTTAGGTATGGATAGTTAATTAATACTATATTCCACTCCACATACAAAACTCATAATTTATTAACTTAAACATAATATCACAATTATTAAAACAAGTCGTAGAAGTAATCCAATCCCTGGCCGAGTTCCCATATAGCGACGCCTGTGCCGTATTCCCGCGCCAAGTCGAGCCTCTTTTGTATTGAGAACAGAGTAGGGAAGAAAATCTTCTTGGCTCCTTGTGAAGTTCTGAAAAAACAATAGAACAACATTTATTGATGGAGCAAGTGAAACGGGATCAAGTTGAGTACATATTTGCTCAACGACAATTCAAATCGTTTTGATACTATCTTTTTTTAGCTTTTGACCTTTTGACTTACCTGATAGTAAGTGATGATGTGGTCGAAGGTGTTGCTCAGGCTAACCTGGAATTACTGGCTTTCAGGGATAACTGCCAGAACATACCGTTAGGTGCTTGGCGACAGATTTTCTACTTGAGGGTGGTAGCTAGACAGGCGGGCATTCGCAAAATACCCTACCACCATGCTATAACAACTGCCATCCTAAGACAACCGGGATCGACGGCTTGACGTGCACTCCGAAGCACGGAAGCGCTCAGTAGTAATGTATCACCCATCCAACTCATGACGACCGCGGCGGACGTTGCTTAACTTTGCTGATCGGTTAAGAACGGCTAAGCGAACTTCACTGTGAGCGTTTTAATTTTAATTCTGCCCAGCACTATCTCGGGTTAGATTTTAACTCCTATGCCGGGTTAGAATTTAACCCCCTATAACTTCCCATGGGAACCTACATAAAATGGGTAAAAGGCGACGAAAGAAAAAATACCAGAAAGCAGCAGCGCCTTCTGAAGACCTGCCCTCTTACTACACTGCGATCCCCAAGAGACCTGCTAAGCCTGGGAATTAAGGCAAACTCCCCTTAATGCGAGAGGCTGTGTTCAACAGTGCTCGATCCAGCTAATACTAGTTTTAAGGATCGGGCAGTGGGCGCGAAGGTAGATGTCTGTCATTTAAAACTACCTATTATTTTCTCTAATTTTCACACGTTTCAGATAAACGAAAGGTCGTAGCCGCCAAGTGCAGCGGGTATTGAGATTGGACCGTATTTAATTCATGTTTGGTTTTATTTTCCGTTCTCTAACTTTTCTTAACTGCACTACGCTGTTCTGTGCATTTAGTTTTATCTGACTAAACCTTAGGGTACTTATATACAAGCAGCATTTGCTAACGGTAGAGGCCACATCGGAGCCTGTCGTTGGCAAATGAAACGGATAATAATACGGAAACGTCATCAGAGACGCTTTCCTACGAACATTGCTTCTTACTCATACATAAAAGAAGTGTATGCATAGCTCTTTCAACTGATATGTACTTTCGTGATATTTTAAATAGAAGGGCTCAAACTTGCCGTAGCAACGTGCGTAGAGAAAATGCTTCTAGTTCGATAAACTCAAAATAATTGAAATTAAAAAAAATATATAACATCCACACACATTATATGAGATGACTTTCTAGCTAGCTCTAGCTCTACTAATAGCTTTTCGCGATTGGTGATGGATTCACCGCGTACACGAGAAGTTTGAGTGTGCCTGAGACTGGCAATATTTTATATCTATTCTTACCTTATTTCTACGTAATTCTCAGCCGTATTATTATTATACGACAAAGCCTGGTTGCTCTTGGCATTCTTCAACAGCTCTATATACTCCGTCCCGACTATTGGGCCCCCTCCGTTGGCTGTGTACGAGTTGCCGTAGAAATTCAACCCAAGGAGAATCTTCGATCGGCGCAATGCACTCTCGTCATTATCAACAAGCTTTTCTATGCATAGCCTCACCCAATGTAAAGGTGCATTCGGACCTGTAACCCATATTTTTGTTTGTTAAAGAATGGTGAAAATTGCATGGAGCCCGTCTGATTTACTACATCATACCATTCAGCGTAAGGACACCATACACCGTATTACCATAAGATATGTTGTAGAATCCTCACCTGATGTTAAAATGTAGACGAAAATGGAAAGAATAAAACTGGTTCGCAAGGACAGCTGCCGTAGAGGTTTGGCGACAGATTTAATACTTGAGGGTAGTTGGTAAGAGAGTTGAAAGTAAAAAGGAAGTTCGTAAGGAAAGAAAATAATACACAAACTGGCTTACCGACATGCAAAACAATAAATACTTCTCGTTCAGAGCGCGTAAATATTCTGAATGCATTTCAGTCACTAGCTGTGAGCTGTCCCGACAGTTAAACGACGCGTGAGTTTAAGAATTAATATTTTTATAGTTACAGAATGTCTGTTCCTCTATTGTCCAACTACCATAACAATTTTGGACGAAATTAGAAAGATTTCTAAATCTGGAATTCATGGTCAAGATAGGGGCTCCCCTAAGGGATAATTCAGGCACTGTGTGCCGAATTCAACCTCTATGCATTTCATAAGCAAAAACACCTCTAGTTTGAAAGATGTTAGAGGCTGGATGCTAAAAGACCGAATTCCGGCTTCCAAATAATCTACTCGTAAGTTTTGTTTATCTTGCAGTAAATATCGATAAAATAGTGTTGACATCCAATGATTCTCTATTTTACTTCATGGTAATGAATAGTCAGATTCATCAATATTTTATCTATATTTAATTGTTTTATTGGTAAATATGATTCAAGCACCATCGCGTGCATTAGCGTGGCACGCGATGGTGCTGGAATCATATTTAACCAATTTACAAATTATTAGAACACAAAATTCTTAAAAATTTTCCTGAGCGGAAAACGAACCCGCATTCCCTGGATTCGCGCCTAGTGCCCTGACATCCACGCAAATTTGCGCTTACAATCCGGGAGACGCGGTTCAGCTCCCGCTCGGAAAAAGGATTTTGTGCCCAAATCATTTGTAAATGTTGTCATTTTTGCGGTATCGAATATATAGACTAATATTCTATATTCGTAAACTCGTATTAGACTTGCAACGTACATATGGTCAATGAACAAGAAAAAATAGAAGCATTTGTCGAATACTAAGATTTGTTTTAATTTTTTACTAGACAACACAACGACCCTATTCTGTATGAACTCATTCAATATCTCTTCTCGACATTGGTATAAACCTTAGGTGCTGTAAGGTTCGATGATGGAGTCAGATGGCTTTAGCGACAAAATAAGATTTTAATGTTTGACTTGTTGGATGTCTTGGCAAGTACTTTAATCCTACAGTGCGAGCCCCTAGAAAATGCGTTTGACAGTTCGAATTGTCGTCATAGCTTTTAAATGGAGTAGACATTTTAATGGCCGACTGACATATATTGTGATTTCGGACTGTCTGTTTCTTTGAATGGCGAAAAATATTGATAAAACGAGCTATCAAACGCATTCTCTCAGCTGTACACATTTTATATATTATGGAGAAACAGCAGGCATTTTAAATTACTTCATAAAGCATTGTATAATTTTTTCTGTCTGTTCAGAAGACATTTTGTAATAATTATTATTATTGTTAATAAAAAAAACACTGGTGTGATATTAACATTGAACTACGCGGCCCCCTGCCACAGCCAGGCAGCCATTCCATGTCCCTACCTGGTGCATTCCTTTGTGCCCATATTGTCATATGATATTAAAATAAAATATATATAAGCCGCAAATTATATTCACCATGCATATATTCACCATGCATAGTCTGCGTTTTATTTGACCGGATAGGGTGCAGAATGCATCCAGTCTGACAAGTTTGTAAAGGTTAGCTTCACTTTAATTTAAGTAGCTGTTTGTATCTAAGTGACGATGTAGTCGAACATATTAGTAGGTTAGGGCAGGCTAGGTTAAAAATGACACACTGACAGGAATAGATTTGTGTGGTGTGTGAGGTATGCAGCCTTACCTGGTTTCTGTGGATTAGAGAAATCATAAGTCATCACAGATACTGCATCCACATATGGGTAGATATCATTGAATGCTTGTAAATAAAACTCATCGGTGGGATAACCTCGGAAAGGTGGGTAGACTAGAATAAGGCTCAAATCATCTTCTCTCATTTCTAGACCTGAAATTAAATAATAGAAAGTGGATAAGAGGCATACTTCTAGAAAGTCATATGTCAAGTACCTATTATACAAAACAGCACATTTTTTTTATTGAAGACCAATCTTAAGCAACATCTTAAATAAAAGAAATAAAAACAATACAAACAGTATTTAAATTAGACTGGGCACTAGAGTGTCTTAACTTCTAAGCAATTTTTTTACAGGCAACCTAGCATGGGAAGGTTTTACATCATATTGCAGTATTATTGATATTTTGCAGGCTTTAATGACATAACTTGCTTAGAATGATTCGTTTGGGAACCTATAGATTCATATCTATAGGTTCCCAAACTAATTTGTCTGTGTTTCAGAGTTTAGTAATTGCAGTAATACTTATTAATTGTGTCTATATTCAATAGTAGGCAGAGATGTATCACAGTCACCTGATCATATTTATGTTCCCATCCCATGTAAAAGGGGATGGGCCAAATGCCATATATTGGTCACTGTACTCTGAATGGCTTCTGAGGATATCTTATAAGAAGAACCCTATATAATTGTGCCCGTGCTTCGGAGAGCACATTAAGCCGTCGGTCCCGGTTGTTGTCTTAGGATGGCAGTCTTGTTATAGCATGGTGGTAGGGCATTTTGCGAATGCCCGCCTGGCTAGCTACCACCCTCAAGTAGAAAATCTGTCGCCAAGCACCTAACGGTGTGTTCCGGCAGCTGTCCTTGAGAGCCAGTAATTCTAGGTTAGCCTGAACAACATCTTCGACCATATCGTCACTGACCATCAGGTGAGATAGTGGTCAAAGGCTAACCTATCAAGCATAAAAAAATAAAAATTGTCCAATGGGAATCAATCAGAGGACCTGATTCAAGTGATGCTTAAACTCTAAGTAATTCAATGTAATGTACTGTCTATGATAGGTATATCAATGCTTCCTGAAAAATATTAGAACATTATTTATTTATTTGTTTATAGATGAGCAGCATATGTCTATTGGATATAGAGTGTGTCAAAAGTCTTTAATTTCACTTTGGATGTTCACTTATTAAAGTTAGTTTATTGGTTCATAGCCAGTTATCGAGCCGGTTCTTAAAACAGTTAACAGTGTTAGCAGTCATAATTTCATTTGGTAATTGGTTCCAATTGAGTACTACTCTGTAGCTAAGGAAGTTGTGTGCAATTTCCATACTTGAGAAAGTGTTCGAGCTATTTTAATCTGGCTTCCTCTGGTTGACCTTATAATTTCTTTGACTACATACATTTCGTGAATACATGGCAAGTGATATTTGTGTGTGATTATCATACCACACTAATGCCTCATATGAAAATATAAAGGAAACTCACCAAACTGTTGTATAAACTTGACAGATCTGTCAACATACTTTCCAATCTGTGACATAATTTCCAGAACAACTCCATCAAACATCCACTGCTTGCAAACCTTCCTTATTTCATCTATCAGCGCCTTCTGTTCTGTGTGTGAGCTCGGCTCAGTGAAGAATGCTTTGAGGTCTGTGATCTGCCAGTTTTCAAAGAGAATTCTTGGCACAACTGTGAAACAAAAGTAAATATTTTTTGAAAATGGAGTATGTAAATAATACGATTTTGAAGGAACTAGCTCACCCACCTGGTGTTAATTGGTAACCCCTGCCCTACAACAGATACATTTTGTTACAAGTGGTAAACTACACTGCACCCATCACTCTGAGACAAAGTTCTTAAGTCTCATGTGGCTAAATCCACATTTTCATTCCCTTCAAACCATTTCACAGTAATGCAAACTGCTTACTGCTTGTATATATAGAAAATAGAAATCAATATGGTAGCAGTACTTCCCCGATTTAACTCATTCACTAGGTATTTTAATGCTACTAATTAATGTATTTATAATGCTTCTATCCATGCAACACGATGACAGACCATTCTTTTAGTACTATACTGTATCTGCAGGACCAGGTTATAGAAATTTAGCTGGTATACACCGTCATCCCCACTTCTACAGTATAACAATAAACTTCTTATCCATTTCTGTTAATTGTGGTTCATTCATTTCATAAGATGAAATATTTTGTCCTTAGGTATATTTGTTTCTCCAAGATATAGTAAGTCTACAAATAGGGTCTATTGCCAGATGGCAATAGACCACATAATTTAACATACATAATTTAACTATTCTTTAGTAGATCAATGTCAAGTGTAGAAGACAAAACACCAACATATCATATTTGTTCATCATATGTAATAATCCAATCAGAATAAATCATCTAGGGAATAAATGAAACAAAGCCAGTGCAACTGCACTGTATAAGAAATATCAGCAAAACATAGGGGCTTAGCCCTAAGATTACTTATGGCTTAAAGTATTGAGTATAATATTAAAATGCTCTTTCACTAGTATGCTAGTATGTAATTGTTTTAATATCTTTTAGTACCTACGTAATAGTTTTTGTAAAACTAATATTTAGTAAAAAGGTGAGGGGCCAGGAGTGCCATAGCACACGATCAACCCAGTTTGGGCTACTGTTCCTTCCCAAGACATTACTTGTAATAAGTAATTTCAGCATTATCATTATATAGTTATAGAAAATATTGTGGAAGGAAAAATAAAAAGGTTATTATTATTATGGCTGTATATAACTATTATCCGTCTTTCTCTTACACAGTGAGCAGTGCAGTGATGTGGTGACCCAGAATCACATTATAAACTGCTATTATTAGACTGCAAAAATTCCAAAGACTAGCCTGCATCTCCATCACAGGGTGTATGAAAAGCACACCTACCGTTGAGATTGAAGCTCTCCTTGGTTCTGACACAGTTACAGCTGTATATACAGCAAGATGCAGTGCTATCTGCATAGCGACTTAAAGCAATAAATCTCTGGAATCTTGGTGAACATCATAGAAGATTACACTACAAATAACAATGGTTTGATCTTACCTCTTAAGAAAAGTTAACAAGAAGTAGCAAGTAAGTAGAGTTCAATCAGAAGCAACACTTTTGAAGGAGTTCTAACTCCTTCCAAAGTGAAGCTTTTGATTGGGCTTCTCTTCTGCTGACCCTGTACTACTAGCAAGTAACTATCTATACCAGTTGCCTCTCATTGATTAATAATAAATGAATTAAAGGTTGTCATTTGACAAAATTTCTAGAATATGAAGCCTAACAGCGATTGATAGACTCACTTTTCAAATTGCTAATCTCTCCTTTTTGCTTAACAGACTTCATCCAGGCATGGTCCACATCATGCAGCCCAGAGACTAGATAGATGTTAGGAGACTGCCGCTTCACCTGCAGCCACACTGGCGACACATAGTTGAACTTTGGCGCCCAGGTCTTGGCTACTTCATAGCCTTTGTTGTTCCACTGGACAATCAAGAATAAAATACGAAAATAAAGCTAGGTTGTTATGTATGTACCTATACCAGTCACAAAAACAAATCGTCTCGTCAGAAAATAAATACATACTTACTCATAAATCAAGTAGAAAACAATTATACTTACAGGAGTAACATAACCCAACACTGTGGCACGGAATTTCCTAATAGCCACATCTTGATGGTAAGTAGCGTGATACTTGAGGATATCCTTGACTAAAGGCGTCTCTGTGACCAGCTTGCGATCTAAGACATTGTTTTTTCTGGGACCCTCTTGGGCTTTCACTCCTTTTTGTCCCTTTTTATCCGAGGGAGGCGATAACGTGGCGAAACAAACATTTAACAAAAGAACTATTTGTATTATTGTCTTTAAGCACTTCATATTTTACGTTCCTTTCTTTTAAGTACGAGCCCCTAAATTACTATTTGTAACGAAACGAATAATTTGGTTTGACAGGTAAAAACAAATCAATTTGCCGGGGAGCGCGGTGTGGTGGAGAGGGAATGCAATGACAACACTGCCACAGATAATGTAGACCAATAAAAAATAAGCTTACTAATGTATTGATAAGGTATCTACCAATCAGTACAAAGTGCGAAGACTTTTTCAAGGAAGCTAGGAAGGCGGTAGGATTTAAAATAAAAATCTTACTATATTATTTAGTATCAAGTAGATACTTAACAAAGTTACAAGCAAAAATGCAATACTGACCCCCTTTTAAGTGTAAATTCGGTGACGAACTAGTCATCCCATCTTTTTATTTATTTTAGCAGTGTCAGAATTATTTATTCCAAAACTCTGACAAAATAGAAAAGCAGACAGAAGCTCATAAAACATCAAACTGAAGCCACACTTCTATACATGTGTGCGATAGAAGTGTTGCCATATGGATGCAAAAATAACTAAATTGTAGGATTTATGGGAGAAAAATTTTAGAAGATATAAATATACAGCAAAATCTGTTCGTAAGAATACTTCGCAATAACATAATATTATTTATATTGTGCAATATTATTATAATATTGCACCATCTTCATGATTATTGTTTAATATGTTTCGCAATTTTTTTAAGATATTCTAGACTTTACGTTCTCTAGGGCAATAAATAATTGACCAAAGGCGTGTTAGGTTACGTATATGGTATGGTTTCGCCGCTGGTGCCGTTTTTTTGTGTGTTTTTTTTATATTTTTTTGACGGAATAAGCAGAAAGTACATTAAATTCAATACTTACGTGTGAAAAGTAATTCCAGATAACTTTTTTGTTTGAATAAGTTCTGTTTTTGCAGTGTTTTAACACGCAAGTGGGTATTTTTAGTTTATTTATTCCGTTGTGTGACGTGTGTAATGTGCGACGGTCTATCGTGAACTCAGAGTAGGAGTGCACGATATATATCGATATTACAAAAAATATCGATATATAACACGATATATCGCTTCCGATATGTATATCGATACATCAATCAATATTATTCAACCGATACAACACCATATCTCACTTAACAAGTTTGACCAAAACTTTACATTTTCAAAAGGGATATTGGCAAAGTAGTTTTTTATGGCAAATTGATCGTAAACATTGCTAACACCACATTAATTTTATCATTTTCTATTAACTTTTAGGTGCATACTGCTAATTATGCTGATCATAATGTGTACACATATTTAGGAATATAGTCCGGCTCGTAAATGTTAACCTATATCATATGTGTTCTTTTAGTGATTGTATTCTGTTTTGTATGTCAATATAAATAAATAAATAATTAGATACTGATTTAATGTTGGCAACGTATTTAAAAAGTAAAACCACGATTTGTGGATAATTTGCCTTCACAGTTACGAAGGTTTTTTTTTGTTAATTTTGTTTTGTTGTCAACAAAACCTTCGTAACGGCATTTTTTTATGCAAGCCTATATTTTTAATCCAAGGTGTAGAGAAAAAAATATTGCGAATTAAAACAAATAAAGTTGATTTGTTTCTCTACCCTAGCTGTTTTTACTTATATCAACCTGTCAAATATTTAATATTATGAACTAGCTAAATTAATTAAACTAGAAAAACATTTTCTACAATATATCGAAAATATCGATATGTTTCTCCGATATATCGCAAAGTATCGATTTATATCGAAAAAAATATCGATACTTTTATGTTTGAACATCCCTAATAACGAGCAATAAGTAAGAAAGAGGGAGTCTAAAGAAAATCAAAAGTTACAATAACCTCTAAGATTTCACTAATAAACGTTAGCTTGTTTATTTAAAGTACACCGTACACCGACTTTAGAAAACTGCACATTTTTGGAAACAATCTAAAATGTATGTCTGGCAACACTTTTGTTTACATTTTTATTCGAAATTATAACCTAAATTGCGTTGTTTAATATTAAAGAAAGTACATTATACTCAATACTTACGTGTGTATTAATACTCAAGATGGTTTTTATTTTATTTATTCTGTTATGTGTGACGTGCATAGCGTGTGATGGTCTATCGTGAATGAGGATAAAATTGGCCGAATTTGGATACGTTTGTGTGAGTGAGTCGTGACTTTCATAAAATTGGCCGAATTTGATGCTTCATTTTTTATTTTCACTAGACTCCCTCTTTCTTATTCATTTCTCTGAGTTCCAAAAGTTTTTGAATGTCAGTACAATTCCTTTTGAGATGGATTCTTCTCAAAAAGTAACATAATACTATAAGGAATAATAAAGGAATTTATGATTATAAAATAGGAAAAACACAATTCAAAATCAATTATTTTATTACTTAGGTAAATTTTAGTATGTAGTATTTGGGTGTAACACTTTCTCTAACTCTGATTTTTTTTTTTGTTAATTTTGTGTAATTAAATATTTAACTATTATTTACAAATAAATGTGAAACTAATAATATACATACAATTCAAATAGAAATTAAAAAGACTTCTAAAGGCACGGCTTGAGTATTGTAAAAAATCCATCGACATCGACAAATCGGTTTGTCGTAGGGGATGGATTTTATATGTTAAAATTAAATAAGTTGAAATCCTTGCATTTTAAAACGTAGAAGTAAAGTGTTCTCTGAGGCGGCTTTACATTGTGTAAGAGTTTTTAGAATACGTCTCTGTCTTTTCTTTGGAACCTTTGGTCTTCTTCTTTGTGTACTTACCCTGTCCTCATCGGACGTCGGCGACCATCTCTCGGAACTTATTCCTATCTTGTGCCACCCTACTCAGGTTGGCAATGTCCTTAATATTTGTCCAGTTTTTAATATTGTCCATCCAGGTCAGCTTTCTTCTTCCTCTACTTCTGTGTCCCTCTATTTTCCCTTCCAATAATTTCCTTAAAATGTGATATTTATTATTACGGTATATATGTCCAAAATATGAAATTTTAGTTTACTTCACTGTTTCTAAAAGTTCTAAATTTTTCTTAATTCTCTACGAATTTCTTACGAACTCTGAAGTGTTGAATTCTTCTACCAAAGGCTTTACAGAAGAATGCTAAAAATATCATTGAGAGACCGAATAACTAATTTAGAAGTTTCACAATTTAGAAGTTTCTTGTGAAACTTCTAAATTAGTTATTCGGTCTCTCAATGATATTTTTAGCATTCTTCTGTAAAGCCTTTGGTAGAAGAATTCAACACTTCAGAGTTCGTTTTTTGTTTTTCAAGGAATATCCTCAGCTGTTAAAAAATGTTCAGGATGCATTTGAACCATTTTGGCAGCTCTAAAAATGTACTAGCACAGCTATTGCTCTATAAATGCTAGATGCATAATTCCCCTGCTTAGATGATATCAGCCTATGGGATTGCTTAAGAATTTTAGTTTTGTACAAGCTATAATGTAGAAGGTATTCAAATTTATTATACTTAATCAAAAACACATATACTAATCTACTAGACATTTAGCAGTAAGTATGTTGGTCATATATATTGTGAGAAAATCGAAAGCTTGTTTATTACACGACTGCCTGAAAAAAGGAGAGTTATGTTTCTATTAGGGTTCATGTATGTATGTATGTTTGTGAGTTTCTTTATTCCACCATAACTTCGTAACGGCTGAACCGATTTTGATGTTTGTCATATCATTAGAAGCGTTGAGTTATTCCGGGTAACATAGGCTAGTGAATGTTTAAAAAAATTTAAAGAGAGGGCCATAGTTCATGAAATTAAAATAAAATTTTAAAAAAATTCGTGAAAATTTTACAAATTTTACTATCACCGTCTAGAGCTTGCTTAGTACATAACAAAAATATATAACAGTAGTATTCAATATACATTGGTTAGCTAATATCAAAAGTAATAAATATTGTCTTATCCGTTTCTACACTTGCTTCTTGTAGACACAAGTAATACAAATAAATAAATCACCGGCATGCGGCAGGACAGAGACCATGCGTTTTTTGACCGGAGAACGCCTTCAGAGAGAAAGGCATTTCATACACAACTACAAGAAATGATTATTTTGGTGGTGTTAACATTTTACTGTTTAGTGACTTGATGTAGCTTCCACTAGTAGCTAAATCTGTCAGCGGAGCATACTGAATCAGAATCAGAATCATTTATTGCATACTACTGCTTTAAAGAACCGCCACATTTAAGTGCTGAAATGGATTTATGGACGTTATATAGCTTCTGCAAACTGCCACAGAATGTGAGGCAAGCAGACGACACCACATTTGTCGATATTTTGAATAGTTTACGGGTTAAAATCCTGGATCATCGTAGAGTACCACTTACTGGACCAGATGGCGAGTATGTGCGAAAATTTCCCACGACAAGACAGGTGGATGAATCGAACCACCAAATCAAAATCAGGACAGTTCCTTGGAATAGTTCTTTACATGTCCCCCGACTTCGATGAAAATATTGGTTATCTTTTCTCCATTTCTAGGTTCAATGGTGTTTTAATTGCACAGTAAATATAATCTATTTAGTACCTACATTGTAGCCATTCAACATTAAAATCATGTAACTTGTTTGTAATTTTTTCGTTCAATTTTTGGTACGGCAGGCGTGTTTTTTAATTTTTAAATTATTTCTTATTATTTGTTATAAATTGTTTCCTTTATTTTACTTTAGCGTATTGCGCAGCTATCACCCACTACCACCACATTTACGTATTTTTTAAGTTTAAAGTAAGTAAGCATAGTACATCAGATACTATACTACTATACTATACTACATATTATAAAACATAGGTGGGCAAGTACTAATGTACATTATCGCAATCCAATAAAGAACGCTTTTGTTTGATAGTAAAGAAACTCAATGTGTAGTTGTTTACAAAGCAAAGTACGCAGTCTGCTGTGATGTTAGTTCAGTGTTACTGCAGAAACCGGGCCTGCAAGATGTCTTTACGCCTTTCACGAGTGCTTACTTGCATATCAATTGCGTGTTTTTTCTTAGGTATCTATAACAAGAGTTTCTTGTGTTGTGCTATTTACTATATTATAACTAATGAAAAAATGGGTTGTGACAAATCATTCGATGTTACAGGGGTACAAGGCCATGTGAAAAGAAGGAGCATAACGAAGATAAAATGTCATGAAACAGGGAAGTTTTACAGGTTTGTTTAAGTTTATTTAACAAAATTAACACTCATTAAAACGTAAAAATATTATTTATGTATATATTAACCTAAGTAGAAACTATATAATATACGCATTATGAGCTGAAAATCGACTAAATAAATTAATTTGTAGTCTTGCTTGAGCACCATAATAGGCTCATTATTTTTACATGGTTGTAGGGCATTTTGCAAATGCTCTAGCTATCATCCTCAATAAGAAAATCTGTCGCTAAGCTCTGTAGGATTTAGAAAAATAAATGGAATTCATATATGTTTATGTTAGATAGATTAGATAAAATTATAGGCTCCGATAGGGTGATAAACTAACAAAAGTTGAATGTCTAAATAATGACTAGTTATAATAAAATAACAATATCACATCATAAACTATGACATTTTATATAGTATGGCAACACAAACCAAGATGGACAAAAGTAAAAAAAAACTATGTTTCCGCTGTAACTATTTTTATATATAGACTACGCATAGATCAGAGCTTTACAATATAATTATTGTCATACCATGGTTTGTATCTATGTACCTACAAAACTTCGCGATCATCGAAAGCGAGTAATTAATGCATTATGTTATAAACCTACAAATAAAATATAGCTTGCTGGTAGTCAAAATACGAAAAATAAACCCACGAATGCTGTATACGATCACATTTGGCGTCCGTTTCGAGTCGTTCTATACAAAAAAGCGTATCGAATGTTTTCTAAATCGCCGCGCCCCGTTCGAAAAGCTTTGAAAACAGCTACAAATGAAAATGCTAATAGTGACCCATTTTTGAAGATAAGTAGGTCTTTAGCGATAGATATACCTAGATAGATTTTTGACCACTGCATGTTTGACAGTTGAATTTCGTTTGAATGTAAGATTTCTTTCAATTTAACATTGGGATATAGGTTTACATCTATTAAAAGAAGAAAACTTTCGATTGCTGTTAGAGAGAAAAAAATGACTTCATATCATTAGGAAAGACGACTAAATACTAATTAACAGATCTTATAGACTTTTTTCTAAACAACAATGTTTTTTGTAACTACATTACTATTGACGAAGGCTAGGTATATGATTAGTTCAGACCACTTACTCATAAAGTTAACCTTACGTGAGGAATTAGAATGAATATAGTACAAAAAAAAAGCTAAGGACTATACCATTACTCAGTAGAAAAAAAAGAAAGATATCAAAAATAATTTGTTGACAAAAATGGCAACAAATCCGATACTAAAAATACGAAAACTATCATTCAAAAATCCCAGTCTTTACAGACATCTAATAGTTGTTTTTTTTTTTGTTTTTATTCCTTATAGGTTAGCCTTTGACCACTATTTCACCTGATGGTAAGCGATGATGTGGTCGAGGATGTTCAGACCAACCTAGAGTTACTGGCTCCCAAGGACAGCTGCCGGAACACACCGTTAGGTGCTTGACGACAGATTTTCAACTTGAGGGTGGTAGCTAGCCAGGCGGGCACTTGCAAAGTGCCCTACCACCATGCTGTAACGACTGCTATCCTAAGACAACAACCGGGACCGACGGCTTAACGTGCCCGCCGAAGCACGGAAGCGCTCAGTAGTAATGTCACCAGCGGTCACCCATCCAAGTCATGACCGCGGCGGACGTTGCACGTTGTCTTTAAAGGCTGGGATTTATGAAAATTTAATACGTATAAAACTGAACTAACGAGTGATCAAACAATGCACTGTTCGTTGTGGAAGCAACCAGAAATGTAAAGAAACCTATTACTCTTAAATGACCTAATGGTACATGGGCCAAAAATAATGAACAAAAGGCAGCCATTTTAGCAAAACAATTTCAGCAAATTTTTCAGACATGTCAACAGAGTTCAGAAGTCAGAATTTGTAGAATCAAATTACAACAAATGTATTAGAAATAAGACTTGTAACTCGAAAAAAGTTAACAATTATATCAAATACGTAACTAAATCTGCAGGTTAGGATGCTATCACAGGAGTCCTTCACAATATTTCCCGTAAGGCAACAGTAAATCTTACTACAATAATCAATGCTACATGTACCTGATCTGTGGAAAGACGTCGAAGATTTATATTGATACCGAAACCAGGCCCCATGAAACGAAAAGCCCTATAGTTCCAATCACGTCAAAATTATTTGATAAGTTACTAATGAGACGGCTAAAACCGATCATCGAAGAAGGAAAACTAATCCCTGATCATCAATTCAGGTTTAGAGAAAAAATGGATCAAGTACCTACATAGAATCGCCAATATAATCGAAGAATCATTGGAAGATAAAGTTTGCTCTGTAGTGTTTCTGGACGTAGCACAAGCATTTGACAAAGAGTGACACGATGGGCTAGTGCATAAACTAAAAACTATGTTATCGAAGCAATTTGCTGATATACTAGAATACTATTTAGATATATTATATTACTAGCTGTACCCGCGACTTCGTTCGCGATTGCCGTACCTGCAGACTAATGATTCACATTTGTGCACTGTTTATCCCATATTAAGCAACACTGTGTGCTATGTCTGCGGTGAAGTACTCTTATAGTAAACCATAGCTCAGAATGGAGCTTTTTATTTTGGAAAAAAACTCCCAGGTTGTATTTTCCAGAAGACAGTAGTTAAGTAACTCAGAGCGTTCTTTCCCGGTTCGCACAATAAATGTTGAAGCAAAGTACCTTGTGCGTTTCTTTAGAATTTCGATTTTAAAACGGTGGTTTGTTTGACGGTAGATCGAAAATATTTTTTTTATTTCTCATTCTCGGAAAGTAGAGTTTGTTTGATCTGAGTAGCGGGTGGGAGACGCTCCTTGCCCCCACCTAAGGCCAGGAAAACTCATAGTAAATGATTCCTTCTCTTGGGCCGGAATGACTTGTAACCATTGTAACCATCGGTGTAAACAAAGTTATATGTCTAAGATTTTTCGTTATAAAATACTCTGTTGTTATAAAACAATTAATAACTATGTTTGGCAGGGTAGTAACTAAATATAAGGTAAAAAGTGTAGGTTAAAAAAAAACCCTAAATTTCATTGTTCTAACTCCTAGTGTATCTTTGTATCTTCTACTCATGTTTATTATTTTTAGTAAATATTTAGAAAAAGTACATTTTTTTTACCCTACTCATATATTAAATGAGAAGTAGAGTGTTTAACACGGATGTAAGTCATCGATTCCCACTTGGACTATAGCCGCATTAATTTTAAATAGGTACTGCTCATGTTATTAAAATCAAAATAAATAATATAAAAATACTATTTTACATCGTTATTCCTTATATTAGTAGTGAAAAGCAGAGATTCCTATTCGGGCCGCCCGTAAATATGCCAAACAAAATTTTACGTAAAATTTCACAATTAATTCTAACCTCTCAATAAATTTTTAGTAAGTATGTTGTAATTATTCATTGACAAAAGTCAATGAATAATTCTTAGAATAGCTACTTTTTTTACTTTCTTTAAATTCGAAATGAAAAGTAGAGAGCTGAACGCGGGTGAAAGTTATCAATTCCTTTCCACCCTTGTATAACAATCTACTAAACTTGTGCACTTCCAACTTTAAACGGATTAAATCACGTATATTTATCATGATTTTGTCCCGACAGTCACCCCGTGACCAAGATCACTACAAAGTGTTTGAAACGTCGGGACAAAAATAATGATAAATATACGTGATTTAAACCGTTTAAATTTGTTTAATTACAAAGTGTAACAATCGCGAAAACCTAAGACAACATTGTGCACTTCCATTGCGCAGTCTCCGAAATGTATCCGGCAAAAGAAAGATATGTAGTTAAAAAAACTGATTGTGGTGAATGTACCACATTTTAGAGTTTTATCGTAGCAAGCTTGCAAAACTAAATAGGGAGCCGTGCTGCCCGTGGGGTGCCGGGCTGCCCGTGTGATGCCAGTCTGTCTGTGGGGTGTCGGGCTTCCCGTGGGATTCCAGGCTGCCTGTGGGCTTAGGATGAGCCGTACGTTTCAAGTCAAGGGTTTCTCAACATTCCGCGGTTCAAGTTATTTAAAACGAAATATTTAGTTTGTGATATCTGTAATTTTATAACTGCAAAACTGAGGACTTAGAAATATTTACGGGAAAATAATTAAATTACCACTATTGTAACAAAAAAAGAATGATTGAAATCGGACTACGCTTTAGTAAATTACAACTTAGTGTACATTTTAACTTTCATCCCCTTTCCCAAGAGAACCGTACTGAATTTCGGGATAAAAGTATCCTATGTCCTTCTTCGTAGTATGAACTCGAATCTGCACGGCCGGGATACAGACAGACAGCCAGAAAAAAAACAGTTTTTGTATCAGTATCAGCAAAGTCAAAGTCATACCTATACGATAAAGTGCGACCGCCAGCTTAAGATGAGCCGTACGTTCAAAGGTTTCTGTACATTTTGGGTGTCAAGTTATTTGTAACGTAATATTTAGGTTGTGATGTCTGTAATTTCTGAAGTGCAAACCCGATGACTTTGAAATATTTACGTGATAATTTTTAAAGCACCACTATTCTAATTAAAATAATCAGCCAAGTCCGAGTCGGACTCGCGCACGAAGGGTTCCTTACCATTAGCTATACAACATTAGACTTAATATTTAACCCTTTTTAGGGTTCCGTACCCAAAGGGTAATAACGGGACCCTATTACTAAGCCTTCGCTGTCCGTCCGTCCGTCCATCCGCCTGTCACCAGGCTGTATCTCAAGAACGGTGATAGCTAGACAGTAGAAATTTTCATTAACGTGCGCGAGTCCAACTCGCACTTGGCCAACTTTTTATAGTTGTTGTTATAGCGGCAACAGAAATTCATCATCTGTGAAAATTTCAACTGTCTAGCAATCACCGTTCTTGAGATACAGCTTGATGACAGACGGATGGACGGACGGATGGACGGACAGACGGACGGATGGACAGCCGAACAGACCGTTTTTACCCTTTGGGTACGAAACCCTAAAAAGAACGTATGAAATCGGACTACGCGTTAATTAATTACAACTAAGTATATATTTTGACTTTCATCCCCTCTCCCAAAGGAACCATGCTGAATTTCGGGATAAAAAGCTAAATTATCCTACCTTGTAGTATGAACTCAAATCATGCTAAGTTTCATTGAAATCCATTCAGTAGTTTTGGAGTGATGCGCGGCCGGGATACAGACAGACAGACAGACAAAAATAAAAAAAAATACAGTTTCGGCATCAGTATCAGCTACAGAGTACTGTACATTTTTTTTTTCAAAATATCTGCCATGTACAGAATTGGATCTGTTACAGTTTTATTATAAGTATAGAAGATTCAGAATGTTTATGGTAAGACAAGATGATTTATACTCAGAAACGAAATCAATTAAAGCTGGAGTATCACAGGGAAGCGTCCTTGGTTCGACCTTGTAATTATTGTAGGTACATTTGTGACATTCCGCATTAATAAAATAACATGAGGATGAGGAAGCAATGGTAGAAGATCAATCAATAATCGATAAGATTTTCATGTGAACGAAAAAAAAGGAGAATGCTCATTAAATCTAAATCTGTTCGTATAAAATTCACTAATAAAAATACCAATTACAACCCTGTATACATAAATGTGGCTATACCCGATACGGGGGCCAGTCCAGAATGTCTTCCTGTGGGTATCGCAAGAGGCGACTAAGATTAAAACATCGGAAGGTGGATTTCAGTGACTTCTGAGGAACTTCTCAACCAATGCGATCCCTAAGATGCCTGACAAGCGTAGGGATAATGGCAAAATGCGGTGTTCATTAAATAAACCGGCTGATACAGTACGGCCCAGTATACATGCCCACGCGTTTTGTTCTATGTGATTGTGACGGAACAAGCACGATGCCCACCTGTTGTTATGCAGTATCCTCTGCCTATAACCTAAGATGAAGCTCGGCTAGCAGTTTAGTGTCAGTGCTAAGTAGTAAAGTGTAGTAACACAGGCATATAGTGTCGCTCCCTTAATAGATACAATAATAGAGGTGTTAAAAACATTCTTAGGTTTACTCTATTTATCAGTTTGAGGTAATGCATAGAGGCACAATGACTAAGTCTAAAAAAAACTTTACAAAGTGCTTCGATCACGCTGAAGTGAGGCCGTAATATTCGATTACACTTAACTATACAAATACAAATACAAATATTTATTATAAAAACTTAAGTTAGGTAACAAATTTTAATTATTACTCTGCCTTTTGTTTTAGTTATAAAACTGTGTTACAAAAGGCAGCGTCTTCCCACAGTTTGCATATTATTTACAGTTTTTAATATATTACACAATTGAAAAAAGGGTGATAGTAACTTAAACATATTTGATTAAATTTGTGCTCTTTTGAATTATTGGTTGTGTGTGTGTGGTGTGTGTGTGTGTGTGTGTGTGTGTGTGTGTGTGTGTGTGTGTGTGTGTGTGTGTGTGTGTGTGTGCGCGTGTGTGTGTGTGTGTGTGTGTGTGTGTGTATGTGTCTGTGAGATGGGTGTGTGCACAATGAAGATCCTATAGTAGTGAAGAAAGTTAATGAACCGATTATATCTTATAGTTTTTATTGCATTTTTAATAGTAAATCTTCCACTTCGTCATAGTTCATTTTACTTAACCAGTCGTTGATTACGGTTTTTATGCTATGCAATACTTTCTGTTTAATTAAGTTAATATAATTTAACTTAATGTAAAAAATGGGAGCAAGATGGTCATAATGTCTCCTAGCAACTTCACTATTCCATCTAGGGACAGGACAAACATCACGTCTTTTACTGTTTTTAGGGAGATACGGTACGGTATCCTTAAGATACCGTTTGAGGCACTGAAGTATAAACAATTTTCTTACTGTCAAAACTTTAAATTTTTCATAAACTTCATTGGTAGGGTGTCTAAACTTGAGCCCTAAAGTAACTTTAAGCAAAGCTCTTTGTGCTCTTTCAGCTTCTAAAATATGCGTCTTGGCTGCGCCACCCCAAGAACTTATGCAATAGCTAATAAAACTCTCTGCTAAACCTTTATACGTCATCAGCAGAAGTTTCTCATCGGCAACTGTTTTTAGGTTTTTGAAAACGTATATTAACTTCCTAGTGCGCTTAGACACTGTCTGTATATGGGCCGTCCAGTTAAGTTTGTGGTCAATCATCACACCTAGGTACTTGATGGTATCAGAACATGTCAGAGCAGGACAGTCACAATTCTTATGTATGGGAACATGGTTACATGGGTACGTATGAGCATGAATTTTCAGATAAGGTTGTGGTCGAGTAGCGTTCGTTTTACTAAACGAAACGTATTTGGTTTTTGAAGTATTAAGGGACAGTAAGTTATCTTCTAGCCATGCGATGGTTTTAGATAGCCCTGTTTCTGCAAGTTTG
The DNA here is from genome assembly GCA_963854805.1 of Plagodis dolabraria. Classification (NCBI taxonomy): domain Eukaryota; kingdom Metazoa; phylum Arthropoda; class Insecta; order Lepidoptera; family Geometridae; genus Plagodis; species Plagodis dolabraria. Next base: position 11,667,613 of record OY978457.1, read on the forward strand.
TACAAATTTGGCCAACTGGAGTGGTGAAAAAGAAGTACAGTGTCATCGACAAACATTATTGTGTCTGCAGATATGGAGTTAATTTTACATAATTCATTAATATAGATTAAAAATAGGGTAGGTCCGAGCGTGGAACCCTGTGGTACCCCATAATTGCAGCCAGCACTCTCGCTTATGTGATTTTCTACCTTGACTTGTTGACTTCGATTTGATAAATAATCTTTGAACCAATTATGGGTAACTCCTCTTATGCCAAAACTGTTTAAACGTGCCAAAAGTATAGGTATTGAGACCGTATCAAATGCCTTTTGCAAATCTAAAAATACACCGATACATTTATGACCTTGATTTAAATATTTACTAATTAGTCTTGAAAGTGACAGAACTGCGTCATCTGTACATTTTTTATTTCGAAAACCGTACTGATTGTTTGCTAATAAGTTGTACTTCTCTAAAAAGGACACTAGTCTTTTGTTCGCTGTTTTTTCTAATATTTTAGACAGTGTTGGCAAAACTGATATGGGCCTATAATTAGATGGAAGGTTTTTGTCCCCCGATTTGTAAATTGGTGTTACAGCCGCTTTTTTAAAGGAAGTTGGAAATAATCCAGAAGTAAAACTCAGGTTGCATAGATGCATTATAGGTTCTGCTAGAGACTCTGAGCAAGCTTTGATAACAGCAGTTGATATTTTATCATGACCTGGTGCAGTACTATTTTTTAAATTAGATATTACACTAGCTATTTCTTTAGCATCTGTTAAGAAAAAAGACAGGGAGCTAGTTGGACTTTCCGGTAGGCATGCGACTGTTGAAGCTAAATTTAAGTCAGTTTTGTTAAGTTTCTTGAGTGCATTATTAGCAAGTTCCATTCCTACGGACGTAAAGTATTTGTTCACCTCATTCAATAAGTCGTTTGGATTTCTTTTAATATTGAGTAACGGCCTAGGTGAAACACGTTCTGGAGTATAGTTGGTAAGGTCTTTGACTATTTTCCAAGTTTTTTTAGTATTTCCTAATGAAGATTCAACTAGTTTCTTATAATAAATTTGTTTTTGTGATTTTATGATATTGTTGCAAAGGTTTCTATATTTTTTAAATTTGTTGTTAATTTCCACATCATCTGGAAACAATCTGGCTTGTTTTTGCATTTTGTTCCTCTTTCGAATGCATTTTACGAGACCGGTGGTAATCCATGGTTTGATTGTTTTAAATTTACACGAGACACGTTTGAGGTAAGTGTTTTTTTCAATAGCTGTTTGTAAGATATTGATTAAGAAAGTAGTAGCTTTGTTAACATTGGGTATTTTAGAATATTCTTTCCATGACTGTTGAGATAAAAACTCTCTAACCGCGTCAATGTTTGTAATAGTGTTGTGCTTACTTGGAGTATGTATTTTTAACTGAGAGGTTTCAATAGATAGTAATATAGGCGAGTGGTCAGTAAGGTTTTCAAAAACTACTGTCTCCCATTTGTTACCTGTCTTAACCATGAAATGGTCCAGACAGGTACTAAATCGAGTTGGTACGTTTATGCCTTGCACGAGACCGTGTAGTGCCATAAAATTAAGATAGTCGGAGGCAAAACCTTTTTGCTCCTTGTCCGCTCCTGGCAGTATATTGATGTTAACGTCACCGGTTAATATTATATTATTTTTTATTTTAATCCTATTATTAATTAATTCATCTAATGAGTTAATGTAAGCTGAAGGATTTTTGAAACAGCAAGGACGATATGTGCATATGACAGAATATAAATTATTTATTTCTAGAACTAGACAGTTTCCTTCATTTATATGTGGTTCGAAACAATTTACTGTATAATTATCCTTGACATATGCAACTACGCCATCGTTTTGGTTAAAGTTATGTTTTGTATGAAACAAGTTGTATTTATAAATGGGTGGTGGAGCATATTTTTTAGTCCAACATTCACTAAGTACTAAAACGTCAATATCTATATCTAAGCTGCTCAAAAATACAAGTAATGAGTCCATATTTTTGTGAATACTTCGTATGTTAAGAGATAGAATATTTAATTTTTTCTGTGATTTTATATCATACTGTAAAAATTCCGAACATTTTAAGGCATCATTATATCGTCTACATTTAATATCGCCAGTGTTATCCAAGTCGTTTATCAAATCTTTATTAAATAAACCAAATTTCGTAAAAATATTTCATGAGTAATCTATTAAATTGGTTCAAATTTTTAGTTCTTGAGAATGTCGCAGGCACAAGATTAACATAAAATGCACCATTTATTATATTTAAACTGTTCGTATTATATCTAAAACAAGAATTAAAAGAGGTAATTATGTAAACATAAAAGTAATATATATATATGGCATATTATAAGCCGTGTGTGTGTGTTGTGAACCTTGCGTGTTTTATACGTGTTTGGTTCAAGTTGTGTGAATACTGAATTAATATTATTGTTCAAATTACTCAATGAATATGATTGAATGGAAGCGTGATTAACAAATGAAAACATACTAATAAGAAAATACGTAATTAACTCAAAAAGACTAATTAGAGTAGACACCATGAAAAGATAACAATATACTGGCCATAGTCACTTATTTCTTAACTTTTCAATGTCAGCTTCACATGTTATGCGTGTTGGTGCACCACCCTCAAACTTTTTCAAGTATATTTTGCCGTATGATATCCAACAGAATAAGTACCCATTTCCGCTCGCAAATTCGCGTGCGAGATAGAATAGTCTTCTATCCGTCTGAGTCAGGTTTTCTGAGATATAAATTGGTTTCGGCCGGCCACCGACTTTAATACTTGTGGTATTCAGCTTCATATCACGATGCTCTTTATTGTATTTCTTATAAGAGTTAATAAAAATATCTCGTGTCGAAACTGTGGTAAAATCAGCTATAATAGGCTTAGTGGAGGCCTTTGTGTTGATTCTGTACACATCTTTTACCTCTAAATTTTCAAGAGGGATATAACTGAATAAATATACATATATATTGTTAGGTGCTAGGTGATAGATTCTGTATACAGTTTTTTTCAACTGTTCTTGAGAGCTATTAATTTTACGTTAAACCTTTTTACCATTCTTGAGACATCATCACTTATTAACTTGTGAGATGGTGGTCAACAGCGTAGCTACTGCTAGGCTCGTTTATTTCGCGTACTTCCACAGTATTATGTCTTATGGTATATTGCTGTGGGGAGCTGCTGCTGAGATAAAGACAATCTTTATCTTACAAAAGCGTGCAATTCGAGCCATATATGAAATGGATCCTAGGGAATCCCTGAGAGATATTTTTAAAGAAATTGATATTATAACTTTACCAAGTCTGTATATATTTGAAAATATTATGTATGTTCGTAAAAAATTGAGCAAATTTAAATCAAACAGTGACACTCACGATTATAAACTAGGAATAAAGATAAAATAGCGGTGCCAGGTTTTAGATTAGCAAAGACAAATAAAAGGTCCTTCTTAGGAAATGGTGTGCGGTTTTATAATAAATTGCCCAAACATATTACAACGCTCACAGAAAGAAAATTCAAGTTGCATGTAAAGAATATTTTGATAAAGAAATCTTACTACACAGTTTGTGATTACTTAAACGACAAAAATGCTTGGACTGGTTCGCCTCTGCCAAGCTAGCGCCTAACACCTACGTAATGTAAATTAAGTATTGTAATAGTTTCACTATATAGTATGTACTTAACACATTTTTAAAAAACGTTTAAAAGAATGGCCCCGAGTTTCTTGCCCGTTCTTCTCGCAGTGGCTCTATAATTTTTGTTTGCTGAACGTGGCAGTACAATGTAGTATATTTCAATATTAAAATTTGTAATTGACCTTCATAAGAGCGTCGTAGACGCCTAAATTGAATAAATGATTTTGACTTTGACTTTGGCAGCTAACTTAAAAGCTGCAGAAAAATTGCTCAGGTTTTTATTTTGTAAGTCTCTACATTCACTTTAGAAATTAGAGGTGTTCATTGGATTTAAGATTTAATAAGTATATAACTTTATTGAGATCTTGATTTAAAAAAAAAAAATAAGTCATGATCAGTTATCGTCAGGGACACTGTGATTGTATACTTGACACGTAGTGCGTACTTAAAACTCAATTATCCCAAAAGAAAGTTTAAAGTGAAAACGGCCTGCTTGGACAATAATTTAGCGCTAGGTTATGTGCACCTAGCGCAACTAACTTGTCAGGTTTTACTAGTTGACAAGGGAATCGTTAAGTTGATCATATTTTAATGTCGCAAATACAGCTATTTCTGAGTCGTGTATTACATATATTTAGGTCCTAATACCACAATTGTTACAATGGTTCTGGTTCTCACGGAATCCAGTTTTCACTGCTTTTCGGAATTACGTTCATACTAAACGCTGCGAGAGGATTCCGAATGAAATCAGCCTATGTTCATAAAGTATACAATGAAGCAAACATTAAGCGGTAAGCTATTGCCGGTCTGCCAAGCTTAGATACCACCTATAAGTAGAAATTCCGTCGCCAAACACCTAACGTATTCCGGCAGCTGTCCTTAAGAGTCAGTTCAAAGATGGTAAACAAGTTAAACTATTAAAATGTCAATGGGTTAACTTGTTCACCATCTTTGACTACATCATACATTCCTGTGGTACCTATGTATTTACCAAAAATATCGATAACTACTCAGCGCTTCCGTGCTTCGGAGGGCACGTTAAGCCGTTGGTCCCGGTTGTTGTCTTAGGATGGTAGTCGTTATATCATGATGATAGGACATTTTGCGAATGCCCGCCAGGCTAGCTACCACCCTCAAGAAGAAAATCTGTCGGCAAGCACCTAACGGTGTGTTCCGGCAGCTGCAGCAGCTGTCCATGAAAGCCAGTCATTCTACACTCGAGAGCAATGAATCCGGGTCACTTAAAGAATCCTAAAAATCTCGGAAACTAAAAATGCTAGGTTAATGCAATAAATTGTATTTAATAGACAATGTAATACTCCTTAAATGAAGGTATTAAAACTTCTTAGTTATTGTAAAGTTATATCATAAAAAAATCAAATTTGAAAAAGGGCCACTTTCGAAGATGGAACTACGAAATTACAGCATTTGGTTTTGCTTTTGTTTGTAATCTGTCATTTATGTGGGTACATAAACCATGTTGGTAGTGCTCTATATTCATTATTCAAGCTGAAATTATGTCGCTTACGCCTGAAGAATGCACCAGAATACTTACAATGCTGGAAACCGGCCGGAGTCAGCGCGATACAGCCAGGACTGTCGGTGTGTCGCTGTCAACAGTACAAAGAGTTCTCCGACGTTACGAAGAAACTGGTTCTAACCTACGCAGACCAGGAACGGGCAGAACCAGGTGTACCACAGCACGAGAAGACCGATACTTGGTGAACACCATGCTTCGAAATCGCTTTCTCACAGGAACTGAACTCACCAATCAGTTTCGACGCCTCGGAGGAAGTAACCCAAGTGCATGGACAGTAAGACGTCGGCTTGCTGAATCTAACTTAAAACCCCTTAGACCTGCAAACGGCCCTAAACTGGAGCGTGGGCATCGTATTTCGAGACTAAGATATGCCCAGAGCCACGTAAATTGGAGTATTGAAGATTGGTCAAAAGTTATGTTCTCCGACGAATCAAAATTTATGCTCTACAAGCACGATGGAAGACACAGAGTGTATCGAAGACCAGGGGAAAGATTCAAGCAAGCATGCATCGAAGAAAAAGTAGCCTACGGTGGTGGGTCTGTACTTGTGTGGGCCGGAATTTCTTCTGAAAGTCGCACAGAGCTGGTGATCATAGAAAACGGCTCTTTAACTAGCGTAAGATATGTGGAAGAAATCCTCAATGATCATTGGTCCATTTATGGTCAATTTAGGTGAGGATGCTATATTTATGCATGACAATGCCCGACCTCATACAGGTAGGATTGTGAATGACTACCTTCAAGAGATGAACATTACTCGTATGGAGTGGCCAGCGCGCAGCCCGGATATCAACCCGATCGAGCATGCTTGGGACGAGCTAGGCAGATGCGTAAAACAACGAAACCCTCCCCCAATCACGCTTCGTGAGCTCAAAATTGCACTCACAGAGGAATGGGAGAATATTCCCCAAAATCGTATAAGGAACTTGGTGTACAGCATGCCAAACCGCGTAAACGCAGTAATGGAAGCACGAGGAGGCAATACGAAGTATTAAAATTCAAAAAAATCGTAATAAAGCTCAAAAATTTCATGTTTCCTATTTTTGTTTTAAGGAGAGATCAGCAGTTTTTTTCTTTATGTAATTTTGTGTTAATAAAATGTATGGTGACTCATATTTTTTTTACTTTCATTTAAGGAGTATTACATTGTCTATTAAATACAATTTATTGCATTAACCTATCATTTTTAGTTTCCGAGATTTTTAACATTCTTTAAGTGACCCGGATTCATTGCTCTCGAGTGTAGGTTAGCCTGAACAACATCTTCGACCACATCATCACTTACCAGCAGGTGAGATAGTGGTCAAAGGCTAACCTTCCAGGCTTAAAAAAACTGTATTAATAATATAAACAACTACAATTATATTGCTTGTATGTTGGTAGTCTAGGTAGGTATTAGCGTTTTTACGTAAACCAAATAATTCAAAAAAGTTATAAGAAAAAAGAGAAGAAAACGCTATATTTTAAACTTTTTAAATATAGGCTTAGAGGGTTCCATAAATATTTATAACTTGATACCTACAAAATATAGGTTTGCCTTTTGAAATATACTTACCCATCTTCTGAGGCCCCGTACTATTGCTTATTTATGTGAAAGACCTTCCGTCAGCTATTCAACATAGAAACACAGTTTTACAATAATGTAATAACTGTGATAAAAGTACGTTAATTAATGATGACACTATAATATTTATAAAATAATTGATCATGTATATATGATAGATATGAATATTATTATTAAGTATTTGCATAATAAAATTTCTTGGAACAATAATAACAAATTAAAAACAATTATAAATGATGTACATTGTTGAAAATTTATACAATTGTCTTATGGAAAAACGAAAAATACCTAAATTATATTATAAATGTTGTAGCTCATGTCATGACATGACTCATGCGTACACATTATTATAAATGTAAACATTAAATCAAAAGCAATATTAATCTGAACGATCAATTAAAATTGACAGCAATCTGACCCACATCCGGCTTCGGTCTGCTACCCTCTTGCGCTTCCTTCCTTGCTAAATACGTCAAGCATGACTACGACACGCGAATCGCCGCCGCCGCCGCCGCCGCCTCACGCCACGAGCCGCGCCGCGCAACGATCGTATTGCCAATGAAACGAAAGAACTGTCATGTTCTACAGTAATAAGCTCAATATACAGTATGCCGCTGAGAAAATGCATATAAATAGAAAGTTCGTTTTATATCAATTATTTGAAATCCTGAAGTACTCGTAAGTGACGCGTAATAACTTTTCACTTCACATCGAGGAAAATACCTATAGGTACTAGGTGCAATAAAAACTTAAATAATTGGTTTTAAATTACCATTTATTTATATTAAATATTAATAGTAAAACAAATAAATTAGTGTTTATTTATATTAAAAATTAGTAGTAAAAGTTACTGAAATTTATAATATTAAGAGTTAATATTTTTTGAAACTGTTATAAATTTTAATAGCCTAGCGTGGATGCTAGCCGATAATGAACACTGGCGAAATGTTGTTTGTCGTTTGAAACGACGAACATAACCTTTCCGAGATGAAAACCCTATTTCGCACTGCAGCTGACGACTACAGAATATTTTTTTTCTTTAGGCGATTTGTTAAACAACATAGTATACCTACACACAATGGGCAAAAAAAAGCATACAACACAGACGGGCGCGAACGACGCGGGCGTGCATGAGGATAATATTGCAGTAAGTGCAGCTTCCGCAAATCACGGCCATTGACCCGCACGACTTTCGCCGCAACCTTGACTTACGTACACACTGTAATGTATTCTGTGCATTTGCACTGACAGCGCTTGTAACATTACCATTTCCTACAGCAGCCTGAGAAATTCACTTTCGCTGTTTGTATAATCTGCAAACATTACTGCGATTTACCATTGTTTTGTAACCATGGAGAGGCGCTCGCGCAGAAAGTTAATGCGCTTCAAATTTCGCTAATCGATTCGTTAGTTTCAGTGACTGTACAATTTTAGTACGAAATGGTAATAGAGTTAACCAAAAGTATTTGCTTTCTGATAGGCTTTCAGTCAGAGAAATCTTAGAAATCGTAATAGAAATATGATTACACATTATTCCTTCCTACCACAGATTAATACTGTACCTGCGCTTTCGGTGGAAGGAAACTCACGCCTGTGGCGGAAAATTTAAAATTCGCGATAGTAGCCTACGTGCGGTAAACATTCTATAATTATGTTCGACCACCTAGATTCGAATAATATCTACTTACCATTATTCGTAGCCATACGAGTATACCAATAGAAGCTCGAAGTTCTGCATGATTATTACAAGTGTACGCTTATTTACTTAAAATAATATTGCTCGTATTCTCTTGAAGAGAGAGAGACGAATTTCTTAGCATTCCATGGATTCTTGAAACTTTAGATATCAATCATTATACCTATACTTAGGTACGTTTAACGTTACTAGTTTATATTCACAATAAGTAGCTATTCTAATTATAGGGAAAACCTATCAAAGGTAAACCTCTCTCAAAATACGGATAGGTATAGGTAATAGTGAAATATTATTGGATAACGAAACAATCTGTACATAGGCAGGAATTACAAGACCCAGTAACTCCAGACCTGGTAAGTCATTTTCCATCGAATATCTTGGTCTCATGGATTGTAAGTTAACTACACGTAGAACTTTTCAGATACATTATGTAATTATGTGACTAAGTAATAATGTAATAATAATAATCAGTACCTAATGTTTGAGCATTCCAATGCCTAATATGAAAATTTAGTAATTTAATTGTGACAAATCGATTAAATAATGGAATAATAGAAAATAATAGGGCAAGATGCGTAAAAGTTACAAATTGTTCTAAATCAATAACCAATCAAATGAGTACCTACAGAATATATTAAATAAAGGGATAATCAGTACTAATATTATAAATGCGAAAGTAACTCTGTCTGTCTGTCTGTCTGTTACGCTTTCACGCCAAAACTACTAGACCGATTTGAATTAAATTTGGTATGGAAATAGTTTGAGAGCCAGGAAAAAACATATAGGATAGTTTTTATCCAACTGCGCAAAAAGAGGTTAATGTTTTTGCGCGATAACCGACATACGCGCGGGTGGAGCCCCGCCCGGAAAGCTAGTAAGAGATAATAGGGGAAGATTCGGAAATTTTACAGATTTATCTAAATCAAGAACCAATTAAATGTGTACAGAATTTATTAGATAGAGATATAGTAGAAAATAATTGAGGAACATGCGAAGATGTACAAATTGAGCAAAATAAGATTCAATTATTAAATAAGTGGATAAAAGAAGATAATAGGGGAAGATGCGGAAACAATTGTAGTTACAAATTGATCCAAATAAAGAGCAAGTAATCTAGGGTTATTTTTCTGATAGGTAAGCCTTTGACCACAATCTCACCTTAAGTAAGTGATAATGTGGTAGGAGGTGTTAACAGGCTTAACCCATAATTACTGGCTCTCAAGGACAGCTGCCGGAACACACCGTTAGGTGCTTGGCGACAGATTTTCTACTTGAGGGTGGTCGCTAGGCAGGCGAGCATTCGCAAAATGAAGGGCAACGCAGGCCACCATGCGAAACACCATGGGTGTGTACTAAACCTAAGTCAACAATTCTGATAAAAGCGAGCGAGTAATGCCGGTTATTTAATACATATAATACACGCGATGACTTGCAATACAACGATTATTGGCAGGCATTTAAAAGTTTAAATTTTTTGATACAAATGTCCTTTAAGTACTCACGAGGACTTTCTGTAAAATGTGTACTGGCAAGCAATTGAAAACTTTTCATTTTTCAATACAGAAATCCAGACAGATCGGAAGAGAAAATGTGGACGACAGAAGAATGTGCCAAATACTATCTCTGCCTCGAGGGTGACGTTTTCGAGTTCCATTGCTCGCCGGGACTGATATTCGACGTTAACCGTCAGCTGTGCGACAAGCGACAGAACGTGCACAATTGTGATCTCTCTACAGGTACAGGTATATTTGAATATGTACTATCTTTGCCTAGAACAACTAACTAACTACCTATCCTAGAACTTTTGACCATACCGACAATTTAATCTGAAACTTTTCAAAATAACAAATTTACGAGAGTAAAAATTAGTCATGTGCGGGATTCGAACCCGCACCATCCACCCCTATATCCGGGGCATGCTCTGAAGTCTGACCGCTAAGCTAACATGACATATGACTCATCATAACTCTGATTTGTCCTCTCGTTTTTCACCGTCAGATATATAGAATTTTTTTGTTGACTTTTTTATTTATTTTGTTTAGAGCTGGTAGGCTAGTCTTTGACCACTATCGCGGCTGATGTGATCAAAGGCGTTGTTCAGCTCAGACTGACCGTCTCTCAAGGACAGTTGCCGAAACACACCGTTAGGTGCTTGGCAACAGATTTTCTACTTCAGGGTGGTATCTAGCCAGGCGGGTATACGCACAAGGCTCTACCACCATGTATAACGACTGCCATCCCAGGACACCAACCGATGTCAAAGGCTTAACGTGCCCGAAGCACGGAAGCGCTCAGTATTAACGCTACTAACGGTCACCCATCCAAGTCTGACAACAGCGAACGTAGCCTGTGTTGATTAATAACGACTAAGCAAGCTGCGCTACGAGCGCTTCACACATTGAAGTAGAAATGAATGCACATAAATCTGTGGGTAGTTATGCGTATACATTTTTGAAGGAAGGAAATGAATAAATTTATAAATCACTGACCGTGACTATGCCTTAATTATTCCGCCGAGGTCTACTAACTATTAAATAATTACATATACAGGGTGTTAATGTGTCTGTATAACTAAGTGACCATTATGGTTATATCGTCTTCAATTTGAATGATTACATCCACAGATAACATTCCTAACAGCCGCTTTTTTATGCTTGATAGATTAGCCTTTGACCACTATCTCACTGATGGTAAGTGATGATGTGGTCGAAGATGTTGTTTAGGCTAACCTAGAATTACTGGCTCTCAGGGACAGCTGCCGGAACACACCGTTAGGTGCTTGGCGACAGATTTTCTACTTGAGGGTGGTAGCTAGCTAGGTGGGCATTCGCAAAATGCCCTACCACCATGCTGTAACGACTGCCATCCAAAGACAACAACCGGGACCGACGGCTTAACGTGCCCTCCGAAGCACGGAAGCGCTCAGTAGTAATGTCACCAGCGGTCACCCATCCAACTCATGACCGAGGCGGACGTTGCTTAACTTTGCTGATCGGTTCAGAATGGCTAAGCAAACTTCGCTACGAGCGCTTTAAAAAGCTGTAGTTTCATTCTCATATTTTTTTCTCATACAGCTACTTATGTGTAGTGATGGCACGGTGTTATAACCATAGACTTAGGATTTTTTCGCTAGTACATTCTATAAGCCTATGGTTATAACTATGGGCTGTCACGCAGGCGGTGTATGGTCGAAATCCAGCCACTTGGTATTTTGTGAATGATAGGATGGCTAGCTACCATCCTGAAGTAGAAAATCTGCCACCTAGCACCTAACGATGAGTTTCAACAGAGCTGCCCTGTAGAGCCAGTATCACATTCTTAGTTGCTTTTGTATTAGTTAACGACAGGTGAGCTGGTCTATTGCTATAAGCTATGATAAAACTCTCAGAACACGTAAGTGACCTGCGCAGCACTGCACCTTTGATAATAGACACCATACCACGTACTATAGTCTGCACTATAATGCTATAAGTATCAAACGCCACTCATCATACCTAGACCTACTAACTGCTCACGACAGCGATGGGGACCACCCCAGGGTCACTTTTATTCAAAGGTTTTGTGATGGAACATTCATTAGCTCCAGCTGATGCTTAAGCGGTAATCACTGCCCGTAACATATTCATTTCGTCACAAGTCGAACTGCACAGCATCATGCTGAAACATACAGTTCTTAAGTCTCAGGTGCCTGTAATTTTACTGGCTCTCAAGGACCAGAACACATTGTAAGGTGCATGGCGACAGCTTTTCTACTTGAGGGTGGTAGCTAGTTTCTTGCCCGTTCTTCTCGCAGTGGCTCTATAATTTTTGTATGCTGAACGTAGCAGTACAATGTAGTATATTTCAATATTAAAATTTGTAATTGACCTTCATAAGAGCGTCGTAGACGCCTAAATTGAATAAATGATTTTGACTTTGATTTGCGAAATACCCATGCAGTGCAGCTCAAGCCGGCGATGAGGATCGAACCAACGATCTTTTGGCACTGCAATCCATATTTATTACCGCTCTGCTATCATTGTTTCAAAAACTATACCGTCACGCCGAGACGAATTTAAAACTAAGTATCATACTACTAATTTTTTTGCAGAGACCTTAATACCAAAGCCGCTTCTGGACATGGCTGAATGCGCGAACGAGACTCACTTCGGTTGCGCCAAAGGGAGCTGCCTGCCCGCGGAGTACTTCTGCGATGGCTCCATAGACTGCGATGACTCCTCTGATGAAGTATACTACTTGACATTATTATCTCATTATACAGGGTTATTGGTAAAATGATAAAAACCTCTTAGGTTTGACTTATGCTAGTTCAAAAAACATTTTGAGATGATTTCTTTTTTTTTTAATTTTTTTGGGTATTTTATGTATTTTTGACGGAATAAGTACGAGGACCACCTGATCTGTATATTAATAGATGTTAATTAAAAGGCGCCACTGAACATGGCTGATTGAGCGAACGAGAATCACTTGGGATGCGGCAACAAAAACTGCCTGCTCCGAAATAGGTATACTTTTGCACAGGCTCCATAAACTGCGACTACTCCTCTGCCGAAAAACTACTTGACATTATTATCTAATTTTTTTTTACCGGCGGTATGCCTTTATAAAACTATATGCTACAGCTACTACAATAAAAGCATTTAGACAACCTATAAGTCATAGCAGACTCATAGGCAGTCCAAATGATCCAGCCCAGTACCAGTTGGCAGAGTGCCCAGCATGCTGGCAGCATTGCCCCGTTGAATTGCAATGCTTATTCGTTGAGCCAAATATGTGCCAGCATTTTGATCACGCGTCGCATATATAATTATCTCATTATATATCGATAGATTAATTACAAAGTCGCTACTGGACATGTCTGAATGAGCGAATTAACGAGACTCACTTTGATTGCGAAAACTGTCTGCCTCCGGAGTACTTCTGCACTCATTTGATCACACACTTACCTGGTGGAAATCGACGGCGTGATCTACGCTGAATATGTCTGCATGGAAGATACTTATTCATACTGTACTTTAGACTCCTAGGTTATATCTACAGGGAATAGATATTCTCTGAATGAGCGAGCGATCCGTCTGTTGCAAATCCTAATTGGATAGAGAAAAAAGCGACTAAAGGAAAATAATTTAGCAAATTAATCTCAGCACTTTATTCACTTCTACACATTCGTGTATTGGCAGATTGTTTTAGTAGATATTAGGTATAGGCGTACCTAATTGAAGTCGGTACCGCGCCGATTCAAAACACTGACCTCACATTGTCTTGGTCCGATTTCCTCAAGTAATTTTATACTTTTAGAGCCCGTTTCAGAATGTCATGATAAAGTTTCGGATTGCTATGCAACACATAAAATAGCTGAATGATAAAAATTAAAAATGACTTAACATGCAGCGCGTTTCAAGCTTTAACCGATGGATAGGCTAAATCGATGACTATGAAACGCAAAGATAGTGTTTTTTTTTATTAAATATATTCTGGGTAGTAAAACCGGCACTTACTCGAACATTCTGAAACAGGCCCTTAGGGCCCGTTTCAGAATGTCCTAATAAATTTTCGGGTTGCTATGCAACACATAAAATAACTGAATGATAAAAATGACAGTTGACATGCAGCGCGTTTCAAGCTTTAGGCTAAATCGATGACTATGATAGGCTAAATCGATGACTGTGAAACGCAAAGATAGTGTTTTATTTATTAAATATGTTCTGGGTAGTAAAACCGGAACTTACTCGAACATTCTGAAACAGGCCCTTAGTGTTGGACTTCGATATTGTTTTGTTAAACATTTATTCACTAATTTCAGGAGTGCGTAATGCTCACAAGATCATTCCCTCGCCTAAAATACAGCCATTGAAAAAAATTGCAATTGCGATTAAATCATTCAGGTGCGCAAATAAATTATAGACAATGGATTATAACTTAAAAACTATTCAACCGGTTTTGGTGAAATTTATATGGAACCAACTTGAAGGTATATTCTACCCAATAAAAAAAGAATCATCAAAATCAGTTTATGATTAGCGGAGTAATCGCGTAACAAACATACAATCGAATCATTGAGAACTTCCTCCTTTTTTGAGTCTTTTGAAAAGTATAAGAAGAAAAAATCGGCCAAGTGCGATTCTGACTTGCGCACGAAGGGTTCCGTACCATTAGCTATACAACATAAGACTTCATATTTTAACCTTTTTTGTTTTAACGTGCGCGAGTCCGACTCGCACTAGGCCAACTTTTTGTATTTGTTGTTATAGCGGCAACAGAAATACATCATCTGTGAAAATTTCAACTGTCTAGCTATCAGCGTTATTGAGATACAGCCTGGTGACAGACGGACGGACGGACGGACGGACAGCGAAGTCTCAGTAATAGGGTTCCGTTTTACCCTTTGGGAACGGAACCCTAAAGAGCAGTGTACTAACTGGCATGTACCGACCCCAAACAATCCAGAGCTAGACTCAGAAAAATTATGATTACAGATATTATAACAGCAACTTGAGTCATGGTTTTCATTTGCTTTTACTTTTTCGATTAATAGTAAAGTAGGAAGTATCCTACTTTATGTAGTGAAATCGTCATTATTACCTGAAATCTACTTCCGTTTTATAATCGATAATCAATGAACTTCATGATTATCTTTGATGATTATGCAGCTTTCACTTTATTGCAGAAATGATGATTCAGCGATAAATACTTCGAGAACCCCAGAACAATTTATTGTTTTGAGATTACAAGTCTTATACTCAGTGTGTGAAATAACTAGTTGAAGTCGGTATCATGATAGTCCAATAGTACCAATTATCACAATATTGTGCGCATGGTACCATTTTTTGGTTAGTTTCAGTGGTGCAGTGTAATTCAAAAACGGCTTCACAGATTTTGGTGAAATATAAATGGGAGCAAACAAAAAGCATCAACTTTCAAATAAAAAAGAATCATCAAAATCGGTTCACCCAGTCAAAAGTTCTGAGTTAACAAACATTAAAAAATCAGACGAATTGAGAATCTCCTCCTTTTTTTGAAGTCAGTTAAAATATATAATAGGTACTTTTGAACTATCACTCCAAGAAGATATTTCACACTTTTGAGTGTTGAAGTCTGTTCCATTTTTAGGCAAATTTTTGATCGCTAATGTCGCATTGCAAGTATTATATATAATAAACCTTGCCTGTTTTTTTTATGCCTGATAGGTTAGCCTTTGACCACTATTTCACCTGATGGTAAGTGATGATGTGGTCGAAGATGTTGTTCAGGCTAACCTAGAATTACTGGCTCACACCGTTAGGTCCTTGGCGACAGATTTTCTACTTGAGGGTGGTAGCTAGCCAGGCGGGCATTCGCAAAATGCCCTACCACCATGCTATAACGACTGCCATCCTAAGACAACAACCAGGACCGACGGCTTAACGTGCCCTCCGAAGCACGTGTACGCTCAGTAGTAATGTCACCAGCGGTCACCCGACCGAGGCGGACGTTGCTTTACTGATCGGTTCAGAATGGCTAAGCAAACGTCGCTACGAGCGCTTCAAGTTCGTTCATATTTTGCATATATACAGGCATGTCTTATTTTTGAAAGAGTGGTCAATATTTGTACATGCGACTCTACCATATTCTTAACCATCGATTGCTTGTTATACTTTTCTAATTCCCTACAGGGTTGGTGTGACGTCAATTACGACCCCAATGCCGCAGAGCCTTGTGATCCCACGGTGTGTGTTTTACCGGAATGTTTCTGCACCAAAAACGGCACAGATATACCAGGAATCCTTATTGCTAGTCAGGTAAAGTTTTCTCTAACATCAGTCTCGTATCAGTGAAACCAACATTTTTAATTAATGATGACTTATATTAAAAGAATAGCTGCACCCTGCGGTTGAAACCGCGTAGAAAATGGAGAAATATAATGATGATGATGAAAATAATCCTATGTGTAAATCCAGGACCTAAACTACCTATATTCCAAGTTTCACCCAAAATGGTTAAGCCGTTTCAGCGTGTAGAAGTTACCTACTTATATAAACTAACAATCTTTTGCATTTATAATATTAGTGAAGTCATTAATCAATCAATCACTAATTACTAGGTACCTATACTATAACAAGATGTAATTTTCATATATCTTAAAATAATAACCAATAAATTAAAGGTAATTTAATTTAATTTTATATAATTAAATTTATAAGTTGTTATTTTAATAGTGCATGTTGGTAGGGCATTTTGTGTATGCCAGACTGGCTTGCAACCATCAAGTAGTAAATAAGTCACCAAGCACCTAACGGAGTCTTCCGGCAGCTGTCCTTGAGAGCTAGTAGGTAATAAGCTAGCTAACCTAATTCTAGGTTAGCCAGAACAACACCCACATCATCACTTCATCTGGTGAGATGGTGTTCAAAGGCTAACCTATCAGCTATATATATTATATATTTAAAAAATAGTATTTCATCATTGTCCTCAGCTGGAAGAACTGTTGAACATATTCCTCCTATACTTGGCCATAAGCCACTCGCACATCTACGTGCCTCGTGGGGTGCCGGGTTAGAAAGTCACACCCCCATTTCTTCCTGCGGGTGTCGTAAGAGGTGACTAAGGGAAAAATACCAGAAGGTGGGCAGCAGCTCTCAGGCCCTCTGAGAATTTCTTAAATTGTAATTCGATCACCAAGACGCTTGCCAAGCGTGGGGATTATGGCAGTGTTCAGCAGTGGATAATCCGGCTGTTGCAGAACATATCTACAAGAGACTGCGAGACGTCGCCAGTCCACCTACTGGAACACCTATTTATAACTCGTCTTGCGGTGAAATGTGGTAGGTACACATTCGGGAAAGCTTCCCTATATTCATAGTTGGATAATATGTTTCAGAGATTCTAGCCAATCAGCTAAGTATTAGTAAAATAATAAAATAAAACTTTATTTCAGACACCTCAAATGGTAACCCTAACCTTCTCCGGCGCAGTGAACCACGAGAATTGGGATGCGTTTTCCAAACATTTATTCACATCGGAACGAAGAAACCCCAACAGTTGTCCCATAAAAGCAACTTTCTTTGTCTCCCACGAATACACAAACTACAGACATGTCCAGAAACTTTGGAACGATGGCCACGAGATCGCGGTTAATTCCATCACGTAAGTGCATATGTTAGCTTTTAGCGAAAGTTGACCCACAAAAATTCCACCGAAGCAAAAATAAAAACAACACGGCTGTCGCATAAAGGCCATTATTTGTCTCACAAGAGTGTCAACAATGAGTATCTATGTAATCACTAATGCCAACACTACGGACACTTCCAGAAACTTTGGTATGACATGCATAACGTAAACGTGTGGCTTGTGTGGTAAGGGTATATTTTAGACGAACGCCCCCATACAAAACGCAGCTCCAATCTCATTCTAATAATAGCGAATAAAACGCAATGATTTTTTACCTACGTAATCACTACCCTAATATCTAGGTTTGTGGTGCATCACATTTTCATTAAATTATACAGTTTTGAAATTACACTAGCTCAAAAACTCGTAATTTTAGTTAAAAGAAAGACCCAACTTTAAGCATCTCTTTCAAGAAAAACAAGCATGTTTTTAATATTTCTATTGCACCACAAACATGGAGAATATAATGAACTTTATATAATGGGAAGTTATTTATACATGTGTACTATACTTCTTAAATAAATCTGGAGCTACGAATAACTGGCTCAAACTCCTAAAAACGAGTGCTATATACTAAACGCTATATAATAAAAAAATAATTATTAGTCCAAAAGAAAAAGGATTTAAGCCAGAAACGATAGGTCTAATAATATACTATATTTACATGCGAGTTTTTTTTTAATAACAAGTTGAGTTTATGTAAAAGTTCACGCTTTGGCTGGCGGGTATATGTCCTTAATAGGTATTCACCAAAAGGAACTCCAATTAGTGGGAGAGCCGGTTGCAAAAATACTTACCTCATCGGGTACCCCAATAGGTATCAAAATTAGATCTGCCAGAGCCGATCCGGAGGGGCCTTAGAAATAATGGATATTCTTTGACGTATGTATTTTTGTGTGAAAATTACGTCATACCCGAATTAAAGTGCTAGCTAGTTAAAAATGGAATTATGTAAAAAAAAAGTGGATCTGCCATTGCGCACCCTGCTGGAACTACGTGGCAGACCCCCAAATTATGACCTTCCGATACGCCCAACCTACCTCATCGAGTACCCTGATCTGATTATATGCGCCGCTCCGTA
Organism: Plagodis dolabraria; assembly: GCA_963854805.1. Taxonomy (NCBI): domain Eukaryota; kingdom Metazoa; phylum Arthropoda; class Insecta; order Lepidoptera; family Geometridae; genus Plagodis; species Plagodis dolabraria. The sequence continues at coordinate 11,686,288 of OY978457.1, forward strand.
AAAGCCACTATCTTCGTGTCACTCGAATGCTTACCCATCTACAGGCATGAACAGAAACTTGGCTTATGTGCGAATATTTAGTCCAATATTTTTTTTACCACCGGAGCCAAAATCCCCGAAGCGTGTCCCCTAAAGATTAAGTTCTTCGTCTCACACGTACGTATAGGTAGATAGCTACAACAGACAAGCCCAGAAACTTTAAGATATGGTCTCGAGATCACGGTTAATGCTATCACGTAAGTGCAAATATTTGTTTTGTGCGAAAGTTGGCCGGTTTGTTCAAACATTTAAGTGTTCCATGTCAATATCGTTCAGTTACACTGTTCTATTACATAATTACATGCCATAACTCGATGTACTTTGATATCACCAAGGGATGATGTCTAGTTCCTCAATCGAATTATCAATAACCTACCTATTTCAGGATTTATTCAAATAATTTAAATTACAATTTGTCATCCTTATGCGTAGTTGAGCGACGTGTTGACGGTTGGACCAACATATATAATTAGACCTTAACCTGATGTAGTAAAGCAGATTCGTCCGGTAAGAGGCAACGAATGAAAACTACCAGAAGCAGGCCTTCTGCAGAAATACCATCTTACACTGCGATCCCTAAGACGCCTGCCAAGCGCCTTTATTCAACGGTGGAATTCATAGTAGCTGTTGATGATGATGTACTTACCTACTAGCTCGTAGGTACCTATTATACCAGGATTCAGAGGTTGAAGCCTGGTTAACGATATTCAATAATATCATTTCATCGTTTTTACAGGCATCGCGGCCCAGAAGACTGGTGGTCAAAGAATGCCACTGTAGAAGACTGGTTTGATGAAATGGTTGGACAAGCCAACGTAATCAATAGATTCGGCAGAGTACGAATGGAAGATTTTAGGTGAGTTATATACATATATCTATATATTATGCCTCTATCGAGCTCAATGAACATAAGACAAAACTTTTTACGATATCCACTTTTATTGGCTTCCTTCCTTTCTCTTTTTGTATTATTACCTGAATGCGAAGATTTAAGTATATGTGGGTTTGTTTTGTTTATTCTTACCAATCTCCTCTAAAAATATTGATTGGGTTTTGATGAATTTTATACCCCGATTCTCAATTTTGTATCATAATAATCCTGATAAAAGTGCTAAGTCACAACCCGACCGAGCGCGATACGAGTATAACGGCACGCGGGCACAAACTACCCCAAATAAGTTAAAAACTTTACTGATACGGGCTAATCGTGGAACTCATTAAGAGGAAGTCATTACTGAAAAACGCCATGAGTTTTGCTACCTCGTCCCGAGCAAAGGTGCGCGGTCGCGGGGAAACATTCTGCGCTCCCCGCAGCGCGGCCGGCGGCGGCGGCATGTGGGGGCATTGCCCTTTCGATACACGGCACGCAACAAGGTACGAACGACGCGTTGCGTACCATAATCTACTTCGACAATACATACCTATACTATATAGGGTGGACGTCCCAACCAAATCTCAAACCAACAGACAGTCAACAGGTCAATAGTTCAGCAGTACTTTTTTTTTAATGCTGATAGGTATGTATTTGATCACTCTCACGATGATGATGTAGTCGAAGGTGTTTACAATCTTAACCTAGAATTACTGGCCCTCAAGGACAGCTGCCGGAACACACCGAAAGGTGCTTGGCGACAGATTTTCTATTTGAGGGACCACGCTAGCTAGGCGGGTTAGTTTAGTTTATGTGTATAGTGTAGCAGTGTAATGACTAATGAGGCAGACATTATTATGTACCTAAATTGAACAAAACTTTTTGAATATATATTAGCGACTCGTCTACTACTGGAACGCTTGTAATGTTGAGTGCCTATAATTGACTGTATTGTCAAGTACTGGTTATTTCTTTATTTTATTAATATAATATACATATATGCATATATTAATATATACATATAATATATACGGATAAGTACAATCATTCACGTTCGTGGAGTTGAGCAGTTGTTTACTTAAAATGGACTACAATTGACTTGATAATGGTTGTAATATAACTACAGGGTTGCTAAACTTTACCTGTTTATGTTTTATAGGGAATAATTTTGTTTTAGTATACTAACCTATGGCTGAATTTCACCAATCTGTCATTTAATATTATATATAATTACATGGTGATCGGTCTTTGCAATTATAGAACTTCAAACCTAGTAGCAAAAGTTAAATTTAGAACGATGCCTGCACAAACAAAGCTCATGGATCTCACCGTCGGACCACAGGCCCATTTCACTGACGCTGGAAGAACTCCCTAGTAGAGTAGCTGCCAACATAGAGAGGCGGAAAATTAGTTGGGAGCCCTTCATGAAAGAAGCGCAGAAAAACACCACGACTGGCCCAATCATGACGGCTACCGACGTTGAAAGAGAATGCGCGAACCTCACCGCACCGATTCAAGTTTCCCTGGAGGCCTCTTCACACACAACCGCGCCTAGAGCGCTTCTCGACCCCCTCCCGGCGTGTATCAGGGACATGATATGTGAAAAAAGGGAAACAAGAAAGCTATGGCAAGATACCAGATGCCCGGTGCTTAAAAAGAAGCTAAAGTCACCGATTGAGCAGACAAGCCCTACAGGATCACGTGGGAGAGTCCTGGGAAGGAATTGTTGAAGCCGCTAGCGTACACATGCCCTCTGTTCACCGCCTATGCAGAAAGCTATCTAAAGCCCCTCAACCAATTAGACCGCTTATAGGCAGTGATGGTCTTCTCAAGTTTGAAGCTAAGGCTGTCCTTAGCAGGGATATTCGCAGAGCATTTGAAAATACAGTTCCAGCCGAATCCCTGCATAAACCAACAGTCCACGATGCTGCAGGTCACGAGGGTGGTAAACGAGATGTCCATGACCCACAACAAAAAAGAAGTCGAAGCGGTGATCCTGTTAGATATGGAGAAGGTGTTCTACAGGATATGGCATGAGCGGCTGCTAAACAAACTGTCGGATTCAGCCATCCAAAAGAAGACAGTGGAAGTCATCGCGTCTTTTCTTCGAGACAGAACAATTACGGTGGCGGTAGAAAACGTCCTGTCATCAAAGAAGCCAGTCAAAGCGGGAGTCTCACAAGGCAGCTGCATCTCTCCGATATGCTACGCCTGGTATACTAATGACATACCAGTCATCGGGTAGGTGCAGCTTGCACTATACGCAGATAATGCAACATACAACGATTTCTCCTATAAACCCGCCTTCGACGTAAAACGCCTACAGCCCACCTTAGAAGCCCTGCCAGAATGGTTGGATAAATGGCGTCTATCTATCAACATGCAAAAAACCTAGGCCATGTTGACAGGAAGAACGAAGCTGTCAGAACCCCCACACCTACTTGGAACTGACATTCCCTGGAAACCAAGCGTCACATACCTGGGTGTGATCATAGATAGATGCCTCTCATTCAAAACACACATCGATCCTATCGAAAAGTATCCATCGATAGTGCGGGAGCCGCCGGCTGCCGTTGCCAGTGACGCCAATCGGTCCACTAGGCTTTCACCGTGTAGGCGGTGGATCCACCCGGCACGGCTTTGGATTGCCCTGGTCGGAGCGGAGGCCAGGCCTAGGTCCGCACCCTTTGATCCCTCGACACAATGAAATGGCGTACGACCCAAAATGAAGCCTCTGAACACACAAGAAAGACACCACAATGAGCGAGCGAATACCACGAACTCACAAGATTAAAAGAAGCGTCAACTACATAACAAAGAGAAAGAGAGAGAGTGATAGATAGATAGATAAAACTTTATTGACACATTACAAATTTACAAACTTAGAACTTAAAAACATAAAATGATAGTGAGCGAACTACCGGCTGCCGCTGCCAGTGCCTGCCGATCGGTCCGCTGGGCTTTCCCTGTGTAGACGGGGGATCCACCTGGCGCGGCTTGGGATCGCCCTGGTTGGAGCAGAGGCTAGAAGGCCCTCACTAAGATTTCATATCATTATAAAATATATTTTGTTTATAGGTGTTAAAAATTAATACTCTGAGATATATACTAAAAGTTCACGTTTTTAAATTCTTAATACTGAAATTTTGCATTATCCATCCATGGTCTATGGTTCGAACATGAAGTGTAAGTTCGAAACATGAGTGAAACATATTCAGTTATAGATTCTACACCACTCCCCACAGTATTGTTGATATATTATTACTTCATTATATATAATATATTCACATATTATTAAATATAAATTTTTTAAAAGTGTATATGTCGGTGTTGGGTTGGGATATTTTGGCTACATAGGATTCATACTAAACAAAACCTATACAGAGTTTCATTCATAGTTTATTATGTATTTTAGTTTTATGTTTAGTACTGATATATGGTAATAGACCAAAGTGGAATAACGAGTGAATACGTGTGAAAGCGTAAATACCAGCTAGAGGATACAGGTCTGAATAACCTAAAAATAATCTGTAGTTAGATGTCTAAAACATAAGTATCTAGTTGTATATTATATCATATAGTCAATACCAAGAACCTTTCCTAAACCACTGGTCAACTACTGGAAATATTAATATAAATGTTCAATTTGTTTTGAGCAACGTGCATTTGGAGAAAATAGTAAAATCAAGTATAAATTAAACAAGTAAAAACCCCGACTTCAAATTGTTATTTTTCGTTAAATGTTTTAGTAGTTACATTGAATATAAAACTGCAATTTATATGTACTTATGAAATCGTGTTTCAAAGCCCTTCATTTTGATACGGCACTCGACAGGTTAGGAAGAAAAAAAAATATCCCATAATACGGCGACTAAAATCCACCAGTTAATTTGTCACTTATTTTTATGTGCTTAGTTTTACTTGCGCTGTCAATAAAAATCTTACGTTACACCTTACATTGAAATCGGTTAGACCGTTTAGAAGTAATGGTGGAATAAAGAAACTCACAAACATACATACATATATGAACTCTGAAAATATGACTCTCTTCTTTTTTTAATCTAACCATATCTTATTCATCACAATCCGTTAAGCAGTTTGGAAGTTATGGTGGAATAGAGAAACTTACAAACATGCATACATACATAAGCCCTCAAAACATACCACTCGTTTTTTTTGGGCAGTTGTGTAATAAGAATATTTTCAGTCACGTGAATTCTACATGGTTATGAGTTACTAAGTAACTGACTACATGGTCAACTATAGGCACACAATGCCATAGATTAGCTACTAACAATGTCCCAATAGTAAACGAATCTGAAGCTAAGATTGGTTCAAACTTATATAGGCTGTCGTAGTGACAGCCTTCAGATTCGATTACTATTGGGACATTGTTAGTAGCTAATCTATGGCATTGTGTGCCAAGAGTTGACCATGTAGTCAGTGTAAATTTAAAGTGCGTTTGAAGGAAATAATGGAAATAAGCATCTTTCTAGTAAATATCACGCGTGTCCTAGCCGGCACCTAATGCGTCCCAGTAGTAAACGCGGTAGCCAAGTTTTTCACAAACTTATTGCCGTCAAGCTACTAAAGTGTGGCCGTGACTGAAACTGTATTCCTATTGCTATAATTTGTATATTGTTTGTAAGAAGTTGTATGTAATTTGTTTTCTTTATTTGTAGCAATAAATAATTATTTTATTCTATTCTATAATTCTAAATTATACTCGGTAAATTTAAAAAATACGTAAAATTTACTTCAAAAGAACTAAGTACATCATCAAATAGGTGTACGGATTGAACTTCACCTGTCATTAGCATTCGTAATAGTAAAATGATAGCCAACTATAAGAGATAATAAGTAAGAAATGTGGCAAGAAAATCTAAAATTTTAATTTTTTTTATTATTTGAATATACTATTTAGGTATGATAAACCAGATTCAATTTGATAACTCTTACAATATTGACGCAAGTGATCAGCTATGGGTGACCGGTTCATGACTACGCCCACCTTTTAAAGGAATTTTGCAAGCTCTGTACTATTTAAAAAAAATCGGACAAATGCTAGTATTTCAGGTAGTGTGCAGATAGCTATTTCGGAATAAGGACGTCCAGAACAACCTAAATTTCCTCCAGATCGGAGTTATTTTTTTCACTTGGCAGACGTCGTCGAATAATAAATTCCAAATTTGGAATAACGACGTCGGGAACAATCTAGATATCGATTTTCAGCCAAATCGGAGTAACTTTATCCACTTGGCAGACGTCATCGAAAAAATTAATTCCAAATTCAGATTAAGGACGTCCAGAACAACCCAGATATCTTTCTTCATCCAAATTGGAATATTTTTTTCACTTGGCAGACGTCATCAAAAAATAAATTCAAATTTCGCAATAGCGACGTCGAGAACCACCTAGATATCGATTTTCAGCCAAACCGGTGTAACTTTCTCCACTTGGCAAACGTCATCGAAAAAAAAACAAATCTGGTATAAGGACGTCCAGAACAACCTATATTTGACTTTAGACAAATCGGAGCAACTTTCTTCAATTGGCAGATGGCATCGTTACGCAGTATTTACCTATATCAAAACACCTAATACATTTATCACAAAAAAATCAAAACTCCAAAAGATGTACAATGTCCCATACAAACAGAGAACCATACTGAAGTCGCTAAATCAGACTCACCCTACTGCCATAAAAAAGTGGTACGGTCAGAATCGTACCAAGGTTCTAATCCACTTTGGTATAGGAACTCCATTCCCAAGTGCTTTGGTTATCGTGGGCAGTTACCATGGAGACCAGTCGGGGATGTGGAAAATACATACTTGGTAAATTCTTGTATTGTATTTATTATTTAATTTCTTTGTATTTGTTATTATAGCGGCAACAGAAAAACAGCATCTGTGAAAATTTTAGCAAGCTGTTACGGTTCATGAGATACAGCCTAGTGACAGACAGACGGACAATAAAGTCTAAGTAAAAGAGGCCCGTTTTTACCCTTTGGTTACGGTACCTTAAAATATATCTTACCTATAGATACTTTCTATCTTGGTAGGTACTCTATTACAAGCGGAAAAATAATTTATAAGTACTTATGTAAATTTTTTGTAGCAAATATATTCGCAATCGCATTTTGTAACATAATATTAAGTACAGAGAGCTAAGTACCTACCTACATATTTTTTTAGCGTAGCGTGATAGTAGGACTAGCGTAGGTAGGTATGTATATACTAAATACAAATAACTACATAACGTAATAGTAGCAATCTCTTATCTAAGAACTTGACTCATGTGCAGGCTCATTCTCCGGTACATCACAGTACGTTATAAACATTTGTTATCCATTTCAAAAAAATACTGTCCACTCGCGGAAGTTCAAGATCTTAGCCGATGAAAGCAACACAGGTCCACCCAGCATCACGTTCTCCCCCGGACTGAGCGCGTAGGACGAAGAGATCTCGTATCGCATGCGAGCGAATGAAATAGAACAACGCAAGTTGCTTATAATGGAATAACGTAAGCGACAATGAGTAAATAATTTTATAAAAAAATAAGGTTTGTTAAAACGCAAAAAAACAAACAGGCATTTTATTATAACGGTACGAAATATTAATTACATATGATTTATTAATTGATTGGACTTACTTTATTGGCACAAAACGTAATTAAAGAAAATTTCACGATTTTTTTCTATCGGGGGAAATATTTACAATCGTGTTTTCAAAACAGCCAAGTTATAAGTTGTATCCTGTAGAATAATATATATTTATTTTATATCTGTAACGTCTGCGGTTTTTATAAAAGACCACTTCAAAATTACAGTTTTGCTCGCTCACTTCACGAATATTTTAAAATTTCATTCTTGATCATGCGCTCGAAGTGTCAAGTTCTCCTGATAGTTCCGGGTAAAAACGAAACGCGTCAAAAATTATTCCGGATGAGCTACGCTGTTTATGACGCCAGTCGCGACGCCGCGCGCCGGCTTAGCAGTAAAATTAAGCGAAATTGTCAATAGAAATATTTTAATTTTTTTAAAGTGTTTTTCTGAAATATTTATTAATCTAACCAGAAGAAATGTTTCTATTATTTCTACTAATGACAAGCCTAGCTGTTGTATGTTGTCGAAGATATAAATTTACTTTAAAGGACATCGGCAAGACAAGTAAGATAGGTAATTCAGAGTTGAGGGTTGTGGTGTCAGTGTTACCAACCCTACTGTTTAAACCACGGATTTACCCTTCCTAAATCCGTGGTTTAAACAGTAGATTTAGTGATTTCACGTTGATGTCCCTGTATTCTGTTCCATTCCTAATTTTTACTGTTTTTCAACTTGCGTTTTTCGGCGCCGCCTATTACACTATGCAAACATTTTTTGATAACCACTACGTCCTACGTAATAAAATGCAATGACACTAGACGGCATTATGAAAACCAAATTACGCAACAGAATTTCGTCTACAACTATTAAAGGAGTAAAACGATTGTTATTTATTTGAAGCCACAGAAAGGCACATGAAGAAATTCAACATAAATATGTATGACTATAGCTTTCCGGGCGTGCGTGGCTCCGCCCGCGCGTATGTCAGCTATCGCGCAAAAACATTAACCTCTTTTTGCGCAGTTGGATAAAAACTATCCTATGTTTTTTCCCGGGTCTCAAACTATTTCCATACCAAATTTCATTCAAATCGATCCAGTAGCGTGAAAGCGTAACAGACAGACAGACAGAGTTACTTTCGCATTTATAATATTAGTAACTACTGATTTAAAAAAAATTATGAGTGTGATAATACTGAAGATGAGGCAATTGAGAACGAAACTGAAAAATAATTTTACTTCGATTTTTGGTTTTTGTTGTTGCGATTATTATTATAACATTGAAATTGTTTATTGTTTAATTATGTAAGTAAGCAAACTTATGAAATCTGCCTCTTTTACTTTACCTACTGTTTTTTTTTTTGGCGAGTTGTTGTTTTTTAGTTTTTTGGGGTTGGCAACACTGTGTGGTGTGTTCATTTCAAAGAAGTAACATTTGAATTAGAACTTCTGTCTTACGTAGTTGTTAGTAAATAATTACATCCACATTCAGTCAGAATCTTCAATCTTGCTAAACAATGCAGTCATCAGCACTGCGGTAGTTATCTTTCTAAATTGCATAACAATAACCATTCTATAAACGCAGGTCGCGAACGTAATGGCTTTATTACGCATTACAATTTTCTCCTTTGCCCTTTGTTTCAAATTATCAAATAATTGCTATAATTAAGTAGGTACGCACTTTTGGAATTCACGGATGGTTTTGTAGAAGAAATTGCCAATAATCTGTCGGTCGATACAATAAGGGAACTTAGACTTACATTGACCGTTATTTTTTCAACATACTCTTGCATTTTTCGCAACCTAGTTAGGACGTTCAACCTAGTTAGAAATTCCGTCTCTATCGGACTGCATTGCAAATCAAGATCGTAGAGCCACCTGTCTGGATCGACCTCAGGGTCGTTTTTTGCTAGGCACCCAATTCGTAATGAATACCTAATTCTTATTTTACTAAATAACAAATTTACGAGATAATAAATTATAGTCATGTGCGGTATTCGAACCCGCGGCCATCCACCCCTATAACCGGGGTATGTTCTGACCGACTGAGCTAACATGACAATACATTATGACTCATAACTCTAATTTTTGCTCTCTTTCTTCAACCTCATACGATTATGGGGATCTCTCGTAAATTTGTAATGTAATTCTTAGAGCAGACGTTATTGCAAACATAACAATATTAAAACTAATTATTTTGTTAAATAAAGCTCATTGTTATCAGTTAGGTATGTAACATTATTACTTATTTGTGAATGTAAGCTACCGTACCCAGCAAAAGGTAAGTAGGTAGGTACCCAAGCCCAAAGCATAGATAAATGAATATTTATCTGTGCCCAAAGCACCGCATTCAGTTGAGTCCGCGATGGCGTGCAAGTTAAAATCTTGTTTATCGTACTTTAATGATATCTGATTTTTTGTTCTTACCTCAAATGATAAGCTCAAAGAACTGACAAATAGAAATGAAAATTAATCGCCTCGTTACACGCCACCGCGGACGCAGCTAAACGCGTTTGGTTTCCAGGTCGTAGCACCTGACGTAAAGAAACTATGTGATAAAATAGCACCACGATAAAAACCATGTGGCGTTAGTTACCTATTGCTTTAAGCAAATGTCGATTTACTAGACGTACGGGATATACCAACCGCACACAACACTGACCTATCAACTGACAGTTGCACATATTTGTGCAATACTCTACTTAGTTAGAATCTTATAAAATATTTTTTATAAGATTCTAACTAAGTAGGTATGTCATATACTTATCATACCAATTATATAGTTGTAATTGCATTTTCTCCGCCACAGAGGCCTTCGTGTTCCGTATCTATCAGTGGGCTGGAACCGGCAGTACCTCATGATGCAAGAATTCGGCTTCGTTTACGACGCAACTGTGGTGGCGCCGGTGGCTGATCCCCCTTACTGGCCTTATACTTTGGACTATAAGATGCCGCACAAATGTACAGGTACTTAGAATTTATAATATTTTTTTTTATGGGAGGACTAACTTGCAGGCGGCTGGCCTCGCGTAAGTGATCACCTGGCTATGGACTGCAACGCAGCTGGTCCATGGTTTGAATCCCGCCGCGGCTTGAGCTTCCCCGCAAGGTGGAAGGGCAACTTTGGCCTGGCTAGCGACCACCCTCAAGTAGAAAATCTGTGGCCAAGCACCTAACGGTGTGTTCCGGCAGCAGTCCTTGAGAGCCAGTGAAATAACAGGCACATATGAGACTTGACAACTATGTCTCAAGGTGATATGACGGGCGCAGTGCAATCCGTGACTTGTGACGAAATGCATCTGTTATAGGTAGAGGTTAGTCAGCTTAACACCGCTCACAATGCGGTGCAGCTCAAGCTCGTGGCGGGGTTTATACCATAAGACCTACGCAGTAAAGAAATAGATACTGGGCAGTATTGTGTACTGTATCAGTGATTCAAACACTATGGTGTACTTTCACATTCTGTCATACAAACTGGTACTATACCCGCCATTTTCTACGAACTTGGATAGGCCTATCGACTATTTCCTGTTTCCTAACCTATACGAATGCAAGGCAGGAAGATTTGGTTCGTAAGAGGTAATCAATGCTAAAGCAATTCCTTATTAAGAAAACCTTGAAAAATCGCATACTTCGGAAGGTATTAAAAATTCTAGAAACGATGGTCAAGGTGCATAGCGCTTATGCATTTTATTTCGAACAATACAGACGAATTGAGAACTTCCTCCTTTTTTGGAGGTCGGTTAAGAATAAAACCAAATAAAAAATTGTACATATTATTTTTTGTGAGTGGAGTGAAAATTTGATAAACCGATTTCGATGAAATTTTGCATAGAGTTCTTGTTTTGCTTACATAAAATAAAGATTTTTTCCCGATTTGTTGAATACCTCTTTCCCGAAGAAATTCTTTATAAACAAGTATCAGGTCAGGCTAGGTCACGGACAGCCGCTTTTAGTATCCACAACCTACCTAGGTACTGTGAAAAAGTGCTCTCACATACATAGTTAATTTACTCTAAGAAGATGCACTAACTCAAGCTAAGTAGAGCGTGAGAGCGATGACGAAATAAGACTCGGGAGACAGTGTCGGTGATGTGATACACATCTAATTAATTGTCGCCTGCCATTGCAAACGTTAGATCTTACTTACCCACTCCACGGAATAAAATTATGGTTACGACATAACCCACTCTACCTTTGCGGTCTGGGAGTCACCAATATTGAGAAATAGAAAAAAATAATAATTAATAAACCCTTTCTCGATGGATTCGATTCGTGCTTTGAATATACTGATTGATTTTCAATAGTTGTGGTTGGTGATCATTCAAATTATCCTAACAAAAACTGTCAGACAGCTATTTGAGGAGTTACAAAATTACAAATTTACGAGAGAAAAAATTGACCACTCTTCGAGATTCTAACGCACATGGCTATAATTTTTTCTCTCGTAAATTTGTAATTTTGTAATGTAATTCGCCCAGCAGGCGTCATTGCAAACTTAACAATATTAAAATTATAAGGTTGCGTCATCATTTACTACTTTAAAACCATTTGCAAAATTGGTCTTGTTTGTAGTACAACGCAAGTTGAACTATAGGTGTCGCTCCATCCCAATACGATGGTTGCATGAAGAACGAGAGCAAGAATTACAGTTATGTGTCATTGTGTCATGTTAGCTCAATTGGTTACAGCATACCCCGGCTAAAGGGGTGGATGGACGCGGTTTCGAATCCCGCACATGACTATAATTTTTTCTCTCGTAAATTTGTAATTTTGTAATGTAATTCGTCTAGCAGGCGTCATTGCAAACTTAACAATATTAATATTTGTGGAGTACAAATGGCCAAGTAATAAATATCTTTTCGGACTTCGTATCACTAGGGCTACCCCAATTACCTAATACGGTTCCTGAGTCATGTTTGGGTTTTCTATCATTATCTTCGATTGTCAACCGGCAGCGCAGCGCATTCTGCGTGCAAGATGCACATTGTTCGAAGGAATGCGGAATCATATTGTCACGACTTACCACCGATTACTTACATTACAATACGCAGTTTGTAATAGTTTGTTTACTTCGCTTTAACTACTACCTGTTGTAGGCACATTCCGGCACGGACGAAGTGGTTCATTCGAGATTTCCGGTGTATTACATTCCTGGTGCACCTGTTCATTATCACATCACATAAGGCCACCTTTATACAAGACGTCGCGTCGTAGTGTGGCTCTAAATTCTGATACCTTCCATCATCTACCAAGATAGAATCTCGAAGAATGGTACATACAGCAAAACAATAAAATATACAATAATAACAAATACTTTTAAAAGTATCCTAAAAAACATTAAATAATATTTAAATAAAACACTTAAAAAAGCATAAAATTATATATCTAGTGACAATTCCGCCTAATTTTCCTGTTATCTACGTGACGTCATAAACATCACGCAGCCTAACCGGAAGAATACCCGACTAGTTTCGCTTCTAAACGAAGCATCTTCAGGAGGTCTTGACTTACCGAGCGCACGATCGAGACTAGTCTCGAGACGACTAGTCTCGATCGTGCGCTCGGTAAGTCAAGACCTCCTGAAGATGCTTCGTTTAGAAGCGAAACTAGTCGGGTATTCTTCCGGTTAGGCTGCGTGATGTTTATGACGTCACGTAGATAACAGGAAAATTAGGCGGAATTGTCACTAGATATATAATTTTATGCTTTTTTAAGTGTTTTATTTAAATATTATTTAATGTTTTTTAGGATACTTTTAAAAGTATTTGTTATTATTAAATATGGATTTCCGCAAAGTAACGCCTGAATCTATTCATTAATAAAATATACAAAATGATAGCTTGGATAGGTAGTAGTGGCTGAAACTATAAAAAAAAATTTAGGGCGTGCCCTTCGTGAGTGTCTGTACTTTCATGATATCCCGAAACAAAAGGGCGCAAGAGTATAATAGTCGTGGCAATACTGATTCCGCGGAATTGTCCTATGCTGAACACAGCCTCTCCCATTAGGCGTGGCGCTTTAGGATGGCAATGTAAGATAACAGTTCCTCAAAAGACGCTGCTACCCATGCACCTTCCGGTATTTTACCTTTAGCCGCCTCTTACAACACCCACGAGAAGGCATTGGGGACCGTACATTCAGGCGTTTTACTTAAAAATAACGTCCATCTGGTGCGAAAATTGTTAAAATTACCCCCATTTCGTTCTAGGTAACAACCAATACTGCCCGACTCGGAGCTACGCCGGCCTATGGGAGATGGTGATCAACCCTCTGGTGAAGGGTAACCACTCCTGTGCCACCCTCGACTACTGCCCATCGAGTATAACCGGGGATGATGTGTACGACACACTGATGCACAACTTCAAACGGCACTACTTGAAGAACAGGGCTCCTTTTGGTATCCATCTAAGCTCCACTTGGCTGAGGAATAATGAAAAGCTGAATGCTTTCAAGGTAAACTTTTTACTCGTACTTATTTCTTTCGACGTAAAAATGTGTTACTTTTTGATTTGACTAATAACTGCCCCTATAGAGTATGGCCGGGGATGATATCAGTGGCAAATGGTGCACAACTTCAATATGCACTATATGAAAAAAAGTGTTGAAATTGGAGAACACCGTCTTTTATGTTTTCCGAGCTTCGGAGGGCAAGTTAAGCCGTCGGTCTCTCAGCAGTTTGTCTGTGTTTCCGGTTAAAAAAAATATTGGGGTCTTCAAAACGCGAGTGAATAGATACCTTCTGGGTAAGCGCACTCAATCATCGATCGCATCATCACTTAACTTCAGGTGAGATAGTAGGCAAGTGCTACCCAGTACAGTATAAAAATAAAAGTTGTTACAGTATGGTGGTAGGGCATTTTGCGATTGCCCGCCTGGCTAGCTACAATCCTCAAGTAGAAAATTTGTCGCCATACACCAAAAGGTGTGTTCAGGCTAGTTTCAACAACATCTTCGAACTCATCATCACGTATCCTTAGGATAGTGTTCATAATAGCCTATCAGTACTAATATTATAAATGCGAAAATAACTCTGTCTGTCTGTTACGCAAAACTACTGGCCCGATTCGTATGAAATTTGGTATGGAAATAGTTTGAGACTCGGGACAAAACATAGGATAGTTTTTATCCAACTGCGCAAAAAGAGGTTAATGTTTTTGCTCGATAACCGACATAAGCGCGGGTGGAGCTGCGCCCGGAAAGCTAGTCAGCTATAAAAAAAAATGTTTCATTATTTTCTTAAGCTGGAAGAAGTCCACTGGTGAATATATGCCTCCCCTAATTGGCTATTAGCCCCTCGCATACCTACATTAAAGATCTATCCACAGTCCATCTTCCAGTGAAGTTCCGTACACATTCTAGGATGTTTCCCTTTATTCATAGGTTTTTAATATGTTTCAGAGATTCCTGGATGAAATTTTGAAACTACCAGATGTTTACTTCGTAACACACAAACAAGTTATTGACTGGATTAAGCGACCAACCCCAGTGCTTCAGATCAACATGTTCCAGCCTTGGTTGTGCTACGATCGACATTTCGTTGATGCAGAAATAGCTTGCAGCAAACCTAGAACTTGTAAACTGTCTTCCAAAGTATTAGAACATGATAAGTACATGATTACTTGCATGGAGTGTCCCAAAACATATCCTTGGTTGAGAAATGAGTTTGGTTTTGATTAAATATAAGGATAGGAATTGAGTTTTGTAAATAAGTGTCTAGTGAGTTACCAATATGATATGAATTATAGAATTTTAAATGTGAATTAATTAAGTGATGCTCCAGATATTATAGGGATTTTCTATAGCCCAGTATTCCTTGCAATACCAACATATTATGATCACAGAGAAGCTAATCCTATTGACTTAGATTTTGTATTTTTTATGTTCGTCCTCTACATTCATGATACCCTTTTTTATTACTGCTAGTCTTCCCATCTGTTTAAGGTATTGTACAGGCAAACATACAATAGTAACTGGCTCTCAAGAACAGTTGCAGGAATATACTGGAAGGTGATTATGGCTTTAAGCGGCATCCTAGAGTCTGTATACTCACCTAGCTAATCTAGGACAGTACACATTGTTGGTGACAGATATTCTACTTTAGAGTGGTAGCTAGCCAGACGAACATTCGCAAAATGGCCTACCATCACGCAAAAATTCTCATCTGTATGTGTCAGTTCCAAAGAGATCTATGTACTGTCGACTCTCGTTAATTCAAACCTGCGAAAATTCGAACCTCTCTACAATTCAAAGTTATCATGAGAGAAAATCTCTTTATATTTCGAACTAAATCTTTTTACATTTTTATGCACTTGGTAATTCAAACGAAAAAATCAACACTACGCATCCAAATGACGCGTTAATTCGAACTTATCGGCGTCAAACACTCGACAATTCGTAAAGAATAAGTCACTTGATCCTCTTCTAAACAAGTCCGAGTAATCCATCCCGCCACTGAGACATTAAGTACGTTGCAGAACAAGCTCAAGCTTGTGTCATCGTACACAAGCCTTTGTTTTGTCAATGATACATTTGACATACACTTCAGCCCGAATTGGTTTCTATTCACTTAAAAATTTCGAACCATTTGATATTTCAAACACCCGGTAATTCGTAACATTTTAAGAGTCCCTCGAGTTTCGAATTAACGAAAGTCCACTATATATAGATTTTGTTACCTTATTAAATACTATATCAACATCAGTGATCATTGTATCACCATCTTAATATTGTGCAATAATTTATTACAAATAACTTAAGCTTCTAATAAAAAATAAAAATAAATGCCCTTGGTTTCCTTATGTTTTACTTATATTAAGACTTACAAAATAGTTTATTACAAAATATACTTAAGGCTAGCCTTCTTGAGTGATGAAAGGATTGGGTATAGCTTCCATACCATCCATGGGGCATATAAGCACTACTGAGGTTCCTCTGCACACAACAAGGCCTAGTGCTCTTGTATCTTCAAGCAACTTGTATGGGTCATCAGGATCTAAGAACAAGAAATTTACCACAATTCAATGGCTACATATGATATGGTATATGTTTAGATGTGTTAGGCTAAAAATACAAACCCCTCTAATATCTTTGTTACATACTAAATAGTCCATAGACAATTAATTTGTTTGTTAGTCATCACAATGAGTGCAGGGGTGCGTTTAGGCGAGTAGAATAAATTTTCACCAGACGAAAATTTCGCCGATGCGGTCCGCCTAAACGTTGTCATAGCCATACGTCAATTATTGTTGTCAAATTCAAATGACATTCGGCAACGAAGTTTTTATAATTATATAAAACTTGAAAAATTATAAAAAATCCTGGATACAATGCATTTAAATATTATATACATTATTATTATTCTCTAAACCCGCGATAAAGTAGAAAAAATTTAAACCCAAACCAACACAAAAAAATCCAACAAGAATACCTACAAGAAAACACCAACATATGTACACAACTTGTCTTGTTATATAGTATGTCTTCCCGCCCTTCCGTAATCTTTGGTATTATGATTGAAGTAACATGACATATAGCTTAAATCTGACAGCCGACGAAAATTTAGCGACCTAAAAAGGTCGCTAAAATTTAATCTACTTAGAGAAGATTTAACCAAGCGGAAGCGCCTAAACGGGGCATATAAAATTTTAGCCTGTGCAAATTTTCGCCTCGAGGAGGCCGTAAACAGGGTGTTTGACGTTTATCTAGTTTAAATCTTATCCTGGCTAAGTCGCCTTAACGCACCCCAGGATAAGTACAAATTTACTGAAAACACTGCACACACACAGATTCAAATAATGACCTTTAGTGGAATGGCATGCATTTTTAGACTGACAACTCTCCTGGTACCTTGCTATTGGACCTTGGTTGGGGGTATATTATACTGTCATATAATTTTTCTACTAACTTTAGTCTCACTGTAATTTTGTCAAATGTCTCAGGCAGGCCCTATACTAAATTGCTATTCTAGCTAAAATTAGAAGAAACACCTAGTGTAGGTACTGATCCTAAGCGGCTATCAAAGAAATGTACCCATTGGACACTAAACAATCTTAATATGTAATGAGATATTGATGTGTTTGGCAGGGAAGCTAAAGTAACTTCTAAATTATTTAAATTAAAAATTTTGTGACTTTTATGTAAAACTGAGGTGGTACATGTAATGTACTTATTAGGTAATCATTCTTGTATGTTACTTGTTAGATACTATGACACATTTTAATTAGGGACATTTAATTATTGATATGATTATGACGCTGACTACAGTTGGAAAGTTATACCATTTAATCGCAAACATTGTCATATTCACAGAACCAAATGCAACCTCTCAGGTCTATCCAGCACAAGCACATCCGAGTATCAGCACAGAGAACACTCCTATTGTTGGCAACTGAAATGCAGTATTTGCCATCCAAAATTAAACTAGTGGCTCTCGGAGTTTGTCTTGGGGTTTTTTGGATTTTGTGACTCTTGGGTCACAAAATCCAAAAAACCATAGTTATATTCTGCAAACTCATGAAATTAATTTATGTTTAAAATATCTGTACAACATTAGAAACTAAATGACTTTTATTTTTAATACTTATTTTTAGTTATATAATTCACACTTGGTTGATTTTTAGCATTTGTTACTATAGCAGTAACAGAAGTACATCTTCTATGAAAATTTCAACTGTCTAGCTATCAGTACCTAGTAGCAGTAGTATGCTTTAAAGAGAAAATAGTTGCAAAAGTTATATGGATATGGGTTTGTAATGGGCATAGTAGGTATAGGCAATAATATTGGTCAACAAAAAATTCTATGGAATTATCAAATCAGCTCACAAAATTTCACAAGATTTGATTCAAAAAGGAGACCAACTGGACATACGAAAGTATTTTCATGTAAGCTAAAGCAGAGACACTTCGCTCGAACTTCGTTCTCACAGTCAAAGTTGCCTATACAAGCATGCCTCGTGATGATGTATATATATTATATATATATGATATTAAGAGTGCAGAGGCACAAAATTTCAATGATCTTTTAACTATGTAGTAACATGGCCTCAATTTGGTTGTCATATGCAAAAACGACTTCCTCGATACAGCCAGATATAATGAATTTCATATCAACCGTTTGAAGGTTAACCTTAAAACATGTGAAGTTGTGATAGGCCATATTATAAATCATATGTTAATGTATATTATAAATCTAATTGGGATAGTTGCTGCATACCATAGCATAATTTAATGTAGGTACCTCTAAGAAACTCTGTAGTATTATCCAGTACAAGATTTAGCAACGGGTCATATCCTTTGAGGATACCGGCCGCTTCTCGCCCACCGGCGAATTTAACACGAATGCTCTTCTCCAGGTATTTGCTCAAATCGAGAATTGATTCCTTTCTTCTTTTCTCTTTATTGTCTCCGCCGCCTTGAGACTGAAAGCATGTAAATATTGTTGTTTTTGATTGTGCCGGCAAAACTTTAATTCAATCTGTGTTCTGATTTTACCTTCCCTTTGTCACCCCCTTCTTTAGATGCCATTTTAGTAAAAATAAAATATTAATTTTATATGAAATTTCATATAAAATTTATGTATACATCATACAGGGCCGCATTCCGAGGGTCAGAGCCATAGAGAAAAGTAATATACCGGATAGATATATATATTAGTGGTTGCACCGGTTCTCAAAAAACCGGATAATCACCGGTTGGGATAGGTACCGGAGACTAATCGGTGTTTCTCTTAACTACCGGTTTATCGATAATTTGATGGGTAAACATTTCTGAACGAATTACTCAGTCGCGATAAGGGTCGGGATGTAACTTTGTTCGATATTACTCATATGAATATCATAAAATGATTATATTAATTTAATCTCACCTCATTCATACTATAAATGCGTTTTGCTTCTATTAACCTACACGGCAAACCATTATTACTACTAGGAGAGCACAATGAGGATTGTGCTCTCCTCCATCGTTGTTAGTAAGCTAGTATCCTTGGCTATACAACTCAAATATTCGCATCACGTTTAGCAAACGAAAAGTTATTCAAATCGTGAAATGAAAATAAAAATCTTTCATTTGATACATTTTGCCGCGCAAACACCGATGGAAACTTACGTAATAAATAATCTCTTAAGTACTTTTAAACTACTAAACCTAAACATCTGAAATAATTCAGGTGTATAGATTACATGTAAATAATCATATCAAAAGAAGAACCAAAGTCATAGGTGGTATAGTTATAAAAAAAAAATGCGCCTCTATAAAGTTTTCCCGCCAAAATTCTTTTAAAAAAATTGCGTTGTTTTAATCTCGTTACTACTTTTAAAATATTTATCCTAACAATCTGTAATAATTCATGGGTAAGGAACCATAGTAAATACTCATATAAAAAGAAAAATTAAAGTTTTAGGTGGAATAGTTTCAGAAAAATATTTTAAAATTGCTGTTTTCCGCCATTTTCGTCGTCTGTTCAAACCCCTTTTCCTGTAAAATTTTCTATACAAAGGTCTATTTTCATTTCTTTCCCTTAAAGCGAATATGATGAGGATTGCATTGGTACCAAGAAAATTATATGATGTTTAGAGATTACATCAAATAAATATGATTTTAATACAAAAACCGTCAAAATCTGTAAAAATATATTAACATTTTGCTGTTTGATCCACTCAAACTAAATGGATGAAAATGTTATTTTTGTATGGTGATATATTTTAGGGTATGGGGATATTAGGGTGACATGTTAAGGTAATGGAAAACAACTTAGAACTAAAAAAAACGTCACGGGGCGTCGAGGGAAAAAAAACATCGACAGTTTACTATCGATGCGCCATACCCGATCTACAGATTCAATAGATGAGGGGATAAGTAATAATTTGTATATTGACTATCTGGAGAATAACCGGAGAAACACCGGTTATTCAATAAAATCTCCGCAAAATCTCCGGAGGCTGAAATTGCCTCCGGTACACACCTCTAATATATATACCGTCAGAGCAGACCATACAAACAAACTCAGAAATAATCAAGTGAAATAATGACAACATGTAATGCACACAAATAAAACAGATATCTGACATTTGTACAAAGTCATTGCTTTAACGTATTTTATATTTTGTAGCGTAGCACTCAAATTTAGGGATTTCGATAAATCGCAGATAGCGTTGTGTTAAATAAGCAGAAATGAATTTCTACATATGGCAATAGCATTAACTTAAATAAGACATATGCCGAAACCCCAAAAAAGAAAAACAACAGTTGTCAGTAATTTTCCCGGTGACGATTAGGGATGGAATCAATTATGTAGTAATCGATTACTACATTGATACAAATCAGTAGCATAATCTATTATATTGTATAAGTGAAACTACAATGTTGAAATTTCTCTTTTTAAGTGACTTTAAATATTTTGGTAGTTCTCGTTTTAATTTTCGTCCTCTAATAATCACTTGTAACAGTATATCGTCGGTGCGCTTGCCAAATCTAATATGTGTTTAATTGCAACTTTTCAGGAGGAAGAAAAAACTTAGTAACTCATTTATTTTTTATCTTATCAAAAAAGTTTAATAACATTGTCATGCCAAAAAATATATATAATTACGAGACAACAATAATTTTCTTTTTACTTGCTCTCCTAAAGCACAATTATATTTTTTGTTACTTTCGATGCACATATTTGACCGGATTAATAATTTTTGTTATGTGAAAATTGCGCACATACAAATTTTGACTGAAACAAAAATCTTAAAAATTACTGTGTATGTGTCAAATACAAAGGAATATTATTTAAGAAATTAAAGGAAAACATAACAAAACTTCAATAGTTTCGTATGAAAATCTTATCAATATTATATGAAACGAAATATTTTGTGTTTGTACAATAAAAATACCAAATTTTCGTTTGATAGTGAGTGCTTACAGTTTTGTTTTACATAAATGAGTAGCATTATTGTACTAATTAATGCTAAATAATATACTTTCTGAGCAACAAAGAGATCACAATTATGTCACAATTCAGTTTGAATATAACGGGGATCACGTTCCTTTAGGTTTTAAGCAACCAAAAGTTCATAAAACAATTTGAACTTAGGTCCTAAATGATAACATATTATAAAAAAATCTTAGTATTTAAATACAGCGTAGCTTAATTATTGTATTCCTAGACACACCTACTAGTTTGTAACTATTTATTTTTATATAAGTACTGCTCAGTCATAATAATTAGTCTTTTGTTGTTTCATACAAGTATTACTCTGGAACTAACTATGGAGTGTAAAATGATGTTAAGATACTAATATTTTTAAGAAATCAATCAGAAACCAAAAACAAACCAATTTGATGGTCATCACTAGGTTTAAGGCAACTACTAGGTAATCATAAATGAACTGCCTTACCATAGCTTAGTTATGCTCAAGGCTACTGTAAACTATCGTATTTTGATTTCTCAACGTTCCTGGGCATTTTTCAGATGTTTGGGTACTGACCACCGCACATTCGTTGTGGCAGTAATTTCCAACCATGTGGATGTCGCAATTTGTAAAAAAATTGTCTCTTGTATAACGAAGCTGTTATATCGGTAACCACAGGATCACCTGTTCTTTTTCCTGCTCTGATGGAATCAAGCAAACTTGTCTTTTCAAAATCTTTGAAGAATGTGTAATCCAAGGCGATAGTATAAGGCTTACGACATGCGATGGGTCATTCATGACACATCATTTGGAGAAAATATTGGCAGTTTGAATAGTTGCTCCAAAGTCGAATGCACAATTTCCACCTTCTTTGTGTGCTTCTTTTCAAAAATAGTGTGTTGTATTTCAATATCTCGTTACTATGTGAGATTACATAAATCTGAGGCAAATATTTTGTAGTGGTTTTGGTATGTAATAATACTAATAAATTCATGAAATTTTAGTATCGAGCATTATTGTTATAATAATATTATCAGTTTGAATCGATGGTGATCATCCCTAATTCCTATCGCCAATTATTAATCTTGGAGATTGCCGTTTGATTTGTTTAATTTCCATGCCGGGAACTTAAATTTATTTCATTTTAAGTCATAAGTGAATTGTGCATTATTTTTATGATGGTTAAGATCATTATAGGGACGTTGTTATAGTACCAAATACGTTGTTACGATGAGGTGTAAAAATAAATTATGTTTGTTATAGTTGTAAGTAAGTAGATAAATTAGGATAATAAAACATATATAAACATATAGACTTTTGTATTTAGTTATCAAGTACTTTCTAAGGTTTTTAGCTGGATCTTAGTCGTGCTTATACTTTTGATGTTAGATGTTTTCGACCAGTGGCAGGAAGCATTGGTGATTTGGTACAAATATATAATGATTGAAAGCAATTTATAAGGTAGTAGGCTAAAATAAGACACATAAATATATAGTATATCTATAAAAAACTTATGGATATACTATATATTTATGTATTAAACATATATTATATGGGTACAGAGACCATATGAAACTGGGATGAGCCTTTATGATAAACAGATGGCAGCACTGTATTTTAATTTGTTTTATTTTAGTGCCATCTGTTATATAATGGAAATCACTAGCCGTGACGTCATCGAAAAAATCTATTAACACCTAGGGATGTCAAGTTTGGTCTCTATTTCGGTCATGGAAGTAATAAGTACTACGTACCAGGAATGAGCTCTATCTGTGCATCATGCAGCTAAAATAAAGAAAATGCTAAGGTCATAAGAGTCGTGTTGCGCGCAAAATAAAAATGAAGCCGAGTGAGAAGGCTACCACTGAACCCTGTGTCTCGTTCTAACAGTGACCTAGAGTTGCCAGAGCTAAGTCGATTTCAATCTTTTCATTGTTTGTCGAAAAATGTGCGATTGATGTAATGCATAATGAAGTACAAACATTTACTTCTAAAATGTTTCTAAACATAATTAATAATTTTTTACCAACATGTTAAAGCAATATTATTTGTTGCTACGTGTAAAGCCATACTAACGCAAACATTTTGCGATTGGCGTATAGGTTTTCTTTTATTTGTATGAAATACAGACTCCTACTTGACAACCCCACATGAAATTGCGGACTCGGACGTCAATAACGGAGGGTATTTTGATTTCGTGACATTTTTGAAGAATTTTAGTAAAAATGGGGAGAATTTGTGTCGTGGAGGTAATACTTTAAACATAATTTGTTAGTGAGGAATTACGGTGACCATGCATGACTATCCAATTATAGTTCAAGAACAAATGAATTAAATACCTATGTATATTTTATTCCTTTCTCTATTAAAATAACTTTGTTTCAATTTCAGATTTCCTAAAGATCCTAATGTTAGTTTAACTCATAATGCAAAATTAGAAACAATGAAACATTTAAGGAATAAGCTGGGTTTTGCGGCAGAAACTTCACAAGACTGTTTTATTTAACAATATTTGATTTAGAATTACACTTAACTGTTTTTTCTTACCTAATTAATGAAATATACCACAATAGGTAGTTTATCGTAATTTTATCTTAGTCCAACTGCATGTCGTATACCACAAGGACCAGTAGCACGGTAATGTTATCTATACAGTATTTCAACTTCATATAAACGGACGAAACGCGAATTATACCTACGCGCCTCGATCTCGGCCCGCGCTCAGTACGCAGACAGTCGCGTCTATGCCGCAGTAATGAATAGACGGTGTGTTATTTTAGTAACAATAAACGCACGATATTTTTGCTAAAAATAAGTTTATGTACAATGTACTGTAACGACTTCGTAACATTTAGTTCTACAAAAATATCGAATAGCTAATAATTTCAGTAAATAGAAGTTATATCATTTTAAATTCTCGCGCCATCTCCATGCGAATGTTAAATTGAACGATGCAAGTCTGACGATGGCGACGCAGCGCGCTGACTCATCGTACAAAATGGGGACTCATCGTACAAGGGAGTGAAGCAGGCGGGGGGAGTGCGAACGGAGGCGATTGCAGAACGGTTAGCTCGCGCCATTACGGCGGCATTTTGTCTCTGCTACCTACGCGTTGCCAATAATTGTGCTCTAAACCACAAATATTACATCCTCAATATTGTAACCTATTTCAATTTTATAAATAAGTAATTACTGAACAGTATTTAATATCAGTGCTGTGTTTTCCCCTCTCGGGTGAGTGTTGTGATGTTATTTGATTAGCTGTATCTAGTTGTGGCTCGATGTTCAAAAGTGTTGTTATTGTGCATCGTAACGGCTATTATTTTGCGACCTCTAATCTGGTAACCGCTATCTGCCTAATTGATAAAGCTTTTATCCATCTCATTCGTATTAGTATCAGTTAACCGTAGTAACATCTGTACCTCGCACATTGAGATATTATTACTAAACCATATCTCAATGACCTCACATAACATAACGGTCACCCTTGTGTAACATTGACCGCTATCTTTCATTTCATCATAAACTGTAACTTTAAAGAAACCTTATATACCTACATAGAATGTAAAACCATTGACTATTAAAGGATAATTCTGAATTACTATTGTTATTTATAAAAATATTTCTCCTTTCGATATATTATATGACTATAAGAACAGAATTATCCTTTAATTAAAATATCAAGTCATATACAATGCATTGTTTTTGATTCTCCTTGTATGACTGCCACATCATTGACTAGTAATTTTGCACTCATCGCCTACCATTGCTTCTTGCTGTAATGTCGTTCGATCAGTGTAAAAGATGTCACAGTCAACAAGGATAATAGGCATTTCCTAAATTGTCTGGTTGTGATGGATTCCAGGGATCACCGTCCAGGCACGAGTGCCTTTCACCTCGTCATACAACGGAAGGACTTAATCAACAGACCACTACGCCACCGTCTGCTACAATACTGCCTGCTACGTCAAGCGGCCCCTGCTTGCCCGTCTGCACAGCACTGCACTGCACTGCACGCTCGGCTGCTCGAACGATATAGCGCAGGAGAGTGGTAGTTTGATAACACGCTAACGTACCAAAGTGAACGTAAACTCACGACCCACGTTACCCAATAAAATATTGGGTAATATACTTCTGAACATTTTATTTCTGTGACAACCTTAACCCTTCTATGAGCCCTCCTAAGAGAGTTTCAGTACATATTAAGTACATATTTAATATGACGAGTAGGATATATTGTGCTGTTTTTGGTTGCACGAATTCGTCAAAAACACAACCAGAGATAACTTTTTTAGATAACCTGGAAACTGAAAGGTAATACTATAAAATAATTTTACTTACTAGTAAGTAACATTATTTGATAGTCTACATATTTGACGGTACATAATGTGTGTCTTTTTAATGGACATGTATTTCCTTTAATCCCCCGAAAAAAAAATGTCTCGATTAATAAAAAAGGGAATAGAGTAAAGGAAAGTGATTGACACGAGTGCAATAGGTACTTATAAGCTATATATTAGGGATTTTTTAATACTCTAAAATTTAATGATAAAGCATTTCGTACGTCTCACAAATATTTTTCGGTCGCAATTTTTTAAGACAGATTTTTTATTCAAATATAGGTTTTTTAATTAAATCTACCTACTAGTCAAAAAACAACACGCATTTTTAGTGAACACTTCCTGTTCATTTTTACAAAGAATTTAATTTGTTCATATAAAAAAAAAGTATATTTATAATCACAGAACTAAATGGAAACACAAAGTAGGCAAATGTAATTAAAATAATGGAGGCGGGTAGCCCTATCGCATGTTTACGTACAGCGCGGTTGTAGGTAGTTATTTCAACGAGAGAGCCGAGTTAAGATACTGTTTATATAACATTAACGTGCCAGTAGGTAAGTACCTACCTATATGACGCGAGTGTGAAAAGCAAGCAAAAACAGGAAATGTACAGTGCCGCAAAGGGCAAGTTCATCATTAGCATCTTCGATTAAAATCCATCTCAAGCAATGATCTGCTGACGTCAGATCATAAATAGTTTTTTATAATAAAATTATTGTCCTTAAATCATATTTCAATATTGTCACCATTGCCAGAGAGGGATAAGAGGTACAGTTATTGCGCTCTCGTTCGGCTTCAATTTTGCGACAACAGCTCATTCCTGTTGTACGTAGTACTTATTACTTCCATGATTTCAGTATATATACAAAGTTACTCTATGATATTAATGTCTTAGGTTAGTTTCATAAATACAATGTTGCCACGTAACTACGTATTACGATTTTGTCAGAATATATATAATGAACTACTGGATTGGTCAAAATTTTTATAGTTCTGACGAGGAATACCTTACCATACATCTCTCTTATTTCTCTAATAAAATATACAATCATGATAGGTACGGTTTTTTACCAATAAGTATGTACAATTTTTATATTTTTCCTTGTTTTATTTAAGCTCATTTTTCTCAAAAAAAAGGTCTATTTTGTTTTTTTTCGCAGGTGATCAAGCTCTACTTTAAAAATCTAGTTGGCAACACTGATTACATCCTCTTGGCCTGCGTCACAGATTAACTGCCTGCCTGCGTTTCGTAAACAAAAAGCAAAATAGATAGATTCTTTCTTTAGATTAACTGATCAAAATTATAAATTCAATGTTTCACTATTCTTAAAGTATCGATAAACCTTAGTTAAATGGCACGCTCGTAAGTTGCAACTGTTTAAAGACGGACGTGTGTTATTCGTTAATGATAAGCTAAAAGATATCAATGCGCTCTTCAGTGAGCTACATACTAACTCACGCCCCAGTAGAGTCGGTGATGTCGCACCCGGACTATGGGCAGCACGCACAGCACCATGCGTGTCTGCTGGTGCTCGTTAAGGGCGTGGGTGGCATGCTTAAAAACTTCAATAAACTCTGGGAAAGGATACAGCGGGTAAACAATATAAAAGTTACTGGTCAGTGCATCTATCCTCATTTTTAATTTACAGAAATTAGTTATATTAAAGATGTTTTAGTAATATATATCATGCTTCTTTAGATTCTTCTGGACAAGTTCGTGACATATATGTCCGCTATGTGCGAGATTATCCTGTAGAAAACAATGACTGGGGTGATTTCCAAACTCATAGGTAAGAAAATGTCCCACCTTCAAAACTGCATTATTTCCATTATATATTGAAATATCTGTTTTTATTGAAAAACGGTTAAATCAATGTTTTTACAAACGCAGGAGATTACTGGGCCTCATCACTCTTAGCAAGTTCACAAACCAAATAGAACTGAATGAAGTATGCAGAGTACATGAAACCCTGAAGGTGAAATACTCAAACACACTATACGACTCCCGGGCCTTCATGTTTGGTCCTATAAGTAATATGAAGAAACCAGAGCAAGAACCTGAGACATACAGTATATTTGATGAAGACAAAGTTTCTAAGGAAGAAGGCAGCCTTGGAGACAAGTAAGATAGTGCTTTACCTTAATTTATGGTCATTAGAATAGTGTAATATATGCATTAATTAACAGATTAGTTAACTTGGGTCACCATAAAACAAAAGAAAATATGCATAAGATTATAAAATTTACCTAATCTAAGCGTTTTATTGCTTGCGTGGCCAATACTGATTTAAATATAATAATAATTATGAGATATTATACTATTCTGGCTAGTATCACTATATTTCTAATAGTATATTTTCCTCCCATCAATGTTTCTTGGTTTAAAACAAAAAGAAATTATATATTTTTGTTAATCATTAACTAAAGAAAAAATTTTTTACTAAGCCTATGCAGTTGCTCCGTCTTATCCTTAAAGAGCTATATATAGCTATATGCTTTCTTTTCAACTGTTATAGGTAGGTGGTTTAAATTATCACAGAATATTTGTAATTGTGGCAAATTGCCTCACAAATAATGATAATACGATGTTCTGTTTATTATATAAACTCTGAAAATAACGAATAATAAAAACTGTTGGGTCTTTTGTTATATCATTAATTTTGATTTTTGTAGGTGGTTGAAATTCATGCAGAATATATATTCTGATTGCATGAAACACCATATTAAAAAAGTAACAAAGGGGATAATTAATAGTTTCAGGAACTACTATGTGGAAATCCATATTTTAACAAATATTTTAAGAATACTTTTTAGTAAGTGTGTACTTGAAGAGTCAAGACCTCCTGAGGATGCTTTGTATAGAACAACATGCATAAGAAATTCTTCCGGTTTGCCTGCGTGGCGTTTGTGAGGTCACATCGGCTTAACAGGAAAATTATGCTGAATTTCCACTAGCCACTGTCTGGGTAGACGGAAACCAAATTTACCTCTTACGTCCCGGGACTCTTGATAGGAGGAGAATGTTTTTCCACAATTGCTCTAGCTGTGCCATTTAAATTTCTTGGTAGAAAGTTAGATCACAAAGGATGCACACCATCTTTGGACGCAGTTGTCGAAAGCTTTCTAAAAGACCTTAGTATGGTATTCAAATTCATTTATTCAATTTAGGCGTCTACGACGCTCTTATGAAGGTCAATTACAAATTTTAATATTGAAATATTCTACATTGTAATGCCACGTTCAGCAAAAAAAATTTATAGAGCCAATGCGAGAAGAACGGGCAAGAAACTGGGGGCCATTCTTTTAAACATCTTTTAACAATCTTTTAAAAATATTTATACAATATAAAATGACTATTACAATATTTGTTCAAATTACGTAGGTGACAGGTGATAGCTTGGCAGAGGCGGAACTTTCCAAGCATCTTTGTCGTTTAAGTAATCACAAACTTTGTAGTATGATTTCTTAATCAAAATATTTTTCACATGCAACTTGAATTTTCCTTCTGTGAGCATTGTAATATGTTTGGGAATTTTATTATAAAACCGCACACAATTACCTAAAAAGGGACCTTTTATTTGTCTTTGCTAGTCTAAAACCTGGTACTGCTATTTTATATTTATTCCTAGTGTTGTAATCGTGGTTGTCACTATTTAATTTTAATTTACTCAAATTTTTCCGAACATACATAATATTTTCAAATATACAGGGTTACTGGTAACTTACGCATAACCTCTTAAGAGCAATATCAGTACATCACAAGGAACAAGTTTTGATATTTATTTTTTCTGAAAACTCAATTTAAAAAATCATCAAGATTTACTTGTACTCTCTAATAAATTTTAAATCTATTTCGTCGCAAATGTTAAAGCAACAACGGAGCACATGTGGCTACGTTACTCAGAGAGCTACAAACGTAGCTACACGCACACACGTAAGCGTAGTCAACCAAGACGCACCGTAGATACTATTAGTTATTCTGTAACATAGTGCGATCTACGCGGCATCTCCATGGTATGGATAACTTTCTGCCTACCTACTTACACCATATTTACACTGGGTCCACAATCCCTTCATACTTGACTGGCTAGATTAAAAAATAAAAGTTGATAAAAATACAAACAATCTATTAGGTACAAGTAATTCAGCAACAAATAGCATCAAAGGAAGCCCATGGTCGCACATGTGATGTCTAATTGTCTACCTGTCGCGTAAGTAGCATTCAGGCACGATTACGTAGGTACTTTTAGGTACACAAAAACTTCTCACGTTTTTTTTTTATCAATAAAAATGCCACTAGGGGTCACCCATCCAATTCATGACCGCAGCGGATGTTGCTTAACATAGTTGATCGGTTAAGAACGGCTAAGTTAGTACCTACGCTACGAACGCTTCAAACTTAAACCTAAGTCCGAAGAAATTAATTGTAGATTATTATTATTTTTTAATGTAGGCGTATTTAAAGATTGGAATCATTCTTATTTACAATCATTGAACTATTTACAAAATATTTACATACCATTTTACAAATTATCACCCCTCAAACTCAAGTCCCGGGGTGACGAAGTCTATCACGTGCAAATTGTTCAAAATAATCACCGGTACAACCCACACACAGTCCATATCTGAAATACAATTGTTCTTGAACCCAGGAGAGTAATGGTTCATGGGGGTTTTCGTGACACCACAAATGTTCTTTCTAGTATTAAACAGTCCCACTCTCCCAAAAGTAGTCTCATCAGTCCAGAACAGTCGGCCTCTCGGCAAGCAGCATGTTGCAGAATGTGACGCGCACTGGTTTGTCACTATCAGTCAGTCCCTAGACTCGATGAAGGTGGAACGGATATTTTCCTTCACTGTCCATGCGAACCATTCTAACATCTAAGCGTTGAGCTGCATCATTTGTGTTCGCTGCGGGGTAAGCCTCGAAGAAATCTAGGATTGCGTCGTGAGTAGCGACACTAACACAAACACAAACTCACGGCAAGCTTCAGACACGTTGTCTCCACACCTAGCATAAACACGCACCATTTTGGTGTATTCAATATTGGTAGGTAGGTATATCGATATGCCATGTACATCGATCGCGATACGTCACAACCGGCGCGCGCGCGGCGAAATTCGCGACTGTCGAGTGTCGGCTCGGCTCGGCTAACTAGCTCAAAGACAAAGGACAAGGGACCGCCCCCTTTCGCCTAGCCGCCACCCCTTTCTCTGCTAATTCTTCTAAATACCGACACCGACACATCAAACACGTGCCGCGTCCCAAACTCAGTCTTAAACTGTGACTGCCGCGTATTCTCGTACCCCGTAGGTAGGTACTATGAGGTAGTCACAGATTATGCCAGTGTTACATGTCTGTAACTGACAAAGGGATTTTAATAGTAACTAGTACAGAAAGCTTGTGGACCTAATACCTATAAGAACTTCATACTAAACTAGGCTTAGGTATGTCTACATTAAAAAGTAATTATTACTTCTTTGCTTATGCTAGAACATATGATATGAACATCATAGGTAGGTATCCATCGTAATATTATGTTTGACTTTTATGTTTTTACAAAACTATATGTAGGTAGGTACCACAGATTAGGCCAGTGTTACGTGTCTGTAACTGACAAAGAGATTTTAATGGTAACTGATACAGAAAGCTTGTGAACCTAATACCTATAAGAACTTCATACTAAACCAGGCTTAGGAATGTCTACATTAAAAAAGTAATTATTACTTCTTTGCCTATGCTAGAACATATGATATGAACATCATAGGTAATCCATCGTATCCATCGTAATATTATGTTTGACTTTAATGTTTTTACAAAACTATACGTAGGTAGGTAGGTACCTACCTATTATTGGTTTAAATCTTACAGCCTTATTGTTCACGCTGTTTATCTCTAATCTAAAATACTTCAACAGTACCTACCTAAGTCCTAAGTAGGTAAGTATCTAGCTGTCTATCATTTCACATACATAAATCGAAGGGTGTATATTCAATAAATGACTTTACCAATTAAGCCCTAAACGAGTTCAAAATCATACAACTAATTTCACCCAAAGAAAGGCCAGACGCCGCGGCGCCGGCGTCGAGAGTCGGGTGGCGCGTGGCGGCTGCTACCTATTCTTTTGACTTTGATCTGCGTGCCGCATGCCGCGCCGCGGTATTACTAAGTTAGTATTATAATTAATTCTATGGTACCTATTGCTACTATTTACTGTATTTTAAAGAAAAACTCCAAAAAACAATGTTGCAAGGTAGTATCTTATCAGTCTACTCTGCTGGTAAAGTCGAATTTTACAGATCTTTATTGAATAAAATCCGCCGGTTAAGTGATAAGAGGCACCGCCCGCGCCGCCCCGCGCGTGCCGGTGGCGCGGCGGCGGCGGCATGCGAAAGGAAGATCAAAGTCAAAAGAATAGCGGCGGCGCGGCTTTGGTCCGGGAAATCCCACCCGTTTTTTATCTGCGCCTGGCCTGCTCTCGGCGCGACATCTGCTCGCGAGTTAGGTACGAATTGAGATGCGTTGGGGCAAAGTTATTCACGATTTCGCGAATAATAAGACGATGTCATTTCAGTAGGTGCTTAATTTCGAGTACTAGTTCGAGTGACAGTGAGGTGTGGTGTGATGATATGTGTTTGAAACCTGCCACCACAGAGGGCAGAATACTGAGGATATTCTCGAACATGCCTACATCACCAAGCCGTACACGCTGGCAACACAGCCACTTTTATCCAAGATCGTGTTCGGCAACAACAATTTCGTTAGCAACAGATTTTCTGATTGTGAGGAAATCTGTCGTTTAATAACGCCATCATTATGCGGTATAATTTCTAATAGACAGACGTATAGGTTGGTACTACTTACTGCCTTCATTGACGTTATTTTAATTTAGGTTGTAACCGTTAACGTAAACGAGCCGAAACTGTAGGTAACTCTTAAGATGTTATAATGTTAAATAAAAGTTGAGTTGATAATTAGGGTTTAATAACGCAACCCTTACTTGGTAGGATTCCCATCAGGTACACATATGGGTGGGTACTACCATCTTGATTAAAATAATGCAGTTTTTAATCTGTTTAGGGTCAACAACGATATCACTAGGCGATAGGATTCCTATGAAGACGACATTCTGGGTGGATAGGTAAGGTACTATGGCGGGAAGGGGCACCTGGTGTCAAACCGTCACAAGTGTCACAAGTGACGAACTGCTCTGCGCCCGTAACCCTGAGACATACAGTTGTGAGACATAGTCTCAGGTGCCTGTAATTTTTACTGGCTCTCAAGGACTGCTGCCGGAACAACACAAGTAGCTAACGTGCTTGGCGACAGATTTTCTACTTGATGCTGGTAGCTAGGCGGGGTAATGCAAAAAGGTGCCCTTCCACCGTGCGGTGTTGCTCAAGCCGGTGGCGCGGCGGTGGTGATCGAACCAGGGACTTGAGACATTGCAAGCTATGGCTATTACCACTCGGTCATCATTGCTTCAATACACACACATTACTACACCATTTGAAATCACGGTCATTTTATGTGCCCTGAACCCATTTAGAGTTTAGCGACGCAATCACGAGGTAGGCGTTAGGATTCTTATCAAGAAGAAGTATGTGTGTGTAGTGTGTACCAACTTTATTGAAATTACTGACTTCTTATGTGACTGAACCAAATAACAAATGAAAGTAGGGTGTCACGAGTACTAGTAGGTATTGTATGAGTTACGTGCGCAGGAGATCGCTGTGCCGCGCCGCGCCGCCGCCGCGCTGCCCACGAGGCGAGGTCATTGTCGTGTCGCTTCATTGTCCATGCGCCTTGTACTTATCTACCTGCTGGCTGCTAAATACACAGCATCGCTAATGTGCACGTGTACAAGTCCTAGTGAATATGTATGTGACTTTGTTCAGCAACGTAAGTACTTCATATTTATTTTATGGGTTTGTCGCTATTTAATTTACTCAAGAACTTTTTAAGTATAAAGGTATAGGCACGTGGAGAGCAAGGAGAGCCTGGGATTCACATCCGAGGCGTTGCTCTCTATATGGAAGGCAGTAAAGAAAGACTCGGAATAAGCTTCTGCCACGCTGGAGCCAAGAGCCGCGTCCGATTATAACCTGGACTAGCTTGCCTGCTGAATGGGAGCAGCTTTAAAACAACCTTGAAGCGGAAAACGTACAACGCCATGCCAGTGAAGGTTGTCATGGGAACCCCATGTCGTTTGGTACGACTGAAAAACAGGACGGTCGTACTAATCGAGTGGACGGACAGGACATCTTTTGCTCAAGCATGTTCGTTGCTCTCAAGTATTTCAGAAAATGCCGACAGAGCCCGAGTGATAAGCGTAGACGCAATGGTAATAGAACACCGAAAGGGAGAAGTCGCGGACCATCTTGGTTGCATTAAAGCCTCAGAACACCATGAGGTAGTTGTGTATGAAGACAGATGAGAAAATCTTAGTTACCTCAAAAAATCCATACACAACAATGCAACTGATTGTTGGGGACATCCGATCCCGAGTTCAGTTACCAAAAGTGGTTCAGAAAGGCTCCAAGAAAGAACAGAGGCAGAAAGAAGCCAGGAGTGTAGCCCAAAAAAGAGTAGTGGCCGTGTCACCGCATTCCTGACAGCTACCGGTACAGCAGTGGGAAGCTTATTCCGACACCCATCCCAACCCCGAAACCCAATGCCCACAAAACAACCACCCCGTGGCAAAGCACCACCAAAAGCTACCCGGACGAGAGCCGACATGGGACAGGTCAGTCCGCCCCGATATATCCCGGCACAGGAAACAACAAGCCATGCAGCTAATGCCTTAATAGAGTTTTTAGCCATTATAAGGGCGACCAGAGAGGTCAACCACAGAAACTGCGAAAACATCTTGCAGTCCTTCAGGCTTAAAAATGAAAACCTTTTAAAGGTGAGACTCGAAGAGGCAGAAGCCGCTATATACAACAACGACACATCCCAGGTCATCAAGGGGAAAATGTTAGGTCAGTATATGGCAGCATACAATGCAACAGGCGGATTTGTGTCCCTGGACGAGGGAGAAACGGAGCGACTAGGTAGGCCTAAATACGCGACACCACAAAATGACCCGATTGTAGTAACGGCCCAGTGCACCAAAATAATGTTAGATGACCGTATCCTCGAAATGGCGAAATCTATTTTGGGGGGATCGGAGATCGAAGCATTCTGGAAAGACTGGGAAGTACCGAAAATACAATGGGTAAATGGAGTTCCAGGATGTGGCAAAACAACTTGGGTGGTAAGGCAATTCGATGTGGACAAGGACATCATTATCGCAACAACTACAGAAGCAGCGAAAGAACTGAGGGAGAAGCTTGCGCACCGAATTGGAGACTTAGTTAAAACCAAGGTGCGCACAATGGCTTCAGTCCTCGTAAATGGTTTTAAAAGAACTGAGAGCTACAGCCGCCTAACGGTGGATGAAGCTCTAATGAACCATTTCGGAGCCATAGTCATGGCTTCCAGGCTATCTGGAGTTAATGAACTTGTCCTCATCGGAGATGTCAATCAGCTGCCTTATATCGATAGAGAAAATCTCTTCGTATTAAGGTACAACCGCCCTAACCTGGTAACAAACATCACCCAGGAGTTGTTATGCACGCATCGGAACCCAATGGATGTCGCGTACGCACTCAGGGAAATATACTCTGGTATATATTCCTCAGCTCCCCGTATTAAGTCCCTTAAGCTTGAAAGGTACACAGGTGCAAAAATCCCCAAATCCCTCCCCAACACTTTATTCCTGGTTCACACCCAGGAAGAAAAGGAGACCCTAATAAGTCAGGGCTACGGAGAGGGAAGTGGATCACGCACCCTTACCATCCACGAAGCGCAGGGACTGACATACGAGTCGGTCATCGCCATCAAGACCAAGAGCAGCATGAAGTTGCACGAGAGCGTCCCGCATGCCGTCGTTGCAATTTCACGGCACACTGGAACCTTCATATACTACGCAGATGACGAAAACGACGCCATAGGACGGTTCGTTAGGAAGGCGATGGTTGCGACTAGAGATGGGTCGTCGACGCATTTAACGTAGACGAAACTAGACCGTCCATTTTCTTTCGTGGACTAGTCGATCGACTAGTTAAATTCATCGACTAGTTGATTTATACCGACGGCGTTTTCTTTATGGACGATTAGTCGACTCGATCCGTTACGTACGACTATTCAACTAGACTAGACGCATTAGTAGTAGTAATGAATGAGTATACTAGTTAAATGTAATTTGTATCGTAGTTTTATATGTTACGTATCACAAGCATATTATTGAAAAGTTTGACCTTCCCTACATAGTTTTTCCAGGCTAAGGACTGGCTGAATAGAATTTATAATAGTCGATTATTTTCCCTATTTAGGCGTATTTAGAAGATCAACTGATTCTATTTACAATCATTGTTTTTTTTAATGTGTTTTATGTACAATATTTACGACGGTAATGACGTAAAAATAGATATATGCTTCCGTTTTAGATGGCTTTATATATTTTTTCCGCAGTAGATTTATACGCCAATTTTTCATACATATATTTAGCATAGATTGCAAATCGCCTTTCCACTAGATATGTCCTTTTCAAAGTGATGCCATAATTCACTTAAATTTCGTCCTGCCATTTTACTGTTTCCTACACTAAAAAGTTCACTTAGGTATATCACCTATCTACTTATTAAAATCAACCATAAAGTTTTGAAAGTTTTTTAAACTATTTACATATAATTTACACTATTCACAATAATAAAATACTCGTATGTAACAAACATTTAATCAAATTTTGAAACTATAGTACGTAATTTGGTTAAAACACGAAATAAGAAAGTTTCTAATAAGTGCATCGTTCGCGTTTCGACTGTAGTCAAGGCGCCGCGCGGCCGGTCTACGTCTATGACGGAGGATCAACACAACACGCTCAATGTTATTATCAACTCAGAGCTCCTAGATTTAAAGTTCAATTTTGTCTGCATGGACGGTCATTTCAACGCGTTCAAATGACCGTCCAAAACACGCTACAACTTCGCATGGTGGTAGGGCACTTTGCAAATTCCCGCCTGGCTAGCTACCACCCTCAAGTTGAAAATCTGTCGCCAAGCACCTAACGGTGTGTTCCGGCAGCTGTCCTTGAGAGCCAGTAACTCTAGGTTAGTCTGAACAACATCCTCGACCACATCATCACTTACCATCAGGTGAGATAGTGGTCAAAGGCTAACCTATCAGGCATAAAAAAAAAAAAAAAAAAAAAAAAAAATATCAACTCAGAGCTCCTACATTTAAAGTTCAATTTTGTCTGCATGGACGGTTCAACGATTTCAACGCGTTAAAATGACCGTCCATGCAGACAAAATTGAACTTTAAATGTAGGAGCTCTGAGTTGATAATAACATTGAGCGTGTTGTGTAACGGACCAATGAATGAATATATTAACCGACTGTGTTCACGAGTCGTCGTCGCGTTGACAGTCGCTATGAATTTTGTATAGACTACAATTTAGCCGTCCTGCCGTCTACAGATTCTACTAGTCCATTCATCGTCGATGAACTGTCCGTTCGTCTATTGTACGTCGACGGTCGAATTAACTAGTTCGTTCATTCAACGCTCTTCTCTAGTTGCGACACCAAAAGCCATCCATGATTACAACCTCAAAATGGCGATCAAAGATCGAAATAGCGCGGTAATGGAGGCCCTGTTAAAATGTGACGTGCGAGAATAACAAAATAGGTAAATTTCTGTAGGTATATTATTTTATTGTAGTCCCAAATTATTTTTGTAATTGTAATCGTTGGCACGGGTATCCGGAGTGGTCATGCTCACAGAAAGGTGTTGTCTAGCGGCGGTGTTGTGTGTCGGGTCGCCATATTCCCTCAAAAATGGTTGAGGAAGGCGATGGCTGGCACATGCGTCAACTCGTGAACGGGTGCTGCTAGAGGATACTGGTCTGCTCTGGATGCTGGTGCTAATGACATTAACGGAAAAAAAAAAGAAAAAAAAAAAAAAAAAACTTTTAACACTGTTCCCCCTTGGAATGTTGCATGTTTCCTATTTCATATTTCTTGTTTACTAATAAATTATGTCATAGTTAAAAAAAGTCACGGACCCTGGAGTCTGTGCAGTGTAGATTTAAAATTAAAAAAAAAAAAAAAAAAAAGTATAAAGGTATTTTGGACCCAGTGTACATACACGTAAGAAGTATGAAACATCCAGTGGACAGTATGTAGGGTGTAGGTAGGTACCGTGGAGATACCTTAGTAGGCTGCGCTTTGGCTTGGTTGACTACGGGTGTGCGTGTACATGTGTGCGTGTCTACGTACGTAGCTCTCTAAGTTACGTAGCGGCACGCGCTCCGTTTTTGCTATATCGTTTGTTACGTTACGAAACAGATCCAAAATGTGTTAGAGAGTACAACAAAACCTTGATGATTTTTTTTATAAAGTTTTCAGAAAAAAAATTGAGCTAAACTTGTTCCTTGTGATGTACTGAAATTACCCTTAAGAGGTTATGCGTAAGTTACCAATAACCCTGTATACAGACTCGGTAAAGTTAATATATCAATTTCTTTAAAAAGATCCCTTAGAGATTTCATAGGATCTATTTCATATATGGCTCGAATTGCACGCTTTTGTAAGATAAAGATTGTTTCCATCTCAGCAGCAGCTCCCCACAGCAATACACCAACAACCATTCGGTGGTTGGTAGACCAACAACCAATAAGTAACATTAAAAAAGGTTGGTTATATGACAACTACTTAACATCACGTTTGACTTGGCCTTTTCTAGTGTACGACATTACTAAATCCCTTTTAACAAAGCTGGGTGTTACGTCATAAGGACATTGAAGTCATGGTTGCATGGCTTGCACTTTTGGCAGACCCATCTATATTATTTAGGGATCAAACTAATTTTGGGATGAAATTAAAAAAACCATTGGAGCTCTGTAAACACCTCAGAGTTACCCACGCCTTATCAAATTCTCAAGACGATATAGTCGCATCTCTCCCAAAAGACAAAAGTGCCTCAGACCTTGATTCGAGACTTAAATTCCACAAACAATTTATGATAGGTGCTCAGTCTAGCAAAGCGGGATTTGGGTCGAAAAAGAAAGTTGAGGACACAGACATTGTAAAATCTTTTCTACAACAAGACGAAAATGATAGCTATAAAGTACATGCAATGAGCTTAGAAATGCAAAGTGAATGGCTAGCCATAGGTGAATTTTGTATCCCTCTGGTCTGACGTCAAAATGGCGTACCTTGATATACACCACCTGCTTTATTAAAATTTTATCTAAACGCCTTTCAGATGTCCCTCCCAGACCAAAGTAACTTAGTAAGATGGGGGAAAGCCACCGAAAATTCTCGCGGTATTTGTCGGGAGGCGATAGGTACAGCAAGGCACTTACTGGTAGGATGCAAGGTGCTTCTTAATAGGGGTCATTATTCACGTCGCCATGATAGAGTCCTCGAAATCATACGTGAAGCGGCGAGTCTCTCGGTAGCTAGACCATAAAAAGGTTTGACCACGAACAAATGGCATGTCGATTTTGCAAAAGAAGGGTCAACTACAAAATCTAAATGCAAGCAAGGACACATATGAAAAACACTACAAAATTCTTGAAGATGTTGGTGTTTCGTCTTCCAGACCAGACATATTTCTATACTCAAAAAATCTAAAACGCATAGTACTTATAGAACTTACTGTGACGTGGTAAACGAACATACCTAAAGACCACACAATAAAAATAAACAAATATTATGACCTAACAAATGAATTAAACATTAACGGTTTTGTGGTTTATTTATATGCTGTAGAAGTTGGAGCAAGGGGTATACCAGCGAAATCCCTATATAACCTACTTAAAGACCTTGGCCTGCCAAGAACAACATAACTTCCATCCTAGAACGTGTATCTAAGGCGGCATTAGAAGGATCTTACCAAATTTGGTTAGGTAGAGGAGGAAGGGGAGCATTGATATATCGTAATGAGGCCTCTTAACCCTGCTCCTGGATCGCAAGTCCCAGGCCCCTCTAGCCTCTCCTCTGCATTGCTATCGACCCGGCACCCGCACGGTGAATAGTTCTAAGTAATAAGGCTAAGTAATTCATCTCTATACTTTTTAATTATTATAGTAATATTTTCTTAAAATGTTAGTTGTTTTTGATCAAGAAACTTTTTTTAATGTATTTTTTCTTATCCCCATGTGGTGCAGTATTGCACCCTTACTTAGGCTTAGGGAAAACCTTCAGAGAAATTAACACCAGTAACTGCAAAGCCCCTGCCACCTTTATTATTCCTGGTCTTGGTAGATTTCCTGAAATGTGCCCGGCTACAATCAAGGAGGATCAAAAGATTACAAATTTACGAGATAAAAAGATATAGTACATGTGCGGGATTCGAACCCGCGTCCATCCCCCCCTTTAGCCGGGGTATGCTCTAACAAATTGAGCTAACATGACACAATGACTCATAACTTTAATTCTTGCTCTCGTTCTTCAACCATCGTATCGGGATGGTAGGCGTCTTGTTCACCGTTCATAGTTGGAGATCGCAGTTACAGGTGTCAATTTCTCAGAAGACGCTGCCGCCCATCTTTCCGTATTTTTGCCTTAGTCACCTCTTGCAACACCCATGTGAAGAAATGAGGGGGTACAATTCTATCCCAGCTCCACGGGGTATTTGCTACTGGCCGATTTGACCTACTGCTATGGCACAGAAACAATAATAATTTGATGATTTCAGAGTTTCACTTCCGAGCGACCCACCTGACAGCATATCGTCAGCAGATAGCTTCCCACACTCATTATCATCGACAGCTTCTGTCACTCAAGAAGAACATTTCACAACTCCCTCTAACTTCAAGACCCATGCTATGTTCTATGGAGAGAATGATCCAGTTCCAGACTTAGAACAGAATGTTGCAGAACTGATCAACTCTATGTTCTGGGTGGTAGAGTCGAAGAGATTGGAGCGGTCCAGGGAGAAGCTAGAAAAAGTATCATTACTGTTGGCACCTTTTGAGAAGAAAGATTTTGTAGGTAAAAATTGTTGCTGCACCTTTACTCAAGTTATTTTTTTTTACATTACGTTTTTGAAGTCTTTGTCTCATCTCTATTTAAATTATGATGTAACTTTTATTTATCGCCAGTGTGCCTTTTTTAATAAAACAATACAAACTATATTATGCAACACTTTAATTTAAATTATCTAAATATCGAGCACTGTCGCACGCTAAGAGAAAATCAAAGTTTTAGTGCATATAATTTTCATCTCGGCCCGTAATCGAATCCGCGTTTTAACTCACCGGATGTTAACTGCTTGGCCATCAAGACTGCTGGACGAGATACGAATTTTGTGCCCTGAATTGATTATTTTATTTGTCATAGGGGTCTGTGCGACCATCAGCCAGACAATTTGTCTTAACGAGAGAACTCCCGTAATGAAAATCTTGTTAAAAAAAACTATTGTATTGCTCCTAATAGCCATCCTGTTCAAAATCGCCTATATAGAAAGATAGATTCAGACTAGATCCCACCAGCAAGTAGAAAATCTGCCACCAAGCACCTAACGGTGTGTACCGGCAGCTGTCCTTGGGAGCCTAGTTATTCTAGTTAGCCTGCATAGTAACAGTATATATCTTCGCCTGTATCATTACATATCATCAGGTTAGATAGAATTCGAAAGCTAAAGAGCAAAAAAGTACGATTTTAAGCACTATGTAAGTTTTTAGAGCACAAGTGTTAATCTCAGTGAGGCAGACCTCCTTTGTCCTTGTCGATTTAGCTTGACCTTATATTCAGTTAGCTGGGATATATTTATATAATCGCTATAATTAAAATGTTTCAGGTCTGGACATGGAGTCTCGTACCAACAAAAAGCGCTGCATGGGGCGCGTGACTAAGAATCTCGCCGACCTAACATTGCAAGCGGGGCTCGTTGCTGACAGTTTGAGCCTATACAACTCCGCTGCTGACATGCTCAAGTCTGTCAATGATTGGCTCTGGCTGGCTGCAGCTAAAGAAGGTAATGATTAAAATGAAAATTAGTAAACACATATAAATATATTTAAAGAGAGATCAACAATGACATGAAAACATCATCAGCTCGTCTCGCTCAGTCCCGTCGTTGTTCATACTCTAACCAGATCAGGCGATAGGCTTACGATACCTTGAAATATATTAATCATGTGTCTCGTATTCTCGTATTCGTTTAACTCAGGCAGTACCTGAGGTAGTTGCAGTGCGATATTCGAGTGTAATTCATTATTTTTTTTCAGGCTTGTGCGCGTCTTCTGCAATACTCCTCTATCCGAATCTTCGCAACCCGACAACTCTGCAAAGGAACGCCAGTCTCCAAGAAAGCTCCCCAAACAAAACCAAACCCCTCTCTTTGTACCAAGCTAACACGGATCCATTTAAAAAGTTTAAACTCACTTCTTCTCCTCTGAGAGGGTCCAAGACGTCTAGTCCAGTAAACCCACCGAGTGAATTAACTCCTACATCCTCTGACAGTATAGACACGTCTTCAAGGCAGTCGGAAACGGATAATGCTGATACGGAATCACTTGCTTCTTCCAGTGACATGGAATACCAGAGTCAAAGGTAAATAATAACTAAATAGAAACCGAAATAACAAAAAGTTTATTTTGTCTCGTTCGGGAAAATTACACGATATATTCTCGTCGAACATCCCGCAGAGCCTGAAGACCAAAGTCTTCAACCAGTGTGAGTTTCAAGTGATGACTTATACCACTGAGACGTGATCCTTAACTGTGGCCGTAATGGACAAGCTCAGAGACGCTCAACAAGCTATGGAGAGAGCTATGCACTAAGTTTCTTTCCGCGATACAATCTGGAACGAATTGCCTAAGAAACAATGTCACCGACATAGCTCTCAGAATTTGCAAGTTGAACTAAAAACATGGCGAAAAAAGGTTCTTGAGTGGTTACCACATTTCACCGGAAGACGTAGAGTTGGTAGGCCCCCCACTAGGTGGACTGATGACATCTTAAAAATCGCGGGTAGCCAATAGTTACAAGGGGTAATAGCTGTTGTCTGTTGCGTTTGGAGGAGGCATTTGTTCAACAATGGAAGTCTTCTGGTTGATGATGATGATATTTTGTATATCTGCCCATGAACCTCTCAGTCAACATTCTTATTTTGAATACATTTCACAGGTCATATCTACCCTCCGACTTACCGTCAATCCCACGGCAACCACCATCGCAAATCAACAATCAATTTTTGCTAAACGGTGAAGAAATCGCCGAGAAGTACCGCAAAGCGACAATACACTACAGCAAATACCAGCATGCGGGCATCATAGAAACAGAAGCGTGTTTTAAAGCGGCGAGAATTGCTGTGGAGCAAAATAATAGCTTGCACGCTGCTAGCTTTTTGCAGAACGTGATTTTTATCAACCTGACATTGAGTGAACAAGAGAAGATACAAAGATTTGTTACACTTGCGGACCTCTTTATAGAAATAGGTAAGATATAAAGATAAAAGGCAATCATCAACAACATCAGAAGTTTTTTAAAACTCAAGCAAATTCGATGCATAAGCACGCAATGGCTGATGCGCGGGGTCACCCGACCGCATGGTCCACATGTAAATCATAATTTTCTCAAGGTTGGCACAAAAAGTGTACTTCTTATTATTTTACATTATTCAGGTTTTGTCAGAAAAGCTGCGTTCTGCCAGCGTCTAGCCGCGACCAGGCATGTTTGCGCGAACAATCCAAACCCTGACTGGCAGAAATGTTACCATCTGATGCTGCACAGTTTTCATGGACATAGACTGAGTTTGGA
The DNA here is from genome assembly GCA_963854805.1 of Plagodis dolabraria. Taxonomy (NCBI): domain Eukaryota; kingdom Metazoa; phylum Arthropoda; class Insecta; order Lepidoptera; family Geometridae; genus Plagodis; species Plagodis dolabraria. The sequence continues at coordinate 11,729,856 of OY978457.1, forward strand.
TCCCAACTATGTCATACAACATCAAGTTGGTAAGTAAATGAAACTTAAGGTAATGAATAGATTCAGGCGTTACTTTGCGGAAATCCATATTTAATAATAACAAATACTTTTAAAAGTATCCTAAAAAACATTAAATAATATTTAAATAAAACACTTAAAAAAGCATAAAATTATATATCTAGTGACAATTCCGCCTAATTTTCCTGTTATCTACGTGACGTCATAAACATCACGCAGCCTAACCGGAAGAATACCCGACTAGTTTCGCTTCTAAACGAAGCATCTTCAGGAGGTCTTGACTTACCGAGCGCACGATCGAGACACGATCAGTCTCGATCGTGCGCTCGGTAAGTCAAGACCTCCTGAAGATGCTTCGTTTAGAAGCGAAACTAGTCGGGTATTCTTCCGGTTAGGCTGCGTGATGTTTATGACGTCACGTAGATAACAGGAAAATTAGGCGGAATTGTCACTAGATATATAATTTTATGCTTTTTTAAGTGTTTTATTTAAATATTATTTAATGTTTTTTAGGATACTTTTAAAAGTATTTGTTATTATTAAATGAAACTTATCCGATCATCTTGGGAACAAATTCAAATATTGAAATGTGGGTAGATCCGTATCTACCGGGCAACGCCTTCCCGTGTAGACATGTGTCTACATGTGTTCGCGGCCATCATGTTTTGGGAAACATTGTCAATACGTATTTTAGTTAAAACATTTGAGCGTAAATCATAGATCAAAGTAAAAAAATTAAAGATTCGGTATTAGATCGAACAAATCGAATCGAAGCAATGATGGCCGAGTGGTTATAGCTATGGACTGCCGTGCTGCAGGTCCCTGGTTTGATCCCCACCGCCGGCTTGAGCTACATTGAATTGTGGAAGGGCATTTTGCGAATGCCCGCCTGGCTAGCAGCCACCCTCAAGTAGAAAATCTGTCGCGAAGCACTTCAGGTGGGCCTCAAGCTTGTTCCGTCACATTGAAAGATTTTTTAACGTGGATGTGTTACAAAATTTAAATATATTCCAGCAACCATAGTATAATAAATTTCCTAATTGCCGTACACAGTTCCACGGCAAAGTGCTGTTTTACGGTGAGCGTAGCGCCTTGAAGAAAGATGTGTCCTTGCCCTAACGCTTGCAGTGTTTTAATCCTTTTTTTATATAACAGGTTGGCCAATTTTACAAATCCAAGTGCTGCAGGAAATAGTGGTGGCTGCGAGACGTATGGGCCACCCGGCGCTTGCCACTAGACACATGACCTTCTTGCTGCAGACCATGTGGCCCCATTTATCCAGCCAGGAGCACAGAGACTTAGCTATTCAGTTGCAGGTAAGTCACACCACATACTGCAATAGTGATAATATAATAGTTTGACCAATACCTAGTACATTAATTCTGTACTTTGTTTATGTGGTGATGAGACGAGAAGCCGCCCGCGTGATGGTAAACGTATCATTGCAGTTGCAGTGTCACCACCTTCGTTCTGCATGACACTGTACTGCGCCCGTCCGTGCGGTTAGTTCTTATGTCTAGTTCACCAAGTAATTTCACTTGATACAGTCTTCACACCTAACACAGTAGTGTTTGCACACGACTACTTCGTAGCAGAATATCTGTTGTGACTGACCCATCAAAATGGACTCTTGCTACTGAGACTTTACGCCTGGCAAACATTATTCACAGTTAGTTCACAAGATGCTCAAATATGATTATCTGTTGGCAATTTTGACTCCTAAACTAAATTATGGACTGGACTTGCATAAGTCGCGTGAGCATGCGTACATCACTGTCAAGTCTTTCCTTCTATACTATAGAGATTTACGAATTACTTAGCGTTCCATGGATTCACCAGGCGGGTGCCGGCCGGCGTTGCAGAGAAAGAAGCCCCCTCGATCTTCCTCCCCTATCCTTATAGAGATAGAGACAAAATCGAAAGTGGTTTGACAGTAAATCTGCCGGCCGCTGCCACTTCGATCTGAATTTAACCTAGTAAGTTCATATAGATAAAACTCGTGATAATTTTCATACCTAAACTACATCTAAGCTACATACTATCCCCGTGGGGTACCGGTTAGAATACCACAGCCTGTGTTCTGCGGCGGACGATACGGCAGACATGCTACAGTAACCTACATAATTCATTTTATAAAAACGAAGTATAAAAATTAAAAAAAATGCAAAAGTAATTCTTTTCGAGAAAATCATTCTGAATTTAATGTACCTTGTTTCTTTATTTTTACTTTTTCTCCATCACTTTCGACGGGCTATCACCGAAATATTGCATTGCGCTATTTTTTTCTTATGAGGATAATGTTACTTTTCAGGCTCTATCGGCACAATGCGAAGGCGGACCAGTGCCCTTAGTCCTAGAGTCAGGCGAGGTGATTCCTCCCGCCAACCTCACCCACGTCCCGCGCTGCAGTTGGTTCACTCCTCGCCCGTTGCCGCCCGCTAGAACACCACATAGAGTCAAGTCTAAAACTCCCAGCGGTCCGTTCATTTTCACGCCGATACATTTTGGTAGTTTAGAACGGAATGCAAAGAAAGAAGAGGGGAAAATGGGTAAGTTGAAACAAATACATGAACTTGTATGTTTATGTAATATGTTAAAATCGTCTTAATGCTAATCCACGCTGCAATATGTCCATGCCATTTGTCGTCATATTTGTTGGTTATTTAAAATTGTATCTGAAATCCTTAGATGTGAGTTTTTTTTTAAATATCGCCCAAATATTATTATATCATATAGGATGGGAAACGTATTAGTTTTTTTTAATTACTCCGAACTGGGTAGCACTTGAACCTCACCTGATGTTATGTGATGATGCGATCGATGATGGAGCGCGCTTACCGACTAGAAGTAGTTCTAAGGGCAAAATACAGTAAGGTGGGTTAGCAGTGCCTTCTGAGGAATTGCTCTGTCTTGTACTGCGATCCCAATACGCCTACCAAGCGTGGAGATTATGGCAAACCCTCCCTTTTAATGGGGGAGGCCGTGTTCAACGGTGGGCAGTCCGGCTGATGCAGTAAATATGAATGTGGATTGATATTGGAGCAGAGACAGGTCAAAGAAGGTGTGAGTACTACAAAAATAGAATGAATAGAACAGAGTGGAAGAACAATACATGTTCTGCCGATCCTGTATAGTGTGGGAGAAGGATAGGAATAAGAAGTGCATCTGCCTGTCCCTTTGTATTAACATATCATTGCATGGTGGTGGTAAAGCATTTTGGGAATACTTATAATATTTGGCTAGATACCACCCTCAAGTAGGAAATCTGTCGCCAAGCACCTAACGGTGTATTCCGGCAGCTGTGAGAGCCGGTAATTCTAGGTTGGACTGACCAACATCATCACTTACCAACCGGTGAGATAGTCGTCAAAGGTCTCAAGGTATCTAAAATGTCTATCAGGTATAAAAACCCCTCAAATCGAAAATCAGTCGCCAAACCTCTAACGATGTGTTGTATCGGCTGTACTTCTTGAGTGCCGGTAATTATAATTTAGCCTGAACAACATGCCATTAGGTGAGATATCTTAATAGTAAAATATATATATTCCAAGTGAGATATGTCGATGAGTTTAATAACTTTAATGAAATCACACCATGTTACCGTAATAAAGTAATTATCATATATATCGATCGGAAACGACTATTGTTGTTCGCTTGATTTACTTGATTCCATTTGTCAATTTGCTTTTGTTACGCTTACAGAAGCAGCATTTTGCCATTTCAAAGTAAATCTAATTTATCTTTCAGAATACCTATGGGTCGAAGACGACATATGTGAAGTACAACTAAAACTAACCAACCCGCTACCATTCGAACTGAAAGTGTCCAACATGCGACTCCTGACATCGGGGGTTGTTTTCGAATCCATCCCTGAAACTATCATACTACTACCAGACTCTCCTACAACCGTCAATCTACACGGAACACCGAAAGAAGTCGGTCAACTGCAAATACTTGGATATTCAACACATACTTTGGGAGTTAAATCCAATTGCAGGCTCAAAAACATGCCTATGCCTCACAAATTCCCCGCTTCGTACACTATTGAGGTCATACCAAGCCTTCCTACGATAACCATTGAGACTATAGTAGCCCCCTGTGGCAGTATTACTGCCAGTGTAGAAAATGTGGGAAGCACGACAAATGTATCGTTGTATAACGGAGAGAGTACGGATTGTACTATAAGGATCACAAACACAAGTCAAGTGCCGATTGAATACCTTGATGTGTCTATCCATGTGAGTATTATTTCTAGAAATGTAGGAAGCGAAACAAGGCTCGTTTAATATTCAATGTATGTCATAATTAGATAGTAGCAGGCCTGGCTCACACCGCACTAGGTACAAAGTAACAGATACATCGGCGTATCCGTCCGGATGGGATTATTCTACAGTGGTGCCACGTCAGAAGATATCAGAGCTATGCGTGGCTATGCTTAAAAGAGAGACCTTGTAGGTGAATATAAATATTAGGTACTCCGTGCTTTTCAAGCAGAGGTGCACTTTATTGCTAGGTAGTTAAGCTTATTTATGGGAGTGGATCTTTTTTTTTTATGCATGATAGGTTAGCCTTTGACCACTATCTCATCTGATGTTAAGTGATGAAGTGGTCGAAGATGTTGTACAGGTTAACCTAGAATTACTGGTTCTCAAGGACAGCTGCCGGAACACACCGTTAGGTGCTTGGCGACAGATTTTCAACTTGAGGGTGGTAGCTAGCCAGGTGGGCATTCGCAAAGTGCCCTACCACCATGCTGTAACGACTGCCATCCTAAGACAACAACCGGGACCGACGGCTTAACATGCCCTCCGAAGCACGGAAGCGCTCAGTAGTAATGCCCAACCAGAGGTCACCCATCCAAGTCGTGATCGCGGCGGACGTTGCTTAACTTTGCTGATCGATTCAGAATGGCTAAGCAAACTTCGCTACGAGCGCTTCAAGAGGCTCTGCGGAGTGTATCTTTTGGCCCTTTAAATACTGTGACAGTAGCGGCGCTTCTTAAATGAACTGTTCGCTCCCACGCCGCAGGGCTTATGTCTTACATATCCTTGAATAAAGACCTCACGCTGCGTGACAGAGTTTTATATATTTTACAAATTAAAATTCAGCAAAGTGGTTTTGATATAAATTTTTCGTTAATTACTCCGTTAGATCTAAAACGGATCATGTTACATTATTATTTATTGACAAAATTGCATCCCTATTTTTGATCTTATATCATACCCTGATTTATCTTATATACAAACTTTTTATACAACTGTTTATTTTGTACAATATCTTACTTTTATTATACATCTGATTAACAATAACTTGAATCTAAGATTTACTTATTTTTCTATTCTTATTTTAATAAAAAATATTGTTTTGAATTATCTATATAAGTAGAAAAAAATTGAAACAGTACAATTTTAAGAAATGTTTGAGTACTATTATATATTTTCAGTCAAACGCAGACAGCACACTTCAATCGAAAATATTCCAATACTCGAACGAAGACATTCAAGCCCAACTGCCCATACCGCCCAACGAAACAGCCGTCATCGCTATCAAACTCTACGGTGAAGCTGATTTCCTAGACTTGGGCGGCGTCGGAGGCGAGAACTTGTTTCCTAACAGCTTGAACAGCAACTACCCTTCAAGAGTGGGATCGCCCGTACCGAACGCGCAAACGTCGCTGCCTACGCAAAGTTCTAATGCTCATACTTCTTTAAGTAGTGGGTTGATGCCTAATAGGACTTCTGGCAGCTTCAGGTGACTCCCAACATTATTTGTTATTGCTCGCACAGAATTACTTTTAGGGTTCCGTACCCAAAGGATAAAAACGGGACCCTATTACTCGCGCACGTTAAAACAAAAAATGGTGAAAATATGAAATCTAATGTTGTATAGCTAATGGTACGGAACCCTACGTGCGCGAGTCCGACTCGCACTTGGCTGATTTTTTTTAATTGCGCATTTTATATCTTTATGCCAAATACTGTTGAATGAATTATGACTCTTGCATGACTCATCAGTAGTGGACTGATACCAAATAAGACTTGTCAACTTTGGATGTCTCAATAACTTGTCTATCACCGTATTACTATATGACGCCTAAAGTCAAGTTACAATTATCGTTTAAATGAAGACATCTATGACGCTCATATGACGGTCTATTTCAACAAAAAAGAATATTTTACTGCTGTGTTCTAACAAAAAGCGTAATAGAGCTACTGCGACTAGATTGGGCAAGAATGTTGAGGCCATTCTTTTTAAATGTCTTTCAACAACGTGTTACAAAAATATTGTATAATTATCTATAATATTTGTTTACATTACATAGGTGAGGTGACAAGTGGTAGCTTCTCAAAGGCATAACTATCTCTGCAGCTTTGTCATATACAAATGTATGTTTCCACTGTGAACACACACACTTTATTATAACAACCGACACAAATTCCTATGAACGACTTTTTCTTTGGCTTTGATAATTAAAAAACATGGCACTGATATCTTATATTTATTCCTAGTGTTATAGACGTGGTTGTCGCTGTTTGATTAAAATTTACTTAAGATTTTACAAGTGAACATACCTATTATCATATATACTATAAACAGAATCGGTAAAAGATAATGTTTTAAATAAAATTTCATATATTTATAGCACGCTTTTGTAAGGAAAAGATGCTCTATCTCAGCTGTAGCTCCTCGTAACTGTACACCATAATATTGTGGAAAAAGTTGAAATAACTAGACAAGTAGTGACATCCTTTAATTGTCATATATAATGAACTGCATATGCAATAAACTCTTTATTGGTGAAGTCGGACCTACTCGTAATAGAATGTTTATCCACTTACGAGATTATCCTACTTACTAAAGTGTTTTTGACTTTGTTAAAGGAGAAGCCTGAATCTTACGATAGCGCCATTACGCAAGTGAAACTCTTATTCCTCATGCCGTAAACCCACACGCCTCTTATTAAGTGGCAGGACAACATTAATATTTCTTCCATTTTGTCCATCTCAGTACTAACACAACCTATTCTTGACGCAGTTCATCCATACCTTTTTCAGCCTTATATTCTTGAATATTTTTACTCAATCTTCTTCTATGTACATATATGTTTTTCATACTTCATAATGCCCGAACCACTGTAATTTTATTTGTCACTCCTCGGTTTTTCAGCTTTCGCTGATCTACATACTTCAGTCCTAATCTTGTCCATTTCAGTTAACGCCACACTATGATTTCACGTTACAGCCACACACACTCTGATTACCTCAGTTTTTACAGACATGTCTTATAAATGTTCTCCATGAACTTCATGATGCTCATTACGTTTCACAGTTGGCGTACGCCATTTCATCTATACTTAAACCGTTTCTCACGTCCATATCAATGTCACAGAATTGACTTCTCCTAATCGAAGATTAGATGGTACCACCACTAAAGCTATTAAATGCATAAAAAATGTCATTATTCATGAATTGGTTCACGCAATAAACGCATGTTTGAAACTTGGTATATTCCCTGACCCACTTAAGGTAGCCAAAGTCAGCCCAATACACAAATCTGGACCCAAAACAGATCCTAGTAACTACAGATTGATTTCTGTATTACCCGTTATATCGAAAATATTTGAGAGAATTTTGTACAATAGACTTAACGACTACCTGACAGAAAAAAGAATACTCATCGACCAACAATACGGTTTTCGCCCAAAATGCAACACACTCACAGCAGCTATAGACCTAGTCACTAGAATTAAAACTGAAATCGACAAAAAGAATATAACAATAGGTATATTTATCCACCAAAAAAAGCATTTGACACTGTGAGTCACCAAAAGCTACTTCTAAAATTAAATGATATAGGCATCGATAATGTTGCTTTCAAAATGTTTGAATCTTATCTACAGAATAGGCGTCAAGTTGTTAAGATTGCCAATTTCACAAGTTCTATCCAAAACGTTACATACGGAATACCCCAAGGCTCAATACTCGGCCCGTTGTTATTTTTAGTTTATATCAATGATGACATTAATACGATAGACACAATCGGAAGTTTGACTTTATATGCCGACGATACATGTTTATTTTACTTCGGGAAATATATCCAAAATTTAATTGTGAATGCACAAAAAGACCTAGATAAGCTAAATGAGTGGTTGCTTCATAACCTATTGACAATCAATACAGCAAAGACATCCTACATGATCTTATCTGCTAAAAACAAAAATATTCCCGAGTTTGAGCCACTAACAATAAATAATGTAATTATTAAAAGATCACATGAAGAAAAATACTCTTACTTCTTGGTACTATCTGCTTACTTGGGTCTATTGATCAATGATAAATTAACGTGGAAGCCACACATTCAGCATGTAAAATCTAAATTAATACAATTATTAAGAGCACTTAGAAAGATGGCACATTGTATACCAAAGGCAGTCAAACCAATTATATATAATTCCTTAATAAAAATCGCATTTGCAATATTTAATTGAGATCTGGGGATCTACTGCATTAACTAATCTAAGCCCATTACAAAGAACCCAAAACAAAATCATTAAAGTTTTGTATTATCTTTATTATTATTTTTTTATCTCTTTCATACGTCGACCAAAAAAGTATACGAATAAACTAAAATATTCAATGTATCGCAACTATACAAATATAACACCTGCATTTTAATAAAAAAAATTACCACCAAGACTGTTAAATCAAACATACGACTAACTATAAAAAAAATACACACAATCTTCGAGACAAAAATAAAAATTAAAATATAAAAATATAAAATTTTAGTAGCTGCGTCTAGGACAAACTACGGAAAGAAGACATTATTGGTTGGCGGAGCACAGCTGTTTAATAAGTTACCAAATGATGTAAAAACTATTGAAAATATAAACAAATTTAAGAAAAACTAGTTACATATTGAGACGAGTACCAGAGATTAATTAATTGTACAATTATATTTTTTTTAGTTTCTTTGTATCTCATTATAAGTGATGTATATCTTATGAGAATAAACTTCTTTAAACCCAAGAACCTAATAATAGGTATATGGTAGGTACCAATTTGTGAATATAAATTATTTTGAAGGCCATAATTTCTCACTTATATTATTTTAAGAAAAAACGTTGCCAAGGTTGTAGTTTTTATATCGATATATGTGTTTCAGATCGACAAACTCACACACCACAAGTTGGTCCGCGCCCATTTCCGTCATGCCGCCTTCACGAGGTCGCCAGATTGAAGCACAGGTCAGTCTAACGGGAATTTTTTGTGAGGTTGAATATAATAATTCAAGTGCAAAAATAAATACAGCTCTCTCATAAACATTATTTACAAAAACATTATTATTTACAAAAAAATTAAAATGAAAAAAAATATTCTACATAAGGCATTGTACAGTTTCAATGGAATGGTTGAGCACCAGAGAGTAGTTATATCCGAACACCACTGTTCTAAAAGCTTACTAGAACTTACCTATGTACATACCTACGCACATGTATATGCAGCTTGTAATGACAAGGAAAGAACATTCAATTATTATGCGTCATATCTGTTGTTAGAAAGAGATAAATAAGCAATTCGTGTTACCACCGAACCGCCACGAGACGTTCCGATCACCATTATGCTGCGATCTCTTTCACTTTCTCACACCAAACGATACACATATCTCACTCATCCATTTCATTGAGATTCGTTCCTAAGATAAAACAAAACAAAGATATTTTCTATTTCAACAATAAAAGCAATAATTACGCGTGAAATGAAAAAGCACAGTGCCTGTATAATTGGTGCAGAGTCTAAAGACACAAGGAAGGTGTATTGTCCACAGATTATTCCGAAAAAACACGATTAGCGGCGATGTTTTCACCGGACGCTCGGAAGTGCTAGACTGGTAGTGACTCAGGCAATTACCCTGAATTCGTCTAGTAAATATGGAGGGCATACAACTGATCTACAGGTAAAAAAATCTTAGTTGAGCACCTGTTTCCCACACTAGGCTCTAGTCCCGTATTATGAGAAAAAGGACTGCTGTCGGAGTCGTTACAAATAAATAAATTCAAGCCTTTAATCAAAGTAAGTTCGTAATAACCGTAGCAATTTATCAAATAGTTACACATGGCAATATTATGAAAGAATTAGTTTAATCATTTTCAAATTAAACTAAATATCTATACAATTCAAAATTAAACATTCATACCAGGTATTATAATGTGTTTTTGTATTTAAGGGTGAAAGGGTGAAGAGTTTGAGGGTGTGTAAGGATTTTTGCGTGTATGTGTGTTAAGATAAGGATTTTTGGTAGGTGTGTGGGTTTATGCGTGTGTAGTGTGGAGATGTGTTGGTTTAAGTGAAATGTTATTGAAGTGGTATTAGAAAGTCAAAGATGAATCTAACTTATAATCCTAACAAGCTTAACACTTGTGATACGTTATTATAATGTTAACTTATAATATCCTTCTCATCTAAGACATAATTCAGTCAAAGTTAGAGTTAATTGGATTTTGACTGTGAACATTCAATAGTAATATTATTATCCAGTGTTTGTTTCTTTTTATTGCTGATAGGCTGCCTTTGACCTCTTTAACTAAGATAACTGGCTCTCAAGGGTAGATGCCGGAACTCACCGTGAAATACTTGGCGTCAAGTTTTCTAGACCAGGCTGAAATGCCACTAGCGATCACCCATCCAAGTTGTGCTCGCAGCGACCGTTCCTTAACCTAGTTGATCGGTTAAGAACGACTAGGTAAGCTTTGATGACAAGCATAAGTGTGTGTAAGTGCCATTTCAATGAAATGGCATTAAAGACACCCACGAAATGATTTCATGTACTGACCACACGCTTGTCTAACCCAACGCGACGTATACACTGATGTAATTCATGATGCAAGAGAGTTGTAACACAAAACTGTACCTGATCAGTGGTAATACTCAGCCGAATCCTTAAAGTCATCATCATCATCATCATCAGCCGGAAGACGTCCACTGTTGAACAAAGGCCTCCCCCATAGAACGGCTATTAGCCGCTTGTAGCCATTGGCTACCCGCGACTTTAACGATGTCGTCAGTCCACCTGGTGGGGGGCCTACCAACTCTACGTCTTCCGGTGTAGTGTGGTAACCACTCGAGAACCTTTCTTCCCCATCGGTTATCAGTTCGTCGAGCGATGTCGCCCGCCCATTGCCACTTCAACTTGCAAATTCTGAGAGCGACTCGGGGACTTTGGTTCTTTGGCGAATATCCACGTTCCGGATTTTATCGCGCAAAGAAACTCCGAGCATAGCTCTCTCCATAGCTCGTTGAGTGACTCTGAGTTTGTCCATAAGGGCCACAGTTAAGGACCACGTTTCAGTGCCATACGTCATCACTGGCAACACACACTGGTTGAAGACTTTAGTCTTCAGGCTCTGCGGGATGTTCGAAGAGAAGATGTCGCGTAACGTCCCGAACGCTGCCCATCCGAGTTGGATTCTTCGGGCGACCTCTTTGTCGAAGTTGGACCTACCTAACTGGACAGTGTGTCCCAGGTAAATGTAATGGTCAACAACTTCGAGCGTATCGTTCCCAACAACAACTGGTACGGGTGCAACATGGACATTAGACATAATTTTCGTCTTATCCATGTTCATTTTAAGACCCACCTGCTGGGAAACTCTACTGAGGTCGCTGAGCATTGTACTGAGTTCCTCAAGCGATTCTGCCATTATGACTATGTCATCGGCGAAACGAAGGTGAGTGATGTATTCGCCATAAATGTTGATGCCGAATTCTTTCCAGTTCAAGAGCTTAAAAACGTCCTCCAACGCATTCGTGAACAGTTTCGGAGAAATAACGTCTCCCTGTCTCACGCCTCGTTGCAGTTGGATTGGTTCCGTGCTCTTGTCCTGTACTCGAATCGACATGGTGGCGTTCCTATACAAACACTTCAGAGCTTCGATGTACCTATAGTCGATTTGGCATCGTTGAAGAGACTGCAGTACGGCCCAGGTTTCGATTGAATCGAAGGCTTTTTCATAGTCCACAAACGCTAGACACAATGGCCGATTATACTCCTCAGTCTTCTGTATAATCTGGCGGAGCGTATGTATGTGTATGTCTATGGTACTAAAGCCTTTTCGGAACCCGGCTTGTTCGGGAGGCTGGAAGTCATCAAACCTACGAGCGAGACGATTCGTAATGACTCTCGAGAACAGCTTATAAAAATGGCTCAGAAGTGAAATGGGCCTGTAGTTCTTCAGCAAGGTCTTGTCACCTTTTTTGAAGAACAGTACCACTACACTTCTGCTCCACGCTTCTGGTGTTTTACCTTCAAGGATGACGGAATTAAATAACTTCTGGAGGACTGAGAGTACCGGTTTTCCACCCGCTCTCAGAAGTTCTGTCGTGATTCCGTCATCACCTGGTGCCTTGTTGTTCTTAAGCTGTTTGAGAGCCATTCTAATCTCGTATAGGCTTAAAGTACACATATTGAATAATACGTAGATAATAATAACTTATCTACCTCGATGGCAAGCATGATCCAGCGGTCGAGTCGTTGCTTAATTGCCTATTCCTAAGTCCTATTATAAAAATAAATCTTACCCATACTTTGCCCTACCATGCTACCCTTATCGAACTCATTTGGGGTCGTTATGATGTGAACATATGATATAAAGTTTTAGTATCGGTTTTGTAGCCGGTCACCATCCTGACGTCAACCCTCCACATGACCTCAATTATTTTGTTAGCAGTTTGTTCACGTCACCTTTTAGGTAATTAGGATTATATGACTTTTAAAACTGTCACGGTCATTAACACTATAATTATTATTACAAACAGGATATTTACCGTGTTCTTGATTACTTTTGAGCTCTCGATATTTCGGCACTGTTGCAAGCGACATGATCACGAGCCTATGCGAGTGGATGGTAGGCACTAATCAGAATTATACCATGATAAGGAGCTCTGTTTTGTACCCAATGTGCAGCATCACTCACTCAATATTTTTCCTTAGTAGCATTTTAAGACCTCCAACGTAGCCTCCAATAGAAAAATAATATCTGTCCTTAAATATCTATGCCGGGAACTGTATAGAATATAATTATTTCCAGGTAATGATAAGATACTCGGGCGGTAAGGGCACAGAGGAGCACTGTCGGCAATCGACGCTGCAAATTAATCTTGAACTGTTGCCGAGCGTTTCCATAACCCACTGGGATGTGCTGCCCGCTGAAATGTAAGTACATCAAAGTTATACAAATACGGATATATTTGTTGCCTGTTCTAGGCAGACGTGGCTTATTTCATAGCATGGTGTGGGAAGTTCATAACTCCCGCTCTTTCCAATAGAATACAATTAATATTCTCTATTGAACACCAATTTTAAATAATCATAATCATTTTATTGGTAATACAAATTACAGGTTAAGAATTGCTTTCATAATTTACATAAATATAGCATATTACATACTAATTACATTATAAACTTATTATATAATAAAAATAAAATTTTAATGTCAGAGTACAGTTTGTACCAAATGCAAATATTAAATTATTTATTGAAATAAACATTTATAATCCTAAAAATTCGTCAAAACTTTATAACGTCTGTTCAATAAGCCAGCGTTTTAGGCGAGACTTAAAGCAGGCCATACTTGGCGCAGTGGTTACTTCTCCTGGGAGCTTGTTGTATATTGTAGGGCCCATAACATGACAAGTTTTGGAGGTCTTCCCTAGACTTCGAGATATACTACAAAGTTGAATTCTTATTCCTGGTGTTGTATGAATGCTTATCACTCGTTAATCTTCGTTTGTAGTATGCTGCCGATTGTTCTGCTTGAAGATTTAAATTTGTTTACTATACTATTTTTAATTAATGGTATCGATCCCCAAGATGCCGGTCAAACGAGAGGATTATGACAACTGTACAAGGACGAGGTTCCCCCCATGACCCCTACTAAGCCTCCCTAAAGAGGGAGGCATTTGTTTATTGGTGGATGTTATTGCTGTTGATACTTTATTATTGTTGTTTTGGAAACAAAGGTAAAAAATAATTTTAATTGCCTTCCTGTAAAGGAATAAGAACGAGCTGAGACCTATCTAATGTAAGGATATTGTCTCCGCCAATACATACTGAAAAGTAGGGAATAGATTAAACTTCTGCATCGTAGTAGTGCATTTTGCGAATGCTTCGCAACTACCACACCTTCAACTAGAAAATGTGTCGCTAAGCTACTAATGGTCCGTTCCAGCACAAGTCCTGGGCAGCTATTTCCCCTTATACTATTACTACCTTTTTCTACCATATCGTTGCTTACCATCAGGTGAGATACAGATGGGCGTAGTGCTCCTTCCGTAAATTAATCACATTAAACCGCGTCTACAATTTTCTTTCCGCTAGTAGCATTACTACCGAGCGATTCCGTGCTTCGAAGGGCACGTTGATCCATCGACCCCGGTTGTTGATTTAGAATGGAAGTCGTTACAGCATGGTGGTAGGGATTCTGGGGTGCCCACCTGACTCGTTAACACCCTTAAGTAAAAAAAACTGTCGCCAATCACCTAATGGTGTGTTCTGGCAGCTGTCCTCGAGAGCCAGTAATTCTAGGGTAGCCTGAAAACCATCTTCGACTTTATAATCACTTATCATCAGGTAAGATAGTAGTCCAAGGCTATTATAAAAAAACTGAATTATGTCCAGCTTTATGAATACTACGGTTTTGTTTGGCTGTTGAATTGTAGAAAAGGCAACAATAACACCTTTCCGTGACTCTACTTTGCGAGTATTCTTTCCTCTCTTTGTGTTATTGTACCTAAAGACAGTATTTTAATTCAAATATTTGTTTTTTTAGTCCGTCCCAGCTGTACTTGGTGCTAGATGTGACAAACCTCACGTCGGAGGAGATGGACTTCGACTACGCTCCGGGCAAGCACATACTGATCGAGAGCAAGGAGTCGTGTCGGGTGCCGGTGCCTTTAGACCGCTGCCCGTTCAATACCACACCGCCCAAATGTGCCGATGATGGTGAGTGTTTTTGTGACTTTGTGACCACTGAATGTTTATTATAATATTTATAGTACTGTTCAAAGTCAAAATCATTTATTCAATTTAGGCGTTTACTAAACAAAAATTATAGAGCCACTGCGAGAAGAACGGGCAAGAAACTCGGGGCCATTCTTTTAAACGTTTTTAACAATGTGTTAAGTACATACTATATAGTAAAATTATTACAATACTTAATTTACATTACGTAGGTGACAGGCGCTAGTTTGGCAGAGGCGAACCAGTCCAAGCATTTTTGTCGTTTAAGTAATCACAAACTGTGTAGTAAGATTTCTTTATCAAAATATTCTTCACATGCATCTTGAATTTTCTTTCTGTGAGCGTTGTAATATGTTTGGGCAATTTATTATAAAACCGCACACAATTGCCTAAGAAGGACCTATTATTTGCTTTGCTAATCTAAAACCTGGCACCGCTATTTTATCTTTATTCCTAGTGTTGTAATCGTGAGTGTCACTGTTTGATTTAAATTTGCTCAAATTTTTACGAACATATATAATATTTTCAAATATATACAGACTTGGTAAAGTTAAAATATCAATTTCTTTAAAAAGATCTCTCAGGGATTCCCTAGGATCCATTTCATATATGACTCGAATTGCACGCTTTTGTAAGATAAAGATTGTCTCTATCTCAGCAGCAGCTCCCCACAGCAATATACCATAAGACATAATACTGTGGAAGTACGCGAAATAAACGAGCCTAGCAGTAGCTACGTCTGTTAGCTGTCTTATCTTACGAACTGCGTATGCAGCAGAACTAAGTCTTCCAGATAGATCATGTATGTGTGGATTCCACTGTAAAGTTGAATCCATTTTAATTCCCAGGAAGACTGTCGCATTGTCAAAAGAGAGTTTTTCTAGGCCAAGCTTAATGTTTGGTTCAACATAAGTAACATTGGGTAAAGAAAACTTTAAACATTTGTTGACAACTCATTACTTATCGTCGTTGTAATATAACTACTTACACTGATATATCATTTGTATTGTATTGTTTGTATAAACATTCTTAATTTTTTTTGTAAATATGTGTATTTATATTTGGTATATGTCAATTATTATAATATATTTGAAGGAGTGTAAAATTATTTTCTATTAATTGTATTTTTTTAGTAATTGCATATTTGATATAGGGCAAAGCCAAATGACCAAGCTGAAGATCGACGATGGCAGACTCATCTCATCAAAACCGGAGATTCTGAGAGAGCTTGAAAGGTTTTATGGACAGCTGTACACCTCAACACGAGAACCCGTTGTCAGTGCGGCTCAGGACAAGAGAGCTAAACTGACCCGACACTATACCGAAGACATCCCGGACATCAGCCTATACGAGATACGAATGGCTCTCAAACAGCTTAAGAACAACAAGGCGCCAGGTGATGACGGAATCACGACAGAACTTCTGAGAGCGGGTGGAAAACCGGTACTCTCAGTCCTCCAGAAGTTATTTAATTCCGTCATCCTTGAAGGTAAAACGCCAGAAGCGTGGAGCAGAAGTGTAGTGGTACTGTTCTTCAAAAAAGGTGACAAGACCTTGTTGAAGAACTACAGGCCCATTTCACTTCTGAGCCATGTTTATAAGCTGTTCTCGAGAGTCATTCCGAATCGTCTTGCTCGTAGGTTTGATGACTTCCAGCCTCCCGAACAAGCCGCGTTCCGAAAAGGCTTTAGCACCATAGACCACATCCACACGCTTCGCCAGATTATACAGAAGACTGAGGAGTATAATCGGCCATTATGTTTAGCGTTTGTGGACTATGAAAAAGCCTTCGATTCCATCGAAACCTGGGCCGTACTGCAGTCTCTTCAGCGATGCCAAATTGACTATAGGTACATCGAAGCGCTGAAGTGTTTGTATAGGAACGCCACCATGTCGATTCGATTACAGGACAAGAGCACGGAACCAATCCAACTGCAACGAGGCGTGAGACAGGGAGACGTTATTTCTCCGAAACTGTTCACAAATGCGTTGGAGGACGTTTTTAAGCTCTTGGACTGGAGAGAATTAGGCATCAACATCTATGGCGAATACATCACTCACCTTCGTTTCGCCGATGACATAGTCATAATGGCAGAGTCGCTTGAGGAACTCAGTACAATGCTCAGCGACCTCAGTAGAGTTTCCCAGCAGGTGGGTCTTAAAATGAACATGGACAAGACGAAAATTATGTCTAATGTCCATGTTGCACCCGTACCAGTAGTTATTGGGAACGATACGCTCGAAGTTGTTGACCATTACATATACCTGGGACAGACTGTCCAGTTAGGTAGGTCCAACTTCGACAAAGAGGTCGCCCGAAGAATCCAACTCGGATGGGCAGCGTTCGGGAAGCTTCGCGACATCTTCTCGTCCAACATCCCGCAGAGCCTAAAGACCAAAGTCTTCAACCAGTGTGTGTTGCCAGTGATGACTTATGGCACTGAAACGTGGTCCTTAACTGTGGCCCTTATGGATAAGCTAAGAGTCGCTCAACGAGCTATGGAGAGAGCTATGCTCGGAGTTTCTTTGCGCGATAAAATCCGGAACGTGGATATTCGCCAAAGAACCAAAGTCACCGACATAGCTCTCAGAATTTGCAAGTTGAAGTGGCAATGGGCGGGCCACATTGCTCGACGAACCGATAACCGATGGGGAAGAAAGGTTCTCGAGTGGTTACCACACTACACCGGAAGACGTAGAGTTGGTAGGCCCCCTACTAGGTGGACTGACGATATTGTGAAAGTCGCGGGTAGCCAATGGCTACAAGTGGCTAATAGCCGTTCTTTGTGGCGATCTATGGGGGAGGCCTTTGTTCAGCAGTGGACGTCTTCCGGCTGATGACGATATTTGATATTGTTATTATTGGTTCACCACCATGTATCTTGAGATATTATACTGTCCTTACAAAGGTTGTCTGGATGAAATCTTTATATGCGATAAGACCTCCCGTTGTACTACCATTACTTTATAAGACTATTTAATATATTTTTGGTGTGCAATAAAGAGATTTGTATTTTATAAGACTGGCTTAAAAAAAATAACATAAAATTGCACTGCTCGATATGCCTTTTTAACTGTAACAATTTTGGTAAAGTAAGAAAAAAAAGCGTTCATTGTTAACGACACCCCCAAAACGACACCCCTGGGGTGTCGTTAACAATAAGCATTTGTTGACGACACCACCGTAATGTTGGGATAACTTATCGCTTAAGAATTTATTATCGAGCTAGTATACTCTCAATGGTTAATAAACATATGCAATTGTATCTTTTTATCTCTTTCTCTAATGCACTGGCTGATAACGTTTATGACGTTCAAGAGATAAATTATGTGTCATTTGTGAAGTTAATCAATATATTGACATTTCTAACATTTTCAATAACTTTCGAAGAAAAGGATAACAATGTCAGTACACAAACTCCTGAAATGGCTAATGAAGCAAGCCTGCAAGAAGCAAATCGTAAATTCGGTGAATTGATTGGTCAAGAACTTAACAACGTACCTGTCGTAAAAAGAAGACAGATAATGTTTGAAATAATAAGGATTATTGAGCTTCGATCAAGTTAAATAAAAATATCTTTACAGGTTCTTTTTATTTTATTTATTATTTTGGTATAGGTACGAACATACAGCAGGGTAACAACACTATTTGTTAGTGGTGTCGTCAACAAATGCTTTTTGTTAACGACACCCCAGGGGTGTCGTTTTGGGGGTGTCGTTAACAATGAACGAAAAAAAGTAATTGCATAGATATCTCAGTACAGACCAAGCATTTCCACATGCCACATTGTTTTTTAATCTTTAGATATATATTTCAGATTTATTTATATCAAGATACTATAGGGTTTATTAGTAAAATAATAATCTCGATATTCAATTTGCGTCGTTTGTGGTTACTAGAAGACTGTAGAATCGGGTTAATATTTCAAGTATAAGTTTTTTTATCTCTCGGACTTGTTTCTTTTCAGATCTAGCCGAATCAAAATCAACAAACACGGGAACATCAACTAACAGTTTAGAACTCATGTGTTCTGAACACATAACGCAGAACACAGTGTTGAGATGGCACTTGATGCAGTCTGACATCTCGGGGCGTGCGTGTGTTAAAGGCATCACTCTTTCCCACGCTATGATGGACATAGTGCGAATGTCGCCTCTTAACTGGGGTAAGTTTGTTCAAGTTTACTGATTCGCTAGGTTAAAAACGTATGCTCTCGAATTGCTCGTGCAAAATGTCCAATGTGTGTAGCATGTATCTAAAGTTCTTAACAGATTTTGCGTTTCGTCGACGTACGGGTGTTGGTAGAATGTTTATAGAACCAGTGGACTTAAATTTATCAACCACACTACGAATAGACCTCACGGTATGACGATTATGGTGACCATTAAATGGGCGAAGCGCGTGGAACGTTGCCCAAACATAATACCCATTTTGATAAAATAATTTTATCTATTGCACGTTGATACATAACATCACGCCTCTTTCCCGTAGATGTAGGCAGAGACCTTTTTTCCACTTGTTACGATCCTTACACATCTCTTTCGCTTCATCTACATTAATCAATACTTTCATACATGAGCGTCGTTTTAGGGTACACCTGACCTGGCCTATTTTCATAACGTCTTCAATTTGATTTCGGAACGTTCGCCGAGGTCTTCCCCTTCCAACACTTCCGTTCACTTGCCCAGCACGTATTAATATCAGTCCATAGTGATTTGGCAAATGCGACTGATTGCAGGCAGCCATTTTGATAGATGTAGCTTCAACAATAAGGTTGCTATCACCTGTCACAGATCCGAAGTCCCTATTGAAAGATTACTTTATTTATTAAGGACCAGTAATTTAATAATATTTTGATATGAATTTGACAGAAGTAAGCGTGAACAAGCAGCATATCAAGCCACAGGAAGAATACAACTGCGCGGCGGGCGAGTGCCTGTCGCTAGGCGTGGCCGTCGCTAACCACCTCACGCGGCCGCTACACAAGCTGTGTCTCTCCGTGCAGTTCTACCAGGACTACAACAACGGAGTGTTCAACTACAAGCTAGACAACCGGGTCGCTACCGCTGGGAACAACAAGTGAGTCTTTTTAGGGTACAAAACTTTCGGTGGTACCCCGTGATGTGCGGGGATCTACGAATAAATAAATAAAGAAGTGTAACTCATACTTTCATTTCGTACTCAACAAGTTAACAAGTAATAACACACGAAACGCTCGTGGCGAGGTTTGCTTAGCCATTCAGAACCGATCAGCAAAGTTAAGCAACGTCCGCCGCGGTCACGAGTTGGATGGGTGACCGCTGGTGACATTATTACTGAGCGCTTCCGTGCTTCGGAGGGTACGTTAAGCCGTCGGTCCCGGTTGTTGTCTTAGGATGGAAGTCGTTATAGCATGGTGGTAGGGCATTTTGCGAATGACCGCCTGGCTAGCTACCACCCTCAAGTAGAAAACCTGTCGCCAAACACCTAACGGTGTTTTCCGGCAGCTGTCCTTGAGAGTCAGTAATTCTAGGTTAGCTTTAACAACATCTTCGACCACATCATCACTTACCATCAGGTGAGATAGTAGTCAAAGACTAACCTTACAGGCATACAAAAACGAACAATCTTCCAAATCCAATTGGTTTGGTTAATTGATTTGGCGTTTCGAAATTATCGCATCCGATTGGTCGCGTCAAAGTAATGTTGTTGCTCGGCACGGTACACTTTCTAAACCACGCTCGCTGCGGTAAGATTTGCGTACTGATTTTTTTGAGCATGACTTACATTTCTTTACATATTCGTAGACCGGGATTAGAATTGCACCCTCCCATATCATCCTGTGGGTGTCCATAAAAGGAAAAATACTACAAGGTAGGCAGCAGCGCCTTCTGAAAAACTGCCATCATACCCTGCGAACCCCAAGACACCTGCCATGCGTTCATGCCAAAGCTCCATTTTTTATTTGGTTGTGTTCAGCAGTGGACAATCCGCCTGATACGGTATTGGTTGTCCAACCAATTTACATGGCGATGTCATGTTTTCAGCCGCACACTTACGAACTATCCACTTCTTGCCCGTCACCCCACGAGGCAACCACGGGATAACCAATGATTCACATAAACTTCTTTATGCAATTTATACTATAACTAGCTTTCCGGGCGCGGCTCCGCCCGCGCGTATGTCGGTTATCGCGCGAAAACATGAACCTCTTTTTGCGCAGTCGGATAAAAACTATCCTATGTTTTTTCCCGGGTCTCAAACTATCTCCATACCAAATTTCATTCAAATCGGTCCATTAGTTTTGGCGTGAAAGCGTAACAGACAGACAGACAGACAGAGTTACTTTCGCATTTATAATATTAGTACTGATGACTGATACACTATAATTATATGAAGGCAATTCAACGGGGCAATGCTGCCAGCATGCTGGGCACGCTGCCAACTGGGAGTGGGCTGGAGCGTTGGGACTGTCTATGAGTCTGCTATGACTTATAGGTTGTCTAAATGCTTTTATTGTAGTAGCTGTAGTGTTGTATATTGTTCATAGTATTTTGTTTAAAACCATAGCTCCGGTAAAAAAGAAAAGTATATGACTAACATAAATACCAAAATATTGATCTACAAATTCTTATTAACTTCAAATTACCATTTGCTATAATGTTACATCATCGAAGAGCTCCCAAATAATATGTTGGAGTAGTATAATATTTCCTCATTCGTTATTAGAACATTGTTCTGTAACTGGTTCTAAATTTTTATATGCACATCCAGACGCAAAACTTATAGAAGTGCCTATAATATTAATCAATCGCTGTATTGTTTTATAGGATCGTGCTATCATCACTGCCGGAATCAGCTAAGGCCTACCACGAGTGCACGGTCGTATTCCTAACACCAGGAGAGTATAAGATCGACATACAATGCTCTACTACGGAACCAATGGACGAGGCTATACTGAAGGACACGGATCATCCGTCGATAATCCAACCTTGCGCGGCAGAAACCAGCCACGTGTGGAGGTTCATACCTCCAGTCGCTATAAGTGTCACTGATTAGTTTAACAGTTTTTATTGCACTGGACATTTTCCTGTACATAAGTTGTACGAAAGATGGTTTATTTATTCGTTGTATATGAAAATGGCAATAAATTCCAACCAGTAAAGTCCATAGTATGTTATCAACATTACAGGGCTTATATTCCTAAATTATTTATTTGTTACAAAATTACAATGAGGACATTTTTTTTTTAATTATTGATAGGCAATCCTTTGATGCCAATCTCACATGATGAGGTGGTCAAAGGTGTTAACAGGCTTATACTAAAATTACTGGCCCTCAAGGACAGCTGCCGGAACACACCGTTTGCTTGGCGACAGATTTTCTACTTGAAGGTGGTCGCTAGCCAGGCGGCAATTCGCAAAATGTCCTTCCACCATGCGGTAATGCCCGCGGTGGGATTCGAACCATGGACCTGCTGCGCGGATGTCCATACCCAATGCAACTGAGACATCACCACTGCGTCGAAAAAAAGATTGGAATTCGCGGAAGACGCGGGTTCGAATCCCGCACATGACTATAACTTTTCCTTTCGTTATAATTTTGTAATGTAAACCGCGGAGCATGCGTCATTGCAAAAATAAAAATATTAAAATTATTTATTCCTTGTATATAAAAATGGCAATTAAGTCCATAGTATGTTAACAACATTGCCAGGGTTATATTTCTTAATAATATGATTTCAAGAGCTATTGGATGCTAAGCGAATACCAAATTTAAAGCGAATAATTTTAGAGCACAAAATTTTCGTCACTAACAGGTTTCGAGAAGGCAGATTAACTTCTTATACAAAAAACGGCCTGCATCATCAATAACCTAAACCTAACTTTAGAGCATACAATTATTTAAAATAGTATTTCTTTTTCTTAAGTTTCTAAATTAAAAATCTGTCTAAATTTAAATTCTGTATAAGACATTTCCACAGGTAAATAATCTTTAATCTTTTAAGTCCATTCACCACTACAAATTACTTAAAGATATCAAAGAAATAATAATCATGCAAACATTTCGTCGCTTTTTCTGAAACTACTATAGAATTATAAGTTATGATCGTACTATAGATTACATATTAAAATAAAAATCGGCCAAGTGTGAGTCGTACTCGCGTACGAAGGGTTCCGTACCATTAGTTATACAACATTAGCCTTCATATTTTAACCTTTTTTAGTTTTAACGTGCGCGAGTCCGACTCGCACTTGGCCAACTTTTTGTATTTGTTATAACGGCAACAGAAATACATCATCTGTGAAAATGTCAACTGTCTAGCTATCACCTTGAGTTTATAGTTTACTAACCATATTTAGTCCAAGTTCAATTTGACGTTTATAAATTTACTAGCTTTCCGGACGCGGCTCCGCCCGCGCGTATATCGGTTATCGCGCAAAAACATGAACCTCTTTTTGCGCAGTTGGATAAAAACTATATTATGTTTTATCCCGGGTCTCAAACTATTTCCATACCGAATTTCATTCAAATCGGTCCAGTAGTTTTGGCGTGAAAGCGTAACAGACAGACAGACGAGTTACTTTCGCATTTATAATATTAGTACTGATGCCTTCAAAATATACCTTGCCGTTTTCACGGTTCGTTTCTGTAGGGCTAGTGTGTTTTACTCGTCATACGCCACGAACGTGCAAACGCGATTTCGTATGAAAAGCACAGCTGCCCTTACGGCGCGTTAGAGAAACAACCTTTTTCTCATACTAAATCGCGTTTACTCGCTCGAGACGTATCAATCTGTCAACTTCAATTTAAAGGCTTTTTAATCGAAAATAATGTGGTGTAAAATAAATATTGAATTTTTAAAGCAATCAAAGGTACTATTAAGTTTTACTAAGTCCTAAAACTAATGTTGTTGTGTTGATCATAACAGCTGAGAGCTTTCTTGTATTTTTCATATAACCCTGTCTGCAATGCCTACGAATGGTGTGTAACTTTTAATTATGATTATTCAACAATAAGTTTATATTTAAAAGAATAATATTATTTATCGCCTATGATGTATATTATTTTTAATTATAATAAGCTTCACTGTATATATAAATTGTATTAATCTTTATTTAATAAAATATTTATAATTAACGTTATGAATTTTAAGTTATTATTAGTTATATCCTGTAACCCTCATATAGTTTTGCATGGTAGGGCACTTTGCGAATGCCCGCCTGGCTAGCTACCACCCTCAAGTGGAAAATCCGTCGCCAAGCACCTAACGGTGTGTTCCGGCAGCTGTCCTTGAGAGCCAGTAATTCTAGGTTAGCCTGTACAACATCTTCGACCACATCATCAATTACCATCAGGTGAGATAGTGGTCAAAGGCTAACCTATCAAGGCATAAAAAAAAAAAACAAACATAAAATATTGCGTTACTGCGATACGTATGTTAAGTTCGCAAACGTTTTCGCCAAATTTTAGATTGGTACGAGCTTCCAAATAATGTTTGCAGGAAAATGTCACCTTTCACGGTGGCGAAAAACATGACCTGATCTGGACGCAGCATCGAGTTTTCAGCAAAACCTAGGTATATTTTGAATCTTGTACCTACATAAAAAGTGCTTTGGACCATGATTCTAAGGCGGCACGCTTCTTTACTGCACAAGAATTGTTGAACCATCGACGATTTAGGCCACCATCTCGTACTACAGAATCAGGAATAAAGCGTTTCAATACTTGCAGTACGACATCGCAGAGCCTACTCAGGAGTTGATATCATCTGAAGAAAAGCACAGGTCCCTCCCAGGGCTGGATGCGTAGAAGTGATGCAGCCAGCCAGTCGTAAATATATGCTTCCGGACGGCACGACGGATAAAAGTATGGCTCAAGTTATTACCCGGGATATAAGAGATATTGCACGTCCAGGCAGGACTGAAAATTTGTGTCTCCGTAAGAAAAAGCAAGGTGTAACTATCATTAATGTAATTATCATTCAGATGGTGATAGACATTTTTTAGATTTACATGAAAGCCCTGAATCAGACTAATCCACAGAAAATTAGGATTTGGAGGCCGCCGATTATACGCTCTGTTTTGCGATAACCTGTCACCTCCTCTGCATGAGGAAGGCCCTAAGACCACATCAGCAATAGCAAAAGGGTGGCGATGTGTGCCACAAGGAAGAGACTTGATTGATTGGGTTGATTCTCTTGAAGAAGTGCAGGAAGCACAACACTGCTCAATAGTGTTATTAAACGAGACACTATCATTCCAGGCGGAGCTCTAGAGGCCCTACCACCACGAAGAGTTTTAAGTGGAATTGCAGCCCAAGAAAGGACTGGTAGGGGATGTAACTTACGTTGTTGATAAAAAGTTTAAATAGGCTCAAAAGGTTTATTGTATAAAAGAAAAACTTGAGGTTTTGAAGAAGCATAGGTAAACTTAATATTTCCTACTTGTACTCATCTAGACTCCACAGCAGTCAGTATCTCAATTTGTTCTTCAAGAGTTGCATGTTTCTCCTGCAAACATTTAACAATATATTTCAGGGACTCAATATTCTGTTCATATTCCCTATTTGCATTCTTGGTCTCTTCTGTATTGTTCTCAAGTATCTCTGCATGGTTCTTAGTCTGCACTACTAAGTCCAGCAGTCTTGTGATCAAATTATCTTGTTTCTTAACCATTAGCCATAACTTAGCTTCCATCGGTGCATCAGGCTTGCATCTGAGATCATCATTGACAAATACATCTAAATTGGAAGGTTCCTTCATACGGGCAAGACTGTTTTTTATGTCAGCAGTAAGTTCTGCTTGACTCAGTTTCTTCAGTAGTCTCTCCACCTTGGATCCAAGCGGTGGCATTTCATTCTAAAACAAAGAGACGGTAGTGTTAAAATTTAAATAAATTAAATAACAAGACATCAGAATTTAAATAGCTAGCCTTAATAACAACAACCCTATTGATAAATAACATTGACATATTTTTGAAGCAATGATGGTCGAGCGGTAATATTTGTGGACTGCAGTACCCCAGGTCCATGTTTCGTTCCCCACCTCTAGCTTGTGGTTCACCGAATGGTGGAAAGACGTGTTGCGAATGCTCACCTGGTTAGTTACCATCCTTAAGTAGAAAATCTGACGCCAAGGACCTAACAGTGTCTTTCGGCCGCAGACCTTGAGAGCCAGTAAAATTACAACCACATGAGACTTCTGTATGTTTCATGATGACGGGCGCAGTGAATTTGTCACTAGTGATCGCAAATCTGGCATATCCATTTAACCCGGTACCAATGACGCTGGGTCATATTGACCCGAGGTTTTAAACCTTCGTAAAAATGTTACAACACTCGTCGTGTAGATCTACCCACTATCTAGCTGGAGATCTACCCACCCTCCACCTGTAGCAGTATGGTTCTAGGTGCGACGCCACCCACCCAGTGAGATACACATGTGTTGCCGCAATACGGGTCAGTAAGACCCAGCGTCATCGCTGACGTGGTGTTTTCGTAACATATGATCTTTGTATTAGCATAAAAAATATTAATTATTTTTAATATTAGGTTTCATTCAAAAAATTACATAAATATGCAAGTTATGTTTTTCAGGTTGCTTGCTTTTTTTTAAACTCAATAACCAGGTACATATTTAATTCATTAACTTTAATATTTTTTGTTTTATTTTATCATATACCCAAAATACCTTAATTTCTAAAATGGTTACTATAAAATGTCAGTTCATGTAAAGATACTGTAAATATAGTCTGTCTAAACTTCTCGTCATGATGACCCGACGACATTGGCCGCGTAATATTTTTCACGTCATTGCCGCCGGGTTAAAATGCCGGTTATTGATTGGTCAAGAGTCGTCATGACTGAACCGCTGGGTTCTCCAGTATATTGTAAAATAAAAAAAGAAAACAGACTTATAATGACTCTTATTTGTTTTTTTTTCCTTTTCAGTACAGGCAATATGAGAACCAAGAGGCATCAGGCTGCATACCAGGTAGTGGATGCTAGAAATCAGTTTCATTACTGTATCAGCCGGACTATTCACTGCTGAACACAGGCTCCCTCATTAATACGGGAGTTGCCATAATCCGTTCACTTGGCAGGCATCTTGGGGATTGTAGTATAACAGTTGCTCAGAAGGGACTGCTGGCACTGGGGGGTGACTTTCTATCCACCACGGCAATCAGTATCATTAGAAGATGCTAATAGGCACAAAGCTTGACATTAAAAAATATTACCCCAAATGGCCTGTAAAATGTGTAAAACATAATAATAATTACCTTTGCATTAACACCAAATAATGTTGGAACTGCAAAATCTTTCAATTTTCTTTGTGAGTCAAAGTATTTATGTTCAAAATGCCTGGAGCATATCCTACTTTTGCCCCAATCCAGCATGTAACATTTGTTTTTCAGCATTTGCATCCATTTATTTCTCAATTCGATGCTCGATGGACATCTGGAAAACAAACACAAGTCAGACAATAAAAGCATTATTGAAATGATTAATTTTGCAAAAACATCAAAAGAAAAAATCTATTATAATAATTGATCCAGTTTCTTTGAAATATAAAATAAATTAAATCAATCGACAGTTTAATCTATTTAGAACTTAGGCATTTTTTTAGATGTAGTCATTACGCCTGATCATTATTTGTTGGTCCCCAAAACTAAGAGAAATGAGTATCAAATATCCAATATTGTGATACTTTTTTATACAATTTGATTTACGTAATTTATTACTTTTAAAAAGTAGGGTCATCTACAAAATCTAAATACTAGCCTTAGTCCATTTTAGGCGCCGCCTCTGCTTGGACTTTATTACACTATAAAATTACTGTAACTTCTTTCCTAGAATGTTTATCCAAGGTGGCATTAGTAGGATCTTACAAAATTTGGTTAGGCAGGGGGAAAGGCTTAAGCAGTGATGGGGAGCATTGATGACATTGTAAACGGGCCCCTTAACCCTACTCTCTGGGTTGGAAGTCCGAGGCACCTCTGACTTGGGCCTCTTCCTCTGCCACTAGCCCTCAGGATGTCTTAGTCATTAAAATATTGAGGTTGTACTTATGTATGATAAAGATATGTAATAATCTCACACATATATATTATACTAGAGGGGTTTAATATTTGACGATAATTTTTGTTCGACCTCATAGTTCCGTTATTAATTGTTATTGACTATGGACATGAGTTTTTAGATAGAGCCGCATAGTACTTTTGAATGTGTAAATGGAGTAGTTTTATGTTATTTATACGCACAATATCAGTTTTTTCCACAGTGGCACTGTCTTGGTGTGTTCCACCCAATAGGTAAACAAGATAAATTGGTACAACGATAAAGAATGGACTTACGGGTGTAGCATTACGCCAGGAAGTTTGTTGTGTATTGTGGTTTTACAATTATCAACAATACAATGGTTACTAGCCATTATAATTAGTTTAGCTCTGTGATTTTTCCAGTCAGATATAAAGATTTTTGAATATTTATTACAGACAGGACGACAGGACTAGTATATATTCTATTTGATCTATGGACTATGAGGACATTGAGGACTAAGTAACTATGTAATCAGTAATGTAATCTGTGGAGTGTACGGCAAATAATGTTTTTATTGTTTTTTTTTCCTTGCCGGAATTTGGCTTCGCACGTCTTGTGCTCGCCAGTGTCATGTATTTTCTCGATGCTTCTTTGAGAGGTTTTTGATGCAATATAGGTAACTTCAAGCATAGCTCGATGAATGTGATAAAAACGGGGAAAGCTTATGAAATCTATAAATGGGAGGAGAAAAGACGGATCAAGGGAAATTTGGAATAGGTAAACGGATCAGGAAAGTAGGAATTCATGTATGTTCGACTCGGTCGGTCGATGCATAGCATGGCATATCGTATTTAACAAACCAAAGAGGATGTTAAACCAGACCAAAGATACAAAGTTACTGGGCTACGTTCCAAGCCTCAGAGTGTAGTTGTTTGTTTAACGGTTCGGTTCGGTACGAATTATTTTTCTCTATGGAACGACCTAGTTGCTTTATAACCTCAAATATTGATTTTTGGCGGGGAACTAGCAATATATATAGACGTTTTATGATGTTTGAAAACCTGCAAAATACAAAAGAGTGCCAAATGCCAATAATTATCTCATCAAGAAATGTCATGGTCATGTCAGATTAAGATGCAAACTTTTAACGTCCGATTTTTATAGTTACACAGTTGCCACCTTCAAAGGTTCGGATCGATTAAGTTGTGACAACCGAACGCTCAACTTGAAGGTTGTGAACGAGACGTTAGAGTGAAAATTTGCACTTCTGGTGCGTTCGTTTTGGCTCGGTTGCGTTTGTAGCAGTTTCAAAAGTGGCATTTGTATCTTAGCGTTCGGAAAGAAGCTTCTGCTATTTTTGACCACCAATGACTGTATGCTATCCGAACGTCTTATACTTATTTTGACAACCGCTGAAACCCAAAATAACGTTTTCTGGAACTGCAGCTAAAGATATAGGTGCAACAACTGAAGCCAAAGATATAGGTCTGTAATTAAATCTGCCGGAGGCATCGCCAGTTCTATTCATTATGATAGGAACAACAATATTTCTCATAAAATGTTAGCTGTCAAAAAACGATCACAACGATCCCACGGTAAGACGTGGGTCAAAAATAGCACTTTTCTCTGTCATTTGTAGCGTTTTCAAAGCTATCCGAACGGTGAGCGAAAACGATATTTATGCTCACGAAGTCCCTATCCGAACGCCCTGTGTGATCATTTGTAGCGTTTGTGAATGTTATTTTTGGAACTGATAGGCTATCCGAACGCCCTATTCGAGTGTTCTCTAACCAAGGTTCTGAACGGGTCTCTGAGCATAAGTCAAAGCCATACAATAAAATTCAATCTGGGAGAAGATCGCATCGCATCCTGTTGAATCAGTGTGACCAGATTTAGCAGAATTCTGCGATTTTAGCATAATTTGATCTCCAATTTAGGATCTAGCAGATTGTGTCGCAGATCTTAAAATTTAGCAGATTTTGGCAGAATTTTATATAATATACGCAGAAATTTAGCAAGATGGAGAAGAATTAGCAATTTAGGTAGTGGTGCTAGAAATATTTAAAAATTTTACAATTCATAAATAATGTACAAAAGATTTCTTCTTACTGTTCTGGCAGTTTTTCTTTAAATACAGTTTAGGCGAATTCTCAGAATTTTTGATCGCACTTTGCATTGAACTAAAATCTTGTCTACCACTTAATGACCTATTTGAGCAAGTGCTATTTCTTGACCCACAAAACGTTGTGTACAAAGATTTTATAAGTTTGGTCATAACTGGTTCTCATTTTCTAAATCTGGTATACAAATCTAACATATACAAGCAATTTACTACGAAAATATTGACCTTAAATTCGATAAAGTAGTGGCAGATCTTGTAGAATCGGGAGAATTTCTACTGACCTCACACTAATGAATTAAAAAATCAACATGTTGCTGTAATTCTACATGTAGATGCAAGAAAATAACAGGGTGGATGCATTTTTAATTTTTTTTTTTTTTTTTTTTTTTTATTTATTTCACTTTCACAATGTATTCTTAAATCTATTAACATTATATCGAAAAACCACTAGGTTTGTCTCGATACTCTTATTCGCAACGTGCGCTTAACATTAATTTATAAGAGATTTACATAACACATATTCCTCCGTGAACTATTAATCTACTAAAAAGAAATGAAGCAAGCACCTATTTTAATATCTGCACAGAACAGAATTATAATAGTTATAACTGTAAACGCTGTTTCTCGGCTAAGCGCGCGACAGCCGCGGCAGCGTGGCGCGGCGGGGGGCGGCGCGCGGCGGTGTTGGATCTCGAACTGTAACCGGTTCTGAAGTACCTCACGGCTGGGGAGAGGGGATTGCGCACATGCAGGCAGAGAACTGCAGCGCCTACTCAACGATTTAAAATTTATACAGAGTGTTATTTTACTGATTTAATTATATGAAAATAATATTTTATAAATATTTTATATTTTATGTATAATAGAACTATCCATTTATTGCATACACATACATACACCCACCCTCACACACACACACACACATATATATATATATTAACAAATAAAATATACATACATATTATTTGTGCGTTTTGTATATATATCTAATTGGGTTTTAGTTTATCATAGAAATGTTTTTTATAAATCCGTTTGTAATTCATGTTGTTTATGACATGTTTTATCTCTTGGGGCAAACTATTTAAAAGTGTGGGAATTAAGAACGCTACAGTTCTTCTTCCATAGTAATTATTTACTTTTGGTATTTTTAGCATTTTATGTGTAATATTTCTAGTAACGATTTTATGCGATACAGGTATTTTTATTTCCGTGTCATGAAATTGTTCAATCAATAATGACATATTCACTTTATCTTGTACAGGTAGTATATTGCAGAACTGAAATATATCAATAAGGTTTTCTTTATATTGTTTCTTAATTTTACCGGGAACTATTAATTTGAGTAATCTGACTTGTAAATTCAATATTTTATCAATAAATGTTTTAAATGTTCGGCCATAGCTTGTGATTCCGTAAGATATAATTGATTCCGCTAGTGCCAAGTATATATTTAGTAAAATCTGGAATGGTACTTTAGGTTTAATTATATACAATTTTGCTAGTATAGCTCTTAGCTTGTCACAAATTAAGTCAATATGGTTACTCCAGTTAAATCTGTCATCTACTATCAGGCC
The DNA here is from genome assembly GCA_963854805.1 of Plagodis dolabraria. Lineage (NCBI taxonomy): Eukaryota > Metazoa > Arthropoda > Insecta > Lepidoptera > Geometridae > Plagodis > Plagodis dolabraria. The sequence continues at coordinate 11,761,609 of OY978457.1, forward strand.
CAGGTATGTATGACTAGTTACTTGTTCTATAGCATCACATGTACAGTTATTCATATTAGACTGCATGGTATTGTGTAAGCACATGTGACTGTGTGCAGTTATTCTAAATGAATTCCTTTTTTTAATGTGACACGAGTGAACATGAATTATTTTCGTTTTGGATGCATTTAAAACTAGGCCTGCATCATGCGACCATTTCGCTACGCGTGTGAAGTCATCCTGCATATATTTTACAGCCGTGCTGAGGTTTTTACTATATGCTAGAAGGCAGGTATCATCTGCATATTGGTAAATTGAACAATTATAGATTACATGTTCCATGTCATTTACATAGGCAAGATAATGCAACGGTCCTAGTACCGATCCTTGTGCTGTACCTTCAGTGACGTCAACTGCTTCACTATACTCTTCTCCCACCTTCACACGATATTTCCGACATCTAAGATAATCTTCGCACCATTTTATGATAGGGCCTCGTACGCCAGTATTGTCTAGATTTTTTAGTAAGGTGTGTGTAATTAAATTTGTATTAATTTTTTTACGCCACGCGCCGTCAAAAAAATATAAAAGACTCTCAAAAGTCGATGGTTCTGTATATTAAAATCGACACCACAGAAAATAAGAAGTACATATGTGTTGTAGAGATGAATTCTTATTGTCTATGATTATAGTCTATGTTTTTAAAAGCAAGTTATTTTCAAACTTGGAGCGATTAGTGTTTTGACAAATGTCTTGAAGAAAATTTTCATTGTACTAGTTTTTGAGAATTGTTTGGAGCAACTTATAAGTTTGTAGTCGATGTAATTTTTTTATAAAGATGTAGTGTTCAAAGGTATTAAGAAATTAAAAATGTGTGAATGAATTAAAGCCGTTTATATACTGGATCCCAATAATTAAACACCTTGAGGGCGGATTTGAATAAAAGGTCATGGGCCCTTTGCCCTCAAGGATAAGATGAAGATGAGCTGAGCTACCTACCCTGGAAACCATATGGTGATGAAATTATTATTTTATTTACTGGAAATAATTATATAGAAACATGACAGAGGAACTGTCAAAACTAGATAAAAATACGAACTATATTATTTGGAAAAAGAAATTACATTTATTACTATTATCAAAAGGACTAAATTCAGTTATACAAGGGTTAAATGATGAACAAAAAATAAAGGAAGATTTTATTAGTAAAGATGCAAAAGCCAGATTTACAATAATTAATTCTGTAGATACTTCATATATTGGACGTATAATTGACTGTGAAACCGCAAAAGAAATTTTAGACACATTGGATAAGATATTTTTGGGCCAAATTGACACACAGAGGTGTCATTTACTCCAAGATTTTTATAACTATAAATTCGAAAAAACAGATTTACTAGAAGATATCGGCGACCTAATGAACATAGTTACCTCAATCAAAAGTACTGGGATGAATCTAACTGATACTGAGGTTGTGTCGAAAATATTGTGCATTTTACCTAAAGAATTATCGAGCTTTAGGACAGCTTGGGAATCAACTGCTAAAGAAGAGAAAACTTTTGTGAATCTTATTTCCCGAATACAATTAGAACTAAAAATTACAGAACGGGATACTAAAAATAAAGAAAATTGTGATACATTTTTAATAAATGTTTGTTATAATTGTGGTAAGAAAGGACACATAGCAAAATTCTGCAGAAATGATAAAGGATCCAAGAGCGTGAAGAATAACAGCATAATAACATGCTTCAAATGTCTGAAAAATGGACACAAAAATAATGATTGCAAAGAAAAATACAATTGTGTGTTTTGCAAGACAAACACACATTTTTCAAAATTTTGTTTAGGGAAACCACAATTTTCGGTGAGTAATTTTACAAAATTAGACAGAGATGAGGAGGAAACTATTGAGTTCATACTAGATTCCGGAGCTAGCAGTCACATAATTAATTCTGAAGTATATTTACATTAGAAAGAAAAGTATAATTATAGAATCTCAACAGCTGATGGTAATACACACATTATAGACACTGTGGGTAAAGTGTTATGCAAGTCTAACACAAATTCACATAACATTACCTTCAATGATGTGTTACTAGTCCCGAAATTGAAGAAAAACTTAATTTCAATTTCAAAAATAGCAGAAAATAATTATAAAATTGTGATTTTCAGAAAAGAATGTAAAGTATACGAAAGAGATGGCAGCTGCTTACTGACTGGTGAGTTAAGGGGTGACGGACTGTACTATGCAGAGTTGTCAGCAACTCGGTCAAGCACAAAGTCAGTAAACTTAATTCAAAACATAAATTTTTGGCATCGAGCTTTGGCACATACATCAATTTCAAAAACAAAACAGATAGTTAATGGAATAAATTCAAAACATAGTGATAATTATATTGACACCTGCGAAGTCTGCACACAAGCAAAACTATGCAGAAAACCATTCAATACCGAAAGGAATAGAGCTACTAGGCCATTAGAAATAGTTCATAGTGACATCTGTGGTCCAATAGGTTCAGACACGTATGATGGTTATAAATATATTATCACTTTTCTAGATGACTATACACATTTTGCTAAAATTTATCTGATCAGAACTAAGAGTGAAGCCTTTTCAAAAATTACTAATTACATAAATTTATCTGAAAATCACTTTAACTTAAAAGTAAAAACATTTAGGTGCGATAATGGCGGTGAATATAGTTCAAATAATTTTAAAAAATATTGTTTAGGTAAAGGAATTTCAATAGATTATACAATACCGTATACTCCACAACATAATGGTAAGGCAGAACGATTAAATAGAACAATTTTGGAGCGAACCCGTGCTCTTTTGTTTGACATGAAGTTACCACAAGAGTTATGGGGCGAGGCGGTGTTAACAGCAACTTACATAACCAATAGGTATTCTAATACTATTAATGACAGAACGCCAGCAGAAATGTGGTTTAATAGAATTCCAAATTTGAAACATTTAAATATTTTCGGTTCTTTGGCTTATTACAAAATAAATACAAAACTCAATAAATTAGATTCCAGATGTGGTAAGGGTTTGCTAGTAGGATTTACGAACAATGGATATAAGATTTGGGATCCGGTGGGTTTGAAGGTATTTTATTCAAGAGATGTGACTTTTAATAATAATGCGAAGGATGTTTTGGAATTTTTAAAGCAATGTAATAGGATTGCGAAAGTTACAGATTTATATAAATTATTTAAAGAAGAAGAGGAGTTGGAAGAACAAAACGAGAAAAGAAATGTCATCACAGCTGATGATGGTTGTCAAGTTGAGAGGGGAAGTTTGTATGGAGAAAGTAAGAAGAAGAAGACAGATGTTGAAGCAACGAAGGAGGAGGAATTTTCTATTTTAGAAGAAGAGAGAAATGATGTCATAGATAATATTTTAGAAGAAGAACGAAATGATGTCATAGAAAATATTTTTGAAGAGCGAAATGATGTCGTAGAAGATGTTTTGGAGGAGGAACGGAATGATGTTATAGAAAATGAGGGAATTGATGTTTTTGAAGATAGTATTGCTGAAGAATTATTAGATAATAATAGTAGAAGAGAAGTTAATTTGGAAGATAGTAGTCAAGAAGTGAATAATGGAAATGAGATTGAAGATAATAGTAGATTGACGGTGGATGGAAACGAGTTGTTTGTGGATGCGGAGGAGTCCGTTGAAGAAATTAGTAGTAAAAGGATTTTGTCAAAAAGAGATAGAAAATTACCAATAAGGTTGAAAGATTATGATTTAGAAACATCATTTTTAACTTACAGTGAGGTGTTGAAGAGTGATGAGAGAAGTTTATGGGAAAAAGCTATTAAAGAAGAGATGGATTCTTTGGAGAAAAATAAAACTTGGGAAGTAGTTGATAAAATAGAAGCAGGTAATAGAAGATTGATAACTAGTAAGTGGATTTTTACTGTGAAGTCGGAAGGAAGATACAAAGCACGACTTGTTGCTAAGGGATTTTTACAAAAATATAATGTAGACTACAAAGAGACTTATAGTCCAGTGGTAAATACTACTAGTGTACGATTATTGCTTTCAATTGCTGCACAGAAAGGTCTAAAATTAAAACAGTTTGATGTAAAGACAGCGTTTTTGTATGGAGAATTAAATGAGGATATCTTTATGGAAATTCCTTTAGGTTATGATTATGGTGAAAATAAAATTTGTAAATTAAAGAAGAGTATATATGGTCTTAAGCAAGCACCGCTCATGTGGAATAAGCGGCTAACTGAATATTTAAAGAAATTGGGTTTCGAACAGCTGAAATTAGATCCATGTTTGTTTTTATGTAAAGAAAAGGAAATTTACTTGGCTATATATCTTGATGATGGAATTTTGATACGAAATTGTGAAAATGAATTGAATAATATCATGAAAGGAATGCAAAAAGAATTTGAAATTAGAAAATTTGATAAAGTTGAGAAGTTTATCGGTATTGATATACAGGTTGGAGAAAATTATTTGAAAATTTATCAGGAATCTTATATTGGTCAAATGTTAAATAAATTTGGATTTAATGACTTAAAAGAAATTATTTTTCCGAATATTTTAGTTGATACACATCAAGAGGGGAAGGGTAATAGTAGTGATGTGCATCGTTATAGGCAGTTGATAGGGTCTTTATTATACTTAGTAAACAAAACTAGACCAGATGCTTCATTTCATGTTGGTTATTGCAGTAGACATCAAGAGTGTCCTAATTTAAATGATTTTGCCAATATTAAAAATCTCTTCAGATACCTTAAGAGCTCTATATCTTCTGGTATTCAATATTTACGTGGAAATAGTTTAGTTTTGACTGCATATTGTGATGCAGACTTCGCTGGTGATCCTGATACTAGGAAAAGTACGACTGGCTTTGTAGTGTTGTACAGTGGTGGTCCCATACATTGGTGCTCGCGTAAACAGTCCGTCACCGCTCTCTCCAGTACGGAAGCAGAATTCATCTCTGCCGCAGAATGTATCAAAGATTTACTTTATGTTCAAAGTCTGATTAAAGAAATTACAGGTCATACTCCAAAAACACAATTATTTGTTGATAATCAGTCGGCTATTGTTTTAATTAAAAACGGAATTTTAAATCGCAGAAGCAAACATATTGATGTGAAATATCATTTTATTAAAGAAAAGATAGATCAAAATTTAATTGAAATTTTCTATTGTCCAACCAATTCTAATATTGCGGAAATTTTGACAAAAGGATTGGACAGAACCAAGTTTTTACGTTTAAGAAAGCATATTGTGAGTGATCAGTGAGTTTGATGTGAACTTTAATGAAGTGAGTTTAGTGGTATAGTTAGTTAATTATGATAGGTGTTAGATGTTATATTTTGTAGAGAATGTTTTGGAATTGATTTGAAATTTAGGTATTAGTTATAGTATTAAGATTGTCTTGATTGTTAATTTGAAATTTATATTTAAGGGGGTGGTTTAATATAGTATGTAGAATGTAATGATAGGTAGGGAATACTAGTATGGGTTTTTATTTTTGTTTTAATTATGTGTTCAATGTTGAAGTTGTATATGGGGTGTTCTAGGAAAATATGTTAAAGTTAAATACAGGTTGGTTTTAATTTTATTTGAGACAATATAAAATTCAGAGGGGATGTTGTAGAGATGAATTCTTATTGTCTATGATTATAGTCTATGTTTTTAAAAGCAAGTTATTTTCAAACTTGGAGCGATTAGTGTTTTGACAAATGTCTTGAAGAAAATTTTCATTGTACTAGTTTTTGAGAATTGTTTGGAGCAACTTATAAGTTTGTAGTCGATGTAATTTTTTATAAAGATGTAGAGTGTTCAAAGGTATTAAGAAATAAAAAATGTGTGAATGAATTAAAGCCGTTTATATACTGGATCCCAATAATTAAACACCTTGAGGGCGGATTTGAATAAAAATATGTTCCATATAGATTTATTGTTAATTCGTGTTACTCAATCATAAATATTTTAGAAAATATTTGTTTTTTTTGTACATATAATTCATTTAATTGGGACTTCATTCAGAAGCAATGTTTTGGCATCAATCAATGATAAACTTAGCAGACTTTAGCAGAATCAAAAATAAACTTAGCAGAATTTAGGGGAGCAGCTAGCATAATGTCCAATTTAAATCTGGTCACACTGTGTTGAATCGATTCAAACAATCGGGATCGGATCGTATAGCCACGAATGACGAATCCATCATTTGAATATCGGGAAACACGGGCATCCCTAATTTGATTTCCATTTCATGTGTTTGTTGATGCGATAAGTTAACGAAATTTTTATCTTTATTTGATGAATTAAAAACCTACCAAAGGGTGCAATGGAAGGCGGGGACTCATTTTTATCTTGCGCTGTATCTGTAGAATGGATGACACCACAAGGATCCATCTCTAGAAAAGTGAATCACAAAACTGCCTCCCTGCGTTTGATCCGTAACGAATTTCGTGATATGTATATGGAGATTTCTAGTGAAAAGCATGCTGCAATTAGACTAGCTTTGAAGGGAATAAATGTTTTTAAGAAGTTCATGGCTGAGGGTAAAGCGAGCGTCAAATTTCAGGATGCCGGCTGTACGTTGTTCATTTCAAACGCACCACCGACTAATCTTGTGTCTTTTCTAAGAACTATTTTCGTAAAGATGACTGGAGATAAAGAGCATGGACCTAACTCTACTCCTTCCAAACAAAGCATGCGAGCTAAGTTACTTAGCGGCAAAGCTCAGGCGTTTGAAGAGGTCAGCCCGGTCACTGTTGCAGATATTCATAATGCTAAAAGTAAGATCCCTAAATCAACAGTCACAACACCCTCACCGCCGTCTAAGAAGCGAAAGCATGAAGATCCAGGCAGAGGTCCTGCACCAAAGAAACTGTATTCCCCTTCGCCTTTAACTGCTACAAGTTCATTGAACCCTGAACAACAAAGAGTTTTAGAAGCTTGTCTAAGTGGAAAGAATATCTTCTTTACTGGGTCTGCAGGAACAGGAAAGAGCTTTTTGTTAAAACGAATTGTGGCTGCCTTGCCACCTGATGTTACCATGGCTACAGCATCAACAGGTGTTGCAGCGTGCCATGTTGGTAGGTAGTATTTTATATAAAGTTTTAATACATTTTAAAACAGCCTAAATCATTCATTTTCATTTCATATTCTTAGTCATTCATAGTCTAAAAACCATAATTAATTTCATTACTCTTTTGAGGTATCCTTATGTAGCATCGATATCATAGTGGTATAATAAAATTAGTGATTTTAATATCCCATAATGATACATAGTCAATATAAAATGTCTGAATGTGCCTCTATATATTTAAAGGTGGAACTACACTGCATGCATTTGCGGGTATAGGTGATGGCAGTAGCAGCATACAACACCTTTGTGAGAGAGCTATGAAACTGCCACTAGTAGCTCAGAAGTGGAGAAAATGCAAGCATCTTATTATTGATGAGATCTCGATGGTTGATGGCACATTTTTTGAGGTATGTTATCATGACAATAATGCTAGTATAAAACATATCTAAAATAATTTTAACTATTACATTAGGTACCAATAATGCCAAGCAGCCAGCCATAAATCAAAAGCTGATATTGTTTTGTTCCTTGTATGAAGAGAAATAATATTGTTCCAACCCCACAAATTTAAGGGTAGGAAGATAAAGGTGAATAGTGACTGTAATAGGTAAAGCAATTTAAGCTTTTTTTGTTTCTTGAGTCAAAAGGTCATAGCTTAGATTTGCCTAAAATTTTTGCTTTCTAGGTTCCAGGTTTGACAAAAGAAAATAATTTAATAGGTACTTAATTATAATTAGCTACTAGTCTTATTGTTATTCTTGAATGTACCACCCTAAAGTTTAGTTTGCAAAAATATTGGACTATAATTAAATATACTGATAGTTTTAAATAAGATTTTATAAAACATAAAAAATGTAATCAATATTCTTTAAAATACAAATCAATTACTTATATTATATACATATACAGTATGTATACCATTAATTATTACAGAATCAATGCTTATTTAACAACATTTTGAATAAAAATCCTCAAGAGGCCATTTATATGTTTCATAAAAGTATAATTCAAAAGTTAGATTACAAAAGCTGCATCCATTGCAACATTTTATAAGTTTATAACATCCTAGACCCAAATGTCGAACCCTATTGATCCCCAAAATGTTCAATCAAGGTTGAGTTCCCAACAATTTGATATTCTAAAATATTCACATAATGGAAGTCATAAGTAAGTCCTGCAAAGTATAAAAAATACAGAAGAAAAGTAAAATTTGTGCAAGTCAAAACTAGTGAAACTTAAAAACTACTTTATAGAAGTTGATGAAATTAAAATGGGAATATCATGGAGGTAATTTTTACCTTGCAAAAAAAATATTTATGAAATTGGTTTAATATTAATGAAGATATTGATGGACATACTAATCATTCAACATTTTAAATTTTGAATATTTTTTTTTTATTTGAATTTTAATACTTAAGTTTATTGTTGGGCACACAGGAAGTAAATTACTAATCAAAATCAATTACCTCAGTTCCAATAATAATAATTATATTCATGTCATACTTTTATAAAACATGTATATATATGTAGTAATATTTATTCACACTTACTATTAATAACGGGTGCATATCTCCATGTAAAAATGGTATCACTAAGTTTTTTGGCCCTATATTGCTCTACCTATTCTGACCATTAATGATAACATAATAAGTATTAGTATTCTTAAATCTATATAAGTGTACATATACAATTATTTCATTTATATTATATATTACCATATTTAATTTACTAAAAATGGTTAATATAAAATTATCTGGTAATATTCTTATACTTCTTTTTATACTATGACGGTCTTATATTTCTTTAATTTTTTTAGGGTTCTGTATTCAAAGAGTAAAACGGAACCCAATTAATGAGACTCCATGGTCTGTCTGTCCATCCATCTGTCTGTTTGTATGTCACGAGTCTCTAGCTTCTAAATAGAACGAGTTATAAACCTGAATCTGTCCGTTTGTATATCAAGAGTCTCTACTCTCTAGCTTCTAAATAGAAAGAGTTATAAACCTGAAATTTTTATATTTAGTGTTAAATGTTAACCCAAAGATAAATATTAGTCTAGCCCCCTTCCCATCTAAGACCTTTCTTTCACCACATGTTTGGTCAGCTGATAAGGCATTTTAAATTAATTTTACAGAAACTAGAAGCAGTTGCAAGACATGTAAGGAACAATGAGAAACCATTTGGAGGCATCCAACTCATCCTCTGTGGAGATTTCTTGCAATTACCACCTATAATTGAAAAGGGTAAAACAGGGAAAAGATTTTGTTTTCAGTCACCATGTTGGGACAAGTGTATCCAACTTTGCTTTGAGCTCAAAGAAGTACACAGACAGAAGGACCAAGAGTTTGTTTCAATACTCAATAGCATAAGAATTGGTCGTGTTACTAAAGAAATTAGTGACCGTTTAGTTAACACAGCTAGACAAAAGATAGAAAGTGATGGTATTCTGGCAACTAGATTATGCTCTCACACAAATGACTCAAAAATGATAAACAACAACAAACTGACGGATTTGGAAGGCGAAGAGAAGATATTTTCAGCACAAGATAGTGACAATGCTACCAAAATACTGGACATGCAAACTATAGCTCCATCAAAACTGATACTGAAGACTGGAGCTCAAGTGATGTTATTGAAAAATGTTAATGTAAATGCAGGTTTAGTAAATGGTGCTAGAGGTGTTGTAGTAAGATTTGAAGAGGGATTCCCGGTTGTAAGGTTTAAAAATAAAAAAGAATACACAGCAAAGACTGAACGATGGTTTGTAAAAAATTCAAATGGGACACTGCTGTGCCGGAGACAAGTGCCTCTGAATTTAGCTTGGGCCTTTTCCATACACAAATCACAGGGCTTAACTTTAGATTGTGTTGAAATGTCGTTGTCTAAAATATTTGAGGCAGGTCAAGCCTATGTAGCATTGAGCAGAGCTCAAAGCTTAGATACATTACGAGTGTTAGATTTTGATTCTCGTCATGTATGGGCTGACCCCAGTGTCTTAGAATTCTATCAGAGATTTAGGAGACGGTTGCAGCAAATGGAATATATACCTCTTGGAAGACCTCTAACAGATAAAACAAACAAAAAGCTCAAATTAAGAGAACTCATAGAAAAACAAATGCAGCGGAAATAGGTAGTAATAGTGGCATCTTGATAGTAAGTATTAGAAATCAATGACTTTCATAACTAGCATTGGTTACCTAATAATGATAATGTAATAATGTTATAGGAGCAGATCTGTGGCTTGCCTACTTTATATCAAGAAGACTGACATAAAATTAAAAGTGTGTTCTATTTATATACCATGTGACAGAAAATAAATACAATTATTTATTGAGTTGTAGTTTCATTGTTTTCAGTCACCTGTGAAATGGGTGTACTAGAATTTTAACTTGTTATTAAAATCCTTATAAACACGCCTTTTTATGGTTCCGTACATAAAGGGTAAAACGGAACCCTAACGTTCTTCTGTCTGTCCGCCCGTCCGTATGACTCGGGTCTCGTAAACGTGAACGCTCGCTCATAGGTATACCTACATATATAATGAGTTACAAATCTGAAATTTTGATATTTAGTGTAAAACGCTGACCCGCAGTGGAATATTGGAATATAATGAAATATATTTATTTTTCAGAGGGTCTCAAAAACTAAGACGAAAATGAATAAAAAAAAACATTAAATATTGTAGGCGCTTTAGCGTGGGGTGCCGGGTCTTATCGTTAACTATACTTCGATATAACGTTAACAATACTTCGGAATATATTTACTTACCAGTAAATTTACAAATTATTGCAGTACAAAATGTTTTGCCCGCGTATTTTTTATAACATTTTGTATTTATAAAAATACGCTTTTTATTTTTATTTATAACATTTTGTACTTACTCCAATAATTTGTAAATTTATGATTTTCGCTTAACATTTAGAAATATTATGATCACAAGCACTACTATAAATTTACCAGCCTTCAAAAAAGGATGAGTTCTCAATCCGACGGTATTTTTTTTCCTTTGTTTTCTCATACTTTATCTGGGTGTATCGATTTTGATGATTTTTTTATATTCGAAAGCTGGCACTTTTCGTGTGGGTCCTATTTGAATTTAAGTGAGATCTGACGAGTAGTATTTAAGTTACCCCTAATAATATGTATGAAGTCGGTTTTTTTGTTGAATGTTTTTACCATATCCTCAATTTAACCAACAAATACATACCTACAGAAAACGGTGATTTATCAAAAACCAACAAACATTTTTCTTTCACGACCTGTCGCAATGCGGAACCCTTTACGATCGAGGCCCTACTCGCACTTGGCCAGTACTTTTCATTATGGCGCCAGGTGTCTAATAAATAATTATACAAACATGTAGGTATTTTCTCATACTGTCTACTTCTCGAGGTGACTGCTTAGCAAACAGTCTAGGTAGGTAGGTAACTTTTTCTTATTGTTGCAAAAGGATTTATCTTTAAAATATTTGTATATTTATGTTGCTTTTAAAGTCAATCCCAAATGTAATTTGATTGAACTCGTTCGTTGGACCAACGATATCACTTATACAGACAGGTAGGCAGACATTATTGTCTTGTCTAAAAAAATTCACGCACATATTTATAGGTAGGTACTTAGTAATTATTATGCTATCTGTATTCTATTAACACTAAAATAATTTCGAATTAGATTATTTAGTAAACAGACCAATTTGAACATAGCAAGAAGTTATGTACCTAGTTGGCTTTGGAACAGAAGTTTTCATTAATATAAGTATTTTATGTAATTCGATAGGTAGGCGAGTCATCATCTTATATTCATTAGCGCTGATGTGGACGTCTCAGAGCAATTATGTAAGTCATTCTTAGTTTGTCTGTTTGTCAGAGGTGATTGGTAAACATTCGGAACTGGCTATAGAGGATAGCTTCCAAGACACCGTTAGGTGCTTGACGACCGATTTTCTTATCGAGGGTATTCCGGTTAAAATAGTAAATATAAAATAAGAACTGGCTTTTGAGGACAGATGCCGGAACACACCAATAAGTCACCCCGTGACCACGATCACTGCAAAGTGTTTGAACGTCGGGACAAAAATAATGACAAATATACGCGATTTAAACCGTTTAAAGTTGTTTAATTACTATGTGTAACAGTCGCGAAAACCTAAGACAACACCAATAGGTGCTTGAAGCTTATTGGCAGATTTTTATTTTTATTGACTTTAGGGTAGTAGCTAGTCAGGCGAGCATTTGCAAAATGCCTTACCACGATAGACCAGAACTCCGAGTACCTACCTAATCAGTTTATATAGATAGGTACTGTAGGTATGAAACAGAACGCTGTAATTTCATACGCGCTTTATTTCAATTTTATTTCGTTACCGGAGACAGGCTGTCACTGCTGGACGGCTAATAACTCATCGCTCGCTCGTAAAAGCGGCTAAAATAAACATACTGTCAGAACTGGACAGATATTACCAATAATGCGTTAGGAAATGGGCACATTTTCCAATGAGACTCGTAAATCTTATTGGAAGAGCTAGCCTGCTCGCTTATTGTTAAACTAGAAAGAAATTTATGAATTAGATAGGTAGGTACGTATCTATCATTATTCATTACTAAAAGTTTTGTACATAGCGTACCTATCTTAGAATAATTTTATGAGTAGGTTTGATAATAAATCATATTACGTAGTAAGTAACCTTTAAGTAAGATATTTTCGAAAAATAGGAACTGACTTCTAACACTGAAAAACATTTCAAAAAACGCAACCGACTTACTTTTTATATATTTTGTTTTCCTTTATTTAGATATGCAACTGTTGCATACCTATGCTAATAAGATCCTTGTCACTTGCCTAAAATATTGTCCATCATCAACAAAAATTGAAAATTAGGTACCTACTATGAATTTTTATAATAATGTAATTACACAAAAAGAACAGCAACACAAAAATAACGAAATCTAGTACCTAACAAAATTTAGGAACTAAAATTTTAAAGTTACCTATATTTTGTTTTAAGCTCCGTTTTCTACCTGGAGGCAATCATAAGTAGATTACCATCACATGTCATCCAGGTCCGCACACAAATACTTATTTGCAGTAAATCGATTGTCAATTAAAAACTACTCCGTCAATGTTGATTAAATTTAAATGGGACAAGCTTGCAGGTTGGAGTAACACTTCCCTGACTATAAAAAATATCACAAAATCAATCAAATGTAACAATAAAATAAAAACTCGAAGAAGAAGAACTGGAAGACGGTTATAAAGTATGTAATAACTTGTTGAATTCGGTACCATGCTGATTTGAATCACCCTGACTTCCTAAAATCGCTTTTCTTTCACATACCATCATACAATACTCTCAAAAAAGGATGTCAAAATTGAAGGGAACCACCTAACAAGTAGGGATATTACAGAGTTTCGACTCCAAATCCGAATAGTCGGAACTTCCGAATGATTAACACCTCCAACTCCGAACGCTACCAGTGGTGCCTTCTTAGTATATTGGGAAAAACCACCAAAATATTGCCATCCATCTCCATCTCCTCATTTCCATCTTCTCATCTCCATCTCATTTTCTACATCTTTTCATCTCCATCTCCTCATTTCTATCTCGTCATCTTCATCTCCTCATTATATTTTTATTTTTTTATGATTTATAGGTTACCGCTATCTCACCTGATGGTAAGTGATGATGTGGTTGAAGATGTTGTTCAGGCTAACCTACAATTACTGGGTATCAAGGACAGCTGCCGAAACACACCGTTAGGTGCTTGGCGACAGATTGTCTACTTGAGGGTGGTAGCTAGCCAGGCGGACATTCGCAAAATGCCCTATCACCATACTATAACGACTGCCACTTCCGATTCAGAACGGCTAAGCAAATTTCGCTACGAACGCTTCGAAAAATCCATCTAATCAACTCCATCTCATCATCTTAATCTCCTCTAATGCATCTCCTCATCTCCATCCCTCATCTGATCATCTCTACTACGGTCCTATCGTAACAAACCGGAAACGTGTCAGTCGAGACGAGGCAAAGTCAATAAGTAAAGTAAACACTACTTAAATAACTAGTATACCGACATAAACGTCAGCATTTATTAGAGCAAATAATTCACACCTCATTAAAACGTGATATTAGGTTAGATATAACAAGCAACAAACGAGCACTAGGTAAGTATACTTACGTAGGTAGACGTAGTACCGACCGATTCATTTGTGGATGAGCCATATTTCAAGAGTGCCTGTGACATTAACCATTGCTCGATGTCAGCCGGTACACGAGGCCATCACTCAATCTCTTTGTAGTTATGCCGGAATTGGTTGCCAATGCGTAGCTCCTTTTGTGACATTTCATATTCAGTTGAAAGATTAGAGATTCTTAGGCGACAGAAGTATGAAAGCACTAAGTATCTATTGAAAATATAGGCTTGACTTCTGAGTTTTGAATTATGATAGTTATAATTTACTAAAGTTAGGTTTCTGTCATATAGCAACTTCAGCCAACCACTCTCTCCCAGTAAAATGGAATAAGTGCTTAAAGAACGCTAATATGCTCTATAAAAGCCTCTTTTTTTCTTCCTTTCCTATCTCGTTCCAAGTTTCGTTTATTCAAGAACTTACGTATATTGACTTAGGTACTTACCTACTATTCCATCACATATCAACAGCCACGTCCATCGTTGAATAATCGAGTCCCTTATTAGGGGATTATATATCCCTTATAGGGGGAGGGGTTGCCATAGTCTCACTCGTCAGCCTCTTGGGGATATCAATGTAAGAAGGCAATTCTTTAGAAGACGCTGCAGCCTTTGAATAAAATATACTCATTTTTTTTCGTTTCTATTACTCACCTTCTGGTATTTTCCTTTTCGTCACCTCATGAGACTTGATAGGAAAATATGGGAGGTTGCATTATAGTCCAGCACCCACTAATACTAACTGTAATAAAATAAAACTAAATCGATAATGTTAGTAGGCTCGCTCCCGACCAAATGCAACCAACCAAACAAAAAAACCCAACCTGTCTGGGAAACGCGGGTATTTAACAACACATTTAAAAAAATGTACGCACTTTATCTCTACGCGCTCTCTCATACCTAGGTATTGCCATAACCCCCAAGCACCACAAGCTTGTCAATCCATATAGGCGTGGCGATATATTATTATTTCATTAATGAGTGTGTTGTGTGTGGCACCATTAATATTTAACAAAATACTGTCAGCCATCCGTTCTATTTAACCTGACATCGATATATTTAACCTTCTTAATGACTTTGACTAAGTGTGCTTATATAATTTATTTTTTTATTAATATATGATATGAATAAATTCCTTGGCAATAAAAATATGAATGTTACTGCATTCTAATTATTTAATATTTGACATTTCGTGAATATTGTATTTAACTGTTATTTGATTATGAATTTATAAGATGTGTAATGTTAATGTTATCAGAACTGTTTTGAATGTAATTTTAAGAACATATAAATTAAATTCTGTATGCCCAACTGGAAATATGGAACTATCGTTCTATATAAATGAAAAAACATGTACCTACCTATCCTTTGTAGGTACCTAGTAATCATATCATTGATTTTAAAGATAGGAAATTTAGTATATTTTATTATGTATGTATAGGGTTGGTGATCATAAATCGAATAATAGCAGGAAGCAGGAAGGCACAAATAATACAAAATATACTTCCGGCCTCATGTCAATGAACTAAACTTATTTTAAAATTGAAATGCCAAGGTGCCGTAACTCGCTACCTACAAGCCCGCGTATGATACTTATGTATCACGGCTATCTGGACTCCTCCTGCCCAATTTTTTTTATTATGTAATGGATTGGCAAACAAGCAGACGGTCCACCTGAATAGGTATACTTACATCAAACATAGTTTTTCTGATTTGGAATTTTACTTCGATATGATGCCGAAAAGAAAAATGTACCTATGATGTTCGCTTATAAGTTTATGACATAATTATATTCATATGATTTACTGATTAAACTTTGGTAAACCTGTAGTTATTTTTATTTAATTGAATATAACAGTTGGTATACAGGGTTGTGACTTGTGTAGAATATTGGTTGGATTCTTGAGGTTTTACGAGAAAATGCGCGGCGAATTTTCAGCAAAGATTTGTTGCCAAAATGCCTGCACATAGTAAGTATAAGCATATCTTTTAGCATCCAAACAATGATCCTCTGAAGAGCAGGTAATCGCCCCAGGGGCTCCAGTGTTAAAAATATTAGCGTAGTTTCGTGCAGTAGAAATCCTAGAGGGTTTGCCTATATTAAGATCTCGAATAAATTATACGGAAAATGTACCTACTTCGAGGAAAATAACAGAGTTTTATTTCGATTTCGTTATTTTACAATCAGTCGATATATTTACGCATGTTTGACATACTTTAGACAACGATACTCTGACACAATCCAGATTACTTTGACAATTGTAAAATTGCGCTCATAAATTTAAATTCAAAATCATTTAGGTACCTACCTATTCAATTTAGGTGTCTACGACCCTCTTATGAAGGTCAATAAAAAAAATTAATATTGAAATATTCTACAATGTACCTACTGCCACGTTCAGCAAAAAAAATGTATGGAGCCACTGCTGAAGAAATGAAGCAGCTCAGTGCATACCACGGATATGAATCTTCGGTGCTCTGATAAGGTCTCTTACTTTGGGGAAATTCCGTTGTAATACAAAAAAAACTATATAATAAAAAAAATGTGTTCGAGCGATCTGTAGAGCCCGTAGTATAGATAGTTGCAAACCAACTCTCAAACATTTTCCCATATTACCATTGGTTTGCACGTATATATTAGAGATCTTTGTGGTTTTGTAAAACAACATCCAAAGTATTTTACTTTGAATTATACTATCTCAAGTATAAATGTGAGAGATAAATTTAAACTCTACCAACCTAAATGCAATTTAGTTATGTGTATAAGGAATGTGTATATTAATACAATTTAGGTTTATAATAAATTGCCTATTTAATTCAAAGACATGACATTAAATAAAACAAAATACTTTATGCTTACTTGACAACTGTTTTTACACCTTAAATGATTTTATGACAAATAATTAAAAATAGTACATACATTTATTTAGAAAATCAAATCATCATAATCAGCTGGAATACGTCCACTGTTGAACAAATCCTCCCCAATACAATATTACTTGCTTACAATATTATAAAATACAATATTAATTGTATTTTCAAAATATATGTACATTTGTACACTATTGTCATGGTTATCTGTACAACATTCTTGTGAATAAATTATTTGAATTTGAATTCATCAGATTGATATTCTTGCATAAACACTCGGAATCACACTGATCTATGGTATGATGAAATACAAATAATATATAAGTAATTATTAGGACGCTTGAATATTACTCTTGCCTTCCAGTAAGTACATAAATCATTGTCACAGGATTCCTTGAGAGCCAGTAATTATAAGTAAGCCTGAACAAACTCTTCGACCACATCATCACTTACTTACCATCAGGTGAGATAGTGTTCAAAGGCTAACCTATCAGGCATAAAAATTTTAATTATGTTAATATTTTCGATTACGGTATTGACTTAGTTATCCTAATACAAAATCTTTCAATAAAATAAAAATATCGAAAATTATGTGAGTAACAATACCAACTTAAGTACAAGTCTTATCCCTCTAAAAAATAAATGATATTCAAATGTGGACTTCTTCCTCAGTTGACAATTCTGTAGGTCGACTAAATGATTTGTTGTGAATATTTTTAGATTTGTTGACCATAATCCGACGCGGTATCCCAAACTGTTTTTCCGCTTCATAATTTTTGATTTGTATTCTGTTTGATTGTCGGTATAAAAATATAGATTCAAGGAAGTCATATTAAAAACAATAATTAATAAAATTTGACAAGAGACAACCCTAGACCCAGGCAAAGATGTGTCACTCTACTTTCCAAAACAGTGCACAACATTGCCTACTAAGTTAATTTGATGAAATTGTGTCTTATTCAAAGAAATATCAAACAATACGTAAAATAGACAGTATTTTCTTACCTTGGAACGTTTTCTCTGCTTGAAAACACCTTTTCTCTAGTTGAAACTGCAAAAGTTACAGGTCACTAAAAACGTTCACCCCCGCGCGCCGGTGTTTGTCGCACAACTGACAGCGTAGCAATGAAGTTACGATTGTAAAATAATAAAAATATGTTGCCCTAATAATGTAATGTTACTACCAAATGGTAGAAAATAATAAAAAACTAAGGGAATGTGAAATATCATAATCGAAACAAAATAGGTAATGTTGGGTTTACTTGGCAAAGTTGCAGCGTTTTACGGTATTAATTTTCTTAAAGAAGTATTAAATAAAGTCTGTATTTCATTTCATAATTAGAATATTACTTTGTGTATACAATAATCTAATAATAATAATTGGTGTGTAACCAATAACAATATTCATTAGGTAATTTGAACTATATATGACTTGAAAAAAATGTCGCAAAAATAATTTTGATTTTATTAATCTACACTTTCAAATATTATCATTACCTACATCAATAACACTAGGTACCAACATAGGAAAATATATTTGTTGTCTCTATAAATAAGTTTCCTATATGGCTAACCCAGACCAATTATAAATCATATATTTTACCAAGATACCACAAAGCTGCCATTACAATCCTCCATATAATTTCATAAACAGAAGGCGCCAATTAAAATGAAATACAATCGATACCGTTACAGTACCGCGAACCAACTGAGGATGTCTTAATGGAAGGAAGGACCCAGTAAAGTTATCAACGCCTAGCGCTCTCAAAGTAAATACGATTATTTTCGCGATCGTTCTAAAATAAAGTCGAAATTCACAGTTATGAGTAAGCGTTATTGATATTATGGTGCGTACAGGCTGATGGCTGCAGAACAAATATATTCTGATTGAAGTTTCCTGGATATACGGAGTTGAAGATGTGACGTTGCCTTTATAATCATCTTATCAGTTTAAATATGGCCGGTGATATGGCCCATGGATCGTTATGCAGTATCTGGTCAGTGATAACTTCAATCACATATCTTTTTTTCAGGCAATTCGCCGCCTCCTTTTCTACTCGATTTTATTATTTGGTGTAAAACTTTGACCTGAGGATGAAAATTAGAAATTCACGTTTTTTTTTCAGTTGGCTTCGATACACGAGAAGGTAGACGAAAAGAAAATCTTTTTTACACCCTAGCAACCCTCGTTTAGAGCAGTTCATGTGTTCACATGGGTATTTTTTTCTACCCGTTGTCCACCTCAGATAAACTGGGTTTTCGCTCGTAGCCAAGTTTGTTTAGCCATTCCGATCAGCAAAGTTAAGCAACGTCCGCCGCGGTCATGACTTGGATGGGTGAGCGCTGGTGGCATTACTACTGAGCGCTTCCGTGCTTCGGAGGGCACGTTAAGCCGTCGGTCCCGGTTGTTGTCTCAGGATAGCAGTCGTTACGGCATGGTGGTAGGGTACTTTGCGAATGCCCGCCTGTCTAGCTACCACCCTCAAGTTGAAAATTTGTCGCCAAGCACCTAACGGTGTGTTCCGACAGCTGTCCTTGAGAGCCAGTAACTCTAGGTTAGCCTGAACAACATCCTCGACCACATCATCACTTACCATCAGGTGAGATAGTGGTCAAAGGCTAACCTATCAGGCATAAAAAAAACCCATCGAAACTTTGTTCGTTTGAGATGTCGCGTCCAGTATATAGAGGTCAGTGGGTTAACCAAGGGTTTCATATGCCAGCTCCGCGGTGCACTTATATAGGTACCTATGTAGTTCTGTACTTATGTAGTTATAAATTTATAGATTTTAAAATAATTGGCCTTAGTCCACCAATTTAATAAAATATTTACCAATGAGCTCATTGACTACAGAACAAATATAATATATCATTACCTATATAAAAAAGGGGGCTGTCAAAGTTATAAATTTTAGACCATTGTTAAAGGTGTACTGATATCTCAAAAACTTAACTAATTAGGAATCTCAAATTTCGCTTATATTTTATACCAAACCGATTTTTTATTTTATAACGCCAATTTATATGTGGTTTTGAAGCTGTGGTGTAAAGTAATAAACATATTTTTTACCGTTTTTAAAAATGCTGTTTTTTTGTGTGTTATATACATAACTTTTTACAGGGCGTACCGGTTTGGATGATTGTTTTTTAATATTTTCTGTTTGAAGCATAGATGTAATTACATCTACGGGTTAAAGTTGTTTTTTTTTTGTTAAAATTTTATTATTTATTCTTTTACGGGTTCTAGGTAAAGGAGCGAGACCGGACCTGTTCCATTTTTATAAATTAGGTAGGTTTAGGTACTATCTCCCCTATCTGTAGGTATTTAAGATAAAGCGATTATTCCCAAACTTCCTAATTTTCATTACCACCACTTTCAAGGTTTTATTAGGTAGGTAGGTAAATGATTTTATTCTGACAAGTTCCAAGACGTTAAAGGTACAGTCACATAACCAGGTTTGAGGGTCACCTAGAAAAATCGACAATCTTTCATAAATTCTTAACATTCGATATACCTACTTATAGTTCATGTAATCTAAAGTGTAAGGTGTAAATGCTTTCATTCATTGCAAAGTCATTGGCCGGAATATCGAACACATTCCCATTACTGGTAAGTAAGTACAATTTGACAAATATAGTAGGTAGGTACCACTGTTTTCAAAATGAGGCTATAAAACTCACATAAACAGGCGAGCGCCCATTACGAAATTTACGAAGGATGACAACTACATGCAAGACACAAGAAATCGATACAGGAAATGGCAACATAACCCAGAATATGCGGACGCGCCGACGACGCCGCCATTTGCAAACCGATAACTGTATTATTGGATCCACCGATTATCGCATTTCGAACTATTATTGTTATAGTCACTACTCGTATGTGTATATATATACCCACTATACCTAGCTATTCATGAACAGATAGTAGGTTGAACCTGAAGCGCTGGTAGATGAGGAGTGGCATTTACAATTTACAACTGAGCTCTTCTGCGCTTCGACATCGTCGCATCGCATCTTTGCGTGCATCGCATCTTTGCGTCTATCGCTGCATAGTAGGTACCTAGGTGAAGTCGTAGACCTTAGGGTGGTCTAAAAACTCCGAAATGTTGCGTGGTGGTGTGCATTTTACGAATGCCTGCCTGGTTAGCTACAGCTCTCAAGAAGGTAATCTGTCGCCAAGCTCCGAACTGTTTTCAGGCAGCTGCGTCCATCAGACACAGATCCTTTTAGGCTCTTTAACCACATCATCATCTATTATTAGTAGAGATTGACAAAAAGGTTAGCCCAGCAGGTATTCATGACGGGTACAAATATTTTTTTAATGAATTATCACCTTTATCAACCGCCATAACGTCGTACGTAATCGTTGCACGAATGCCTCCCCCATTTTGGGGAGCATTTGGCACGCCTCACATGGGACGTTAATC
Organism: Plagodis dolabraria; assembly: GCA_963854805.1. NCBI lineage: Eukaryota > Metazoa > Arthropoda > Insecta > Lepidoptera > Geometridae > Plagodis > Plagodis dolabraria. The sequence continues at coordinate 11,783,149 of OY978457.1, forward strand.
CCCATGCCTGGTAGGGGTATTGGTGATCGCAGTGTAAGATAGTAAGTATATAGTACTCCAGAAGGAGCCACTGCCCACCTTCTGATATTTTATCTTTCTCGCCTCTTACGAATCCCACATGAAGATATAGGGATGCAAATCTATTCTGGCACACCACGGGGACTACGTTATATTTAAATTATATCTACAATTGTATGCAAAGTGCTTTGCGCAGACTTGTTGTGCTTTACGCATACACTACGCAGTGCTGTGCAGAACGTTTGCTATTCTAAACGACTTGTAGGTATTTATTATTGGTAGAGTTCCGCGTGCTTGTATACAATATACATAGATACAGTTTAAGAATATTAATATTCTTATTGTTCTACAAGATAGTTAACGGTTTTACTTTGCGGTAATACTTTATACTTACTTAGGTACATACTTAAAGTACCTAATAGTGAAAATATATCAAAAATCATTTATGAAAGTTTTAACAATACACAACAAATGTCAAAGTTTTTCTTTTTATTTATTTATTTATTTATTTATTTATTCTTTATTTATTTTAATGGTTACAATGCATTATGAAAACATTAAATTATATAATAGTTAAGAAATATACCTAGGGAGAATTCCCCCTAATTCTCCAGCTTTGTCGTTGCCGGCATAAATGACACGTTTTAAATGTTTTCTAAAATATTAATTTGCCGTTACACAAGCTTTTTTACCTGATGGTAAGTGATGATATGTATAGTACACACGCTTCACCTTGAATGGGAACTGGCTCTCAAGGACAGCTGCCGGAACACATGGTGTGGTGACAGATTTCCTATTTGAAGGGAACTTCTACTTGAACGGCCGCCGGGTGGATTTCATAAAGTGTCCTACAACCCCTTTGACCTCTATATACTATCTCGATGTACAACCCTGCGTTGAAGCACCAGGATTCCTTACACCTAATCGTGACGCTGTTTAACATATTGTAAAAGTCACGACGTTTCATGACATAAGGTGGAAAACCATTTTATGTCTCTGGTTGGTGGGCGCAGTGCATTTCGTCACTTGTGACGAAATGCATCTGTTGTAGGCAGAAGTTACCGCTTATACCAGGTGGACCTCGTGCTTGTTTCGTCACGATAACATAAACAAAAAAAATTACAAGGCAAGGTCTATATCATCAAGATTGGAAAAAACTTTTCAGTTATTGGAGAGTAATTCAAAAACGGCTTGATCGATTTTGACGATATTTAAATGGGACCATACGACAAGCTTCAGCTTTTAAATAAATAAACATCAAAATCGGTTCAACCACTAAAAAGTTCTGAGGTAACAAATATGAAAAAAAATTAGAGACCAATTGAGAACCTCCTCCTTTTTTGAAGTCGGTTAAAAAAAGTAGGTTTAGTACTCTGACAAACTAACTTAATTCCTCTGAGGTATTGTATTGTTTTTGGCATTTCTACTGCAATAGCATACATTAGGCAATAGATCATCTCTGACATATGAACGACTCACGTTTCGTTTCACCTAAAACAATAATATCAGCTGCATTAGTTGGACATGCAGTGTGACGCGGATATGTCCATTTGTAATTAGTTGGCAGAGTTCCGAGTAGGTAGGAATGCAGGGTTGAAGGCATCTGCTGAAACAAAACAATTCATGTGAACGCCGGACAATACGGGGTGACACTCGGGTGGCCATGGTTCACGGTGGTTTATGGACTGGCTTGTGTGTATGTTATTAAGCGTCCAGATCTCTCGTCTACCACTTGGTAGAAAGCTAAAAAATCCTAGTATTTTTTTTACCAGGTCCATGGTTCGAATCCCACCGCGGGCTTGAGCTTCACCGCATGGTGGAAACATTTTGCGAATGCCCGCCTGGCTAGCAACCACCCTCAAGTAGAAAATCTGTCGCCAAGGACCTTACGATGTGTTCCGGCAGCAGTCCTTGAGAGTCAGTGAAAATACAGGCACTTGAGACTTAACAAGTAGGTATGTCTAAAGGTGACGGGCACAGTGCAATTCGTGACTTGGGACGAAATGCATTTGTTTCAGGTGGACCTCGAGCGTGTTCCGTCGCAAAAACATAAAAAGAAACATTCAATACGACTGAAAAATAAACAGATATAGAGGTAAGTATATAATATACTTTGGGACCCATTTTTTTATTACACGACTGCCCAAAAACAGGACTGTCACGTCTTCACTGTTCGTGTATTATGTATGTATGTTTGTGTGTTATTTATTCCACCATAACTTCTAAACGGCTTGACTGATTTCAATTTATGAGATATCATTAGGTTTGTCTTGATGAGTGCAAGTGACAATAGGTATATAAAAAAAAATTAAAACCTGACAGGTGGATTTTAGAGGCAATAATTATTGTGAAAAAAAAAATATATTCAAACCCATTGAATTTGATATCAAAATGGAGGGCTTTAAAATACGATTCCATAAATACCTATGTAATTTGCAGTTTTAAACTCAATGGAACGATGAAATGTTTAACGAAAATAAATAATTTTCAGTCGGGTTTATTACTTTTTGAATTAATTTATACTGGTTAACATTTCCAGTAGTAGGTATACTGAATGTGAAGTAGTGCGTTGGCTTGTGGAGTGCTTTATCCTGTTCTGAATGCCTAGGGCCACCCCGCACCTCACGGTCGAAAGAGATAAAGCCGGTCGTATTCCAGCCGTATTCTGACAGCTTTCTATTAAATATTAATTGATGGTGTTAATTTCTTGTACTTTTACGAGGTATATCCAATGATTGAGAGAAACACGGTACCCATAGGTAGACTGTCGTCGGTGTCGGTGGAGCGAAGAGAGCAGCACACATGCGCGGCATCTGTGCGGGAGATGTACCCTTCCGGCCGTATCTATAGTAGGCGATTTTCACCGCAACACTATGCAACTTTCAGTTTATTCCTTTATTTTTACACTATAGACATTTCGTACATACTCCTTATCTTTTTATTTGATGCGCTCAGACGACAAGATAAAAGTATATACAAATATCTACGTATTTCTTGTTATTTCTTACTACATTTACATATTTAAAAATCACTTATGGCTCTTTGTAGAAGGTAGTAAAGCAAGTTCGCATTTATATAATACTTTTCTCTAGTTTTTATGCTATTGCCATAGTTACCTATCAAGCTGTGCTATTGCCTATTTCTTAAATTGGCCTTCTACCAATGAACCTGTTAATTATGTCGCAGAATTCCAAAGTGACTAGGTATTTAGGTATATTATTGGGTCCAGATCTGAACTCTGCGGTTGCTCTTGCGACCTCCAGAGGGGGTTTTTGTGAGGAATCTCGCGACTTCACTTCACATAGCCTTCTTTTCAGTTTTCAGTTCTCTACGGAACGCATTTCTCTTGGTGAAGTGAATCAACCGAAACTTAGTCCTTAAATTATGTTTGAAAATATAAGGTTATAGGTATACCGAATGTAAGCAATATAATTATATACTTAGGTAACAAGTACCTACTTACTCATTACATTATAATCCTTCCCTGACATGGTTTTGATAAATAGTTGTTCTTATTGAGATAGAAAAGTAGTTCAGAATTTAATGACAATCAGCTAAGTGCTTCAGACGAATTCTAAGGCGAAATACTTACCTACTACTATTATACTTCTTAATAGTTTTGTTTTTCAATTGCAAAACACTGCCATTTAACCTAATGCCGTCTACGACACCTGCACATCCCTTTCCCAGAAAATATTTAAAAATCAGCCGATCACATTGTCATCAATACAAGTTCTGGCAAGTTCTGATACCTACCCATTATTCTGAACGCAGGTGTTCATATCTGATTAACCCAGGCTAAGTTGAATTTAATGGATTCACCATTACGAACAATGGTGCTGTTATCAGTAAGGGCAGGTATAATGCACAAGGTGATTTAATACTTGCTACCTATCTACTGACTTATTATTGCGCGTAAGCAAGTAGCTTAGTACACTTTTTATTTTGAAATTAAATAAGTTACTTTTAAATAATTTAATTACAAAGGATTATGTAAATACAATTAATTTTCCAACGAACACTGTGAAACGATTATATTACATCCCTAAATTATGGAATTTAGGTCGGCAAGAATTATCTAATTATACATGCTTTTAAGTTTATTATACATACAAAACCTTTACAAAAATCAGCTTTTTCAGAAGCTATTTATAAACCACTTGAGTACCTATCAGAATATTGTTTAGATAATCAAAATTTACGCAATAGCAATTAAATAATTAAATAGATCTTTTATTTGTTGAGTAACAAATAAAACTCCTTTCGCGTTATGACTTTAGGTAAGTCAATATTGCTTTGTTGAAACTTTGTGCTGTATTTGAATGTGAAACGGTTTTCGGAGCTTGGGCGGAGTGTGGGACCTATAGATAGGGCGCACGTGTGACGTATTTTCTTTTAAGCGCAGCTGCAGAGGCCTCCGCAGATGTTTTACGACGCTGAATATTTCCAAGACGCTTTATTATTTATTACGATATTGCCGTTTAAAGGCTAATCTCCATTTTTATTGTAGAAACAATGGTCATCACTGGCCAGTACTATTTTTGGCATACGGTGCACAGATGTGGAGTTAACGTTTGCCGCGCGTGAGAAAGTCTAATTTTTCTCGGTTTGGTTTATGACAGGATCGTTACTTAGATGTTTGTTTGGAAATTGTTGCATTCAAGTTTGTGTAATGGCTTTAAATTTAAAACATCTGTTGTAGGCCCGAGTTAAGGGCATGTACTGTATTCCCACGAATTACTTATATCTTTGCTTCCTTGCAACCTACAATGTTGCATCTACGAGTAGTTGTATATCTATCGCTATACGATGGAGTTTTAATGAGTAGGTAAAATTAAAAAACGAATAAGAATATAAACAAAAGTTTTTTTTTTCTATTTGCAAACATAGCATAATAATTAATAAAATAAGGTATATTATATTGTATAGTATGTCTGTGTATATATATATACTCGTATATCAGTATGTAGGTCATCTGTCTGTTTTTTGGTAAAAATATTTTTTTTTGCTTAAATTTTAAGTTAGCATAGTTTGTCTTTTTATATTAGTTTGTTGCAGCCCTGTCTTATAATTCAAGTATTTCTTCTCCATTCCAAGGTTGCCTGGAAGAGATCGCTGTTAGTGATAAGGCCGCCCATTGTAACACTTGATTGTAAGCCTTCATATTTTAATACTTTGTATTTAATGGTGTGTACAATAAAGAATTATCTATCTATCTATCTATCTTTTTTCTTAAGGATTTTGAAGGGATATCTCTCGACAATCTTGACATAATGATGCTTTTTCGTATACTATAATGTGCTGCATCAGCCGGATTGTCCACTGCAGCCTCCCCCATTTAGGGCGGGTTCGCCATAATCCCCACACTTGGCAAGCGTCTTGGGATCGCAGTGTAAGTTTTTTTTTTTTTTTTTTTATCGTTGATAGTTAAGCCTTAGACCACAATCTCACGTGCTGATAAGTGATGATGTGGTCGAAGGTGTTAACAGGCTTAACCTAGAATGACTGGCTCTCAAAGGACAGATGCCGGAACACACCGTTAGGTGCTTGGCGACAGATTTTCAACTTGAGGGTGGTCGCTAGCCAGGCGGGCATTCACAAAAATGCCCTTCCACCATGCGGTGAAGCTCAAGCTCGCGGCGGGATTCGAACCATGGACCTGCTGCGCGACAATCCATAGCCAAAGCCACTGAGCTATCACTGCTTCGAAAAGATATACGTCATCTATGTCATACTTTTGACTAGACTGAACGTAGCCCACCAATACTTTTTGAAAGGTGAATCTGTGAAGCACGGGTCCAAGTGAAAGAACCTATACAACACAATCCCGTATGCCACCCAGGTTATACCTCGTCGTCGTGTATCGTCAACCCATAAGTGAGCTGGTTGAGGTTTCGAGCTTCAGCTCATGACCCCTGCAGAATCTCGTGGGGCTTCAACCCCACGGTGTCTCTTCCACTGCGTAGGCTACTCTAGATTATGGTCGCTCTACGCAGTGTCTGTCTTGCCATCATGGCTTAATTTTATGTGTAGGTTGTATCTTAGTCTGTTGTGGTGGTTTCTCCCTCTCCAGGTACTATTAATTCCCTTGGTTATACCTATTTAAAATTTGTTGTATTCTATGTTCTGGTGAAAAATCTTACTAAGTATAGGATGAAACCGTACGTACTATTATTATAATATATTATGTTCTATGCCATATACTAAAAATCTGGTAATGTCTTAATATATATAAATTTTATTACCTATGTCTGTTCATATTACAATTCTCAATTTGCGTATAAAAGTTTGGTTATTGCCACACATTCGCAGGGGGTACACAAAAACGGTGATGACGGCAAGGATCTTTCCCAGAATAAACTGAATGTGAAATGTTAAGATAATGTGAAGATGTTGTTTTACTATGTAGGTATTATGTAGAGTCATGGACGGAGGGCGGGTGATTAATTAATTGCTCTATGTTGAGGTATTTTAAGGATTAGAATGACATTTAAAAACTGGCCATGTGCGAGTCGGTCCTCGCTCTTTAAGGGTGCCGCAAAGCAGCTCTCGCAGAAACAATAAAGTGTTGGTTTAGGTCACAGGTTCAAAACAAAATTATATATCGGCGTTATCAGTATTAATACTGATAACGCCATTTCTGATTAAAATATGACGTCAATATAACAGTGAAGTAACTCCAAAAAAATAACTTATAAATTTTTTTCCTATATTTTCGTTTTATTTGTTAGTTTACTACCACAAAAATCTTTGAAGTGTAATAAACAATAAAATATGTAAAACTCAACAATTCTACTCATATATTTTTTTCTATAGGTACCTTAATTTGCAAAAAGCTTGCATTTTCACAATGAAGAATTAATTTAATGGTTGAACAGGGGATATGGTAAATAATACACCGCAATTTCATATTTGTAACTAGTTCAGTTTTTGAGATAAGTATACCCGTAATAAAATGTTATATAATTAACAACCTTCACACACAGGCATATATTTTTTATGATAAAAAAATAAAAATATATTTGTGCTACGAGGTCTAGACGATGGCACCCCATTTGCTAGGGTGAAAAAAAAATATTTCTTTTAGCTCGATGGCACCTCATTTGATAAGGTGCAAAAAAGTTATTTCTTTTAGTTATACCTACCTTCTCATTTAAGCATTTAAGTATGTATTGGTTAAAATTCTTATATTTTAAAAGTTTATATTTTAAATCATACCTTGAAAACAGGTGGCATCTAACAAGGTTTGCATCGCCCATCGAGAAAATAATCTCGTTGGCATCACCTCATCAACTTCACTCAATCGCACGTTATCCAAGTGCTTAGCACCGGCATACCAAAGTGCTTGTTATACCTCGTTATCTAAATCAGGTGTCACTTACAAAGCTGAAGCAAAAAGCCAAACCGTCAGAGAAAATAAACCGCAGCGCTGTAAAACTGTTAACCAAATAAACTTGGGAAGGCACGGCGCTAATCCCTTATAGTTTAAACATCTGTAGACTCTATTGGCTTCAGTTAGGGGATGACACCTTTTATCTCTGCTATACATTACAATAGATAATATATATATAAGGACTTGTACATTGGTTCTGTGCTAAGCTCATTTCCTCATTATAGCAGCGTGAGCATGTGTAGAAATTATTAGGTCAAATTAAATAAGGTTACTGCAATGATAATAAATTGTAGAAAGGGGCCAACTATAGTCTCTTAATTGAGTTATGTTTTAATCTTACATTTTCAATTCTATTTCGCTCTACCAAATATTTCTAAAATAAATTTTACATTAGAACTACAACGTGAGAGGGGTCTGACTGATTTGCGTGATACTGATAGCGCTATAATTATGAACATTATTATTTAATGAAGGAAATGGTACATATGTATGCATAACACCAACAATATTTTATTCCTGAATAAGGATGTTTGTTCTCTATAATTTTCTAAGAGCTGGGAGTTGAGCCCAAGTGTATTGTAGTAACTATGCGTTAAATTTTTTTTTTCATTTAAATATAATTGCGAATGATTGTGACTTGAGGGAGCTTTGTTATTTATCTGTGTATATATCCTTAACGCTGAAACGGTTAAACCGATTTGGATAAAACTTGATATATAGTTTAGGTCCTGGATCACATTGGATTATTTTTATCATCTTATATGCCGGAAGGCATCTTGCTTCACATATTCAATGAAGTAAATGGGTACTTGCAATTAGGCTACATGCCTTCCCCTTAAAGCCATAACATTTACACAATTTACAGCTAATTAGCCATTTTGCATACATTGCGTCTCCATAATTCTCGCTGATGTCTTTCAGTTGGCAGAAACAGGTGGTAAAGCCACTCTTCCTGAAATTTCTTCCTCATTGGTTTTCAGTTCGTCGAGCGATGTGGCCTGCCCATTGCTACTTTAGCCTGCAAGATTTTGATAAAACGCTTATTTGATGAAGAGCTACTAAACCATTCTTAGAGCTTTATAAAACTTTCCTCCAAAATGGCGAATATTTATATCTGTTTCTGGTTTTATGTAAAAAAAAATCACGCATACGACGGTCCTTCACGATCAACGAACAACATAATTAATTATCTAATTACAAGTATCACTTTAAGACTTTTGCGACTTGAACACATAAGTCTCGCTGTCGAATGGCTACGAGACCAATGCAATTTGGTCGAGGTAAATAATATATATGTTTTTATCACGATTGAGTATCAAACCGATTAGGTTTATAAAAAAAATAACTAAGCTAAGTTTGTTATACAAGGGCGTATCCATGTGGCGAGCGAATTTGGGCTTATCCATAATTAATCCCTTCTACACAGATTTCTGGTTTTAGTCAAACACTTTATCTACAAACGTGAGAAACCGCCCAGATAACGGTAAGTAGGTGTGGGCATGAATGAAACTATAGTTGGTTATCCCACGGCGGGCTTTCACCAGATGTTTGCACGTGTTTCAAAGCGGCAGGGATTTTTTACAAATGATAAAACCATAGCGTTAACTACCTTAGTAAGTAGGTATAATGGACAAAGAAAACAAAGTGAAGGCCTATAATTATGTTTTGAATGAATGGCCAGTTTTCAACCTAAAAAGTTTATTATAAGAAGGCAAACCTTGAAACAAAATGAACACATTTTATCCAGTTGGAAATTATAATCTAGGGATTTTATGTCAATTTCATTATAAGGACTTCTGTACGTAATATTTTTTAATTTATTGGCTCTATTATTGTAATGTATTCACTGCGACTGCTATGCAAGTAAGACTAGAAAACACGATAGCGGTTCAAAATACCATTTATTGGTAATTTATTAGTTATATTCAGTATCTAGTACTTTCTGAAACAGCGCCCTCACTACGTAATAGATAGGTACCACTTATTTCCAGGACTGTCTATCAGAATATCACCATTACATAATTTTGCCACATAGTACCTACAACTACAAAACACACGCACAGGTTTTAGCTTTGCTTTTATTGCCGACCGTGTCCTTTCCTGACGAAACCATCCTTGAGAATTCTCGTTGGTTGAAGTCGTAAACATTTCACGTAGGTATCTACATGATACCTATACACAAAAATCAACGTAAAGCTTGCAACGTAAAATCTAAGACAGGATTTTCCTTGTATTTCAGAAATTTTTAAATAGAGTTATTTTAAGCAGATTGGATAATGAACCTATTAATATTTCTGATGGGCTCGTCACCGGTTTTGTGTGGTGTGGTAGCGCTTCTAAAAATAGTAGAATATACTATCTAGCCTCGAACTTGTCCATAATAATTATTGTGAAGTAGATACCTACCTACTTTACAAGATTAATAACCATAATATAGTATATTATATTAGGTATTATTATATAATATACTAGCGGCCCGCCCCGGCTTCAATTTCATTATAAGGACTTCTGTACGTAATATTTTTTAATTTATTGGCTCTATTATTGTAATGTATTCACTGCGACTGCTATGCAAGTAAGACTAGAAAACACGATAGCGGTTCAAAATACCATTTATTGGTAATTTATTAGTTATATTCAGTATCTAGTACTTTCTGAAACAGCGCCCTCACTACGTAATAGATAGGTACCACTTATTTCCAGGACTGTCTATCAGAATATCACCATTACATAATTTTGCCACATAGTACCTACAACTACAAAACACACGCACAGGTTTTAGCTTTGCTTTTATTGCCGACCGTGTCCTTTCCTGACGAAACCATCCTTGAGAATTCTCGTTGGTTGAAGTCGTAAACATTTCACGTAGGTATCTACATGATACCTATACACAAAAATCAACGTAAAGCTTGCAACGTAAGATCTAAGACAGGATTTTCCTTGTATTTCAGAAATTTTTAAATAGAGTTATTTTAAGCAGATTGGATAATGAACCTATTAATATTTCTGATGGGCTCGTCACCGGTTTTGTGTGGTGTGGTAGCGCTTCTAAAAATAGTAGAATATACTATCTAGCCTCGAACTTGTCCATAATAATTATTGTGAAGTAGATACCTACCTACTTTACAAGATTAATAACCATAATATAGTATATTATATTAGGTATTATTATATAATATACTAGCGGCCCGCCCCGGCTTCGCAATTATATTTAACAAAAAAATCAAGATAAAAATAATCTTATTGGAAATACTATATGCCCTATGTTCATCAGGGATAATGTACGATTCTAATGGTAAAATTTTTTTCAAAACGGTCCAGTAGTTTTAATTTTATTCGTTACATACAAAAATACAAATCTTTCCTCTCTAGGCTCATTATAATATTAGTGTAAGCTTCGCCCAATAAAATGAATTGACGAGCCTATGCCTCTCAACTTTCTCAAAAATTACGAGCCAAAAGCAAAACAATCGGACTTGTACTTCAACACTTCATTATAAGTATGTATAGTCCTTGTGTCAAAAAAGAGATAGGTAGCAAATATAAATAACAATGCGTGAGAAAGGGAACACATTCGTTTATCTGTTGCTCTAAATTCATTTTATATTGGTCGAAGAGTGTAGGTCTAGGTATATGTAGATGACGGAACAAGCACGAGGCCCACTTGCTGTTAAGCGGACTGATCTCTACCGATAACAGATGCATTTCGACACAAGTGACGAATTGCACTGCGCCCGTCACCCGAGATATGCAGTTGGTAAGTCTCATGTGTCTGTAATTATTGCTCTCAAGGAGTGCTGCTTCCCCCATTCAGGGGGGATTGGCCATAACCCCCACGCTTTGCAGGCGTCTTGGTAATCGCAGTTTAAGATTTCAGTTCCTCAGAAGACGCTGCTGCCCACTTTTGAAGCAGTAAGTGGCATTGGCTATGGACTGCCGCGCAGCAGGTCCATAGTTTGAATCCCGCAGTGGGCTTGCGCTTCACCGCATGGTGGAAGGGCATTTTGTGAATGCCCACAATTTCACCTGTTGGTAAGTGATGATGTGGTCGAAAGTGTTAACAGGATTAAACTATAATTAATGGATAGATTCAGGCGTTACTTTGCGGAAATCCATATTTAATAATAACAAATACTATAATGGAGTCTCGATCGTGCGCTCGGTAAGTCAAGACCTCCTGAAGATGCTTCGTTTAGAAGCGAAACTAGTCGGGTATTCTTCCGGTTAGGTTGCGTGATGTTTGTGACGTCACGTAGATAACAGGAAAATTAGGCGGAATTGTCACTAGATATATAATTTTATGCTTTTTTAAGTGTTTTATTTAAATATTATTTAATATTTTTTAGGATACTTTTAAAAGTATTTGTTATTATTAAACTATAATTACTGGCTCTCAAGGACATCAGCCGGAACACACCGTTAGGTGCTTGGCGACAGATTTTCTACTTGAGAGTGGTCGCTAGACAGGTCGCCTGTTAACACTTTCGACCACATCATCACTTACCAACAGGTGAAATTGTGGTCAAAAACTTACCTATCAGAAAAGAAAAAAACCCTTTCGGTATTTTACCTTTAGTAGCCTTTTGCGTCACCCAAAAGTAGCAATGGGGGGTGACATTCTAGCAGTACCACCTTCATCATCATCATCATACACCTACTGGTAATTAAATAAAACAGAGTGTGCTATAGGTTGTACTTCTTCGTTCTGAACATTTGATAATGTTGCGATCTAATCTATGGTTAGAACGCCTCGGCTTGACCTTGTATGGATTAGATGAGATACCTGAGCAAGACTCAATTTTTTTTTTTATAAGTAGGTAACTAGATATTATTAGTAAACTAATCATTTCACTCGTCGCCTTCCGTAAAAGAAGAGAAGACGATAAACATGCACACAGCACTGCTACCATGCTAGCCACTTAGGTACTCATCGAACACGAAAAAATTAGATAACATTAGAAGTCCGAAGAAACCGTCAAAAGTTTAACATAACACAGGCTTCCAACATTGCCCTATCTGTGTTATTACGATGGATATTTAGATCAAATATTTATAATATTCAAAAGCAACAGCGGCGTGGGATACTCTGATCCTTGTTGCGTCACGGGTATTTTTAGGTGGGCGACAGGACGACGCGGCGCGACAACAAAAAACTAAAAGGGTGGCGCCAAATCAAGTTGTAGGTGAAATAAAAGTTACAGGACTCGAGAAGCGTATCAAATTTTTATGGCTCTATATCGGCTTTTGTGAATGAAGAATTTCCTAGAACTTGGAAACGTCTTTTTGGCATAGGAGATGTGGAAAATAGACATTATACACAAGAAATGACTTGTAAGTAGGTACTATTGACATTTATTTAGAATTTCCAATTACATATAAGTACTGATTTTTAATTTAAATTTGGAAAACTATTTGATAAACAAAATTTTAGATCTACATAGATTTTTAATACATAATACCAAGTGGTCTAAACGTAACAACTGATTTAAAATATTTTGAATTGATCATCGCCATGACCATCGTTGAGCATTCAAAAACATTTAACATAGGAGAGCGCTTCACGGCGCAGTAAAATTCCATTAGTATGACACTGAAGATGACTGAAGTCTCTGATCCCTACAGGATGCGCGCACCGATGCGATCGGTTATGGCGACCGAACACCCACACAGATATACCTATGTAATAAATACGATGATGGACAAGATAAACAGAATGCTATCAACGCGTCTCCGGTAGCTCTATCCCTGTCTCGCATGAAACCGGGGTGCCGCACGGCGGCGCGGGAGTCGGCGGGAGGCGGCTCGCTGGGAGGTGCGTCGGTGGAGATGGTTATTTTTTTGTCCGTTGTCAATGAAGGGACGGGTAGGGGCGGGCCGCACGCGGACGCAGGATCAGTCCGCAGCTGCAACCCGAGTGTGCTCCTCATGCGTGCAAGCGACACTGTGCGGCCTTCCGCCCAAAGCATGAACTACGAAAATTGTGATAACACACCGGTCCCGATTAAACGCGAGGAGGATTTCGATTATCGCGAAGACGACGAACACTACTATGGTTACGTGCCCGTAGAGGTGGATAGACACATGATGCCGCCGAGCTTTGCGCCCGCTTCTCCGACTCGCCTCATGGACCTTAGCAATTCTGAACGACCGAATCAACAGCCCTGGCCGAGTGTACCCTTTGCTTCAGAAGATCGAGAGTACCTGGCACCCTATCATTACGAACAACACGTCATCGACCAACGGCAAAGGCAAATAACTAGAAACTTCTACTTTGACGACTCCAACTCCCAAGACGAAGTGCGAACCTACTACGAGACAAATGACGCGTCCAAGATAGGCGACGTAGCATACAGGACTGATGAGCGACGAGATGAAACTGAGGAACAAAGGAGATCCCGAAAGAGATCGAAAGCTTCGCGGAAGAAAGCTCAGTCTTTCGAAGAGATGCAGATACAGAGGGTTATGGCGAACGTGAGGGAGAGACAGCGTACACAGAGCTTGAATGAAGCCTTCGCGAGTCTGCGGCAGATCATTCCTTCATTACCGAGTGACAAATTATCGAAAATACAGACGTTGCAGTTGGCGACACAGTACATAGAGTTCTTGTACCAAATCCTGTCGAATGGCGAATCGGCTGGGAACAGCGACGCCAGCAGTGACGCGGGCAGCGACCACGGCAAGTACCTCGCTCAGGATAAGTTAAGTTACGCTTTCTCTGTGTGGAGGATGGAAGGCGAGTGGACGACGAACAGCGGACAGACGTGATACGTTGTGGTTGTGTTTTGGTGCGTTTATCTTTAGTGATCTGGAATAACATTGTTGAAAACCATTCTTAAGATTATTCCAGACATTAATAATCAGAAAGTGACTTGATAGAATATTAATGAGACAGACTACAAAAGTAAAAACGCATCGTATGAGAAAAGACACTTCAAATATTCCATAAAAATTGTTTACGAATTTTAAAGTATATGACAACATGTGATAGTTGACATAAGTTATAATATTATAGACGTGTATAGATTATGGTTTGTTAAAAACATTTAGAAAATTAACTTAAGATACATAAATAATCTAAGATATTAGCATATTTAGTTGTAAGTATTAGATAGTTAATATTAAGTGCCAAAACATACAGCTGTTTGCCAAAAATGAATTCATTGTGCCATTACGTAATGATTGTATAGCTAGAATAACTGTTGATTTACCTTCTGAATAAAAAATATTAAGTTAAAACTTAAAGATTTTGTATTTTACTTTCAATCCTAAATAAGTACTTATATTTAAAGGTTCAACAATAATTAAACTAACAACTATAGCTAAATGAAATTAGCATTGTTTCTTGTAAACATGAACTTAACATAGTAACTACCGATTACAACATTGTTTATGCCCATGTAAAGATGTCAAGATGGTGGCGCTACCCTTTAAAAATATAAATTAAGTATTAGTATTTTATAGGGCGTCCGAAATATAACATCTATTGGGGTATCTTTAGCAGATAAACTCATAATGCTATGGCTTTACCCAATCACTAGGTTTACTAAGATAACTAGTTCCCTTTGTATGACAAAGGTAGACTAAAAAATTACTAAAGTACATCCCAACTTGTCTTATCATAAATTACCAGTAGAAAGAAAACGAATTGAATAATTTGTATGATTATCTTTATTTCTAGTTTAACAAGTTGATTCTTGTTTTAAAAAAGTGATAAGGTATACAATATGTATATATGTACATATATACAACAATTAAAATAGATACATAACTATTTACAGCATAACAATTATTTTGGAAGTGTTTGTCATAATTACAGTAGTTTAAGCATCGAGGAAGATATTAGATGGTATGATCATAAGTAAACTTGTTTAAACTTATAAATATTTAAACTTTCAACTTATATATATTAAGTAGAAATAAGAAGACAAAACTAGTATATCTTCAATAATGACGTAGGGGTTACATATTTCATGTAAAAAAAATAATTTTATACAATATCTCATAGTGTAGACAATATTTCATTTTATATGACTAGTACGTATAAAGGACACCTCTTTTAAATGAAATTACAAAAATAAGTAGCAAAGCGACTCCCGATAAGCACAGTTTAATTAATCGTTTTTACGACTGAGTCCATTAGTTTAGATTGTTAACAGTTCATAAAACATTTACAAAACATATTTCAGTGAATCTATATTTTTTAAGGCTACTTTAACTAAAAATTAACCTTGGACCAAAATTTAACCTGTTCCTTAGGTCGTAGATATTGATCACAAGGACAGCTGCATGGAAAACGCCATTGGGTGTTTAGCAAGAAGTTTATTTTTAGGTACCTAGTTCTTTTCGTCTAATTACATAATTTATTTATATTACACATACAACTCTATTAGGTTATATAAGTCTGACAATCATGATTATTAGACGTTATAAAATTATATACAAAAACATATTAAATCCTTACAACATAATAATATAAACAGTGCAGAACAAAAACCAAGAACACCCGAATAATCCTGCTGAGCACAGTAAGACCTAGTCCAGAAAATCTATCTGCGCGTTGTTGTCATCGATAATTAGACCTTTGAAACAAAAGACTTTAGCCAATTGATAAAATAGATACGCAAAGTTGTTATTTGGCGAGAGTACTTGTATTGAAACTTGAAGAAGCGAAGGATTCTAGGATTGAACTATACACCAAAGCGAGTTCAAATATAGAATGTAGCGAAGGTTTCAAAGCTACGAGACGCAAAATAGCATTGCTACCGAGCGCTACACATAATTTTTCAGCTCACCGGAGCGAGGGAAATACTATTGGTCCAAAAAAAGCACCTTACATAATAGATTTTTTTTAAATTTCCAAGTAAATTTGCCAGAACTTGGTAATATTGAAAGTATATTTATATTTTTCTGGAACTGTTATAAAGGTTAGAATTTTATAAACAATTCTATGCAAGAGGATAAAAAGAACCTTTTCTCGTATATTTCGAATAATAAACAACAACTTTCCGAGCTTGTGTGGTGAAAAATATATTGTTAGTGGTCGCGCGGTCGTAGCGGTTTTGTTTTTTTTTATTGATAAGAATTATTTTTATAGAACTAAACGTTGTTAACGATTAGAGATTATCTAATATCAACCAATTTTTATTTTGATAAACATTGTTTAAGTACCACCATAGAAAAAAGTAAAAACAAAATAACATACGTTTACGATGATATCAAAATGAAAATTAGTTAAAAAAACATTGAAAAAACCTTTAAAATAAGTATAACATACAGACAAAAAAACCTTAATTTATTAATTTTACTATAAGATGATTAATCAAATGTACATTATTATAAATACCATACCATATAATTTGTCTGTATTATTTCATTATTATAATACAGACAAAATCAATGTATATAAGTGTAACGTACATTGACAAAATTTATTTTAGATATAATAAGACCAAGGGCACGACACAGACAGATGATCTACCCCATAAACATTGCATCGCCATAAACGACGCCTAAGTGGACGAAACAGTTTATATCTTAGAATAAAATAAGCAATATATAGAGCACGTCTAATCGGGTATGAAACATTGACTCAAGTTCTAACAAAGTCACCTGCACTAAGATAAAAACTTTCTTTCATTTTAAAAACATGCCCAAAGTATATACTTAACTTCTAAAAGTAAACCAAAAGTATTTAAAATATATTTTAATTATAACATTATATTTTTACTATAAGTAGGCACTACACCATGGTATTGTTTAGAAAATTATGGCATGTTTATATCTTAGTACAGGCTAAACCTATCGAACCACAATAATTTTCGATAAGTATAGCTACGGCGACAATGACACGCAACGCAAGCATAGTCAGGTATTAGTCCGACAAGTACTAAGTTTCGAGTTCATAGAGTGGTGCGAAACGCGACTTGTATGTGTGTGCGTCCGTATATGGACTACCCTGCATATCCAGACTATAATATATAGGGTAGTCATTTGAATCGGCGGCGTAGCTACTGCTCAGTTAGTTTATTTCCTGTACTTCCACAGAATTATGACGTATGGTGTAATGCTGTGGGGAGCTGCTGCTGAGATAGAGACAATCTTTATCTTGCAAAAGCGTGCAATTCGAGTTATATATAGGAATTTCTATGGGATATTTTTAAAGAAATTGACATTTTAACTAGATTTGAAAATATCATGACTGTTAGTAAATATATGAGTAAATTTTAACCAAACAGTGACAATCACGATTACAACACTATGAATGTATATAAAATAGCGGATTTAGATTAGCAAAGACAAATAAAAGGTACTTTTTAGGTAATTGTGTGCGGTTTTCTAATAAAGTTCCCAAACATATTACAATGCTAACAGAAAGAAAATTCAAGTGACACGTGAAAAAATAATGTTGATTAAGAAATCCTACTACACTGTTTGTGATTAATAAAACGACAAAAATGCTTGGACAATTCCGCCTCTGCCAAACTATCGCCTGTCGCCTACGTAATTTAAACAAATATTGTAATATGTTATTGTGTCATGGTGGCAGTCGTTAAAGCATGGTGGTAGGGCATTTTGTGAATGCCCCCCTAGCTACTACCCTCAAGTAGAGAATCTGTCACCAACCTAATGGTAAGTTTCGGTAGCTGTCCTTATGAGTCAGTAATTCTAGGTTAGCCTGAACAACATCTACGACCACATCATCACTTACCATCCGGAGTGATAGTGGTCAAAGGTTATAAAAAAAATAAAAGCTCAGTATGCAGTATAGAGAATCTAAGTACGCATTCATATATGAATGTCTGCAAAATGGTTATTTCACTGGGCACAATCGAAAACATTAGCTACACAAAATTAATTTTGTAATGATTTTTGTTTGGTGGCTATAACTATAACGAAAGTTAATAAAGAATTATTAATCGAACGGTAAAACACTTGGATCGAATACGCCCGCACCTTATTATCGCCCGCCCTGATTATGAGCATCTAAAACGCTACAAACTCGGGGCGACGTGTTAGTTCTATGTTTCAATTACAAAAAAAATAGTTTGATATGCTTCTATATATGATATGGTATTCATCTTCCGGCATATAACTTTATTAAATAATTATTTTTTATCTATCTTACTGCGACATACATACAAAACGATAAACAAAAAAAGGTAAATAATACGGGATAACTCACAGAGAATTCAGATAGCTCTGACTATAGTTTCTACCACATCCAGAGTCGAGAGTGCGGACGTCCCGAGCTCTCCTTGAAAGACCACCGGATGTGGTTTAAACTATAGTAGGAGCTATCTGACTTTTTCACGTGAGTTATCCCGTATTATTTACTATAATGAGTGAAAACCACGTTAGCTTTTATAATAAATTTACAATAAAAGGTACCTATTCCTCTACAGTATATTACATTCTATAAAGGCACCATTATTTATTTATGCACGAATGCACAACAATATGAAATAAAATTAAAATACAATTATAGTCACATCAACATAACATAATTTAAACGACTCGGACCACCATCATCAGAAAAGCTTCGGGGAATTTTAAATAGTGCCAATCGAATTTATTGAATTACACAGACTTAAGAAAAAGTTGGTCTTTTCTTAAGTGTGTGTTGAATTGATATTCTATTGCGTCAAAGAAATCAGGCGCGGAAAGAAAACAATGCGTTTGATACGGTAATGAATGTGATCTCTGCAGTGAACGCCTGAGTCGGACACGAGTAAAAAAATAGAGATATAAAAATCTTTCTCCTTTCTGTGAGTAAGACATTAAAAATGGGCGTTATTATTTACTTTAATTAAAATTGTGTAAGGAAAGAGTACTTAAAACGTTAGATTTGTAATGCGGCGAAAGAATATCGACAGATATATAACGGAGGCGATCATTAATGGATATATTATTTGGCACAATCGGCACATTTTATTCGACAATACTCGCATTTTTGCTACGCTCAAGTTTATTACAGCCATAGAAAAAGTTTGGCGTTATTTATTGAACCATAACCCATGCTATGATGATAGCGCTAAAAATAAATTAAAAATGTATAACTTCCCTTTTAAATGTTAAGTAGAACATAAATATACGCTAAATAAGAATTTCTCACCACACACGGGCGCAACCTTTAAAATTTTCTATAAATATCTAAGTTATCAAAAATATATATTGAAACTGTTCTGAAACCTAATTTATGAAAAACAGAAAACACGATAGTATTCGTATTTCAATACTGCGCACAAAAGAAGCGGGAGGAGTGATTTAAAGTCAGAGTCTTTATAGGCGCTAGATTTTTATTTATAGGCGCCCGCACCCTTTATGGTCAAAAATATAAGAAAATAAATAAATAACACAAACCACCATTATTTGTTATTAAATACTACAATTATACTGATGGTACATTCTGTGAAGTTTGTTTACTTTAAAACCCATCATTCCTCCTGGCAACGCAATCCTTAATAAATGCAGTGTGTTTATATATGATAATTCACGCGAAACAGGCGAGAACGTGTGGATGGAGCTATTGACTGAGTGATAATATTTAATTGATCATTACTTCATTAATTAAACATTTAATTCAAAAGTTGTACTATTTAAACTTACTATTTAAAGTCACGAGTTAAATTGTAATAGATTAACTTACTGATAACAATTATATAAGAAATTTAGATACGATTTAATACAATAAAACTCAAATTTAGGTATCATTGTAATGGATTGACATGTCATAATAACAAATACTTACATAAAAAAAATCTAAAGTTATTTTCAGTGTCTTAATTTTTGTTTAAAAATATATAAATTTTTGTAATATATTTATTATTAAATTTGGATTTCTGCAATGAAACGCCTGAATCTTTTAATTACAGAAACTGCTGTTCGTACAAATCTCTTGATACAACCTAAGGTACCCACTTGAATAGCCTACACTTTTCAGTATAATTCTATACTGGAAATGTATAGTAAAATTCTATATCTTCCGAATTCAGTTACGTTTTCTCAAGTGATTAGTTCAACAAGAACAAGAACTCACTGAGAAGATGACTCGTGAATGAAACATGTGCTTTTGTAAATTCGCAGTACGGCTGAATAAAATCCTGCGGCGGCGCTTTCATATTAAATTTGCGCAACGGATTTTATTCAATTTTAAACTTACATAGACTTAAACAGTACATATATTTCTGAAAGATAAACGATGATCACATAAACGCCCAGAACAAGTTACTAAGTATATTTTGCTTAAAAATTTAATCATGATTTTTATTTCATAACATTTCCGCGCCGTCGACGCTGACGGCAACGCAACGTTGTCATGCAAAAAGTCAGCATTATGAAACATTTTAACAATAATATCATCGCGATTGTCTCTGAACCCATTCCGATGGTTGTGGTCTTACTGTATTTCAACTTAATATGGATTTTATTTACTTAGAATTAGCCTAGTTAGGAACTATAAATTCGTCAGAGGGCATTCCCAAGTCGGTAATCTGTAAAGAAAACATTAATGTTTTTTTTAATATTGTTAAGTTTGCAATAACGCCCGCTAGGCGAATTACATTACAAAATTACAAATTTACGAGTGAAAAAAATATAGTCATGTGCGGGATTCGAACCCGCGTATGCATTATATATATAACTAATAATGCATATAACTCCTTTAGCCGGGGTATGCTCTAACCAACCAGCTAAAGGGGTAGATGGACGCGGGTCCGAATCCCGCACACGACTATATTTTTTTCTCTAGTAAATTTGTAATTTAGTAAAACATTAATGTTATTGATACTGATTACAAAAGGGGCATTTAGCATATGATAGGCAAGTTGTATCGGAGCTTACCTAGTCACCTGTAACCGATAAACTAGGTTAGGCAACGTTTGCTGGGGTCATTACTTAGATGGGTGACCTTGTGTAATTTCATTCAGTACTAAGTGCTTCCGAGCTTCGGAGGGCAAGGTCGGCATCGAGCTCGGTTGTTGTCTTAGGATGGCAGTCGTTATAGCATATTGGCATTATACAATAGCCCGCCCGGCTAGCTACCACCCTCAAGTATACAAAATCAGTCGCCAAGAACCTAATTGTGTGTTCAGGCAGCTGTCCTTGAGATCCAATAATTCTAGATTAGCCTGAATAACATCTTTGACCGCATCATCACTTACCATCAGTTGAGATACTGGTCTAAGCTAGCAACAGAAACTCAGATTAAACAAATTTAAATAAAAGCATTTAATAAACAATGTTAAAGAATAATTTAAAATAAATCAAATAGATATTATTCTGCATGGAAAAATATAACATACAGCTTAAATTGATCCCGCAACCCAAGAATACAGTCCTAATGCATTTCCAATTATGCTATGGAAGCGGGTGCTGAACTGTCGAATTTTATCCATCCGTTTTTTTAACTAAAATAGCAGAAGACTATTTACTTAGGCTGGTATTTCGATGTACTATCAATACAACACCAAATCGTTGAAACCATAATATTTTAATTTGACTATTATTATTTTAAAGAGAATTGACGCATGCTAAGCGCAAACATAGAAATTATTTCGAATAGAAACAGATAACTTCCAGCGGAACATGAACCCGTAACCCCAGAATACCATCCCGGTGTATTCCTAATATTATCTTTTTCCATCTGTAATAAATTCTATGAATTCGGGAAGGTTGCTTGAATGCTCTTTGAAATAATACTAGTCAACTTTTAAATATAAATAATTTCAGTACACATTACTGTTGCACTGGCTATAATGGCGCTAACCTTGAATCCCATTCATGTGGCTCTGAAGGATAGCGGAACACACCGTGGGGTGCTTTGCGACGATTTTCAGAGGATGATTCTTAACTGGAGTGTATTGTACATAGAGAATGCAAAACCGAGCGAATTTCAAAACCAGATTTTTAATAGTTTTTCACCTTGTTTGAATTCCCTAATTGTTCAGTATGTACCATGCCAGGGACGGCAAAAGGTGTGCTCTCCTTTCAAACTACTGACAATATAGTGACAGTAGGATAACATAAAGACCAGCTTGTTCAGACACTGAATAATACACCTCTCAGCACCGCACCGCCGCAGTTGGGAGAAACTCAATAAATTATTCCGATATCCCTACCTCAGTTGATAGGTCCTTGTCTGCGTCCGCAGCTGCCTTGCTCATCCACCCGTCTTGTCCAGTCTGCAACAAATTTTAAAACACGTGTCAATAACATAAATAGCAAATACGTATGTAATTGAAAATCAATGAACATATTTTTAATAATATGACACGGTTGCCGTATATAAAAACTTTTTTGCACGCTAGCACGTTGGGTGTCATCGCATAAAGTCAAAAAACAATTAAGTTAGGGGCCGTCAAAGATGTCAAAATAAGACCATTTTAGTTACGGGGTCAATCCCAAAAATTAAATGTACATACTGCCAAGTAGGTTGCCAAGCTAGAATTGCATATCACATAGTATCATATATTCCTGTGAGAGTCCTGAAAGGAGACGACGCGAAAAATACCAGCAGTTGGGCAGCAGGGTTTTCTGCAAAACGGACATCATTCACTGCGATCCCCAAGACGCCCGTCAAGCGTGGCGATTATGGCAAATCCCCCTAATGGCGGAGGCCTTTCCCAACGGTGGACATTAAGGTTGTTTATGCATATTATGTATCCTCTATTTAACGAACAAATACTGAAAACCCCCGTTAACAATGTAGTTTCGAAACTGTAGTCAAAACCAACAATCATTTGTTTTCGTTTATTGGCGTTGCAATGCAATTTCTAAAAGTGCAGGGCTCGCACAAGAACAGTAATCACTATCCCTAAATTATCCTAGATCTATGGTTATTTTGAAAGATCCAGGCTAACAAAACATACTTTTATGCACTAGAGCTTAAAAAATTACTTAAATCCGCTTACACCTACACCGGGCTAGTAAGATTATAATGCAAGAGAAGTAAAGAAATTTTTTTATCCTACCCGACTTGTCTCAAGATCTTCGAATGTTTCTTGTAATCTTAGTTTTATCAAGTCACGAATAATATTCTTACATTGATAAATAGACTTGCGTATCTATTAACTTTATCGCATATGACAACATCTTTAAATAAACCATTAGGGTTATAGGGCTGTCTCCATTAGTGAATTTCGCATCTGGAGGCAAACGTCAAAACTCCTATGGACCTTGATCCTTGATATAAACCAGATGCTATTACGAAGTGAACCAAATCGGCGAGCATGACTGATTGATGACATCATTTTAATGTAAACCATCGATTTTGTACTTGCATTGCCTACAGTATAAAGCACCACAGAATAATGTTCTAGAGAATACCAGATTAACGACGAAACACACATACAAAAAAAAAAAAAAAATTTTTTATCTACTCATACAACCCTATATGTCAAAAGGAAATTCAAAATTTCTTTCAAGGGTCTTGACCAATATTATGTGACCTGTTGTTAAGGGGGCGATTCGGGTCAATAAAGTAGGAGCTCGTTACAGAAAATAAAACAATACATAAAGTCTAAGAATAAATATATAGACTACGACCTATTGTTTGTCCGAAATGCGCGAAAATTAGAGAAAATAAGTAATACTTTACAAATGGATGCTACTTTTATTATATTCTTCGATAAAAAAAAAAAACGATACGGATTTGTTAAGGATATAATAACATTTAGCGAAATTTTTTATCAAGCAGTTATGAAATAACCTTCAGCATGGATTCGTTGCCAAAGAGCACGTAATTTTTTTATCTGAATAATGGTACTCTGAACAGGAGTTCTTTTTCAAAATGACCAAGAAGCGCTCGTAGCGAAGTTTGCTTAGCCATTCTGAATCGATCAGCAAAGTTAAGCAGCGTCCGCCGCGGTCAGGAGTTGGATGGGTGACCGCTGGTGACATTACTACTGAGCGCTTCCGTGCTTCGGAGGGCACGTTAAGCCGTCGGTCCCGGTTGTTGTCTTAGGATGGCAGTCGTTACAGCATGGTGGTAGGGCACTTTGCGAATGCCCGCCTGGCTAGCTACCACCCTCAAGTTGAAAATCTGTCGCCAAGCACCTAACGGTGTGTTCCGGCAGTTGTCCTTGAGAGCCAGTAATTCTAGGTTGGCCTGTGCAATATCTTCGACTACATCATCACTTAACATCAGGTGAGATAGTGGTCAAAGGCTAACCTATAAAGCATAAAAAAAAAAAAAACAAATTGCCCCCTTAAGCTAGTGATGTTGTGGACTTTATAACTTCGGATATTATTCAGGGCAAGTCGACAAAATTTTATAGGCTTTGTTATATGTAATGTAGTAAAAGTTAGTAAACAAATATGAATTATATTATACTGCTACGAATTTGCAGTCAAAATGTTACTTAACTTTTGTTAAGTAACATTTGTGTTATTTAACTTATGTTAAATAACACAAAATGTTCTAAAATATCTTTAATTTATAACCGACTTCAACAGAGGAGGAGGTTGGCAATTCACTGTTTTTTTTTGTTAGTGTGTCATACACTCATTATAGAGTGTACCGATTATTGATGATATTTTTTTATATTTGAAATCTAGTGCTTGTAAAGTGGTCCCATTTAAATTTGAGTGAGATCTGAAGGATAATTTTGGAGTTATTCCTAATAATAATGCATATTTTATGTTTGAAGTCGGATTTTTTGTTAATTTTTTTATTTCATACACTTTGAGATCGCTGGAGTCTGGACCTCACTTAGCAAATTTACCAAAAACAAACAAACAGCCTTAGTTACTGTACGTAGTACTGTTTCAGCCGGTTTGTCCACTGCTGAGCACAGACTCGCACGTAAAAGAGGAGTTTGCCATAATGCCTACGCTTGGCAAGCGTCTTAGAAAGTGTAAGATAACAGTTCCTCTGCACAAGTGCCATCTTGAGCTTACTTTCACAACGGAATATAAAACAAAACATAAACTAAAAAGTTAACTTTTAATGTTAGTTGCGCGTGGCGGCTACGTCCTATGTCCTACGTATAGTCTTATATCGGACTAGCTTTTGCCCGCGGCTTCGCTCGCATTAAGAAATATTATTATTAATTAGGTATAGTTTTTGCAGCTTTACTATTGTTTAGCGTGTGTAAAAAATTAGGGCCTACAAAACTTCTTTGTATACAATATTCTTAACTAATGTGTCATTAGGCGCTAAAACTATCAAGCTATTGAGTGAACTTACTCGTGAGCAAGCCACATAAAACTGTCCATGAGCAATGTTCAGTTGAGTTTGCGCCTGAGACTTGTTTATTGTCATGGCAAAGCAGACTTTTAGGGGAAACTGTAATCGTTTAAATTCAGACTACACTGCTGGATATCTGGATTATACGCCAAACCCGAAAGCAACTTGCTTTTCCATTCACGCTGAATTGTATTTTCTCTATACCGTGACTAAATCACTCAATGCACATCGGTATTCCTGCCTTGATATAGTGCAGCAGATTACCAGCCCCGGATCTACGATTTTTCCGAACCGGGGCAGAAACTTGTTTTGGCGCCCCTCACCAATAGTTATTGTTGTTTTGTTTCACCCAGTAAGGGCATATAGCCAGTGTCAAGTAATATTAGTTAACAATGTTATGCATAATATAATATGTATTACTTAGTCAAGGTCAAGTAACAAGATTAAAATTTAGCCACAGTCAATTTATACCTCAGTAAAGAGGTGTGAACTTTACTAGTTCGTACGAGGTTTTGCTGCTACAACAAAAAGTTACCTACACCAGAGCACGCACATAAAATTTACCATTATTTCCCATCTGCATTTGATAAAAAATAAATTTCGGCAACATATTACTAAATTGACAACACCATTGTTCCCTCTAGCGGGAAAAGGTTTAATTATTTGAAGAAAAAAATACAATAATATATTTGGGGACTGGCGGAATATTAACCCTTCGAAAAATACTATAACTTACTATCATAATACGAGTACTAATAACATGACAAAATTATAGCCATATAATTTCTTACCTATTTTTTTGCGTGACGTAAAGTTATACAAGTACTTATAATAAACATACAACAATATACATACATCCAAGAGGCTAGCAAGACAGTAAGCACATCTTCAATCGTTAAGCCCCAGCTTTTTATCTAAATCATACTACAGCTTTACGCGGCGTGCTTTACTTTCAGCGAAAGAATCTATTAGCTCTTCAAAGTTTATCTGGCAGTTTTATTTTCGATGGCAAGTATCGCTAGGCCAGATAGACGTTCCTGGCTCATTGTTGAACGCAGATAAGTGTTGATACATAAGAAAACAAGGAAAACCATGGATATATGGTTTTATTGTGATAAAATTTGTAGTAAATCTTGTTCTACTACTTAGTCTGTGAGTACGATTGACATTCATACAGATTGACATTTCATGCCACTAACACTATAGACAATATACAAAAGAGTATTTATAAAACACCACATTCACCCCCCGTCAGAGTACATAATCGTGAAGACGGACTGGGGCTCTTCTTTCTCGTGAAGAACGTCGGGGTGCTACAGCTTCACATTGGTCATTACTGTAAGCTTGTGATTCTTTCTGTATTGTAGGTATTTCTGCTTCATCCTCGGCATCCTCAAACTGATCCTCAGATTCTGATTGATCACCTTCTAATGATGGAAGAGGGGCCAGTTGCCTATTCGATATAGTACTTTCTCGGCCGTCAGGTAATCTTACATAAGAATACGAGGGGTTGGCTTCTAGAAGCTCCACTTCTTCCACTTCGGAATCATATTTAATAGACAATATACAAAAGAGTATTTATAAAACACCACAAGTGTTTATTATTTTCAGTTTGCTGAAACTTCGCTTACAGTTTGCAGATGTCACCGGTAAAGTACAATATATCCTCAAAGCTATCGTCACATTTGAAAATGCTTCTCTCAAGTCGTGTTTTGCACAGGTGTTCTATAAGATCAAATGCACTCGATTTTTCGCTAATTTCTGTTACTAGATTTTTGAAAACGGCTTTTGGCAAAAATCAATTGCATTTAAATCTTTTGAATATTTTCTTGCTATATCGGCTCCATTTTTTTGCAGGTCTTGAGTAGACATGTTTTTAAAATGCATGGCCACTAAGGAAGGCGAAATTTTCATTTATACTCTTTGCACTCGCTACCCTTGTCTCAATTCCCGTTAATATGTTGTCAAACACTGTTTTAATATCTTTGGAAAATAGCTGAGTCGAGTCTAGCGTTCTTGATACATCCTCGCAAATTTATTCGTGCTGCCTTTTTTTTTGGAATTCGTTTGTTTTTAAGAATGGGCTCTATTTCTAACTTTTCTGATAAAAGTTCAGCTTTATCAATCCATTTTTGTTTACTTCTCATTTCATGCAAAATCTTAATAAGACCTTGCATTAAGGCCACAGAACGTGAAATAATAATGTTCTCTTTTTTCGATATTACTCTGTCTATCTCACGGAGAACAAGAGCCCAAATTGTCAAATTTAGAATAAATTTAAAATCCTTTCCCTTACTTTGGATCCAACAAAGAAACCGTACAGTTTCTGTACTAGTCCAAACAGGCTGACTGCTTCTAAGCATGGCGATGCTGCATGCACACCAACAAGATTCAAGGAGTGTGCTAGGCATGGTACAAATTCTGCTAGTTCATTCGTTTCCATGACTCGCGATTGTACTCCTTTATATATGCCGCCATATTAGATCCGTTATCATATGATTGACCGCGAAATTTTTGTAAATTTAAAACGTCAGCTTCTTGATTTTCTAAAATTCACTGTGTGATGTCTTCTCCAGTTTTTCCCATCTACTTCAATAATGTCAATGAAGCCTTCCTTTATTTCACATCCATTTACCGTATTTATTACAAATCGAATCACCTGGCTCATTTGCTCAGTGTGAGAAACGTCTGGAGTGCAATCGAACATAATCGTGAAATAATTGGCCTCCTTGATCTCATTGATAATAGTGTTTCGAACTTTTTTGCGTTCATTTTGTATCATCTTCGACAAATAGGATACCTGTCCTTTTTTTACGTTTTCTAACTGGTATTTTAGAGTAGGGTTATATTTGCCGAGCAAAGTTATCAAATTAAGGAAATTTTCTTGGCTAGGTTCAGGACAAGTTGCAGTTAGCTCACTTAGTGTTTCTTTAGAGCCTCGAAAAGAAAGCCATTTCTCGCGCTATGGTCGAACGTTTTGTAGGTAGGTACTTACCTATTTACAACGCGACTGCGCTTTCCCGCCAAAAAATAATAAGCTGGCTAAATCTACGAATGTGTAATTACGTGCAAGGGCGCTTTCTGATACCAATTTTCATTTATTTGTGTTCAATAGTGGACGTATTCTACTGATGACGATGTTGCTGAAAAATTAATGAGTTTTGCGCCCCCTGAAGCTAGCGCCCGGGGCAGAATACCCGGTTCGCCCCCCCCTAGATCCGGGCCTGCAGATTACCAATGTTTTTCAGGGTTTGCAGCCTGGTTGGTGGCGACAGATTGCCTGTATTTTTCAGGGTGTGCAGCCTGTTAGGTGGCGACAGCTTGCCTCTGTACATCAGGTTTCTTTTTCTTATATTCAGACACAGCTTTACGGTGGAATTCAGGTAGAGTCTTTTCATATTTTTTGTGCCTTTTTTATTGTGGCGGCTACGTCCTATAGTCTTATATCGGATATGCGAGAAAATAAGAAAAAAAATACAAATTCTTACATCGACTATATTTTTTTAATCTATACTTATAATAAAACTGTAACAGGTCCAATTCAGTACATGGCAGATATTTTGAAAAAAAAAATGTACAGTACTCTGTAGCTGATACTGATGCCGAAACTATATTTTTTTTTATTTTTGTCTGTCTGTCTGGCCGCGTATCACTCCAAAACTACTGAATGGATTTCAATGAAACTTAGCATGATTGGAGTTCATACTACAAGGTAGGATAATTTAGCTTTTTATTCCCGAAATTCAGCATGGTTCCCTTGGGAGAGGGGATGAAAGTCAAAATATACACTTAGTTGTAATTTATTAATGCGTAGTCCGATTTCAGACGTTATTTTTAGGGTTCCGTACCCAAAGGGTAAAAACGGTCTGTCCCGCTGTCCGTCCGTCCGTCTGTCCGTCCATCCGTCCGTCCGTCTGTCACCAGGCTGTATCTCAAGAACGGTGATAGCTAGACAGTTGAAATTTTCACATGTGATGTATTTCTGTTGCCGCTATAACAACAAATACAAAAAGTTGGCCAAGTGCGAGTTCGACTCGCTCACGTTAAAACAAAAAAAGGTTAAAATATGAAGTCTAATGTTGTATTGCTAATGGTACGGAACCCTTCGTGCGCGAGTCCGACTCGCACTTGGCCGATTTTTTGTTAGAATAGTGGTACTTTAAAATTTATCCCGTAAATATTTCAAAGTCATCGGGTTTGAAGTTCAGAAATAACAGACATCACAACAGGTAGGGAAGCGCGAGGGATTAGACGCTTAAATTTATCTATTTATACTTATAATAAAACTGTAACAGGTCCAATTCTGTACATTGCAGATATTTTGAAAATATGTTTGTTTTTTTTTTTTTTGGCCTCGCATCACTCCAAAATTACTGAATGGATTGGAATGAAACTTAGCACGATTCGAGTTCATACTACGAAGAAGGACATACGATACTTTTATCCCGAAATTCAGTACGGTTCTCTTGGGAAAGGGGATGAAAGTCAAAATGTACATTTAGTTGTAATTTATTAACGCGTAGTCCGATTTCAATCATTCTTTTTTTGTTACAATAGTGGTTATTTAATTATTTTCCCGTAAATATTTCAGTCCTCAGTTTTGCAGTTCAGAAATTACAGATATCAAAAATAACTTGGACCGCGGAATGTTGAGAAACCCTTGAACGTACGGCTCATCTTAAGCCCACGGGCAGCCCGGCGCCCCACGGGCAGCACGGCACCCTTATTTAGTTTTCCAAGCTTGCTACGATAAAACTCTAAAATGTGGTACATTTGAAGCAGTGATAGCTCAGTGGCTTTGCCTATGGACTGCCGCGCAGCAGGTCCATGATTCGAATCCCACCGCTGGCTTGAGCTTCACCGCATGGTGGAAGGGCATTTTTGCGAATGCCCGCCTGGCTAGCGACCACCCTCCAGTGGAAAATCTGTCGCCAAGCACCTAACGGTGTGTTCCGGCAGCTGCCGGAACACACCGTTAGGCTCTCAAGGACAGCTGTCCTTGAGAGCCAGTAATTCTAGGTTAAGCCTGTTAACACCTACGACCACATCGTCACTTACCATCAGGTGAGATTGTGGTCAAAGGCTTACCTATCAGCAAAAAAAAAAAAAAAAAGAACATTTACCACAATCAGTTTTTTAAACTACATAATTATCTTTCTTTTGACGGATACATTTCGGATACTGCGCAATGAAAGTGCACAATGTAGTCTTAGGTTTTCGCGATTGTTACACTTTGTAATTAAACAACTTTAAACGATTTAAATCGCGTATATTTATCATTATTTTTGTCCCGACGTTTCAAACACTTTGTAGTGATCGTGGTCACGGGGTGGCTGTCGGGACAAAAATAATGATAAATATACGTGATTTAATGCGTTTTAAGTTGGAAGTGCACAACTTTAGTAGATTGTTATACAAGGGTCGAAAGGAATTGGTAACTTTCACCCGCGGTCAGCTCTCTACTTTTCATATCGAATTTAAAGAAAGTAAATAAAGTAGCTTTTCTAAAAATTATTCATTGATAAAATAACATACTTACTAAAAATTTATTGAGCGGTTTGAACTATTTGTGAAATTTTACGTAAAATTTTGTTTGGAATATTTACGGGTGGCTATAGCCCGAATAGGAATCTCTCTGCTTTTCACTACTAATATAAGGAATAAAGATATAAATATAGTATGTTTTTTTATATTATTTATTTTGATTTTAATAACATGAGCAGTATATTTTTAAAATTAATGCGGCTATAGTCCAAGTAGGAATCGATGACTTACATCCGTGTTGAACACTCTACTTTTCATTTAAAATATGAGGAGGGTAAAAAAATAATAGTTTTTCTAAATATTTACTAAAAATAATAAACATGAGTAGAAGATACAAAGATACACTATGAGTTAGAACAATGAAATTTAGGGAAAGTTTTAATTTTTTTTTTACCTGCACTTTCTAGCTTATATTTAGTTACTACCCTGCCAAACATAGTTGTTATTAACTGTTTTACAACAACAGAATATTTTACAACGAAAAATCTTAGACATATAGCTTTGTTTACACCAATGTTTTGCCTTAGGTGGGAAGGAGCGTCTCCCACCCGCTACTCAGATCAAACAAGCACTACTTTCCGAGAATGAGAAATAAAAAAAAAATTCGATCTACCGTCAAACAAACCGCCGTTTTAAAATCGAAATTCTAAAGAAACGCACAAGGTACTTTGCTTCAACATTTATTGTGCGAACCGGAAAAGAACTCTCTGAGTAACTTAACTACTGTCTTCTGGAAAATACAACCCGGGAGTTTTTTAAATCCAAAGTAGAAAGCTCCATTCTGAGCTATGGTTTACTATAAGAGTGCTTCACCGCAGACCACAGTGTTGCTTAATATAAACAGTGCACAAATGTGAATAATTAGTCTACAGGTACGGCAATCGCGAACGAAGTCGCGGGTACAGCTAGTTCTTAATATAAAATATGAGTTATATTAACACCATCTATGATCACGGTTTATCACCACCTTGACAATAAGCTTTCATATTAGTTCCCAATATTTACGTTATGGAAACAAGCGCCAAAACTGTTGGTGACTGTTTGACATTCGACGGTTGTTAGAATCTAGCTGTTATCGAAGGGGTGGCTAGTTAGTACAATAGATATGATTTTCGCAACTTTTAGTTTTTGGCCTCCTATGCCAGTTATTAGATAAATGCCTAACATTGAAATTTCTTCAAAAATGAACCTAATTTACAATGCATTTGTGCAATGAGTTTTTGGCCTCCTATGCCAGTTATTAGATAAATGCCTAACATTGAAATTTCTTCAAAAATGAACCTAATTTATAAGGCGTAGTACATATGTGAATAAAATTTATTTTATGCATAATTCAATTTTAATCAGTAACAGTCATAGATGGCCAGTTCGATAGCCAGTTATTAATAACTCTATTATTGTGTTCCACTGGTAGCTGCAATATGTAACAAAAAAACAAGAAGCAAAGAAGCGATAAACAATGCGTGTAAATTCATAGAAAATAATGAAGTGTTCCATCAGACAGGCATCTAAAAATTTTTACCTAAGTAGTATACAATTTAAAATAAAAAAATATCTTAGTTTTTATAATCGAAATGTCGAAACGGGGATTTCCTAGAAAAACATACTTCCAGTATTTCCTGAAGGTCAACAACCCCAGACTTATCCATTTCGCTGTGGAAAACCAGTTTTGTGATTCAAAGCATTTAAGAAGCGAAACCCTAATATCTCTATTGAGCGTCAGAGGAAGTGACTAATGCAAGCGTCTGCGTCTTAGAACAAGACATTAGAAAATTATTTTCCGAGATAATGTACGAATGACATTGACGATGAAAACTTAAACGAAGTCATTTAAGACCCTAGAGAGAAAACATCACAACCCTGTTCACGTTGTCTGCTGCCGGCCAAGTCTACAATCCCATAGTTATCTACCCATATAAAGGATACCAAGGATACCAGGCAATGTTTCTTCAAGCGTGCTTTCTGGTTGGGGAATAGGATGGATGACAGCCGAAGTCTTCTATGATTCATTGCCAACTGTTTTTACCCGGAACTTGTTGAAAACAAAATAAGACTATTATTTTGTTTTCAGAAACTCATCTGACGATTCTGAGCTGTGCCGAAATAAACAGATACACTTAATTGCCTTATATCCAAATACAACCCGCATACTGCAACTTAGACGACAATATTTATCAAAAGCAACCATATTTATTATTTTACTACGATTTAAATATTCTAAACTAAAGTGTGAATGTTGCGTGTGGCATTTTTTTTTATTGTGACGAAACATGTTCATTCTGTAATTTCACTGGCTCTGAAGGACTGTCCCGGAACACACCGATAGGTGCTTGGCAACAGATTGTCTACTTGAGGGTTGTCTAAAATGCCCTTCTCGGCTCTAAAACGCCAGCACTGTTTCGGGGTAATTTAAGTTTATTCCTTCTAGAGTTTTCTCGCTAGTCACATTAAAAAAAAAATTTAGTTTACATAATAATTGAAGATGAGTATAGCTAGTAACTCGAACCGATGATAAATTAACTCAACAGTGCAAGTACCTCTATAGGATTGAACCTAAATACATCTAAAACAAAGGTGGCAACAAATAGCATAGAACATCCAATAGCTGTAGAAGGAAAACTGCTTGAATATGTGGAAAGCTTTATATATCTAGGCAAACAAATTTCCTTTAAACCATCCAGAAGTCAAGAAGAGATAGATAGACGAATAGCTATAACCTGGAACAAGTTTTGGAGCCACAAAGACATCTTAAAAAGCGACCTACCTTTAAAATTAATAAGGAATGTATACTTCCCTGCCTTACGTATGCCAGCCAAACATGGACTTACAACAAAGAGACTAGAAATAAATTACAAGTATGTCAGCGAGCAATGGAGAGAAGCATCTTAAGTATCAAATTAAAAGACAAACAAAAAAACACAGCTATACGAAAAAAAACCAAGCTAATAGATACACTGCAACATTCACAAAAGCTGAAATGGAAATGGGCAGGCCACGTAACACGATCACCAGACGCAAAGTGGTCCAAACAAGTAGCCATATGGGCAGGCCCTAAAGGTAAACGAAGACGGGGGAGACCACAGGAAAGATGGGCCGATGAAGTAACTAAAATAGCCGGCCAAAAATGGCTTTCAGCAGCCAAAGATAGAAAAGCGTGGCTGGGAATGGAGGCCTTTACCCAAAGAAGGGTCCTTAAATAATTAATTATAAAATTGTTAGTTTTGTTTTGTTTTGATTTTATTTAAGGAATAAACAGGCTTTAATATTATTATTATTATAGCTAGTAACAGTAAACATAAAGTCAATGTAATCTTACCAAAGGATCATTTGTGTCGTCTTGCTTATTCTCTTGCTTCATATCCTTCAGGGAAAATGTATCCTGATAACAAAACAACACACTTAGTATAAACATGAACTTTTCTACACGTTTGAAGAAACGAGCCTATGTATACAGGGTTATTGGTAAAATGCTAATAACCTCTAAGGGTTGACTTCTGCTAGTCCTATCAAACATTTTGAGATAATATTTTTTTTGTATAATTTAAATATTTTTTTGTATTCAGCCTGCAATGTATTATTTCATATGTTTTATTACTTTGCTCGATATAATATTCAATGCTCTATTCAAAGGGAGCACGGCACGGCCCAGTGTTTCCGCGGCGGGCGCTCTTGGCTCGGAGAAGGCATTAAAACACAAAAAAAAACATCTTAAAATATTTGTTAGGACTAGCAGAGTTCAACTCTAAGAGGTTGATAGCATTTTACCAATAACCCTGTATATAGATGTTCAAATGGCTTTTGTAAATCTATATGTTTTGTTAAACCAAAAAGAATAATTGAGTTAACATAGTACGAGTACAAACGTTCGTTTGCCGTGGTACCTTAAGCTGGTTCCGTTGATGGTACCATGGCACTTTTTATTTGCCGTAGTACCATTACCTCAGTAGTGCCACGGCAAATACTGTTTTCTATTAACCGTAGTACCATTGAATCGTTATGCTTAAATGCCTCTGGGCTTACTTAGTCCAACGGAAGAAAGAGCACTATATATTTTTTTAAGATACTGAATACTTTAATAAAAACTGACAATATGGTAGACGTTGATATGACAATGATCAAAGTAAAAAGCTTAAAATCACATTTTTGGATTTTGGTTTCATGTTTGAGTTGCCAATATTATAAAAATTGCTCAGAAATAGGTCTTAGATGTGACAGATGTCATACTGAGAGTTTTTATTTCAAGTAATATTAGTCAAAATATAAACTTGGTGGTGAAGTGGTGAGATTACTAAAAGTTTTCTTTTTCTCCCTCAGTCCGCCATCTCACCTGATGTTTTTAGTCTTTGATTCTGAAAAGGCTCAATCAATTTTGATGAAACTTGGAATATACACAATATACATCTTGGATTAACACAGGATACTATGTATCATCATTATATTTTAGTGTGCCTTAGTAAGTACATAGTCATAGTCAGGCCTGTCCTAAGGGTGGTATGATGAGACCACGAATCCACTGTTAGAGTATTTTTTTTATTGCTGATGGGTAATCCTTTGACCACAATCTCACCTGATGGACTGGCTTAACCTAGAATTACTAGCTCTCAAGGACAGCTGACTGAACCGACCGTAAGGTGATTGGCGACAGATTTTCTACTTGAGGGTGGTCGCTAGCCAGGCGGGCATTCGCAAATTGCCCTTCCACCATGCGGTGAAGCTACAGCCCGTGGCGGGCTTCGAACTATGGATCTGATGCGGATGTCCATAGCCAATGCCACTGAGCCATCACTGCTAAAATTAGGTATTCGCGACTTGACCCTTTTCCAAAATATCTCCAATCTATTTAAGGTACAATCACCGAGATCTTTCTTTTACAATCCCACCAATTCCAAATAATCTAGGTAGCTGATATATAACAAAATTAGAAATTTACTAGAGGAAAAATTTAAGTCATGTGCAGGACTCGAACCCGCGTCCATCCAAAGCTTTAGCCGAGGTATGTTTTAAAAAAAAAAAAAAACTTTTCGTCTCGTAAATTTGTAGTAAATAATGATGTAATTCGCAGAGCATGCATTATTGCACACATAAGAATATTAAAAGCTGATATATAACTCACCAATGGATCCATATTGTCGATATCCTGTTTGTGCACTTGTTTGACGTGATCCTTGAGCGCGAATGCCCGCGCGTAGCTCGCGCCGCACAGCGAACATCGGAACTTGAGGTTGTTTTGTCGATTGTGCGTCTCGGTGTGCACTCGGACCGCGTACAGCGAGGCAAACGGTCTGTCAAACACCACACCAACGTATCGGTATTACTCATTTAGAAGGGAAACACGGCGAAACCATGGTACTATAACTGGCGGTATTCTTCTGAATACTTACGTTAGACAATTTAAAAAAAATTAACCCAAAAGTACCATGATGGTTCAAAAGTACCTACTATCACAATATGGTGCGCATTGTACCGACTTCGACAAGTTATTTCACATTTTTGAGTGTTGATGTCGGTAAAATTTTTGGATAAAAATTTTTTTACTCTTCTTAGTGATCCTTGCTTCTTTTTGGATAGATTGTCATTCACTGTCTACGACTATATCATCAAGGTAGGAATATATTTTTCAGTTATTGGAATGTAACTCAAAAACGGCTAGAGCGATTTTCATGAAGTTTAAATGGGCCCGAACACCATGCATCAGCTTTCAAATTAAAAAAGAATTATCAAAATCGGTTCATCCAGTCAAAAGTACAGAGGTCACAAAAAAATAGAAAATATAGACGTATTGAGAACCTCCTCCTTTTTTGAATTCGGTTTAAAAGAGTAACCACGAAACTCGGGATTAGGTCTGAATAAATCGGGCACAGACTAGGACAGCTGCCGAAATAGACTGTTAAATGAGTCGTGACAGATCTGTTACATGTATTATAGATAGTCACCTGCGGTGAAGTTCAAGGGCGCGGCAGTAATCGAACCATTGTCTACACACACTGCAATCAGGCCACCATTATCCTGTCACTGGGAGCGGTGCGACGGACTCAATAGCCCACCTGGTTAGCAACCACCCTAAAGTAGAAAATCTGTCGCCAAGCACCTAACGGTGTGTTCCGGCCGTTGTCTTTGAGAACCAGTAGTTAAGCCTGTTCATAACTTCGACCACATCATCAAGTGAGTTTGTGGTCAAAGGCTTACCTAGCAGTAATACAAAAAAACAAGGACGTTTGTCTTACCTATTACACTGTGTACAAGAGAAAGGCTTCGTATGCGAGTTCTTGTGTCCCGCGAGTTGCACTGAAGTTTTGAACGCCTTCGGGCAGTAAGGGCATTTGTATGCGCGCACATCCGAGTGCGTCAGTAGGTGATGGTTGTATACACTGTGTGCTTTGAATCTGGGAAAATGGAAACAAACAATAAAATATGTATGTCTGTTATCTGGTGTGTGAGACACAAATAGATGGCAATTAATATATAGATTTCAGACCTCGTGGGGTGCCGGGCTAGAATGTCACTCCCATATTTCTACCTGTGGGTGTCGTAAGGTGAGACTAATGGTAAAATACCGGAAGGTCAGCAGCGCCTTCTGAGGAACTGATATCTTTAACCGCGATCCCCAATACGCCTGCCAAGCGTGGGGATTATGGCCAAACCCTCCCCCCTGCCCCTAATGGGGCAGGCTATATTCAGCAATGTAAAATCCGGCTGATACAGTACAGTATATTTTATTAATATCAACATAAAAAATATATAGTGGTGTACTTCAATTTTTTCTTTGATTGTGAAGTAACACGCACTGGGCCCACCTGATGTTAAGCAGTAACCTCTGCGTATAACAGATACATATCTGTTTAAGAACAGCACTGCGCTCATCACTCTGAGACATACAGTTATTAAAGTATCATGTGCCTGTAATTTACTGGCTCTCAATCACTGTTACACACTGTTAAGTGCTTGGCGATAGTTTACGACGGGTTAGTTCATTTCCCCCATACAAAAGAAAGCTAGCCAAGAGCTTTCACAAAATGCCCCTTTATTCAAGCCAACCGTGGGGATACTGACCATGGACCTGCGGCAGGGCAATCCACTGCTCAGACCGCTCGGCGTTCATCCCTTAATTATATGAACACTTTTACTAATTTTCAACATGTTGTATAAGGCTCCTGTCTATTTATGTAGCTATAACTGCTGATATAGTATATGAAATTTTTTTACCAAAAAATGGAACCGACTTCAACACCCAAAAGTGTGAAATAACTTGTTGATAAAACATTTTTTCGACTATATTTCAGTTATCAGAGTGTAACTCAAAAACGGCTTGACCGATTTTGATGAAATTCGGATAAAACGACAAGCATCAACTTTCAAACAAAATAAGAAATTTTAAAATCGGTTCACCCACTCAAGAGTTCTGAGGTAACAAACATTAAAAAAAAACCAGAGGAATGAGAACTTCCTCCTTTTTTGGAAGTCGGTTAAAAATACAAGTTCAGTAATAATAAACAATGGTCAATAATATTTTGTTAAAATTCAAATTAAATATAACTGATTGCCCGAGACAACAAAGAAAAATGTTACGTTAAATCGTCATCAAAATATAAAGAATTTTTTTAAAAAAAGGGATTGAATTGGGATTGCCTAAATGTATATCCTCTGTGCCTTGTTATGTAATTAAAACTAGGATTGCCATTGCAACTGAGTCTCATGCTATGTACCACTAAAGGAGAGAACCACTGAAGCCTGAAGCCTTTGAAAACATCATACTATAACGCCTTTTTGAAGAAATTATGGCCGAGCGGCAATTGTTATGGACTGCGGTGTCCAATGATGTCCAAGGTTCGATCCCCACTGCCGGCTTGAGCTTCACCGCATGGTGGAAGGTCGCTACCACTCTGAAATAGAAAATCTGTCGCCAAGCACTTAACAGTGTGTTCCGGCAGCAGTTCTTGAGAGCCAGTAAAATAACACGCACATGAGACTTAACAACAGTGTGACGGGCGCAGTACAATTTGTCATTTGTGATGAAATACATCTGTTATAGGCAGAGGTTAGTCCACTTAACATCAGTTGGGACTCGCGCTTGTTCAATAACATAAAAATATATATATATATAATAAAGACAAATCGAAGTAAACAAGCTAGGTAACGCGGCACGTTACGTATACCGTTTCTCGCAGTATGGGCAGGCGTAGGGGCGCGCGCCTGTGTGCGTGCGCATGTGCAGCGTCAGGCAGTAGGACACGCGGAACGACTTGCCGCAGATCTCGCACTCGTGCGGCTTCTCGCCTGCAATACACAACCCACCCCACCACATATTATATAATATAGAATTAACAATCCAATATAAACCAAAATTAAAAAAAAAATCATAATAAATAAACAATATAAAGACATATTTAAATACTGTAACAGCCGGATCGTCCACTGCTGAACACAGCCTCCCCTATTAAGGGGGTATTTGCCATAATCCCCACGCTTGGCAGGCGTCTTGAGGATCGCAGTGTAATTTGGCAGTTATTTAGAAGGCGCTGCTGCCCACCTTCCAAGATTTTTCCCTTAGTCGCCTCTTACGACACCCACGGTATGACATGGGGAGGAGCAATTCTAACCCGGCACCCCACGGGGCATATTTAAATAGATGTTTTTTTAATAATTGCGTCTATAATTTTAACGTGAGTAAACATATACATATTTACATAGTTGAATAAAACTAACGTAAGTTATACACGTACTAAAAGATACCGATTCAACTTACGGTTTTTGTAGGGTCGAGACGCCTTCTCGATAAAAAAAAACCGTAAGTTGAATCGGCTCAAAATGTCTTTTAATATTTACATATGACTTAACTTCGAAAACGCCACGTCTCCTAGAGGGAAAAAAATCGACGCGGTTTGCCTTTACTTATTTTTTTTATAGCTCACCTGATGAGTGATGATGTGGTCGAAGATGCTGTTCAGTCTAACCTAGAGTTACTGGCTCTCAAGGACACCTGCCGGAACACACCGTTAGGTGCTTGGCCACATTTTTCTACTTTAATAATTATGACAGGGTGTTGCTTCTCCAAGCGTTAAATAGGAAATCATCTGATCAAGCATGGTGGCAAGCAATTCTGTGCATACACACCTGGCTAGCTAGTACCCAAGAAAAAATCTGTCACCGAGCAGCTAAGGGTATGTTCCAGCAGCTGTCCTTAAGAGTCAGTAAGTCTAGATTAGTCTGAACAACATCTTCAACCACATCATCACTTACCATCAAGTTAGATACTGGTCAAAGGTTAATAAAAATAACAAGAGTTTGCTTGGCGAGTCAACAGTTGCGTTCCTGACGTCAGTCATCACGTCGTCAGTGTTCTTAAAGTAAAGTAAATTTGCTGAGAAAATATGTTGAAAACTAAAGAAATATAAGCAACAACATTTTAGATAGCTAGGACCACAGCGTAAGGCGTTATGTGTAATTTTTTTTTTGGTACTTTGATACCATTTTCTCGCTAAGCCTATCGTTAAACATGGACCACTTTTGACTAATTGTAAGCTTATTTGCTAAGAAGAAAGTAACGCA
This sequence comes from Plagodis dolabraria, assembly GCA_963854805.1. Lineage (NCBI taxonomy): Eukaryota > Metazoa > Arthropoda > Insecta > Lepidoptera > Geometridae > Plagodis > Plagodis dolabraria. Next base: position 11,823,834 of record OY978457.1, read on the forward strand.
TACAATTTTCTGAGTATTTTCTCTTTTTCATTATTATACTTTCTTCTCTATTCACTACTCTTCAATTACGATCTCAGAATTAAAGTTATTCTAGAAATAGAGTTGAATATAATGATCCCTTCATTTCAGAATAACTTTAATAATTTTGTAGTGCAATCCGCAGATCATGCGTTATTGCAAAAATATTAAAATTATAGGGTTGGGTTTAATATGTTTAAAACTAATTGCAAAAATTCAGTCTTGTTTGAAGTACAACGTAAGTTGAACTATAGGTGTCGCTACAGGGATCCCCAAATCGAGAAGACAAATTAGAGTTAGAGTCATATGTCATGTTAGCTTAAACGGCCAGAGCATGCCCCGGCTATAGGGGTGGATGGCGCGGGTTCGAATCCTTATAATTTTCCTCCCTATTTTGTAATTTAATTCTGAACCTTTAATTTTACGTCATGGCTCAATGAACAGACTTCTAAAAAAACTTTTGACTGTCAGAATGTAAAATTGATAATAGTAATAGACCAGTGATATGTAGATTAGGTAAGAATTCATAAGAATAATGGTGACATCATAAGGTTCCTTACCTGTGTGAATCCGTTCGTGTTTAACTTTTTCGTGTGGTCTAGCGAATTTTCTAGAACAATATATACAGCTGTAAGGCAATGATTTGTCACTCTTGTTCTGGGGCGTCTGCAACAATTTGAAATCGGTTTATGAAAAAAGTCTTGCTATAATATATGGCAGAAATTGTCAAAAACTTCCAGATTACCATAAAAATGTGCTCCCCAGCATTAAGCATCAAGTAAAATTAATGAAAATAATTTCATCCAATGAAGTTTGCTTAATTTATATGTGATATGTATGTTTATATGTGATCGCAAAATCCTTAGTAATTACTAAAATAAATTAATTACATATTAGATTTTTCTTTAAAATTTCTCCAATGTCTTTAACAAAAACGGAAAAATGTTACCAAAAGCCTACGAATATGTATCAAAAGTTTTATGCTTTCCACAAATTCAAACGAACATTACCCCTAATATGAGTTTTCATAGTTTAAGTAACTATAAAAGTTACGTTTTATTCCCATACATTTTTGTACAGCGCCCCTGTCGGATACGTAAACGAACTAAAAATCGTAGTACGAGTTTTCATTCAATAAAGTATTTGATAACGAAAAAAGTTTTCGAATTACTTGATAGTTTTGACTGTTTTGGCAGTGTGAGTTTCAAATTCGAGTGAGTGCCAACTCGAACACACTTTTGGTATTATTACACGGCAAAAATATCAGTGAGACAATTGATCACAGTTGCCAAGAATACCACAGGGATGCCGTCAACAATTATTCACTAAGTAATTTCCAAGTTCCAGGGTCGCCTCTTTTTTGCCACCTAACTTTCTCAAACCAAAAACTCTTGTTGTGGTCATCCTTATTTAGCAGACTTCCACTGATTATTAAGGAATTTTATTAAAGCATCTAAAACACGTAGAGGAATCGGTATATGTTATATAAATACGCCGAGCGTATAGCCGCCGATCGTTTATAGGGTCAGTTTGGCTACTTGCTGGCGACACGTGCCACGCCCTCATGCCATATCTCCCGATATCCATGGGAAAAATCCAAGAAGAAGATAATATAACCAAGGAGTTACTTTAGCGCCAATGCCACTGCCAGGCACTAAAGGGATTGTTAGCTTATGTGTTGGGTTAGGCGCCATTCATACGTTTTGTTATTTTATTTAGTAGGTTCATTCCCAATGTATGAGAGTAGATAAAGAAGTGTTGAAACTGCACAAAGCTAGGCATTAAAACCTTTGTGTGATACCATTAAAAATCTCACCCATGGCTCGGTTTTTAAACGCAAACTCATGAATTGAATTTTTTCCTCACTTTTTTATACTTTTTACTATATAAATAAACTAAGTAAATTATATTTGAGATATAATGTCATAACGATAATAATTCGGAAAATAATTAAATCACACACATATTTCTTTTCTCGATAGGCGCTGTACACTTCCTGGACAGGGATTCTCGCGCAGTGATAAAATTATCACGATAGATAAATCTTGACCAGATATAAGTAACACATACCATGTATCGAGTTGGTATGAAGTGTTTTACTTTATTAGATTTTCGCAATATCGAATCCCAGCCAACCAACTGCAACAATGACTTACCGAAAAATCTAGCCGAGGATATAAAATATTATGATTGCGATATACGTTTTTAATCAAAGTGACAGATTAGATGGCCACCGTGAGTAAAACCAGAACTAAATAATTATGGTTGCGGTATTTATCCTTTTTCATAAAGAGAAATTAAAAGATGTCAATTTTCATAAACAAAAGGTGCTTAGATCTCTGATATTATAAGAGAAAGGCGGGTTGTTTATTTTTCCAGTAGAAGTCGTGGGAGGTAAGAGTAATGTGAAGAACGTATAAAATCTATAAACATAAAAATATCGTCTGCTAAGTAAAATTGGATGGTGAAGAACTCTAACCCGTCTAGTATATTTCTATAATAATCATTTACTTACTTTTTCCAAGTTATGTACATTCATATGCATCTCCAGATATTCGGCCGAACTGAACTTCTTATTACAAATGCCGCAGTTGAGCATTTTATCGTTTTCGTGCGAGGCCCTGTGTATTTCCCGATAGTCGTCCGGTATCATTTTATCACATATCGAGCACTGATAGCGGTTCTCGCCGCTTAAAGAGTTCCGTGGCGGGTCTATGGGACGGGATCTGTGGAGTGATTAAAATGTCATCAAGCAATGATAGCCGAGAGGTAATATGCTATGGAGCTATGGACGGCCGTGCTGCAGGTCCATGGTTCGATCCTCATCGCTGGCTTGACCTTTATATGGTAGGAGAGCATTAGGCTAGCTAACACTCTCAAGTAGAAAATCTATCGCCAAGCACCTAACAGTATGTTTCGGCAGCTATCCTTACTTTAGAGAACCAGTAAAATTATAGGTAAGTCTCATCTTAACAATTGTATGTCTCAGGTAGACGGGCGCAGTGCAGTTCGTCACTTGTGGTGAAATGCATCTGTTATAGGCAGAGGTTAGTGCGTAACATCCTGTGGGCCTCGTTTTTGACGGTTTAAGAATAATAGTATGAACTTGATGGAACTCAGTATGTTTATATAAACAATACCTACTACTATACTCGTAAATGACTTTCATGATACAATTTTCAAAGCTATAATTTGGTACAAGTGTTTACTATAAATCTAGAGTTACACAAGTTGCTGAAAGTGCAAGTAGTTCCTCGATTTAACAACAGAGTCCAAACACGTCAGATTACTTATCATCGTCTTTCCATCGTTGGGTTACGATAGGGAATATTTATTAGTATAGAAAGAATAACAACTAACTTGATTGGCTCGTGCATCCTTTTGTGTAGTTTTAACGATTTGTTAGTAAGGAAAACTGTACAGCATATTTCACACTCGTACGTCTCTGGTACTTCTGGTGTAACATTTTCTGTAAAATAAAACGAATTTGATTGGTGCATGGCGGTTCTCTTTCCGCTTTTTAAAGAGAAAAAAGTTTGTAAAACTGCAAAACATGCAAGGCCGCCCACATGACGGTTCTTACACGACACGGTTTGTTTCAGGCGCGTTTTGTTCACGGTCCGACGGCGCGGATACATGTTACATGCCCGTGATCGGACCGACGCTAGCGACGGCATCGTGTCTTCATAGACTGATGACCGAATTTAGGTCTAACAAAAGCCGAGCTCAAGGCGAAAATCTGCCTCTAGGTCATGCGGCTTTAGGCCTACGCAGTGTCGAAGAAATCCAATGTCGTCCACGCCAAGATTCTCAACGCCTTGTTATCGTTTTGTTTTTTTGCTTTTACACTTTAAAATTCTAGCATCTAAGGGGCAATCGACTTAAACTATATTATTATACAATGTTATTTGTAGTAAGAGTAGTCCTTGAAACGTTTAAAATGAAGATATTTCAGTTGTCTGATGATATATTGCATTCTAGTCGAAAGCTGACATATAGATAAAACACTTTCTACCATATTTTACCTATATGCATCCGTACAAATTACATTTAAAAATCTTTTGTGACAACTATTGTATTGTTTCCTCAAAAGAAGTCTAATCATGGTTAGTAGTATATTTATATTTTGTCTCAGGCAACTACCGAACCTATGATTTATATAGTTGAATATAATTTAGTTAATTTTAATCAACAATTAATATAACTGTTTTATATTCCTTTCAAGAAACTACATATAACAAAATCTTTTTAAGCTTTTTGACGCTATCATTTTAAAACTGTTTTATAGAGAATTTCTTGGCAACGTTACAAAGTAGATCAATTTAAATAAAAATAGTAAAATCAGAAAATCATCAGGTATTGAGCTAAAAAAATATTACGCGAGTCCTAGCCGGTTACTCAATAATAATCATCAGGTATTTCCATTCAATATGTTCTACTTATGGATGGCCATCAATGTAATAAGTTTTACAGTGAGCATCCTTACAGAAAATCGAGCGCCAATTTGATTACTCACCAACCACATTATGATTATAAAAAAAAATAACAAAAAAAGCGACTTCATACGCCTTATTTGGGATAACTCAAATACTTGTGAGATCTTACTGAAATTTAAATGGAACATGACAAACACCCGGACTCGTAAATACAAACAAATTAAAATCGGATACACCCTGCAAAAAGAAGGTCACACACACACACACACACACACAAAACAGGCGACTTGAAAACCTTTTCCTTTATTAAAGTCGGTTAAAAACTGACACAGATACTTGTTACTTAATTTTTAATTTACATTTTCAATTATTTACCGCGAATTTGAAAGTTGTTGTATTCAATAATGTTATCTATATTTAGATAAAACTAAGAACTTATCCTACAATAATGAATGGTGGTGTAAGATTGTTGAATCATACCTGACTTGGTTTTATGCACTTTCATATGCGCGCATAATGATTTTGAATTGTCGTAGATCATATCACAGTGAGTGCACGGGTATCTAGCTGAAAAAATAATTAGCATTAGGCCGAAAATGTAAGAAAAAGGATATTAAAAAAAAAACATTAACTTCCAACATCAAAAAGCCTAGAGAACTTATTGAAGTCGGTACCATACTGACTCAAAACATTGATCTCACTTTATCATAGTCTGACCTTCACAAGTTATTTGTGGAAGTCTGACACATTCCATGACAATGATAAGTTTATTCTTTAAAAAAAAATACACTCTCATAGTGTTTTATATTGCACTACTTGGTGCAATATGCAGCAATATTTCACTCTCAACGACATAAATCGTGGTATGCTGCTCATTAGGCGCATAGTTACCTTTATCGACATCTAACAGGAGAATACTGAACAGGCCTTATATTACAAAATTATAAATTTACGAGAGAAAAATAATTATAGTCATGTGCGGGATTCGAACCCGCGTCCATCCCCCCTTTAGCCGGGGTTGCTCTAACCAATTGAGCTAACATGACACAATGACTCATAACTTTAATTCTTGCTCTCGTTCTTCAACCATCGTATCGGGATGGAGCGACACCTATAGTTCAACTTGCGTTGTACTACAAACAAGACCAATTCTGCACTTGGTTTTAAACTTGTAAATGATGACGGTACCTTAAAATCTCTGCTGATTACTTTACAAAATTTGTAATTTGTAATTTTGTAATGTAACATAACAATATTAAAATTATAAGGTCTTATATTCTAAAGGCGGTAACTGTGCGGCATGATGTTAGTATTGAAAGATTATTAATTACTCAGAACTAACTGGTTAAAGGCTAACCTATCAGGCAAAAAAAAAAAAAAAAACTGTCTATTTAAATGAAGTGTGTGCAATATTACCTGCTTTACAAGGCTGCGTCCTAAAATCGCTGAGCTGATTGGCGTACAAACTGCACGAGGTACATTGGTACATTTTTATACTTTCACCATTCTCGCTCACATGATCCGACCGAGACACCACTACCTTGTGACATGGCCCGTTCTTTGCTAAATTACAAAAGAACAAATAAAAGCAGTTATTAAAATGACTGTACTTGTTTCTAAATATTATAATTAAAATCACTACCGCGTACTAAGCGAAAATCATAAATTTACAAATTATTAGACGAAATTTCGGCGACACAGCCGATCCCCCGGTAGCTGAGTGGATAAAGCATCCGGCGCGAAATCGAAAGGTCGCGGGTTCAATTCCCGCCCGGGGCAAAACATTTTGTACTCCAATAATTTGTAAATTTATTACTGTACTTGATTTACCATCTTTAGCAAGATTTCTTAGATTTTCGCGATTATTACACCGTCAGAACAGACGGTAGTAAAAAATGATTTCTTAATAACTTAAGTGGCATATAAAACCAATTAGTCACCCCATGACCACTGCAGTGTTTGAAACGTCGTCTGGACAAAAATAATGATAAATATACGCGATTTAAATCATTCAAAGTTGTTTAATTACTCATTAGCCAGAGTTCGTCTTGATGGTTACCATTGCAGTCAGATATTCTGCCTAGAAGTAGTAGTGTGCAAACAGTACTTTGTTTAGGCGTGAAGAGCACTGTAGCCAGTGCAATTAGTGGGCGAAAGACACAACTGAACTAACGTCTCGGAGTGACGACCGCAGTGCAGTGTCAAACAGAATGAGGACCGTGACACTGTAACTGTAATAAACTGTTGTGATGCTTACCATCATGTCGGCGGTTTATCTGTCTCATCACTTACGAAAATACAATCATGGATTTATAAGATTGCTTTCAAAACACCTTTAGAATGTTTTTATTTTAGACAGTAGCGAGACGAAATTGCGGTGCGCTTTATGCTAATAAATTAAATCAAAACCTTTGTTTGACAAATCGTTGTAGTGATCGTTTGAGTCACACGAGTCACACCGCAGGGGTGTGACAAACATGGGAATACGTCTCTATTCACGGTAGATTGATATGATGTCAATTAAAGTACAAAGGACTGTTTATTTTTCTATCTTTTGTAGGTCTGCAATGGCCTTGGGTTGTCTAAATGCTTTCAGTGTAGAAGCTGTAGTGTTCTATATATTTTGTAGAGTTTTGCCAATAAAGGCAAACATTGAAAAAAAAAAGTAATATTATGTACTAATGTACCTACTTAGATATGTTTAGTTTAGTGATTAAATACAATTATCTTTTAGTGTTCGACACCTATTTTGTCGCGAAATAGCACTAGCCAGGCAGGCAGCTCTTAATATAATGCGACAGGAACTTTAAAGGGACGCAAATAAAAATAGGACATAAGCAAAAAGAAATGCAATGATTTATACTACATCATCACCATCATCAGCCGGAAGACGTCCACTGTTGAACAAAGGTCTCTCCATAGAACGCCAAAAAGAACGGCTATTAGCCTCTTGTAATCATTGACTACCCCGATTTTAACGATGTCGTCAGTCCACCTAGGGGTCGGCCTACCAACTCTACGTCTTCCGGTGTAATGTGGTAACCACTCGAGAACCATTCTTCCCAATCGTTTATCAGTTCGTCGGGCAATGTGGCCGCCCATTGTCTATACTACATAACTAAATGGTAAAGAATAGGGCGGTTACAAAGGAAAAGCCGCACATACAAGAGAAAAAGACATTACTTACGGTCTGGTTCCTTTAGATCTCTAATAACACTATCGCACAGTTTGTCGATTTGAACGTAACGCCTGGGTCCCCGTCCTGTTTTCTCAGTTGATGGAATTTTTAGCTGTTTGTATCGAACACCAACCGCTGGTTTATCTGTAACTGTATTTATAAAATGTATTGTTACCAGATCACATTATCTTAAATATAGAGGATATGAAGCAGTGATGGCTCAGTGGCACTTGCTATGGACTGCAGGTCCATGGTTCGAATCCCGCCGCGGGCTGGAGCTTCATTTTGCTTGCATTTTGCGAATGCCCTTCCGCCTGGCTAGCGACCACCCTCAAGTAGAAAATCTGTCGCCAAACGCCTAACGGTGTATTCCGGCAGCAGTTCTTGAGAGCCTGTGAAATTACAGGCAAATGAGACTTAACAACTGTGTCTCAAGGTGACGGGCGCAGTGCAGTTCGTGACTTGTAACGAAATACATCTGTTATAGACAAAGTTTAGTCCGCTTAACATCAGGTGGACCTGGAGCTTGTTCCATCACAAAAAAAAAAACAATAGGTGGTTATTATTTTTTTATCCTGTAATTCGAACTATATCCTCCTATAACATGATGGTAAGTGATGATCGTTTCCAAGATGTTGTTGAGGGTAATCTAGAATTACTGGCTCCCAAAAGCATCTGTCAGAACGGAACACACCATTGGGGTCTTGGGGGCAGAATTTCTACTTGAACTGACCAGTCAAGCATTCGCAAAATACCTTAGCACCATATCAATGTAGACGTTTAGATACATCTGCCAATCAATAACATCTACTCATTATCGCAATCACTTTTACCAGAAAATATATCTCTTTGGCTAGACTCCGTTGAGTTGAGAATTGATGGGTACGATCGCAGTGTCACATATTCTACCTAGAAGCAGTAGCGTGCGAAAACTACTGTATTTAGGTGTAAAAGGCACTGCCGCAAGTAAAATTAGTGATTGAGACATAAGGATAAACGTCTCGGAGTGATGAGCGCAGTGCAGTGTAATGCAGAACCAGGACGGCGACACTGCAACTGTAATGGGACAGGCGTAACGCTTACCATCAGGTGAGCGCCATGGACGTCTTATGACTTCATTCTAATATGGGGTTAGTTAATTTATATTTTCTATAACAACAACAACATAAAATTATTACAAAAATTGTCCTTGATTTATGGCCGGATTTCTAAAGAGGTTGACAGCAATGACAACATTGTCGTCAACCTCTTTAGTAATCCGCGTTGGTATTAAAGCCGGTTGTGCGAATTTAATGCAACAGCACTCTATTACATCGACGTAAGTAGTGGCATGCTGTTCATACGGTGTATTTTTACCCTAAGTTGCCTTTTCGACTATCCCATGCGAAGAAATATTTTTGTTTTGGGATTTGTGACGGAACACTCACGAGGTCTACCTGATATTAGTAAAAGTTAACCTCTGCCTATAACAGATGCATTTCGTCACAATTGACAAACTGCAGCCCATCATCCTCAAACACAGTTGCTAAGTCTCATATGCATGTAATTTCTTAATAACTGGCTCTCAAGTACTGCTGCCGGAACACACTGTTTTCTGCTGAGGGTGGTAGATAACCAAGTGAGCATTTGCAGAATACCCTTTCAAGCTCAAGTCGGCGATTGGCATTGAACCAAGGGTCTACGGCACGGCAGTCCATAGCTATTACCACTCATATATCACTGCATCTAAATGGATATGGTATAAATTTGTATAAACCCTTAGATTCTTAAGCCAGGAGCCTCTGAGTACTCCATCGGGGATACAGACATGTTCAATAACGAAGATGCGCTCCTCCACTGTAAAATATTAATGGGCATTTTTCGCGTGTAGGCCTCGTTTCTACGCGACGTCTTAGTGTGAGTGAGAATGCTGATGGTGCACACAGTAAAACAATATAAAAAATATATTTTTTACAAAAAATGGAACCGATTTTTAAAGCTGAAAAGTATGAAATAATTTGTTTAAGTCGGCCCCATACTGATTCACAACACTCTGAGATCATGAATAGATTCAGGCGTTACTTTGCGGAAATCCATATTTAATAATAACAAATATTTTTAAAATATCTAAGAAAACATTAAAGTCACTAGATATATTATTAAGTGTTTTATTAAAATATTAATTTAATGTTTAATTAAAATATTTTTTAAATATTTGTTATTATTACTCTGAGATCACTTTTTCATGGACCGACATGTACAAGTTATTTCATACTTTTAATTGTTAGAAGTCGGTTCCATTATATGTTAAGACAATTTTTCACCCTCTTTTGTGAGAATTACTGGTTAAACGATCGATTTTCAATCATATAAAATACTGGTCACGAACGAAAAGACTTGCAATTACCAATTCATCTAGGTATATCAAGCATTTTTCAGTGAGTTGAGTGTTACTTAAAAACTACTTGACCGATTTTAAAGAAATGTATATGGGACCACCTCATAGGTAGGTATACCTTTTAAATAAAAACAAGAATTAACAAAATGGGACTACACTGTAAAAAGATATGCAGGGTCATACATAAAAAAAACATGTCGAATTGAGAAACTCCCCCTTTTTTGGTAGTCGGTTAAAAATATGATCGCTTGAGTGGGTAGTAGTAGTTGCAACTTTACTCAAAAATATGGAAGGGCTCGCCTTCGTTAATGAAAAGGTCCGTACACAGAGTAATGTATTGTTAAATGATAATATTAATCCCTTCTTTTTCGTGTCATCTAGCTGGTTAGTGTAAATAGCTATGAAGGATAAGTATAAATTAATTACTGTATCAGCCAGAACGTTCACTGCTGAACACATCCTCCCCTATTTGGGGGGTATTTGCCATAATCAGCACGCTTGGCAGGCGGCTTGGGGATCGCAGTGTAAGATGCCTGTTCTTTAGAAGGCGCTGCTGCCCACCTTCCAGAATGTTTCCCTTAGTCGCCTCTTACGACACCCACGGTAAGATATGGGGAGGTGCAATTCTAACCCAGCACCCCATGGGGAATGAAACGATAAAACTAACAAAATAAATAATTTGCAGTCAGGTTTTTTTACTTTTGTATAAATTAATTACAAAAGTAAAAAATCTGACTGCAAATTATTTATTTTGTTAGTTTTATCGTTTCATTAAAATTGAAACTGCAATGATATTTATATATAAAACCCGACGGTTTGCTTTTTATTAAATTTTATGTACCTAGCGTCACTTGCTCTGTCAAGACAAATCTAACTATATCCCATACATTAAAATTGGTTAAGCCGTTTAGAAGTTACGGTGGAATAAAGAAACTCACAAACATACATACATACATGAACCAGTAACATAACAATCCTTCTTTTTGGGCAGTCGTGTAAAAAATCTAAACAAAGAAATTGTTAACCTTGTCTTATTGGTTCCACCTTTTCAGCGGCGGGCGTTTTGACCACTTGCGGTGATTCCACGATGTCGCCAGTGTCGGTGATCATTCTTCTCGGTGTCTGACTCGAAAAGTCTTCGCTCTCGACGGTTTCGTATTGAACATTGGGCAGAGATGCGGGCATGTTTCCAATATTACCCTGAAATACATATTATAAACGTGTTTTTCTTTTTATGGAAAACGTGAGTATCACTACATAGTATAAAACAAAGTCGCTTCTTGCTGTCTGCCTGTACATGGGCAACTGATTTTTATATACCCATGCGAAGTCGGGCCGGACCGCTAGTTGATGATATATACGCTGATGTCACGGGTTGACATGACCCCCTATTACATGGGACAAAATGATAGCTAAAGGTCTACAAGTCTGCAGGAGTGGTAATATGTTTTTGAATGGTCACAAAAAGAGAAGGGGTTCAGCGGAAGGATGAAATAACATTAAAATGTTGATATGGTAAACTAATTCAACTACGATGTCAATTATCAACATTTTGTCTTACGACCGATAATCGTATACAGTGTTGAAAGTTTTGTATTAATTTTAAAGAACTTTATTTAAATGTCTAAATTAATGAATAGATTCAGGCGTTACTTTGCGGAAATCCATATTTAATAATAACATTAAATTAATATTTTAAAAAAAGATTAGAAAATATTATTCTATAATATACTAGTAATAAATCCTGTAAGGCCGAGCGTCGTGACGACATAAACGCCACGTAGCCAAACCGGTAGAATTTTCGACGCGTACCGCCTCTACACAAAACATCCTCAAGAGGTCTTGACTCATCAAAGGCACGACCGAGAATTTCTCGATTCCTTTCTGAATTTTAATTATTGTTATTATTAAATGTCTAAATTACCAATAATATGTTATTTTTGGTTTTTTCAATTGAACTGCCAATTAAAATAGAAATGAAAAATAATGCCGTAAGTAGGTGCTTGCAAATAAATACATATAAACATTTACACAATTGCATGTGTGCGGGAGACGAGTGACGAGCCGCGAGGCGAGGCGCATGTATAAATAGCACGCAACCATCACTACCATAAGGAAAGTCTATGAACAATGGAAAAGTATCCTAATTTTTATGCAAAACAAAATCAGTATATCACCAAGTAAAATCTATTTATTTTTATTCCTGATAGACCACAATCTAACCTGTTATTAATTTAGTGGGTAATGTCATATTGTTCAATTTATTCATAATAAATAGTCATATTTTGAATATTATATTATATGTGTAATATTATATTATATAGGTAATTAATTTTAGTGTGCAAATTTATTTTATTTTGTATTTTGATAAGTTTAATTAAATTGCAAAGTATTGATTATTAAATGAAATTTTTTGTTCAATAACAGATAATGTTTTTAAAATTTTAACATGTAAAAATTTGAACACCATTGTAATGGTAGAATGTAAAGGTATATTTTTTAAGCATTACCACCTGCTGTATCCAAACTACATTCTTGTAAATAAGTGAATTTGATGCTAAGTTATGATGTGGTCGAAGAGGTTAACAGGCTTAACATAGAATTACTGGCTCTCAAAGACAACTGCCGGGACACACCGTTGGGTGCTTGAAGACAGATTTTCTACTTGAGGGTGTTGCTAGCCAGGCGGAAATTCGCAAAACGCCCCCCTCCACCATGCGGTGAAAGCTCAAGCCCACGGCGGGATTCCAACCATGAACCTGCTGCGCGGCAGTCCATAGCCATCACCACTGAGCCATCACTGCTTTAAAAGTTACTCAATTAAACAGCAGAGTTCAAAAACGTCAGTCAGACGAATTGGTATGATCAAGTTTCCTTAACTCAGGCTGGTATTTGTTTGAAAGCAAAAATCAAAACAAATATGTCCCATTCCCATAATAATAAATAGTCAAGAGGATAAATACAATACCTCTATTACCACTTGCTGATCGCTGTGGTAGTCGGTGATGTGATCAAACACTGACGTAAAAGACATCTGGCAAGTGCTACAGCTGTATTCTTGTACAACTGTAGCAACATCTTCCTTTTCGACTTCTGCCGCCAATTTGGCCTCGGCTTTGATGTCTGAAATAAGTAATGCAGAATTATGTTTACATATTATGTATTTCAGAATTAAAGGCTTGGGGATCGCCGTGAATCTGATCGCCTTCTGTTTTTTTTTTTGGTTAAACGCCTCTTACGACAATTTTGACCCGGGCATTTTTATATGTCATCTCAATAAGTTTTCATGAACCAGTAGTAGCACTGGTTCACGACAACATCCAAGAACAAGTACATATTTCAATTAAACACACGTCCAGCCAGTTTTCTTGCTGTCGGCATACTATCGGAGCGCGGCGGGTGCTCGGGCGCGCTCGCGCATGTCGAACGCATACTCGACCATGCATCCTGCAAGCTCAAGCATGGGCGAGCATCAAGCATGTATTTAATTTTGCAATATATGGAATTATCATAAGTTTAATTTTTCAGTAATCTCAGAAAATGATCTGCTCTGCTCTTGGTGTGCACTGACGGTAAGGCGGCCTTAGTAGTATTACTAGTACCTCAAGGTTTTGCAAAGTGGTAGGGCATTTTGCGAATGTCCGCCTGGCTAGCTACCACCCTCAAGTAGAAAAGCTATCGCCAAGCACCTAACGGTGTGTTTCAAGCAACTATCTTTGAGCCAGTAATTCTAGGCTAGCCTGAACAACATCTTCGACTACATCATCACTTACTTTCAGGTGAGATAGTGGTCGAAGGCTAACCTATAAGCAATAAAAAAGGTCATTATGGGGTACTGTATCAGCCGGATTGTCGACTGCTGAACACAGCCTCCACCATAATTGGGGGGTGTCTTAGTAAACTGGTATTATGGGGTAAAGTCATGTAATTTTATTTTATTTTATGAATACAATACATACCTCTAATGGAAGTGAAAGATACAGTGCCATCTTTGTTCTGTTTTGTTACCAAATCTTCCTGATTCAGACCAGTATGGTCGCCTGTTACTATTATGTACCGATTCTCCCCAGCATCTTTCACTAGTCTTAATTCCTGAGTCTGGAGGCACTTCATCAAATCTATCTGCATCTTATTTACCTCACCATTTTGTTCAATATCTACCATTTCTATGTTTGAGAAGTTATTGTCAGAGTTGATCTCATTGTTTGAATTTTCTGCAAAATAATAATAACATTTTTTAAATAATAATAAATATTATTTAGGCATTTACTGGTATGATGCACGGTGCTCTCTGATAGGGGTACCTAATCACGGCGGCGGTGGCATAAGTGTGCTAGAAATGTTATGAGAAGCACTTAGTCTTTTAGTACCTAAGACTCAAATAGGATTGAGCACAAACAATTGAGATTGACTAAACAGGTATACGTGGGACAAGTGAACGGAAGTGTTGGAAGGGGAAGACCTAGGCGAACGTTCCGAAATCAGATTGAAGACGTTCTGAAAAAAGGCCAGGTCAGGAGTACCCTAAAGCGACGCTTATGCATGAAAGGATCGATGAGTATAGATGTAGCGAAAGAGATATGTAAGGATCGTAGCAAGTGGAATTCTGTGATCTCTGCCTACCCCTACGGGAAAGACGTGATTTTATGTATGTATGTATGTACAAACAATTGACGAATTGTTTTTTTTAATAGAACGCTGAAGTAGAAATACTAAAATAAAGACTTAGGTACTCAATTCTAGCACTCTAAACTTTTTTCTAGAAAAGTATGACTTAAACCGTTTTTATTTCGTCTCTATTTAAGATTACTAAAATTTATTGAGACTGAAACGAATGTTTATTGTGTTATATCAAAAACGTTGCAGTTGATGAAACGACTCTACAAGAGCAACTAATCATGATAACGACTTTTTTTTATTAATTTTGGTGTACTCATATAAGATTTTAACGATTCCTGGAACTTTCAGATTAGCCTTGTACTTATATATAAATACTCGTGGAGCTTACTGTACTGTAAACATAAAGATGACATGACAAAACAAACAAATTTTACGAAAAGGACAGTGACACTGGAATGGCATGAGAAGGCGCGTGGCATTTACCGCTCGCGCAGTGAAGCACTCCACTTTGCAGTTCGAGCGTGTTCAGACGACATCACCATCGCATCATCCATGCCTTCTCAAAAAGAGACACCTATACATGTTCCGGTAATACTTTAGGTACGTACTAAAGAAAGGCAGCCACTTTATGGAAAGTGGTTACCGTCCCCTATAGCCGTTTGCAACACCAGATGCATTTCAAACGCGCGGCCCCATTTCGTAAAACAGAGAAAAAACCTTGGTGGAAAGTTTCCTCGAATAAATGTTCTAGAGAACCTTTAGAGTAAATTGAGCTCGGTAGCTCAAGCTAATAAGGTTGAAAATCCCGTAGCAGGCGAGCCGTGCGAGGGTGAAAATAAGGCGTTTGCATCAGATCAAACAGTTCCTCAGAACACTCACTCAGAACATTCTACCACGGTAATGTTAACATTACCTTGATTCTACCGTCTGTACAACGCGTTGTACGCACAATTTTTCACGTTACGTAGAATACGCAGTATTTTTTATTGAGATAAAGGTAAAGAAAACTTTTCTTTGAATTGAAATGCCTGCTTCAAATTCAATTACAAATAAATTAGATCATATTGTATGGATTACATGACATAAGGATTAATTTATATAAAGAAGCATCGTTGCTTAGTCTGATTTCTTAAGGTCATTTATATTCAACTTTTTAAATTGACACTAAGCCAGTTGGGTGAGACAAATTACTAAATTTATTTTCGTGTTTGGTTACAATGAAAACCTAAAAAACCAGTTTAACGGCCCAGAAAAGGGTAAATAATTTGTTGTAAAATAATAATTCAGATTCAGATTTATTTATTGTTAGACTGTGTTACATGTAGTTCTTAAATATTATAAATAATACGTAAGGTTACAAATTATATAATAATATTAATTTGTAACCTTACGTTGCGTCTACCATAGATTTGCTATTTTGATGAGAAGCGCTTTATTTTCTCAACTACTTTTTTAGTTTTGTTATAAACCTAAGCCTAATAATCTAGCAGGATACAAAATTAACCAGGTCAGTTTATAATGAAGACTACTCGGTAACAAACATACAGCGCCTTCTACGAAAAAGTTTTCGTAATACAACCCTATAGCTTGGAACTTCTGCTGGCAACTGAACCAGACCGCTACTTTGCGACGGCAAACCGTGCTCGTAGTTAGGTAGTTAGTACCTACGACCACGGTTTGCAAAAATCTGTACCTGTCTAGCACTGGCCAAAGCCAAGCTCTATGTGGGAACATAATAAGTCAACAAATTGAGATGAGATGCGGTCTTTCTTTCGACTCCTAGGCGGCCTATATGCTTCCCGTCTGAAGACCCATCGATTTATGCGCACGCCACCCGTAAGTGTCCCCTCAAAGGACATTATTTTCTCGGGCTATGAGGCAAATCTCGTCGTTGGTTTAGGGCTGTGCTGAAGCGCTAAAACATTCGGCATACTTGGCACTACGAAGCCAACTTCTGTCGGCGCTTATAAAACCGACTTGGTTCCTTGGCTAGAGTTACCGTTGGATGTACCTATAGTCGATTTGGCATCGCTGAAGAGACTGCAATACGGCCCAGGTTTCGATTGAATCAAAGACTTTTTTCATGGTTCACAAACGCTAGACACAATGGCCGATTTACTCCTCTGTACAATCTGGCGAAGCGTATGTATGTGGTCTATGGTACTAAAGCCTTTTCGGAACCCGCCATGTTCGGGAGGCTGGAAGTCATCAAACCTACGAGCAAGACGATTCGTAATGACTCTCGAGAACAGCTTATTACCATGGCTCAGAAGTGAACTGGGCCTGTAGTTCTTCAACAAGGTCTTGTCGCCTTTTTTGAAGAACAGTATCACTACACTTCTGCTTCATGCTTCTGGCGCTTTACCTTCATGCATTACTCAAATAACTTCTGGAGGACTGAGAGTACCGGTTTCCCACCCGCTCTCAGAAGTTCTGCCGTGATTTCGTCATCACCTGGCGCTTTGTTGTTCTTAAGCTGTTTGAGAGCCATTCTAAACTCGTAGAGGCTAATCCTTTGTCAACAACTAGCTCTTGCAGTATCTAGAGGCGCACCAGCTGATTAGCGATCGCCAGTACGGTTTTCATCACGATCGCCAGTAGCGTTTTCGTCGCGGTCGCTCAGCGTGAGGGTGAGGCGTTGGCGGCCAGTTAGGATTAGTCCTAACTGGCCGCCAACGCCTTACCTCACAATTAGTCCTAAGGTAAAGCTTATTTAAGTAATCCATGAAGTGATTGCCTTTTATTGGGTGTGGAATACATCGCTTCTTGGAAGCTTCTTTCCTATTGACTTTCTGAGAAATTGTGCGAGTGGACTCTGACTTAATATTGGTCAATGGTGTTCTGCAAAGCTGTGGTGCTATCTTCGACTCTGTTTCTTTTGCACATCAATGACATGTTCCTGCGCAGCTATGAAGATTACAGTACCAGTGATGCCTCATGCACCGACCATGCTAAAATTTCAAGAGAAAACGTTGAGTGATTTAACAGTGATGACAACTGGGATAACTACAGGAAAGCAAGGTCAATATTCAAAATACTGTTACATTCTAGTCTGCAGAGGTCACAGAAAAAGTATAGTCCAAGCATTGACTTTAATGCAATCATTGAATATAATTATTTGTAGAAGATTATAGCAATAAATCTAGACAACACTTGCACAATGCCAGAAATATGACTATGATGACAATCTTGTGATTCTAATATTAGGCCACTTATCTCTTATACCACGCTCTGAAGATTATTTAACAATAGTGTGCTGATAGTAAACCTCTCTGTAAATCCCAACAAAACAGAAGTCGTACTTTTATTTAACAACTAGAAAACACTGGACTCATTATAAACTACTTTTTTCAACACACAACTGTAAGTGTCTGATGAAGTTAAATACCTTGGAGTAACATAAGACAGAAGACAATAAAATAACCAAGGATAGCATTTCTTTTTGGCATGCAAAAAATTACAGCAGGCACCACAGCAAGTACATTCAGGGACGATTTAAAGATTCATATAACTACGGCCTTTGCCAAGAGGCAAACATATAGTGATGAACAGTAGTAAATTTAATATTAAGATGATTTGTAAAACATGTTGCAGTCTGAATGAATATAAAAATAAGAAATAAAATAAAATAAAAATATACGGGCTTTGGTAAACACTGGTTAGTATTTCAAATGGTGTGTGTGTGGACATAATCCAAGCAGCAGTAACAGCAGATCTAACTGCCTATTATAACAGAATACTCTCCGACAGCTGCAGTCCTACAAGACCTTCAAAGATACCAAACGTCAGGGCCTTAGCCCTGACGTTTGGTATCTTTCAAGTCCTTAGGCAATCAAGCCCAAGGGGTTGACCCAGGAAGTTGTAATTGTACACTACATTTTTTTTAGTGTATATATACAACAAGTCAATAATGGTATTAAAACAAAAATCAAAGGGTAAAATAGCTTTGAATAAAAATTATATAAAATTTACTATTCATTAGATACAACACATTCTAAGTGCACTCCAACATGTCTCAGTAAATTATGATCACTCCATGCATAACGATCAGACTGTAATTTTTGATCTGATAGTTGCATTTTTTGGTTCCAACATAATTAGAAATTCAGTAGACAAATAATTTATGATAAGGGCAATGTATACACAGAGGTAATTTTAACATTCTGTAATAATTACCATCATTTTGAGGCTTATATTCCATAGGAGTGGAGTTTTCTGATTCATATTCATTATTTTCAGTGTTATCAAATAAAAGAGTCTGTACGGGTACTGTATCAATCGGCATACAGTTGTCATGTGTTAGATGTTCAGAGAGCTGCTCTGTAGAGGATGCTTTACTATTGCAAACAGGACAAAATAAATTCTGAATAATTGTTGACAGGTGTTCAACTAGGGCTTCTTTAGAGCTAAAAATCTTATCACAGCATAGAGGGCAATTCAATGATAAGTCTTCCATAATGCCGACCGACAGCTGTGCTAGCATCAGGGGTGCATTATTTTGTAAATATTAACACTGTCCAAATAAGTGCTACATTCAGTTTGTATCTAAATTCCCAGCACAATCATTTTCTAATAGAGGAACTTCACACTATTTAGATTTAACGTGAAGAAAGCACCGAAACGAAAAACCACAAACTACGCCATTTTAGGGTGCGTTCGGAAACGAATGATTGTCACCACTTCACCAGCCAGTGACACATTTGTCAGTTGTCATGTAATAGGTAAACTTATTTTTTTATAGTGTTTCCGAACAAAAGCATCGAGTAACTTCTAGTGGCCTTAATAATATATAATTATTTTTCTATAATTTGCATATTAGAGCAAGAGCCCGTGAACCCCAGACCTTCGTTATTTTATAAAAGCTGAAAGTTTGTCAGCGCATCCTCCCAACACAGCTAAGAACGAAGGCCCCTTATGAAATTTGGGTTGCCCTGGCTTTGGCAGGTAAACAGTAGTACTAAAGGTGTGTAATATACAAATCTAGTTTCGTCAAATAATAAAGAGAAATTTTTTGGTATTACCTTTAGAATATTATTAAAAATCATATTATTCATTGCCAGACGCTTAACATCGTGGCAACCCCTTGCCAGACACCCTTAATGTTCAGGACATAATAATTCTACTTACGTTAAAGTGTAATAGCTGATTTTTATACATGATACTTATATAATGAGTAGATGATGTATTTTAGTAGCCAGACATTTTTGTAGTTCTAACCCCCTGCCAGGCAAGCATGTAGGATCGATCGCGAGGTAGAATATATATGTGGGTGCGAGTGAGATGCGCTTGTATTGTTGAATATTTTGTACATGCGTATATCAGTATAAATAATATATGCTATTTTCAAAGAAATTCAATATTCATAATTAATTACAAGAGTAATATTACTTATACCATTACTTACGTTGTAATGAAATTGCTGATTTTTTACCTGCCAAAGCCAGGGCAACCCAAATTTCATAAGGGGCCTTCGTTCTTACCTGTGTTGGGAGCATGCACTGACAAACTTTCAGCTTTTATAAAATAACGAAGGTCTGGGGTTCACGGGCTCTTAGACTATATATTTTGAAATGATAAATATTGTTCACTAGGAACTTGGAAAATATTATACCTACATACTTTTAGACAAGCAAAACAAGTTCCCATTCTCTGTAACTAACTGTCACTATGTAATATTATATGACAAATGTATTGTTTTTCAATGAGTACAAAAATTTTGCATTAAGGTAGTCACTTGTCACATGAGAGTCGTAAGCATAACTCATATGACAAGGACTACTATACTGCAATTTATTTTATTTTATACTCACCTGAAAGGTGAAAATCCTCACCCTGTTTTGCATCAAATAACATATTCAACCGTCAAGTGAACTTTTTCTGGTGTTGCGAACAGCCTCAATTTGATGCAAAAATACATTCGTTTCATGCAACTGTGGTTGCACGCGGCTAACACTCGTATATATGCGAACCTATGGCGACGCAATCGGATTTCCAGGCTGCACTTGGGTAACTTATACAGTCACATAGTGCTTTCCGAACGACCCCTTAGTCGAATTAAACGTCAAACCGCGTTTGACCATAATGTCATAGTCAGTGACAAAAAAAGTTGGTTTTTTATTTTGATTTTTTTCTTCCTATCTCATGATAAAATATGGTCTCGCACTTCTTGTGCATTTGCCAGTGTCATGTTTTATTCTTCACTATTGCTTCTTGATATTATTATCTGTTTTTTTTTTTATTAAGTATTATTATTTTTTATGATTATGTTTTATTGACGACTTCTGTTCTGTAGGTTAAGCTGGGAAGACTTCTCAGCTTCAGACTACTTGATTATATTTAGAAACTAGCTGTACCCGCGACTTCGTTCGCGATTGCCGTAACTGCACACGAATTATTCACATTTGTGCACTGTTTATCTCATATTAAGCAACACTGTGGTCTGCGGTGAAGCACTCTTATAGTAAACCATAGCTCAGAATGGAGCTTTCTACTTTGGATTCCAAAACTCCCGGGTTGTATTTTCCAGAAGACAATAGTTAAGTAACTCAGAGAGTTCTTTCCCGGTTCGCACAATAAATGTTGAAGCAAAGTACCTTGTACGTTTCTTTAGAATTTCGATTTTAAAACGGCGGTTTGTTTGACGGTAGATCAATTTTTTTTTTATTTCTCATTCTCGGAAAGTATTGTTTGTTTGATCTGAGTAGCGGGTCGGAGACGCTCCTTCCCACCTAAGGCCGGGAAAAACATTGGTGTAAACAAAGTTATATGTGTAAGATTTTTCGTTGTAAAATATTCTGTTGTTGTAAAACAATTAATAACAGCTATGTTTGGCAGAGTAGTAACTAAATATAAGGTAGAAAGTGTAGGTAAAAAAAAATTAAAACTTTCCCTAAATTTCATTGTTCCTAGTGTATCTTTGTATCTTCTACTCATGTTTATTATTTTTAGTAAATACTTAGATAAACTACTATTTTTTTACCCTCCTCATATTTGAAATGAAAAGTAGAGTGTTCAACACGGATGTAAGTCATCGATTCCTACTTGGACTATAGCCGCATTAATTTTAAAAATATACTGCTCATGTTATTAAAATCAAAATAAATAATATAAAAAACATACTATATTTATATCTTTATTCCTTATATTAGTAGTGAAAAGCAGAGAGATTCCTATTCGGGCTATAGCCGCCCGTAAATATTCCAAACAAAATTTTACGTAAAATTTCACAAATAGTTCAAACCTCTCAATAAATTTTTAGTAAGTATGTTATTTTATCAATGAATAATTTTTAGATAAGCTACTTTATTTACTTTCTTTAAATTCGATATGAAAAGTAGAGAGCTGACCGCGGGTGAAAGTTACCGATTCCTTTCGACCCTTGTATAACAATCTACTAAAGTTGTGCACTTCCAACTTTAAACGGATTAAATCACGTAGGTATATTTATCATTATTTTGTCCCGACAGTCATCCCGTGACCACGATCACTACAAAGTGTTTGAAACGTCGGGACAAAAATAATGCTAAATATACGCGATTTAAACCGTTTAAAGTTGTTTAATTACAAAGTGTAACAATCGCGAAAACCTAAGACTACATTGTGCACTTTCATTGCGCAGTCTCCGAAATGTATCCGTCAAAAGAAAGATAATTATGTAGTTTAAAAAACTGACTGTGGTGAATGTTTTTTTTTTTTATTGCTGATAGGTAAGCCTTTGACTACTATCTCACCTGATGGTAAGTGACGATGTGGTCGTAGGTGTTAACAGGCTTAACCTAGAATTACTGGCTCTCAAGGACAGCTGCCAGAACACACCGTTAGGTGCTTGGCGACAGATGTTCCACTGGAGGGTGGTCGCTAGCCAGGCGGGCCTTCGCAAAAATGCCCTTCCACCATGCGGTGAAGCTCAAGCCAGCGGCGAGATTCGAACCATGGACCTGCTGCGCGGCAGTCTATAGCCAAAGCCACTGAGCTATCACTGCTTCAAATGTACCACATTTTAGAGTTTTATCGTAGCAAGCTTGCAAAACTAAATAAGGGTGCCGTGCTGCCCGTGGGGCGCCGGGCTGCCCGTGGGATGCCGGTCTGTCCGTGGGGTGTCGGGCTTCCCGTGGGGTTCCGGGCTGCCTGTGGGCTTAAGATGAGCCGTACGTTCAAGGGTTTCTCAACATTCCGCGGTCCAAGTTATTTAAAACGAAATATTTAGTTTGTGATATCTGTAATTTCTGAACTGCAAAACTGAGGACTGAAATATTTACGGGAAAATAATTAAATAACCACTATTGTAACAAAAAAAGAATGATTGAAATCGGACTACGCGTTAATAAATTACAACTAAATGTACATTTTGACTTTCATCCCCTTTCCCAAGAGAACCGTACTGAATTTCGGGATAAAAGTATCGTATGTCCTTCTTCGTAGTATGAACTCGAATCGTGCTTAGTTTCATTATATCCATTCAGTAGTTTTGGAGTGATGCGAGGCCGGGATACAGACAGACAGCAAGAAAAAAAAAAACAGTTTTTGCTTCAGTATCAGCTACAGATTGCTCTCAAAACATATTTTCAAAATATCTGCAATGTACAGAATTGGACCTGTTACAGTTTTATTATAAGTATAAATAGATAAATATAAGCGCCTTACCCCTCGCGCTTCCCTACCCGCCTTCTGCAACCTGTTATAGGTATAGATTAGACTGATTAGAGCATTGCATGTTATGAAAAATATACGTTGGGAAGTTGTGCTTATCGTAATAAAAAAAACTGTATTTTATCGTTTGAAAAATCAGTCTTTTGGAGACCTATATATTATACCTATACGATAAAGTGCAAACGCCAGCTTAAGATGAGCCGTATGTTGAAAGGTTCCTGTACGTTCGGGGTGTCAAGTTATTTGGAACGTAATATTTAGGTTGTGATGTCTGTAAATTTCTGAACTGCAAATCCGATGACTTTGAAATATTTACGTGATAATTTTTAAAGCACCACTATTCTAATTTAAAAAATCGGCCAAGTGCGAGTTAGACTCGCGCAAGAAGGGTTCCGTACCATTAGCTATACAACATTAGACTTCATATTTTAACCTTTTTAGGGTTCCGTACCCAAAGGGTAATAACGGGACCCTATTACTAAGACTTCGCTGTCCGTCCGTCCGTCCATCCACCTGTCACCAGGCTGTATCTCAAGAACGGTGATAGCTAGACAGTTGAAATTTTCACAGATGATGTATTTTTATAGCTGTTATAACAACAAATACTAAAAATAAAATAAATATTTGAGGTAGGTACCCCCATACAACAACCTTGATTTTTTTACCGTTTCTTGCTCGATACTAATAACGGTGACTGGTAAACGTTTTAACTATTCACAGAATATTTAGTTTTATGTTTTCTTTAAATATAATTAATTAAATTAGAATAAATAATTAAGGGGGCACCCATGCAATAAAATTTCAGATAATGGTACGGAACCCTTCGTGCGCGAGTCCCATTCGCATTTGGTCTGTTTTTTTGTTTTAACGTGCGCGAGTCCGACTCGCACTTGGCCAAATTTTTGTATTTTTTGTTATAGCGGCAACATCAATATATTATCTGTGAAAATTTCAACTGTCTAGCTATCACCGTTCTTGAGATACAGCCTGGTGATAGACGGACGGACGGACAGCGAAATCTCAGTAATAGGGTCGCGTTTTTACGCTTTGGGTACGGAACCCTAAAAAAACGTATGAAATAGGACTACGCGTTAATAAATTACAACGAAGTGTATATTTTGACATTCATCCTCACTCCCAAGATCACCATACTGAATTTCGGGATAAAAAGCATAAATTATCCTACCTTGTAGTATGAACTCCAATCATGCTAAGTTTCATTGAAATCCATTCAGTAGTTTAGGAGTGATACGCGGCCGGGAAACAGACAGATAGACAGACAAAAATAAAAAAAATATAGTTTCGGCATTAGTATCAGCTACAGAGTACTGTACATTTTTTTTTTCAAAATATCTGCCATGTACAGAATTGGACCTGTTACAGTTTTATTATAATTATAGACTCGCACTTGGCTAACTTTTTGTATTTGTTGTTATAGCGGCAACAGAAATACATCATCTGTGAAAATTACAACTGTCTAGCTATCACCGTTCTTGGGATACAGCCTGGTGACAGACGGACGTACAGACAGCGGGACAGACCGTTTTTACCCTTTGGGTACGGAACCCTAAAAAGAACGTCTGAAATCGGACTACGCGTTAATAAATTACAACTAAGTGTATATTTTGACTTTCATCCCCTCTCCCAAGGGAACCATGCTGAATTTCGGGATAAAAAGCTAAATTGTCCTACCTTGTAGTATGAACTCCAATCATGCTAAGTTTCATTGAAATCCATTCAGTAGTTTTGGAGTGATACGCGGCCGGGATACAGACAGACAGACAGACAGACAGACAGACAGACAGACAAAAATAAAAAAAAATATAGTTTCGGCATCAGTATCAGCTACAGAGTACTGTACATTTTTTTTTTTCAAAATATCTGCCATGTACAGTATTGGACCTGTTACAGTTTTATTATAAGTATAGATAAATAAATAGGTATATAGTATTGTATAAGTAAATCTATATTGTAGCATACCTACCCTATCATAATTTGATGTCGTTAGCTTCAATAAATGAAGCTGATGCACCACATTAATATAGGTTCTTTTCATGTAGCATGGCAGTCCAGTTATGCACAATTTTACAAGCGCGTGTGGCTGGCTTTAGTTCAGTGATATTATTGTATAGCCAATACGTTAGCTTCGGAAGGTTTATCACTAAATTCTTTTTTTTTTATGCCTGTTATGTTAGCCTTTGACCACTATCTTACCTGATGGTAAGTTATGATGTGGTCGAAGATGTTGTACAGGTTCAACCTAGAATTACTGGCTCTCAAATGAAGTGAATTAAAATTTATTTTTAAACTAATTATATTCATTAATTTTTTAATTGCATTTAAGAAATTATTTTCTTCTATACGTTGTCATTTAAATATTCGCTGAATAAAAATCTTCGCGTAATATTATTTTCATGATTAATAAAGAATTCAGGGAAATTTATATCACCTAATTGATTGATAGTGTATTAATCTTTAGCATCATGTCAATGAGGCGTACAGTAAATAATATTGAGGCTCGCAATGGTTTGCATGCGAGCTTACTTGTACATGTGGCCGCTGTTGCAGAAAAACTGTACCAGTACCATGTGTACAAGCTATACGGCAGACGGTATCCCGAGCAGGCAAGACCTTGCATGGTCAAAGATTTCTGCGATATTGTTTTATTCGCAGATTTTCAAAGTAGATAGAAAAGATAGTGAACTCATTCATGTAAATGTGTTATCTATGATCTCTGAATGGTTCGCCGCTAATAATCTTCTCTTAAATTCAAAATAGACCAAATGTTTAAAGTTTTCTTTACCAAATGTTCCTTATGTTGAACCAAACATTAAGCTTAGCCTAGATAAACTTTCTATTGACAAATCGACAGTCTTTCTGGGAATCAAAATGGGTTCAACTTTACAGTGATACCACATATACATGATTTAGCCGGAAGACTTAGTTCTGCTGCATATGCAGTTTGTAAGATAAGACAGTTAACAGAAGTAACTACTGCACGGCTAGTTTATTTCGCGTACTTCCACAGTATTATGTCGTATGGTGTATTGCTGTGGGGAGCTGCTGCTGAGATAGAGATAATATTTATCTTACAAAAGCGTGCAATTCGAGCCATATATGAAATGGATCCTATGGAATCTCTAAGGGATCTTTTTAAAGAACTTGATATATTAACTTTACCGAGTATGTATATATTTGAAAATATTATTTGTGTTCGGAAAAAAATTAGTAAATTTAAATTAAATAGTGACAACCACGATTACAACACTAGGAATAAATATAAAATAGCAGTACCAGGTTTAAGACTAGCAAAGACAAATAAAAGGTCCTTTTTAGGTTATTGTGTGCGGTTTTATAACAAAATTCCCAAACATATTACAATGCTCACAGAAGGAAAATTCAAGTTGCATGTGAAAAATATTTTGATAAAGAAATCATACTACAAAGTTTGTGATTACTTAAGCGACAAAGATGCTTGGAAAGTTCCGCCTCTGCCAAGCTATCACCTGTCACCTACGTAATATAAACAAATATTGTAATAATCCTATTATATTGTATATAACACATTGTAAAAAGAGGTTTAAAAGAATGGCCCCGAGTTTCTTGCCCGTTCTTCTCGCAGTGGCTCTATATTTTTTTTGCTGAACGTGGCAGTACAATGTAGAATATTTCAATATTAAAATTTGTAATTGACCTTTATAAGAGCGTCGTAGACGCCTAAATTGAATAAATGATTTTGAATTTGAACTTGAATTTGAAGTAGTAGGAGCATAAGGTATTTAGGCCCTCTGCGAATTAGCACGGAATGTATGTGTAGCGACGACATACGGGGTTTTTATTACACTACAGTTATTAGTTATCTCATCATAACGTTCTTATCGTATTCTCAGATTAAATCAAAAATAGCGATTATCTCAGTAATTTCCCGCGAAAACTGTAGTACTTGGAGAATTTAAAAAACCGAATACTTAATACATTATTACTACTATTCAATATCATTACTTATTAACTAATTTAACGAGCCCAAACTCGATATCTCTAGCACCACCTATCTTAGAGTTCCAGTAGTGGGCATCGGAATCCATCATCTTATCTCCAGAACTAAGAACCCAGGAAGGTATTATCATAAGCCTTAACTCATTAATTGAGTTCTCCTCTCCTCTCACTATGCAGTTTTGGGAATGATATCTTCACAACTTTGAAATCGAGCCCATATTAGGTAAATCAACCACGGTCCTTCAAGGAGTTCCAGGTTGAAAGTTTACCACCTTAATAGTCCGGATGGCACAAGAGAAAGACGAATAGAAAAACATCAACTCTGCAAATCTTCGAATTAAAAAAAAATAATAGAAGAACCACAATAAAAACCACATATAAAATAATACGTAAACACGTCGAAACACGCTGTTTTCTCTCGTAAATTTGAAATATAGTAATTTAAGATGGCTTCTAGTTTTTTTTCGTAATTCATTTTTCATAACACTTACACAGATTTCCCATTTTGAAAGCTCAGAAGTTTATTTTAATAACAAAAATAACATATCTAAACTAGCAGGCATAGGATCGGAGAATACAAAGGCATTACCCCCCAACCCCCCCAAAAAATCCTGTCGGTCTATGCACCAAACACCCTGTATAGAGGTCTAATGATCTTTGAAAAGCAATAACTACCGTTACCTGCAAAATACAAAAGAGTGCCTATAATTCTCTCATCAAGAAATGTCAAGATCATGTCAGTGAAAGATTCAACCTCTTAACTACTCGAAGGTTGTGAATGACGTTAGAGTAAAAAATTGCACTCCGTGTGCACTCTAACTAAGGTTCGGAACGACCTCCTGTGGGTGGAATCGGATTTATGTTGCCAAGTTAGCAAAACAAAAATTGACACACTTAGAAGGGCTGCTAAAATAACTGAGAATAGTTTTTCAGATACATCCATTTTAGTTGCGCCACTAGTGCACTATCAACAAAGAATATTCTACTAGCGTGAGTAGTTACGTTAACATTGTAGCTAGGTCACACAGTAGTAACACTGTAGTTAGGTCAATTACGTAAATTTGTAATTGACCTTCATAAGAGCGTCGTAGACGCCTACATTGAACAAATGATTTTGAATTTGAACAAAAAAACATGTCCTTCTTTACGCTACTCGTTTCGTATTTACTTACCTGCGGTAAAAATAATGAACATTTGAAAAAAAATAAGTACATATTCTACAATGTATTAAGAATAAAACGAATGTTTCATAATAAATTAAATAAATTCATAACTGACATTTATCGATTCAATATTGCAAAACACCGAGCGGACAACGCAAAGTGTGTACATAAACATTTCCACTAAATCTTTCGAATATCACTTAAATCTTAAATTACTATATTTCAAATTTACGAGAGGAAAAATTTAATTCATGTGCGGGATGTAATCCGCAGAGCATGCGTTATTGCAAACATAAACATATTTAAAAATAAAGTCATTTTGAATTTACTCGTAGCTTTCTTCTAAAAAGTTCTTTAGTAATTACAGTATTATAGTATGTGCAGTTTTTGTTGTCTTTGTCTATTGAGTCAGATGTTGGTTTAAGGTGACTAGTCGAGATTACTGTGCTATTCGAAGTGCCCGTACGTTTCCCGTAATTCTGGTACCATATTCAAGTTAAAATCTTTTAATTGTTTTTTGTTAAATCTGTTGTTGAACTTTTTTGTTGTGTTTATCTCTGCGTAGTTGTTTCAATGTCCAACTTCAGTAGCAAGGACTATGCTGACATGTTGCTGGCGTATGGTAAACCTGATTTCAATTCACCTGAAGTGCTATGAGTTTATCATGAACGATACCCTGACTCCTATTGGCGTCTGAGGGAGACCGGTAACTTAAATTTTCAGGAGCCCCGAGTGAGTGTGAGGCAACATAATATTGAAATTGATGAGAGAATCCTTCAAGCTTTTGACGACGCGCGACGATTCTACGACAACTTGTATCCGAGTTGTTGCTGACAGACTTAACCTAACAGTTTGGAAAGTCTGGTCCGTTCTTCGGGCAGATGGAAGGCACGCATTTCATTACACTCCTGTTCAAGGTAACTACTTACGTACTTATTTAAAACTAGCTGCGCCCCGTGGTTACACCCGCGTAGTGATGGATGATGATGATAAAATGTATGATATGTGTAAATCCAGTGCCTTATCTACCTCCATACCTTAAATTTTTTATAAGATTTATATATGGCTTACGCAAATATGATCATGTCTCCGATTTTCGTAATAAGCTCAAGCTATTCGTCGCCGCCGGAATGCTCATATAATATCTCTCCTTTACAGTATTCTGTTCAATCTTTTATCCCCGCGCTACCCCAAGGAACAATTTATATTTCTTCATTCTACCCATTTTCTGTCGTTACTGTCATTGGAAAAATTAACGCTATACAGCAGTTATTTATGTATACAATTATTAAGACCATAAGAAACCCCGCCCAATATTTTGACCATATCTATTGTTGATGGATTGTCTGGAAGAGATCGCTCTGAGCGATTAGACCACCCATTGTTACACTCGGTTTTAATTTGTGTTTTAGTAATAAGTTTATTGTTGTTATCATGGTGTTTTCAATAAGGAGTTATCTATCTCGCTATCTATCATACTCAATTTCATCAAAATCGGTCCAGTTGTTTGAGGGTGAAGAAGTAATGAACATATAAACACACTCACAAACGTTTGCCTTTATAATATCAGTTTGAAAAGGATCGATTTGTTATTACCGAATATGCATTTGAAATAAATTATATTTTTTTATAGTAAATATGGTTCACTATTTTGGCGATAATAGCTTACACATAAAAGACAGATATATGCTTTCGCGAGCTTTTTTGTAGGTTAATTTAAGATTAATATTTTCCTTACACTTTATGTGCGTTGACACTTAAGGTTTTTGCAGCGCACGCCAGAATAGGTCGCATATGGCTGATTTTTATCATACTTACTTGACACTTATCGTTATATTTTCGACAATTCACATACTATATTTATAAGTAATAGGCTATATGTTATTCCGATGTCTGAGCTATATTAGTGTAAAGTTCCATTAAAATCCGTTCAGTGGTTTTCGCGTGAAAGTAACAAACATCCATACAAACATCCTTACAAACTTTCGATCTTATAATATTAGTAGGAATAGGAAGGATATGACAATAAAACATTTTAACCGATTTAAAATCTTAATAAAATGTGTTCGTTTCCACTTTTATATTTGATAATTTTTTTTTTTGTTGTCTTCCTTTCTTGCTCTGTTTCTAGCATAGTTCTGTGAGTGAGCTTAATATAGAGAGAAAAATGCATTATTGCATTAGCTTACGGATTTCATTCAATTGTTCTAGGTCTCGATGAGGGTGATAATGCAAGTCGGTTAGAGTTCTGCCAATTTTTATTGCACACAGATTTTGAAGATGGTGACTTTTTGAAACGAATTTTGTGGACTGACGTCTAAGATTTTTGTCAAATTTTAGCCGCGAAGGCGTAGTGAATCTGCACAATTTGCATTACTGGGAGAAAAACGACCAAAATCCACAGAAAAAAGGACAGAGTTCGTTGCAACAAAAATTAAGAGTTAATGTGTGGGCTGGTGTTGTTAGGTGTAATCTTGTTGGCCCATATTTTTTGCCAAAGCAACTGAACGGAGACAATAATTTAGAGTTTCTTCAAAATGAGTAAACGGAACGGTACTACCAATTTTAGAAGAATATAAGTGCCAATTGTTTTTCAAAATGACGGCTGCCCGGCACATTACCAACGAAAGGTACGAGAACATTTAGACAATGCATTTCCCAACTTGTGGATTGGAAGAGCTGGCCCTATTCCATGCCCAGTGCGGTCCCCAGATCTTACCCCTGTAGGCTTTCTACATCTCGGGACGTGAATTAGTTTATGCAACGGAGATGCCCACAAAATAATTTATAATGGAACAAATCAACGCCGCATTTGTAAAAAGAAAGATTAAATATGGCCTCTTACCACAAACACAGAAATTAGAAAAAGATGTCGTGCGTGCATAAGGTGTGTAGGCGGTCAATTTGAGCAACATAATTAAAATTCAATAAAAACATAATCAACATAAAAATGTCCCTAAAGTAAAGACCCTCGCAGCCAAGTATCTCTTATGTTGACCCCTGCGGGGCGATCACGATATCTTCTGTAGCAATGAAATGCTGATTGCAACAATCAATAATGACAGTTTTGACAGATTTTTTCAATGAAAAAGACAGATAGGTAACAGACCTTCTTGTGCCCAAACGTTAGTCGCCGATAGATATTCTTCCTCCTAGGTCGCCGACCGTTTTTTTCTTTTATACCTGAGACAATAACTGGCAAATACATTGATCGAATTAAAATTTCGTTATATCCATTCTATTAAAGAGTTTGTAATAACATAGTATATATACAGGTTGTACTCCCATGGTCAGTATTTCCTTTGATTTCATATTATTATTATTCTAAAATCTAATTTTATTTTTAAATGTAATTAAATCAAAATTTAAGTTTATATTGGCCTTTATTTGAAAATACAAGTAGTAATTTCTTATTCCTCCCCTAACATAAATTAGCCCAAAATATATCTTCCTCCACACCGCTTCAATTATACTCGTGCTTCGTCCTTGAGATGAGTACTAAGAGAATATTATTGAACACAATGTAGTAACGCACACGTGACACCACTTCTTCACTATAGTTTAGAAAAAGTTGCCATTCCTAAGATGGCAACACAAAAAAATAAGTTTCTACCCCCATTCCATACAGTCTGCCTGCTCTGTCCTTCGGTCTGCAGCTCTTCATTCGCATTTTAGTGCTCAGCCACTTCGCTCATTCGCACAAAATCATGTCGAAACGATAACAGTTTAGAATGTACAATTCCAAAAATAAGAAAATTAGAAAAGGAGGTAAAACGTTCAAGGTGCAAAAATACATTGAGTTCGTCATCATCGTCAAGATCTGGATGTTCATCGTCATGTTCATCGAGGGTATCCTCGCCGAACCCAAACAGTAAGTAGTTCAACATATTATGTACTATTCTAACGGTGTAGTCTTATTGAATGCATCAGAGTAGTCTGTGGGACTATCTTGACGCATTTGAATTCTAATGTCTGAAATCGCCAAGCTCGTAAATATGCATCAGAGTTGTCTGAGGGACTATCTCGCCGCATTTGATTTGTAACGGCTGTAATCGCCAAGCTTGTAAATATGCACCAGAGTAGTCTGAGGGACTATCTCGTCGCATTTGATTTGTAACGGCTGTAATCGCCAAGCTTGTAAATATGCACCAGAGTATTCTGAGGGACTATATCGTCGCATTTGATTTGTAACGGCTGTATAATCGCCTAGCTTGTAAATATGCATCAGAGTAGTCGGAGGGACTATCTCGCCGCATTTGATTTGTAACGGCTGTAATCGCCAAGCTTGTAAATATGCACCAGAGTAGTCTGAGGGACTATATCGTCGCATTTGATTTGTAACGGCTGTTTTCGCCAAGCTTGTAAATATGCACCAGAGTAGTCTGAGGGACTAACTCGCCACATTTGAATTTTACAGACTGTAAACGTCAAGCTCGTAAATATGCGTCAGAGTAATCTATAGGACTATCTCATCGCATTGAATTATAACCACTCATAAAAACTAATTATGCAAGTGTTCTGTAAAAATACATCGCTGGAATTATTTGTACCTACCCTCTACTTTCATAAGTACGTAGGTAGTACATTAGACGAGCCTATTGATTAAAGAAATATAAATTTAGATACCTTATCAATCTAAATATCAACCTGAGACATTAAATTAATCGCTGTTGTCTCTTTTCGAGCCAGGAAAGAATTGCCTATACTGATGCGAGAGTTGATACAATTGTCATTAACCTGTGGTCCAAAATAGAGAAATACTTGAAATACCCCTCATTGATATAACGGACACTTTGCCAGATGACGCAATCGCTCCATGCTTGCATGAAGAACCAAACAGCGCCGTTGACACTGAAATTCTGGACATATTGGGAGCGGACCCGTCCGTGACTATCGATTACGGACCTGATATTAACAAGGATGTTGCATCCAGATTTGCTCATATAGCTATATCCGGGTTAAGCAAACAGTTCCGGACAGATCTTCTTAAGAAGCATCTAG
Source organism: Plagodis dolabraria (assembly GCA_963854805.1). Lineage (NCBI taxonomy): Eukaryota > Metazoa > Arthropoda > Insecta > Lepidoptera > Geometridae > Plagodis > Plagodis dolabraria. The sequence continues at coordinate 11,857,272 of OY978457.1, forward strand.
TACCTGAAAACTGCACAAATATAGCTGCACCGCAACTGAATGCTGAAATTAAGGCGGCTCTAGCGGAGCAGGTTATCAAAAGAGACAAAGCCATAGAATCAAGACAGAAACAGATGGCGGTGGCCATTTCATCCTTAGTCAAAATAATATCTGATCAGCTGTGTGCCAAGGATAAAAACAAAGTTTTATTAAAAACCTTATGGATGTAGGTAGAATCATCTGTGACATCCAGCATACTAATTATATTATATAGGTAATTTTGCACTTTATTCAGTCAATAAAGAACTAAAGGACCAATTGTCAACAACAAAAATTGACAAGTTCCTAAGTTATATTAAATGACTTGGCAGAGACTCTATAAACAGCAAAGGTTGTTTCAAAATCTTGTACAGACCTGAAACTAGATCCACCCAAGAAAAACGAAAATTTCGACTTCTGCTAGTAAGAATTTAAACTGGGCACGCGGACCCCGGCTCACAGGCATCTGCCATGCAGAACGCGACGCCACCGCCTGCCATGCAGAACGCGACGCCACCGCCACCTCGCGCGCCCTTGTCGCTCAACTACACGCAACGGTCCAAACAGACCCACCGACTGTAAATCCGGTTCGTTACGCTGGTAGACTTGCCCATTTTCATAAACAATATTCCCTCATAGCACATGACCAATCTATTCGATCTTGGATAAACGGTTATCAAATAAAGTTTATTCACCAGGTGCATCAACAGTGCTTACCAACGCTAAACACCTTCACAAATTCTGAAAGAACCCACTTGGTAGATACTTTGCAGAAACTGTTATCTATCGGAGCAATATCTGAGTGTAAACCTTCTCCTGATCAATATGTTTCACGTGTATTTCTAATACCGAAACCGAATGGCAAGATGAGATTTATCCTTAATTTAAAAGATCTAAATAAATTCATCAATACGGAACATTTTAAATTGGAGGACATTTGTACTGCGCTAAAACTTATTTCAAATGACAGTCATGTTGCGAGTCGCGACCTTAGATTTGAAAGATGCGTATTTTTTAATTAACATACACCCGAATTCTCGGAAATATCTCCGCTTTCTTATAGATGATATATTGTACGAATTTAACGTCCTGCCTCTCGGCATCTGTACCGCTCTGTTCATTTTTACAAAACTGATAAAACCTCTCATAAGCTTGTTACTGTCGAGTGGGTTTGTCAGTTTCTGCCATAGAGATATAAAATTGCTTTCTCTTTTCTGCGGTTTCTGCCTACCCTGCCATAGAATATGGATGGTTATATACTAAGCAACTAGAACGTATTAAGTTTCTTTACTTACGAGGCATTTTCTTGGTTTCTTTACTTATGATAAATACATGACAATAACACTGTCATTGCTGCCCGACATAAACTGGTGGCTCAATAATATTGATGTTTCATTACATAGGATTAGGAATGATAATTATGCCTTGGAGATATTCTCTGACGCCCCAACTTCTGGGTGGTGTGTGGCTTGTAAACGGCAAACAGCTAGTGGTCGCTGGTAGGATATCGAGGCATTACTACATATTAATGAACTAGAACTTCTGGCAGCTTACTTTGCCGTAAAAATATTTGCATAAAACTATTTCAACTGTCAAATATTACTCCGTATTGACAATACCACTGCTGTAAGCTATATAAGCCGCATGGGTGGTGTTCAATATCCCCACCTGAACAAAGTCACAAAAGACGTATGGCAGTGGTGTGAAGCCCGCAAAATATTTATCGTAGGTTCAAACATAAAGTCATCGGACAATGTTATTGCTGATAGGGGCAGACTGACCCATCCTGATGTCGAATGGGAACTATCCAACACAGGTTTCCAAAAAGCAAAAGACAATTTTAGAAGCTCCAGAAATTTATTTATTGGCCACTCGTCTTAATAAAAAATGTATTATGCCTCTTGGCACAGAGACCCCGAAGCTTATGCTTTTGACGCCTTCACTTTAGACTGGTCCGCTGCGTCCCAAAATCCGCTTTAGATATACTCTTGGCTTCCTTGTCAGACAACACTATAGAGCAATATGATGTTTTCCTTAAATGCTGGTATATTTTCTGTACTGAAAATAGAATCAACATGTATGAGCCATCAATCCCAATTATTATAGAATTTCTTACTAATATATTTAACAAGGGCGCTCAGTATGGGACTATTTATAGCCATAGAGCTGCGCTCTCCCTAATTTTCGGTGAGACTTCTGATGATGATAGGCTCATAAAATTTTGTAAAGGCATATATAAGCTAAGGCCACCGCTACCAGAGTATAATGCTACATGGGATGCAAGCATGGTTATAAATCATCTAGCTTCCCTGTATCCTAACAGTACTGGAATAACTTTAAAAAAAAATGTGCTACCCTACTTGCTCTTGTAACCACTTACAGGGTGCAAACACTATCTAAAATTTCAATCGATCAAGTGATTGTTTTAAAAGATCAAATTATTATAATAATAACAGAACTGATTAAAACACCCAAAGTAGGCACAAAGCAACCTACCCTGTATTTACCTTTCTTTGAAGAACCACCCGAAATATGTCCGGCAAAACCCTTTAGGTATACATAAATAAAACTAGACTTGCGAAAGTCAACTAATCTTTTTATTAGCGTTCGTAAGCCTCTCACATGTGCCTCAACACTAACGCTTAGTCGCTGGATTAAGTCCACCTTGAAAGATAGTGGTATTGACGAGTCTGTGTTTACTTCGCATAGCACAAGGCATGCTTCAACATCTATTGCGCATAAACTTGGAGTCAGTCTAGATGTTATTAGACAAACTGCCGGATGGAGCGGCAATTCCTCCTTTGCCAAATTTTATAACAGACCTGTTAATAATTTTATTAACAGGTCTGTTAATTAATATCCAAAACGAAGATAACATGGCATAAGCGCGAACATTATGTTCTCTTTGATTAATGTATCTGATGCTTAATATAAATGAATACAAAAGAATTGTGCTTTTATTTTGGAATATGCTTAATTTCAATTTTCTTATTAGAAAAAAAAAAAAATTAAATATGTCATAATTTTCTTTTACAATATTCCCTCCACATTCTCTCAACATCTACATTGTGTTCAATAACATTCTCTTAGTACTAATCTCAAGGACGAAGCACGAGTATAATTAATGATTAAACGAACTTACCTGTACGTGAAGTTCTATCATAATTATACGAAGTGCTTCGTCCGCAGAGATTAGTATAAATCACCCACCCTCCCTAAGCAGCCCTCATGATTGGTGGAGGAAATATCCAGAATTCTCTTAACTAAATGAAGAGCTGCAGACCGAAGGACAGAGCAGGCAGACTGTATGGAATGGGGGTAGAAACTTATTTTTTTGTGTTGCCATCTTAGGAATGGCAAATTTTTCTAAACTATAGTGAAGAAGTGGTGTCACGTGTGCGTTACTACATTGTGTTCAATAATATTCTCTTAGTACTAATCTCAAGGACGAAGCACTTCGTATAATTATGATAGAACTTCACGTACAGGTAAGTTCGTTTAATCATTAATTTTAGTGTGTAATGGCCAATCGGTATCTGCACTTTGGATACTGCAACACGTTTCATACGCTTGATATATATAACCTTTATCTCAACTGGAGTGTACTCACGGTTAGGCAAACCTTCATACTGCGTGTTGTCCTTAAACAACATTCCGAAATAATTTATAACCCTGATTTGGTAAAAAATAAGCGCAGGAAAGGCTCTGTTTGCCAACCTGTTAAATGCCATACCACCTTTTCACATAACTTCTTTCACTTCCTCGGGCTATACCAATACAATATATTAAACATGGAATTATCAATCTATTCCTTACATAAATTTGGATGCAGGTGTACGGTCACCCATTGGCTAAAAAATTTAGATTACACTGAGACCGAAAACTTATTAATACCGCCTTCTTAACGCCAACCAAGCAGGACAAATCTCTATTTAATAATATTACCTATAAAGACGAGGCCCATCTTACTGTAAGTACCTACCTAGGTTTTGTTTTGTCCAAGGATAGTCATGCGTTATTCTATCATACCTGATAAACCCCTATCTTCTGGTTGCGAAGCTTTCGTATTATGGTTTTTCACCAGAAACATGCGAATGGTTCAAAAGTTATCTCATTGGTAGAGAGCAATATGTAGAGCTGGAGAACGATAAAGGTAGCAAAATTGTTTCTTCAGTCGAAAATGTATTAAGAGGCACACCACAGGGCTCAATTTTGAGTCCCATTTTGTTCTCTTTATTTACAGCGGACCTAGCTAAACATATAAAAGCGTGCAATTACCATCTGTATGCGGATGATACACAAATTTATCATAGTTTTGAACCAGCACATACCAAAGATGCCATACAATGGGTTAACAAAGACTTAAAAGAAATTTACGAATGGGCTCGTCGCAACTCTTTGGTTCTAAACCCATTGAAATCCAAATTTATCATTTTAGGTACTAAAACGCAAATCAGTAAAGTCGTTTGTAATGATCCTAGGCTTGCAATAAATTTTGTACAAATACCTTTGGAAACAGAAGTAAGAAATTTAGGGATAATAATGGATAGTGCATTAAGATATGAGAAACATGTGAACGATAAAATAAAGAATGCGTTTTATAAATTAAAAGTTTTATATCCCATAAGAAAATACATTTCTGAAGAGGTAAGAGGTTTACTTTGTGACCATTTAGTGCTCTCTCCATTTAATTACTGCAGTGCCGTATATGGTCCGAGAATATGGGTTAAGACAGAAAACGCTATACAACGTGTCCAAAACGCATGCGCACGTTTTTGTTTTAACATACCCAGGAGAGATCATGTCACGCCATATTTAGTAAAAAATAAAATTCTGAACATGAAGTTACGCAGAGAACTTCATCTTGCGTGTGTTACCCAAAAAGTGCTATACAACAAAAAACCAGAATATTTATTCGAGAAATTATCATGGTCGAAAGATATTCATCAGGCTAATACTCGTTCTAAGCACAGTAATACTTTGGCTATCCCATTCTTCAAAAAACCAGGTTTTAAGGGTTGCTTCAAGTTAAGAGCGGCTAAAATTTGGAACGATCTGCCGCCACCTTTGCGAATAATACGTTGTAGTGTAACATTTAAGATACGGGTTAAGTTAAATTTGCTAGTCCGCCAAAGACATAACTTCGAGGCAATCTTTAGAATCCACAGTTAACACCATAGGCTAGTCTAACTAACTAAGCATAGTAAGCAAACACATACACACACACACACACACACACACACACACACACATACACACACATCTGCACGCACACATACATTGGCTAAATCTTACATCACAGACTCGACAACAATACAACTGCACGTATGAGTGGTCGCTGTGTAACATACTTACTCCTACATACACACCCAAGTATCTTGTTGCACCTACCTGACTCGTTGTTTACCTTTCTACAAGCACACATAGATACATCAAGGCACACGCTCACATCACTACACGTCACAGCACATTAATAAAGCTTCGGTCGCACACTAATAAAGTACCGCAATACTTTATACTACACAGCTTATTCACACAGCCTCTAACATGACATCCTAGTATATTAACTTTTAGCAGCATCACACTAAACAAAAAAACTATTACACATACATTCTCATGCTCTTCACACATTCAAATATCTATACTTCCTTACTCAAAATAATGTTACTAAGACCTTTTTCGTACATGATTTGTAATTAGCTGTTATAGGATTAAGTAGAATAGTATACCTAATTATTACCATGTCTATTTTAAATTTCGCAATAGATAACATCAACCTGCTTTAGTAATAACTTCCTTTGCATATTATACATAACCTACCCACAATATTTTTGCCAGAAAATGTTGAGTTGTGTATACCTACCTAGGTAATAGTAACTTTAATTTATGCCGTAACTTTTTCATGTCCGTGGAGTGGATCGCTGGTGACTTGTAATACAGGTTTTTCTAAAGACCTACCTCAGGCACCAGTCTTCCACAAAGCATGATCGAAGACGTTTTATCATCTTTGCTTGTAATATGTAATATTACTATAACTATGTAACAGTTATAGTACTTACTAGCTAGCTAAAATACCTTTTGTAAAAACTGTGAGATAACCTTTGTGGAAGAAAAATAAATGCTATTATTATTATTATATATATCCTGTGAAATTTAACCAAATGTAATAAAGCGACTATGATATTTTAGTAATTTTATGTTTTGCAATAACGCATGCTCTGCGGATAGCATTAAAAAAATTAAAAAAAATCAAGAGGCAAAATTTAAGTCATTAGCGGGAATAAAATATGTTTCTCCTCTCTCCGAATACGAAAAATAATAATAATAAGAAATTACTACTTGTATTTTGAAATATATGCCAATATAAACTTCTATACTGTATATAAACTTTTATTTATTTATTTATTTCTTAGGAAGACCAACAGTATAACAAATATCTTAAATATAACTAATAACAACAGATAACCAATTATAGGTCTTCACGGATAGCTATCTTATAAATGACATCCAAATAATGAATACTAGGATACAACTTAGTCTAAACATTATAAACAGTTAGTTGAAGAAGTTTATATCTATGGAGGCTTGTTAATGGCTTTTCTTACTTAAGTTACTAAACCTGTTTCGTAAGGATAGCTGTAAGCCCCCCAAATAAAAATAAAAATAAAATAAGAACTATCTGCTCAACAACCACCTAGCCGATGCAATGCTTGTACAAAATAAGTCAAGTTTATCTCACACGTAACATGTAATAATTTTACCTTTATTTGTTTTATTTAGATTTTAGAATAATAATAATATGAAATATAAGGAAATACTGACCATGGAAGTACAACCTGTATATATACTATATTATTACAAACTCTAGAAGAATGGATAGTACGATTTTTTTAATTCGATCAAAGTATATGTCAGTTATCGTCTCAGGTATAAAAGAAAAAAAACGGTCGACAACTAACGTTTGGGCGCATGAAGGTCTGTTCCCTATCTGTCTTACAAAATCTGTCAAAACTGACAGTTTTGCTGTTACAATCAACAGTGCTGAGTTCATTGCTACAGAAGATACGTGATCGCCCTTCAGATGTATGATTTCTGTCTTGTTACGACGGCATAGCGTTGGAAAGAGTAATAACTAAAGAACTTTTAATAAAGCTTAATTCAAAATGGTTTTTAGTTTTTTCTGTTATTAATTTAAAAGTTGTCACTTTTCATAACATTTACACAGATTTCCAACATTTACACTATGAGAGCTCAGAAGTTTTTTTTTTATATTAATTGTATCAAGTAAGTATTTATTTATTCGAATAAGGATACACTGCAGAATAAAAGCATAAGTTATTTTGTGGTATAACACCATAAACAAGATTCCGAATGATTTAAAAAAAAGCTATAAATTAACATATCTAAACTACCGTGATACTTAGGATATATGATCTATCCGTGATAACTAGAGCATTATCCCTCCAACCCCTCCAAAAATTCCTGTCGGTCCATGCACCAAACACCCTGTATACTTCGCTAGTACCCTGCCAAAAATCGATATTATTATTTTGAGGTTATAAAACAACCTGAGTCGTTCCGAACCTAGGAGTAAGTTAAAGCAACCAAACAACTACACTTTGAGGCTTGGAACGCGGACCTGACCAAGTAATATAGCTTGCTACATATTAGTAATCTCTAATCTATTACATCCTCTTAGCTCTAATCTGTGAAGTAATATTTTGTTCTAGCTACATATGATTAATCTGTGAGTTTATTCCTCCATTTTGTTTTGTCGTGTCGTAAAACTCGAAAAGTTAATAAAATTCGCACATCATTTGTGCAATAAACTTTAAAGGTCTAAAATAACGTATTTACCGATTTTAAGTTACTTTTCACTCCCAAAGTTCATCTAAATGGCTTAAAACTCAAAGATCACTACAGGCTTCATACCTTCACGTCTATATGTTTATTGTACAACATTTACGCGCGTAAATTCAAATATGTTGGGGAAGAGAATGCACCATAATAGTAAAGGGAGGCTAGCGAGCAAAGGACATGATAACGGCAAACCTTCTAGCCCTGGACTTTCTCCGTACACAAAGCCTGCAAAGATTCCCGGAGCAATTTCAGCTGGGAAAATAAAGGTGGAGACATGTCCTATACCTTATATAAAAATACAAGACAATGCGGTTCATTTGCCTCGTTTCACAGCAGTAGCTGCTAGATCAGCCGATGAAACTATTGGAATGGATGAGCTTGATGCTCTACAACTGGAACTGGAATCAATGCTCTCCAACACTGCCCTTCGGATAAGATATTTTCAATCAGAAATAGAAAGTATTGATACAAATGAATCAAAAAGAGAAAAGAAAGGTAAAGCCGCTGGTAAACAACTTCAATGCTCTGTCAAAAGAAAATTCCAGGAAGACAAAATGGTGAAGTCAAAAGATTCCAAGCTATCCAACCAACCTAAAGTCCCGAAGTTCAAAAACTTTTCAAATAGCTCATCAGGACCTCATAGTTATCAAAACGATCTTATGAATTCTGACAATTCCGTAAAATTAGAACTTTCTCAACTAACATTACCAAAGAATAATATTCCATACAAATTTTGGAACTCAGTGGAGCCGTACTGTGCTCCAGTAACATTAGATGATATAAAATTCTTGGATTCCTTAATGGCACAAAGCAGTAATACAACTCTTCCACCCATACCACCATTAGGACGGCACTATTCTGAAGTTTGGGCAGATGAACATCTTGCAGAAGACCAAAATGCTTCAAACCCTCATAAGCAAAAATCTTCAATGTCCCCAGAAGCTACTAGCATTCGCAAAAAATTAGAAAAATCTAATGAAAATATGATAACTGGCCCATTGACACAGAGGCTTGTGTCTGCACTGATGGAAGAAAATGCCATGGCATATGAGGTACCTGATATTAAAGTTAAACAGTTGACGACTACTAAGAATAGCTACAAGAATTCCTTGACATTGGAAAAATGCCTGCGTAAGGAACTTGTAGAGCAAGGAATCTTGGACCCAGAAGATTTGCCACCACTGACAAATCCAGCTGATGATGAAATATTGGCAGAAATTAAAAAATGTCAAACGGAATTGACTGCAGTGAGAAAAGAGAATTGCCGTAATCTTAAAAATTTGATTGGACTGTGCAAACAAGAGATGATTAGACTGAATTTGAAGAAACAGCTGGACCAAGTTGATGTTGAATGTATTGATATTTACAAGAAAATGGTAGCTGCCAAGCAGAAGAAGCGACCTATTACTAAAAAAGAAAAAGATGATGCCTGGAGAGCTATCAATGAGCAAATCAGGCTAAACAAAGAAATTAACATGTTGCCTCCAACAGGACCCAATACAAGCTAAATCATGTCAAGTATTACTTTTATATAACCATGTGTTGTTGATTTTAATATTTGTAGTAGTTGGTGGGTAGGTACACTTTCATTAATATATGAAAAGCTTTAAAATAAAAGAATTACCAACAGTGCTCAGAGTAGTTTATGTATTCTGGAATTGAAGAAAAGCTACTCCTACTATCCTAAGCTGTAGTTAGCCTCTTTGTAACAAGAAACCTTTTTTATTATGATAGGCTATTATTTGACCACTATCTCACCTGATGGTAAGTGATGATGTCATCAAAGATTACAATTTATTCAGGCTAAACCAGAATTATTGGGTCCCAAGGACAACTCTCAGGACACTTTGTTAGGTACTTGGCAACAGTTTTTAGCTAGCCAAGTGGGCATTTGCAAAAGCCCTAGAACCATACTATAATGTCCACCATCCTAAGACAACAACTTAACATGTTTTCAACAAAGCATGAAACTGTTCAGTAGTAAGGCATTAGCGGTCACCCATCCGGATCATTGCTTATGCACATTGGATGTTGCTTAAGTTGATCAGTTCTTAATAGCTAAGTTAGCTATGCTACAACTGGTACAAGAACTTCACCTCCAAAATAATAACTGATGTTGGTATTAGACTGTATATTTTGAATCCTGGTATATCAAATAATGAAAATACCAGATATGTCTACATACAACCCATGATCACACTACTTGAAAACTAACTGGTGCTCCAGGAGAACTGATACTATGATCCACTTCTCTCAAAAAAACAAATTAATATTTTTATGTTTGCAATAACGCATGCTCTGCGGATAACATTACAAAAATACGAGAGGAAAAATGTTGTCATGTGCGGGATTCGAACCCGCGTCCATCCCTTTAGCATCCCCTTTAGCCGGGGTATGCTCTAATCCAATTGAGCTAACATGACAATGAGTCATAATTAATTTTTTTGTTATCGTTCTTTAAACCATCGTATTGGGATGGAGCGACATATATAGTCCAACTTACGTTGTACCTACTACAAACAAGACTAATTTTGCAATTAGCTTTAAACTTATTAATGATGATGCAACCCTATAATTATATTTTTATGTTTGCAGTAATGCATGCTCTGTGGATTACATTACAAATTTACGAGACGAAAAATTTAAGTCATGTGTGGGATTCGGACCCGCGGTCCATCCACCCCTTTAGCCAGGGTATGCTCTAATCCAATTGAGCTAACATGACAATAAATGATAACTCCAATTTTTCTTATCGTTCTTTAAACCATCGTATTTGGATGGAGCAACATCTATAGTTCAACTTACGTTGTACCTACTACCTACTACAAACAAGACTAATTTTGCAATTAGCTTTAAACTTGTTAATAATGACGCAACCCTATAATTTTAATATTTTGATGTTTGCAATAACGCATGCTCTACGGATTTCATTACAAACTTACAAATTTACGAGACGAATAATTTAAGTCATGTGCGGGATTCGAACCCGTGTCCATCCACCCCTTTAGCCGGGGTATGCTCTAATCCAATTGAGCTAATATGACAATCAATCAATCAATTTATTTCAGATAATTCACAATCCATAGATAAATATTACATTCGATCATTAATAAATGCTTAAATTAAAATTAAAAAATAAAACCCAGGAGTTTTTGAATCGAAAGTAAAAAGCTCCTTTGCTTTAATAAAAGTGCTTCACCGCAAACCGATGAACAAATTCAAATTCAAACAAACGAAGTCGCGGGTACAGCTAGAACCTAACGTAAAAGCTCCTATTAACGACCCCCTAAAATGTGTACTCTATTAACGATCTAATGTTTAAATCACTCATATTAGACGTAATATAGGGTTCCAGAAAAGTCATACCTTAAAAATTAGTTACGTATTTTTGTTGGACAACAAAAAGAGTAAAGTTTGTGTGTTTAAATAGCCCGTGAAATAAATAATTTGACAGTGAGTGGGACGTGCCCAAGTCAGACGCACTTTTCATAGTGTCGCGTCTCCAGCCACGTAAGTACACCTAAATATTACTTAAGGAATATAACACACTAAAAATGGATTTGTCTTCTTGCTATCACATTACAACTGTAACGTATATATTCGTTTTCTAAACTAACTCTTAATTTAATACTTTTTATTGGTTTTTGTGTTATAAAATCATGTTTTAATTTAAGGCGGTAATGGAATCCAAATTTCAAAACTTGATCCTAATAACGACCCATGGCGTTGTTAAATTTTGAGAACATTTAGTATTTTAAAATAATATCTGTTATAAACTACTTCATTTCATTTTATTTTTTTCTTGTTCAATTCTTAAAATTACTTTACTTCGTTAGATCTATTAACGACAAAGCTATTTCCTAAAGTTTTTCGTCAAAACTCGATTCAACGTTAGACAATATCCCTATTATTATAATGATATTATACTGTAAATAACCTTTATTATCTGAATTAAAGACTAACTGACCATAAATAATATAGCAATGAGATCGAATTTTACAGTATTCCATAGAGCGAATATTTTATCTGTTTATTATTAATTTAATTGGTCGCTAATAGAATATTGTAACCTTCATAGTTGATTATATTACCGACTCACAGCTGTGACGATATTTTTGGTAATATTACAGTAAAGGTATTTTGTGATTGTATTACAGATAAAAATATTTTTGTTACTGATTTATAATATCTAATTAGCTTGTAGGTAATTAAAAACTAAGCATTTAATTATTCGAAGACTGTTTTCTGAGACTGATTTTATTTTTTATTAATTAAAAATTAAAAATAACTAAAAATAAGTGCTCTTAGCGTTGCAATAAATAATTATGTTCATATTGCAATAATGTTGATCTCATAACTATTTTTATTATATAATAAATACCATAAAAACGATTTTTTATTTTATTTAATAGTATAGAAGAAGTGACAACTTCGTAGCGGTCGGTAAAAGAAGTAGAAAAATCGGTAATAGAATCTTGCCGCATTCTATGGGTCGGTAATAGAATCAACTACTCTTTTGGATAAAATAATTATTTAATAAACCTTGTGTTATTGAATATTGAATTTAAGTACTGAATTGCAAAAAATACTTCGTTGAGATTAATTATAAATTATAACATCTTTCCTAACATAACAGCTTATATCTATTTTTTTTAAGTGAATCCTAAGACAGCTAAAACTGGCGGTAATAGGAGCATTTACGTTAATAAATATAAATACCTAATGGATTTGTTGACCCATACCACGGTAATATTAGCTACCCATACTCACAAACTACGTATAGATGCTAACGCATCCCATACTATAGAAGACGTAAACCAAATATTATTGTCTATACCCTACTTTGCCCATTACCAACCAATTAGACCGGTAGCGCTAGGTTTTTAGGTTTCAAAAATATTAAGTTGTTTATGTTTTGCATATAGTTTCCTCACCATTTGCCAAACCTTATACAGTAGTTTGTGTCATATTAGGTGCTTGCTTAGGTAGAAATTTAGGTATTTGTCTTTGCGAACATTATCCGACGAAAATAAAATTCAAGTTGAAAATTTGTCTTTCATGATAATAAAGTAGTATTATATGTACATATGTATTTTATGCATGGAAGTAATAAGTACTACGTACAACAGGTTACTACGGTTTTTGCTTGCTTTTTACACTCACGTCATTTAGGTAGATACTTACCTACTGGTCCTTGTGTTATACGACATGTAGCTGGACTGAGATAAAATTACAATACCTATTGTGGTATATTTCATTAATTAGGTAAGAAAAGAACAGTTAAGTTTGCATTTAAGTTTAATTTTAAATCAGATATTGTTAAATAAAACAGTCTTGTGAAGTTTCTGCCTCAAACCCAGCTTATTCCTTATACGTTACATTGACTCTAATTTTGCATTATGAGTTAAACAAACATTAGGATCTTTAGGAAATCTGAAATTGAAACAAAGTTATTTTAATAGAGAAAGGAATAAAAAATGCATAGGTATTTAAGTTATTTGTTCTTGAACTAGGATTGGATAGTGACCCGACTTCTCTTTGACGGCCATCATCGTAAAGATGGTCGGTGACGAGAGGTCGTGGAAGGGGGTGGCCTCGTTTTCTGAGACAATCGTCTCACAGGGGTGCGTTCTTATTTGTCGTCCGACGACGTCCGACGACGCCCCGAGCGTTTTTATATGCCCGGAGCGATCGTCCGATGATCTTCCGGAGCGTTCTTATACATCGCTCGACGACGCACCGGTCGCCCCACGAAATCGGTGGATAAATATCGCCCTGACGTTTCATTTGACAGTTGGGACTTGATTTTTCTTTGTTTTAAGTTACTTTTTGTTAACGTAGACTTCTGTTTACAAAATTGTATTATTATTATTGTTATATTATGTATGTTTGTTTTAGTTGTGTGTCGTGGAAAAGTACATAATTGTAAATACATTTCTTCTGGGTCAGTGAAACATTTAAAGTAGTGTTCTTGATACAGATATGATACAGAGCCGTTCTTAAAAGGCGGATGACGAGCGTCGCTCTGCTTGGAGCGATCATCCGTCGTCGGACGACAAATAAGAACGCACCCCAGAGGGAGGCGGAGGAGCGGGAAAGGGAGAGAGATCCTCTCTCTGTCCCGCTCCGCAGAGCGCGGACACGGAGGCGAGTCGATCATACTCGCAATCATCACTTACCATCACGTGTAATTGTAGTCAAAGGCTTAACTATCAACAATAAATAAAAAAAAAAAAAAGAAGGATTAACTAGTCATGCATGGTCACCGTAATTCTTCACTGACAAATTATGTTTAAAACTATTACCTGTGAAAAGATGAACCATAATCAGGATAATACTCGCTTCCGCAAACCTCCACGACACAAATTCTCCCCATTTTTATTAAAATTCTTCAAATATATCACATAATCAAAAAACACACCACTATTAATGTCGAGTGGGGTTGTCAGGTCAGGTGTCCGTATTTCATACAAATAAAAGAAAACCTATACGCCAATCGCAAATTTTTTGCGTTATTAAGGCTTTACACGTAGCAACAAATAATATTGCTTTAACATGTTGGTAATCAATTATTATTAATATTTAGAAACATTTTAGAAGTAAATGTTTTTACTTCATTACAATACTTTAATCGTATTTTTTTCTACAAACAACGAAAGGATTGAAATCAACTTAACTCTGGCAACTCTAAGACACTGTTAGAACGGGACACAGGGTTCAGTGGTAGCCTTCTCACTCGGCTTCATTTTTATTTTGCGCGCAACAAGACTCTTACGACCTTAGCATAAGGTTTTATGTTTTTTATTTTAGCTGCATGATGCACAGATAGAGCTCATTCCTGTTGTACTTAGTACTTATTACTTCCATGATTTTGTGTCATTTCTCTCCACGGGAATACTGATATTTAACCAGTACCTACCTACTATGGTGCCTAAACGGTTTTAAAAGAATATTATAATAGGTCAAATGGGTGTTACTAGTTTCAGCTCACTGGTATCCGTTGTACATAACGTTTTGTGTCGAATTCATCCATGGCATTTAAAAAAATATATATATTTATTCGAGAACACCCCGTAAGAGCCACAAAAGAAAATACAAGTTATTCGATTTTACTTCTCAAATTCAAATTCAAATTCATTTATTCAATTTAGGCGTCTACGACGCTCTTATGAAGGTCAATTACAAATTTTAATATTGAAATATTCTACATTGTACTGCCACGTTCAGCAAAAAAAGTTTATAGAGCCACTGCGAGAAGAACGGGCAAGAAACTCGGGGCCATTCTTTTAAACGTCTTTTTACAATGTGTTATAAACAATATAATACAATTATTACAATATTTGTTTAAATTACGTAGGAGACATGTGATGGCTTGGCAGAGGTGGAATTTTCCAAGCATTTTTGTCGTTTAAGTAATCACAAACTGTGTAGTAGGATTTCTTCATCAAAATATTTTTCACATGCAATTTGAATTTTCCTTCTGTGAGCATTGTAATATGTTCGGGAATTTTATTATAAAACCGCACACAATTACCTAAAAAGGACCTTTTATTTGTCTTTGCTAATCTAAAACATGGTACCGTTAATTTATATTTGTTCCTAGTGTTGTAATGATGGTTGTCACTGTTTAATTTAAATTTACTCAAATTTTTCCGAACATACATAATATTTTCAAATATATACAGACTCGGTAAAGTTAATATATCAATTTCTTTAAAAAGATCCCTTAGAGATTCCCTAGGATCCATTTCATATATGGCTCGAATTGCACGCTTTTGTAAGATAAAGATTGTCTCTATCTCAGCAGCAGCTCCCCACAGCAATACACCATACGACATAATACTGTGGAAGTATGCGAAATAAACTAGCCGTGCAGTAGCTACATCTGTTAACTGTCTTATCTTACAAACTGCATATGCAGCAGAACTAAGTCTTACGGCTAGATCATGTATATGTGGATCCCACTGTAAAGTTGAATCCATTTTGATTCCCAGAAAGACTGTCGCTTTGTCAATAGAGAGTTTATCTAGGCCAAGCTTAATGTTTGGTTCAACATAAGGAACATTTGGTAATGAAAACTTTAAACATTTGGTCTTTTTTGAATTTACCAGAAGATTATTAGCGGCGAACCATCCAGAGATCATAGATAACACATTATTTACATGAATGAGTTCACTATCTTTCCTATCTACTTTAAAAATCAGAGAGGTATCATCCGCGAATAAAACAATATCACAGAAATCTTTGACCATGCAAGGCAGATCATTAATATACGCTAGGAACAGAAAAGGTCCCAAAATTGAATTCTTAAATATTATCATAGATTAAAGAAATACTATTCTGAATTTGTGTCGTTTATATTCATGGAATATTATTCATACCTACCGTAATGGTACCTACAGAACGCACCGCCGCGCCGCCGCGTCCGTCGCGCGTATCCGCCCGCTTGTGCCGCAAACATTCTTTATTTTTGGTGTTAAATTGCCATGCAAGGAAATGACACAAATTTACAGTGTCTATTTTCCATGCATGTACAATATTGAATATGTGAACCTAGGACGTGTCCATTTTATGTTAGTTTGAGTGTCTAGAAAGGCAAGAATGTGCGTGAGTAGGGAAGTGATTACTAGGGTAGAAAATATCGATAAAAAAGTGCACAAATATATGTAGTACACACTGGGAAAGTGTTAATAAGAAAACAATTGGAATGGGAAATTTACGATACATTTTGAACTTTTTTTATTCAGTTTTCGAGAACATCGTTTCATTTAAGATAAACTTCTTTAACGAAATAACGTTGGATCTTATGTTTAATAATAATTCACATAACTGATTATTTTTGTGTGCTATATTTTTATTAGTAAAAAAATAAATTAACAAAAAATTTTAACCGACTTCAACACTTCAAAGTATGAAATAACTTGTTGAATTCGGTACCATGATAGTCCAAAACTTACCTATTATCACAATACTGTGCGCATAGTACCGACCTCGACAAGTTATTTCAAATTTTTGAGTGTTGAAGTCGGCTCAATATTTTTGTGTTTTTTTTTACCCATTTTAGTGATCCTTGCTCGATTAAAATCGATTTTCATTCACTGCCAATTACTTATATCATCAAGCAAGATCGAATAAAACTTTTTAGTTATTGGAGTGTATCTCAAAAACAACTTCACTGATTTCAATGAAATTTAAATGGGACCACGTTGAGAGCATATTCTTTCGAACGAAAAAAATTTTGATTGGTCCACAATTGGCGGATATATCGACAAACAATATTGACGACTGAAAAACTTTTCAGTTATTGGAGTGTAATTCAAAAACAGCTTCATCGATTTCAATAAAATTTAGTTGTAAAAATAAAATAAAACATAGCACACAAAAATCAAGCTTCCTATTAGTAAAAGAATTTTCAAATTAGAATAAATAGACTCAGAGATACTTAAGAATTACTAATGAGTTAATGACCTTTAAAGAGCATTGATTTTTTAATAAAGTTTCTGACACTGTTCTCTACTACTGCGTTCTTCATCATGTAATGAATTCTTAGTTTGAAATACTTTTCACAGATTGATTTAATCAGTAAATATTTATGATCTTCAAAGAAGCTAAAGCTAAACAGGTGTTCACTTAAAGTTTGAAAGACATTCGCATAGTTATTTGATTGCATTACTTGCAGTATTACGTCACGTATCATTTTATATACATCTTTGTTATTAAGTTTAGTATCTAGTGGTTATTTATTTTTTAATTATTTATCTGTAGTGGTTACATATCAAACATTTTCGCATAATTTGCATATAAAATATACGTCATTACTTGGGTATAGTAAACCTCCCTTATCTTTGAAAGAGGTCAATGAAACTTTTTTCGTGCCCTGTAATGCTGTTAAGCTTTTGACCACAAACCCTGATATGTAATAAATTACTTCCTGGACATATTCTGTCAGTTGGCTTGGGTCATTCATGTAACAATGATCATCATTATATGTGTATTCTTGTTAAGTCATCTTTTCTAAATCTTCTATCATTCTATGCTGTGCTAGAGAGTTATTTATATTTTGAACATATTCTGATTTTTTGGAGAAATTTAGGATATGTATTTTCTCTAAAGGAATACAATTTCCTTCCGCAAATTTAAACTCGGCGTGAACTAGCAACTTTTTATACGCCGTTCTAAATTGTTTTGCGGAAGGGTTGTAGTTATAGCCAACCATTGATCTAATTGCACCAAAAAAAAGCTCGAGATGATCCTGGGACAATTTGTATGTACATATAAAGCTTAGTTTGTGGTTATCATGGTCGTGCAAATAACCGCAAAGATCTTTTATTGACTAAGCAAATAATAAGGCCTATGAATCCAATTTTTCTTTGCAAGTTTACGACCAGTGTACCATCAGTACATTTTATTTTCTTTAAGTACTCGGTTCCATCATGTATTAGTTGTAAACTTTGCGCAAGATTTCGAGGTATGGTTGCTTATTTGTATCCATAAGTGTTGAGATTTCGCGAATTTAATAAATCGAATATGATATATATTTTACAAAATCACATGTTGCTTCACAGCCAGCAAATTCACTGAGTTTCATTTTATTCCGACAAAATAATAATGCATCTGCCACTGATTGGCTTAAGAGTTGTGCAGCTAATTTGACTTTCATTTTTTTGTTTGACGTACACAATGTGTCCTAGTCATATTTTATAAGCCAACTGCAACTGTTCTTCAGTTTGGAGTTGATGTAGTAACTCAAAATACTTAAAAGATATCTTATTGCCACCATCATCATAGATTTCTTTTTTATCACCCAAAGCGATAAAAAAGTACTGATTTTAAACAATGGCAAGGGTCAAGCAGAATAAAAATCTTAAAACCATTATATTCAAACCGTGTTTTAGGATTTTCCAGATCCAGATTGCAGCCAAGATGTTTAGCCATTGCAATATTGTTAGGAGCGCCATCGAACGTCAAAGAAACTATGGTGACATTACACTCACTCAATAGATCTAGACAGCGACGTACCAGTTCAGCTTTTTGCATGCCAGTTATTCCATTTATCAGAAAATAGCCAACTGGTATCTTAAATGACCCATTTAAGCAGGTCACCATAAA
The DNA here is from genome assembly GCA_963854805.1 of Plagodis dolabraria. Lineage (NCBI taxonomy): Eukaryota > Metazoa > Arthropoda > Insecta > Lepidoptera > Geometridae > Plagodis > Plagodis dolabraria. The sequence goes on from OY978457.1 coordinate 11,876,259, forward strand.
CGTAAGTGCTTCAGTGGCTACCGGAACACAATCATTTTCAACATTGTTTCGTACATTTACGTAGCCATGAGAGTTATGGCCATCCCACTCGATACATTTTCTAATAGCCATTTCATCCATAGTTAATGCACCAATTATTGGTTGATCCTTTGATTTGGCTTTAAGTGTCTCAAAAGATTCTTTAGTAAAGCCTGGGTGTCAATCAACGCCTTGATACCATTTGCTTATGGGTTTTGGATGGGGTAAGCAAGTATCAAAATAAGTCCGTACGTATTTATATGCGCGTGGTGACAAAAAGTGTAAAGTTAGTGCAAATTTTCTCAGTTCAGGTGAATATTTTTTTGGAAGGGATGCTTTGGTATGTTTTTTCTGTAACCTTAGAAGCAAATCTTTATTTTTGTCTCCTATACTAGACAAAACATCTAAAGATTCAGTATTTAGTAATTCTCTGCACTTAAAATCATTTATTATATTCATTAACTTAGCATTTTTTTAATAATTCTGCGTTTACTTTCTCTTAAAGTTTTTATGAGTTTAAGACGCCGCAAAGCCGTTGTCCGCGCTTTTGTTAAAGATGTCAACACTTTGTAGTGCTCGCCGAGGCGTTGTAGGCAGATCTTCTTTCTTAACACCACTAGCTTCTATTCTTTTTCGTTTCCTTGGTGTCAGTTCCAGGTTTTCATTTTTCTGTTTTCTTTTTTTGGCTGCTGACAGTTGATAATATCTGGGATATCCTTCAAAAATTACGGGTGCAGCATCTGTTTTAAGTTTCTTGATTGATAACCCAGTCAAAAAACTGGATTTTTCTAAATGTTTAGAACATAACCTGGAGTATTTAGTCGGCTCCCAATTTTCCCGTCTCACAGCCTTTATCCACTGATCTCTGATTTCCGGACATTTTGGAAACCTATAACAACATAATTTATTAAAATATGGTATAAGATTTCTATATATATAGATATAAGATTTCTATATATATAGAAATCTTATTTCTATTTCTTATATATTCTATTTCGACCTTATTTATCTAGTTATTCTTCGAACAGTAGACCTCGCGAGTGGGTAGGCATTGGGAACAGAGAGGCAGGCATAATATATACGCCGGTAAAACGGTTGACCGGCCGGTATTGACGGTTGATTATGATGTGTTATTCCAGGACCTGAAGTATCTACATACCGTTTGTGCATAAAAGAGTAACTAACATTCGTGCGCACAAACTTTCACGTTTATAATATTACCAGGATAACATCGTCACGCTTTTTCCCCGTAGGCTTGGCAGAGGTGTAGAAACATCCAAACATCCACGTTTCACCAGATGTTTTTAAGTCCCATGTAATAGGGAGTTAGCGTATTGCCATCTACCGGGCATAGTACCAGACTTCGGACTGGATTGTGTTTTTATTGTCACAAAATCAAATATCTGACCCAGGAATAGAAACCAGGACCTCGGGATCACAAGGCAAGCGTTAAAACCGCACGGCTAAAGGGGCAATTTATAATATTAATAAGATATATATATATATACTAGTATTATTTAATATATATTTATCATTTTATGGTCAACGTTTCGCTTATTGTATTTTTTTATATAGGTACTCGTTTAAGGCAAGGACATCGACCAATCTGTACAATATTTTGTCGATATTTATCGACAAAATATTGCACAGTTGTGGTACATCACTAGCCGCGAGGCGTAAAACAATGCTATCAATATACTTAAATTAAAGCTATATATCAATAACTATTTACCACCACTTGGCAATCATATGACAAAAAAATGTATATTACATAACCGGAATGAATATTTTGCTTTATAATTGGTTATTTTAGATAATAAATGCCCACAACAACTTACGTGTGAAATGATAATTCTGGATCTTTTACTCCTCCTTTAGTTGTTCTTGATGGTCAAAACACAGCACAACACGACATTATTTAACAATGTAACTGCGGTATTCAGTCTTTACAGCGATATTACCATTTAATTATACTTATAAATATGATGCATCGCAATGTTGTGGCCTACAAGCCGGTCAAAAAAAGACACCAAGCGCGGGGCTGTCAATTTTACTTTAGCTTTCTCGTTTACTCTATATGACAATCTGTGTAATAGAAAGAGAAGCTAGACTCTGTGTTTACACACTGAACGTCAGAGTGCCAACGTCTCATCGCTACGTCCATTGTGATACATCGTCCTAGATGTGAACCCTAATGATTATAATATTTTTTTGAAGCGTTGGTAGTATAAAAAACCAAAATTTTAAAACATCTAAAAATTCCATGATCTAAAACGGCACAAAATTATTTATTGGCCATATTTAGGTGATCCGATGAAGTTAATATTTACCATTTCAATTGTAATTTTTTTTGACATTGTTCTAACATACTGTCCTTTTGTCTGTTTGCACTGGATGAAAATGACACAAACTGGGTTTGCACACTACGTAGGCTATCTTAGACACGATGCCATTATATTTTTAAACTATAAAATAATTTTGGAAGGTTTGATTTGAATCAAACAAATTAGCCACAAATCATTGAATTGCTGAAAATGCAAGTGACAGATGTGGCACAAAACGCAATAATAAGCTTTATAGTTACGACTGTATCCACATGCAAGAAATTAGCAACTTTAGATTTTTTTTTAACTTATGACCCCAAAATAGCTTAGCGCTATCGGACTAAATACCCATATAGGTACTTAGGTTTTGTTCGCTATTTTTTTGTCTATAAAGAGTTAGCTACTGAATATAGAAATAACGAATAAGTAAAAATAAGGAAACAAATATTGTAAACTCGGTCGTTGGCCGTAATCTCTCCCCTCATTCCTAATTGGCCGTAATAAATACATTCGGAGCGGGGAGGGGCCGGGCGTAGCGTACACTCATATCAATGATGTCAATGTCAATCAAATGTGGTACGATCTAGGATCTAAATGGTATCAAGATCTAACGATAGTAAATGTTACCATACTGAATTGGCCTATCTATCAGCTTATCACACAAAAATATCAAGCATCTACCGCAATAATTCACGTCACCATAAATAAAAATCTCATCGTACTCGGTGAAGTATAGGTGAAAAATAAAAAAAAAGTTATACCTCCGAAAATACGAAAAATCGCGGAACATACATGGGGGTGATTCAGATAGCCCTCTAGGTCCTCTACCTCCCAGCTACAGTATATATTTTAAACCAACTAACTACTTTTAACCAACAATAAATAGTTCAAAAAAATCTTAACTGTCGCCCGCTGACATTTTATTTTTACCGGCAACATCCCAAATAGGCTTGTTTTTTTAGTATATATTTAACTATTTCGTATAATCAGTATATTTATACCATCTAGCCCTTTTTTAGGGTTTCGTACCCATAGGGTAAAAACGGGACCCTATTACTGAGACTTCGCTGTCCGTCCGTCCGCCCGTCCGTCTGTCACCAGGCTGTATCTTAAGAACGGTGATAGCTAGACAGTTGAAATTTTCACAGACGATGTATTTCTGTTATCGCTATAACAAAAAATACAAAAAGTTGGCCAAGTGCGAGTTAGACTCGCGCACGTTAAAACAAAAAAAGGTTAATATAGTTATGAAGTCTAATGTTGTATAGCTAATGGTACGGAACCCTTCGTGCGCGACCAAGTGCCAAAGTGCCAAGTGCCCAAGTGCCAAGTGCGTCCGAGTCGCACTTGGCGTATTTTTTAAACATTCCTCACCTAACCGGTTGTCTGGAAAAGACCACTTATAGTGATAAGACCGTCAATATCATACATCTCATGTCCTATAAGTTATTGTAAATATTTGTTTTGTATGCAACAAAGAATATCTATTTAAATTTAATAAATATATAAAAAAATATTATGTAATATTTTTAGGTCATAAGTAGATACCTATAGTTAAATTATTTATTTATTTTTGTATTCGTATATGTAATGTTAATTTTTTCTTTTAATGTACAATATATAAAATATACTTTTGTATCGTATTTATTACATACAAAATATATAATGAAAAAGTAACCAACCACAAAACATCGAAACTGCTCAATAAGTACTCATTATTGATGATGTGTTAAACTTTTAAATTGAAAATTATCATAAATAATTTTATTTGACAGTCCAAAATAACAAATAATTTTTTAAAATATTATTACCTATATTATGTTATGCTTTTAATATTTTTAATAAATTAAAATCAAGTGAATTAACAATGTGCAAATTAACATTGCAGACAGTTCAACAAAGATATAATTGGGTGCAGTTTAACGCTCTCTTCATGCATTGATATCGAGTTTTGCATCCTGTTTTACATTTAGTTAGTTTCAAACAAATACTGACTACAACAGGGTTGTCAGACCAGTGTTGTATCCAATGGTCTTCTTCCTCCCTCCAGTCACAGGTAGTGGTAGCCACTGGACAACATTTGTTGAGGAACCAATGCCTGGCCCCAAACCCCTTGGTTATATTGCACGTAATATGTGATGGTGTAGGGCGGCTTATGTTGGGGGTATATTGCCGATCTTTATTTGTAAATAAAAAATGCTGGAATTCATTGACTGTTATGCAAGGACTTGATCTGAAAGATACACAGATAAGTACTTATAGTATTAATTGTAAACAACACGTGCACTTCTAGATAATACTTTTATATCGTCAGTTTTACTCTCACCTGTCGTACGAGTTTACGCATTATTGGATTTGGTTTGGCGTCTTGGGGATCACAGTTTAAGATATCAGTTCCCCAGAGGGTGCTGCTGCCTTCGTTCCAGAATTGTACCCTTAGTCGCCTCTTACAACACTCACAGGTAGAAATGGGGGGGGGGTGACATTATAAGCCGGCACCACACGGGCAATCTTTATGTATATAAGGGACAAAAATGTTCTCAATATATTCTACGAACTTCCGCGATTGCCCAAATAACCATTCCTAAATTCTTATGCAATTTGTGCCTTAACATACTTATGATATACCACGATTGAAGTCGACTAGCTCTCACAGACTGTTGAGGGAGGGAGTGGCAATACATATCATATTACTCTAGAGGTTTTTTTTTTTATGCCTGATAGGTTAGCCTTAGACCACTATCTCACCTGATGGTAAGTGATGATGTGGTCGAGGATGTTGTTCAGACTAACCTAGAGTTACTGGCTCTCAAGAACAGCTGCCGGAACACACCGTTAGGTGCTTGGCGACAGATTTTCAACTTGAGGGTGGTAGCTAGCCAGGCGGGCATTTACAAAGTGCCCTACCACCATGCTGTAACGACTGCTATCCTAGACAACAACCGGGACCGACGGCTTAACGTGCTCTCCGAAGCACGGAAGCGCTCAGTAGTAATGTCACCAACGGTCACCCATCCAAGTCATGACCGCGGCGGACGTTGCTAACTTTGCTGATCGATTCAGAATGGCTAAGCAAACTTGGCTACGAGCACTTCAAAAAAGTATAAAATTGCTTTCTCTTTTCTGTGATTTAATTACTAATATAAATATGATTTTAAGAAGTTGAAATACGTAACAATTATACAAGCTCGAGGCCCACCTGATGTTAAGCAGACTAACCTCTGCCTATAACAGATGCATTTCGTCACAAGTCACGAATTGCACTGCGCCTATCCCAAGAAACATAGATGTTAAGTCTCTGTACCTGTAATTTCACTGGCTCTCAAGGACTGCTGCCGGATCACACCGTTAGGTGCTTGGCGACAGATTTTCTACTTGAGGGGGTCGCTAGCCAGGAGGGCATTCGCAAAATGCCCTTCCACCATGCAAAAAGTAACCGTAAGAGTGAAAGTAGAAAAAGCAGTGATTTGAAGTTTTTTCATTTCCTGCAAAATTGTTTCATTCTTACTGCGACTACTAAATATGGTATGTAATGTAAAATTTCTTTGGTTATATAACGTATCTTCCTAATTGGTTTTTACTTTCGATATTTTTGAGCTTTCTTTGAAACTAAATTGTACACCAAAATACAGATAACTGGCTTTTTCTTCGGCATAGAAAATAATTACCTGATTTCAATCTATGAAAAATTTAGGCCTATTAGCATCGACGGTACCCATTATAAGAAAACTACGAACATACACTGTACGAACTTGATAACCATAATTTATTCAAGAATCATTAATCTGTGTAACTTAAATCAATTTCACGTGATTTTCTTTATTAAAAAAGAGGTGAAATCTATTAACTGTTATTTTACTGCCCCCCAATTTCCTCAAATTAGGTATAAAGTTTGAGAGCCGTTGATGACGGTATGCTTGACAAGCATGTGTCCCGGTACCTACATGACATCTGGTCTCGGAGTGTAATACCTGGCGTAGTATATTATTGTACCTTGACTGTATAGATAATATTATATTACCACGCTAGGAGGAAGATAGATATTCTTCCTCCTAGTTACCACGGTAATGTTATCTTTACAGTATTTCAACTTCATAGAAACGGTCGAAACGCGAATTATACCTAATCGCCTCGATCTCGGCCTGCACTCGGCACCGCAGATAGTCTGGAGTGTCACAACGCAACTGTGCCGCAGAGACGAGCGAATAGTTTGTTGTTTAATTAACAATAACCGCGCGATTTTTTCACCAACAATAAGTTCAAGTACATATTTATTATTTACATATTACAGTCATATAACGAGTAAGATTTATTGTGCTGTTTATGGTTACATGAATTCGTCAAAAAGACATCCAGAGATAACTTTTTTAGATTACCTGCAAACTGAAAGGTAACCGTGATATAAGGTAACCGTGACTGTACTCTTAGCCATATAACCCAACTAAATTAAAGATAGTATTTCCATTTTAAAATACCTACTGTACACTTTACAGGATAGGTATATACCGGAGTTGGCTGCTTCATCGACGACAAATTTTTTAATAACATTAGTTATGTTGATGATATGGTTTGGTTGACTCCATCAGTCAGGGATCTTAAGGTAATGTTGGGTATCTGTGAGAGGTACGTGGAGGCACATTGCTCATGGTCTAAGGCACAACCAAAAAAAAAAGTGAACTGCTTATTTTCAAAGCTGGTAACAAGTTACCTGAATCAGTGCCGACAATTATTAAACTTGCAGGGTTGATTTTAGGCAGTCACCAAATTTAAATACCTTAGATATTGGGTCCGAGGATCTCACTGATGATCTCGATATGGAGAGGGAACGTAGGGGGTTGGCTGTTAGAAGCAATATGTTGACTCGTAGATTTGCAAGTGTAAGGTGATATAAAAATAACCCTTTTTAACGCGTACTGCCAAACTATGTACAAGATACCTTCAAAAATTAAAAGTGTCAAATCATTTATTACATTGAAGACCCAAGTAGCTCAAAATGTTTCAATTACAACTAAGATTTAGCAGCATTGGATCCCTCCAAATCAGCGGGTCCTGACGGCATCAGCTCACATTTTTTTATAAATTGTGCTAAAAATATAGCTGTCCCAATCTACTTTGAGACATGAACGGGTCGGAAACAGATGCGCTTATTACTATAGCTAGTCGTGATACATCGAAGGTCAATTTACCTGGCAGCCAATCTTTGAGAGCAGCGGGATCCGAGGCACGGTTCTCCGCTGGCCGACCGCAGTTAGCTGTGGGCCCAAGTAGTGAGCCAGCCACTCATGAAAGGTTGCACCGCCATCTCGCGAAAATTCCCGCGGGTTACGCCATCGTGCTGGTTTACGACCAGATGAGAGGACCCGATGGACACCTCTGGGGGGTCTCGGGCGTCCCCGCTGTCACCAGGATTGGTTCCCATAGGGTGGGAAGGCTTATTTTGTGCCACAGGTTGGTAGTATGCGCCTCGTTTCCACTTCCGTTTCCCTTTACCTATTTTCACTCCCCATAAAATGAAAGGAAGAAATAGAATTTAGGTTCAACAGTGGAAGCACGTCCTCTCCCTCCAAGTGCACCTCTCAAACATTCGAGGCTTGCACTCAAATATCAACTAGGTCCACCAAATTCAAATTCAAAATCATTTATTCAATTTAGGCGTCTAAGACGCTCTTATGAAGGTCAATTACAAATTTTAATATTGAAATATTCCAAATTGTACTGCCACGTTCAGCAAAAAAAAATTATAGAGCCACTGCGAGAAGAACGGGCAAGAAACTCGGGGCCATTCTTTTAAACATCTTTTAACAATGTGTTATATACAATATAATATGACTATTACAATATTTGTTCAAATTACGTAGGTGACAGGTGATAACTTGGCAGAGGCGGAACTTTCCAAGCATCTTTGTCGTTTAAGTAATCACAAACTTTGTAGTATGATTTCTCAATCACCACCATCTAGAGACCACACGAGAAAAGACACGTGGTGATTGTGGCGATACAGGTCAGCAGATTGGGATGAGATTTGTTGTTTTTTCGCGGCTTACCCTTGAAGCCAGGTTTGTTTTTCTCCTAGCGATCCCTCAACTTGGTCTGTGACAGATGTGTTACGTCAGGGTATGGAATTTTTCATACCAGTTTCTGTCGTCCCGCTGTCCAGAAAAGCTCGCCCATGGTTTAACGCTCAATGTGAAGATGCAGAAGCGTCAAAACATGAGGCCTACTTAGCCTGGGCTGATGCCCGAACCCGCAAATCTAGAGATGTACGTGAAAAGAAGAAAGCATTTAACCTGGCTGCCAAGTCTTGCAAAAAGGCTCTTAAGAAGGCTCGCTTCGATCATATACGCTTAACAGGGAATAAACTTGCTTCTTACCCCTCGGGTAGCAAAGCGTTTTGGTCCCTGGCGAAATCGATCGTCCCTCACTGCCACTACACTGCTGAAGAGAAAACAAATTTATTTGCTTCTCTGTTTGCAGAGTCTTCACGTTTAGATGCTGGCAATGCTGTACCTTCTAGTCTGCCAAACTGCGGGATGTTAATGTCAGAAATCCGCATTTGCCAGTCTGAAGTACGCAAAGCGTTGCGCGATTTGGACGTGAACAAAGCTAGTGGTCCAGACGGTATACCAGGTATAGTCTTGAGGATGTGTGCGCCTGAGTTGACTCCAACATTGACACGCCTCTTTCGCTTGTCTATGACGACTGGTCAAGTGCCTAAATCCTGGAAACTTGCAAACGTGCAGCCCGTGCTCAAAAAGGGTAGTCACGCAGACCCAGCCAATTACAGGCCTAATTCAATCACTTCCACTGTGTAAGACGATGGAACGTGTACTGAACCACAGGCCCTGGCATACCTAGAAGTGAATGATCTCCTCAGTTACCGACAATACGGGTTTGCCGAAACCGGTCTACTGGGGATCTTCTAGTGTATGCTACTCACATCTGGAGCGAAGCCATCGAGATTCACGGTGAGGCACTTGCTGTCTCTCTCGATATCTAGAAGGCTTTTGACAGAGTTTGGCACGATAGCCTTATTAGCAAGCTTCCTTCATACGGCCTTCCCACTGGTTTATGTGTTTGGGTTTCAGATTTCTTGAGGGATCGGTCGATTCGAGTGGTCATCAATGGCTGTTCTTCCAATCAATTGGCTATAAACGCCGGAGTCCTTCAAGGATCAGTACCCTCTGCAACGCTTTTCTGCTGCATATTAATGATCTGGTTAAGCCCGGTATTTTTGGGCACGCAGACGGCAGCACCATTGTGGAGAGTTATACATCTAACGCACGAACCAGTGCATTACAAATCCAGTCTCATAGGGAAGCGATGGTTAAGCGCTTGAACTTTTCTCTGAAGGCAGTCTCCGATTGGGGCGATGCCAATCTGGTTAAATTCAATGCTGATAAAACCCAGGCTTGTTTTTTCTCCGCCAAACGGAGCCCTTTTCAGCTGACTACTTTCAGGGATGTGTCCGTGCCGATAAGTAACCATCTCGAGCTTCTTGGCATCTCATTAACATTCGGCTCCTATGTTGAGTCTAAAGCCCAGCTGGCCTCAAAAAAGCTTGGTGTTTTGGCTAAGGTGAGACAATAGTTCACACCGGGACAGCTGCTTAATCTTTATCAAGCGCAAGTCCGGTCGTGTATGGAGTACTGTTCTCACTTTTGGGATGGTTCTGCCAAATACCAGCTGGAGACTCTGGAAGCTATTGAGAGGAGAGCCAAGAGACTCATTAACGACGACCAACTTGTAAGCAAGAGACTCCAAAGTCTCGAGCATCGCCGCAAAGTCGCTTGCTTATCGGTTTTTTTATCGGATACATTTCAGGGAGTGTGCCACGGAACTGCATGATTTGATTCCTCCATCCCCATTCTATAACCGGACATCCAGGGATACTCAGAAGCGCCACCGCTATATGGTGGATCTTCGTTCATCTTGCGAACCGCCAGGGTATGGAATACTCTGCCTGAGGCTGTGTTTCAGGTTAAGTACAATATGAGGGTCTTCAAGAAGCGAGTGAATAGGTATCTTCTGGGTAAGCGCGCTCCATCATTGATCGCATCATCATTTAACATCAGGTGAGATAGTGGTCAAGTGCTACCCATTTCGGAATAATAAAAAAAAGGGTCAAAGACTGACGTTACCAATTAAGTACCGGCTTATTTCTAAGCTTTGTATTATATCAATAGTTTTTGAAGGAGTTGTCTATGACCAAGTCTATGCAGTTCTAAGGAACTCGTTTCATGACTCGCAACATGGATTTTTGAAAGGTCGCTTCACTTTTTCCAATTTAATCTAATTTAATGACTATTTAACAGAATCAATGGAAGGTGGTGGTCAAATAGATGTCGTGTATACCAATTACAGCAAAGCATTCGACAGAATTGACCATAATACTCTAGTGTAGGTATCAGGGGTGACTTATTGAGATGGGTTTTCCCCTATATAGAGAAAAGATCTCAGGCATTAGTGGTGAGCAATTATATATCTAGCTGGATCACCATACCCAGTGGGGTACCCCAGGGTTCGTTATAAGGCCAGTTGCTTTTAGCGATTTTTACTAATGATATTCATCTTTGTTTTCACAATTCATATCTTCTATGGTTTGCAAGTCCACATTGAGTACATATATATTTATACTACCTAAATATATTCAATTCTAATTCTGTCTATATATATATAATTGATTTATTTTTAATAATCATAATATTTCAAGTGTATTCTACACTTAATACAATTTACATTTATAAAGTTTGCATTTGTCCTAAGAACAAAGATTCTAAAAGCTGCATTGATATACATTCTTTAAATTTTAGTAGGAATGTAAAAAAAAAATTCATAAGGTTTAGTTTGAACAAACTATATTTTAAGGGGGTCAAGCTTTTTGCTAACTTGTTATTTGTTATTATACATCAGTATTTTCGAATATCGACCTTGTTCACTTTAGCTAATATATTTGGTACAACCCGAATTCCATTATATTTTATAATCCGCTTTTCATTATTATGCAGATTGTACGGTAAAACTTTTCCTGGTTTTCTGGAATATCCCTATCCTCATGAATATCTAATAAACAATTATAGATGTAAAGAGAAACAACTGTCAAAATGTTGTCTTAATGTGCTCCCTTGCGGGGCTACGCTTTTTCAGCCTGTTAATTGTTCTTATTGTACGTTTTTGACATTTGAGAACTCTTGTTACCTACCTCTGTAGCATTACCCCAAACAGCAATGGAATATCTGATTGAATGTATATATGCATAGTCAGCGACTGATCAAGAGTTCAGACCGCTCAAGGCTAATTATGAATACGCGCCCCCACCAGATTGTTACCGTCGGCCTAAAAAGTAGTACTTACGTTAGTTTCGACTTTGTTTATTAGTGTGAAAATTTTAACTTCGTTCATAGTACCTCTAAAAGTTTTCAGATCGATCTGCAAGCGCAATTAACGTAACTTCGATCTGCACGACATTCGACCTTAGGGTGGTAACCGTTTTTTTAGCTGTCCCGTAACTGTACCTACATACTTAAAGGCAAAGCACCTCACGCATTATACGACCAAAATCATGTAAAGTGATTGCAGGCTACCAAGTAGAAAAGCAATTCGATGTCGTGTTTGGCCGCATGACTTGTATTGGCTTAGTTTCTATAGACAATTTAGATGTTGCGGACATTGACCATGACCGTGGTCATCTAGTGTGTGAAGTTGCTTCGACTTTAAGTATTTTTTAAAAATTTACACTTCTGTTTTTATATTTTAAAATGACGAGAGGAATCATACAATTGAAACATTTTTGCAATAGATTAATGATATATATGAAAATGTTAGTATTCGGGGTTAAAGTATGAAATTGAACCGTTCCTTTGCCGTGGTACCATTAGATAGTTCCTTTGATGGTACCACGGCAAATTTAATTTGCCGTGGTACCATTGACTCAATGGTACTACGAAAATGCTGATTTCTATTAACCGTGGTACCATTGAATCGTTAGACTAAAAAATCCGTTGGCTTTGCTTAATTCAACGGAAGCAGGATCAATAAAGAACAATTTATATGTTAATTTTTTTTATTATGATTTTGATGACAATTGGAAAAGTGAGTCCTTCATTTATGATTCGGTTGAAAATAATCTTAAAAAATATAAACAAATAGGTTTCAGATGTGACAGCTGTCAAAGTGACAGTATATGTCAGATAGATAGGTGTGATTTGTGACAGGTGTCAAAGTGACAGTTGGTTCGTATTTTATGTACTCAATTGCTTTTCGTTTTCATAACATCTGTCCCGCGATCTCATAGAGATCCTTACTTCAGATGACAGCTGTCAAATTAAAATAAGATTTATCTCGGAAACTATTGACCCTAGACCACTAGTTTCTTTGCAAAAGTGATAGATCTGATAGAGATCTATATTTCAGATGACAGCTGTCAAATTAAAATAGGGTTTATCTCGGTAACTTTTGACCCTAGACCACTAGTTTCTTTGCAAAAGTGATAGATCTGATAGAGATCTACATTTCAGATGACAGCTGTCAAATTAAAATAGGGTTTATCTCGGAAACTATTGACCCTAGACCACTAGTTTCTTAACAGATATGATAGATCTCAGAGAGATCTTCCTTCCGAATGGCAGCTGTCAAATTAAAATAGGGTTTATCTTGGAAACTATTGACTCTACATCAATAGTTTCTTTGCAAAAGTGATAGATCTGATAGAGATCTACATTTCAGATGACAGCTGTCAAATTAAAATAAGATTTATCTCGGAAACTATTGACCCTAGACCACTAGTTTCTTTGCAAAAGTGATAGATCTGATAGAGATCTACATTTCAGATGACAGCTGTCAAATTAAAATAGGGTTTATCTCGGAAACTATTGACTCTAGACCAATAGTTTCTTTGCAAAGGTCATAGATCTCAGAGAGATCTTCCTTTCGAATGGCAGCTGTCAAATTAAAATTGGATTTATCTTGCAAACTATTGGTCCTAGACTACTAGTTTCTTCAAAGGTATGATATAACTCATAGAGATCTTTATTTCAGATGACAGCTGTCAAAATATAATATATATATAATACGTGTTTGATAGGCTTTAATGCTTGAAAAACATGTATTTCAAGTTTTGTTTTACTAGGATTCCACTTACACTAGTATGTGTACACGCTTATTTATGTCTTACAACTTAATAAAGATACTTAACAATTGAAAAAAAAAATGACAAAATAAAAATAATATATGCACAGAACAATTTTGAATGTTAATCTGGAACCAATGAGGAAATTATTACTACGTACATTATTGGTTTATTTTTTAACATAATATAACATAAATGTACTACACTTGTGTGGTTTTTCCTTAGTAATACAATTGTGCTGTAAAAGATACAAAAATGACGTTATAAGTGAAATAGTTTGAATAAATGAAATGAATAAATGAAAAACCTTAAGCTAGACAACTTCATGAGCCTATATTTAGCTTACATCTTAAAATAAACAGTACTTCTTTGTCCCAACAACGTAAAGCATTGCTTTGGGATCTCGAAGTCTTCTATACAGCTGCGGCTGTATATTTTAAATACTTCCATGTGGAGTGCCGTGATAGAATTGCACTACCCTCCATCTCAGACCGAATAAAAAGTCAAAACAGAATGTTGTGTAAAGAGCAGTGAGGCCGGTAAAACTACGCCTCGCCGTGTACAAACACCTTTACACACACATAAGATGTACAACGAAACTACGCCTTGACTCGTCAGTCGAACTTTTGCGGCGTGGTTGCATTGGTGCTGCCGTTATTAAGCTTATAAGGTTTACCCCATTTTTGGGTGATAATACACAACGTATTGCTATTAGTTTTTTTTAATAGTTGATCAATGTGTTTTAACCGACTTAAAAAAAGAGAAGGTTCTCAATTGGACTGTATTTTTTTTAAAATACATTTCAGTATCAAAATCGGTTCAGTGGTTTATTTGCAAACTTAAAAGATGGATTTCATTCATTCAGTCCATTTTCAACCGACTTCATAAAGAACCAGGTTTTCAATTCAGTTGTATTTTTTTGATTAAATCTTTGTTACTTCATAACTCCATAATTTTATTTTTTGTTGGAAAGCTGATACCTTTAATTATAATTGCTGATACCTCATATTCATTTCATTGGTATTGGATTTTCAGTTTCGAAGATATTGAAGTAGATGATGTTTTTTTCGTTATAAAAAAACATATTTCCATTGTTTTTTTTTTGTTTTTAACGTTGTTGTGTATAGAGTTGAATTATAACCATATTATTATTGATATAACAAAGGCAAATTTAAGTTCCCTCTTAACTGTTCACGTTTTTCTGGTCACATACCAGTGTTACTCTTTAATTATTTTTTAATTTTCCGAATTGAGTCCAAAAATTAAACAAAATTGGATCGAAATCATTCGGAAAAGTAAGAAGGAACTATCATGGCAATATTTTAAAATCGGCGACTTATATTTATTTATACCTATTTCTACCGCCAAGCAGTAATGTTCACATTCGACTGTTTTTCGACGATGAGACTTAACATCTTTATGTCTCAAGGTGATGGGCGCAGTGCAGTTTGCCACTTGTGACGAACTGTATCGGCAGAGGTTACAGCTTAACACCAGGTGGGCTTTGTGCTTTTTTCCCCGATTGCATAAAAAACCCGTCACTAATTAGTTACAAGAAATAAATGCATGTAAATTAAATACCCAGTAATGTTATTTCTCAAACACTTTTTCCATTCCCTTCCCCTACTTAGCGACACTACTTTTGCTGACACGTTACATCGGAACCCTATTGTTGTATTAATTCTAATTACGTTATTAAATTGGTAACGTTATTTTCATAAGGTAATTTGATTATCATGGCAACACCGACACACGCACACATGTTTGGAAAACCGGCCTCACTTGTCTGTTCACAACATTCTGTCTTGACTTTTTATTTGGTCTGAGCCCTCCATATGTCTGCAAACCTTTGCACTGCGATCCACAAGACTCCTGCCAAGAGTGGAGATTTTGGCAAACCTCCCCCTTAACCGCTGAGGATCAGCGGTGAATATATTCACAATTAAACAATAAATTCCATTGTTATGAATAAGATACTTTTAAGTAGGGGTTTAATTAAAGGCAGTGTTTAGCAGTGGAAAATCCGGGGATAGAGTAAGCGAGTATAATATGTAAGTACCTCGTTTATAGTCACACTTCCAGGACACTTATCGTTTTTAAACAATGAACATCTCCATACTGATGCTCGATTTTTATACACTTGATGTCTAAAATACTGAAAGCCAGCATTGAGAAGTACTGTTCCGCCTTTTCTCTTGACAAAAAATATTTCCTTATTCATTGGATCGCACATACCTACAAGGTACAAATAAATTAAATCAATAAATGAAAACTTGTTCTGCAAACATTATAAATGAAATAAATGATTTACCGTTACGAGTTCTTTATTATGTTTTCAATGGAATGGGTACACCAAATACAATATTTTCCAGTGTTCAGCTCACAAATTGGGCTATTGACAGTAAAAAATTTCACGTCAAATTTCACAAAGTCACATTTAAAAAAATCATGTTATGTGTACCAGTGACAAATATACCTTTTAAAGAGAATGAAATAAAAGTGTGGCAGCGTACGTATAACCTTTTTAGTTGATTTACAATCTCGTTTGTATAGATTGTCAGAGGATGTCAATTTAAAATATTTTAGAATGGATAAAAAAGTTTATTATTCAGGAATTATATTAGTTTGATACAAGAAGAAAAGTGTATCATTACTTCTACAACCTTAACCCCTTCATATTGGTGACCCTATCAACGTGCAACATGTAATTACCGTACCTGTTTAATGGTCAGCATAGTGACCTTCCAAGCAGCTGATTCGGGTGCGCTACGCTGGTTTGTTTGCGAAGCCCCCGTGCTTCGTGCCCATCACCGTGAGCAGTGTTTTACTCCAACACAAATAATGGGAATGCTACTGCTGTTTCCGACAACGGGGGACTGTATAGTCGAGTGCAAGCGAGATACCTACCTACATTAAAATGGTGGCATTTTCCGCATGTTTTTACTAATTCCAGTAGGAGTAAAGGTGTACAGTAATTATGCGTACATTATTGAAGCGCTCGTAGCGAAGTTTGCTTATCCATTCTGAATCGATCAGCAAAGATAAGCAATGTCCGTCGCGGTCAGGAGTTGGATGGGTGACCGCTGGTGACTACTGAGCGCTTCCATGCTTCGGAGGGCACGTTAAGCCGTCGGTCCCGGTTGTTGTCTTAGGATGGCAGTGGTTACAGCATGGTAGTAGGGCAATTTGCGTATGCCCGCCTGGCTAGCTACCACCCTCAAGTTGAAAATCTGTCGCCAAGCACCAGCAAGTGTTCCGGCAGCTGTCCTTGAGAGCCAGTAATTCTAGGTTAGCCTGTACAACATCTTCGACCACATCATCACTTACCATCAGGTGAGATAGTGGTCAAAGGCTAACCTATTAGACATTAAAAAAAAATGCTCTTAAGTCGCCACTTTTAGTACCAGTTTAATATCACTAGTAAGATAAAACCATTAAAATTTGCCCGTTCCATTAAGATCTCCTATCTCAGCCCCCCAGGGGACTGTACAACTCTCACTATCTTATAAAGTCATATCTGTCAGACAGGCTACAGAAGGTTAGAATAAATGGCAATATTTCTTCCGGGTCTTTGGTAAGAATAGGCGTACCGCAAGGATCAATTTTAGGACCTTTTCTGTTTCTAGCATATATAAATGATCTGCCTTGCATGGTTAAAAATTTCTGCGATATAGTTTTATTCGCAGATGATACCTCCCTAATTTTTAAAGTAGATAGGAGGGATAGTGAACTTATTCATGTAAATAATGTGTTATCTATGATCTCTAAGTGGTTCGCGGCTAATAATCTTCTCTTAAATTCAAAAAAGACCAAATGTTTAAAGTTTTCTTTACCAAATGTTACTTATGTTGAACCAAACATTAAGCTTGGCCTAGAAAAACTCTCTTTTGACAATTCGACAGTCTTCCTGGGAATTAAAATGGATTCAACTTTACAGTGGAATCCACATATACATGATCTATCTGGAAGACTTAGTTCTGCTTCATATGCAGTTCGTAAGATAAGACAGCTAACAGACGTAGCTACTGCTAGGCTCGTTTATTTCGCGTACTTCCACAGTATTATGTCTTATGGTATATTGCTGTGGGGAGCTGCTGCTGAGATAGAGACAATCTTTATCTTACAAAAGCGTGCAATTCGAGCCATATATGAAATGGATCCTAGGGAATCCCTGAGAGATATTTTTAAAGAAATTGATATTTTAACTTTACCAAGTCTGTATATATTTGAAAATATTATGTATGTTCGTAAAAATTTGAGCAAATTTAAATCAAACAGTGACACTCACGATTATAACACTAGGAATAAAGATAAAATAGCGGTGCCAGGTTTTATATTAGCAAAGACAAATAAAAGGTCCTTCTTAGGAAATTGTGTGCGGTTTTATAATAAATTGCCCAAACATATTACAACGCTCACAGAAAGAAAATTCAAGTTGCATGTGAAGAATATTTTGATAAAGAAATCTTACTACACAGTTTGTGATTACTTAAACGACAAAAATGCTTGGACTGGTTCGCCTCTGCCAAGCTAGCGCCTAACACCTACGTAATGTAAATTAAGTATTGTAATAATTTTATTATATAGTATGTACTTAACACATTTTTAAAAAACGTTTAAAAGAATGGCCCCGAGTTTCTTGCCCGTTCTTCTCGCAGTGGCTCTATAACTTTTGTTTGCTGAACGTGGCAGTACAATGTAGTATATTTCAATATTAAAATTTGTAATTGACCTTCATAAGAGCGTCGTAGACGCCTAAATTGAATAAATGATTTTGACTTTGACTTTGACTTTGACTATTACACTACAGTACCCTAGAAGACTAAACAACACTCACTGCACCGATGCGGATGCGGGTCCAAATCCCGCACATGACTTAAATTTTTCCTCTCGTATATTTGTATTTTTGGAATGTAATCCCCAGAGCATGCGTTATTGCAAACATAAAAATATTAAAATAATAATGTATATCCTAATTATTTCCTGATTGGTTCGTGTCTACAAAAGCAACCACTATGTAACCTCAAAAAACAACAATTTATTATTTCACACAATTTGGTACATCAGATGTTCGTAGAATATCGTCAGCGTATTTTAGCAATGAACACCGCCATCTATTGGTTAAATATAACACTAAACTAACTTAAAATATCGCCACCTATCGGTTGCTGTTAAAACTAACACTACTTATAAATGAACCCAAACTGCATAGGTGGTACAAGCGTAAACAGTTCGAGATTATCATTCAAAATTATTATGTATAGATTATTTTTATCTGAAATGAAGATTACTATGCGATTACTCATATCTGTGAAGAAACTATTGGTCTAGAGTCAATAGTTTCCGAGATAAACCCTATTTTAATTTGACAGCTGTCATCTGAAATGTAGATCTCTATCAGATCTATCACTTTTGCAAAGAAACTAGTGGTCTAGGGTCAATAGTTTCCGAGATAAATCTTATTTTAATTTGACAGCTGTCATCTGAAATGTAGATCTCTATCAGATCTATCACTTTTGCAAAGAAACTATTGATGTAGAGTCAATAGTTTCCAAGATAAACCCTATTTTAATTTGACAGCTGCCATTCGGAAGGAAGATCTCTCTGAGATCTATCATATCTGTTAAGAAACTAGTGGTCTAGGGTCAATAGTTTCCGAGATAAACCCTATTTTAATTTGACAGCTGTCATCTGAAATGTAGATCTCTATCAGATCTATCACTTTTGCAAAGAAACTAGTGGTCTAGGGTCAAAAGTTACCGAGATAAACCCTATTTTAATTTGACAGCTGTCATCTGAAATATAGATCTCTATCAGATCTATCACTTTTGCAAAGAAACTAGTGGTCTAGGGTCAATAGTTTCCGAGATAAATCTTATTTTAATTTGACAGCTGTCATCTGAAGTAAGGATCTCTATGAGATCGCGGGACAGATGTTATGAAAACGAAAAGCAATTGAGTACATAAAATACGAACCAACTGTCACTTTGACACCTGTCACAAATCACACCTATCTATCTGACATATACTGTCACTTTGACAGCTGTCACATCTGAAACCTATTTGTTTATATTTTTTAAGATTATTTTCAACCGAATCATAAATGAAGGACTCACTTTTCCAATTGTCATCAAAATCATAATAAAAAAAATTAACATATAAATTGTTCTTTATTGATCCTGCTTCCGTTGAATTAAGCAAAGCCAACGGATTTTTTAGTCTAACGATTCAATGGTACCACGGTTAATAGAAATCAGCATTTTCGTAGTACCATTGAGTCAATGGTACCACGGCAAATTAAATTTGCCGTGGTACCATCAAAGGAACTATCTAATGGTACCACGGCAAAGGAACGAATTGAACTAGTACTGAACATTTTTATTTTTTATTTAACGTCTTTAATCAAAATAATTACCATTATTATCTATACATCGCTGCCATCTAATAGGAAGGTCATTTATTCCTTTGCGATAGAACTCTGGTGATCTACATTCGACAAACTGTGTGAAAGCATTTTGTAGTGCCGCCGCGCGCCGCCGCCTGAGAAGAAAACTTTTTATCACGTAGAAAATTGTCCGAATCACAAAAATATGGTACTCCGTTGGAGCAAGGTCTGGAGAATACGGAGGGTGACGAATGGTTTCTAATTGCAGTTCCTGTAGATTTAAAACGGTTTTTCGTGCTGTATGGGATCTCACATGTTATCATGGAGCAATAATGGTGAAAATCGGTTCATGAGTCGGGGCTGTTTCACTTCTAGTTTTGCTATCATTGTTCGGAGTTCGGCACAGTAGACAGCAGCCGTTATTGCTTGACCAGATCGGAGAAAGCTATAGTGAATAACACCATGCTGAGAACACCAAACAGTTATCATTACCTTTTTATTGGTATGGCTTGCTTTAGGTCACTTTTGCGGCGTTTAACCTGGGGTCAGCCATTGCATTTTTCGGTTATTGTTAAAGAATTCACTTTTCACAACTCGATCCAATATTCCGTCATTTCTGTACAACACAAGTTTCAACACGCGTTTCTTTCTACTGATCAGTCAATTCATGACATGAGGCAAGCATTTTTAATATTTTTTTTATTTTATTGATTTGACGCAAGTGAGTCAATGTTGTTGGTGAGGTAAAGTTAAACCGCTAATTCCTGGGTAGTTTGGCTCAGATCGGCTTCCACAATCTCTTTCAATTCATTGTTATTCACCTGTGTGGGCTATCTTCCACGTGGTTCAAAATTTTTAAACTATCAAGATATACGTGTAATGGCTCATAAAGAGTAACGACGTTAGATAAATTGACAGAATTTGCTTGTACCTGTGCACTAAGGATTGCTGCGCTATTGCCAGCTCACTCACTACTCGCTCGACCACTGACTGATTCGAGTGACAAGTCACTGTTTGCTTTATTTTATAATTTTAAAATTTATTGAATATTTTATAATTCTTAAATATTATATTCTATTTTTATAATTCTAAAATTTATTGTTACCATCGGGGACTCCCACGCTTTATCATATATCAGTTGACAGTGCATTTAGTTTAAGTGTTTTGTCTCGGTCTTGTTGAAATATGTAGGGTAGATACAATGATGCTAGATTAAAAGTGCATGCGAAGACACGATTTCAGCGCCCCCCCAATCCTCGCGCCCTAGGCTTCAGCCTAATTAGCCTAAGGGTTAATCAGGCCCTGTGCATAGTACACGGATATTAGCGATATTTTATCTAACAATGGTTTAAGTTTAAGGAAAGCGTAATTACCACTCGCCATTTTCTTGCAAATTTTATCAATATGTGCTTTGTGACTAATTGTGCTGTCTATTGTGTATCCTAAAATATATTTTCTTTAGAAGTCTCATTATCAGTAATGCCTAACCGAAATTGATAATGCATTATAATGCTTTATCGGAGTTCAGAATTATACCATTATATTATATGAATTAGATACAATAAAATACTTAAAAGGATCATTAAAAATCCTGAAGATTTACGTTTTGTCTCAAAACCTATAAATCTGTCGTTAATCTACAAGTTTTTTTTCATCCGTCGCATAGGTACTAGCTGTTTCTGAAAATCGATTTAAACACGTAATATATATAATCGATTTATTAAAAATCGATTAATATTACTAAAAAAAATCGAAAATAAAAATCGATTATAAGAAAATAATAATCGATTTTAATCAAATACGTTATTTTTTAACATCCCTAAAATGCATTACTATAATCTATGGAGTTGACATTCCCCTCGCTATAGCTCACTCACAGAGTAGTTAAAGAGTAGTCAGTCGAGTTACCTTTAGTGGAGTATATGTTATTCCGGGGTGCGTTCCTCCTACCCGTCGGCCAAGACAAACTAAGTTCTAAACGCAGATATACGCCGTTTCAGCACTCTAATCGAACTTAATTTGATCCTGTCAAGATTTGATCATACCCGTTCCGGGCGACCTGTCAGAACAAATTTTTACTACCTTTTGAATCGGCCAAATCTTGGCCAGCTGTCAAATGTGACAGATTCTACAATAAATAATAGATTTTGTACAAGCTAAGCCAAGGATTAGTGGCATACTATGTTAACATTGCTTAATTACGTATTATGCCCCATTTATTAAAAATGTAGACTGTATTTTATCACCTAAAAACATCGCTGTCAATTCCATATTTTGAAAGGACCTTTATAGGTCGTTCCAGGTGCCTTAGAGCAAATATTGCTCGACCAACATTTACTGGAACGCGCCCCCGTGGTCACTGAGTAGTTATTATTCTGTGGCTACAATTTGAAAATTTTGAAAACTAACGTAAATGTTCAATCTTCATGTTTTGCATATTGCAGTGGTGTTGTGGTTGTTTTAATTCTGCGAATTTACAAGTTTCTATTAATAATTAATGCACGGGTAGCGATGGATAATCCCATGACTCCAAATAAGATACAAAGACTTATAAACTACGCTGAAGATAATTGTGCCACTACGTCTCCCTGGTACTTACTTAGCGATCTAGACAAAAAAAAGTAGGTGTCACGGCCTTTTCATAATATTACATATGTCTACAGTGTTATTTTTTAACGTAAATATACTAACGTCACCGTAAATATATTGAAAGACTTTTATTCTTAAGTATTGGGTTATTGAACTTACGACTGCACTGCACTATAGTTACCCGGTTTAGCAGTTATTTCTCTATCTATTTATGGAATAACGTGTAATTATTACAAATATGATTAGTAAATTCAAAATAATGCACTTGGATTAAACTACCAGTTTGGTATATCAGACATCAGGCATGGCGGAATTATAAACTACCTGCAGGCAGACTATAAAAAAATGTTGGCTATTGAAATTAAAAAGACTATTGAAAGGAACATTTTTTTATGAGTTACTAGGTATTATAATCTATTGCATATTACTCCATGAAACATTAGATGCAGGGAAGGGTATGTTTTACCTATCCTGGTAAATACATAATGTATGTATACCAAATTGCTTAGCTGTTCTTAACCAATCAGCAAAGTTAAGCAACATACGCCGCGGTCATGAGTTTGGTGGGTGACCACTAGTGACATTACTACAGAGCAGTACTGTGCTTTGGAGGGCACATTAAGACGTCCATCCCGGTTTCACTTACCATCAGGTGAAATAGTTGTTAAAGGCAACATATATATGGTATACATTTTCTACCCAAAAATATGAAATGTTATGTTGTAATGGTATTTAAATGATAATGTTCATATGTGGCATAAAAGTTTTTGAAACTATCTGTATTAAAAATAAAGAAGTTTCAGCTATTAATAACAAAGATATTTCAGCAATCCTAGCAGTGAACACCCAGCCTTTAAATCTTCAGGAAACTTGGAATTATCTTCAGGGATCTTGGACTTAGATAGAGTGGAAGGTAAAATACCTGAAATTAGTTTCTTACTATTAATTAAATCCTGCTCAACATAAGCTTATTTTACAGAAATAACATTACATACTTCAAATTAACAATAATGCATAATAATATTTGTAATCTGATGGTACACACATTGGCATAATGTACTTAAATAATGTGTAAAACACCTAAAAATATATAAAATGTTGTGCCACAATTTATATTTGGTAGATTCAGTAGATTAGTGATAAAGAATTGCCTAGTTTTAGGTTCATTATCCATTTGAAGGTTCAATACTTTTCAAGATATTTAAGACTTTCACTATTTCTATGTTGCCAATAAATACAATTGGTGAGTGATACTTTTGATAATAATTAAAGAATGTTCCTGACAATGACAAAACCTCAGAATACTGCAAAACAATTATGAGACAAATTACTTAGCATTCTATAACTTCACAGTGCTCACACTGGGTCAATCACATTGCATAGAGGAAGAGGCCTAAGGCACAGACACCTGGGACTCCTACCCCAGGAAATAGGGTTAAGAGGCCCCATTACAATGTCATCAATGCTCCCCCCCTCCTAAGATCCTTCTAATGCCAATGTAATAACAGTTGTTCTTCATATGCCAAGATCTTTTAGTGGATTATAAAGCAATATTGCTGGTATAGCTGTTACTCCTACATCATATAAATTAACTACATAATCGCTTTTGGTTAATTACTTTTTTAAGTAGTAATAATAGTTTTTGCTTATTATAGTTTGTAATGAAAATGAAGTTTGTTATTTGTCTATTATGGGAAAAAAACTTGAATATTTTTATTGTAGGTACATTGAAGCAAAAAAAAGAAAATAACAGAATTTAGTTTAAATTTTTTTTATTCCAATCATAGTAACTATGATGATAGGTCAAACAGTTAGCAGAATGAAAAGGAAAGGAGGTGAAATTAAACATGAAATTATTTTTCCTTTTCAATATATTCCTTATTAGCCCCGATGCTCAGACGTAGATCTCACCAGACTCTTCAAATAATTTGATTATACCATAAAAAATATTATTTGTCAAGGCCCTCAAAATAGGCAGAAATAGCCGGCTTCACTTCTTCATCATTGGAGAATTTCTTTCCAAGAAGTTTGTTTTCATGTCTGGGAACAAATAATAATCACAAGAGGTTATTTCTGGACTGTAGAGTGGGTGGTTCAAAGTTTCGAAGCCGCACTCGTGTAAGGCAGCCAATGCAACATGGCTCTTGTGAATGGGTGTGTTGCAGTGCGAAAGGAGCACACCTCAAGACCACTTTCCCCTTCTTTTTTCTTTATTTCCATTTTTTTTATTTTTTCTAGTTGCGTAACATATTGTTATCCTGTGATATTGATCTTTATAATCCATCAACAAAATCCCCTCTGAAGCCCAGAAAACTGTAGCCATTAGCATTCCGGCTGATTGTAATACCTTGAGCTTCTTAGGCGGTACTACGACTTTTTGTGGCACTGCATGGACTCTTGTTTTGACTCAGATTAATAGTGATGAACCCAAGTTTCATCTTCAGTCAAAATTTGGTTCATAAACTCATCCCTATTTTCTCTACAACAATCCAAAAACTCGCAAGAACACTCAATGCACTGCTGTTTTTGAAGCGGTGTGAGCATTTTCAGTACCCATCTTGAACTGATCTTAGACATGCCAAAATGGTCACAGAGAATGCTCAAAATAGTCGTAGACGATACTCCAATTTTCTCTGCAATTTTTCTTTTGACAAGCACCTTCAAGAACAAGTTTTTATAATTTTTCAGTTCCCTCTATTGGCCGACCAGAGAGTTGATTGTCTACAATTGAGTCTCTGCCTTGCTTCAAAAGACTATGGCAGTTGTAAGTCATTGATTTTCCAGGACAAGAGTCCCCGTAAACAGATGGCATCTCTTTCATTATTATCTGAGGTGTTTTTCCTTACTTAGCAAGGAACTTTATCACGGCACAAAACTCAATTTTCTCCGTAGTCACTGCTCTCTTCCCGATTTACTTGTTTATCCAGCAAAATGCAGGGGTCGAAAATGGTCAGTAAAGTCAGTAAAAGTCAGTTTTTTCAACCTCAGTCAGTAAAAGTCAGTTTTTCCTGAAAATGGTCAGTAAAGTCAGTATTTTGGAAGAATTCTAAGAGGGTTTTAGAACAATGGCCGGCAATAGTTGAATATTTTACACAACGTTTACCAAGTCTAAAACGCCGCCGACATCTATGGCCTACAAGAATATCCTTAGCTTCCCGAACAGCACTACAGAGAAATTAAAAGTAGTGTCCACGGCACATAGTGTAAGGATTTTTCCAACGTGATGAGCCTATTGTGGGAAGAGTTGACTAGGCTGATTAAAGTTGTGCTTCATCGCATATGTGTGACGAAAGCGCTAATTACCACAGAAGGGCATTTTCATCAGTGTTTTTTGCGTTTTTGTGGAAAAAAATGTTTTAGAATATCCCGTACCAGATGAGCTCGAATGCGTTGACAAAGCTGATCGCCTATAACCTTTTTGTCTAAATACCTTTTTGCTGTGGGGATGGTGGAGGCCAAACAGAAAAAATATTATTTTACTTACATAATTTACAACCCGTAAGAGTTGTTTAAGCTTCATAAAGTTGACTTTTGCTGCGAAGTCTCAAGTCATTTTTTGAAAGTATTAATCTGTCATAAACCCCTTTATTATACATTTCAGAGATTAAAGTTAAGACAGTGAAAGGTCAGTAATAGGTCAGTATTTTTTAGTCTTACAGTCAGTAAAATCAGTATATTTGACTGTACAATCAGTTTCGACCCCTGAAAATGTCAAAGGTTAATGAACTGATTGGGCTGAAACTTAGTATTTATAGTTTTATAGAGTGACCAAGTAGTGCCAACTAAAAAAAATCCCCTCCCCACTCTAACCCCTCCATTCCGCGAACTTTTTGACCCGCCCTCGTAAGTAAAATTAATGGCAGAAATTAAATTTGAACTTAAAAAATGTCTTATTGCTAAGTTACACACAAACAGGTAGATCAAGGTGAAGGATGCTGCCACCACCTCTACACAGCAGTAAACAGCTCAATGGCTCTGTATGGCGCCCCTATATGGGCTGCTCGGCTCGATCAGCAGTCCATTACCCTGCTGATCACAGCCCAGCGAGAGATGGTACACACCCTCGCATGCAGAGGGCATGCTCTCTCACGAGGTGGTGGCAAGTGTCTTTTCTGGATTGCTCCCATAGGAGCTTGAGTCTGAAGTCCTGGCCTCGGTCTACTGATGCAGAGTGCTGATATGGAAGTGAGAAGAGTGACTGGCACCACGGGGGCTGGGACAATAGCGCCAGAACGGCGTCACTTGGTACCTGCAAGGGCAGCTTCTTAGTCCTGTAAGCCTTGTACTGGGCCTCAACAACTCCTTTACGCAATGGACTCTTCAAGCAGTCAACGACTAATTGAAGAGTTGATACATAGGAGACACTTCAGTAGGCTTTCCTTTCGGCTGTGGCAGTTTCTCTCGGGACATGTATGTTATGGAAGATATCTGTGTCACATCGCCGAAGGAAGGTTTCCCCGGCCTACCACCATTGTGGATTTTCGGAAGACACTGCCCAGCACGCGCTGGAGACATGCCCTGGAGAAGCCGAACCGAGGAGATCTCTAATCGTGGTCGTGGGGACCGACCTCTCTTTGATGACTATCATTGCTGAGAGGTCATGGAGGGTGGTAGCTTCTTTCAGCGAGACAATCATCTCGCAGAGGGAGAAAGAGGAGCGAGAGAGGCAGAGAGACCCTCTCTCTTCCACTCTGGACAACGGAGGCTGGCTTACAGAGCTCGCACTAGGAATAAGCCCTCACGAGGTGTAGGTGCCCTCTATATTCCGGGGCATTACACGAGGAGGGAGACGAAGTGACGACTTTCCTCGAGGTAGATCCACCGCAAGGCTGACAGCGCCGTCAACGAGGGCTGCGGAGTAATGCGTTAATAGTTGACGTGGGGCTTTAGTCAGTAGGGGCATCTTTTTGATGTCGAGCCAGAAATAACTCGTCTGCTTTCCCCAGTGGGCAGATAGGTATTCGTGGTTGGCCACTGTCAACCGTTCGACCAGTCCTCCATTACTGACTGGACATGGAGCACAGGTCATTAACCTTCCAGCTTATGCAGATGCTGACGTGGCATGCTTGCCTCGGAAAGTATCTGCACCGCATCGCCGGAAGGGAACCGAAAGAGTTTACAATTAAAAAAAGGTTTGCGTACCCTCTAAATAATTGTTGTTTATATTTCCCAGAAACAAAAAAAAATATTTCTGTTTGTGATCTTTAGCTAGAATATAACTATGATTCGGCAGGTTTTTATGATTTGTTTGTTTAATTATGAGTTTATCAATTAATTCCACCAAGTTTAATATCAGCGTAGGTACCGCGCGAAAAACATTTCGTAAGTATTTCTTGTAAATTTTATCTGAACTCAAAAATACTGTTTCAAATAATGACTCATTACTCAATCCCCAACTTGCCCTCAGTGACGTCTCATCGCACGGTAGTACAGTGATAAGCGTGATAACAAAAAAGTTATAAGTACTAATCAGCTATATTATTCTTTTTTCAGGTTTTGGAGAGTCCGCATCTGGCAATGAATCTCTTACTAAATCTGTAAGTATTTAACTACGTAATAATCGAACCACTAAAGTCTGTACATAGAAGTTAAGCGAGAAATTAATAAATTAAACAGTTTTTTTAGGGTTCCATAAT
The DNA here is from genome assembly GCA_963854805.1 of Plagodis dolabraria. Taxonomy (NCBI): domain Eukaryota; kingdom Metazoa; phylum Arthropoda; class Insecta; order Lepidoptera; family Geometridae; genus Plagodis; species Plagodis dolabraria. The sequence continues at coordinate 11,904,336 of OY978457.1, forward strand.
AGAAAATGGTACCTTATTACTAAGTCTTCGCTGTCGGGCTGTTCGGCCCTGTTTTTATTTGACGGTGGGAAAACGTGTTACGCGTTCCACGTAGCTTCTTGGGGAATCCTCGTGGTTATGTGTAACACTCAGGCTTGGCGAACTGCAATGAGCCTCTGCGTCCGTGTGGGAAGCAACGTGGTCACTAGCACATTCTACCCTCTCTTCTACAGTATGAGGCGACGTGTCCAAAATAGCACCACACTCGTGATAGGCGTAAGTGGGTTCCAGTCTCGCAATCCGGTGCTCGCCGAAACATCCGTGCCCGGCCAGCACCTGCACTATTTGGAATGAGAGGCCACCTTGTCGGAGGACTTAGGTGGGTGCGACCCACCTTCACCGTCAACAGGCCAGCTGGTGAGGGACTGGAGGTCCTCGGTCCATTTTTCGATCAGGGCGGCTTGAGCAGCTTCCCTGATCCGCTTGACTTCTTCAGGTTCGGGAAGTATCTAGCCGCTGCCCCTCGTATATACTTGCAGTTTCATTATCTTGACTACAGGCGTCTTGCGGCGACTTTATCGCTCTTTACCCAAAAAATAATTGAATACTTTATTATTTACTAGACTTCCAGCAAGTGTCCGTCTTGGTAGGACCCACCGCTGTGTCAGATAATGGGCCTCAAATAAACAGGAATGTATAAACACTTTAGTGTGGGGCACTTTAGCAACTGAGCAAGTGAAATAACTGAGCGTAAGAATGTCTCGGAGTTATGAGTGCTGAGTAGTGCCACGGTTGTAATGCAGCTGTAGAGGACAGGCGTGGCGTTTACTATAAGCGCCATGTGTGTTCTTTATTGAACTTAACAGCTTTCTTTATTTCTTTATAATATACATTATATTTTATTCATAAGAATAAACTCTATGTTTCAGACTGCATTCAGTGTAAGAGAGATGTCTGGAAGATCCACAACCCTTGATGAGTTCACCACATCTATGCCGGTAGGAAGGCACTCCTTGGCACTGGATTCTCTCACCAGCCAGATGAACAAGCAGACTGATGAGATACAGGATCTCATCAGACATTCCATTAGTAACACTACTACTAACTCATTCCATTCAAAAGTAAGTACACAAATTGAAATTTATTTTTTTGATTTTATGGATTCATGTATTGTTCTAGTGACAAGCATCTATTCTCATTGTCTTTGTAATCTCCTACCCTTTTCACCTACTACCACCATGCTATAATTACTGCTATTTTAATTCCTAAGACAACAACTAGGACCGATGGCTTGACATGCTCTCGGTAGTATGGAAGCGCTCAGTAGTAAATTCCACTGGCGGTCACCCATCCCAGGCATAACCGCATAGTCTAATCCGGCTGCAAATTAGTGCACTCATCGAGTTTTTCCTAAAACCCAATTTTTTTTGATTAGGAGAATATATATATCTACCAAGTTGCCGATCAAAATGTGGCCGTTAATCTAAATATTCTCCTCATCATAAATATACATAAAAATTAGGTTTTTGGCAAAAACTCTATGATGCACTTATTTGCAGCAGGATCTGGTACTAACAGTGAATCTTGCTTAAAATTGTTGCCCGACTAAGAATGCATAGGGAAGCACCGCAACAAGTGCTTCAATATAAATTAAGGTGGAGCACCAGAAAAAAATACTCCTGGTACAGCCAGTTGAACTATGTAGGTGGACTATGAGTAGGGACCAACAGGAAGTAGTAGATCAATGAATCATTTTTCGAATCAATCCCTGTTTTAACCGACTTCAAAAAAAGGAGGAAGTTCGCAATTTTAAAAACATTTTTTTTCTTATATTTGTTACCTCAGTAAATTTGACTGGGTAAATCGATTTTGATAATTTCTCTTTTATTTAAAAGCTGATGATTGTCGTGGTCCCATTTAAATTTCATCAAAATCGGTCTAGCCGTTTTTGAGTTACACTCCAATAACTGACATATATTTTCCTATCTTGAGTTGACAGTGAATGACAGTCGATCCCGTAAGTAGCAAACGTGACTAAAAATAGATTAAAACATTTTTTTTAACCTAAAAATGGAACCGACTTCGACACTCAAAAGTGTGAAATAACTTGTGGAAGTCGGTACCATGCGCACAATATTGTGATAATAGGTATGTTTGAACTATCAGGGTACCAACTTCAACAAGTTATTTCACACTTTTGAGTGTTGAAGTCGGTTCCATTTGTAGGTAATTTTTTTGGATTCTATACGAGAAAACGAGATCATATTACTGAACATATACGCTTTCCGTTCATCGATCCCTTAACTTAAAGGGATATCTGTGAATCTTTCAAACCGCAACAAGCAGATGGTTAAAATGTTCATTTAATTACGTTTTTTTTTTTTTATTGCTGATAGGTATAGCCTTTGACCACAATCTCACCTGATGGTAAGTGATTACACAGTTAAGTTTCATTAGTCTTAATATTGTCTAATGTGTAATTTACATTAGACAATATTAAGACGGCCAAATTCGAGACAAGACAAACTAAAACACTTGTCTCACTGCGCGCGAGTACACGATAGACTGTTTTCTCGCTTAAGAAACGTACACAAGATGCAGATTCTGTGCCAACAAAAGTTATACGTTATAATGTATTAATAGTTGATTGCAGAATTTGTACACTGCTGGTGAGACTGTCTCTTCACTAGGCACTTGTCCCGCGCCGTAGCTATCGACTATTTTCTCGACTACTCTTACTAAAGAGCGGATCCCGTGTGAATAAAAAAGATGCATAATATTATTTAGTTGATTGCTGAATGTTTACACTGCCATGCCGGTGAAAACTTATCTACTAGTTTGTCGCAGCGGCATGAGCTATAATCGCTCTGAGATGCTCGCTTGGTATTGGTAGTCAGAACTCACTAACTCACTCAACAGCCACTCGCCGAGAGTTTCGCTTGGGAGATACGCAGAGCAGTGGTAATTCAATCGGCCGCCGACATTCGCTTATAGATAAAATTATCGGGACTACACACTTGCTTAGCTATCATCACATCGAGAAGAAAGTTTCAATAATTTTGTCGGTGGATTATAAGTGAGTCTGCAAGTGCGATGGGCGATTTATGGCAACGGTCGCTCGGGGCAGCCGAATGAAAAACGACTGATCTGCGTAACTATCAAGCGCTCTCGCTTTCTCGGCGAGTGTTTCTACTGCCAATACCAAGCGAACATCGCTGAGCGAGTACAGGGGCCCAACTCCCACCTTTTAAAAAGTATTACAGAACACTAACGTCATTATTTCATGTTTAAAATATCGATACTAAGATTCGTACCGTAGTACTCGAAACAATAATGTTCATATAGCGCTATCTCTATCGCACAAATGACTTGATACTGGTTGGGAAAAATAGAACAAAAGGAAGGCTACCTGGTTCGAAACTCGTGCACGCATGCAGACCGCTCTCACGTAGAAGTTCTAATGTAAGTTTACCATAGTGATACGTGGTGGTGCGAATTGAAATTGTAAATTTAAGATTAAAATAAGATTTAATTAAGAGATTGGAGTTGGCCCCCAGTTTTTATCACTGCGACAAGCTTGTAAAGAAATTTTCATGGCATGACAGTATGATAATTCAGCAATCAACTATTGTTTGTTTCTAGCTGAGACAAGTGCCGGATCCCGAATAGATTAAAAACTAACGTTTTTATTTTTAAATTCCTATAGTAAATACATTGTATAATTACAGCCTTTCGCTTGACCGATTTAACATATATAATTTTATTGTTTCAGAGAGATCTAAGTGCTGATGAAGTGTCTTTAATAATGAGGGAGGCTCCACTACCACTCGTCCCATCAGCTATCCAAACAGTACTTCCCGATAGTGTGTGAGTTTTTTACTGTTTTATGTTATTAACTATTGGGACGGACCTGTCGCCCGCATGTTGATAAGCGTTACTCCTGTTGATTACACATTACAGTTGCAATGTCGCTGTTCTTGTTCTGCTTGACACTGCACTGCGCCCTTCACGAATATTAGTTCTACTTCTCGTTCGCCAATAACTTACTTGCTACAGTACCCTTCAAGCGTAACCACAGTAGTGTTTTTTGACTACTGTTTCGAGGCAATACAACTGACGTGGTACCCACCAAAACGAACTTGCTGTAGAGGCCTGTCACCTGGGTGGGAATGATTACATAATAATGAAGTCTTTTCTATAAATATGTTATAGGTTATTTTATTATAGTATTGAATTAGAATGCCACCAATTGTTGTGTAAATGAAAAATATGTGATAAATTTAAACAAAGTTTCCAGCTAATAGTTGTTCTAGCCTGATACTCCCTCTTTATGAAATCTACCTCTAAATTTAGAACTCACAACGTCTTGATCATTTTAATTGCTAACGGATGTACAGTCTGCGGCGTATATCTTCAAGGTTCGGGTGCTCAACTCCAGCCATATTACAGAATATGCTTACCGAGCCCAGTCACGGTATGTAGTCCCTACCGTGCGACGGCGTTGTTATGCTTAGCCGGAAGGCAAATAATGTTCTATGAATAACTTCATGGGTACTAACTTAAGTAATAATGTCAAATCATACAATTTGCTATTTAATATCAAGTCGGGTAGGGGTTTCTTTTTCTTCGTCCAAGGGTAAAAGTATCAAAACACTTAACATCAAAAATATGCATATATGCACAGTTGCACACGTTCCTTTTGGAATATTTGTATTTTCTATAAAACTTGTTATAAATTTAACATTTTTCGGTCACAATATTAGTGCTGAATATAATAACTATAAGTTAATAGATCAATCAGTACCTAAACTTTTGATGCACGCCTACGTCCTTTTTCTCTCTAACTCATATGTGGATGTCTGGTGGAAAATGCTGTAGCATTAAGTACTCCATTTGTACTGTAGCGCAATAAAGAATTAAATAAATAAACATATCCCAGTTTTCGTTACTTGCCTCGGACAATATTTATTTATATGAAGTGAAGATAACATAAGAAACCTAAATAAGTTGCTTGCTATAAAGGCAAAGAAATCGTCTTTCTTTTGGCATCATTTTGATCATTGTACGTATTGGTTTCGCAACTTTCGGACATCGGTTTCAAAATTGTTTAAATATGTACGTACTACTTTAATCAAGTTTTAATCTAATGTCTTAAATCTTACGTACAGAATACGTCCGCGCAAAGCTGAGCCCTTAATCCTTTTGGGGCTTATTTTTTTGGAGGTATTGTAGAGAGTTTGAAACGCAATGCTCGTAATGTCAGTAGATTCTGAAGTCACAATTTTTACCGATATACGAATCTTTACAATAGACATGCACTATTGAGGCCAGTGAAAATAAATCAACCACCAGCACCTTGGCTCACGCCCAACCATAAATTCAATCCCACCGATGAGAATAAAGAATAATATACGGAACGTCGCAAGAACTGCAATAAAAAGTAAACATCCACAACACCGATATATTCACAATTCTCCTGAAAATTAAGATCCTTCAAAGGTATGGAAAATTCTTCGGTCATTATTAATTTGTCATCGTAAAGGGGCCCCTTAACCCTAATCCTAGGTTGCAAGTCCCTGGCCCCTCTAGCTTCTTCCTCTGTAACGCTATGGACCCGGCACCCGCACGGTGAATCCATGGAATGTTAAGTAATTCGTCTCTGGAAAATCTTGTCACACCAATATCTATATGATTTAAAAATTGATTCACTTAGTATTTTTCCTATTCTGCCAGCTTTGATGGCCCTACAAAATCAGCAACACTTGTTCTTCTTTCTTCTATTCCAACTCCTGACTATCCTTCTTTTGTATTCACGCAATTTACTGATTTTAATGTTAAGAGAAACATAAACACCATTTCTTCCCACGCTGCTACCTCAATGTTAAGCTTGTTAACACTTTCGGCTACATCATCGCTTACCATGAAGTAAGATTTAGGTCAAAAGGTAATCCTAACAGCATTAAAATACGATAAATTACTATAAACACTATCACAACATTAGGAAAATAATATTTTTTTTTATGCATGATAGGTTAGCCTTTGATCACTATCTCACCTGATGGTAAGTGATGATGTGGTCGAAGATGTTGTTCAGGCTAACCTAGAATTACTGGCTCTCAAGAACAGCTGCCGGAACGCACCGTAAGGTGCTTGACGACAGATTTTCTTCTTGAGGGTGGTAGCTAGCCAGGCGGGCATTTGCAAAATGCCCTACCACCATGCAAAAAATCAAAATATCGAAAGTGTGTGAAATCACTCATTAGTTGCCAGATTGAACAGACCATCAAGTCCAATCTCGAGTTTAGTTTCTCGATAGGTGAATGAGCGATCGTATTATAGTCATTGCCACTGGTCCATACTTGTTTCTACTATACCTCTTCCAAAACCAGGAGAGAGGAGCGAAGAGGCTTGACTCCATCAATGGCCTGCTTTAAGCTAATGATAAACTGAAATGAAATTAATGAAAATGTTGCATAATCTCTTCTCAGGAACAACTCTAGTGCAGTATCAGTCGGAGCATATTTCCAAAACAGATGTCCAGAGTTTATGAGAATGTTATCAAAAGCAGACAGTCCAGACAGATATCCCTCGATCCCTAGCATATCTGAAGGTAAAGTTGAAGTACTTATATAAATGACATAATATATAACACAGAGAAGTTCATGCGATACATTGGTTATCCGACCAACTTACATGGTATGATTTATGTTTTGAATGAGTACTAAACATCTCAAGACTTTTTCAATTTGTCTTATATGTATTATCTCTGATTGCTGCTAAATAAATGTATCGATAGTAGAGATCCGCGCCACGCCGGCGTGCCGCCGCCGAGTTACCTCGGCGCGCCGCCGCCGCCGCCGGGTCATGAACAAATTCGCGCCGACGTCGAAAATCAATTTAGAGTTTTCTGCCGTGAGGTGCATTACCCTGGATAGCTGAGGTGTGGGGGAGTGCTCCGACCGGAATCCGAACTGCTCCGGTCGGGACTTCATGTGAGGGGCTATCCGACTTAAGAAGAGGCGTTCAAAGACTTTCGAAATGCATGTAAGTAGAGTGATAGGCCTGTAATTGTCGGGTCTCCAAACGTCTTTGCCGGGTTTCGGGAACATATCCACGTGGCTCATTTTTCATTGAGAGGGTAAGTGTTCCGTGCGCAGGATCCCGTTAAACAGGCGCGTGATAGCTGCCCTGGTTTTAGAGGACAGGTGACGGATCACTGTCCAATATCTTCTTCTGTGTTTTATGGGACACTGAAGTATTCATCGAGGAACTGTTCCACAGAGTCTGAGTGTTCTCTGTTCACTGTGGGATTGGGCTTGAATAAGTTCTCAAGGGATTGGGCAAATATTTCTGCCATGTCCTCTGCTCTGTATCTCAAGTTGCAATTTTCGTGGAAAAGACAACGAATTGGTTCTGAGTGTTTCCTAAGTTGCCTGCAGAGTTTGTGGAGTGAGGCCCAGTTCTGTGGATGGGGTCTCATTAATGTTGCCAGGTTTTTCTGAGCAGGCGTTTTTCTTTTATGAGCTCTCTTATACAGCGGGGGAGGATGGGCAATCTCGATTCTCCTTAGGGGTTTTCTTTAATTGTGGAGGTATGAAGTGCCTTCTGCGTGCATTGAGTGATCTCTTCTGCAAGATTGTCCACTTCTGATGGGGTTGTGACATGCCTTGAAGTTGAGGTATCTCATGCGGTTTTCATAAACTTAGGCCAGTCGATTTTGGGCTTTTGTGGAAGTTTGTGTATCGGTTGGTGGCAAGATCCTGTTTCTTTAATATTTTGACTAATTAATTTGAGTAGGAACTTACTTGTATGCAAGAAAATAAACACTTACCCTTTTAGTACATATACAGCAGATTTAATTTTTCTATTCCACCATATAGGTAAAAATCAATAACACGCCGGCTACGCCGCGCCGCGCCGGGTACGTTTACCAGCGCGCTGCTGCCGACTTTCATGACCGCGGCGCGGACCTCTACCACCGAACCGCCACGAGACGTTCCGATCATGCTGCGATCTCTTTCACTCTCTCACACCAAACGATACACATATCTCGCTCATCCATTTCATTGAGATTCGTTCTAAGATAAAACAAAATGACGATATTTTCTGTTTTAACAATAAAAGCTATAATTACGCGTGAAATTAAACAGTTTTCTTATATCTCACAGTGCCTGTATATTTGGTGCCGAGTCTAAGACACAAGGAAGGCATATTTTCCACAGATTATTCCTAAAAAACACGATTAGCGGCGATGTAGGTATTCACCGGATGCTCGGAATTGCAAGACTGGTAGTAATACTGGTACTCAGGTAATTACCCTGAATTTGTCTAGTAAATATGGAAGGCATACAAATCATCTACGGGTAAAAAAATCTTAGGTAGTTAGGTACGTTTTGGAGGTCGGTAAACAAAGGGTGTCGACCTTTGAAGGTGCACATAATGTGATGATCTGCATACCTAGTAGGTACTTAATTCATATTTGCAAGGAAACGTTTTCATTCGTATTCTAAATAACATTCATACAAGTACAAGGTACAATACCATTCGAAAAGCTTCCGAATCCGAGAGAAAACTGTACCTAGATAGGTACTCTGGAAAATACACTTACACACATTACGTACGTACTTACCTACTTACGAACACCTGACTTTAACATGTAGTAAAAAGTTAAAACATTTACATTATTGTAAAAGAACACAAAAAGTGTGTTTTGTTTTTATCCCAATCCGCAGCGGGAGTACGATGAGACGCGCCACGAGCCGACAACCAATGACACCGACGCCGCCGCCGACGCCGATGCGACGCCGAAACTGACACCTATTCCGACACCGACGCCTATTCCAACAATGACACCGACGCAGACGCCGACACCTATTCCAACAATGACACCGACGCCGACGCCGATGCGACGCCGAAACTGACACCTATTCCGACACCGACGCCTATTCCAACAATGACTCCGATGCTGACGCCGACACCTATTCCAACAATGACACCGACGCTGACGCCGACACCTATGCCAACAATGACACCGACGCCTACGCCGACACCTATTCCAACAATGACACCGACGCCAACGCCGACACCTATTCCAACAATGACACCGACGCCGACGCCGACGCCGACACCTATTCCAACAATGACACCGACGCCGACGCCGACGCCGATGCGACGCCGAAAATGACGCCTATTCCAACAATGACACCGACGCCGACGCCGATGCGACGCCGAAACTGACACCAATTCCGACACCGACGCCTATTCCAACAATGACACCGACGCCAACGCCAACGCCGACACCTATTCCAACAATGACACCGACGCCGACGCCGATGCGACGCCGAAAATGACACCTATTCCGACACCGACGCCTATTCCAACAACGACACCGACGCCGACGCAGACACCTATTCCAACAATGACACCGACGCCGATGCCGACGCCGATGCGACGCCGAAACTGACACCTATTCCGACGCCTATTTCAACAATGACACCGATGCCGACGCCGAAACCTATTCCAACAATGACACCGACGCCGACGCCGACGCCGATGCGACGCCGAAACTGACACCAATTCCGACACCGACGCCTATTCCAACAATGACACCGACGCCAACGCCGACGCCGACACCTATTCCAACAATGACACCGACGCCGACGCCGATGCGACGCCGAAACTGACACCTATTCCGACACCGACGCCTATTCCAACAATGACACCGACGCCGACGCCGATGTGACGCCGAAACTGACACCTATTCCGACACCGACGCCTATTCCAACAATGACACCGACGCCGACGCCGATGCGACGCCGAAACTGACACCAATTCCGACACCGACGCCTATTCCAACAATGACACCGACGCCAACGCCAACGCCGACACCTATTCCAACAATGACACCGACGCCGACGCCGATGCGACGCCGAAACTGACACCTATTCCGACACCGACGCCTATTCCAACAATGACACCGACGATGACGCCGACACCTATTCCAACAATGACACCGACGCCGACGCCGACGCCGATGCGACGCCGAAACTGACACCTATTCCGACACCGACGCCTATTCCAACAATGACACCGACGCCGACGCCCATGCGACGCCGAAACTGACACCAATTCCGACACCGACGCCTATTCCAACAATGACACCGACGCAGACGCCGACACCTATTCCAACAATGACACCGACGCCGACGCCGATGCGACGCCGAAACTGACACCTATTCTGACACCGACGCCTATTCCAACAATGACACCGACGCAGACGCAGACGCCGACACCTATTCCAACAATGACACCGACGCCGACGCCGACGCCGATGCGACGCCGAAACTGACACCTATTCCGACACCGACGCCTATTCCAAAAATGACACCGACGCCGACGCTGACACCTATTCGGACACCGACGCCGATGCTGTCACCAATTTTAATACCGACACCTTTTCCGACACTGACACCGAGTTCGACGCCTATTCCGACACTGACACTTATTTTTTTACTGACACCAACGCCGACGCCCTTTCTGATACCGACGCCGACAGTTAAATAAATTGATCTTATTTTTAAAATAAAATTTAAAAAAAAATAAAGAAATTGATTTTTTTAACTTTATAAAGTCTATAATTGCGTTCACCTCTGATTTTGAAGGGCAGTCAGTGCGCTCTAAGGTTTTCTCGAACGCGGACGTACGTTTATTCCAAACAAACGGAGTTAGACAGGTTTCCGGTCGCGGCGATCGGATGTGCTAGCAAGGATTGCTATAGATATTAGTGAATATAAACATGTGGTTTATTTGTGTGAGTGACCGTTATTTTGGACGCCGTGCGTTCCTTTTGGTGGAAGGATGAGCAAGCTGTTGGCGGGCGGACAACATCGAGGACAAAGGAGCGTATCCCTTACAAAAAATCCATAGCATTTGTTAATTGATCAATTAATCATTTGTAGGGTGTGTTTAGTGATAGGCTTCTTGTGACGGAGCGACGAGCGGGTCCTCTGAAAGTAGGTCCTTCCCGCCCATTTTTCCCACCTGCCTATGGGCATATATATCGGCTGGTGTCTTCCTGTTACATTCCAGGAGCCCAGTCGAATATGCCACGACATCGAGGTATAGTTTGGGACTACGGGGATCATAAGGGGCCCCATTCCCAAACAATTGTCCTAAAACAAAGCTTTAAGAAGCAAAGGTTTTAGCAAAGCAAAGGTAAGTATAGTTAGGCAGAGATTTGAAATACTTACATAGATTAGTTATATCCGAACACCACTGCTCTAAAAGCTTACTAGAATTTACCTATATACATACCTACGCCCATGTATATGCAGTTTGTGATGACAAGGAAAGAACGTTCAAATATTATGCGTCATATCTGTTGTTAGAAAGAGATAAATGAGCAATTCGTGTTACCACCGAATAGAGATCCGCGCCACGCCGGCGTGCCGCCGCCGAGTTACCTCGGCGCGCCGCCGCCGCCGCCGGGTCATGAACAAATTCGCGCCGACGTCGAAAATCAATTTAGAGTTTTCTGCCGTGAGGTGCATTACCCTGGATAGCTGAGGTGTGGGGGAGTGCTCCGACCGGAATCCGAACTGCTCCGGTCGGGACTTCATGTGAGGGGCTATCCGACTTAAGAAGAGGCGTTCAAAGACTTTCGAAATGCATGTAAGTAGAGTGATAGGCCTGTAATTGTCGGGTCTCCAAACGTCTTTGCCGGGTTTCGGGAACATATCCACGTGGCTCATTTTTCATTGAGAGGGTAAGTGTTCCGTGCGCAGGATCCCGTTAAACAGGCGCGTGATAGCTGCCCTGGTTTTAGAGGACAGGTGACGGATCACTGTCCAATATCTTCTTCTGTGTTTTATTGGACACTGAAGTATTCATCGAGGAACTGTTCCACAGAGTCTGAGTGTTCTCTGTTCACTGTGGGATTGGGCTTGAATAAGTTCTCAAGGGATTGGGCAAATATTTCTGCCATGTCCTCTGCTCTGTATCTCAAGTTGCAATTTTCGTGGAAAAGACAACGAATTGGTTCTGAGTGTTTCCTAAGTTGCCTGCAGAGTTTGTGGAGTGAGGCCCAGTTCTGTGGATGGGGTCTCATTAATGTTGCCAGGTTTTTCTGAGCAGGCGTTTTTCTTTTATGAGCTCTCTTATACAGCGGGGGAGGATGGGCAATCTCGATTCTCCTTAGGGGTTTTCTTTAATTGTGGAGGTATGAAGTGCCTTCTGCGTGCATTGAGTGATCTCTTCTTCTGCAAGATTGTCCACTTCTGATGAGGTTGTGACATGCCTTGAAGTTGAGGTATCTCATGCGGTTTTCATAAACTTAGGCCAGTCGATTTTGGGCTTTTGTGGAAGTTTGTGTATCGGTTGGTGGCAAGATCCTGTTTCTTCAATATTTAGGTAGTAGGAACTTACTTGTATGCAAGAAAATAAACATTTACCCTTTTAGTACATATACAGCAGATTTAATTTTTCTATTCCACCATATAGGTAAAAAAATCAATAACACGCCGGGTACGTTTACCAGCGCGCCGCTGCCGACTTTCATGACCGCGGCGCGGACCTCTAATCGATAGATACATGTCAGATCAAACGTTCGTTTGGTAGCCATCCAAGTTTGTTTTCAATAAGGTTTAGCTGCTTGGCGTTTGTAATGTCACGTCGGCTTAACATGAAAATTAGGCGGAATTGACACTATATAGATATATTTTTTAAGTGTTTTATAATAAGATATTAATTTAATGTTTTCATGAAATATTTGTTATTATTAAATATGGATTGTAATGAAGAAAATGAAAACACCTGAATATAATCATAAACTTGCTTTAACATTAATTTAGCATAATATTTATATTCTCAGTTTCGATGCAATCAAAACAAGCTCCAGGGCAGATGTCACAAAAATACGCAGTCGACGAATCGTTGGACTGCGTCCCAGTGCGCCAGTCGCGCCACGATAAACTTCCAGAACAAGTCAACATGAACCTAACAAAGAATATGGAAAAAAGTTACCACTCTACCGCAAATAACTATGAGGAAACCAACAGGACTTACAACAAGGCGATGGAGCATAACTATTCTTCGATCAGCAATGCAACCGACAACCAGGTGTTCAAAATTCCACAGACGTTGAAACCCGTAGCTTCGTCATCTTTTGTGAGCCACAAGCCATTCCCAGCGTCATCCTCTCAAGTACCCACTGAGATACTAATTAGGAACATGCAAAAGTCATTGAGAATGGTCACTGATGATACGGAAGGTTCCGCTTGCCTCTCTGAAAATTCGTTGAGTATTTCGAAAATTGCAGATTTCTTAGGTGAGTTGTCTTGTTTACTAATATTTGGAAATGTATAGCACTGATTAATTGTAAAAAAGTTTACCTATCTATAAATAATACAGGATAACTGAATGAATTAACACATGTGACTTGAATAAGTCAGATAGCTCGATAGTTTCGACCACATTTAGAGGTCTTTTTAAAGCAGAGCTTGGGATGTCTGCTTATTCAGTTGTTAACTATAATTAGTGAAAACCATGTTAGATTTTATAATTAGTAAATTGTTTATCGTTTTTTTATGTCATGAAATAGTAGATTTCCGTTGTGGTCATTTATATTTATAAATTACAAGTACACGCGAGTTGAACACTCTAATTTCATCCCTAATCTTACAATGATTATTTCTTTTCGGTCGGCCACTAGATAAAATTGTCTTGGGTTTTTAAATATCTCACTCTGAAAAACCCTTCGTGTGCGAGTCCGACTCGCACTTGGCCGATTTGTTAATAGTTTTTTGGAATTACCATGTACGCTTACCAACATGTATAATAGTCTGGTGCCGTATATTTAAATAAAAAAAAAGAGAATACTTTTAGTTTGTACTTACTAAAAGGTACTTATGTAGTAAAGGTACTAATGTAACCTTTATGTACTAGAAACTATATAGAATACTAAGTAGGTCAGTAATAGAAACTAAAACGGAACAGATATTAGGTACAAGTTAGTGCATTACGAAGCTTTGTTCGATTTTCAAAAACACTTTGATACTCTAGGGCGAGAAATTGAATTAACATCCCGAATTTCGAGGTAAATATGATCAATTCTCAAAGCATGAGTGACGAAAAGTTTGTAAACGTCAATTATAGGCACTGGTACACACTTACCTATATCTCACCCAGGCAGTGCATATAGACTGCATTAGTTATTAGATACACGCATCAAACTTGGTATGTAGTGGTGTTTTATTGCTTGTGGTAGCTCCTAAATAGGCCATACAAAGCGCGATAGCTGCTACCGCCATCCTGTGTTACCGCTTGCAGAATGAAAGAGCATATCAGAGCAGTGATGAATAACGATACCGAAAAGACAGCTATCGCGGAACATTTATTAGGATAACAGTACAGTAGTAAGGACAGTCCACAGATCATTTCGACAGAGCAACACAACATACAAGGATAAGTGCGTGAAGTAATTGAAATCACTAAGCACAACATTTTAGTCTTAAACGGTTTTTAACTTTCGGGTGTTTGGAATGTTGTAGTCCGTCTATGTACGAAATGTATATAATCACCTAAGTGCTTCCACGTTATGTTAGTGATGTTTGACGAACGCTGTTGAACATCACCATATAAACAGTGGCACCACAGCCTTTCAATTGTCAATTGTAAAAATAGTTGACCAATTGCCTCGCTTACGACAACTCATAACAAGCGACGAACTTTTTATTCTGTCTTCGTCTAGTATATTCTATAATAGTATCATACAGAGTATTTCTAATGTTACATTTATTACAGGTAAAGAATCAAATGTTAATGTGAGCGACATACTCAAATACAACAAAAAACTAGCGCCATCAAAAAAACAGCCCCTCACAGAACTTCACATGAACTTACAAGAAAGCAAAATAAGTGAAGAGATTCAGGTCACCAATCTACGTGACTCAAGAAAAACTGATGCTGCAAGCTCAACTGGAACGGCCAATACAGTGATATCTCTCGATAAGCTCAACATATCTCAAGGCAAAAGGGTACCCGAAATTCTGGTTAACAATCTTTCAACTAATACATTAGACGACGATAAGAAGCGATCTACTAGATCAAAATCGCCATCTAGTAAAAGTCAGTCTACTCTGAGCACTGTACAGGAAAATCATAACAGTTTCAAGTCTGGGGATAGTCCTTTGCATACCAGTAAAGGTGGGTATTATTGAAGATAATACAACTTAGCTATGATTTGCTGTCACTTCTGGCAATGGTAAGTATGTTATGTAGAACTAGTTTGGCCTGTTAGAAAAGTCACACCTACTATGCTATGGTACTGCACGACTTCTTTCAAAATTTTGCCTTTAAAGAAAGCGTTGGAGACAATATCAAAATTCAAGATGGCGTATTCAAGATTGCCATCATACAAAGTCACCAGTGCGACCATACACAGTACTTACTGAAACTTGGCCTGAGATCTGCCTTCTACCATCTTTAAACGAAGTCTGGTTCTATATTTCAATTGTAATGCCCTATACTTTGTTAGGAACCATTCCTAACAAAGTATAGGGCAAGGTGAAGCTTGTTACATTGACATACAAGTCGAAACTTCTGGCCAATCAGTTTAAATATCCATCTAGTGCCATCAGATCTAAACTACCAAACAAGTCGAAACTTCTGGCAAACCAGTTTAAATATCCATCTGGTGCCATCAGATCTAAACTACCAAAAAAGTCGAAACTTCTGGCAAACCAGTTTAAATATCCATCTGGTGCCATCAGATCTAAACTACCAAACAAGTCGAAACTTATGGCAAATCAGTTTAAATATCCATCTGGTGCCATCAGATCTAAACTACCAACAATGGCATACATTGTTGGTAGTATAGTATAGTACATGCTACATTGTTTGACTACAATAATTGACAAATTTATAAAATATTTTACTAGTAGCAAAAAGGTTATTTTTTCAGTTCAGTTAAAATCTATATGCATATAATTTTAGTAAAAATAATTGCGCTTCGTTGATAGTAACAATACTTTTACTCAACGACCATAGCTTCATAACACTAAATTAGTTTTCAAGCACCAGCAGTGCTCATCAGTCTCCCCGACTGCTTGGAGAGACAAGAATAATGATTTTCATGCTCAACATCAACTCGACAGTTGATGCTTAGTAAATACTTTTATTCTATTACGTGTTTCATATAGAACTTTTCTTCAGAAGAATAAGAAAAATTATAATCAGCTGGTGTACCGATTGAATTAAAAAATTGTATAAACATACGGTCTGAAATAAACGGTTGCAGGCGCAGCTCCCGATTGGACTCTTTTGATGGACACATATGAAAAACACTACAAAATTCTTGAGGATGTTGGTGTTTCGTCTTCCAGACCAGACATCTTTCTATACTCAAAAAATCTAAAACGCATAGTACTTATAGAACTTACTGTGCCGTGGGAAACAAACATACCTAAAGGCCACACGTTAAAAACAAACAAATATTATGACCTAACAAATGAATTAACCAAAAACGGTTATGTGATTAATTTATATGCTGTAGAAGTTGGAGCAAGGGGTATACCAGCGGAATCCCTATATAACCTACTTAATGACCTTGGCCTGCCACGAACAACCGTGACTTCCATCCTAGAACGTGGCGGCATTAGTAGGATTTTACCAAATTTGGTCTAGTCTAGTCAACAAGTTCAAAAACGTGAAAAATAGAAATAAAGGTCCTAAAAATATGAGCGATAGATCATTGGATTCGGAATCACCTCTAGAAAAATGTTTTTGAAGGATTTTGGTGCAGGTAAAAAATTGCAATTGTTATTAACAAAATAAGACGAAAAAAAAATTATATTTAGTATTTCGTTAATAACTCGAAAAATATTAATATTTTAGGAATTTGGAAAAAAGCTCGTTAAAGAGGAGGAAATTTCCGATAAAAAAAGTCTGTACTCCCGGAACTCTATCTCTATTATTTATAATTTTAATTTGACATATAATTTTAATATAATTTTTTTTTTAATATAATTTAATATAATTTTAATTTTTAAAATGACATTTTATGTTATAAAAATATATTTTATCTGATGAACTCATTTTAGCGGTGGCGCGCGCATGCCGTAACAGCCGCGAGGAGCCCTATTTTCAACGTCAAATTAAAATTATAAATAATAAAGATAGAGTTCCGGGAGTAGGGACTTTTTTATCGGAAATTTCCTCCTCTTTAACGAGCTTTTTTCCAAATTCCTTAAATATTATTATTTTTCGAGTTATTAACGAAATACTAAATATCATTCTGTTTTCGTCTTATTTTGTTACTAACAATTGCAATTTTTTACTTGCACCAAAATCCTTCAAAAACATTTTTCTAGAGGTGATTCCGAATACAAGCTATCGCTCATATTTTTAGGACCTTTATTTCTATTTTTCACGTTTTTGAACTTGTTGACTAGACTATAGGGAGGGGAGGAGGCTCGAGCGGGAAGGGGAGCGTTGATGCATTGTAAAGGGGCCCCTTAACCCTACACCTGGGTTGCAAGTTCCAGGCCCCTCTAGCCTCTTCCTCTGCAACGCTATGGACCCGGAACCCGCACGGTGAATCCATGGAATGCTAAGTAATTCGTCTTGTCTATAAATAATCACTAAACATAACGTTTAAATTATTGAAATATAACTACCCTCAGTTAAAATTTTCAGGCGACGCTAACAACACACACATACCTTCCCCAAACATTGAGTATAGAGAATTAGATAAATCGGTAGATTGGCACGAGGTGTTACAGCAGAAACGTCAAAAGCAGAACAGCTTGGCTAAAGGTTTGTGGGCGCTTCTATAAAAAAAACTACTGGGCTTGAGCTAACATTACTAAAAAATACATGACTACTTTATCTCATGTTATTACTAACTATATTGCTTGTGGTATATGAAGTGGAGTAATACTCGAAATATATACGCGTATGTAATTATGCTCATAGCCAAAACGAGGAATTTACTGGCAGTGAATTATTTATTCTCTTTGACAGTGTTATTGTCGATCAGGGATAAATGTAGAATTTTAGAGATAAATGTATGGTTCAAAATAAAACATATATACTTCTTTGATATATCTTACTTTAATTTGGACATATTTTGAGAAAGCATTCTTATATAGATCAATAACAATATTATCATTTTATCCTTTGCGTTCGATAATTTTAATTTAAAAGTATATATTCATACATACAATTAACTCACTAATGAAATGACTATGACTCACAGTGACATGAAAACAGGTGCCTTCAAGGTGAACATACAAGTTGTAATCACAAACCACACGCAAGGAACAAAAATTTGTATAATTTAAAACAGCAGAGCAAAGTTACTGTTTATTTTCTTTAACTTTTTTTTACTACTTCTTAAGCAGTGTAAATATTCAAATCTAAATAACACTAATAAAACCTGTATGTATGGTTCTGAATTCTGATTTAATAATACATAAAATATTGGCAGTGCGAGGTCTAGCCTATGAAATATACATCTGTTATTTAATGATCATCAGTGTCAATACTTTAATATTATAAATGCGAAAGTAACTCTGTCTGTCTGTTACGCCAAAACTACTGGACCGATTTGAATGAAATTTGGCATGGAAATAGTTTGAGACCCGGGAAAAAACATAGGATAGTTTTTATCCAACTGCGCAAAAAGAGGTTAATGTTTTTGTTTAATGTTAAACATACGCGCGGGCGGTGCCGCGCCCAGAAAGCTAGTAAAGAATATATGCTCGATACATGTATATATTATTGGCTTATAAATATTATATACCACATGATAAATCACAATAAAGTTGTCTAGCTAAATAACTTATCGCAACTTAATACACTTAAAATAACTTATGAGCGCATATTAATAACGCTTATTTACATGTTTATACCTGGCAACTTCATAGTTGTGCAGAGAGAGAAATTAAGTAACCTTTTTTTTCTAATTCCTGCGGGTTATATTCTCTCCGCTGATGAGCAACTTTCATATATAACTAATGACTGAAGTTGATATATTTTTTTATCAAAAAACATCAGCACGTGATTTAGTTAAGCAACCTTTTTGTGATGTATGAATGTATACATTATCTAGTATAATAAATTATTTATTATCATTAAATAACAGATAAGGGATATTTTTCTTTTTATGCCTGATAGGTTAGCCTTTGACCACTATCTCACCTGATGGTAAGTGATGATGTGGTCGAAGATGTTGTTCAGACTAACCTAGAGTTACTGGCTCTCAAGGACAGCTGCCGGAACACACCGTTAGGTGCTTGGCGACAGATTTTCAACTTGAGGGTGGTAGCTAGCCAGGCGGGCATTTGCAAAGTGCCCTACCACCATGATGTAACGACTGCTATCCTAAGACAACAACCGGGACCGACGGCTTAACGTGCCCTCCGAAGCACGGAAGCGCTCAGTATAATGTCACCAGCGGTCACCCATCCATGTCATGGCCAATTAATATAAAATATTTCTTATACCGGATCTAAGACCATGATCATGTTCATGACCTATCATTATCAGCTAACAGCCAAACAAAAGCATGTGCTTATTGTGTTTTAACATTAAGATTATAATATATTATGTAATAGAAATTGTGTCTTTCAGAACAATGGGCAGATTTATCCACTTCACCCGCCAATGGATTTGTAGGTAAGATTTAAATTTGATTTTCGAAATCTTCAATTCAATCAGTTATTATACTCGTAGTTCGGCCCAAAGAGACCGATTTTTTCATATTATAACTATTTATTACACAGTTCTAGCATGAATTTCTTCGACGTGGTAGGCAGATGAGCATAAGCACTCACATTTTTGGACTTATGTGATAGAGGGCGACACTATTGTCGTTTACCGTGTACAGTTACTAATCCAGACTGTTAAGCTACGCTCAAATCAACACGTTTAGCTGTGTCCCGCGGTGGCGTTCAAGGTAGCGATACCGTGATAGTGTTATTGCAATGGTTGTCTGACCTGGGAACCGAATCCAGGACTCAGCCTAAACTCAAACAAAAGTTCATATGCACTCAGTTGTGGACGACTTGTAAAAGTCTGGTTTCCAACTAAAAAACCTTTTTATTATGTTGACGTAAATACAGCTACGCGTAATAGTTACAAAACGTTTACGAATAAATGTTTTCATCGATTTTTGGGTATAGTTTTGAAATTAACTAATTTTCTTTTATAAATCCTTTTGAAATCCCCTAGTTTTCAATATCTCTAGACCGATTTATTTCATAAACGAACTTAATAACTGACCCACAGTTCCCCAAAATATCTAGACAACTTATCTTACAACAAAAATGTATTGTCCTCTGTTGTTCTTGTAACGGAAAGTTAGTAGATTATATTTTTAAACTACGAATAAATACGTAAGAATTGTAACTCTCATACAGTTACTGCTTTGATTTGGGACTCACACGCACAATCTTCGAAATTCAATTGGATTGGTTAATTGATTTGGTACTTAGAAATTATCGTGTCCGATTGGTCGCGTCAAGGTAATGTTGTTGCGCCGCACGGCTTGCTTTTTAAACTTTTTAAGGTTGTGCGTTCTCCTGTTTTTGAGCTTAACTTACATTTCTTTACTTATTCATTCGTAGTTTATAAAAATATTCAATAGATTTGGATGTAAAATTTTATTCTACTAACGTTTTTTTTTTATGCCTGATAGGTTGGCCTTTGACCACTATCTCACGTGATGGTAAGTAATGATGTGGTCGAAGATGTTGTTCAGGCTAACCTAGAATTACTGGTTCTCAAGGACAGCTGCTGGAACACACTGTTAGGTGCTTTGCGACAGATTTTCTACTTGAGGGTAGCTAGCCAGGCGGGCAATCGCAAAATACCCTACCACCATGCTATAATGCCTGCTATCCTAAGATAACAACCGGGACCGACGGCTTAACGTGCCCTCCAAGTCATGACCGAGGCGGACGTTGCTTAACTTTGCTGATCGGATCAGAACAGCTAAGCAAACTTCGCTACGAGCGCTTCGTTATAAGAAGGTTATAATTCAAGTCGTCGAATATAATATTCGAATGCCGATATGTCTCCAGTCACAAACCTATATCTGTGATCCCAGTCGCCAGTCACTAAGAACTTTCATTACATTGGCTCGTTCAATTTATATTATATGTTTAAAGATATTGTGAACCGAATTAAAATTACGGTATTTATACGTCGAGAAGGCGTCTCGACCGGTTTCGCGACTTTCAGAGTCGCTTCGTCACAGAGTGCGTGCGCTCACGACTGCGCCCACGCATGCACTGGTGGTGGCGCCGGCGGCGGCCGCGGAGCGGTCTGCGCGCGCTGCTTCCCCCTCGCGCGCTCCGACGTCACCGACGGCGCCGGCTTAGGTGCATCGTTGGTTTTTTCGTCACTGGCACTGGCACTACTGTCGTTCCATACTACCAGACCTGTGCATGCCGCACTGAATGTATCTTGCGGCAAGATGACGGGTGCATTATTCCAAGTGGCAGTGTTAAGAACTGGTTTCCACGCTGGTGGCAAATTCCATCCCCGGTCGCGGTTGAAATTAGGATGACGGTCGATTTCTATGGCCACCGCGTATCTACCTATGTCCAAGTTTTTAACACTTCTTATATGCTATGTTATTCTCGTCGCAATGTTTCTTCGAGTTTCGCCTGTGTAGCTTTTGCCGCAATCACAGAGTCGAGACGCCTTCTCGACGTATAAATACCGTAAGTTTAATTCGGTTCACAATGTCTTTTAGTAAGTGTCAAACTTACGTTAGTTTAAATCAATTATTATATTATATGTTTTCCATATTTGGTGTGTATTTTCGGTTTCTGATTCCATATTGAATTTACAGGTGTAACCTGCCAAGTGACCATTACTGTCACAACGCTATCAGACAGTTGGTTAACCGCCAAACTGCACTTTGACAGTCTACCTGACGATGGCAAAAACTTAACCATCGAGCTGCCTCGCCAACCGTTCCTCTTATCTCCTGGCAAATCGGAGAAGTTTACGTTCTACGTAACTTCATCCGTGGAAATGAATACTACATTACCCTACACATTGTTTCTAAAAGACGCTTCGATTGACACTGATATTGAACAAAAAGGGAGCATGATTGTAAATATAAAGATGCCGATGGTTCAAGCTATGTCCAGTGATGGCGTTAACAAAATCACCTTTCCGCCAATTCAAGAGAAATCATCCCTGTCAAAATCATTTGTACTAATAAGCGACTGTCCGGTTGATCTCCAGTTAGATCTATCGATTGTTGATGGGGACAACAATTTTACGATCAAAAGTATCCAAGAAATAAAAAAGAGTGATGTCAACAAAGTACTCATGGACTGTCAAGGGCATGTGGAGGAAGGGCCCCAAGCCAAGGGCAAAGGCAAAAGTATGAATAAGCAGTTCTGTAGATTGTCAAGTGGGAATGCGATAAGGGTTACAATAAAATTCTATGCGCCCAGGTTATCGAACGTTCAAATTGGTAAGACGTGTTTATTTATTGTGAAAATACTAAAATTGCCGCCACAGTTATCAGCCACCTTAAACCAGGAACTATTACCTTATAATTTATAATATTTTTTACGGTAATCATGTGCAATGTTTTTAATAACTTTTCTAATTATTACAAGCACAAGTTCAAATCACATGTACAAATTATTCGAGCACAATTTTTTTGTCCTGGACGGGAATTGAGCCATACTTTACTTTACTCTTTCGAGCCCAAAATTTGTGCTCCGATTGTATTACTGTAACCGTCTTAGGGGACGGTGCGCGGTCATCAACCAGACTACTAGTCTTCATCTGACCGAAAGAAGTGCTTTTTCAAACCCTTGCAATGATGTCACTACCTATTTCTTAATATTACAAGCAAAATCGTTTGCTGAGCGAAAATCACATTTCCAAATTATTCTGCTTCAAGGTACTAAAGTTAGTCTTGACTGAGACCTAATTTAACTTAAAACTGTGGTTTACCCCCTAATTAGTTCGATACTTCAATTATTTTTACAGAGGAGCACATTGTCACATTCACCGGCGCCCTGAACGTGAACCTCATCGGAGTGAACTCTGTGCTGAGGAAGGTCGATCTAATCGGTATCGTTGGCTCTGTGAACCTAGTCATTAAAGTACCAGAGCACAAATTGCAGTTGACAAATGGTAATTATAACACACAGCACAGATATATAGAAAAAGTTTTATTATCTCAGAGCATATTCCGTAGATGTTGCGGATGTTCATGGTGACCACTTACCACAAGGTGAGATGCATGCTAGTTTGCCCCCCTATCCGAAAAGAAAAAACCTTTGAAAAAATCAGGCAAGCGCAAGTTATATTTTATTTATTTTTATTCTACTTAAATATTTGAATTTCTTCTTATATCAATAAGAAGAAGAATTATCTTATATAATACTAGCTTTCCGGGCGCGGCTCCGCCCGCGCGTATGTCGGTTATCGCGCGAAAACATTAACCTCTTTTTGCGCAGTCGGATAAAAACTATCCTATGTTTTTTCCCGGGTCTCAAACTATCTCCATACCAAATTTCATTTAAATCGGTCCAGTAGTTTTGGCGTGAAAGCGTAACAGACAGACAGACAGAGTTACTTTCGAATTTATAATATTAGTACTGATATAACTTCCCCAAACTGCACCTAAAGAAGAGAGGGTTCTTGACCTTATGCTGGTATCATCTCTATCTCACGTTAAAAAACATGGTCAGTGTGCAGCGGACGCCTTTTTGTATGTAAGATAAACTAAGTCATGTTTATCTTACATACAAAATGCGTCCGCAGAAAGCTAAGTCTAAAATTCTGCTGCAGCGTAATTTTGGTGGAATTGACGTTGAATATTTGGAAAATGATGCTCATAATTTAGACTGGTCTGATGTTGTAAATGGATCAACTATGGACCAAAAAGTGCACCATATTAACTTGATCTTAACTAATCTTTATGATAAACACGCTCCATTAAGACCCGTCAAAATAAAGCACCAACCCGCACCTTGGCTTACATCTGAAATTAGAGTTATCATGAATAAGAACATAACAGCATAAATTACTTATGTTGAACTAAACATTAGGCTTGACCTAGATAAACTCTCTTTTGACAATGCGACAATCTTCCTGGGAATCAAAATGGATTCAACTTTACAGTGGAATCCACATATACATGATATATCCGGAAGACTTAGTTCTGCTGCATATGCAGTTCGTAAGATAAGACGGCTAACAGACGTAGCTATTGCTAGGCTCGTTTATTTCGAGTACTTCCACAGTATTATATCATATGGTGTTTTGCTGTGGGGAGCTGCTGCTGAGATAGAGACAACCTTTATCTTACAAAAGCGTGCAATTCGAGCCGTATATGAAATGGATCCTAGGAATCCCTGAGAGATCTTTTTGAAGAAATTAATATTTTAACTTTACCAAGTCTTGTATATATTTGTAAATATTATGTATGTTCGCAAAAAAAAAAGTAGTAAATTTAAATCAAACAGTGACAATCACGACATCTAGGAATAATGATAAAATAGCAGTGCCAGGTTTTTGATTAGCAAAGACAAATAAAAAGCTTCTTCTTAGGCAATTGTGTGCGGTTTTATAATAAATTGCCCAAACGTATTACAACGCTCACAGAAAGAAAATTCAAGTTGTATGTGAAGAACATTTTGATAAAGAAATCTTATTACACAGTTTGTGATTACTTAAACGACAGAAATGCTTGAACTGGTTCGCCTCTGCCAAGCTAGCGCCTGTCACCTACGTAATATAAATAAGTATTGTAATAATTTTACTATATAGTATGTACTCAACACATTGTTAAAAAACGTTTAAAAGAATAGCCCCGAGTTTCTTGCCCGTTCTTCTTGCAGTGGCTCTATAATTTTTGTTTGCTGAACGTGGCAGTACAATGTAGTATATTTCAATATTAAAATTTGTAATTGACCTTCATAAGAGCGTCGTAGACGCCTAAATTGAATAAAGGATTTTGACTTTGATTAAATTATTTTTTATAAATAGTTTTTCATTAATTATAAGATTGTTGGTAACAGTTTTCCTTATTTTCGTAATTTTTCAATCTTCATGAATTTAGTTTGAAATTCATGAAAATAGGGACATTGTGTACATCCCTCCCAGTAAAATAATATGTATACGAAGCAGAATATTTAAATTCATATTTTTGCACTTTCGTAACATCATTATTTACAACCGCGGGCCCAAAGTCTAGCTCATTATTCATATATACGGTTGCATACTGCCTTCTCTTAATTCATCTATTAATTTAACATTACTTTTACAATTTTATTTCGCACTACCAAATATCAAAGTAACCTTGACATTTGTATACGATAGTTTTAAAAAGGTTGATCCTGAGGCAATACCTATGATGGGGATAATACTTCGACTAACCAGTGTTTGATTTATCAAAAAGATTTTTCTATGTTTAAATTTTTGTGGTTCCAGAGCCTCTAAACATACCGGTGTATAACATGGGTTCAGTGAAGGGTGTGTGGCTGGTGAAGTCATCGAGTTCACTCAACAACTTTCCTTTCAAAGTAACCCCGCTCAAGTTCGACCTACGTCCAGGCGCACTCAAACAAGTCACTTTATGCTACACGGGTCCTGATGATTCTCTCAATGAAGCGTAAGTTATCAAGCATAATAAAATATTGAGAAATTCTTTAATCACTGCAAAGTGTCACCCAATATCAATTTATGACACGGACTTTGCTAGTGTTCATTAGAATTTAAAATGACTCAAATGAGTGTTTGTTAATTTTGTTTGTTAGCAATAAGTCAGAAAAGCGGTTAGATTGGAGGCCCGTAGCAGATTCAAGTGCGTATATGGACTGCTGCGCAGTGGGTAGTCGTTAGCCGTTTTCACGTAGAAAATCTGTCGCCAAGCCTGACAGTGTGTTCCGGCAGCTGTCCATGAGAGCCAGTAATTCTAGGTTAAGCCTGTTGCCACCTTCGATCACATCATCACTTACCATCAGGTGAGATTGTGGTAAGCTTTTGAAGCTTACCTATCAGCAATAAAAAAAGAGACCATGCTATACATCCGTTCGGGCACGCACACGTACACGCCGCGTTTGTTACCGCTCTATATAAACTACTTGTCTGGGTTTACTTCGATTATGTGCTCCATTTGTCAGTACAAATTACTTATATAGCAAACTATGGAATTGAATACATAAAAATTGCTCATGTTCTCAGCATATTTTTTGTGGTTTTACAGGACAGTGATTTTTGAAGAGCTATGTTCCGGCAACACGACCACCTTGCAAGTAATGGGAGGCATGGAAAAACCCAAATCATTCCCTATAAAGACAAACTTTAACATGTTCTCATTCGTCCGTGCCGGCAGGAAAGAGCTAAGCTTGAAGAATTCCACGAACAAGAAAATTCATATTAGAGTATTTGTGTCTGGGGATGGTTTTGCGATAGATTTACCTGGTATGGATTCGAGAGGGGCCAGCTATTGTTTGGCGTTTGGACCGCTGGAGTGCAGGCCGCTTCATATAATGTTCAACCCACCTTCGAACGTCCCCTATACGGCCAACCTACATTTAGTCTATGATAAGAACAGCGATTTCAGTAGGACTGTGAGTAAGACTATATACTATCTAATTATTGCCCAAACACACCATATGGTTAAATTTTTTGAGAGAACAGTGTATTTAATTATTTGTTATTTAAAATAAATTTTATGTGCTGATGGATGACACACAATTATTTTTTCACACATGAATATTTGTATTTGTTTATTCAGTGAAAAATATGCAACATTACAGCTTAAAAAAAAAACCAAAGCGTTACATACAATATTCATATACACAATAATATTATATCTTCTTGTATAATATATCTCGACTTTTAAGGGGTCACACGCACGCGCTTTCATACCTTTCTCTCATTACATACAAATGCATATTCATACATATACCTCTCCTTTTTTTCATTACGTCGAACCCTGATATATATGATGGAGGTTCGGAGAAGGTTATTTAGGATATGTAATTTATTATTATAATACTCATTAAATAGGTTGCAGTTACGTGTAAATGTATTTTTTAAAATTTTTACGGTTTTAGGAGTAAATTATAGAATCGTGTACATAGTAATGCTCAATTACTTTATTAAACCTCGCGAATACCATGATCACATGGAATAGTCACCAAACCTAGCTACAAACGCGATAAAATTGATAATATTATGTATTTCCCGCCATACATTACGAAACAACTTGCCCTAACCCCCATTTATTTATTTATATATATTAAATTAGTATACGACTTTGTAGTGTTAGCCGTTGAGACAGCCGGACCGTGGAGCAATGATGCCCAAAAAACTCGTTCATGCCATAGGGTGTCGTCTGAAGGAAAAAGGGCTGTGACCCTCGGTCTGACTATTTCTTAAGCCAGCACATAACTCTAGTATTACAAATATACAACATACAAAGAGGCAATGCGGCGAGTATAATGGGTACCTTTGGCCAAAGGCCAGCGCGCGGAGGAACTATAGTTAATTTTTAAGTATTATAATTATATTTTGATATTTGACTGTGCATTGACAAATATTATAGAATGTGGAAGTTATTAAAAAAGAAAAAATATATTTAATTTATAATAAAGATGTTATGGCTATATAATTATATGTATTACAATAGCCACTTATTAAATATACAGTAATAAATAATGTTAAATTTATAGTTACACACAGAGTTTGGTCCAACATTAAAAATTAAGAGGCGCTTCCGTTTACGAGCTTAAGACCCGTGACATAAGGATGGACAGGCAGGCACCAAAGTCATATTCATATAGCTCTGTTTGCCATTTTCCGTACATAACCCTAAAAATACTTGCTCTGTTGAAAGAATATTTTTTAAAAACTGATTTATCACAATTTGTTCCAAAATTACAACTGCTCAAGGCATACAAATGTATTCTTTATGAAAACTGTGTATTTTCAGGTAAAACTGTACGGGTGCTCTAGTGGAGAACTGATGCGTTGGGCAGGCCTCGTGACGTACGGCGATACGGCTCTGGTGCGTGCCGTCAGTCGCGAGCCTATCTCTTTGCAGCTCTTCAATAAATGCTCCTCGCCAGCCTTCGTTTGTGCGAGGGTACACTTTAACTGTAAGCTATTTTTCCTATTTGAAGTGACTTGTTTCTAGAGTTAAGGAGTTTCATATTACCACGCCCGTATACTCTACAATGGATTAACTCGTGGTTAAACTTTAGTGATGACTTCGACACGAAGCGCTCGTAGCGAAATTAGTTAAACCATTCTGAATCGATCAGCAAAGTTAAGCAACGTCCGCCGCGGTCATGAGTTGGATGGGTGACCGCTCGTGACATTACTACTGAGCGCTTCCGTGCTTCGGAGGGCACGTTAAGCCGTCGGTCCCGGTTGTTGTCTTAGGATGGCAGTCGTTACAGCATGGTGGTAGGGCACTTTGCGAATGCCCGCCTGGCTAGCTACCACCCTCAAGTTGAAAATCTGTCGCCAAGCGCCTAACGGTGTGTTCCGGCAGCTGTCCTTGAGAGCCAGTAATTCTAGGTTAGCCTGAACAAATTCTTCGACCACATCATCACTTACCATCAGGTGAGATAGTGGTCAAAGGCTAACCTATCAAGCATAAAAAAAAAAATAAAAAAAAAAGACTTTTGGCACTGAGACTTGGTCCGTAACGTTGGCCCTTATGGACAAGCTCGGAGTCGCTCAACGAGCTATAGAGAGCTATGCTCGGAGTTTCTTTGCGCGGTAAAATCATGAACGTGGATATTCGCCAAAGAACCTAAGAACATAGCTTTGAAGTGGCAATGGGCGGGCCACATTGCTCAACGATCTGGTAACCGATTGGGAAGAAAGGTTCTCGAGTGCATACTACATTGCACTGAAAGACGTAGAGTTGGTAGGCCTCCCACTAGGTGGACTGACGACATCATAAAAGTCGTGGTTAGTCAATGGTTAGAAGCGGCTAATAGCCGTTCTTTGTGGTGTTCTATTCTGATGATGATGAAAATTTTAGGAGTGACTTTACTGATTTGTTTGAGGCTCATGACGTGCCATCGGTTGCAAGGGCACCTCACTGCAGCAATTCGCCCTTTGTTAGTGTTCGTCTGCGGTTGTTATTTCTTTCATATTTGTCTGTTCCTAAGTCACCAGGTACATCCCACAAATGGAATAAATTTTGATGACCGTTGTAGCGAAGTGATGGTTTGATCCTGATAACTTACATAGCTCTGGTTCGCGCAATCAGTCGCGAACCTCTGCAGCTGATACCGCAGTTACCTTTATCTGCACGAGCGTGTTTTTCAACTGTAAATCCAGTCCTGAACTTCCTTTCAATCCTAGTGTCCAAGTTGTCAAACCGTAGGAAACGCCCAAATTGACAGATGTCATGGTAAAACTTTTAGGATGTTCTTATATTTTAAGACAAGTACTTTTTTAAAGCGAGCTGTAATTTTCAAACAGTTTGACTTCCGCAATACATTACCCACATTCGTTTTGTCATCGAATGGATACAGAATCACATCGTATCAACAGTCATAAAGTCCATCGTTGAACAAATGCCGCCCTAATTCTGTAAGGATTATGGCAAACCCCCCCTATTTTCCATATTCCCCGTGACATGGAGATTGCAGCGTAAGATGGCTCTTCAGAAGGCTCTGTCCACCTTCTGGTATTTCTTCGCCGCTTACGACTTCCACAGGAAGATATCTGTACTGTATCAGCCAGATTGTCTACTGCTGAACGGGGGGCCCTGTTTAAAAAGTTTTTTAAGTGATTCGCCATGATCCCCACGCTTGGCAGGCGGCTTGAGGATCGCAGAGTAAAATAGCAGTTCTTCAGCAGACGCTGCTGCCCACCGTCTGCTATTTTGCTTTCGTCGCCTGCTACGACTCCCACAGTAACATACGGGGTGCAAATCTGGCCCGACACCACGTGGAGTTACGGTGTACAGTATAAGATAGTTGAGTTATAACTTCCAGTACAAGACACGTCGGTATCGTCGACCGCTAAGCTGGTGGGCGGCCACAGTATAGTGGGAAGTAGGTCGCGGCACACTCTGACGCTGGTAGTGGACTGGGCGCGCATCGAGCGGCGCGCGCGGGAAGCGGCCACAGCCGCCGCAGCGCTCGCCACCGTCACCGTGCTCACTGGCGCTGAGTTCACGCGCCGCAGGATACTCAGGTATGTTTTAAACTTAAATGGGATTTAAATGGTGTGTTCCGGCAGTAGTCCTTGAGAGCCAGTGAAATTACAGGCACATGAGACGTAACAACTATGTCTCAAGGTGACGGGCGCAGTGCAATTCGTGACTTGTGACGAAATGCATCTGTTATAGGCAGAGGTTAGTCCGCTTAACATCCAGTGGGCCTCGAGTTGGTTCCGTCACAATAAATTTAAAAAATAGCTTGTGCATTCACATCACTTTCCATGCAAACGTAGTTTCGCAAGTATGTGTTTGAGCTTAATATATATTATATGCTATCTGGTTTGCTTTTTGTTTTATTATTAATTTAATCTCTATATGTGAAAATAAGAATTCCCATTCATTAATTTTCCGATTTATTGTATATATACATAATTTAAGGTTAAACTGGCAAACCAGAAGCAACAAAAGACACGCATGCAAATATTCCCAAATTTCAACGTTTGGTATTTAAAATATGACGAAACTAAGTTTGTATGGTAAAAACTTCCATAAGCGCACTTCCATTAAGACGCTTATAAAAAGTAACCATGAATATATAATCTTACTTTTAATTACTTTACCTTGATAAGTTTTGCTATTTTATTATTATTTTCATACACTGAAGGTGACAGTGAAGCATATTCAGTCTTGAATGCCTAAGGGGGCTATTGTATTAATATTCTTTGAAAAGAATATGTTGTACATAATGTCACTGTGGTTCAAGTCACGCAAATATGCGCTATTTGCACTGTATGTACGCAAACGGTCGGTTCATAACTTGCTAAACAGACACCACGATAGCATAATGACGTCATCTATGACGTCACCTCCGGCCGCAAACAACGCTCAGAAAACAGTAAAGTGGTAGTGCAATGTATGCACAAACGTCAAACTCAAATTTTGACAGTTGGATGAGGAGATTTTGCTGTTGTGGTTAGAATGTTGAACGTACAAACATCTGTTCACAAAAGAATGCCTTGAAGTGCAATACTTCTATTATCAATAATTGAAGTGAAGGTGATTTTGGGTCAATTGCGAAAAAGCAAATTGACAGTTAGCAGATGTTATTGGCGCGGCTACATATCGATTCACATCGTTTGCGCGCAAACAGTGCAAATTCTCGTATTTCAGTTATGAACCGAGCTTATGCAATGTATGCAGTGACAGCAGTGTTTGCGTGATTTAAACCGTAGTGTGTATTTGGTTCTCTCGAACTTGAATAGCAACATTAGCAAATTCCATATTATTTTTAGTAATATTAGAGAAATGCGTTATATTCGAGTATATTACAAACAGTATTAGATAATTTTGTTTGTTATCCCTTCAACAGTTAGAAACCTGGCCAACGTCAATTGTTACCGTTTGTTTTAACAATATCATATACTAGAAAAGGCATCCATCAGTTTATAAGCCAATGTGAGGTCATTTTAATCTTAAATTTATATCCCAGCTGGTTGTTTGGGTTTTGATCATGCCCAGTTCCCCAGTATAGAGGTCGATATATCCATTACAGTTGGGTTTCGTTGCTGACTAGATTTGGTAATGGCTTACCTTCTACACTCAGGCTTTGGATAGATCTATCAGTAAAGATTGGTTATTTATCTAATCATAGACATCGGACCATCTGGTTGATGAGTGTAAAAGCACTGCTTATGGACTCACATGGTTGGACAAAGTATTACGTTGATTTATATTATTGTATGTAGATGGCATGAGACCAAAACAAGTGTACCCAAACGTAGGTGTTCAGACACCTCTGTCCCTTCAGAGAACACAGGTATGACGATGTTTTTTTTATATATCTGTTATAGAGTGCTGCGGGATGAATCCACTGGAGAGCTAGACCTCTCTCTTCTAGATGAACATCAGAAAGCGTTAGCGAGCCAATTCGACGGAGAAGACCCTAATATGGACAACATGCTCGCACAATTCAAAGAAACCAAGGTATGAGACTATCAGATAAGTAATCTTTACATCAAATAATAAGCATTGTCATTTATGGGCTATGGAAGTCTGTGAATATTCCTCTAAGAATAATTAGTAGTTACAGTATGGAATAGTTGTTGAGATTGTGTGAATTTTATGCTGATTTTAGAATCACATACATATGCAGATCTCCATGTAACTCGACACAAATTATATTTTAGATGAATATTAGCATTCATCTAAAATATATTTTTTGTTGAGTTACATGGACATCTGCATATGTATATGACTGTATAAAATGTGTCTAGCAACAGAACAGTCGGAGAAAATACATGATATGCCAATCTCACTTACGAGGGGAGTTCAATGTATTATCTGTATGGATATGAACGAAAAGGGAGACAAAGCTAAAATAATGTAATTTTTCTATACCCTGCAATCTCAATACACTTCTGACAACGTGAAATCATCTTTTCCTCCCCTATATGGTATTTGCTGTAATCCCCACGCTTGGCCAGCGTCTTGGGGCTCGCAGTGCAAGTTGGCAGTTCTTTAGAAGGCGCTGCTGCCCGCCCACCTTCCAGTATTTTCCTCTTAGTCGCTTCTTACGACAGCCACGGGATTATATGGGGAGGTGCAATTCTAACCCGGCACCCCAAGGGCTTTTCAATAGTCTCCAAAAATTACTTTCATACTTCTATGAAAAATATCGTGTCTGACAAACTGGAGCTCTTCAGCTTCCGAAACTTAGTTTCCAAGAAACTATTTTTTCAGCCTCGAGAATAAAAACTAGGCACTAGGTAAAAGGTTTGATGGGTTGAATGGGGATGATTGATCTCTTGGAAACCACATGTCTGACTAGCAACGCGCGCCGTTGCGTTTCCTTCGCCTTTTTCTTTTATTGTTTCCTTCAAATTATGCATAATGGTTCCGTAAGCTGCTGCGGTTATACTTTGGCCTTTTTTTGTATTTTCAATAATGACAAACCCAAATTTCTAAGTGAAATGACACACCTCTTTTTGCCCCAGAATACTGTGGCGATGAGGTTTCCCACAGATTGTGTTGGAAATGTACACGAGTAAAAACCTTAATCGTGTTTAGGATCGTAGTGACGAACCCATGTTTCGTCTGATAACGATGCGATGATCGAAAACTCTTGTAGCATTTTCACTACAAAGCTCCAAAAACTTTACAACATTCATTTCGCGTTTGTTTCTGCGGGGGTGTGATCTTTCAGGAAACCCATCTTACACTGACTTTTGTGAGGTTCATAAAGTCATGAAAGTATAGAATGTATGGTACTCAAGGGTAGTTTGGTCGTCTCTGCTGAAGAATTGATTTTTATTCGAGCAGTATAAGTTTTTCGACCATTTGGAAATGAAATGAAATATCTATTTATTGCCACACAAATAACATACAAATATACAGAATAAGGCTTAACTAAAAATAAGGTGATACTTAAATATTGCGGGCAATAGGGATACACTTAGCATAAGCTGCGTGACATTTTCATTTCGTGTTCGCCGAGATAGGTATAGCGAATGACGATGAATATAAGATCACACTACGTAGAGTTTTTTGATAATTACAAAACATCTACACATAAATATAAACCGTTAGTACAATTTGAACAAAACTATACTAATAAAGATAAGAATATAAATTAAATAAATAGGTGTGAGTTGTGTGAATGTTGTGATGGGTCTGTATGTGTGGGGTGGGAGTACGTGAGGGTGTATGTGGATGAGTAAATGTGTATGCGTATAGTTGTGGGTGACAAATTTGGTGATTTAACTTCGTGTTTTAAAGATTGCTACAAAATTGTTCTTTTTCCGAACCAGTAAAATACCTTTGGTTTTTTTTAATCTATTTGGACTTATTTTTTGTCTTAGAGGCGGAGAAAGGTTGTTCCACACTTTTGACGCTTTGTATTTGAAGCAACCTTTAAATCGCACAGAAGTGTGTTTTGGTATCCACAAACAATTAGTGTGTTTATAGCGCGTGTTTAATGGGTGAATGTCCTTGGTCCATGTAAATTTTTCTAAAAGATATTCAGGCTTTTGGCTCCATATAACTTTCTGAGTCAGACAAGCTAGGTGAAGCTCTCGTCTAGTCTTCATATTCAATACATTGTGTTTGACTAGAAAAGGCGTTACGAGCTCCCTTCTGGGTATGGTAAAACAGAACCGTGCTCACGCGTTTTGAACTCGTTGGATTGCAAGTTCTGTTTTGGCCCATAATCTAGGTCCATATACCGCACAACAGTAATTAAAAGGAGAGAGCACCAATAAATCACATAGCAGAACCTTTTCCGAAATGTTCCTTATAGTGTATAATATTTTAAGTTTACAGAAAGCGTTCCAAATTTTTTAATTGGTGTTTAACAAACCTTAATGCACTATCAAAATCAGAAATATCGTGCATCCATTTCTATTGGTACATCAGTCCCATTTATAGTAAGTTTTGGGTTAACCCATGACTTTGTTTACTTGAGTTTGTGTACCTAGTATCAACATCTTTGATTTTAATGGATTGATTTTCACGGTTTCTTTTGTGCTGTCAGAAACAGGAGATAAAACTGATTGAATGTCGACTTCAATGCTTTCTCTGCCCCTTTTTAACTCACTCGATCACTTTTGTATGGTAGATGAGAGAAGAGTAAGGCTATTACAAATATCTTTAACTTTTTCAGGCATCTCTGAGCGAGCTAATAAGTGGCCTCCATGAGTTGACTGCACAGATCGTCCTGCCGCAAGACTTCGCCGACGAAAACACGATCATTATAACGGACGACACCGTCATTGAACATCATACACTCTGTGATTAAAATTAGAACTATTTGTAATTAAGTAGTATTTATAATTGAGGTTTTACGAAGTTTTTATATGCAGTATTGAAGTTGGTAATGTATGCAACCCACGTTGTGCTGGCGAGTTAACTTCCAGTAGAATGTGCACTGGTTATCTCATTGAATAACTAGGATGTGCTATTACTGGAGAACAGAGTTTCTATTTCTTATTTTTGAACCCGTGTATTCATGCCGCAGCGAATAGGCCGATTCACACCGGAATGGCAGCGGCCGGCAGCGACGCGACGAGCACTTTCAGTGAGAAATAGTTTTAATTTAAACTTTATCTGCATACTTAAAAGACTACAACCCAATGAAGCTACCTACGATGACTACCACCCGCAGCGTGGCGGGCTGCCGCGCTTCCTTTACGAACTTTTCAAATGATACTAGTCTTTTAAGTGTAGATAAAGTTTAAAATTATTTCTGTCTGAAAGTGATCGTCGCGTCGCTGCCGGCCGCTGCAATTCCGGTATGAATCGGCCCAAAGGGTGAATCTCTTAGCTTTCAAACGCAGCCGTGATATTGTGCTTAACAAGACTCGAAGCTCTAGCTTATGGTCATCAATTAATCGATTCGAGCGCCGGTACTGCCAATTTTTCTATTATAGACATGCTATGTGATTCGTTGTGGATTCTTGAAGCAGTAACACAAATAAAAGAACTAATACAACGGCGATTGAAAAAAACCACGAATATTGTCTGTTCTATTTCCCGCCGCACCTTTTGATTGTGAAGTATTGATTTTATTTCTGATGTTTTTCTTACAACTATTTAAATTGTATTTGTGTATGTACTTTATAAATTTAATTAAGATTATGGAATCGCTGTAAATGATTTAATACAATTATGTTCGTTTCCCACTTTTTATAAGGCCAAGTCGGGTAGACTTGACTACTGGCCTAACGATTTCTGTAGCCTTAGTACCATTTAGTCTCACGATGCGCCGCGAGCGCGTCAACATAAGTTTACATGGCGAAAGAACAGCGCCCCTAGCGGCGCGTTAGTGAATCAAGCATTATGCCACACATATCGCGTTTAAGCGCTCGCGTCGTATCACGGGAGAAACTTACTAATTACTAGACCCTGATACAATTCACTATAAATGTTTGTGTAAAGTTTTCCTCGTTTATTCAACGCGTCTCGAGTGAGGCACTAGATCCTATTGTTAACAACTCTGCGCATACATGGCTGGCGCAAAAGCGACAAACCGTTTGGGGCTCGAGCTGTTTGATAATCAATAATTAAAATAAAAATGTTATATGAGACTGATAAATATACTATTTCCACGCGGATTCGAAAAAAACCCATATCGTCCGTCCTTAAAGATTTTGATTATATAAACTGAATTACAAATAAAAAACGTTATTTAATTCATATCATTTATTATTTTCTTAACCAGTTATATTTATTCCAATAGTTTTCCTATTTTTTTTAATCATTTTGTCTAAGAGATTCGACTGCCGAACGCAGTTATCTTTTAGAAATGACCATTTCAAAATATTGCCTACAACTTATAAAACTAAAATGCATTTTTTCTTACAATAGTCATAAACACCGCAAAATGATAACTTTAATATATACAGGACTAAATTTGACGGCTCATAGATTTATAACTGTTACTTTTGCTAATATTATAATTTATATACCTTTGCAATAAACCCCTTATATTAAGGATATAGTAAGAAGTGCGGGATACAGATTACTAATATTGCAAAAGAAACTATTAAAAAAGTAGGTGTCGTAAAATTAGAAAATATTGGTCGCGTGGAGAGGTTTATTGTAAAGGGCTCAACAATACATCGAACTTGGTGTTTCTTTTTTAAGTAATCGTGATTATATTCTTAGGAGCTGTACTACACATACCTCGAAAAGAACAGCAATTCCCTGTAACTATCCCTTTCTGTTGCTCATTAACACCATATACTGACAGGAAACGCTCTCGAGCGGTCGCAAGCTTCAGCGTCGGCTTGTCACAATAAATGTATCTCGCTCTAGTGCACGGTACTACTGAGCTATGGAAAGGGATGGGTACAGTTACGACAAAATTCCAATGCGAGCGTATTTATGTCGCTCAGCCGAACTAGTGGCGCACTCCGAGCGATGCGCCCCATACACGCGTGCTCATTCATATCTCGCACTCGCTCCTTACGTACACAACCATTTTCACATCATATACACACGACGCATTTGGCAGTTAATAAAAGTAATGCTCACATGTCAATATTCACATAAAACTCATGTACACAGCAAACAATAAAATTACAAATCAACACTATTAGCAAATCTACTCATTTGAATATAAAATACATTTTAATATGAGGTACAATATTTAATTGTAATGGAGATAAAATGTGAATATCAACTGTATTATATAATATAGTGAGCTCCACGCAGGTTTTCTACTATGCAGTACCGACTACTTACGAAAAATCTTAGTAAAATGGAAGTACTTACACTTTTTATTAGGATACAACTAATTTGGATCAAAATGGCTGACAAATTATTAAATAGTGCTATAAAAATGCTATTTACTCATCACTCAATAACATTCGTATTTAATAAGTCTAATAGTCGCAAAAGCAGACCAAGTGAAGACATTGATTAGCAATGTATAATTATAAAATGTATTTAGAAACAACAAAATGTACAGCACAAAATAATCACCGGTACACTCTGTCGATGCGATGCGTATATTAAAATATATACATTACACACTCACACATTTTTTACAATAGGATTTAAGGTTATTTAACTAA
The DNA here is from genome assembly GCA_963854805.1 of Plagodis dolabraria. Lineage (NCBI taxonomy): Eukaryota > Metazoa > Arthropoda > Insecta > Lepidoptera > Geometridae > Plagodis > Plagodis dolabraria. Next base: position 11,942,058 of record OY978457.1, read on the forward strand.
AAATAACAGTCACTTAAAATAGTATAAAGTAAAGATTGCCAACGATACACTGGCCTAGCGGCGGTCGTCCCGCCTTAATGCTATTGTTATAAGAACAATCACATTCTAATATTAGTTATCGATAGTTGTCGAGGGGTCGTGAGTTAAAATTGTATTTTTTTCTAAATTATTTAATTAACAAGTGCGTCTCGCTGCCACGACTAGACAAATGTAGCGAGTGGCAGAGAGCGCACTTCAGAGATCAATATGGCGTTACACATGCAGCTCGCATACCTCAACAATGTTACAAAAGTTACACCATTTGCTGTATCTACTGTCAAGTCTGACTCACTAATAAAAACTACAAATTCACACAACAATGTGAGCTTCGTACAAATAAAACTCGAATATTACTAACCCGCATAAGTCACCATACACATGAGACTCACTCAAAATCGTCATCAATGCAAATAGTCATCAGTCGATAGATTGAAAAAAAATAAAGTGTGCATAAAAAATCGGTAATGCCTGATTTCAATTTGTCATTAAAGTATAATTATCACAGATAATATTAAAATAAAAGGTATTTGTGTCGTGTCTTTGCAGGGGGTGTAAAAAAGAAATTTAACTATAACATCTATTACGGATTTCTGCGTGCTTACAAATAAGTTATGTGTTCTCACGGTGCCATTATTGATTGGCATCGATCTGGAGCCGTGACCCGAAAGCTATGCTCAAACGTATCTTCGTCGCGCTACCTCACTACATTCGGCCGCATCACCGCCGCAACCACTCGAATACTTCGTAACCGGATAAATTATCCAGACGATAAGAATCAATAACCACTGTTCACTTTTTGAGTTCATAGACATTGTAACGTTCGCTCATATTGTAATTTTCCCATTGTCATCGACAACAACCGTTTGTATATAACCGCAAAGTACTTTGTCAATGTTGCAACACATTATAGATTTCACTTAGCGTCTGTAGGATCCAAGGAGCTTCATCCCATTATCAATAATTTCTCTGTAGACTAGAAGATCTATACTTTTATTTTAATTACTCTTCCTTTTCATCTGGTTACATCGGGCCAAAGCATGGATTCACCATCATAACACTGAAGTTTCTTTTTGTTCATCCTTTACATAGAAACCCGTCGACAGTGTTCTTTGTAATACAGAAGAATCTTTGGAATGCATCCACATACGTCAGGTGACACGACGTGTCTATTGAAGTTTTTCATGCTTCATCCGTATATATCTACATCATGCGGTGTCTCCATGGAAGTGTCTCTGTCGTCATCGTTGTATACAAGTTGTTTTGGGGAAGAGTGTATGGGATGTCCTCCTGGGACGTTAGTTGTGTGCGAGCGGAGAGCGCGGCGGTGGCGGCGGGGGGTGGCGGGGCGAGGGGTGTTGGTGTCGATGGTGGTAGGGCGGCGGCTAGGGCGCGCGGTACAGCAGGTAGGCGGTGAGGGCGGGCGGCAGCGCGAGGCGCGAGGCGGCCGCGCGCAGCCGCCCACGCCCCACGCGCTGCCGGATCACGCGCCGGCACAGCTCCATCAGCGGCAGTGGCTCCGCTGCAATGGAAAACATTCACACATTACTTTACTACTACCGACACTGCCGAGGCTCACCGAACAATATCCACCTCGGTCTCAGCCAGAATCATACCATTAGACATGAAGTTACCAGAACTACTAGAACTTTATATTGCTCTGTGACCCAAACCAGCATTACATTTGTTGATATCTCAATCATACTGATACTATGAGGTAGGTGTTGAGCAAAAGTATAAGTATGTGCCTTATGAGTCCAAAGATATCAACAACTGCTACTATAGACGGTGTATGTCCGTTTTATACTCTCTACCAATAGACACCATTTCAGCTATTGTGGATATACTTTCTGATATCAAGAGTTATAATTCTGTTTAACTAGTTAGACAGAATTCATACACATTCTGCCAAAGACTAGCTTATATACAAAAACTGCGGCAGGTTTTGACGAAGGCAGTCCATAAACAATGCAGTTTTGCTATCATCGCTTCCAAAAATTTTTATCTGTATTAGCCTGCATGATCTATTATCCAGGGATATAAACTAAATAAAATAACTTAGTCATGTGATTGTTTCCTTGAATTGTGCTTTTATGCAAGTAAGATTCGAAGCGTTCGTAGCGAAGTTTGCTTAGCCATCTGAACCGATCAGCAAAGCTAAGCAACGTCCGCCTCGGTCATGACTTGGATGGGTGACCGCTGGTGACATTACTACTGAGGCTTCGGAGGGCACGTTAAGCCGTCGGTCCCGGTTGTTGTCTTAGGATGGCAGTCGTTATAGCATGGTGGTAGGGCATTTTGCGAATGCCCGCCTGGCTAGCTACCACCCTCAAGTGGAAAATCGCCAAGCACCTAAAGGTGTGTTCCGCCAGCTGTCCTTGAGAGCCAGTGTAATTCTAGATTAGCCTGAACAACATCTTCGACCACATCATCACTTACCATCAGGTGAGATAGCGGTCAAAGGCTAACCTATCAAAATTAAAAATAAAAAAAAAAGATACCAAAATAACATACTGAATACAATATCGCACCATGGTGTATTTGTAACAATTCAAAATTTCCATTTTCTGGAAAATATTCTAGTAAAAATAGAATCTTGACAGAATATGAAGGCTGAAAAAACATATGTATATTAAAAGATCTGAGTGAATAATAAATTAATAACACACTCCTACGCAAGAAATAGGCATACAAAAAAGTCAAACTGATTGCAGATCAAATAACTACACAAAAAAGGTGTGATATGATATATTTGTTGGCAACCGGATTTTGCGTATCTGTTTTTTTCAACAGATAGATAAGCATGTCCCACATAACATATGCACTAATGTCTCTGGAACATGCTTGCCTAGAAGCGTCCTATTCAGTATTCACTCTTCTGCGCTTAACTAAACCCTCTCTACGAGAATAGCGACAACTGAAATCTCTGGTCTCTCTGGAACTCTATCGTGTCACGAATGGCTGCCAACAAGGATTGTCAGCTCTGCTATTACTACGGAAGTAGTAGTGAAGGAACTGGTTAAACTTTAAAACAAGGATGTCATGGTCATGTTGACCATCTGTATGGATAGTAAGCCTTTGTGGGGCAAAAATATCTTAAACATATCACTAGTAAAGCTATGAAAATTCGAATGAAAAGAAATCACTAGATCAGTGGTGAGAGACGGGTCTAAAATCAAGCTCTGTCGATAAATCTACAGTCATAGTACAATCAAGTCTAGTAGTCACTACAAACTGGCAGCCAAGCCAAATAATGGCATACTTTTTTGAGTACCGGTTGTATAACACTATCAGCAACGCCTGCTGCTTATGTGCGTGACGCCATAGCATCTTCATATTTAGCAAGAGGCGAATATGGTGACCCTAAGACTGCGCATTCATCAGAGATGTGCGAGAAAGATGTGCTGTGTAAGAGGATAAATCCATCAAAATCCTGGAAAATGAAGTGATTTTAATCACTTCATTTTCCAGGCCTCGAGGAGTGCAGCTCTGGTGGAAAATGGCCTTCGGAGCTAGGTTCGTTCATACAAAAGAGCAAGCCATGTAAGCGAATTGTGTGCAAGAAAGCGAGCGAGGATGTGCGCATAGCAACACCTTGCACAGCTGAAAGGAATCCGCTATGCATCCTATGCTATCCTTGCATCGTTCATCTCCCTTGCACATTTCTGGTGGATACGCAGCCTAAGGATTAAGTCCACAAACCAGTGGATAAGCCCGAGGCATATCACATACTACATGAAAACCAAAATAATCCCCGAATCGAAACAAGGCAGTGGCGCAATAGCCAGCACCTATCTTAACACCAAAAAATACAAGCCGACTACTGAAAACAGTGCTTTGGTGGATGTATCACCGTTATACAATAATAACACGGATGGTGTAGAAAAAAGACGGAAGGTCGCGGATACTTCTCATTGATATAACACGACAACAATAATTGCAACTTGAGGCACTGCGCTTACTGGTAACTGCGAGGGCAATGTTCACGTCTGGACATAGCATCCAATTTAAATAAATATAAGTCAACCTGAGGGCCATTTCCTTCTTTTTATTGGGTGCGGCAATGATATACATATGCGCTTAGAAGACCGGTCACCAGGTAAAAACTGTCATTGAATGTCATGCTGCCTTACAAAAACTGTCAAACGAATATAGAATATCGATGACATGGATACTGGGACATAGTTCGTGCACAGGCAACACTATGGCAGATAATCTAGCCAACGATAATAAGTATTTTAGCTAATAAGTTAGGAATTAAGGACTTTGTATACAGTTGCCAAAACATAAATAACATAATACTCTAACCAACAGGACAAAAATCTAGTAACTAATGTCCTAAAGAACACGAATCGTTATTAATCGAAGTGAGAGAACTATTGCGCCATTACAATGCTGAGAACACAACAACAAACAAAAAAAAAGTCAAAAGTCCTGAGAAATACGATAGCAAATAAAAAAAATCTTCTGAAACTACAACATGAGGAACCACGCCTTTTTGTAGACCTCATCACAAGTCACTGCAAAGTTTCAACAATACCATCTACATAAATCCGGAGCAATAGAAATTCTTCTATGCAAGGCATGTTTGCGTAAAGACCGTGGAGGGAGCGCCACGTTCTTATCCTTACTTCACGCAGTTTCACAATACGTTTACGTGAAGCCACGAATACACAAATTAAAATCACAACGGGGCTACAAGATAAATACTAACACATACGCCACTAGATCACTTATCCCGGAACTCGGTCCTTAGATACTTCAAGTTTTTAATTTGGGGTGACTAGGGCAATAGCTTTCAGAGGGAAATGCACAAAACACCCCAAGCGGGACGTTAAAATAAGAATAGGACAGCTTCTATGGTTCTAAGTATTTAAAGGGACTTAATTGCGATAAAAACCTGTATATTATTGATCTCGACGTTTCGACCAAGTTGCATTGGTCGTGGTCACGAGCGGACTGAAAAGGCTGGTGTGAACGTCTTGAACGGCGGGTATTTTCTTCAACTTACCCGCATTTGATCTGTATAATTTCGGCACAGTTGTGTCCGCCGGTAAATGATATACACGTTTCTATCGCCATTAATACTTATAACTATGTTTCCAAATATGATTACATGTACTATCGCGTGCTAAGCGAAAATAATGTCACAAATTTTTGGAGCACAACATTTTTATTCCCCGCGCGGGAATCGAACCCGCGTCCTCCGATTTCGCGCCGGATGCCTAACCCGCTCGGCCACCTGAGCACGCTATCTCTAGCCGAAATTTCATGCTCCAATTGTATTACTTTAACCGTCATAGGGGACGGTGCGCGTAAAAAAATTTTGTACTCCAATATTTTGTAAAATATTATTACTGTGTGTTCAGGTTGAGAAGGTTTTGGAAGTAGGTAGATGGTACTCACGATCGAGGCCGCCTATGTACTTGATGGTGATCTCTGCGTGCCCCCAGACGGCGGAGACGATGGGGTAGAGCGTCTTGCCGCGCAGGCCGCGCGCCGCCACGCCGAGGTAGCGCGAGTCGGCGCAGAAGGCGAGCGTGCCCTCGTCCATGTCGAGCACCACCAGCAGCCGGTCCGGCACTAAGAACTGCTCGTCGGGCCGCAGCAGCGCCGGGTACGTCACGCCGCTGCCGCCGGTGCCCTTCGCGTTGTGGTACACCTGCAACACCAATACAATACCACGCTCTCTTCTAACTTACTATTCTTTAACATGATGAAAGAATACTAGCTCGGCATTACAGGTCTTGAATGAAAAAAATGTCGACTCCCTTTTATCTTTAACCGGCTTCCCAAAAAGGAGGAACTTCTCAATGCGTCTGTATGTTTTTTTTTGTGTCAGTTACCTCAAAACTTTTGACTGGGTTTTGAAAATTCTTTTATATTTGAAAGCTGATGCTTGTCGTTTGGTTCCATTTAATCTCATCAGGTCTAATTTCATCAAAGTCGGTCAAGCCGCTTTTGAGTTACACTAAAATAACTGAAAAATATTTACCTATCTAGATGATATAGTCGTTGACAATGAATGACAATCGATCCAGTAAGTAGCAAAGGGTCACTAGAAAAGTCGGTACCATGATAGTTCAAAAGAACCTATTCATTATCACAATATTGTGCGACTTCGACAAGTTATTTCACTCTTTTGAGTGTTGAAATCGGTTCCATTGTTTGGTTAATTATTTTTTTTATATAATAGGCATATTGTTAGGCTATCCGCCATACTACCGCATATTCTGTGAAAATTTCAACCAGCTACCTTATCCTACAGTTCCTTAAGATACAAGCCTTTAAGGGTCGGACGGACTCTACGGTACTCTACGGTCGTACGGTACCCAGAAGAACCATAATCTGGGTCTTTTGTTACGTGAGTACTTTCTAATACCTAGAATATAGAGTAACGTGTACTATCGTTTATCGAGTCGTCACTTTACCATCAGGTTACAGGTGCGAGTTTCTGTATTATTATAAAAACACCAACGGCTCCAGTCTAACCTCTGAGGAAGCTTTGGTATAACCAACAGACTGAAGAGTCGCACGAACGGTAGGCTCTGAAGAATAAATTATTGGGACAGCTCATAGTGATTATTATGTACAAATTCTGACCTAACTACCTCACCATCCATGACGGATGAGGTTCATATTTTTGACTAAATATCTTGCAACTAAAATGGTGCAAAATTTGTTGTCTCATAATAGTTGTAACGAAAATGACAAAGACAGGTTAACAATTTTTTTAAATGTATTTGGTAGTAGTTAATCCGTCTTGTGCTCACTATATTTCTTCCTAGGCCAGAATAACCTAACCAGATCTGGGCTGTGCTGTAGCTTCGGCGAAGCTCTTGTTACCAACATAGTGGTGAATGCACTCTCAGACAGTATAAGACGCGACGCTGAATATAGAACAAGAGTTTGGAACCAGTTCATATATTAAAATGCTACTGCATGAATGTCACGTCAAATAATTAAATTTAAAATTATAGGCATAATTAGCTGAATATTTCGGGAATACATTCATCTTTAAAATTCTCTCTCTTCCATATTTTGGAAATCAACATTATGGAAAGCTCAATTATCTGGACTTGAAGGAAGTGCATAGGCTTGCGCTTACCTTATTTCTGCCCAAGTCCCATCCCCAGCTCTGGTCGGTAGCCCCGACTAGGCTCTGGTATCCGACGGAGTGCAGCGGCGCGCTGTTGGTGGCGACACCGACGACGGCATGCGTGCCGCGCTGCCTCGCCGGCCACACCACCTCCCAGCAGTGCAGCCCGCGCGAGTACCCCACGCGCCCGCGGATGCAGTCCGTGCTTTGCGCCACCGGGTGCCGGTGGAACGTTAACGCATCTTCCTCTTTCACGAATATGTTTAACGATCTGAAATGTACACATACCATACATGACACAACTTGTTCGAGGAATAGTTAAATCTAGTTTAAAATTTCAAGATAATGGCACAACGAAGTCTTTGTTTTGAAAAGGAATTATATTTCAATAATGAATGAGGAAGAGAGAATTTGTTTCTCAAAATTTTAGCAAGTGTTTCCACCTTTAACGTCGGTGAATCATAATTTCTTACGGCCTTTTTATTCTGTGCTTATGGTTATGTATCTGTTGTAAAATGGTAAATGTAATCATTACTGGCTTTTCTTTTGTTAATTTTTGTAGAAGTAACTTTCCATCTTCTTTCAGGTGCAAAGGTTTGATTAAAGTACCAAAAATAAAGTAAACCTTTGAAAATACTGGAAAATTGTTTGTTATCGATAATCCCGAGACGGACATTAATTAAGTGTTATATAATATTCGCTTCTAATTCTAAAACTAATCGAATTATAGCATTGCTACGTCAGATTGATAATGTAAAATTCGAGATGGGCAAATAATTTGTATTTCGCATAAACTCATTACATTGAGACTCAATACTTTTTATTGCAACATATAATTTTATAATAGGTGTTAGGCATTTATTTACAGTGTCATATAAGCCTGAAAGGGTGTCGCAATATGGACAAAGAGCTAAGCGATTGACAATTAAAATCTATTACATTTTATTATAATAAGTATAATGAAAAATTGGTGCGTTTAAGCAAGATTGACCTTAAATTGACTTTATCGAGATAATTAGCAATCAGGGCCCTCCGGGATGGGTTCGGCGGGATAGGAGCCCTCAGAGAGTTACCTAGGAATAGGGCCCGTTTTATACCTACATGTTCAGTACACAAGTTAGTTGTGCTATTAGGTTATTTGGGATTGAGTTGGGTAAGTACTTCCTGTTCTGATCACTTTCTTTTTCAGAGAAAAGAAATTGTGGTAATACCTGTCATCTGGGTTCCATGCGTGTTTGATTTGTAGGTCTGGATGCGCGGGCGGCGCGTCCAACAAGGCGTCGAGGCGCGCCGGGCGCGGCGGCTCGGGCGCCAGCTCGCGCGCCACCACTGCCTTGAACGGAGCCGTGCACTCGCGCGACACCGACTTCACACCGCCGGAGAGCTTTTGCCCCATGTTCATGCCCCTGCAGCGAGTGCGGGCGCGCTTCGGCAGCGCCTTGAGGCCGCTGCGCCGCGCCTCCTCCGCGCCGCCGCCGCCGCCGACACCGCCCCCTCCGCCCCTCACTGAGCGCACCCCGCTCTTGTACCTGCAACAACACACAATACGTATTGTAATTTTTTTCTTCATTGGACACTGTTATCCACGCAGAAGACGCATAGCGAACATAGTTAACATTCCATCGATTGGAAATTTGTGGTTAAAGGTAGATTTTATTATTATGTAATCACCAGGTATTGTTCATTATAGCCTTCTTTGGCTTGGATAACGATATTAAGTCTTCCTAAGAAGACATTGCACGCTGCTGCACGAACTTGGGATTGTGGGAGTCGGTCTCACTCCCAACGATTCGCTGCCATCAGGGTTACCACTTCGGTATAATGTAGTTTAAGCCATGGCAACCAAAATGTATATGGAGAGAAACATTGAATTCAGGTTCTTAATCACAGTCAAGCTTGGCCTATTGGAGCATGAGTTTGCGCAACTTAGTCTTATTCATTCTTCGCTAAGCATATACAGCGGAGAATGAGAGACTTAAGTTGCAAATTCGGCATTTCCAGCCGTGTTCGAACGCGACAAAAGAGTGCAAAGAAGTTGCGGTATATTTCAAACTCTTCAGATTCATGGATAAAAATAACAAAAGAAACTCATTCATAAGTTGACAACATCTCTACCTCGTATTTTCATATTATTCGACCCTATTTTTCTGTTTAGAGGCAACTAAAAGTAGGTAGATATCTTTCACTCTAAAAATGTACGCCCCTTTTAAACTGTCTTTACTTTACAAAATAGTGTGTATATACAGACAACCACGTCAATATTATTGGTTTTTTAGTAATCGCATACTGTATGTGAGCGGAGTATTCGGACGAGTCCGATATCTGAGTAAAATCGCTGTACGCACACACATTAAAGTAATCACATTTAGTGCGAGAGAAAGATCTCTAACATTATAAAATATTTCTCTTGATAAATGAATTTGTGGACGTTTTAAATTTAATTACCGATGTACACTTAGGTATCACTGGTCTTTTAAAACTTACGTTAACATCATTAAACATTTTAGATACAAAATAACTTTTAACCATATATTTTAAGATGGACCGATACCACTTAATTGAAATGAGGGCAGGAAGAAGTGTTCTAACACTGCAACTTGCTCTTATGTATCCCTCTTTATCTGTCTTCTGCTGAGTCTCTTTCAGTATAATCATTACGGTGAAAATCGATTCAATTAAAATAACATTGAATTAGAGTATCTAAATAGCCGAAAGACAATTAAGCTAGACAATATAAAGAGTACCCAGTCATCAAAGAGTCAATTCAGCTGTCATAAAAACAGTCAACACATCAAGTACATCAAGTAGCGAGAGGTCTAAAATTACAAATACTCCATAGCACTAGAAGACTAGTTCAGAAACTCGCTCAAAGTTTTTACTATTATCTATTAGGTCCTAATAAGCCAAATGTATTTTCTTTAATGAAATAACTCTTTTTGATGCCTTTCTAATTTCGACACCGATCTCGTAGGCATGACGTTTCATCATCATTCATTTCAGAGTTTCCGAAGTAGAGTAGGAGAAAACTCGGTCATGTGTCTGAATATGAGTCTAGTCGCACCGTAGAATATTAAGGTGCACTTGGTGATTCGTAGACAACTCTGAAAACTTTAAACTGTTTTTTGCCCTTGGAATGAATTGAGAGATGGTATACTCAGGGTATCAGCGACTAGAAGAAAATATAGTGAACCAGTTTAGTTACCAAACATTCAGTAGTCTACTTACTTATAGGGTATGTAAGCTGATGAGGATTTCTAGAAATAATGTCATTACACTCAATCGAAACTCAATTTCATAACAATGAAAAATTAAATCCATAAAAATGAAAATGCATGTAAAAGTAATAAACTGCGAAAATCTCACAGCTATCATAAACTTCCGGGAAGCACTGTCCACGCTGACATATTCTGATAGTATTCGCAGAATCAGAGCTGGTTCAAGTTCACGATAGAAATGCTCGGATCGGAAATCATTCATAAACGTTATACGAGTCAGCTGTGTAACGTTTATCAACAATAAGTGACACTGTCCAGTCAATAACGAATGCTATTAGATTGACTTGTAACGATCTGTAAACAGATTGGATTTATAGCCTCAATAATAGCAATTGCCGAGTTCGTGGAACCGGTTGGTGTAGTGTGTAGTGAGTGGCATCGGTGTCGTCACGGCAGATGCCGGGCTTCGGCAGTCGGCGTCCGCGGACCACCATCTTACATAATGCTAATGCTCGACCGTCTAACCGTGAAAGTCGCCGCTCAAAAGCCAAGGTTAACGCGGCCCTCAACGCCACTACACATGCGAATGTTCTATGACGGCTTCTTATTTAATTGCTGTTTATTTTTTTTCTTGGCCGTGATGTCATGTAATAGCTAGGTAATTCCTTAATTGGTCGTTCTTTGCCTACTCTGTTTTGTGATGTTTGTTAGTACGAAGGTGTTTTGAACATTATCGCAGCGGCGAGGTCTTGTTGAGATACAGGGGGTAACTGACGGGATTAATTGACTTTAGATAGATTTTAGATTCCTTTACCATTACTGTGGGTACTTTCAAAATATATTACAGAATTTTGTAAAACTTTACTGTGATTAGTATCAAAGTAGGAAGAAAAAGTATTTTCTTAAGTATCCCTATTCTCTGCACGACATTTCTGGATACAAAGTTGCATCATGCTATTTTCATCATGAAGAAACCTATAACATGTTAAATAGATAGTTAAATAGATACATATCCGCATGATACAGCTGAATGTGATGTTAATCTATGTAAAATGAGAAAGGATGCCTAGAAGGCATGCAGGCCACAAGGCCGGTTGCCTTCCCGTCGCTTGGAGCGAGTGCGCGACAAAAGCGGGAAGTGAAAGGCAGTGAATGCGTCCCCTCACGTCGGTTAGCTTCTTGCCTAGGCAGGCACCAACACTGTTATATTATAACTGTAGACTGATAGTTTTATCACCTCGAATAGTCTCCTAGGCAGAAACGTAGACATAGATAGATTTCCCCGGGGATGCTCTAGGGTTTTATTACCTAAAACCGATGAAAGGTTGTGTTCAGCCGAAACAATCTCTGGCTTTTCCCTTGAGTATTGAACCACAGTTGAAAACTGAGCAAAAAATATTTCTATCCTCATAGATTTATGTTTTGATGTTGATATATATTATAGTTATGTAATATATAATTCAACAGCGATGTTCTAATGTAATAATAATGATGCGCTATCATCGCTGAGTGGCCATATTCGTCCGATAGTGTAAGCTAATCTGATGGGTTCAAGCCACGCGGTCGGTAAACAAACTCGTCCACGTGATCTCGTCCGTAGTGACGTCTTACCACTACCATCTAAACGTGGATTCTATTCTATGCTATCAATATAGAACCAATCACGAGCAGGAATGACGCGGGTAATTATTTAGCCTGAAATGTATTGATCCATTTTCCTCTTCCTGATATCGTGTTTACACTCTAGCATCTACAAGCAGAACACATCAAACGTTCTACGTATTAACAGAGCTTGTATTGTAAATAAATTAACCGCATAATACGCTTTAATACAATTTTTCCGCAAAATAACAACAGGAAAATAACTCAATTAGCGCACTAGAAATAATATTTTACATACAATGTGTTGTGGGGTTTACAACCGATTTCTAAGTAAAATCGTGTCTACTACACAACGAGTGATGTCATTTTGAGTAATGGAAGCTGACACAGCTTTGTTTTGTGGGAACGTAAATGGGACATTGCGCAAAAAGTATCTACCTACCTACCAGACTACTACAGACAGACCAGATGGTCATATGTAAAGTACAATGTGTCAATTTGTGATACTATCATTTGGAATACATAAAAACACTTGTAATTAATTCTTTGTAAATTAAAACATGTTGAGTTCAATCTTGCCTTGCAGGACGAAATATATGTATCGTTGCAAGACACTATCAGAACACCTACTACGGTATATCAGGAAAACAATGTAAAAGGCGATGTTTGAGTATTAGAGCCGGGTGCGGCTGTATGCAACATAACCGTTCACGCTCGGTGAGAGGTGAATGGAACGTTGGAAGTGGTAACGTTGCTAGGCCGACAGCATTAGCTTGTGCCAACGCGCCCGAACAATGAACTAGCCGGATGACGTGTTCTCTGTCACTATTCTAAACGTTTGTACACCATCTCCGCTTGTAAACACTCGTACCAAAGAACATAATTACACATTTTCATGCAAGCACACTACCCGAACATCAGCGCGTATTTCTAATTTGTATAGTTTAGCTTCTATATGGATTTAGAATCTACGCAAATTGTGATGAACCATGTATTGTATAATAATTTATTTAAACATCAAAAACTTAGTCCCGAGTAAAACATGTTCAATAGCTTGAATTGAATGCATCGCTATTAGTCATGCTGATTGCAGATGGTTCATAAATATACTCAATAAGTCATTTATTATACACCGTGATTTGTATTATATAAGTTGTATGTTGTTGATAATAATAATACTAATATGTGAAATAAAATAAACAGAAGTAATAAAAACAACCACGCTTCAAAGGATACCTACTCACTCAACAAGGAATCCATCGAAGCGAAGCGCAATTAAACAGCCACCATTATGTATTAAAACACAATGTTGCAAATAAGGAGTTAATAAGTAATGTAAATGGATAAGTACAGATTCCGCCACATAAGAAGCAGGAAACCTATATGCATTAGTAGAATGCGACGAGTTGGCATGGACAGAGAACTCGGACAATGGGTTGTGCACAGACCCAAGAGACCATATCGAAATAAGCAAGCCAAGAAGAACTAAAGGACAAACTAAGACGAGAAAAGAAAAACAGATATACCGAAAAGTAAACGACGTTCTTAAGGAAGGAGTTATTGTTACTGCGGGAAATAATATTAGCAAGTTTATTTAGTTTTGGTTTTGTCATACCGTATACTATTTAGACCAATGTGAATACGTCTAAATAAGGTTCTATGATGATCTCTTAAGTATATAATCCGATCATACACATAAGTATGATCGGATTATATATTTTAAACATATACATGAGCAGTATGAGCACCCAGGGTAAAAGTTTTATAGTAGCAAACTAGACGTTATACTATATGACCAGGCTTGCGCAATTTGGTGTAATAATCATGGACTGGGCAGGGGTTACATTGGTATTTGGTGTAATAGATATACATAAAGTTGCTTTTTCGTAGCGTCTCTGTACGCTATTCTGAAAAGAAAAACGTTCTCAAATTTCTTTCTGGGTATTGTACTTTCCTGCCCATTCTTTTAAATCTTTAAAAATGACACAGTTATCATATAAAATAGCCTGATTTTTAATTTGTGGATGGCAAACAAAAACTCCATCTACAAACGAAATTGAAACATTCAGGTTTTCAGCCGAATCTGAATTGAATACCGAGCAGACTGCGGAGGCAGGATTAATTGTTAATTGGATCACGGCATGTACATTTATTATTTAACTGAATTTAAAACGGCGCTATGCCAAAACAGAGCTTGATTGGAGAAATTACATAAATGAGGTCACTCAAAATAACTTTAGCGAATGTTTGAACAGTTCAGCGCTAAAATGTCAAACTTTGACATGTCATCAAACAGCTTGCTCGAATCATCAATATATGGTACTTGTTTGACTTTCGTTCTTATTATTTGTTACATAGGTCAGCTGATGACAGCTTTGAAGCAATAAACATGTAAATATTTCAACAAAGAAGCGGTAAAAAGACCCGCACCTCGTTATAAGCACTGGTTTCATATTAAATATTCTTCAGAAGTAGAAAGCGACCCGGCTACGATATAAGGGTCATCTTGCGAAAGAAAACTCCGTCGTGTCACCGAGTCATATCGATAATTTTACATTCAATTACAACATCCACGCATATATTACATGCTCGGAATGAACTTTAATAAATTTGAATTGAAAGTTTATTTTAATTATAACGAGTTTGAGATTTAAATATTGTGCTGTTTTACTCTATTATTGCGTTCTGTTACACCTAATATATTGCTGACCTAGGCCCGAATCCCTCACAAACCTATTTACGCGTTGTCAGCAGTAATTTTCTCTATATAAACGGTGGCTTCCAAAATTAAGTGTTCAGATTTATTGTGATAACTCCAGGAGTCACCAGACTCAGTACCAGTATACCCTTCAAGTGGACTCTCTGCCCAAATTAGTACCAAAAGTGAGTTGCGGGAACTTTTAAGTCAAGTGTAAATTAATAATTTTATTTTTCAAATAAAATAAATGTGTGTGTGTCCATAAATGTGTTGTTTTTTTTAAGACAACTGAATAGGTCCACACAACAGGTCGTATTGAGTATATAAAGTTATACGTAGTTTTAAAATTGGCAATAGCGTCTATACTTTTGCTAAGACAGATATTGTCCAAAGAAAAACAAGCGCGTATATGTTGCTTAAAAATGTGACGTCTTTCATGCAACATTTAATCAAGCTCTGAAATCCTTCCAAACGTATCACAATCAACTCAAAGTTTACAAAAAACTATCACAAAAGAGCTCTCGCTGCACTGCACATCGTCAGTAGTGTCAGATCTCTACTTGCCAATCCAAACCTACTTAGCTATCAGAATTAATACCCAAGTTAGTAATATTTTGAGATTAGAGAGTGAGATATAAGCTCTAGGTTATTTATTTTAATTAGTTGTTTCAATATAGTTTTTGGCTGAAAATTATAAACCAAACTCTACCTCAGCTCGAGTTGCGCTGATGTATAGTCCCTAATCGGCTTAGGATTTGGTAAGCACTTTCAAGGCAGTATCGGTATCAAACGTTTTAATATCGGTTTCTTGTACTTATAGGTTTTATTTAGAAATTTTATTCTCAGATACGTACAAATATAATTATTTAATATACTCTTATATATCAGCCCACTGGCTGCGACCCGCGGTTTCACCCGCTTAAATAATTAAGCCGAAAATGATGAAGTGCCCTATGTATTAATCCAGGACCTAATTATCTACATACCTATACATAATAAGTGTCATTCAAATCTGTTCAGCCGTTTCAGCGTAAAAAAGTAACAAATATACACACTCATCTTCAGACTCAAACTTAAGCATTTATAATATTTATGTGAAAAACCTCGAGTCATTAAAAAGTTGATCATGTTTCATCTAAATATGTCAATTTCTTAATATCTTACGATTAAATAGCAAGAGTGATTCTAGACCTAGCACTGAGTGCGCCTGAATGTTGACATTCTATTAGCTTTAAGTCATTCATTGTCTCATTTTCTACTTGATTAAATTTTCTCGCGCAGTCCTCGACACGGGAACGATGCACTGTTCAATTGCCTTTAGTTTAAATAACAATTAAATAATCGCTAGGGCGTGTCGGTGTTGTCTGCTAACCTTGTGTCGATTGCCGCGTTGCAACAGGGCCTCGGTGTCAAGGAAAAACCCACTTAGCAGTTTCCCTGGCCCCGAACGTTAACCATTTTTCGCACGCCTTCTAACAACGTAATCCGCTGAAAATGTATAGCCTAACAACGATATTAGCGGTACGTGAAACAGCATGTGTGGATGTAGCAAATTCCATCAATTCCAAGAGTTATGATAGTGTTTATTTTGTCAGGTGGCATGATATAAGAGATGTTGAATAATGACATACCAGTGGGTGATGATTACATAACAAGCGCTGCGCCAGCGCACGCACGACTCTTTGCATCTACTCCGTGTGTCAAGGATGCGTCGACTGCATATTATAACGAATCTATTGTGCATCGGGTGTGCGCACTGCGAATGCACATCAACGTTTGTTTCATCAGTATTTTTTATATAAACACGTTATTTGCTATTACTGGACATATCATGAATCATGATACCATTATTATACGAGACTCTAGGCCATCGCAAGACATGGTTTTATTAACTTTAACACGCCTGTTTCATTATTTCAGTTACTTATAAATGTTTGATAAATACATATTACTTAACAATCTAGAGTATCAGGAATCCCTGAAGCAGTTATCTCAACATTACACGATTGTTGTTTATTGTGGTAACATATGTATGACAAATGTGATTCACAATGCATTCATTCATGAATACCTTACAATACAGATAAATTTATTTAAAATTTTGTTACGACTGTTATGATAAAAATCCTCTGCTTACCCTTTCGGCGATAGGAAGGCGTAATTATATGTTCTGTGATAATCGAATGAAAGGAAATGATTTAATCTCGAGGTTTTATCCAGCTAGTACCGTGGTCGCTTAGGCTAGGGTCAGCGCATGCGACGACAACGGCTGCGAGCGGCAAGCCTTGACAGCAATGCGCGCGCGCCGTGGCGTGTCAAGGGAGCGCTGCTTTCGACGCCACACCTGCCATGCCAGTACAAGCAGCCTACATAGGCATATTGGAGAAAAACGCCTAATAAGGCAACTCAGATTCAAACTAGCCTTGGGACTATTCATAGTCAGCCAGCTCAACAAATCGTAATGAAATTTAAATCCACAGCGAAATCAACAAACAAACAATTCTATCTTGCCGAAAACAAATTAAATTGACTGGCGCTTCTTTTCACGTCAGCTATGTTACATCAATTGCGTGGAAACAGAAAATTCACAAGGATTCTTGAGGAAAAACAAGTTGGGTTGTGTTCGAGGACAATGCGGACAGAGCGCGACGATAATTCGAGTAATAAGACAGTACCTATGAAATGTGCTATTGCATTACCAAAATAACAAATGTTTTGTAAACATTACAAATAAACATAGACAGCGATGCACCATAACTATGGATGGTGTACACATAATTACAACCAGTTGAAGGTAATATTATTTTAAGCACGGCCTTCGTGCAAGCTATTCCGCGCTGCATGGCGTTAAACGTTGCATGTATAGTACAGCGCATCGCTGTTCAATGCAAACAAACAGCAACATTAAACGTTAAACATTTTGATTCGACACGGACGATCCATTGCATGGGTAAGAACGATACGAGCTGCGAAGATATCCAATTAATCCGATCGACACGATGTTTCAAAATAAAGCGTTCAACTGTGCGAACTAAATCAAGATTGGTGTAAATAAATCTAAAACCCAAATTGGAGGCGAGACTCGGTGTATAAAGAAGTATCGCGCGAAGACAAAGCCGAGCAATCTTCTAAGTGGTCGGAGAGGCTGAGAGGCCGGCTCGTGAACAAAGCCACCCTTCGCCCCGCGCCTTCTGTGCCACCCTCGCGCAGATAAGCGCACCCTCTACTCCACCTTCAAATGCCTTTAGCGCCGTTGAATGAGTACGCATCTGCGGAACCGAAGAATCTTCGCAATATCTTCCTTAGAAACATCTCTCTAATGTATATCTAATGAGCAATGAATATCTTAATATTATGTTCAAAATGCACGTTCAAGTGGAAAGGTAATTTTATATCTCATGTTTTATAATGTTTCCTAAAGATATGGGCCTACTTTCTTGTTGCTGAATTATGTTAAGACCATCCATATGTTTATGTATAAGAAGATTGTGGATCTATAAAATGATATTGTTATTTGTTTCTACATAATTAAAGTATCTCAGCCCCGGTATATAATTTGCAACTGTTACCTCGTATTTACTGGTTTCTCCGTAATGTGGAAGTAGTTTCCCACGATTCTCAAAGACTCCATAAAGTTTGAAACGCTTTTATCATATATAATACTTATAGGAATATGAGTGTAAAACTTTTGAAGTGGTGTACAAACAATCAGTGATGTTTGAACTAGATGCATTATACTTGTATATGTAATAATAACATAACAATTTTTACAAGATAAAAAATCTATTATTATTAGGGACACAGAAAATTCAAACGTACGTGTACATATTAAAGGTGTATTTAACATAAAAAAATTTGTTACACCTTCTGCCCGCTGTTATTTCTCAATATAGAAAATTGTGATGAAAAATAATATTTATTCACTAAACAACAACTAAATACTAAATAACATTTATTAGCTAATTAACCTTTCAATGCCAGTAGTTTACGTGCGACCTAAGAATGACGATTAGATGACGATAGATTAGATAGGTTTGTATTTACATGGTCACTGATGGATTTCCTGCAAGTGCGCAATTGTGAGGCATTCAGCTTTTAACTACTACTCCTGTATCCAGAGAGAGAGAGGCGAAAAGTCTATCGTCTTTACATATTTAATTCACTTCCCTCTAAATACAGCAATAGTTCCTAATAGCTGAAAGCTTGTCAAAGTTTAGCTTGTAGCTACTGTTCCAGCTAAATAGCCCCATTTTGATAACATCCTTATACTCTACCAGTATAAGGGTATGGAACCGGTTATCAAAAATAAAATTATTAATAATAGAAATTTTAATGCAAATGAACCAACAAGAGCAATCCTTCTTTGTTTTGATAATCAGAAAACAAAACTTAAAAATGAGCATCTATAACGAAAACGCCACTATCGAAAGGAAAAGAGCTTACAAAAAGATTTGCTGGTTTGTAGTATAGTCACTGTAATATTATTGATGATCTCAATTAAGTAGTTCGGTTGAAGTCTGCTTAACAACATCTCATCATATCATCGCGCTCTTATATCCTCGAAGGGGTAGGCTGAGGTGACTAAACTCCGCTTTGACGATATATTTCTGTCCCATGCAATTGAGGCTAGCTTATTGACTTCTACCGCGCAGTTATACACTCCAGTATGCTACTGAAAATGTCTACGCCAGAAAAACCCAATATATATCTAACCATAATTAATCTGCAGAATGCACTTCAAACTTCGTAATATCTCTTCAAGATTGAGCTGAAGTTCGACGCACTGTGATCATTGTTTGAATTGATATTTATTGCTTTTGAGGATATATATTAGCTAAACGGCTTTGCAATCCGAGCATGGCATCACTGCCAAGTTCTCCATCGTTTAGGACAGGACAAGGTTTTTCAAGAATAATGTTTCACAGTCTGACATACGCTGTGCAAACTCGAGGGATCAAATCTGATATTATTATTACTATCGAGGGTGATATCAGATATTTATTTTTTATCCGAAGCTCATTACTTTAAATATTTAGTTACAATTTCCAAAGAGGATTGATATCTAGAATGCGGTCAGCCATAAAACCAAAGCCAAGGCTTATGTTGTATTTTCTTTTATGTTGGTACCGACCCCTCACACACGTAGGAATATGATGGTGCATAAAATTTTAAATCAACAGTACACTCCTTGAGTACATGCACGTGAAGCATATTCGTAAAACAGGAAACGGCAGTATTTGCTAAGCAAATGGCGTCAAAGAAGCGTGACCCACGAACGTTTGCACTTCCGCAAACGTCTTTATACGAAGTTTTCGAGCTTGAATCATTGAAAATATGGCAAAAGAACGTATCGAGGGTAAAGTGAAATGGAATCGAGACACACAAAGTAAAGACAACGCCAGACAAGGACTCGTGAAGCAGCGGCGGGTGTGGAACAAAAAACAAATTGTTTCATTTTGTTTTTCTGTGGAAGGATCAACAATGCGATGCGTCTTGGCTGCTCGGAACCGGTATGGATTGAAGCTCGAAGCGCAGCGATGCCAGCGGACGCCGGATCAAACGCCTTGCGGGTATCGACCATAACTTCAATGCCATCAACTTCGATTCATGTTGTGTTCAAAGGATTTGTAATTGTTTTAATACGACCTACACTTTTAGCATAGGAATTTTATATATGATTGGGTTCAGTAATTGATAACAAGATACTCAAATAGACTGAACTTTAAGATGAAATCATTAAATAATGTCGTTTAGGGCTTTTACCTATCAGAGTTCGGGGCACTGGCTAAGTGTCTTTGGACTTTAAGAGGAAAACTTTGCGAACGATCAAACTACAGATAAGCTTGCAAACGTGCCGTGGTTATTCAAGATTACTGGTTAAAACTTATAGATAAAGATATTATTTAGAAGAGACTTCTATTCTTTGAGACATGACAAATTCGGAATCGATTCTCGAGCAGAAGCCCCTTTAAAGCCCTTCGTCAGAGTGATAGGATGGATACTGCAAAGCGTGCCAACCCGAAAGAGAACATATATGAACAAAAGCCATAAATAATAGAGAGCACAAAGGGCAATGGGTAAATTGTGTGGTGTGTGTATATGTGGGGCTGCAAGTGGGGTCAACGACACGCACCCCGACCTACAGTAGAGCAGACAGGACGTGACTCACAAGTGGGGTAACCAGCTGCTGTCGGCAAAAACTACCCCCACGAATACGCCATGGACGTGGGTGCGCGCGTGTTGCTGCATGCGCCAGCCTTTAATCTAAACTTTAATTAACTATGCATTTTGTTAGCGTACACATCTGATAACGTAATGGAATATTATTATTTCTCGTTCCATTATTTTGGTTAAAATTTATATTAATAAAATGAAATTGAAGTTGCTGTCATATAACAAGCATATTAAATATAGTACACGGCTGTAAAATAATTGCAACGTTGAATATGTGGGTAGGTGTGCTATAAATAGTGTTTCAAGTGTAGTTTAAACAAGGTACGCAACTTCGATTGTGATGTAGAGTGAAAGCAGTAACATATGCCGGCCCCATTCGCTTTATGAAGTGTGCATCTAGACGCCATATGGCACCCAGGCAGCTGATACAATACACACGTTAAGTCAAATATCCAAAAAATATGTAGGTAACGAGGTCGTCAGTGCTAATGCACAATAATGAAAACAAGTAAATTCAATTATTATGATTTAACCCAAAATGTATGTCTACGCATACATACTAAGAATTACTTGAATATTAACAGTGTATCGTGGCGGATCGAAATGCTATTGCTGATATAATATATAGTAGTTATTTGTCAATTAATATTTTTGTACTATGATTTCTGTATGATCTTAGTCCATTTAAATCATTCAAATAATGAATCGGAACATGACTGGCACACCACAAGTCAATGAGTATTTTCTGAGTAAAGGGCGAAGAACTGAGCAACCGTCCTTCACCCAGGCAGGCTGGGCAACGATCCTTCGCCAATGCTTGCTTGACTAGTGAACCTATTTATATATCGCTTGTGTCTTTAAAGTCATCTCAGATCATGTACCCAGGCCGCCTACGTTTGCGGTAAAAGTTTGACAAGTCTCCGCAGAGTACATTGCACCGGAGTTTCATGTTTTGTTTGACCATACATTCATTATACTTTATAAATTGCACATTTATTGTGAACCATGCCGGTTGCGTGACTCACAACACATCGTTAACAACCAAACTTTGAAGGCGGAAACTAGCTTTGAAATGACGTAATAACTATTGTAGTTAATCATTATAACAAGATCGACGTGAGAACAATCGCTTCAAGGAGAACGTGGTTTATCAGCAGAGTAGCGGTCGGGTCGGGGGGTTACTTAATGCTTCTAATGGAAGAGGATGGTTAAGTCGAGCATTCAACGCGACCGGCGTCAATAACCTCGTCGGTCGGTACGGATCTTGGAGGTTGCAATAAATACAATATCGGCGGCGGTGGCCTGGTCAAGAGCCTTTCAAGGCCGGGAGGCGAGGCGGGGAGTGCGCCCGCGCCCCACATCTGCGTCTCAGCCAAGCCACTCTTGCCCTACCGCCTGCATTCCGACAAGAAACAACTCTCGCAAACTTGCGATAATTCATTTCGTATGTTAATAAATAACGAACGAAATGCCAATTCATAAGACAATGCATTTACGCAGGGTATATTA
The DNA here is from genome assembly GCA_963854805.1 of Plagodis dolabraria. Classification (NCBI taxonomy): domain Eukaryota; kingdom Metazoa; phylum Arthropoda; class Insecta; order Lepidoptera; family Geometridae; genus Plagodis; species Plagodis dolabraria. The sequence continues at coordinate 11,964,391 of OY978457.1, forward strand.
GGTAGATGTGATTTTCCTTACAAAACATCAAATTCAAGTTCCTTAAGTATTGAAGTATTCGAGGGCTCATCAGGTATGAAATTTTGAAGGCTATGAACCAATAAGGTCAGGAAGAGAAATTGTGACCGCCAATTTGTTCAGATAACGTGTCGTAACTTCATAGCTGTCAAGGTTAAAACACTAATCACTTCATATTTGTAATCTAACGTATTTCCAAGCCACTGCAATCATAATTTTTCCGTTACACGCTTGTATGTTCAATAGAAGTATCATTGTCGCTCCTTGTACAAAACATCTTTACAAACAATGGCACTGCAACGGAATCAGTTTTTTTTAAACAATCCCAAACACTGAGCACTGGTCGGTCACCATAACAGGTAGAACGTGTTAAAAAGAGACGAACGCATGTCACTTTGAGGATTCAACAAAGGATCAACGGTCTCGGCTGGTAGCACTCGTTGACAGCAAACTCACCGCAGCTCCAGGAAACGGGCGGCCCTAGTTCTTCTGTCACAGGACATGTCGTCTGTCATCCAGTACACTGCGATCACCAGTTCACCAGCTAGGTGTGGGCACCATGCTCGCGAACCGCGCGTTTCCGTCCGCGCACTACGTACACTACCACTAGCGGCGAGAGAACGCGCGCACTGAGCCAACCAACTCCGATCCGACGGAGCGCGCCGCGAGCTACCTGCTGTTTCGACGGCGAAGCCGGAGGTGCGCATCGCGGCGCACGCGCAGGTACGAGCGCTCGGGGGGGTGCTCAGCCACTCTCTTCACAAACTTGATCCTATAGCCGCCCGATGTCACTATTTCAACCGATTAGCGACTACTGCCCGTCAAAACAATTCTACGACTCACCTAGGTCAATCCCCAACACCGCTACAGGAAAATGTTGTTATAATAATCTGTTTTGTTCACTTCATTAATCATTAATAGAAAAACCCACCACAGTCAACCTAGATGGAAACTGCCAGGGTGATATGATTCAGAATTTTCTGACTGTATTCTCACCAAATGCTGACTTTCATATTTGATGTGTACTCGTCTTCAGTGTTCATAAAAGAGTTGGCTGATATCAATGCAACGGTTGGTACCCAGGAATAAGGATTAATTAGAAAACCTCAAAGAAACGCCAATTAATGTTTTGAGTTTCAATTTGTCGATTCGGAGTTTCATAAATTGACTGTACATATTGCAACCTTATTATCTTAATTAGAAAGTCAAGCGATAATTACAATTATGTGTTTTCAAAAATCTGAGAGAAACTTGGAACGGAGTTATACACTCGTCCTAATTTACATGTGAATATTGTTTGTTCAAATATGAGTAATTTTTCAACAGTTGGCCAACTTTCACCAGAACTCGTGCTACAACAATTAACTCACGTAATGTAGGTCCGCATGACCCTTTGTGGAGGGCTAAGAAATCTAACAATCTGTTGTTTCGTAAGTATTTATAAATTGCCTATTTATGTTGTTTCGTAAGTATTTATAAATTGCCTATTTAAATTTTAGTAGCTCGATTTGGTACTGCGCTAAGCGTGTGTAAGACGGGAGTTTTAAGGACGCGCCATACCAGCGCGGAAAGATGGATTTCGCCAATGCGACCGAATTTACAAGTAAGGTCCCGCTTCGCAAGCAACGCGCTTCAGTCGGATTATAGTAAACGCAGCTGTATTGTACGTTTTATATTTCCACGCAGGGCGCTAGCAATCAGTAGGTATGTATATAAACTGTGATTGCAGGTAAGTGAAATACAGAATTTGTGATTTTCTCTTTATTTTATTCTATTGCCCTAGTAAGTTATAAATATATACTTACATAATGTTTACGGTCATTGGTTGTTCATATATATTGTGTAATGTATGTAGGTAGGTATTATTGTATTGTAATAAAAGTACTTTCATTCAATTATAATATCTTTATTGGAAAAAAATATAATAAGAACGTACTTTCTAGGTATTTTTAAAACCGATAGGTATAACAAAAACCTATCGAACAAGGTTGCAACTACCTAGTGAACCTCGGTAGGTACTTAATTATTGATTTTCATGATAATAAACAGTTCATTAGCTATTTACTAGGTAATTTATAATAATTAGTTCTAAAAGAATAACCATGAATAAGCACGTAACCAAAATACGTACCTATCAATCATGGTATAATACCAACTTACGTAGGTTCGTATGCAGTACTAACTATCTACTTAGGTAGGTACGTATTGTCACGGTAATTTTTATAGATACTATTACCGTGGTATTGTGATATAGGTATTTACCTACTTTCTGCATAGAGTAGGTACGTTAGTCTGCTACTCGAAATATTTATAAAATAAAATTCCGTTCCGATCCCGTCCTATTTTCCGTTCCATTCTGATCCCACTTGTTTTATTGTCCTGTAGCCCTAGCACGACACGAATAACTAGGCAAAATTTCTCCGTTTCTTGAACGTATCGAAATGTCACCATTTTATATAGGATTTGATCAGCGCCCCTACAGTGCGTAAAAGGAACTCGATCCGTTTACGTTACGGTCTATAGAAATGTTCGTGCTTGGGCTACAGATTTAATAATAGTTAACGTGCTTAAGTTAGAAAGATGCACACAATAGCATAAATTTCAATGTACGAATTCTCAAACTACAAGGATAGCAGAAGCTCGTGGGAGTTTCATACTTTAGTTCTCTTTGAATCAAACTGGATTGTTGTATGATTTATTTATTTATTAAACTTAAAGTACCAGGAAAGCAGAAGTTCACAGGAGTTTCTACTGTAGATTTTGTAATAGAAAAACTGTATTTACACAATGTATTATACATATGGGCTAAAATTAAACTCAAAAAAGCACAGACCTTAAGTTATCGATTGAGCTAAATTAATCTAACCAACCTTATCCACTATGTTATATTTTGAGTAAATTTTTTGAATTGTTTTAAATATTTACCTACAGTTAAAGTTTGCATCTTTTTCTAAAATAGAAGCTGATATTGGGGTGCTTTTTGGCAAAGTTGCTGTTTAATTCAAAATGCCAAGCTTCCACAAAATTCGTCATTCAGTGATGTTCTTTATGTGCACACCAAACGTCTATGAAACTTTCTTCTTCCAGCCATTGGGTTACCATATAGTCATTAAAGACTTCTGCAGTACCTGGAGATGAATAATGTAATACCAGCCTTCTCCGATGCTTTGTATGGGTAGTAACGGCAATAAAGCTGACAGTGCAACATGTCGTCGTGTGTCTTAGTAATTAAACAACTTTAAACGGTTTAAACCGCGTATATTTGTCATTATTTTGTACCGACGTTTCAAACACTTTGCAATGATCGTGGTCACGGGGTGTCATGGTCATGTGTCTTTTTATTTTGTTAGATTTAGTGACTTTCCTTTCTTCCACACACTCTGTTAGAAATGGAAGTAACATTTTTTTACTTCAACTGATGAAAACACCGACGATATAGCATTCATAGCTGCTATTTTAAAGTTTGTTATATATTCTTCTGGCTGCCATTCTGGTATATTTGCTTTAACCATTTGAAAAAAATATTTTATAGGTATCTTTACAGCACGAGTGTAATCTATGTCATCTTGTTGAGTTTGAAATACAGTAATACCCCGACTTACGCTACCCCGTTTTACGCGAATTCGGAGAAACGCGGTTTTTCATTTTGATTGCCGCGCGCATCAGTTCTCTCGCTCCACCCTCACAGTGTTCAGTTTGCGACAGGTTTAACGTGTTCCACGTGGAACTGTTCTACGTGCGTAGTGCATTTTACTTATAATCTCTATTTATGTCATCTAAAAGAACGAAAAATGAGTAATTTGAGTTAACAAGAAAAGAAAAACACAGCTTTTGGAGTGTTAACTGACTATTATATTGAAGCAAAAATTAAAATTTGTGAATTGGCAAATAAATTTGACCGGTATGTCAAATTTATTAATTGCAAACTTAATTAATTGCAAACTTAACAGAAGCACTCAATTCAATTGAAAAGGGGTTGAAAATTTTAGAAAAAATAGATTCTAATGAAGAATGCGTTTTTACTACAAAACAGGGAATAAAAAACTTACTGGTACGCTACGAAGAAATTTTGCGTGAGAAGAAGAAAAATTAAGCTATTCAGGCAACATTTTTAGAATATATGAAGCCTTCGACATCAAAATAACTTTGGTTTAGGATTCTTTATTCATAACAATGTAATTTTTTTTATTGTCTTACACTTCATTCAACATTTTACTTCTAAATCATAGTTTTCTCTTAACTCTGGTCCCGATTAAACATACTTTATATATATTTATATGCAAAGTTGAACCCCGACTTACGCGAATTCAACTTACACGACAATCGCTCGGACCCACCTACCGCGTAAGTTCGGGGTATCACTGTATTCAATTGATATACTAAGTAACTAGTTAAGAACAATGAGAACAATTTTATAATAAACTAGCCGGCCCGTGCAACTTCGTTTGCGTCACATAAGGGTCAGAGATAGAACGAACGCCAGAAATATATTTTTTATGAGTATTCTTGTGAAACTTATCTTGCAAACCGTAATAATTAAGTGCCTAAATATATTAAAGAGTAGGTGGGATCAGAACGGAATAGTAAAATAATTAAAAATTTACGGATCCCATTTTAAATTATAAGTGGGATCAGAACGGAAAAGGAAATTAATAAAAAATATAACTGTTACCATGTGGTATCTCTTCGTGGGATCGAAGTGGAATACACCAGCTCGTAACTCACATTCACGAGCTCAATAAATTAATCAATTTGATTTCTGAATATTATTTTTATAGCATAGATAATAGATAGGTATAGATGTTAGTAGTAAACTTACATAGGTACTTACTTACCTATTTTCTACATAAGTAATATCATAATATTAAGTAGGATAGGTACGTGCAGTACGCATAACAGTTTGTGTAACCACCCCAAAGTAGAGAAATGTATTGCCAAGCTCCTAACAGTGTGTTCCGTCAGCAGTCCATGAGAGGCAGGAATAGTTCTAGGCCTAGTCCGGGTAGCATCCTCGACAACACCAACAGGTGCTAGCTGTAAAAAACCAAGTTTTATAATGAGTAAGCTTAGATACCTCAGTACTTATGTTATAATCTTCTCTGTGTAGTTACATACCTACATAATATTGCTGAACGAATCTTGGTCAAGATTTGTACAGGTATGCACCAACTTAACATAGATTTGGTAGATATTAGTATCTGAATACCTTATAGATCTTTTTATCCCAGAAAATATCCATTAGCATAATAAAATTGTTGATAGGGGAGGGGTAAAACCGCAGGGGTAAGTCAGGTAGGTAAGTACTTATATGAACAATCACACAAGGCGGCATTTAGATATATATATATATATATATGGTTCTAAATTTTATTCTGTAGGTGGTTCGTAGAAGGTGAGTACAAATACCAGGATAGTTACCAACCTTGTATGGTACAGTTACGATTTTTGATTGCCAAAGTCGTCACCGTACTATCTATTTTGTTCTGGCAGAGGTCAACGACCCCATCGTCGCATGATCACAGCGATCAGATGACGCCGCCCGTGCGTTATCCACGCTATCTTGTGCTTGAGCAGCATCGGTCACATTCACTAGCTCAATGGACGACGCGTTTTGGTTTCTGTAAAGAATTTAGTAGAACATAAGTAGGTATAGGAAGGTAATTATAGGAAAAGTTAACTTACCTACCCATAAGTAGGTATTGCATTCCAATCTTCATAAATACTAACACCAGACCACTTGAACCAGCACAAAAATATTCAAAGAATAACTGAGAAGGTTTTAGGACATATAGGAAGTTAAAAAAAATACAAATAGGTACGTAGGTATACTTACTTCTTTTTCTTTCTCATTAAATCATAATTTTTATTTGACATTATCACATACTTTGACTTATTGTACTATTATTATTTAATTTTTATTTTATTGCAATACTACTAATAATTATATTTGATTTTACTAACCCTTGATTACGATTTGTAATAATGTGATTAGGTATTTGATTTTAAGGTATTTTGATATGATATTAATTATATGTTTGAATATACATTTTATGGTTTAATAACTGAAATAAATTATTATTATTATATTATTATTTTACTGGCCCTCTCTTTTAAATATTTTTATATAGTCTGTTTCAAATCCCCTGAGAAACTCGTGCATTGCTCCCCCGGTATTATGTAAGCGCCGAAAAAAGCGATAGATATCGCTTTCCATACAATTATGCATCGCTTCCTTGTCGTTTATGCGTTTAAGCGCGTTTCGTGGTACAAGGTAGTGTCCGAGACAAGGTCGATCAGAGGCGGTAAGGTTGAGAGTCGCTGCAGTCCGCTCAAAGGTCAATGGCCGAGTTTCGCAGAGGATTTGAAACAGACTATAGGACCAAATTTTCTTGGTTTTCTCATCGTCACCGGCACAAAAAATATAATACCAGTATCATGTTAGTTAAAAACACAGACAAAACTACGTAAATTATTTGGAACGCGGTGGCAGGAAGCTGAACAATACGTCCGCCTCGCAGGAATGCCGGGGCATACTGACTAAAGATAGAAAGAAAAAGCATGCAATGGATAACGAACGCTTACGAAAGGGACAGATTGCCAATGAGATTAGCAACTACAGCATTTTAAAAAGGTCAAAAGCGCCATATCAAATAATTGTTAATTATGAGAAAAGTACACATTTAATAATATAATTGGTTTAAGGAACTAAGGGAATAGTTATTCTCTATTTATCAAAGCAAAAATCATCTTGTATTATCAACGAGTTTGTGATATAAATAACAAAACGTGTGTAAAACACACATTTTTCATATTTTTTTTCTATCGAGGTTTTTTTTTCCAATCGTGTTTTCAGGTTTAAGGAACCAAAGAAAAAAACACAAAATTTCAATATAAAATAGCATTTTACCCGTAGGTCTCGACAATACCAAGCTTTATGGGGTTTTTGGTGAGCAAATTATGTACGGCACAACCTTAAGCAGTCGGGAATATGCAAATAGCTTTTCCCTTTGTCTGGACAAAAGAACAGTGCGCAACTCGCATTAGTGCCGACAGTGAAGAAGTGCTGGATGCCATTAGCGACATTTTAATAATGGATCCCGACAAAAGTATACGTTGAATATCGCAGTAAGTGAAAATGTTTCGGTTGGGGAGACTAACTGGACTACCTGACTTAACGTATTTTAAAACCGAAGGGCGCACCTGCGATTGTGTTTGACGTCACACAGTTCCTTCACCTGTCTGTTGGCCGGTCGTCTTACTCTATAGCACCCTAATAGCCATTTATGTTGTGAGTTGTGAGAAATGATGCCAACGACCGGGTCACTAATTGTCAGAGATTTTGCGATGCTTTTACCAGTACGTGTGTTTCATACTATCTTACAAATCATAATAAAAAAGCTTGGTCTCGCTCTTTCAGGGCTTTGCATTTCAACAGTCTGTTAAAAATGTTTGTTGGTTTTGATCGCAGGTTCAAAACTACATTATTAGTCGGTGTTTTTGTATTATGGTAGTTCCACCAATTTCGCATACATACATTCATTTATAAACTCTTCTAATAACAATAGTTAAATGTCCAATATAATATAATTGTAAATGTGGTTAATCAAAGACATTCATGTTTATATTGGCAAGGGATTCATTCATATTATAATAAGCTTTCTTAGTCCAATTATCATCGAGTAGGTTTTTAAATACATTAATGTCACTTTTAGAACGGATGGCTGTATTTTTGCACGACTGCCCAATAACAGGAGTGTTATATTTTCAGGCCTCATGTATGAACGAGTATGTTTGCGAGTTTCTTTATTCAACCATAACTTCCAAACTTGTTTAACGGCTAAACCGATTTTAAATCGGTTTAGACGTTAATCAAGACATTTGTCTTATTTCATAAATTACATATATTTTTTTACAAAATACCGTTTTTCTTTCATGAAAAACTTAGAACATATTAGCACTCTAGTTAATGAGATCTAGATGATTAAACACCATATGCCAGGGAAATGCCAGTCCTCTAATAGTCGTCTTTGGGTCGATGTTCTACATAAAATTTCGGGTTTGTAACTCATTCCGTTTAGTAGGGACCCGTGACACGGACGGACGAAACTGATCAACTGACAGAAAGCGGAGTCTTTTGGATATACAGAATTCTAAAATTGTCTTTAACTGCCGACATTTTTATTTTACACTAATCGATAGGCAACTCGTTTCCTAAAACGTAACGTGAAATTGTTTTTGTACAAAACAAAACAACTATATACGTACAATTTTTTTTAACCAGATAATCCATTTTTGGGTTATGATTTATGATTTGAGCCACACACCCAAATGTTTGAGGCGGGACGTTGTAAATATCACGTATAATAGTAACAGCGTATCCTGAATTCGTGAGCATTTCCCGGGCACTTGGAGCCTTTCCTGCGGCTGAGCGGCAACGGCGGCGGCGGGCACAAAACGAGACGGGATGTGAATTCCCACGGGATGTAGAAACGACCCTCTTGTTTTTTCCTCGCTACCGAAATATCATTGTTGCCTCGCCTTGGCTCCTGGTGTTCTCTGTGTAATTTAGTTTATCGTGCACAGACTGAAAGGGCCACGGCTCGCATTTCAACGAAGAGTTATCTAGCTAGATATAATTATGTGACAAGAAAATCATTGAGACTAGATTACTTTAAATTAAGTTCTCTAGTTCTATCTACATGTTCATAGTTTATCGAACGCGTTCTTTTCTTCAGAAAACATTAGATTCATGGCGTATTAATAACGCTCGCAGTTAGGACTGATGATGACGTTGTAAAAATAATATATACTAATATATTATTTTTACTTTTAATAATATATAATACTGGCTGGCGGAGAAGCGGTAGTATTGTGCTCATATCCAAAGCTTGGCGTTCGGTTTACACCATTTGGAATGATGTTCTTATCACACGATTAAGAGTAGAGTTCACGCAGCGCTTTCCATACAAAGGTGGTTTCGTCATATTTTGAATACCAAGTGTCCAAACTCGGTGAAATTTTGTACGCATATTGCCGAGCCTAATATCTATGCTACTGGTTTTCCAGTTTTTTGATTTATTAATTATTTTACCCCAAAATGTCAAAATAGCTATTCCCATACAAAACGATTTTGCGAATTATTTTTAAAAATACTTAATTTTTTGAAAATCTGGCACACCAGAATCATAGATATTAGGCTCAAGGAAATGCATGCAAAGTTTCACCGACTTTGAACACTTAGTATTTAAAATATGACAAAACCAAGTTTGTACGAAAAGAGCTGCGTGAACTCTACTCTTAACTATTCGGTGAAACATATATTGAAATAATGTGATGACTGGTGATACTATAAGTACTGTAACAGCCGGATCGTCCACTGCTGAACACAGCCTTCCGAATTGAGAAGGTATTTGCCATAATCCCCACGCTTGGCAGGCATCTTGGGGATCGCAGTGTAAGTTGGCAGTTCTGTAGAAGACGCTGCTGCCCACCTTCCAGTATTTTTCCCTTAGTCGCCTCTTACGACACCCACGGGATGTTATGGGGAGGTGCAATTCTGACCCGGCACCCCACGGGGCTATACTATAAGTAGGTAAGTATATGTGCAACGTGGAGAATCCACCACAATTTCTTTTATTTAAGAGTGTATTTGTTTTTAAAACACTATTTTTATCTATATGACTACCCGTTGATAATATGTTCTACGGACTATGTTAGCAGGCTGGGCCTACAGAAATTGGCTTTCAACGACAGTTGCCTTGCAGGACGGAGCTCATCGAATTCAGTCGGCTTCAACAGAATTTGATTTCTAATTGTTTTATAAAGGCTTGGGATTACTTCAATTTGCAATGTTATATTTCTTCAATATACTCGTATATTGCTGTTTAAATTTTGCTCTATAGTATAAACATCGCAAGCGTCGTAGTTGGTGTGATTATAGCACAAACAAGGATAAATAAAAATGGTCAATAGCGAGTCGGACTCGTGCGAAGGAAATAACATTGTTGAGGTTGCACGAGAATCAGTTTGGTTTCACGAAGAGCAGCTCTACACAAGATGCAAGTGTGTCATGGATGTCACATATAACTACCTACTTATCATGTGAACTCATGACAGTATTGGCGTATTATGTGATCTTTCCACGGCATTCCACTGTGTAGAGTAACATACAATCATTTGTAAACATTCACAATATGTTTTTTGTGGAAAAGCTCTGAATCTTATTGAGTCACGTCTGTCTGACAAGCTACAGAACGATGGAATAAATAGCAATACATCTTCTGGTAATATTAGGTGTTCCACCTGGTAAAATTTTAGGTCTTTCTGTTTCTAGCGTTTAAACATTATTTGCATGTTCAAAGATCTCTGCACACATTGTTTTATTCGCAGATGATACCTCTCTGATTTTTTTAAGTAGATAGAAAAGATAGTGAACTAATTCGTGTTAATAATGTATTAAGTATCTACTATCATCTACTATCATATACTCTAAATGGGTTCACCGCTAATAAAATAAAGAATGAATGCTTACAATTTTCGTAATGAAATGTTAGTTAGTTGAACCAAACATTAAGCTTGGCCTAGATAAATTCTCAATTGACATAGTGACGTATTTAGTAATTATTTTAAACAACTATAAACGGTTTAAACTGCGTATATTTACCATTATTTTTGTTTCAACGTTTTAAACACTTTGCAGTGATCGTGGTCAGGGGGTGACTCATTTTTAGCTTTTGTTTTCCATATTAGCATTTAACCTATAATAAATCATTAATACGTTTATGGTGTAAATATGTGTAGTTAAAACAACACTTGGCGTCAGATTCAATATTCTTTTTTGATAACAGCTATCAAACTTAAAAGAGCTTGATCTCGGAAACTATTATTCCTAGTCTAGAGTATTTTTAGAAAATTAAAGATCTCTTCAAGAATTTCATTTCGTTAGACAGCCGTCAAACTTTAAAAGGCTTTATCCCTAAAGCTGAAGATGTTAGACTACAAGTTTCATAACAGAATAGATAGATCTTATTGAGATTTTTACTCTCGATAACAGCAGTCGAGCCTATGACGGCTATATTTAAGAATTACTGTTTTTTCTTATGATAATAATATTATATCGATCACAGCTGATTACAATTAACGGTTAAGAAAGGGCCAGCTAAACCCAAATTGTAAATAGTTACAATATGGGTAATTTTCTTCCCAAACCGAAAATGGTTGGGAGATAACAGCGTTCTGAACTTTGTTGTACACCGTACGGATATAGTTTTAAAAAATAGCAAAAAATGACATCATGAAGTGCTATATTTGATCCACGTCCCCGCAGAGGTATTTTGTGATCTCAGACAACTTTGAATTTGAAGTTGTTATTAACTATGTTCAAATGGTAAATGTTATCACTTAGCTTATGTTTACACGGGTTAACGTAATAAAAATCTAATTGCATTGTTTTATCGATTTAAATATTATTATAGAATATTTGTTTGCGTGGAAGACATTATAAAAAATACATCATTAGTGAGCAAAAACAACACGATTTTCTTGTCCAAAACTGGTAAAAACACTATCGATTTTTTTCCTTTGCCCAATTGTCATTAGTAAATTATGGTGTGGTCGAAGATGAAAGCATGGTGAGTCCTAGAATGGAAACTGGCTCCGATAAACATTTCCCCGACCAAGCAATGAAGTGCTTGGCGGCAGATTTCCTACTTCAGAGTGAGCTAGTCAGGCGACACGCAAAATACACTCAAACTCGGGATAGGATACGAACCTACGATCGCCTGTTCAACAGTCGACATTAACTTTACCACATACTTAATGTTTACACTTCAAACTTAGGGCCTGTTTCAGAATGCTCGAGTAAGTTCCGGTTATACTACCCAGAACATATTTATTAAATAAAACACTATCTTTGCGTTTCACAGTCAAAGTCAAAGTCATTTATTCAATTTAGGCGTCTACGAGGCTCTTATGAAGGTCAATTACAAATTTTAATATTGAAATATATACTACATTGTACTGCCACGTTCAGCAAACAAAAATTATAGAGCCACTGCGAGAAGAACGGGCAAGAAACTCGGGGCCATTCTTTTAAACGTTTTTTAACAATGTGTTAAGTACATACTATATAGTAAAATTATTACAATACTTAATTTACATTACGTAGGTGACAGGCGCTAGCTTGGCAGAGGCGAACCAGTCCAAGCATTTTTGTCGTTTAAGTAATCACAAACTGTGTAGTAAGATTTCTTTATCAAAATATTCTTCACATGCAACTTGAATTTTCTTTCTGTGAGGGTTGTAATATGTTTGGGCAATTTATTATGTAGTCATCGATTTAGCCTATCCATTGGTTAAAGCTTGAAACGCGCTGCATGTTAACTGTAATTTTTATCATTCAGTTAACTATATTATATTAGTAGTTACATACTCCTTAAATAGGTATTGTTACCATTCCGGTATTTCGTATGGCGGGTATTATATTTGAAGCTAGTTACTCTTTACTGGGTTAGGTAGTAAGTAATAAAAAAGCTAAATGCACGCGAGGCCGCCATTAGGAAATGGCCGCCGCAGCGTATAGCAGACGATAACGATTTCACTAGGCGGCCATACTGAATGGAGAAAATTGCGCTTTTCAGCAAAATGAAAGCCCGCTACCGTTGGTGAATTCTCACAGATAAAAAAACGTATATAATTTTTTCGGGTTTGTTCTCCCCTTTCATATTTGTATGCAATCACGAACAGCAATAAATCGCTGAAATGAATTAAACATTTTTACTTTTCCACCTGTCTCAAAAATTGCTCGTTATTTAAATTCTTAATAGGGTTTTCTTTTGGTAACACAAACGTTGGTATCTGTTTACATTAAAATGCAAGCTTTATATGAGGGACATAAAATAGTTAATAGGAGTAGAAAGGGGGGACTAAAGGTAACATGTCAGAATTTTAGATATGGTATGCTTTTACATTTTTCAACTGTGTTGCATTGCATTACCAAAATACGCCAGTACGGTATATTTATGTTTAATGGGCCTGCATGTCAATCTCGACAGATTATAATAAGCCGGGGTCTTGCAGAAAGGCATATGTTATTTACATTATTTGTTGACGAATTTAAAGAAATCCTTCAAGTTCTTTTGTGTTTCTAATATTCAGATTCATTGATCGGTTTATGGATGAAAAAATGTGAACTTGTGCGATCGTAGCGTGGCTTGCGTATAGTCATTAGCCGATTGTTCTCTGCGGTAACTGATGTCCTCTTCATAGATTTCGATGACGGCGACCCCATTATTCCCTCCTGGCATGCTCTCTAATGTGGCTCGCCCGACCAAACTTAGCCTTAAAAACCTTACCACACAAACTGCAATAAAGTTGCCCCGCAGAGTTGTAGCTATAGACGTAGGAGGGCTTAGGCCTCTCTTATGTTTTTGACCTTAAGGTCAATAAATTTACGACGCTTGTCTTCAAATATTATCGTTCTGTTGTGGATTGTTGACCGTCTGCGGTAACTACTTACATGGTGACCGCTAAAGGCACTTATTACTGAGCGTTTCCGTGCTTCAGGGGCACGTTAGCCGTCAGTACCGATTGTTACCTTACACTGTACACTTAGTTTATAGACCCGAGACATTATATGGCTTGGATATCCATTTACGCAGAACGACCGCGGAGAGGAGAGCAGTGCAAAATGTTGATAGGATTTACATTATTTGTTCTTTATTTTATTTCTGACCGCCGCTGCCTGAAAGCTGCTTGTGTGCATTCATCCAAGCGATTGCATACTAAATAGTGAAAAAAGACTCCAGAACTCTGAACTCGGACCTCTAGACCGCTCGCTGTGAGCCTGATGCCTAAAACTGACAACTTAGATTCCCAGTCCTACTTATTTAATTATTAATGAAAATCCTAATATTTATTTGTTAGACCAATAATCGTAGAGAAAAATAAAAGCTTTTTCATGCATTTGAACAGACTAGACGTGGAACGTAATTTAATTGGTTATTAGGTTAAAATAATAACAATTGCGGTTTGTAACTCATTCCGTTAAAGTTTTAGAGATCTGTTACTCTTAATACATCAGTGACATTAATAAGGCTCATTTTCGCCTTTAGGATTACCTTTAAAATATACTTAATAATAATAATAGCATACGTACGGTCTGTCTACGTACCGAGAACTTCATAATAAGAACTTATATATGAGATACTTTATATACGAGATTTTTTATGGACTCTACGAATAGGCTTTTGTTTGAAATCCGGTGTCATATCACTAAGTTTACGTAAGCAGTGAGACGTGTCGAGTAACGCGTAAGGGCTGGGTTGGTATTGTGTAAGGATTATGTTGTATAGCGTACCTAATAATGGTTCTATTCTTGAACATTGCGTCCTATACATATACGACACTAAAACGAGAAGAAAACAAGTCACAATCACAAGTAATTATAAAATCGTTGTGGTTAATGTTTTAGGTATTACCTGCACTAGTAACATTATGTAACAATGGAATGCATTTCCCAAATATCAATCTTATCTTACCTTAGCCTTTATTTACCTTATCTTCGCATTTAGACACGAGTTCATCTCTAAAGAAATTAATTGATAGTATTTTAAATATTTTTTGATAATGTCAAAACTTCGTTTTAAATGCCTAAATTTACAATTTAAGCATTATTATTACAATTTATATTAATACATTTATTTACAATTTAAGGCCGATATATCTAATTTTATTCAACAACATCAACTTGTAACTTTATGAGTATTATAAATCCACGAGGCAGATGCCGCAGATGTTCATACACTAAATTTCTTGTTCTATCTGATGTTCATAATCTGAACTTCTCTATATACGTCGTATATGCCGACTAAAGGAAAATAATGAAAGCAATATCATGTCACTACTTATTTACATCGAAGGGTGACGTTTTAGACTAAGCTTGTGTAAGATTAAATAATATATATTATCAGTTTTGTTTATACTCGACGAACGCCAGATGTACAAACCGTTCGAGTCCAAGTTATCGAATAAAAAAATTAACATATGTACAAAAATATCAACTACTAGCTTTCCGGGCGCAGCTCCGCCCGCGTGTATGTCGGTTATCGCGCAAAAACATAAACCTCTTTTTGCGCAGTTGGATAAAAACTATCCTATGTTTTTTCCCGGGTCTCAAACTATTTCCATACCAAATTTCATTTAAATCGGTCCAGTAGTTTTGGCGTGAAAGCGTAACAGACAGACAGACAGAGTTACTTTCGCATTTATAATATTAGTACTGATTATCCAGCTTGGAACACTCTTATCGGCAATTGGATAGGGCTCCAAATACCAAACAGGCGCACAAAAAACGCGCATCAGCACGAGTACGAGAGTTAACTCGCAGCTAGCGCCACCTATGTCGCATGGCATGAGATGTAATATTATTTTTATATAACTATCCCGTGTTAATACTAAAATAACTAAAAAATATTTTGATAATTTGACCTACATATTAGCTCAATGCTAACGCTATATGTTAGTAAAGTTAGATGGTTCCCTGTGAAATGTTAGCCACGATCCAGATATCTTCTGTGTTAATTAGTAAATACTAACTGTTATTATTGTTATCTATCAATTCTAAATACAAAATCAAGTTAAACGCTGCGTTGTCAGGAAGTGCGTTTAAACACGCTATGTGTGCTATGTTGACATATGAATGGATGCGCCAGTGTTCTGTAGAATTCCAAACAAAGCAGACGTATATGTTTTCAATAAATAACAGCCAACGTAATTGCTTTAGCAATATAAATAAATAACTACTATAATTTATGGTTAAGTTTACTTCAAGAACAAAAGTGGAAACCAGTTAATGACACAATACTATTACGATTTCGCAATAGCGCAATTTTGCACTTTGCGTTTTTTCCCCCGCTATTAATGATGTTTTTACGAAAAGTAAATGAATACTAACAATCGCCCGACGACGGACGGAAGTCGGGCGAAGGCATTGTGACTCGAAGTACGCAACTAGGAAGAGGAACCGATGTGTCTTACGCAACAAAGGTCGCTCCGAGGAAGCAAAAACCGAGTTTGTTGACAAATTCGCAAGATAATGGCCTCAAATCCACCAATATCAAAAAGCACAAACAAATATCTAAGATCAAAACCCGAGGCTGTGACGTAGGTAATGCGTTAAATAAATACGTCAGTTTATTTAAGCAAAAGACTGAATCTACAGAGCCATCAAGACCTTGAGGGAATAACCTCCTAGAAAATTTATTCAACATGCATATGATTGCTCATACCTATTTGTTATCATTGAAAACGTAATGTTAGTCAATATATATAGATGTGTAAATATAAATTTATTAGTTTAGAAGATTAGTTTGCCTAAATGAAAACCGTTCTATTACATATCGTTAGTGTTATGCTTGCTTCCCGAGGGGTTGGCGATCTGGGGTCCACCTCCCACCTTATAAAAAATATTATGCAACACCAACGTCATTATTTGAAGTTTTAAATATTGATACTAAGATTCGTGCCTTGATCGTCACGAAAGATTAATGTTCATATAGCGCACTCTCTATCGCACAAATTACTTGATTCAATGCATGCAGCCTGCTGTCACGTTGAAGTTCTTATGTAAGTTCACTAAAGTGATATGTGGTAGTGCGAATTAAAATTGTAAATTTAAGGTTAAAATAAGACTCAATTAAGAGAACAACCCCGTGGGGTGCCGGGTTAGAATTGCACCTCCCCATATCATCCCGTGGGTGTCGTAAGAGGCGACTAAGGGAAAAATACTGGAAGGTGGGCAGCAGCGCCTTCTAAAGAACTGCCAACTTACACTGCGATCCCCAAGACGCCTGCCAAGCGTGGGGATTATGGCAAATACCCGCTTAATAGGGGAGGTTGTGTTCAGCAGTGGGCGATCCGGCTGTTACAGTACAAGAGAACAACTGGTTTTCATTTGTTACTATCGGCGATCCTAAAAAAATCTCTCATTCTTTGCTTTCTCATATCATGTTTCATAATATGTACATTATGAAACATGTTATATACGCTTATCGCTTTTATAGGGGGGGTATCACTAAAAAAATTGTTCACAAGGTTCCTCTATTACTATCTCGACTCTAGAGTAAACGCTATCAAGCTACCTTAACGTTAAGACTTAGGGGGAAACATTGGTAAAATTATCAGCTCGTTGCGAGTGAGTACGAAAATCAAACTTACTTATGCACTAAGGTTCATATCAGTTACCAGGCGGTAACGTTAATTTCCTCGTCAGATAACCGCAAAAATATAAGTAAATAATACTTTTCATAAGGATGCGTAAACTAAAAACAAAGCGAACAATACAAATTGTTAAAATCTTTGTCTTCATTTGTATTCTTGTATGTTTTAAAGTTATTTTATTCAGTAGTTTTCGAGATTTTTAATTCATGTCAAATAATACGTTTACATTGAGTTTTTTTTGTACAAAAAATGGGCATGTAAGTATATAAGAATTATAAACAATACAATTTGTTTGCCACGATCATATTAATGTAATATTTTTCTCCTAGAAGGAATAGATAGAGCAACTTGTGGGAATAGCAACGAATTGGATTACTTACTATTTAAAATATGACGAAGGTATGTTTGTATTGAAAGCCTTAATGTAGCCGTGGTGCGATGCTAGCATATTTACCATCGACAATAGTGATATACCTACCTATTATTTAATATAGTATTTTATAGGTTCGCATGTAAGTTAGCAAAAATGTAATGTTAACTCACATTTTTGATTCTATGATTTTTCTCATATTTTTCTAATAAAAAAATAAATAAGCTTTCCGCTTTCTGCTATCTTTTTCTTTTACGATTATTTATTTTGCATAATGTAGACGAAATTGTGTTACGAAAAAGCAAAAATGAAAGCATCCAGTACATATCTATCAATTATTTCTGTCTTCGTAACAGTTACTATAGGTAAAAAATTTACTTATTTAAGTAACAAAATATTATTCGTACTTAACATTTACTACGAATGTACTAAACATACATTAGTGTAAAATTTGCAGAGTACCATTAATTGTACATAAACGATAAACCGCATGACGAGCCGAATAATAACAATTTGTGTACACTGACAATGTGTACCACTATACTTATCAATCGATGACGACGCCCGCCGTTGAGTGCAATAATCGATAGTTGTGTGGCGGAATAATCACTGCTAGCACTGAATCTGAATTTTGAGTGCGTTACTGCCGAATACGCTAACAATAGGTAGTGCTATGTTCTCATTGGGATACCGAACAAATTTCACAGCTGCCGATAGAGGATTTGCCAAAAGCCGCGCACTCTAACGAAGCTATGCTTGTTAGAACACTGAAAACGCGCAATCGAGAACACTATTTTGTATTTTTATCGACAAACGTGCCATCTATTCAAATTCGAGAGCTAACACGGTTGCACAGAAGCTTATCTGTTAATAAACTTTTTACAAAACAATGAATACGAGAGCGGTTGCATGGAAAGTTTGAAACGTGGTACCTATACGTAAACATTCAACGAGCGGGATGTCAAGGACTAGGTGAGTATTCAATTTAAAGTGTTTTAGTTTCAGCCGTGGGAATTGTACCAATGTTGAATTGGGCGAAGCTCTCGGAATGCGAAATAAGGAACAAAATAGAATGTAGGCATAAAACGAGATTAATCTGGATAAACGGAAATTTATCTTTGCGATTGAAAGATTATCTGTATTTTCATACTGAATACTACATACATGTATATTGGACCTGTGTAAAACCTGTTCAATCAAGAAGGCGCGAACCTCCACAATTAATTATTGTTGCGCATTAGTATGGTTTTGTGGCTATCTATGGGGGGGGGGACTTTGTTCAGCGGTGGACGTCTTCCAGCTCATGATGATGAATAGTACGGTGTAGTGTGGGTGTAAATGCTTATGTTACATGCTGTAAAAAATATACGATCGCTTGTGTAGGCAGACTGCATTTACAACTACAGTCAAAAATATGAGGCATCTGTACCGAAAGGGTAGACTAATTCCTATTATATTTTTGCAATACTAACATGTCACCCCTCAGTTGTTTTATTCGTTCTCATCATATTCCTATAACAGATTCATCGGTTGATAGTCTTGATCAGGCATTTTATCAGAACGTTTGCAATCTCTTAAGATCGAATCGTATGAAATAGATGCCGATGTAGATGTACGGGAAACGAGTGTAACTTTGGCAAACCTAAGGTATAAACGATCATCGCCGCTGGCTCAACTGAACGCTCGTTTTCTTTCAGACCTAAGTAATGGATAACTAGTTACTATGAGACCATAATAAGGGTGTCCACTTAGAATGGCAAAATAAATTCCCTGACTCTTCCACCAAATTTGCTTAACCAATCATTGGAAAAAAAAAGCCAAATACACCTATAATCAAACTTATTTAAATTAGTTTTATTGATTTTGCAGCAACTGTACAGTCAATCGGGGTAACTTTGACAGATCGCCACTAGATCTTTTTAGCAAATTTTTACCATGTGTAATGTGAGATAAAAGTGTTAACGTAATCTGTGCTCTCAGATTGGTTTTCATACTCTCAAATTATTTAAAGACTTTAAAAATCATAAATAATATGAAAAATTGGCAATTTTGTTGTGTCAAAGTTATACCCCATATACGGGTAACTTTGACACACATCAGATTTGTCGCCGGAATCATAAGTTCTAAACATATTATAGGTCAGAGATTTTTTTTATACAATTTCAAATGAAGTGGAGCTATATACAAGTAAATAAAACCATTAAATTGTTGTATCTTGCTATCAGCAAAATTCGCGAGTTATTCAAAAAGTTTATCACTGAAAAAATACACCAGATGCGCGCGAAATATTTTAGAAAGGTTTTTGACATTAACTTTGTGTGACTGTTTCTTTTTTTCAGTGATTTTGGTTGCGACATTTGTTAAGTACTCAAAATTTATAAATTCTTTGTTATTGTAATAAGTAAGTAATAAGTTTGTCCAACGTAAAAAATAAAAAAGTTATTGAAGATTTGACTGCCAAAGTTACCCCGATTGACTGTAGCCTAATACTAAAGTACTTTTTTTGCATCTTTTATTTATTTTAAGCTGATAGGTTAGCCTTTGACCACCATCTTACCTGATGGTAAGTGATGATGTCGTAAAAGGTGTTGTTCAGCCTAACCTTGAATTACTGGTTCTTAAGGACAGCTGCCGGAACATACCGTTAAGTGCTTGGCGAAAGATTTTTTACCTAAGGGAGGCTAGCTACCAAGGTAGGCAGGCGCGGGCATACGCAAAATGCCCTACCAACACACAGTTGTATTTTTAACATAAAAATAAATGCTTCATTAGCCTGTTTATAAGGGTCAGGCTAGAGCATGAAATATATCTCATCAATCATATTACAATCCCTATCAATAAAAACACTGCTCTTTTAACAATCAGTGAAAAAAAACATTATTTTCCTTGAGTTTCCAGATGACCTCACGATAACACTGACTTTCCCGGACGACCTTGAGCTTCCCTGACTTTCCAGAAAGTGTATACCCTGATTACTTACTCGTATACATAGGGCGATAATTCCAAAGAAGAAGGTAACAAGAACACCTAATTATACTTTAAAACACAAAACAAACCTGACAAAAGTTAAGAACATAAGAACAACAATTCGACTTGAGTGAAGTCGTGTGGTTAATTTTATGTTAAAATGTAATCTGCTGTAAAACTTGGAAGATGTTGAAACCGCAGCATATCATATGAGGTTAGTAGACGAGCGCTGCGGTACGAAGTTCAAAGTTTCTTGGTTACGGTTCTCGTATAAGCATCAAAACATGATGTTTAACAAGACCTTGTGAAATTAACTATATAATGAGCGGGTCAGGTAGAATACAAGGTAGTGTAAGTACAAGTAGGTACATAGGGACGAACTTAGCATTGGAAACATTCTGTGAACACGCTATATATCAAATGATGCTGAATATTGAATTATATAGTGGTATTTGGCTATATTGTTATGATTACTTCTTACATTATTTCAGACTAGATACGATTATTTTACGATTTATTGGCAATAAGATTGATGTTAACTTAGATTCTAGTTCATTTAAAATTCTTATTGAGTAATAGAATGATAGCGATCCAAAAAATTAACCACTGTATCTTTGGGATCGAGTGCAGTTTTCAAAAGGATCGTCGTGTTCTTCGTGACAAAAAAATACATAGTGACAATTTAAAATTAAGTTTCAATTAAAGTACCTATTCAATACAACACCAACGTCAAAGTATTTTTTTTATGGTTCCTTTATCTACAAGTATATGAATATTCAAGCTGATGATGGTTCAGTGGCATCGGCTACAGAATTCCACACAGCAGGTCCATGGTTCGAATCCCGCCGCGGGCTTGAGCTTCACCGCATGGTGGTAGGGCATTTTACGAATGCCCGCCTGGCCAGCGACCAACCTCAAGTAGAAAATCTGTCGCCAAGCACCTAACGGGGTGTTCCGGCAGCTGCCTTCGAGAGCCAGTAATTCTAGGTTTTATACCTGTTAACACCTTCGATCACATCATCACTTGCCATCAGGTGAGACTGTGGTCAAAGGCTTACCTATCTGTAATAAAAAAACAAGCTACTCGAAGCGATTTACAAGTAAAATATACTTATTTATTTATTTATTTCTTAGGAAGACCAACAGTATAACAAAATCTTACATATTTCTAATAACAACAGATAACCAATTATAGGTCCTCACGGATAGCTATCTTATAAATGACATTCAAATCACTTGGATACAACTTAGTGTAAACATTATGCTTATAATTAAATTCAAACAGTTAGTCGAAGAACTCTCTGCTCAGCAACCGCCTAGCCGATGATGCAATGCTTGTGCAAAATAAGTCTAGGCCAACTATCTTGTCTATCTCATTGAAATTTCTGCTCACACGTAAAAGGTAAGAATTTTGCCTGTAGTTAGATTTAGCTAGAGGAACATGTACAAGAGGATTGAAACGCAACATTAATTCAGAAGGCGTTACTATTATATATGTGCATTATATTACAATTTAGATATTTTTTTTTACCGGCGGTATGTCTTAATTAAACAAAATACTATGAACTATATACAACACTACAGCTATTACAATAAAAGCATTTAGACAACCTATAAGTCATAGCAGACTCATAGGCAGTCCAAATGCTCCAGCCCACTCCCAGTTGGCAGCGTGCCCAGCATGCTGGCAGCATTGCCCCGTTGAATTGCAATGTTTATTCGTTGAGCCAAATATGTGCCAGCATTTTGATAGATTAATAATTTAATAATAATTTAGATAGATGTGGAGTTAGATAACAGTTAGAAGATATATTTATATTATATGAAATGATATCTGGAAAACCTTACCAAGAGCGAATCACATTTACACACCGAGGAGTCCATACAATACACAATACATTTGTTGTAAAGACTGTGTCAGCCGGATTAGTCCACTGCTGAACACAACCTCCCCCATTTAGGTGGGGTTTTCCATAGTCCCCACGCTTGGCAGCGCCTTGGGAATTGCAGGGTAGAATGGAAGTCGTGTCGTACCATTTTCAAATAATATTTGTGTAAAAAAGTTATTAGATTTTAATATTTTTATGTTTGCAATAACGTATGCTCTGCGGATTATATTACAAATTTGCAAATTTACGAGCGGAAAAATTTTAGTCATGAGGATGGATATGTGGATATAGTGGTGGATGGACGCGGGTTCGAATCCCGCACATGACTTAAATTTTTCCCCTCGTAAATTTGTAAGTTATTAGATTTTAGGTCACAAAATTAGTGTTTTTGTTTTATTTTGAGGAAGATATTAAAATATATATATATATACAACTGTCTATCTATAATAGCAACCTAATTAAGATATTGGTACTTTTTATGAGAAAGTATAATTTACTTATAAGTATACCTACATAAGGAAACACTCATAAGTAAATTATATTTTCTCACAAAAACCACCCATATCTTAATTAGGTTGCTATTATAGACAGACAGTTGTATATATTGGCCTTTTTTGGGGTTTTTGAAACTCCACCTTGTATACCTACCGTGTGACTTTCAACCCCTCGTATACGACTCGTATACGTGGGGTTAAGTAGAATATCTGTCGCAAAACACCAAACGGTGTGTTCCGGCAGATGTCCTTAAGAGTCAGTAATTATAGCTTATTCCTGTTTGTCATCCACATTAATCAGTACTAATATTATAAATGCGAAAGTAACTCTGTCTGTTTGTCTGTCTGTCTGTCTGTTACGCTTTCACGCCAAAACTACTGGACCGATTTGAATGAAATTTGGTATGGAGATAGTTTGAGACCCGGGAAAAAACATAAGATAGTTTTTATCCGACTGCGCAAAATGAGGTTAATGTTTTCGGGCGATAACCGACATACGCGCGGGCGGAGCCGCGCCCGGAAAGCTAGTAATACATACAGACCACATTGCGAAAGAGATATTCAAGGATCGTAGCAAGTGGATATCTGTGGTCTCTGCCTACCCCTACGGGAAAGAGGCGTGATGTTATGTATGTATGTATGTATAGACCACATCATCACTTAACAAGAGATGCCTAACACTGAACAAAGATTAGGCAATCAAACAGCTGTAAAATACTGATTACATAAAGGTTTCAGGATCAATCGCATCGGATTGGTCCAGAAATCTTGGCGTATCGTTTTTCAGTCCAGTATATAAGGAAGAGTGGTTCCATAAAAAAAACCTATAAAAGTTTGTTGCGTACATTCAGTTGAGATAACGGAAATATTGTGCTATTTCTACGTCCATGATATCATTTTTACTAATTCCAACAGAAATCATCGGCAGCCCAAAAGAATTGTTCGCGGTGTGAAAAAACGATCGAGGAAAAAGTCTGGGTCATCAACATCTTATGAAACGTATACAGATCGGAGAATCTATAAATAATTTTACACTTTTACGTGAAGGACGTAGGTATGAATGGACTGTGTGAAATGCGGATATATGTATGCGCAAGAAAGTTTGGAGTTGACAGTTCGACAGGGGAAATGTAAATGAAAACCGCCTAAGCGCAAGTCGAGCCTCTCTATTAATTAGGTCTCCATATCGCAACAAGCCGTGGACGAAAAATAAAAATGATCGGCACCGCTATAAATTACATTCAATTTGTTGTTGAATTCGACTATGGGTTACTGAAATTCAAGACCCCTTATTGCTTTAGCTTTTGAGTTACACCCCGTGAAAAAATGGTCAAAAAGTCACAACATTACGAAAAAATATTTAATCTATTATATTTTTACTTTACAGAGCTCTAGACGACCCGACGATAAATACGATTAATTATATTAACAGAAAAATATATTTAATTGATTATATAATTCAATATTTGATTTACGTTAAAGTCAACGTTCTACAACGAAATTTCAGGAATATCACTTTATCCCTTTTCGAGCTAGAGACCCGTGACATACGGACGGATAGACAGAGAGCAGTGTGCCATTAGTAGGGTTTCATTTTGCACTTTGTATACAGAACTCTAAAAACATTTTGTGACTCCACGTAAAAATGGGTTGTTCCACGGATGATGCTCCAGTGTTTTTCTTTTAATGTAATAGAAGAGCAAACGAGCTGGCAGCTCACTTTGTGGTACCGCTCACATGGACTTTTCGGTCCGTTCTCAAGTATGCGTTGCCGGTCTTTGAGTAGGTAATATGTCTCTTCGTATATTATATTATATGTGACGGTTCCGAAGTCGTCGTCAGTTCTAAAATACTTCAGTAGCAGTTGGCACATAGTGGCCTAAAATGCCCAAAAAATCGCAAATTTGTGGCTGCCAAACGCCGATATGAAGAAGATGAAATGGAAACATCCTGCTCTGTCGGGACATCCGGTGGCGAAATACAGCTGCAGGTATTAAGTTTCTTACATTCGGTAAAAGATGTAAAGTTAGGAAGAGAGTACCTACCTAGAAGATCAGTTTTCTCTTTCGCGGTGTGGGCCAGTGTCATCCTCTCTGTACAGAGGCAGTAAATAAAAAAAGCATGGACAGCCCTGGCAAGAAACTTTCGCCAATTTTGCCGATTTGCTCCGACTTTGATTTGACCTAGAGACCTAGAGGCTGTTTTCTTCGAGGCTAATTCGGGATACCTTCTAATATTTAAAATATTTTTTTTATATAATGCCCCGTGGGGTGCGGGTAAACCCCCCATATCTTTTTGTGTGAGTCTTAAGAAAGGTGGTGGGCAGCGCCGCCTTCTGAAGAATTGACATATTAAACTGCGATCCTGAATGTGATACTGCATTGTAGGGATATTGGTAAATAATATATGTAAATAAATATCCTGATATCTAACATATCTACTTATCAAATCATATTCCTCAAATAAATGGCAAAAATATAAGGCTGTGTTCATTCGCAACCGTAGCTACAATACAAATTCCAAAACAAAGTCGATTCAACATTTACCTACTGACTTTTATTTATACATTTAGAAATCTAGCCGTTGTGTTACGTTACGTGGTAACGTTGCCTTGATACCAAGATCGAATATCTGTGAGCATTTTGCCTTGAAATTGTTGAAGGCACTTCAGTACAAAATCGTACGAGACGAGACGTTTATGCAAATCTTAGCAATACAATGAATGGTGAAGAATGGATCCTTGTAATACATACGACATGTTTTTGTATATTACGGTTTTCGTCGTTATTTTTAAGGTGCAACCCGAGAATTAGCTACCATGTAATTTATTTGTCAATGTATATTTGAGCTTATATACTTACATAATATTGACAGTTCTTATACTCGTGTAACGATTAGTGCTAATATACTGTGTTGTCTGAATACGAGATAAGAAACGCAAAACACATCATCACTTAGTTTAGAAAGAGTTGAGACAGAAACAAATTCATCGGAAATAAAAAAAATATATATTAAAAATATAAAAAAAACACGTTAAGCGCGTCTGCCATGCCAAAAACAATATAGGCAGTGAATCTAGAAATCTGTTCAGGCATTTTAAGTCATGGTGAAATAAATACTCACACATAATGTACCCTACAGATACATGTATATGTACCCTAAAAACATGTCGTCATTCCTTTTCGGCAGTCGTGTAATAAACTGTAGTAATGTAAAATTTCATTGAAATATATGAGTAGTTCTCACTATTAATGATGCGTGATGTTATATATGATTAAAATTAATGACACGATTTTCATAACAAACCTCACGATTGTTCTACAAGCGATAAGCAACAATTCACAATTTATTCTTTTAAGACATTTAACTTTTTCAAGTATTTTATCACCTTAAGATTCTTATTTTATCTGACATTTTAACTTAAAACTTTACAAACACCATATGGAACAAAAAACATTCAAATAGTTTTCACAACTTACAAGGAAATAATACGCGTCGACTTAAAAACTACGCCTTTTTTTGAGGTCGTCCTTTTTTTTTTGTAATATAAACGTGAAGAGCGTAGAATGTGAATAGGGCGTAGTACATTTATTCTATGATAGAATAGAATTATGAACGCAATGTCTAAACAGCAAAATATTTATGTCTAAGAATCATAACTATTACGCCTGAAGCGATAGATACATATAAGTATGTGTATCTATCTATAACGCCTAAACCACTAAATGTGTTAGAAGCAAAATGGATTGTGTGCGAAAGGAATAAGGGTCGGAAGATGAAGAATATACATACCCTGATCAATTTCATATTCATAACCAGTATCAAAATATCCAACGCAAACTGAGATTTACACAATAGCAGGGAAGCGTAGAATACCGCCAAACATTTCTCTTTGTTTAGCAGAGGACGTCGGAAAAACGGAACAGTCGAATGATACACGTACGTAGGTACACAGGGTGGTGCAAAATCTCTCTGGTGCCGTGAACACACCCGAGGTATTTGTTTCTTGTCGCAAAGTCTACGTGCCCTCATTACTCGGAACTTTGTGTCGTTTTGATAGCTCACCGTGCCGCCGTGTGGAATGTGCACAAATTTTTATTTAACTCTTAAGAGATCTTTTCAGAACACTTTCTCACTTCAAAAGTGGTTCTTATCTATATATATATATATATTATATATAGAACGACATTAGCTATTTTTAGTATTTACTTCAGCGACATTACCAACTATAAAAATGTATTTTCTTCAAAAAAAAATATTTTCTTGTTCTTCATTCGACATGAATAAACGGCACGCGTAGGAGATATTTCCGAAGTCCAGACGATTTATTAAAATTTAAACCATTTCAGCAGTACAGAATATTAATACCAAGCCTCATAGCAAAAAGCGATTCGTCGGCAATATCGGAATAAATATCTTCTAGATTCGTTCGTAGCAGCTTTTATTAAGCATACACTCTTACCGACTCGATTATACCAAGGTTTACTACTTTCGGTGCCTAACAATGTTTAAAGCATTATAGCGCTCAATTTGTTCTACTCGCTATATGTACACACGTTTTTAGTTCAGCACGGTTCCACCAACATTAAGTGTGCTCAATATTTGCTTAAAGTGAAGGATAATTCTGAATGAATGGCGTGCGTTCCATTTATTATGCGTCACATTCGAATTCTTAAGTTTCGGACGACAGCAAGGTCTGTTACATATTCTCTCATAATCGCAAGGTCCTTTTAAATGTATTTTGTAATAAAACATTGAAGTATGCGATTATTTCTGAAGTAGGTTAGGTTAGAATCAGTTTATTATAGCAGTTTTAATTCATATAGCTCATGATTTTATACATAAACTTACGAGAAAGGTAGCCTTTAATGAAATGAGCCTAACAACGATATATTTACTGTGACCTTGGAGGACTTCCTTCAGCCAAAGTGATTTTATTAAAGATATGGATTTAATTACTTCAATTAACCACCCTAGAGATCTTTCACCGAGCCTTTCTTAAGTGAGTACTATAAGTAGTACACTTATTGTTGAAAAATATTGCAGGATTTACTCGCTAAAAGAAAGTTGTATCGTTAAAACTATATCTTCTCAACGACAAGCGAGTAGATCCCATACCTTCGTGTGCCGGAGGAGTAAGTTACTATTGTTCTCTCATCTGTAACAATGTTTATTGAGAGTTGTTTAGGTTGCGAATTCAGTGTAAGTACATTATGAATCTTCGTATATCATATTATTTTGTAACTCTAAAGTAAAAGTTTTCGACGATCAAATTAGCCATGTCAGCAGCGAATAGTTGACCAATTCCTTTGGTTTATGCCTTCTCTAGGCATCAGCTCCGTGCCACCGTTATACTGAATAAGTTCAAAATTCAATCAGTTTGCTAAACTTAACACGCGAGTCTGATCATGGACAGATGCTACAAATTAGACAACAAGATCGTCATTTCATGAGAAGCTACAAGTCAATAACCTTAATGGAGCAAATCTAGAATTGGCACTGATTCTGTTCTTAAGCTCCCAAATCTTCTGCAACAATTGATAGAAACAATGCCATATATTATATCGCTTGGCTTTAATCTGGCACTTGCAATATTCTAAGTGATCTACAGTAAATCTTCACAGAGTAAAGTCGTCTAATAATAAGGCGCCGATTGGGGTTTAAATCAGTGAAAACGTCACTGCGACCTGAGTGGGGTCACATACGTACGTCTACGACGTATCACATCCGCGCGATAGAGCGATAAGCGTAACATGTAGCTCGCGCGTAGTTCACTCAGACATATCTTGTGCTGGCAATTACAATTTATGGCAAGAGGTCACCGATAAAAGAGTCGGTCGATCTACATAGTAAGTTTGTGTTGTTTCGTTTTAGTTTAGTTACTCGTATTTATACTAATGGTACAACACACATTTGTTCCAATAATTCTGACCTGATCGACGATGTTGGTATAAGAATCAGATCAAGAATCATAAAGACCCCAAATTAGCTACTCTTTGCAGGTCAGCACGAAAACAAATCAAACTGACGTTGAAATAAATTTTAGTAAGTGCATGCTGCACCGCGACGGCTATAGCAATGACTACAGCCGAATAGGGAGCAAATGCCGATGGTGGTTGAATTTCGGTTGGCATAGATGTTTAGAAAATGTCGATGTCATTTAGCTTTAATTTCACCAATCTGGGTTAAATTATCACGCGGATAACTTTACACTCAAAACCTTAAAGTATGGTATGCCTAACACAAAACGCTGTAAAAGAAAACTCCTTGGTTTGGACTTTTATGATATAACTGACAGCAGCATTGACATACTAATAGTATATTTAATCAGCTGTATCAAAATGGCCATATTTGTGTTTAGTTTATGGAGCTATACTGCCGAATTCGACGGTACGAGTTTTGATCTTGGCAATATTTTTTCCTTTGCTACAGGTGTCTGTCTAATATCAAATAAGTTAATAACTTAGCAACTTTAAAATACTGCTTCACATCATTCAACGTCTATGGTGACAAAGGGTCTATTATATTTTGTTGGATAATGAGATTGAAATTATCCTCGTATAGTTTTATCCTAGTTTGGTGAAATTAACCCTTAGAAGGAGATACAATTTTATTCTTTAACTTAGCAGAAGTATTTTTTTATTTATTTTTTTCAGCTCGAGAAGTTTTGGTGTCACATGTTTGTAACAGACAAAGTACAGAATCGGACAATTCCATATAAATTTATTTAAACTATATTTAATACCATAGGTAATAAAATAACATATCTACCTGTTTTAAAGTCAAGTCCATTTCTAATCTGAGGATTTACGGTAAATTCACTATGATTTCCCAGTAACGTGGAAATATTATGTACTCGTACGTTATGTACATGAGTAGTATGCCAGCGGTAATATAGCATTACAAATCCGTTAATACTTAAGTTAAACTTCGTTGAAATGTGACCCTTTCAAGGGTTCGAACAGTCATAACTCATATATAGCTACGACTGATAAGATTATTTACCAAATTGATGTCACCAAGCACACTATGCCACGACTACCGATGTGTATTAGATTAAAAATAAACACTAAGCGTGTAATATTTACTGTGAAATCTTTGTCAAAGGAGACTTTATTGTTACGTACCCAACACAAAAATATTTTCTAATAAATAGCAGTTACTGAAACAAAATCTACCGTCTGAATATAATGATAAAATCTTGTATTATAATGACGTAAATAAGAGACCAGGTAAACAATCATATTTAACTGGTTAGAGTATCACTAATGGATTATTCCATTGATATACACACACAGTCAATGTGTTAGTTATAGGTATGTAGATATATGGTATAAATAAATATGATCAGTCCAATATCCAATAACAGTAGTTATTGGTTAGCAACTTAGAATCAAAATTGTCGCGTAAAGCTTATACAACCATGATTACTAAAGTCCGAAGTGTAAAAAGAATTTCTTTTAAATTTGATTCGCTTAATTCGTAGCTTACATTAAAACAAAAATTAATGCCTTCATTAATCGTAGAGGGAATAATTTAATAAGTAATAAGTTTTAATTAAGCTTTTAGGGACGACGCGGGATAGAAAGATATTTCAGAAATAAATTTAGCAAGGGACTAACAATTAATACGGAATTTTGGCTTCAAGACTCTTTAATGTAGCAACATATTCGAAACGGTTTATGTGAAATATATTAATAGTGGAGGGTAAAGTTTAAGAAGGCAAAATTGATTTGATTGTTTAGGTTGCCTGGTAGAGATCACTTTTAGTTATAAGGCCGTCCATTGTGGCACTAAAACTTGTAAACTTTGATATTTTAAGAACGGTGTAACAATATAAAGCTTTCTATCTACAGTTAACATATCAATGTATGGAATACGATTATCCATTCCATACATTAGTGCACCGAACTAGGTATACCGACAAAGTTAAACACTTAAGTCTAATCTAGTAAACGTACCGATGCGCTCACTAGTGTACATTAGTTATCAACATGGGTACCTCAAATAGAGCACGGCGACGCCGACTCGAATATCGATTCCATTATCAGCTGCAACGAAGTTCACTGTTCCGAATGTTGCGTTTCACTCCGATTAACGATATGCACATAACTATTGAAGGATTAACTCGGTTACAACACCAAAATATAGTGAATTGTAAACACTCGTGCACGGTGCAGCGTGCCGAAAGCAACTGGGACCGGTGACGATCTATGATACTGGTGCGCACACGCTCTTGCCGCGGTCCATTTCCCCCACGCAACTAGCTCCGTTAGACGTTTGCCTTATCGATACCATTGCCCTGCTATACGTGCTGGCAACACTTCTCTCGGACACGTCTCATTGATGGTATATCGTATCGTTATCAATATACGGGATACACATTTAATGATTTCCACGTCAGTAACGATTAAGACGAATAGTCAATTTTGATCACTAACATTTGAATACATTTTGTCACACATTTACTAGTAGTTTTACGAGTCAACAATGCGAATCTATGGGGCGACGAAGTCTCTACGAGCAAAGCTTTTTGAACTGGGTATGCACTGCAGAAGATAGTGATATCTGAACCTTAAAATACTCCCGCATTATGGGTGTCGGTAACGGCCTACTGCTTTCAGTTTAATCGCTTTAGTCTTTTATCAAATAAATAACATAGGTTTGTCGATCGTGCGCTCGGTGAGTCAAGACCTCCTGAAGATGCTTCGTTTAGAAGCGAAACTAGTCGGGTATTCTTCCGGTTAGGCTGCGTGATGTTTGTGACGTCACGTAGATGACAGGAAAATTAGGCGGAATTGTCACTAGATATATAATTTTATGCTTGTTTAAGTGTTTTATTTAAATATTATTTAATGTTTTTTAGGATACTTTTAAAAGTATTTTTTATTAAATATGGATTTCCGTAAAGTAACGCCTGAATCTATTCATTAAATAACATAGGTACAGATATCGTTCAATAAAATACAACGTCCAAGTAGAATTTTTTAGCAGTATGTGAAATATTGTGAAGATTGTAGTTACGTTTTCCTTTTAAAGTTTTCGATGACAAAATTATAATTTTACATTCCAAAGCCGGCACGTTATTTAGGAATGAAACGATACAACAATACTTAAGTAAAACATACATACTTTTTACCACGTCACAATATCCAGCTACATTTCTATTCCAAATGGTATCGCATCGCCTGACAATCATGATTCATGTCTACCATTCATGAACAAGCCTAAACTGTAATATATACAAAAAAGGAAAAGAAACATCACACTATGACATGACAATCGCTCATCATATTGCACGTTCAATAATGTAAACAAAATGTGATATCAAATGAAAAAACGATTAGTTTATCGAAAATAGATAAGGTAGTACTGGCATAGGCACGAGCACGCCTGCACACGGTTTGATTGGTAAGTAATGGAGGTAGAATAATTTACGAGAATCGGAAACATGTTCCTGGTATATGAACTAATAAAGTGGATGATTGACATTTGCTTATTATATATTTAAGATATGGCTTAAAATAATAGGTACTAATAGGATATGTCGCCTACGTTTCAGGGAAGGATGTGTCCTGTGATCGGTACCTCCATGATTGGACACTATCCAAATGCACAGGAAATTATTTTACTACCTATACTTACAATACTATTTTGCTGAATTTCGTCAATATCATCATCAGCACCCAGAAGTCGTCCATCGCCAAAGCCCCTCCCTAAATATCTT
Source organism: Plagodis dolabraria (assembly GCA_963854805.1). NCBI lineage: Eukaryota > Metazoa > Arthropoda > Insecta > Lepidoptera > Geometridae > Plagodis > Plagodis dolabraria. The sequence continues at coordinate 11,997,073 of OY978457.1, forward strand.
ACATTGCCATCATTCCCACGCTTGGCAGGCGTCTTGGGAATCGCTGGGTAAGATGGCAGTCTTAACTTATCAGAAACCGGCTAGGGCCGGCGTTAAATTTACCGGAAAGACGTTATATTTAACTCGGGTCCTAGCCAGTTGCTAATAAGTTAATATGGATAAATTTCGCGATAGTTTTCAAAGTGAAAAATGACAGAACTTTAGAAGGCGCTGCAATTACAGCTTATTACGGGCAACCAGTAGGCTCAAGAACATATGCAAAATTTCACTGAGTTTAAACATTTGACATTTAAAATAATGATAAAACTACGTATGATAAAGCGCTCCGTACACACTAATATTAATACTTTGGAATAGAATTTTATACAATTATTTTATTTTCTGACATTTATAACTTTCAAGGTTAGAGCATGTTTAGAATGAGTGACTCTGTGTCTGGCGAAGCTGAGCCGAACAAAATATCATATTGTGATGCGCAATCTGTTATGAATATATAATGATACAGTATGTGATGTGCATTGTTCATTTCTATATTTAAATTGCAATGAAAATTTAACTAGACGTATAATATACGAAGAGTCGCTTGCAATTGTACACATATAGTGGGATGATTCCATAATGGGACTGTGTATATTTGAGAAAACTTGACGGTAAAGAAACTTTTCCATAGAAAGTTGTGATGATTGATGTGAAGGCAAAGATACAAATCTCGCGAATTAGTTACACTCGCACTATGTGTGTCAAGTTGTTGCAGATAGCTGCATCTGTGGGATGCCGTTAGGCTTGCACAGGTTTTTCCATGCACTCGTGATGGCGACGCGATGGTAAGGAAGCCGTTACTCTGCCATGCACTTATACCGGAATTGCTTACACTTTAGACGATTTTATATAATCTTGCGTGTTTTTCATTTCATGTTGGTAACAAACAATTCTAGCTGGATGAAGTTTTCGGACGATGATTCGTAGATTCCATTGTTTCAGAGAACTTTAAAGTTAGGTGTCTATTTCGCCATAACTCCGTTCATAGTTTCTTCTTGCGTTTGCTTCATGGGAGCAATGTTCAGTTTCCATTCAACAATTGACTTATCAAAGATAACAAACAACACATATTATGAAGCTTTACACCTCAACACTTACGTTCTTTTAAATACTACTTACAAAGGTTAATTTTGGCTCGTAAAGGCGAGGTTGAATAGAATTACCTGGAACAGAGATAATGGATGATGGTTAGTTTGATAACAGAATAATACACAGCGTTTGTCACCTTGGAGCAGAAACCCTTCCGTAATTTACGAATTCCAGTTGAAAATTATATATTAAGGAAGTAGTTTTATCGCAGAATTGAAAATAAAAATATATGGCAATAAGATAAATGTTTGGAGAAGTCAGATGCTGGCATTTTTCGTTCATAAAGTTTTCATCACAGTTGGAGGTATATATAGAATATCCGGTAAGTAATTTGTATATCATACTAAGTCAAACTTATGTATCCAATATCCGTCTAAATGACAACATTCAGACAAGGAAGCGGACAAATTATATTATTCAATATACGTGACTCTGTCTTGGAACAGAATATTACTTGACAAAGTGTCATAATGTAGATCGCGCTACAGACACGTTTTATCATACGCATGGCATGGACGCAGAGTATATATGGGTTTTAGTGTGCCGCAGGAGGCCACGGCAATATCGCCGCTATGAATAGTGACGTTTATCCCACCCCGAGCTCCGATACAGCGATAAATATAACGTTCTAATATTACTGAACTACGCTGTAAATAAACCCTGGAGAAACTTTCATGGAATATATCGCCTCGAAAAGACGTCCGGACACTTTAGAAAGGCAAACAGGCTCTTAACCAGTTCATAATCGAGACGGCGCCGACCGTTTGGTGACCTTTTACATGAGAATGAAAATAACGAAATGATGTAATATACCTACCTACTAAGAACACCCAATGTCGGTGTATCATGCATGACCTAGACCGTGAAGGACTTAACATTAAAACCATATTGCGTAAAAACATAAACAGCACCTAATTCATTGCATAATACTAAAATCAAACATGTTTTTACTAAGGAGGTCAAGTTCTAGAGCCGTTTCGTCGCCTCGGTAGCAGCCAGTCTATATGATCATTAAATTCATAATGTTGTATAATATTATAAGTAAGCAGGGTGATTAAAACACCAATCGGTGTATATTAAAGGCGAGTGGCGGCTATTAGCATCGGTTGGCAGAATATCAAGGTATCGGCCACTGCGCAATGTCTAGTCCATCCAGCGTGCTCAGATGCGATGGGTGCCTCGTCGCCGTCGTCGTGTCGTCGCGACTCTTATAAATTGCATTCATGTTGAGAATTGACAATCAATTCCCAAACATGTCGGTGCGGCCTCGCAAGGCACTGACGATTAGATGAGGTAAGGTAATAGACGACCACATTTGCGTTTGCCGGCGAATGGAGCAAGGTCAGCAGTCAAGTGTACGAAACCAGGGTCGCTTTAAATTGTTCTGCAGGGATACTTAACGGATATCTGGTCCTAATTGTAGTTATTAGTAATTAAGTACCAAACGGGGAATTACCTCTAATGGAACGGCTTTTCACTGTCATCGATAGGTCAATAACGCGGTCGGTTCTCACTTATCGGACGTACCACAGCTACATACAACAAACTCAAAATTTATTGACCACTAATGCGATGCGATGTCGTCGAGTCACATGATACGTCCACGTTTATAATTATCATATTATGATGGACAATTGCGAAATGCCATAAAATAAATTTGCGCCGTCAATGTTGCAAAATAGAATTTGTATGCAAAACCTTAAGGTACCTAATAAATAAATAAATTTTCAATGTGGCTTTGTACACAGGATTACACTACAGTTTCACTTCTGCTATAGAGAAGTGGGCATGTATTGGTTTAAACTTTAAAAGGCCTAGCAAGAATACATTTAGGTATAATCAATTCCATTAATCAACTTTTGTAAAGAGTTTTTATCAATTTATTTATAGCAGCAGTACTGAGAAATGAGCTAAGATAGACGTATCAATAGACTAGCTGTAAGTTCTTGGAAGAGGTTTTTAAACCATATTTAGTTATTTGAAGCGACATTACAGTTATATTAAAAAAGCTCGTTAACATTTGGTCTCTGCTTAAAGTAGAAAGAGTACATTATTTCTATTAAAAACCATAGAGCCATAAACATAGGCGGAGCGTTCACGAAGACAGTCTGTAATTCGATATAGCGCAGTCTTCGAGAAATAAACAGGAGTTTTGATCTCTCTCTCTCGTGTTAGAATTGTTTAATTTAATATAATAAGTTTTAATCAACGTAGGCCGCCATCTACCTAAATTAAAAGGCCTTAGTTTACCAAGAGTTTGATTAATCTTAAGAATTGAATAAATACATATATAGAAATATATTATAAAGTTACAGATGGGACGGCATTCGAATAGTTAAACTAACAAGGGAAGAATTTGATGTGGTGGTTATGGGAAAACGGAGATTGAGGAATTGTATAGGGGGTGACTTTAATGGACATGTACGTAGATTGAATACAGGGTATGAAATAATGACAGGACAATGGGGCTTCGGAAACCACAACCAGTAAGGACAGGCATCAAGATGCGGTTGCTTACCATCTCGCAATAGTTGGTAACTAGTAGCCCTTTGAGCTGGCGATCTCGCGTATATTCTATGTTTTTTTACGTTTATGAACACCGCTGTTTTGAAAATTTTGCAAAAACTGAATCTACAATAAAAACGAATAAGGAAAAATGAACCTGCTCACCAAAAAATTTCCCGAGAATCGTTTGAGAAAAACGACCTGTTGAGGGGAATAGCCGGACATCTGCCGGACAGACATACGAAAGCATTTGTGCCCAAGGCACTCCCAGGCGACGAAAAGAAAAATACCAGAAGGTGGGCAGCAACACCTTCTGAATAACTGCCATGTTACACAGCGACCCCTGCCAAATGTGGAGATTGTGCAAACACTAAATAGAGGAGGGCTGTGTTTAACGATGTACGTACATCATGGATGCTGTATTAAATGAATGTCAGGAAAAGCTTTTAAGCAGCACCAATGGCAGAAAAAGCTCAATAGCATATCATGATGAATGAAGCGATGAAAAATATTTAACTAAAAAGTTTTTTGTTATGTGGAAAGAAGACGTAGGTAGTGAAAGGTCGAAGTTGTGGACCGAGTGCCTGAAGAATGTTTGCGTATGAAAGTATGAGATAACAAGCAATAAGACAGTGGAAGAAGGATATACCGACCCTACTCAGCACGTGATAAGAATAGGAAGAAAAACGTGTATTGTTATTTTTCAAGTAAATATGTGTGAATTCGTAGACGTTCTAAACAATTGGAATGGCTAAATAGCAAAGTTAGCTCTTCAACCATGAGGAAACGTTTGTCCATGCGGCAAAGGTCTGGAGATTTAAAGCGGTGATTAATCACACTGGTGGACGTCAGATAAGCGACGCTGAACCACCGAGAGAGAGCGGCGGCTGAAACACAGCTGATCGAGCCAATTACATTTCACGAAAAGCTTTATTGCGTAAACTGTCGATCGCTGGGCATTTCGATTTCTATGTTGATATTAGCCGACGAAGGTCATACGAACCGATTCAATAGTATTATTAAAGGGGTTCGACAGTTTGTAATAGGTCCCTCATTACGGTCTGATCTTCAGTCATGAATGGTCCTCTCATAGGGCCGAGTGTTCACTCGAGTTGTGGTAACGCTCCAGCAACCGCTTGTGCAAACGCGCGGTATGCGCGCGCATGCCGATCAATACCCTCGGCTGCGTCGGGTTCGCACCACACTCACTCTCTTTCGGAATTGGGCACCCATTTTTTTGGATGCAGGCGAACAGTTTCAATGGGAATTCAGTATAAAATTTTAAGCAACTTTGGAAAACAATTATTATTCCACTCTGACCAAAAATTACTAGCAGTTAAGTGAGTTAGGACGAAGTTTAACAAAAATGTATTTATACCGGAAAGTTGAGCGGTAAATGACTATGTTATAGTCCTGCATGCTATGCGGCAAAATATATTAATATGTTAATGTAGGTAGTACGCCGTCAACATCGTCACCTCAATCGATAGCCTAGCTAGTTAAGCCTGACAACGCGTCTACTTACGTGAAATCCTCTTAAGTTTACAATTTTGCTGTGCTGTCTTAGCACGTAACATATTCAGTAAAAAGTTTTAAATTTTAGACATTCTACATATAACAGTGCTAACAATGCGGTGGTGCACAAAATAGACCATTAAATCCATAATATGAAATTTTAGTATGAACTGTAAAACGTATCAATATTTAAATTAACACAAGTTAAGATTAGAAGAGTACACGCCCCGTTTTTAATAAAATAATATGGAGGCCTAGTATAGTTAGACTATTTGTTTCGAAATTGTTTTTGGTATTATGATATATGAATTCTACAAATAGATAGAGGAAGACAAGGGATTTGTAACTTATTTAATTATTTTAAGTAAAAGTCCGGAAATATAGATAATATAGCTATGAAATCTAATTAGAATTTAGAAAGATTTTTGACATCAATTTTATTAATAAACTAAACATTATGTTTTGTGATATTTAAAGGAAAAGCAAGACTGCCAATCATGATACTACTCTTTAGGGTTCCGTAACTTGTTGGCAAAACGGAGCTATACATGAGACTCCGCTGTATGTCTGTGTGTCCGTCCGTCCATCCCTATTTCATTAGTAAACGGAATGAGTTACACACCTAAAATGTTCGTACTTGGTGAAAACTTAATTTTCATATTATTTTTCAAGGGAACTCCACATAGCCGGTTGCCGAAAAAAAAATTTAATGCACCCCACCTTATGGGGCGTAATCGTCTAGAGCTCATTGATTAGAGTACATATTTCTTTTATGAGTAGAATATTTTTTATGCATAAAAATATATAAACCCTGTTTCTTACAGGATAAATCTCAAAAATGAAAGACGAGAGGAAGCTGAAATTTCTTTATATTGTGTATGCATGCTATAGAGAATTTAGCCGATAAAACTGTTTTGCAGCCTAGCATGTGTAATTGCCTTAATCTCATTGAGTAGAGAATAAAATATTCTTTATATAAAAATTGTGGCCATACATATGAAATATCAATAATAACATATGAAATGTTCAATTTTCAACCATATTTGTTACGGGTTATGACGTCTCAAAAATAACACAAATAAACAGAAATATTATGTACCTGACCCCTGTTTAACCAACAAATACTGAAAACAATGATATTTAAATGAAATGAAATGTCATTTATTTGCCAGAAACACGGTTACATTTAATGTTGAAGATGTGATCAACCAAAACCAACAAAAAAATTTGCTTTTACGGACTATTGCAATGTGATACCCTAGAGCGAGGCCTACATTATTTATAACCATTTTCTATATATTATCGAACACTAGAATGGACCATCCTCGCTTCGCATCAGACGATATTGTGTTTTTAGCTGAAGACTATGAAGGCCTACAGTATAATGATAAACACGCTTTAAGTCAAAAGCTGGAAATTTGATTTGCATATGTAGCTGTCTAAAACCATAACAATGACAGGAGAGCTTACAACCATACATCCTTGGTAGAGGTATCATACAATACATCAATGACCATACCTCGGTGAAACAAATTATTTTTAAGACGCAAGCGAGAAGAAATGAACAGAAAGATATCACGGATATGGTACTGGATGCACAAAGACGTATTTGAAAGTAAACATCCACTACGTCTAAAGAAGAAAATAATGGCCAACACTCTCACATCCCTTCTTTGTGGATGTCAAAGCCGGCCTCGAAAACTAACATAAACAATTAATAAAAAAATTAAATTTTCCAAATTAGCAACTGATAGGTCAATGATAGGTATCAATTTATGAGACCGAGTAAGAAACGAAGTAATTAGGAAAATGACTAAAGTCATCGATGCAGCTAGCATGCTTCACCACTCTAAGTGGATGTGGCTGACTACATTGTAAATGTTCGTGTAGATTTATATTTAGTATTACTGTATTTATATATTTGTTATTAGGGGAATAAAGGCTATAGTAGTAGTATAATAACAATAAATCATTTATTTACTATGTATTATTAGGCTAGAATATCATATAAATAATATCTCTAATTTATACTATAACCTCATAAAGTCATGATACCTTACATTTTACTTACGTCAGACTTGCAGCAAAATTGGATCAAAATGAGTTCACGCATAAGACTAGCAGTAACATGGCAGACTTGTTGGAAAATATATTCAAAGAGGCTTTTCTGGAGTCAGGCCCCCGGAACGCCTAAAATAGAAAACTTGACCACAAAAATGTCTCCCTGGCCTATCATTTTAAGACACGCGTGAATGTGGTGTTAATAAACAAGGTAAGTGAGGTGTTATGTTATTTCATATCATAATTACTAGAGGGATGTTCCTAATCAGCTTGTAAGTTAGCTAAAATGAATAAAGCAGACGTAGTTAAGATCCATTGTTTCCACATAAAATACGAAGAAGAGTACAACCGACCATTCGATTCAGGAAGTGACAATGGAGAATCGCTCGCCGCGCGTCACAAATCACAATGCTGTGGGTGGGCGTCGCAACGAGTTGATTGAACTCCATTGTCAATCTCCAGGTACAGACTACAGAATACCTTCACCTTGCGTTGGCTCCCCACAAAACACGTATTCCCTCGCCAGAAAGCGCAAACTCTCCTCGAACCCCACGATAGTCGTGCTACAATGCACTTTCGGCGACTGAATGGCGGCGTCTAAAAACTACCGAAGAATGCAAATTTTAAAAGCATCGTTTCCTCTATGCGAATTTAAAAAGAGTCTTTAAACTTGCCGGAGTCTTTTCGATGTATGGGAATGAATAGTTTTGTAAAGTGCTCGTCTTTGGACAGTTTTATACAGCGCCGAACAGCGGTGTAAATAGATTTTTACTTTATGGAGCTCGTTCGGTGGGTAAGCTTTTTGGCATCGCGTGGCTTTAGATTTACGTTAAGTTTAGGCTGTTTAGATTTATTGCAATATTAATGTACGCTCAGGAACAGTTCAGTAAGATGGATTTAAAAGTGTTGTTCGTTCATCATATTGGAATAGCGCTTCGTTTCTTAAGCTCAGTCTCGGTATTTTAGAGGCAAACACAAATATTTGAGTGATACAAAACGTTCTCATAGCTGGAGAGCACCGTGTGTCGCGTTGCCGACGCACACGTGTTGTCGCAGTTAAATATAACCGGCGGTTCAACGCTCGAAGGGGGATCCACGTCCGGTTAACCCACAACATTTTAGCATCATTGGAACTCAGAAACGGCCTACTGTTTCAGACATAATCAAAGTTGTTAATCAATCTCGGTATAAAAAGAAAAACAGTTCCAAAGACGCAACGCATTTCTATAAAAACAATACCAATGATCTTGTTAGGCAAGTTTCCTGACACCTGTTAAGTAGTCTTGATTGCCATTTTTTATTGCAGCTCCAATTAAATTGCAGTTAATTGACTTCAAGATCTTACGACAGCGCAGCGGTGTAACATAAGTTTACTAATCTTATATTTTGCCTTTGTGCAACGGGAGGGATGTATGAAGCAATGAATATTACCATAGAAAACAATATGGAGTATCCGATAGTGCAACGTCGAACAAAGCTGAAACGAGCAAAGCGAGAACAAATGCATCGTCATTACGGCCATTGCACAATGTCTGTCCAACGCCCGGTGCTCTTAATGTTTCTTGAACAGAAATTACAGTTGAGAAAACTCTGATGATGCAACGGCTAACAGCGATAGTTTACGGAAGAATGAACTGGTAGCAAACGACAGCAACAAACGAATTTATTGAGCATAATAATTACCTTTTCGTTATTCTGCGCGAGGTTAGAAACATTTACTTTGATAGCGCCTCACTCAGAACATTGCCGAGTTAGGGAGTCCAATTTCGTTAATTAAAAAAAGCTTCGTGTACAGAGACCATTTACAAAATATAGCTTGTAAAAGTCAAGTTACCAGACAGCGAAAGCTTTAATGAAATTTGATAGTAGGTACTTTATCAAATAAGGCTTTCTTTTACCGAAGCTTGAGTTTAAGGTTTTCTCAAAATGAAATCCTAAAGATCACTTGAAAATCTTGAAAGGCTGCATATTTGAACTCGTATGCCCGTTTTAAATGATACGCGGTGAAAGTTGTATGCGACCTCAGACTGCTGTAATGTCAAACAGTACAAATGCGGTAATCTTTGGTTCAACCAAATTGTTTAGACATACGGATGTTTGGGTGCTTTGAAGTAAAATGGGGGAATTGAGACAATTAGTCAAAGTAATTTAACTCTGTGAGCACTCGAAAGTTTTGTTGACACATGGGAAAGTTTCTACTTCTGTTTCTTCTTCTGTTGAACTAGTATGCAAAGTTATGTTGGTAGAAGGCAATGGATATGGTCTGTGAGGAAATATATAAATCACGATGGCATACATGAATTTATAACGTGGTTTTATAGTAAAATTGTTCATTCTTCTTTAGGGCTTCTCACTAGAAAACTAATACTAAGCCTCAGCAATACGTCTGTTTGTCCGACCTATCAGGGTTTTAGTTTTCAACTGTATCTAATTGGTGGCAAGACGGAATTTTTACAGAATATGTATTAGTAATGCGGATTGTCTAACAAATAATAGCAATGAAACCTTAAAAAAAAAACATTTTTATTTATTTGTTTTTGTTTTTGCTCTATCGTAAAAACGATAATACTACAAACGTCAAACATTCTATGATACATTTTAGTTTGATTATAGATATTGTAATACCGGTTAACATAATACCGGTATAATTATTAAAAACCAACTATGTATGAAAAATATAACGAGATAATGGAACATTCTGTGTTGGTACAGAACCTTTGGTATTGAGTGAAACTCCGCATTTGGCCGCTTTTTTTAAAAATCCGTTTTATCTATATTAATAAATTCTCTCTCGTCTTTCGTCGTTTTATTACCTTACTTAAATGAATTCTAGCACAACATTTGCATTTCCATGGCTAACAAGTTATGGTTGAGGTCCCCGGTGCATATAAACGGGAGAAGCGGGTTCAGTTCTTCTATGTAAAAATTATGAAAACTGACAATAATTTGTAAATTTCGTTAACTGCTGCTTAAAATCATAAAAAAAATTGTAAATATATTTCTTATGGTCAAACAATTTAAAACGGATTGATTCGACAATAATTTTACATTAGGTAACTAGTACATATTTATAATAATGTTCTGCCACTTGACACAAAGTACATTTGGAATTATTAATTACGTCCCAATATATTCAGAAGCAAACAGCCCTATACACAGATGGGTCAATCTAAGAACTTGAAATTATGTTTATTGTCTCAAGCCAATTATTAAGATTATTGTGTAGTTACATGTAATATAATAACCTCAACCTCTGTCACGGTCAAGTAGAGCGACACTTGGGATACCTCAAACTCTCAAACCCATTGGTGGTTTCGAAACGTGGCAACAACGAAATATAGACAAAGACGTTCACACGACCTTGTCGGCGAGCACGGTGCTGCCAGAAGGCTGACGAACGCGGAAACGCCTAACGAACTGCCGCCTACGAGTTATACGAATTACTTCCACGATGGACACCAGCTACAATTCGTCGTGGCTCGTAATCGTAATGTATTCATGGGTGATGATGCCTAAGGATTTAAATCTCGATTTAATCGTGTTGTTTTCTTGGCGAAATCGCCGCTTATATTTCTTGTGGGTACCAAATAGATTTTTCAGACTTGATAGACTTAGTAGGCGGCTTGCGTTTGCGACATTTAGTCATTATGATGTTTTAAGGGGCTTAAAGTCCCGATATAAGCGGCTCGTTGCCGGTCAGTTTGAAAATCAAACAAACTGATGTTTCATAACAGCGCACGCTACACAACGTGACATGAACGGTAATGGCTCTGTCTAATAACAAGAAAATGTTAGAAAATAATACCTATTATTGCCATCAGCCCGCTACTTTTCAATACAACAATAGATTAAGCCACTACTTTTCAACATCCTCTATGCCGACGACGCACAGTGGTCTGAAAATTGGCCTTCCATACTCATAGAAATCAAAATTCCAAATTAGTGATTGAGTTTACTATTAGCCTTAATATATTCTGATAGCAACTCAAAAAAATAGCGTGATAAAAAGATAAAAAATATTTTCGAATTTTTTGTATGGAAAAAATCATATTTTTTGCTTTTTCTCGCAACTCGGTCAAACTGGGAGCATTATATCTGTAGGGATTAATAGTGCCCTTAAGGCGGTTCATATGAGATATAACACGCGCGCCTATGTCTGCCTATGCTCCTGCAAAGAAAACATGTTTTTTTTAAAAACGTTTTGTATAAATTGCTATAGAAAAATTGACTTCAAATATGGATAAGTAAAATAAATACCTTATTCACATTATCACGGAAAGGTCACATGGTCAATGTGGCATTTTCGAGCATTAAATGTAGTTTATAGATTATTATCTAGCGCAGGCGTATCATAGGTATGCCTTATTGGAAATCTGCATAGTATTCAGTGTAGATATTGTTTTTATTCTTAAGTGATGCACTTCTATTCTTATGATCAAATGGTATAATTCTAAGTGAGACCATAATTAGGGTTAAATTTAAACAAGTAACCCTACACTGAGGTTCAAAACAAAATAAATCGCTTGCGTTTTTGTTTCACAGTTTTATACAGGATTAGTGGAAAGGATTAAGAAATAAATAGATAATTGAAGTTATGTGAAAAGTATTTGATGTGTCAGACAGATGAGATGTAATTTTACCATCTATCATTGTCATGAGCATGGAATGTTTAACACGAATGTTATTTTCTATAAAAGACGGTTCTAACACGGCTATTTCATCGTCAATCTTGTTACCAGCCATCGGCAATGCAGTGGAGGAAGTTCAACACAACTTTAACCATTGGGTAGATGCGCTGGAAACAAATGGACTTAATATCAGCCGTAAGAAAACGGAGCATATGTCTCGTGTTTTCGATAAGGTCACAAACTAATAACTTCTAACTTCTGCTTTTCACAAATAATGTTTAACTCTAGAAGTTTTGACGCTACAGAAATAATGTTATGAAGATTCTGACCATTCTGGGTATATTTTTTTAGCATTAAATTTCATAGTTTACTTTTTAATTTCATTTCATTTTTACTTTACAGAGGTTTAAAATATTTCTGCGAAAGTAAATGATAGCTTAGTAGCAAAAGTTTTTATTTAAAAGTAAAGTACCTTACCTTATGTGAAACATGTGACGATGCTTCTCGCTTACAACTAATACTTATAATTTGTATCCTGATTTAAAGACACCCAGATTACACGAGTCGCAAAACCACTTTGTGGCCCGATATCGAAAAAATCAATTATACAGAAATCAACGGCACGAGCAACACTCAAAACCTTCGTCATAAAATAAATTACATTTCAAATTCAGATTCCGATTAAATTGGGCCGCGACAGACACCTCTATCTAAAAGTTGGAGGGTTGCGTAACTTGATAATTCATTATATTTTTTTCCAAGAAGCGTTGCCCGTATCCTCAAACTTAGCGGCCGCGAATAAATCAAATTAAACAGCGTCCGCATCCGTTTTTACCAGGCGTAATGTTCCGCCGCCTGTGAAAGTAGGCACCTATTTAGTTGAAACATTTAGCAAATTACATTTTACTGTCGAATTCACTGTTACTGCCGACCCGTGTTACTCGTAGTTGCCAATTGTTTCAGTCTGGTACTCCATAGATATTCTTAATTCCATAACAGTGCTATTGTATTAAATTGAGAGCGAGAGGCCTGTTCGTATAATAGGCAATTAATGTTCGCAAGAGATAACCAGAAATTTGGATATCAATTTGATTATCTGCGCAACGTCAGTGATATCCTAAATAAGGTACAATCACCTATTACAAGTTAAATGCTACTAATAAAGCATTTATAAACAAAGGAATACACATTGGGTGTACAAACATGCATGCCTTTGTGTATATTCGGTACCTAAACAATTGCATATGGTTTTAGTTTAGTTTAAAAGTTTATTTAAGATTTATTTCGAGTGAATGGTCTTCCCCGAAACTACAGAGAGAAGCGATACAAGTATGTTCGAAAGCCTTATTGTGATTAGGTGCTGATATTATTACTTTAAATCTACTTGTGTGCATTTATAGAGTAATAAAACATGTATTTATTTATTTCCTGATAGTTACATTATCAAGGAAATTTGTACAGATTTATGAATTGTGCTCTACCGAGCCAGCAGTGCAAGTACCTTAATAAATTAACGAGCCATAAGTAGTATGGCTCGTTAATTTATCGAATTGCTATGATCGCTAAATTTGACGAATCGTATCGCCTATTGCAAGTATGGTACTGTTGTCGATAACTCTTATCGACGTCTTACGATCGTGAAATTGTGGACCATATGTCGATTATTAGGAAATGGCAACTTCGAAATTAGACTGTTTTGCACAGATTATTAAAACTGTTCATTCATTACGGAAATGAGTTTTTCTGAAAATAATTACAATTAAAGCATTTTTGGTTAAAACAGATAATTACTGTATGTTTTTGTTGAATACAAAAATTTATGGAAATTGTAACTAAATTATAAAAATTCTCAGTATCGGGTTGAAGTTAAAGAGAAAAGTATGGTTATGACAGCTGACTGAAGCTATCTTCCGGATACACATAGTTTTTTTTAATTTGTTTTTTATTAATCGTTATTATTTTTGTGTAGCGTACCTATTCGTAAACCAATAAAACAACTCAAAATTATTCTGCCCGATGCAAAAGAAATAAACAAACACGATGAAAGTGCCAGTGAAAATATATTTATTAATGTTATTTTCCTAAATAACAAAATTAAAAGATATAAAAAGGAAAACACTTAAAAACCAATTTAGTTAAAGCAGCCAAACCGGAAGGCTTTTTAGTCTTTTCTTACACGATAGTTCAGAAATACAGTTACATACAGTACTTAGTAGTTAAGCATATGCCTATACTATTCCTTTAAAGTAATTAAACAAAATAATAGACCAAAACAATAATTGTATTTAATAAGTAATATACCTACTTAGGTATTTAGTTTGTGTAATATGTACGGATAAGACCGTGAGATCGCATCCTTCTAATATCGTTCTCAAAGCCTTGCACGAAGAGCGAGTACAATATCTTTCGATATTCGAAATAGATTCTTGAAGCACTCCTCCGAAAATCCTATAGGTAGGGTTGTTAGGATTTGAAAATCTCTTCCCTGCAGCATTTGCACAGCACCGCTCTTTTTTCAATAACAAAAGGAGCCCAAAAGTTTGTTTTAAAATTTGTATCGTTTATATCGAGCTTCTTTTTAAACCTGACAAAACAATCGTTAAAATCTACAAAATAGACGATCTCAGACGTCGTCATAAAGTTCCATGCTAGGGTTATCGTCAAAATTAGTTAAATTTTAACGATTTTTACCGAATTTAATTACCGATCGTTTAAGTAGGTTTCATACTTGCAAACATCGATATAGCCCGTTCGAATTTAGACGATTTTAAATGTCAAATTTTGCGATCTGTAAGTTCGGTACTTGCGGTGCAGTTACTTCACCACCATGGGACCACATGGGACTAATACATGTCTAATTGGGTTCGTTGCATACGCACCCAATGTCAACTCCCCCCGTGTCAGTTGCCCACGATGTCAGTTCCCCCCGATAAATTTGATTGAAAGAAATAACTACCATATATTAAATGTACCGTTGGCAAAAAAGAGTTTCTCTTAATAATAATATTTTTATTTCAATGTTATATTTCAATATCATAATTGCTAAAATTAGATCGAGTCAATTGTTTCGAATGGTTTTTATATGTTATCCAAAAATCTTGCGTATTAATAAACACATACAATTCTGTTATTAAAATCCAAGATTCAAAATTCAAAATGTATGCATACTAGCTAGCTAGGTATTATATTGGGGTAACCTTAGCTGCCGGTAATACGAATGAAATTCTGTTGTTCTCGTAATCTTTCAATCCTGACGGGTTTAACTTCAAATCACAAATCAGTCCAGGACATTTCTTGCAAATTATAAAATTTGGGTTACTGATAACAATAGTCGTCACCCATAAACACAAATGAAAGTGAAAAAAGAATTATGCAAAAACTATATATCAGTGCAAATAATTTTTGAAAGGCGTATTTGAAATTTTTCATAATTAATATATAATTATTGTCGTAAATTAGACATTCCAGCATTCAAAAGTGTGAAAAACACATTATGTAGAAAGATTATCAAAGATTTGACAGTTCCAATAACAAATTTCAAGGAACCACTTCATATATTAATCCCCGCAAAATATAATCCCCTTGTACTGTTTGATTACATCTAAGATTAAAACACAAGTATCGCATTAACCTTATTGTAAGAGAAATAAAAAATATAACGGCAACAGTGTCCTAAAGCAAAGGCAATGGTTACTGTTTGGTGGTCTCAGCATGGTGTTATTCAATATAGCTTTCTCCGATATGGTCAAGCAATAACGGCAGATGTCTACCGTACCGAACTCCGAAGAATGATAGCAAAACTAGCAGTGAAACATCCCCGACTCATGAATTGATCTTCATCATTATTGCTTCATGATAACGCGAGACCTCATACAGCACGAGAAACCGTTTTAACTCTACAGGAATTGCGATTAGAAACCATTCGTTACCCTCCGTATTTTTTTTTTCGTGATTCGGACAATTTTCTATGTAATAAAAAGTTTTCTTCGCAGGAGGCAGTACAAAATATTTTCACACAGTTTGTCGAATGATCTAGATTCGACCAGAGTTCTATCGCAAAGGCATTGATGACATTCTTCTTAGATGGCAGCAATTTATAGATAGTGATAGTATGTGGTATTATGATTAATTAAAAATGTTTAATAAAAAAAAAACAATTTCAAGTTTTCAGGACAAAACGGCAATTTCATACTCAACCCCTTATACCTAGTAACTTTTAATTTATTCTTTTAGTAATTTTAAGTGTTTTATGATTGTTGATTTCATCTGATTGAGTGTTTAATATTGTTTATTTCATATACTTTGTAAAATTTTAGGTGATTTAAAAATGCAATTTTTGCCTGCTTTGATGTTAATATTGCTGTTGATTTTTTCAATGAAATTTTCTAATTAATAAAAGGTCGTAGAAAATCAGTCTTTCCTTTATTTTTCTTTTAATCCTTTATTTATTCTTATAATTGCATAAAATATATAGTAAGTTCTTATTATAAGTTTTAAAAAGTAAGCTTATCTATAACAAAAATCTCTTCCAACCAACCTAAACTTATGTGCCTTAATTTTTTTTTTATAACTTTAAATACACTTTCGCTGCTGACAGTACAAATCACCAAAAAATATTCGCTCAAAATTTATCGGGGGGAACTGACATCGTGGGCAACTGACACGGGGGGAGTTGAAATTGGGTGCGTATGCAACGAACCCGTCTAATTGCCGGGCAATGTGCTCATGAAAGGATCCCAATCAAACCTTTTCGAAATTCATTGAAGAAAATGTGACACAAATTTCCATACATAATTTCACAGAAACAACAGCAGTTTTCTAGTACTGCCCATACGAAAACATGTTAGAGAGATCGGTAGTGTTAGGAGTAATGTTTACGATGATTTAAGAATATTATACATTATAGGATTAGACGTTACGGGATTAATACGCAACAATCCATTGGAAGGCATCAAACTTCAAAGTAAAAACAGGCGTCCATGCAACGATTGAGCATTAACCGTTCACTCAGGCCAATGAAGCAGACGAGCGTTTCCTGCCTTTAAACATTTAAAGTCCACACCTGTACTCAAAATACTCTGCAATCTCTTTGATGATATAGGCAATGGTATACTTAAATCGAATATGGCTACGAGTTCCTGGAATCGAAACACGGGGATATAGGTCCCATGGGTTCGAAATGTGTACATTTTAGTATTATTTTTATTTAGATATGATTAGAACCATACAGAGTAAAAGCACTGATTCCGCAGATGATTTACTAAGAACTTGAATATGGCTTAAGAGTTCTGGAATCGACACATGGGGATTTAGATATCATGCATTTAAAATGCGTGGATTTAAGTATCATTCATTAGTTTCATTACATAGATTACAACCATGAGTCTTCGAGTACTGATGTGTATAGGCACTGATACACTGAACTTGAATATTGGCTAGGAGTTCCTGCAATCGAGATAAGAACGGAGATATAGATCCCATGCGCTCAAATTGTGTGGATTTTATTATTATTTATTGGTAAGGATCACAGCCACAGAGTATTTAAGTACAATATATAGATAGGCACTGATACATTGAACATAAGATATTAGTTAGGAGTTCCTGGAATCGAGGCATGAACAGAGATATACATCCCATGCGTTCAAAATATATGAATTTTCGTATTTCTAAATAACAAACACTATCGCGTGCTAAGCGAAAATCAAAAAGTAATACAATTGGAGCACACAATTTCGGCAGAAATGCCAAGCCCCAGGTGGCCGAGGCGGTTTAGGCATCCGACGCGATATCGGAGGACGCGGGTTCGATTCCCGCCTTAGGCATACATTTTTGAACTACAATAATCTGTAAAATATGAATTTTCGTATTATTTATTAAATACGACAGTCTTCTAGTATAGTGTATATAGGCACAGATACACAGAACTTGTATATTAGTTAGGAGTTCTTGGAATTGAGACATCTCAATAGACCACATATTATGTTCAAAATGTGCAGTATTATCTCTTCTCTTCTCTCTTTATATAAAGCTCGATTACCGTACACTGACTCACTGACTGACATAATTGTTCTCCCAGAAGGAGTCGAGTAGGAAGAAAGTGATGTATGGGAAAAGTGTAGGGGGGGTTTAGGTGAGTATGGGAAAAATCGAAAATCATAAAAATGACGCCTGCCAAGTAAAGACGGATGACATATCTCGAAAACGGTAAGAGATAGATAGGGGGTGCTCAACCAAATGTCATAGGGGATCGGGAGAGCAGTCGAATGACACCTGTCAAAAATGCTCCTCTCATTCTTCATTCTTCATTTGGAGTATTTTTCTTACATTTTCGACTGTATTTGGAGTTTTTGTGGGATTTTCGACTGTTTTTGGAGTTTTTTGTCTTAGAACAGGGAATTTTTTGAAATCTGTCATTTTTTTTTTAGGCTCAGATGCTCCTCTCATTCTTCATACTGCATTTGGAGTAAGTAGGGTAAAATTGGGGCGTTTGGATCAGAGGAGATCCAAACGCCACCAATTTCACCATTTCATCTATTCAGGTAATGTCTTTATTAAAGAAAAACAATTATAATTATAAATTACGATATATTTTCAAAGAATGTGAACAATACATTAATTAAATCACAAGTAGGTAATATGCAATATATTCACAAGTAATATTATAATTATAAAACTACGTACAATGAATTATCCATTGATTTTATAATATCTCTAATTTTAGCATATATCACATCAGAGTATACATTCCCAACGACGTGTTGAGCGCAGAGTTCAGCATTACACCTACATGTCGACTGTTCAGTGTTTTCGAATTGACTGCTGTCGTATATTTCAATACGAATTATTTTAACTCCCAGTGCTGTTGTCTTCATACATGATGAAAGCTTCTTCTTTTCTTCAATTTGAGGACTCTGATTGATCAAAAGATTTTTCTGCTCTTTATTTTCTGATAATCTTCCACATTCATCCACAGTCAGGGCTGGTGGAGATAGAATCCAGCTTGAATACTGAAAACAATAATAATTAATAATTAATAACGTTTCGCGAGCCTTAATTTATTATAGAAATTAAAAGATTGTAAATACTTACAGACATATTTTGGACTGCAAAGCAAACCTCTCAAAAATGTACTGATGAATTAAGCCATAAATTTCGCCTATTTATAACAAAAGTTTCTTCACGTTATTAGAGTTCAACATTGCAGCTCTTCCGTATACGAGGTAGGTATAATACAAACTATTATCTAATATGCGGTAGGTACATCCCATACATGTAAAGCCAGAACTCCTGACTGATGGCATTAGACACCGTGCCTGTTGTAGAATAGGTTCATAGTAGCAACACTTACAATAACATTCAGGACTGGTACATTGCGTATCGATAGCGGCCCGCATTCTCAGGTTTTACCTAACATTAACTTTTTAATATATACACTTCTTGTTTTTTGTGTTTTCTTTAATAATTTATTAGCAACGGGGTTTTAATATTATGGTTATTTTACCTGCATACTTAAAGCATCTATAATATTGGTGATTACTGATTACTTATACTTTTTTATTTATTCGATATTTTTCCTGAAAATTATAGCCTTATGCTAAGGATGATGTAAGGATTCTAACGTTATTTCCTTAAATCAATGAATCTGTTTAGATATATGATAGAATATTGAAACTCACATACGTACTTGAAAATATTACATTTCCTTTTCATACAGCAATCGTGAAATCAAAAAAAACTTATACGCTTAGTTCTAATCATGTATGATATTGAAAAAATAATGCGACCCACGGCATAAAACAGTTTAGTGGCAATGACAACTTAACTATAGAAAATGATCAGTCGTTGTTTGTGTCTGTCTCCTAAATTAAATACGTAATTGCTGAAATCAAAGTATTATGTTGACTACCTATAACACATTATAACACAGGCTAGAATATATCTATGGTATTGATTTTAATTTACCAGGCTGTTTGTATATGTGTTTGTTTATTAATAAACAACTATTAGGTAATATTCAATCTATGTGATATGATGCGAGCAAACCTAAATGATTAGCATAGTTTTCTATGTATGTTAAACCAAATTTGGTCTACCGAACTTTGTTCACTCTCAAATGCTTACAATGCAATATCGATCACATTGTGCTATCCTAAATAAGGAAAATGACCACGTGAAAAGGGTGTATTTAAGCCGGGAAGCGGGCCTTACAAGTCACAGTCTTCAAACTGCATAATCCATCGCCTCTTCCCCGGTTTGCAAACTATTGAAGAAATTTCAAGTAAATATGTAAGTATTATTAATTCACTATTTCATTTATTAAAATGTTACATTTATCTTTTGTTGGTTAAACTCTAGTGTGTTTGATGAAATCAATAAATCCGTTTTATATTTACAGGTCCAAGGCAATGAATGAGCTGCCCGCTACCGCCCAGGACTCTGGTGAGGAAGAGCTGGCGGTAGACCCACCACAGAGCGTACATCGACACCGTGTCGCACACACACCATCAGCATCAAGGAAGACTCGGTCACCACCTGCCTCCAGCCGACCCGTCGCTTCCACCACCGCTACTGCAGTTGCTTCCACCTCTAGAAAACGCTCTCACACCCGCGTCGTTCCCGCTACACTACCGACGAAGTACTCTAACTACGAACTGTTCGGCACGGACAGTGAAGATGAAATTGACAATCACGGTAAGAGCTCAGAACACACCTGTCATATGTATTCTTACTTCATAATGAAACATCCTAAAGCTTATAGCCGGCAAATCAATGAAACAAAACATGGCCAATACTTTATTGTTCTGAAAACGTACCACGCTGAAGAAATAGAACTGATGAATAGACGACCTAAAATACATATTATGATAAAAAATAGAACAGATTCGGACACAGAAGCGTGGTACTATTTAATAAAATTTATAGATGCTATTAGAAGGCAGATAAAAAATTGTTCAATTTTAAACTTGTTTCGAGAAACATATCTCATGGACAACTCTTATTTCAAAGGTGGGGCACAAGAGTCTGCAGAGAAAATTTCACAGCCTTCTCACCATGTCTCCACTGCTGCCATCGAGCCGAAAGTAAAGAAAATTAAAACAAGTTTCGGCATTCCAGCAAAGAGCTCGGCACGAGATTTGTTTGGGAGCGATAGCGACGACGAAGAATTACCAAGCCACGGTAAAAAAACACCAGCCATTATATCTCAATACACAAAACGGCTGCCTCGCGGTGGTGTATCCCGGCAATCAGACACAGAGAAAAAAGGGTCGCACTATGTAGAGTTAAAGGTGTATAATTGTAACGATATAAAAAACGTTCAGCCTATGAATAGATGGCGTCATGCCATTATAACCATTAAAAATAAAACCAACGACGATACAGAGGCGTGGTCATACTTAACACAATTTATAAAAGCAACGAGGCAGGAGTTTCGGGATTGTCGGCCAGAAATAATTAACGGATTTTCAAATAATTGAATCGGGTGTAATAATACATATCAATATAATTGTACTATATATATATATATATATATATATATATATATACAATCAATGTAATTCTAGTGCTTAATTAATAATAAGTCCTATTTACTTTTCAAAATAGATATATCAATATAATTTCAATTAAATACTTGCCATTGTAGCCATTTATTAATAAATACTTTATTTGTATAACTGCATTACTTATTTTTTCTTTTCACAGTTTTGTCACATCCTGGGCCGATACCTGTCAATGAAGTTAATGAATTAATACAATGTGACGCATGTCGAATTGAAATGTCTCGAAATAAATACAGATATCATTTGAGAACGAATTTACATAAATTGAATTGTTTGATAAAGACTGATTTTGAAAATATCGATATAATTGCAACTGCATTTAGAAATCGAATTGCTACTTACCGCTTAAGTACCACTCAGGAAGTTGAAAAACTCACACCAGAGTCATTCCTGAGTGGGAATCAGAAAGATCTAATACATTTAATAGATTTATCTTTAAAGAAACACAAATGCATTAAATTGAATTTCGAATTATTTGCTTACTTTGATTTACCAAAATCGAATTCTCAGCAATTAAAGTCGTTTAATACTAAGTATGAAATTGTATACCAAAGCACAGATTTACATGAAATATTTTCTAAATTAATAGACATATTTAAGACAAAACTATCCGAATTTGAGCATTGTGAATCTGGTTGGACTTTATCATCTGTAAGTCATTTAGAAATAAATATTAATAAATACTGTCCTATGAGAGGTGGAACATACATAGATCTACCAAAATCAATTAAAAAGTTGAAATGTGTTATAAACATTAAAAATACTAATGATAATCATTGTTTTGCTTGGTCTATAGTTGCTGGATTGTTTCCGTCTAAGAACAATGTATGCAGAGTTCAATCATATCCGCACTATTCTTCGGTTTTAAATGTAAAAGGAATGTCATTTCCACCAACATACTCAGATATAAGACTGTTTGAAATGAATAATCGTGATATAAGTATCAACATATATGGTCTAGATAACAAATGTAATGTGACTGGCCCTCTGTATTCAACCAAACATCGAAAAATTGAACATATTAATCTATTGTACGTTGAACATGGCAACAAAGGTCATTATTGCTTAATCAAAGATCTTGTTCGATTAGTTCGACGTCAAATAACTCATCATAAAGGCAAAATAATCATGTGCGAAACCTGTCTACAATTTTATTGCAATGAGAATAAGTTCAAATTACACAGTTGTACAGGAGTTACAAGTGTCTTACCTGAAAAAAATACAATATTACAATTTAAAAATTATGAGAGACAACAAAAAGTAAATTTCGTTATATATGCGGATTTTGAATGTTTATTGTTAAAATCTAGAGAAAATTGCTCTGAAAATACTGAAACGTTACAGTTACATCAACCTTGTTGCTTTGGTTATTATATTTGTTGTTCGCATGATCAGAGCTTGAACAAATATGTAACTTATAGAGGCCCTGATTGTGTTAAAGTGTTTATTGAATGTTTGATTAAAGATGCCAAACGTATTAATAAAATATTACGAGATAAAAAACCAATGGAAACTCTAACACATGAACAAGAAATGGAATATCGTAAAGCTACTGTTTGTCATATATGTAATGAAGTATTATTCGATGATAAAGTGTTAGATCACGATCATGTGACATCAAAAGTGCGCGGAATTTCACATTCATTATGCAATTTAATGCATAAAGTATGTCCATTTATACCAGTAATATTTCATAACCTATCAGGCTATGATTCACATTTATTCATCAAAGAATTAATGAAATATGATGGTGATGTGAAAATAATACCTAAAACAAAAGAAAAGTATCTATCCATTTCAAAATATCTCAAGTCAAAAACAGGACATAGACTTTTTGAAATAAAATTTATCGATTCATTTCAATTTTTAAGCTCAAGCCTTGATATGTTATGTAAAAGTTTATCTAAAAGTGATTTTAATCATTTAACAAACGAAATTGATGGTAATGAGAAACAAATTAGTCTATTACGACGAAAAGGACATTATCCATATGATTATATGGACAGCTGGTCAAAATTTGATGAAGATAAGCTCCCATCAAAGTCTAACTTTTATAATTCTTTATACAACGAAGATATTTCTGATAATGATTATATACATGCACAAACAGTGTGGAATGTTTTTAACTTAAAAACACTTGGAGAATATACTGATTTATACTTAAAGACAGACATTTTACTTTTATGTGATATATTTGAGAAATTTAGAACAACAAGTCTATTACACTATAAATTAGACCCGGCCTATTACTTGACAGCACCTAGCCTAAGTTGGGACGCTATGCTTTTTCATACTAAGGTTAGATTAGAACTCATCAATGACATTGAAATGTATGAAATGTTGGAAAAAGGCATACGTGGTGGTCTAGCACAGTGTTCTCTACGTCATGCCGTAGCCTCCAACAAATATATTCCAAATTATGATGAATCTAAACAACCTTCGTATTTAATATATTTAGATTGCAATAATTTGTACGGCTTTGCTATGACAAAGAAATATCCAATTTCTGAATTCAGATTTTTAACTGTCGATGAAATACAACTTTTTGATGTAATGAGTATTTCTAATGACAGTGATTATGGTTATATTTTAGAAGTCGATCTTTCGTATCCACATCACATACATAAATTACATCAAGACTTGCCTTTTGCTGTCGAGAAATTTGCACCCTATGGGAGTAAAACTGAAAAACTAATAGCAAACCTTTATGATAAAATCAATTACGTCATTCACTATGTATATTTAAAAGAATGTTTAAAACATGGTCTAATATTACTAAAGATACATCGCGTCATTTGTTTTAGACAAGATGATTTTTTAAAACCATACATTGATCTTAATACTAGTTTAAGACAAGTATCAAAAACCACTTTTGAAAAAGATTTCTTTAAATTACTAAATAATTCAATTTTCGGCAAGACTATAGAAAATAAAAGAAAACATGTGGATTTAAAATTGGTTTCAAGATGGAATGATTGCCAAAACAGCACAAATAAGCATATAACTGCTGAAAAACTGATAACGAAACCTAATTTAAAGAGTGTTGACATTTTTTCAGAAAATTGTGTGGCTATTCAATTGAATCATGAAAAAATTATTTTAGACAAACCTATTTACATTGGGTTTTCAGTTTTAGAGTATGCTAAAGAACATATGTACAAATTTCATTATGATTTTATAAAAAAAAGATACCAGAATCAAGCATTGTTGTGTTACACAGATACTGATAGCTTACTTTATTTAATTTATACTAAGGATTTTTACCAAGATATGAAAGATAACATTTCTAAATTTGATACAAGTAACTATGCTATTAATAATATTTATAATATTCCAAACAGAAACGAAAAAATACCAGGTCTATTTAAAGATGAAATGGGTGGTAATATTATTACCGAATTTGTCGGATTAAGAGCTAAACTTTATTGCATAAATACGAGTAGTGTGGAATCTGATATTAAAAAAGCTAAAGGTATAACTAAAGCTGTAACTAAACATCTACAAATGAGTGATTACAGTAACACCCTCTATAACGATATCAATACTAAATGTAAAATGAAATTGATTAGATCGATAAAGCATGTATTATATACTCAAGAAGTGAACAAGCAATTACTTAATGGGGATGATGACAAAAGGCAAATTCAAAAAGATCGTATACATACTCTTCCATGGGGTCACTGTGACACTATATTCTGATGATGTTAAATAAGTATGATTTAAAATACATTGTTGTTAGATGTAATGTTTTTAAACTTAAGTAATATACTCATAGTTTACATTAGTTTATGGCACACTGTTAAACCTTTAAAATATAATGTGGCATGATTCATAGAATGTAAATAAGTATAGTTGATAAATATATTATTTTAAAACACAATATGTTTTTTTTCATTACATTGCCCTTGTTATTCGAAACTTTTATTTCATATATTCGATTATGACTCCTAGCAAAGTATCCATTTGAAATTTATAATTATTTCCACCTCACTGCAAATAAATTTTCTTATATAAAATAATGTCACTTACACAAACATGTCATATCACAAACAGAACTGCATAAAACAGCTCAAGTAACAGTTAAAGCATAAGATTAAACTGCTTAGCCTAATCATAAAATGAAGTTGATAAAACAGCCTCTTTCTTTAGAAGTAAAGAATCTTGAATTGGAAACATCGGAGAGGAGTATTAAACATAGTGCTCTTTTACCGAATTCTATTCGCTGCATTGTATGTGGGCCATCCAATTGTGGCAAAACAAACGTCATGCTTAGCTTATTATTGGATCCTAATGGGCTTAAGTTCAAGAACTTATATCTTTATTCTAAGACAGCTTTCCAATCGAAGTATTTGTTTTTAAAAGAAGTGTTGAGAAGAATTCCAGAAATAAATTTTTTCGTATTTAGTCAAAATGAGGAAGTCATCCACCCCAATGACGCATTACAAAACTCTGTTATGATATTTGATGATGTTACATGCGAGAATCAAACAAATATTCGAAATTATTTTGCAATGGGAAGACATCGCATTATAGATTGTTTTTATCTGTCTCAAACATATTCAAAGATACCTAAGCAGCTGATTCGTGATAACGCAAACCTTTTGATAATTTTCAAGCAAGATGATGTAAATTTAAAGCATTTGTACGAGGAACATATAAATTCAGATATAGAATGGCTGCAATTTAAAGAACTATGTGCACTTGTTTGGGAAAATAGATTTAATTTTTTGTTAATTAATAAAGATTGTTCAATTAATCAAGGTAGATATAGGAAAGGCTTTGACGTTTTCATTGAACTTAATGAACAAGTTTCGGGAAATTGTAATAGAGTAGATGTATAAAATATATGTGTTATTGATATTATTCTCAGTCTGAAGTACTGCCAATCGATTAATAGTTGTTTTTTGGAGTTACTTCAAACATGGAGCAAAATATTAAAAAACAGCTTATAAAATCAGTAAGTACAATTAAAAACAAATTAAAACAAATGCAAGACAGTGATGATAGAACTGATTTAACGATGAATAAAGTTTTAAAGCCTGTAGCAGAGCCTTTAAAAGCATTGGTAGATATCGGTTATAGCGGTTATAAAAATGATGCATACGACAGTAAAAATACTCATATTTCAGAACACTCAAGCAATATTGACTTAACTTCGAATAACTCCAGTTCTAGTTCAAGGTGCGAGGATTTTGTAGAAAGTGACTCCAGTTTATTAAACAAAAATAAACATGAGTATTCTACCGTTCCCGATAATAGCCAATTTCTTGAAGAAACATATTACCAAACTGTCAAAAAGCCTTTGGAAAGATCTTTAAATAAAGATGACATTGAAGATATGTATGATAATAATATGAACATCCCTTTCGGTGTAAGAAAGGAAAACAGAAACTTTTTGATGGGCAACGCAAAAGTAAAAATATCAGTGATAGACGATCCGACCAATAATAAAAAAACACATGCGATTTCATTTAACAACAGTCACTATGAACTAACACCTGGTCTTAGAGAACTATTGCTGCGGAAAACTCCGGACTTAGCATTAGTTACAGCGAAAGATCAACTAGTGTACAAAGATATTCTATGTATTACTAATGCTCATAAAAGATATTACAATCCAAATGGACAAATCAAAGGGGACAAGAGTGCAAAATATCGTGAAATTATAAGACCCTTATTTTTAGACGCACAAAGTAGTGCTAATGATATAACCGAGTTAATATCTGAAGAAATGAAATTTGGGAGCGGATTACCAACACTGAAAAAGTATAAACCCAATACCGATTTAGTTTACTGGGATGATCCGAACGAATTAATAGATCGGTTAAAAATTTTACTTGCATCCAGAGATGCTGGTAACAGCAACCATGATAATGAAATCATATCAATTATCGAAGAATTGAAAGAAGCCGATATTATCAAATCATAAAAGTGGTTTTTTATTATTATTTTATTCAGTATTAAGTCATCATTTCAACATGAATGTTGACAAGTTTGGTCTTCCCTTATGTAAAAGAAAATACAATAACCATAATAAACAAGTACCGGTGTTTACAAGTGATGGTAACATAAGTGCGCAAGGAAAAATCATAAAACACTTGCTAGACCCTGTTGAAGCTAAAGATTGCGCTACAAAAGACTATGTGGATAAGTCTTTAGAAAATTGCTTTGTAAAACTGAAAAACTTAGAGCAGTTTCTAAATGAAATAAGTGCCAAACTAATTAATGTAGAAACTCAATTAAAAAATGAGCAAAGCCGACGTCGTAAATGAAATTTATAGAAACGCAAGGGTTAATTTCCCTAGAAGGCATGTAATAAAGAGAGATATAAATGATTTATGGCAAGCTGATTTAATAGATTTGCAATCTATTGCCAAATTTAATAATGGATTCAGATATATATTAGTGGTAATCGACGCTTTTTCAAAATTAGCTTGGGCATTTCCATTAAAACGTAAAACTAAAACCGAAGTATTTAATGCCTTCAACAATTTATTTAAACAAGAAGAGCCCCCCACAAATTTACAGACTGATTTAGGCACAGAATTTTACAACAACGAAATGAAAAATCTCATGCAAGTAAATAATATAAATCATTATTCAACGTATTCCGTTAAAAAAGCTTCGATTGCGGAAAGGTTTATAAGAACATTAAAATCTAAGCTGTACAAACAGTTTGGTTTGAATGGAAACTACAAATGGATAAATGGTACTTTAGATAAAATCGTGAAACTTTATAATCATAGTTTTCATAGAACGATTGGATGTAAGCCTATAGAAGTCACCAAATGTAATAAAAGAGTTATTATGGAGAGATATGCAAAATTGGAAAAACCATTAAATGTATTAAAAAAACATTATACATTGAAAATGGATGATTTCGTACGAGTTAGCAAATATAAAAGCATTTTTGAAAAAGGATATACACCGAACTGGTCTACAGAGATATTTGTAATCAAAGAGGTTTTGAGGACAAATCCAGTCACATATTTACTAAAGGATTTGAAAGGCCGACCAATTTTAGGTGCTTTTTATGGATACGAGCTGCAGAAAACTAAGTACCCTGATATTTATCTAGTGGAAAAAGTGCTCCAGAGAAAAGGTGATAAAGTGTATGTAAAGTGGCTGGGATTACCAACAACAGAAAACAGTTGGATAAATAGAACGAATGTGCTATAATAAGTAATATCTAATAATTAAGAGTCTTGATATATTTAAGTAACACTCTGCATGTTTTTAATTCAGTATAATAAAAGATATGAAAGCAAACAGTCTTCTTAATTGTCTAATTAATCATATACCGTGTGAAATACATCTACCTGGTTATAATTACTGTGGCCCAGGAACTAAGTTAACACAGAGACTTGCTCGTGGAGATAAAGGTATTAATAAATTAGACGAATATTGTAAGCACCACGATATTGCTTACGCTAAATCACCATCTTTAAAAGATCGTCACTTAGCAGATATAAAGCTAATGAAAATGGCGAGGAGTCGTATATCTGCCTCAGATGCAAATGTCGGGGAAAAAGTTGCAGCTCAAATAGTTAATAAGGCTATGTTGGCTAAAATAAGTTCGCGTTCGGGAAATAAGATTTGTAATTCTAAAAGTAAACGAAAAGGGGCAGGATTGAAGAAAACATTCACACATGTGGTTACGCATACCAAAAAACTATTACGAAAACTAAAACCTAAGTGTAAAAGAAAGGCTATAGATTTAGCTATTGCAGCTGCAAAAGAAATAACCGCTGCTTCAAATATTAAACTCCCACGAATCATACCCGTTCCTAAAAGTGGGGGTGTATTACCATTGATACCAATATTTGCAGGGCTGTCTGCAGCAGGTAGTATAACTGGTGGTGTTGCTGGAATCATTAAAACTATTAACGAATATAAAGAAGCTAAAAAACGTCTAGAAGAATTAAAAAGACATAACGAAAAAATTGAATCTCAATGTATCGGGAGAGGTTTACATATCAAACCTCATAAAGATGGTCTAAAATTATTTTTATCCCATAAAAAAAACTGAGAAGGCGGCTACCCGATCGAGCTTTAACCAATATTGATATTACTAAATATTCATATGATATCCCATTTTTTCGAGGAGTGTTTATGAGAGACCAATTGCCTAAACGTCCGTACAAGAAAGAAAGTGGTATCATAAATTTAGATAGCTCTAATAATCCTGGCTCTCACTGGGTAGCCTATGCAAAATACGGTGACTATATAGAATATTTTGATAGTTACGGTAATTTAAAACCACCGACAGAATTACTCAAATATGTCGGTACAAATATAAATTATAACTATGACAACATTCAACAAGACCATCCTTACAATTGTGGGCATCTGTGTTTGAATTTTCTAAAAATATTTTGGAAGGATCGACTAGTGCATGAATAAATGGTCTGGGAAACAGCAAAAAGATTTAGTATATAATCATGTCTGCTACGATAACCATCACAGGGTGCGAATCATTGCTAGAGTCACATTTTCATCCTGAGTTAAACTTGGGTGAGCAGTATGAATGCGGTTTACTTTACTTCTCAGCTACCAATTCTATATCAAACATAAACTCATCAAACAATATATTTTGCTACGACGATGATGATAAAAAATTGCGAATACCGGACGGTGTATACGATTTGTATGATATAGAAGACTATATAAATAGAAATTTACATGACTGTGAAATTGAACTTAAACCTAATTATAATACACTGAAGTCATTTTTATATTGTTCAAAACCTGTTCATTTTGGGCGAGAAAATAGCATAGGCCAACTTTTAGGCTTTGGCAAAACGACGCTAGTAGCAAATAAATGGCATGAGTCTGACACATTGGTTAACATTCTTCCTTTGTCCGTGATACGCATCGAATGTGATCTCATAAAAGGATCGTATATTAACGGTTATCCAACACACATAATTCATGAGTTCGTACCAAACGTGCCACCAGGTCATCAATATATTGAAGTACCGAATAACATTATATATTTCCCTGTCAATAAAAGCAATATATCATCTGTAAATATAAAGGTTGTGGATGCAAACAATAATCTTATTGACTTTAAAAAAGAACATTTACAACTACGTCTTCATTTGAGAAGAAGAGTAAGATGATGGTGTTTTATAAAATCAGTTGCATTACAAAAAGTAACAACATAACGAAGAATAGTGCTAAAGTAGAGAGACGTGTGAAATCCATTAAGAAAATTTCAAAATCTAATAAAGACTTTCTTAAAACCCTTGGTTTTAAAGTATGAGTATACTTCAGATTACTGACTCACCGAACTTCGATAACTCAATTGAAGGCTATGAAATTCATTCTTACAACCCTTACAATAACGCTTTTAGAGAAAATGATGAAATCAGAATCCCTATACACCAGCAAGATATATACATATTACCGTCAGCCAGTTTTATTTACGTTGAAGGTCATGCAACCATCATCGGGAAAGATAAGAATCCTGTTCAAAAACCCGTGGAATTTACTAACAATTCCGTAATGTTTTTATTTCAAGATATTAGATATGAGCTGAATGGTGTTGAAATAGATCGATCAAAAAATGTTGGTATTACATCTACAATAAAATCCTATATTTCTATGAATGAAGGTGAAAATAAAGTGGCTGCAATGTGGGGCTGGAATATACATGGTGTAAAAAGTAATGGATATTTTAATGCAATTATTCCATTGAATAAAGTTATAGGTTTTGCTGAGGATTATGATAAAATAATAATGAATTGCAAACATGAACTTATACTAACCCGAAAAAACTCAAACTTAAATAGTGTTAGAATACTAGAAGAAGAGGATATCAAAATAGACATACAAAGAATACAGTGGCGTGTGCCGCATGTCAAAGTATCTGATCGGGAAAGGCTTTCTTTTCTCAAGTATTTAGAGAAAGACAAACCTATTCAAATAGCATTTAGAAATTGGGATTTATATGAATATCCTTTATTACCTAGAACTATGAAACATTCCTGGTCAGTTAAGACAGCATCACAACTAGAAAAACCTCGGTATGTTATTTTATGTCTTCAAACTAAACGAAAAAATTCAAAAACGAATAATAGTTCAGAATTTGATCATTGTAAGATAAATAATGTAACACTGTTTCTAAATTCACAATATTATCCATACGAGGCATTAAATTTGGAATTTGAAAGAAATAAATACAATATATTATACGAAATGTATGTGAAATTTCGTCAGTCTTATTATAACCTTCCAACTGATCCGTTGCTCGACTTGTTGAGATTTAAAGAAAAGGCTCCACTATTTGTAATTGATTGTTCACGTCAAAACGATTGTCTTAAGACCGGACCCGTTGATGTACGACTAGAAATTGAAGCCTCGCAAGACATCCCTGATAATACAACTGCATATTGTCTTATCATTAACGAGCGTTTGATAGAATATAAGCCTCTGAGTCACATTGTACGTAAAATATCATGAGTGTAATTGTAGATGTCCAAGGTTTTAAAACTGATGAAAATCAATTTATTTTGAAGGAAATAGCCATTCAGTATGAGTACCATATACAAGTTTTTCTATTTAAACCACCATTCCCATTTTACAAACTGAGCAAAACTGAGAGAAGACAAGTATGTTGGATTGAAAGAAATAGAGGTATATATTGGAGTGATGGTTATTTGCCTTATAGTGAGTCTAAAAATATTATAGCAAGTTTATTACAAGACAAAGAATGTATATTCACTAAAGGAAAAGAAAAAATATTGTGGATTAAAGAAATTTTATGTGAATATAAAATTAAAAACATATGTGTTTATGACTTAGAAGATAAGAGTTGCCCCAGTATTTTAAATTTGTATAAGGAATATGAATTATCAAACGATGTATATAGTTGTGTATTTCATAATAAGGTGTGTGCACTTAGAAATGTTCTTTGTCTTAGAAAGTGGTGTTTAAATAATAAAGTTAATTGAATACGCTTAACTCCTTGTTTTTATTTTTAGATTATAACCCTGAGTAAAATAAAATAAACGATCTTTCAGACTCAAACGATTGTTTCAAAAGTTACAATCAAAGTTAAAAACTATAATAAATCAAAGTTTTTCAAATAGACCGAAATATTCTTTTAGTTTTCAAATGAGCGGACATATCATTAGGTAAAAATTAATTATTACATCTTTCAAGATCAATACGAATTGATAATTTTATAAGATTTAAACCTTACCTAGAAAATTTAATAGATGAATAGATGAAAAAATGGTAAGATTGGTGGCGTTTGGATCTCCTCTGATCCAAACGCCCCAATTTTACCCTACTGGAGTATTATACCGTACATTTTCGACTGCATGTGGGGTTTTTGTGGGATTTTCGACTGGATTTGGAGTTAAGGTCCTACATCAGTGTATAGCGAGCCCGAAGGGCGAGCTTCTGGTGAGGCCGAAGGTCGAACTTCTGGTGAGGCCGAAGGCCGAACTCCAGCCCGCGAGGCCGAAGGCCGAGCGTATGGTGCGCGAGCCCGTAGGGCGAGCGCATGGCGAGGCCGCAGGCCGAGCCGTATTAGTGTCTTGCGAGGCCGAAGGCCGAGCTCTGAATTTACATGCTCCTCTCATTCTTCATACTGTATCTGGAGTATTTCACCTTACATTTTCGACTGTATTTGGAGTTTTTGTGGAATTTTCGACTGAATTTGGAGTTTTTGTCCTAAAACAGTGAAATTCTTAATTTCTGTAATTTTTTTATTATGCTTCGATGCTCCTCTCATTCTTCGTACTGCATTTGGAGTAGTTTACCTTACATTTTCGACTGTATTTGGAGTTTTTGTGGGATTTTCGACTGAATTTGGAGTAACGTACCTACATCAGTGTATAGCGAGCCCGAAGGGCGAGCTTCTGGTGAGGCCGAAGGCCGAACTTTCGGCACGTGAGGCCGAAGGCCGAGCGTATGGTGCGCGAGCCTGAAGGGCGAGCGTTTGGCGAGGCCGCAGGCCGAGCCCAGTTAGTGTCTTGCGAGGCCGAAGGCCGAGCTACGTATTGACATGCTCCTCTCATTCTTCATACTGTATTTGGAGTATTTACCTTACATTACGGACTGTATTAGGAGTATGAGTACGTTCTTATGCCAATTTCGATGACGTCTGCCAAATAAAAAAAGTTTTTCCGATTTGGCTGAAAATCGATATCTAGGTCGTTCTGGACGTTTTTATTCCAAATTTGAAATTTTTTTTTCGATGACGTCTGCCAAGTAAAAAAAGTTTTTCCGATTTGGCTGAAAATCGATATCTAGGTTGTTCTGGACGTTCTTATTCCAAATTTGAAATTTATTTTTCGATGACGTCTGCCAACTAAAAAAAGTTTTTCCGATTTGGCTGAAAATCGATATCTAGGTTGTTCTGGACGTTCTTATTCCAAATCAGAAATTTTTTTTTCGATGACGTCTGCCAAGTAAAATAAGTTTTTCCGATTTGGCTGAAAATCGATATCTAGGTCGTTCTGGACGTTCTTATACCAAATTTGAAATTTTTTTTTCGATGACGTCTGCCAAGTTAAAAAAGTTTTCCGATTTGGCTGAAAATCGATATCTAGGTTGTTCTGGACGTTCTTATTCCAAATTTAAATTTTTTTTTCGATGAGGTGCCCCTCTTATTCTTCATACTGCATTTGGAGTATTTCATTTTATGTTTGGACTGTATTAAGAGTTTTTGTGGGAGTTTTGACTTTATTTGGAGTAACTGTCCAAGGCCGAAGGCTGAGCTCTGACTTGAGGGTATTTTTCCACATCCCCGACTGGTCTCCATGGCAACTGCCCGCGATAACCAAAGCACCCACAAGTGGGGTTCCTTTACCGAAGTGACTCAGAACCCTGGTACGATTCTGACCGTACCACTTTTTTATGGCAGTAGAGTAAATTTGGTTTGGTGGCTACAATTTGGTTCTTTATTGTATTCGGAGTTTATATGGGATTTCATATTTCTATTGGAGTTTTGAACATACTTTTTTTTAAATGTAAAAGTTGCTTTTATGACAGTTCGTACTGACTCAAGATAGATGCGGGCCGCTCGCGGCCCGCACACCACTTACCATCTAGTTTATTATATAAGATTACAACAAAGTCTTCCAGTACTGTGTATAAGCACTGATACACTGAACTAAGATCCCAACCATAGTCTTTAAGTACAGTAGCACTGATTACACTGAACTCTTATATTTATGTAGGTTAGAGTTCCTGGAATCGAGATATTAACGGGAATATAGATCTCATGCGTTTAAATGTTGGCTTTGAGTAATAATACTTTTATTTGATAAGCTCAGTCTTGAAGTACAGTGTATAGGCACAGATAGAACAATACACAAAATTACAACGAAAAATTCGATCCATGCATGGTAGAACAGATTGGCAAACATGTATGTCCCAGCCCCATGGAATGACAGTCGCTAGTTCGAACCGCGTTCCAACCAAATGTCGAATATTTTTCCAATCGTTGTTATTTTGTAATATTATATAGCAATAGCAGGGATGGCAAAAAAATATAATTTGGGACTTAAAATACTAATCAGTATTGAATAATATCTATCGACCAGTTTGTAATGAAACGCTACACTCTCGAATATTGTCTGGGAGCCTGGCAATTCTAAGAATCGAGATATGAACGGATACCGTGCCATTAATTCTTTATTTGTGGAAGGAAACGACAATCCTGTATTAATTGAAGTGATAAATCGAATGAATAAAATACGAGTGTTGTTTATGGTTAAGGGCATACCACCCGTTAAAAAGCCGATTAATCATAATTGTACCCGCTTCCCTATCGTGTGAGGTCAGTACAGTATAATTTCTTTTAGAAGAAGTGAAGATAGAGAAGGCAATGGAAGAAGCTAAAACATTGAAGAAAGTGTTGGCTTCGGTGTTATGGCCGGCCGCCTATCTGACGCTAACTCTTTTGGGAATACTCTTAAACACACTAACTTCTGGTTAATTGGCATTTTATGATGGTAAATACCCTGCTGCGCGTTTAATATATACCTACTAAGTTCGTAAGGAAGTTGTTCATTTTGCGCATTCGTTTCCTTGATCGATTTTAACGACATCCAACAGGGTCCTTATAGACTTAAGCCGGGAACTGCACACGCCACAATAAAAGTATGTACAACGAAAATCATCGTAAACAAGAAAAAGTATTTTATGTTGTTTCTCATATTAATACAATTGGTACAACTATAGAATATAAAATGCTTTGTAAGAAATATATTCAAAGCCAAGCTTATTTCTACTTTGATTCCAAAAAACGAGCAAGAAAAACACATGATATATAAATTAAATTTAAAAAATATACACAATATTTTATATTTGACTAGAAGCTCGCCCCGGCTGCGCAGGGTATTTAACAAAAAAAACACTTTTATGAAAAAATTCCATAGCCTATGGTTAATCAGAGATAATGTGAATAGTAGATTCTAATGGTGAAAGAATTTTTCAAATCGGTCCTGTCGTTTTTACGTTTATCCGTTGCATACAAAAAAAACAAATCTTTCCTCTTTATAATGTATTTAAATAATATAAATATCACAAAAAGTTCAATGAACAGAGACTTAAGACACGATATATTAAATTTTCCAAGCGATTAGGGGTTCAAAAAGTAAATTATTTCAGTACAACGGACGCCATTCCAGGCCAACCATTACGTTAAAATGTTGCGTGCTGCCGAGTCTTTACAGAACAATTTCATTGTGGATACCAAAATTACAAGGAAAGTACGCCCATTGAATATTTGATATTCGCGTGTAGGTCAATACTGCTTACTACATAATATATGTATGCTACGTTAAACATCTACCAAAGATTCCGTAATGTCTTTGTAACTTCGGTAACATAGCAAACTCAGACAGTATCAAACTATAATATTGAGTTCAGAAACAATTTGATATCGTATATGTTCATAACTTTTAGAAAATATATCGATAAGACACATTAAGAATAACGTACTCCAGATAGCGACTAAAATTAATGGCTAATGGCTTTAATATCGCAGGAGAAGCTAATGTTACACTGTAGGTACGTTTATATATGTTAAGGACGTCTTTGGTGTTGAGAATAAACGCCATATTTCAGTTACAAAGAGTAGGGGCACGGGCGAGCGGTCGACAGGCCCGCTGGGAGTCGAGATAGATTGCTCTTGTAGACGACGCTCTTAGGACTTAGGAGACAAGTTAAAGCCAAAACTATTTGTCTCCACACTTACGTCATTGTACTGAGCAGACAAGAACTATGCCCTCTGCGAAGTATTATAACTTGCAGCGGTTTGCCACCAACAAGGGGTTCTCGGATTTCGGCGCAAACGTTGATTAAATAATATTTACTACGCGTGAGGCCCAGTCTGAGTCGAACGACGCGGGTGGCATGCCTCGCTGAATATAAACATTCCATAAATGATCTTATAGCTATCGATGCCAGAATAACACACAACTGATGAACCATGGAAGAACTCAAAGTTCTAACTTTGAATAGTTTCATTTCTAAACAAATACCACGCGCACATATCACCTTTATAACGAACCGTAGAACTATAAAGCATAACCAAATGAAATATTAAAACGTTCCGATTGCTCACAATGCATTTGGTTACACATACAGATATAGTATAGCCGATGACATCAGTAATGTTTTTGTTATTATATTAGTCATTCAACATACCTGTTGTTACTGATATAATGAGCGAATTAATCAACATTGGATTCATGCCGATCGTCCTTTCAAAAGGTGTTCGTAACTAATAGATTTGTATATTATTACATACAATTCAATAATGTGTTTGAGTCTTTACAGTAGGTGTCTCAGTAAGAAGATTAATAGGTTGCAATGACATTAAAACTATTATTTATACATTCAATAACAACGATATAATAAAGGTAAATATATAAACGACGAGAACCAGTATCTTGATATTGTTATTATTAGTAATAGGAATGTGGACGCCAATCTAGAGGCATTTGAGACGCCACGTGATGAAAGAAAAATATTTAGGAAAAGGTTATCAATGAAAACACCAAAACAGTTTCTTCGGTAAACGCTTAGGTCAGAATGAAGGTATTTTGTTAATATTACGTTATCAGTATGATGTCGCGTTTCGTTTGATATGTTATTGATGAAAATGTTCCGTTCCAGATTTTATGTGCCTCCGCTCTCCACGCTTTATTCTAGAATAACACGTAAAGAGAACGTCACAGTATAGAATTCATAGTATATATTATATGACGTAAATATATTAACAATTTATATATTTTCATACAATGTAGCATTCGTAATAATATAAGGAAATCCTTAGTTCACACATATTTGAATTGTAATGGCAATTAAGGTCCATCGTTTAGCATTTGACGTAGAACACGGAACTGGACATAATTGAGACTGCTTCATAAGTAATTTAACCGCTAAAAAACCTTGTTTTTATAAAGTGCCTTCTAGCTTATGCGAATTTGTTTTAATTTAAACATTACATTTAGAATAGATATGTCGTTAGATAGATGAGATGGGTGTATATGTAAATGTAATGTTACCTAGTCAGGTCAAGAGCAGATGGCATTCCAACCAGCACGCACCCCCAGGGCGGCCGCGGCGTGCACATCCGCTGCGGCGATGCACTCACGCGAACATGCACCGCGCACCACCGACGCCGGTCCAAATACACCCAGATAACACCAATATCACATTCACCATACACTGGGCAAACCGAGTATACCAATGTCAACGCAGTGTCATGGTTCACAGCCTGTTAATTGACCTCAATAGGCATAGATAACGGTGACGCAAACCGTTTGGCAACTTAGGATTACGCCCACGACAACCTCGACCACAACTTTACCGGATAGTGAAATAGAGAATAAAAATCGCCTTCTTTCTTCAGTCCAATTAACTAACGAGGAACGAGGAAGCGGTGTGTCAATTACAGTGTCGAAACGACTACTGCGGAGAGTCAACTCAGTACGATCGTTGCGGAACAGCGGGAAGCGATATCGAAAGAGCAAAGTAATAAAAATATTAAAGCAATAAAAGGGCAGAATTGAGAGCGACCGGATTTTTCTACAAACTTTAGGGGAGTCAATAATTAGAGGGAGCGACTGCCGGAGCGTAGTAAGTAAGGGTTGTTATAGCGTAGGGTCGATAAACTTTTGGATAGAACAAAATTTTTGCCCAAGTTATAATAAGAAGAACCAAATGTAATGGTCATAGAGAAAGACAGGTTGCAGTTTTTCGGAGTTTTAAGTTGCCAATGAATGTGTACCGATAAAATGAGCCTTATAGGTTATGAAGACGGTGCGCGATCTATGCGCAGGGCGCGAGGCGCGCACGGACTGTGTGTCGCTCGATGTCGAACTGACGTCTGTCTGACTCCAAACAGCCGCGTGCAGACTAGAGCTCCGCCGCGCCGCCGCCTGCGTCCGCCCCCGCGCTTCCCGACCCATGTGGCCGAACCCTATGATGGCGTGCCCTAACAACTCCACCAAGTGCCAAGACGTGCCACGAAATCCATCAAACATAAAAGTTTTCTTTGCTATTGCTGGCCATTCTCCTCTCGAAAGCATCTATTTAGAGCTCGATATTGATTTAGCACTGTTTATGCTCCAGGAGCTTTAATCGCGATGGTAATGAAATTGGAATTCACGCAATAGTAATCGAATGGAATCTTCTCTAGTGCAGAGTGCAGGGAGAACGCAAAGACAGTCGGACAGTTTGGGATCAAATGTGAATTTGTGCCACGAAATCCATCAAAACATGTTTTCTTTGCTATTGTTGGCCATTCTTCTTTTAAAAGCATCTATTTAGAGCTCGATATTGATTTAGCACTGTTTATACTCCAGGAGCTTTAATCGAGATGGTTATTAAATTGGATTTCACGCAATAGTAATCGAACGGAATATTCTCTAGTGCAGAGTGCAGGGAGTACGCAGACAGTAGGACAGTTTCGGATCAGATGTGAATTTGGCAAGCGAATAACCATTCGGTAACCCTAGCACGTACGTATATACGGCATTGGCTATAAACCATTCCGATATCGGTCGTCACGTAACCATGCGCCTCACAGAAGTAATGGAGCTTCACTGGCGACAAAAGACATTCTCCAGTATTTGAATGAAATACAGCCCGATGCTGATATTCAAGGAGTTTTAAACCGAATTTCTTTCAGATATCTTCATACTACGTTTAACAATAAGCATAGGGTTGTCAACACACGGTGAAATAAACTTAGTGGTCACATGTTGTGTACTTTGCTGCTG
This sequence comes from Plagodis dolabraria, assembly GCA_963854805.1. Lineage (NCBI taxonomy): Eukaryota > Metazoa > Arthropoda > Insecta > Lepidoptera > Geometridae > Plagodis > Plagodis dolabraria. The sequence goes on from OY978457.1 coordinate 12,036,721, forward strand.
TAATCATTACAGCAATAGCTAATCATCTTTACTTGATCGGTAACTTTCGGAATGTGCCGAATCTTATGCATGTAACAAATTTACTGATGAATTAACACAAGGTGAAATTAACGTAAACTGTAGTTTCTGACTCATCAATATAAGGATTTTTGTGTACCCTCCTGTCAGTTGTTGAAAGGGCGACTAAGGGAAAGAATGCGCTGAATGATAGCACATTTGCAAGTATTTTAACTCTCTCCAAAAGGTAGCTGGTGTACTACTAAGAAGAGCATTCCCAATTAGGGTCGGTGTCAGAAAGGCGGCCGGCCAAAATTTCAAACCCAATAATGACTACACTATTTTCTTTTACCATCTTTGCGTTAGAGATAAGTAATACATCGACCGCACACGTGTAGGATAAGGGTAAGCAGAAGAGGATGAAATTAAAGCGACTGTTAAATCATATATATTGTCTATATGCAAAAATTGTACCAGATGTTTTTAATACACTCAACGAATTTTGGCTTGCAAAAACATCTACATATATATAAGATTGAACAACATAATATACTTATACACATATACAGCGCGGCAAGGTGCGAATAATAAATTTATTTCATACAAATTTTGTAGTGGAATTTCATAATGTCATTGGGGGATAATGTTAAATGGGTAATTATTATGTAAATTGGCGTTTCGAGTCGTTCACGCCCGTCGCAGTTGTAATCAGTGCTGATAATTAAATACTCCTTTCTGGGAACCGCCCAGAGTAAGTCAAGGTTAGCAGAATACGAGATGCTAAACCTATCGTGCTACACGTTACAGCCTCATTACCAACGTATTAAAACAACTGTAATCAGGCCGATTTAAACGATTCGATGCGTTAAATGAAGTATTTACAGACTGTTCCCATGGAAATATAAAACTGGCAATCAGTTTTTAACGGTCACTGAAGGTATGCCTCGGAATTTAATGATTTATACTCTATCCCACGCAGCACTATCTGTATGTAAAATGCAAACACTTTACCGAATGAGGTTATCGCAGATTATATTATAAACTGGGACTCGCGCAAAATCGGATTTGATAAAATATTTTTGGTAAGACATACGAATGTGGTGCCTTTTTAATCGGTTCTCAATTTGTCTGTATTTTTTTAGTGTTTGTTACCTTCAGACGTTTTGACTTGGTGAACCGATTTTGATCATTCTTTTTTTATTTGAAAGCTGATGCTTGTAGTTTGGTCCCATTTAAATTGCAGCAAAATCGGTCAAGCCATTTTGAGTTACACTCCAATAACTGAAAAGTATTTTCCTATCGTGATGATATAGTAGTTAACAGTGAATGACAATCGATTCCGTAAAGGGCATCCGTAGCAATGGTCACTAAAATAAGTGAAAAAATATTTTTAACAATATTGACTTCAACAAGTTATTTCACACTTTCAAGAGTTGAAATCCATTTATTTTTTTTACTTGTTATAACAATTTCAGGAATTACTTTGCGGAAATCCATATTTTATAATAACAAATACTTATTCAAAAATATTTTAAGAAAACATTAAATTATAATTTTAATTAAACATTTTAAAAATACATCAAGTGCTGATTCTGCTCTATTTTCCTGCTAAGCCGACGTGACGTCACAAGCGCCGCGCAGCCAAACCGGAAGAATTTACGACGCGGTCGCTTCTACACGAAGCATCCTCAATAGGTAGAGAACTTCTCGATCGAAGGACTTATCACTAGATATATTTTTTAAGTGTTTTATTAAAATATTAATTTGTTGTTGTCTTAAAATATTTGTTATTATTAGGTACATACTTAAAATATTTGTTATTATTAGGTACTTATAATATAATATTCTTTATGGAGTGGCAAACAAGCAGACGGCCCACCTGATGGTAAGCGGTTACCGTCGCCTATGGACATTTGCAACACCAGGGGCGTTACCAATGCGTTGCCGACCCTGTAAGACTCTTTTAACACCCTTTTTGAAGGAATCCATATTGTAGCTCCGCGGGAAAACGCTAGCTGGAAGATCATTCCACATTTTGCAAGTATGCGGTAAGAAGGAACGCATAAATGGAGCTGTGTGAGACTTCCAGGACTCGATTATGTGTGGATGAGCTTTCAACCGGTGACGCGAGGTACGATGATAGAATCGCGAAGCCGGTATAAGATCAAACAGCTCCTGAGAGCATTCTCCGTTATAGAGCCTGTAGAATACACAGAGCGCACCGATGTCTCTACGGAGGCTCAGTGGCTCAAGGTGGTCAGAGAGCTCGGGGTCGTCGACAATTCGGACCACTCGACGCTGAATAGCATCGAGAGACTGGAGTTGGTACTTTGGTGCGCCATTCCAGAGGTGAGAGCAGTACTCCATGTGAGGGCGAACTTGTGCTTTATAAAGCAAAAGGTGCTGGCTCGACGTAAAGTACCGCTTTGCCTTGTTAAGCACACCAAGTTTCCTGGATGCCAACCCAGCCTTACTCGCGATGTGATAGCGGAACTGGACATCTTTGGAAATGTCGACGCCAAGAACTCCAATACTCTCTGCGATTTCTAGGGGAACACCCTGAAATTGCGGAGCGATGATGAAGGGGGTCTTTTTCGCGGTGAAAACGCATGTCTGAGTTTTTTTGTGGTTGAATTGGACAAGGTTCTGCTGTCCCCAATGTGAGACAAGTTCCAATGCACCCTCGACTTCAGACACAATACCAGTTCTGCTTCTTTCTACTTCGTCGCGAGGGGCACTAACACGGCCAGAATATTGCGCATCGCCCGTGCTATCGTCCGCATAGCAATGCATGTTACAAACTTGTAACATATCATTGATATGCAGAATAAATAGCGTAGGCGATAACACTGATCCCTGAGGGACGCCAGCATTAATCGGCATGGGATCGGAGCAAGCTCCGTCGACAACGACACGAATGCTCCGTCCAGATAAAAAACTGGCGACCCAGGTGCAGAACCCCTCGGAAAGACCGTAGGATGGTAACTTCGATAGTTTTGTTGCGATGGGCAGAGGTGTAAAGAAGTGATACCAAATTTTACCCAGTTATTTTTATAGGTTAACTATCGACCGTGATGATTTTTATACGCAAAACTTCTAAACCAGAAACCAAACCCAGCATTCTACCAACGAGATATAAATATAATAAAAGTAATCATTTAGTTAGATGAGTACATATTTGTATAAATAAAATATATTAGAGTATTGGCACAATGGACCCCAAATGCATCTTCAGGAAGATAAAACCGTAGAATTATTACATTTATACGAGCGGCGTTAGGAAATGTGATAGATGGCAATTTTCCAGCAGCCGAGGAAGTAGATACCATCTTTATCACGTAGAAGTCCCTGAGGCGTTTCGCTGATCTTGCCTTTTAATAGCTATATTAATGTTGCAGATCATAAATTGATCTATAATATTGCGGGCAATATTGGATTGCATGACTGGAACACAACCGAAAATAACACGTAACGGACTAAAAATTATGAATCACTATCACTATATAGTACAAAAAAAAGTCGCTTCCCGCTGTCTGTCCCTATGTAGGCTTAGATCTTTAAAACTACGCAACGGATTTTGATGTGCTTTTTAATAGATACAGTGATTTGTAAGGTTTATATGTATAATACACGGATAATAATAGTAGAAAAACATTGATAATTTTAGAGGTTTCTAATGTGATGTCGTAAAGAAACACATTTTTGCGCTTACTTTGCAAAGACTAGACTGAATCCTACGAGATAAATCCAAATAATGTACATTGTATACTTTAAAAAGGTCTACAAAAAAGTTCTTAATGGTATATTTCTATCTCTTAGGGATAACCCACAATAACCATTTTTTATCCTTTACTTTTTACGAGAAATAATGGATTATTTACGAAGCTAATTAATTCAGTACATAGCATTAATGCTTATCCAATTAAGTACCACTAACAATTGTGCATTTAATATAGATCAATATGGCTCTTTACACCTTGTAATTTACATGAATATTGTCGAAGATATTACAGATTTCAATTTAATATCAGTATTGCACCCGTGCGAAGCCGGGGCGGGTCGCTATAGTCATATATATAAATTAAGTCAGGTCGCAGTGACTGCATGTATTGTTCCAATATAGAAGGTGTTATCAGGGCGATAAAGACGGGAGCCGGCTGTACCAAATTTACAGATGGTATAACTGGTGACCTTTTCAACGCCGAGAACGTTGATGAAATACACAATGCAGTTGACAAGGTGAAATTCTGTGTGAACGAAGTGAACGGCGATGACCTGAACACAAAAACCTTGTTCCTACTGCACTATTGCCCAACCGCTGTTTAATGTATGACCGCCTGCTTAAGCACTGGCAATTATAATGATTATGGTTTTTACAAACTTTGCGTTTTTAATGTGTGTTTCACGAGTTTCGAACTTCGGGGTCTTGGATCTACTAAAGGTAGTAGAGCAATCTTTGAATATTTCTACGTCTTTGTTAAGAATTCAAGAACAAACCAAGACGGGCGAGCATAATATTCTTTTGAAGCCACGTTCTTAAGCGTTGGATTCACATTCAATCTATACCAAACGTATGGAAATATTAAGATTTCAATCTAGGCTGTCTGCAACGCATGTTAATGATTTTCTGATATCTTTAATAGAAATCACCTGGTAAGTAAAATAATTCGTCTGAAACATACGAGAACTTATCTGCGTCTCACGTAGGCAGCTCCACAACCTCGGTTCTTATTTAGCCTTCAAGTCTCCTTACAGTTTGAGTGTCGCGAGGTGTGATTGCGAAAGTTGACAACTCCGTACGTGAGTTGATTGCAGAGGGTACGCCTTCTAATACTTTGCATTTCAGTTTCCATTATCCAGTTAAACTTACACGTTTAAGCTAAGCAATTTAATTATGTTGTAAAGTTTTTATTAAAGCACTTTGTTATTAACTGGAGTCTTATAGCCAGTAACACGAGAGACTGGCAGCGATAATTAGACGGCACCATTAAAAGTATATTGAAACCGGTCGAGCTATAAAGGAGATAAGCCAGAGGAGAACACTCAAGCGTGATGATATCATAAGAAACAGTCGTGTGCTGATAACTGCATACCCTTCGAGGTCCTTGGAGTTAGTTAATGGCTTCGGTAGTAACAATGCGACATTACGACCCACTCGGGGTTACCTACACAAATAGCGAATTATGTCCATACACGTCAAACGAATGGGCGCTACAACAGCAAGGTTGCGGTAAGCGATGGCGCAACTACTAACAAGAATACATATTAACACGAACCTTTGGAAATTCTAAGAGAACTTCTCATGTTATGAACGTTTTATTTAAATGCAGAGTCATAAAGCTCATCCTGGTTAGCCTTGCTTGCCGCGTTAAAAACGGCCGTGGTGGGCACTTTCAATTTTTGCGAGACACTTACGAGAATTATATAATAGAAAGTAATTGTTGTTCAGGAAATAATTTTGTGAACAAAACACGGCCTTAGAGTCAAGCAAGTACCTATCAAGCTTTGGTAGGCCATTCAACGAGAAAACAATTAATCTTCGTCCAAACGGCAACTTGATAGGCCCAATGCCTGTAGGAATCGTGTTGCGGAATCTTATTAAATATCTATAGCCTAGTGGAGTTATTGTTCACCAGTCATTGTTATAATTAGTCATTAATAATCTGTCTTGTCAGCGTTGGCTGTGATTAATAAGCCTAGATAATGTTTAACAGAGCCCGCTCGCAGAATACGAAACAAGTAAATCTACATTTTAATATAAAATAATTTCGGTTGAAAATCTAAACAATGCTGGACGTAAAGAACAATACATTTCATAAGACAGTGCTTTATATTTGAGATTTCAAACTGTCTTTAATTATTTATATTAAAATTCTAAGTCACGGACGAATTTTAATTACTTATGTGATTGTTACGGAACAAGCACGAGGCTCTCCTGATGTTAAGCGGACTAACCTCTGCCTATAACGGATGTATTTCGTCATGAGGGACGAATTACACTGCGCCTGTCACTCGAGATATATAGTTCTTAAGTCTCTTGTGTCTGTAATTTCTCAAGGACTGCTGCCGGACCAACTCTTAGGTGCTTAGCGACAGATTGTCTACTTAAGGTGGTAGCTAGCCAGGCAAACGAGAATATGCGCCCATGTCTTTGTGAGTGGGGTGTTGCTGCTCATAGGGCCGTGTTATGACCCCTTACTATCTTAATGCCCATCAGTACATACACAATTGCAACTACCAACGCGAGCATTACTAGGGAAGCTTGGTGTCAAAAAATCGAAAGTAGCAGTTATCCCGATTATGTTTATTTTGTCTTGTGAGTCACTAGCATAATCACATTTTAACACCTATGTTCATATTCACCAACCTCACATTAAGTTGGATATGGGTAAGAAGAATATGGTGAGAAGAAAAAACTGGTAAGATACCTAACTTTAAACTGATAAAACTTCAATCAAATAACTAGAATTATAATAGTTATTTGAATAGCTATGGACTTCCGTGCTACAGGTACATGGTTTATGCCCCGCCGGTGTGGGAGAATGAAGGAAGGTCATTTTTTTAATGCTCGCCTGGCTAGAGCTACCCATGATCAAGAAAATCTATCACCAAGCACCTAACAGTGTTCTGGCAACAGTCCTTGAGAGCCAGAAAGTAATTTATGAACTGCAGGTACACAATTTAACTGCAACTATGAAGCAATGATGGCACAATGGGATTGGCTATGGACTGCCACGCAGCAGGACCATGGTTCGAAAACTCGCCGCGGGCTTGAGCTTCACCGCATGGTGGTACAGCATTTTACGACTTCTCGTCTGGCTAGCGACCACCCTCAAGTAGAAATGTTGTCACAATATACCTAACGGTGTATTCCAGCAGCTGTCCTTGCCAGTAATGAGCCAGTAATTCTAGGTTAAGCTTGTTAACACCTTCGACCACATCATCACATACCATCGGGTGAGATTGTGGTCAAAGGCATACCTAACAGCTCTCATCTCAGGGTGCAATGTTGTTCGCCACTTGTGATGAAATGCATCTTTTATAAGCAGAAGTTACCGCTTAACATCAGGTGGCCCTCGTGCACTTTCCCATACCCGTCTCAAACATATAAAAAAGAGTATTTCTCCTTAACGAAGGTACATACAATCTTATTTAGAACAATTAGAAATAATCAAACTAGTTGTTCGACCAGGCTAGGTAAAGTACTCTGTCTAGATATATTCATAGGCCTAGATGTTATGTGTGTCGAATCACGTCATACATGGGACACACTGAGTTTTGCGTGACTTAAGATGGAAACTATATTATACTAGCTTTCCGGGCGCGGCTCCGCCCGCGCGTATATCAGTTATCACGTAAAAACATTAACCTCTTTTTGCGCAGTTGGATAAAAACTATCCTATGTTTTTCCCGGGTCTCAAACTATTTCCATACGAAATTTCATTTAAATCGGTCCAGTAGTTTTGTCGAGAAAGCGTAACAGACAGGAAGACTTACTTTCGCATTTATAATATTAGTACTAAAGTACTGATGTTGAAAGTAATATCGGTATCGTATGTACTCTAAATGACATAGTAACGACTATTGTAAAAATAAATCTCCTTCATATGTTAAACATTTTCTTTTCGCTCATATGAATATAGAAATCAGGAAGCACCACATTAAAGCGATGGCACGTTTTCCAAGCTTTTATTTGCGCCTTTGTTGCTTCCATTGGTTTCAGAAATGAAATTATTTTTATATATTTTAGATTAGGTATGTAAGTAAGTATGAACAGTGAGCAGGATGGGTTGGGATGGCTCCAAGTTTTCAGAAGACCAAAAAGCCTGTTTTTATTATGGTGTGATGAGAATCGTTGTCGTGGTGCGAGAAGATGGGCTCTTGGTTGTTTCTGAAGAACTTGAGGCAGGCTTACTGTTGTGTACCACTCAGAATTACAACGTTTTGGAAAGAAACACGCGACTAATTTACTGTTCACACTTTTTGCCATTCGCAGTTTTGTTGGTTTGCTGAACTCTGCTGTTACCTTTGAAGACCTATTCAAAGGACTGTTGCTTATTTTCCGGAACATATAATTAATCCATATTTCATCTCCTGTTCCGTTCAGATGTCATAAGCCGTATTTGAACATCCGCAGTAAAACTTCAGCAACATTCTTTGTTACAATCGACACGTGTTTGTTTATGGACTGACGCGAGTTCTTAAAGTATCCAGCGGCAGTAAAATTTTCTATTACTTTTTATAATCATGCAAAATCATTAGAATATAGCTCATATTAATACGCAAATGTCCTCAAATCTCTATTGTTTACAACATAACATTCGAAATTCAATCTATGTAGCAAGTAGTGCAAATTTTCTGAGTGCCCTCGCCTAGGTAGCAGAGAACAAGAATAAAATTGAATATACTTAACGAACAAAATGACTGTACTGTAATAAAGTTGTATCAGCCGGATTGTCCACTGCTGAACACAGCGTCCCCCAATATGGGGTCTGGGGATCGCGGTGCGTATGGGGATATCAGTTCCTCAGAAAGTGCTGCTGCGCACTTTCTGGTGCGTAACCCTTAGTCTCTTACGACACCTATGGGTAGAGTTGGGGATGACATTCTATCCCGGCACCTCACGGGAAAACATAATTACTAATCAACAATAAATATTTAAGACAAGATTATGGATAGTTATAATTCTTGTTCAATTTAGATTTTAATTTATGGTGATAACGCGTAATGGCACGAGTTTTGTTAATGATGTAGTTTCCAGAAATATCTTAAGGTACAGAGACTGGAAGTTATGGATATGAATCACAAATTCTTCTAAGAAGTCCTTCGTAAGAATGAAGGATCGTGTTGAGATGAATGGTCTCCCACGGAGGTATAAATAGCGACGGGAGTCGTCGTCACATAGAGCAGTGTTTACGCAAATAATTTCATCATGACAATTGCTAGTTATTTCTAATATCCAGGTTGAACGGCCTAGACGCTCTCAAGGCCTAGAACAGCTCACAGCAGCTGAGTGGTGAACCGACGAACGGTTCAAGGGCGTCAGGTGAATGCCACACGGCAAGTTTTTTCTCAACATCGAAAATTCAAAACCCGCTTACGTGACGACTGGTCTTATCGAAGCCGGATGAACATCGACCGTCGCTAATAACTAATGGCTTCGGTTCGGTTAGAACGACTCAGTATCGACCGGCCAAAATTCAGACGAATCCACTTCGCGTGTTACCAAGCATGCATGCATAAAAATACTCACGGTATCATAAATGCATTCGAATTCAAATTATGCTCAGTGGGCTATACAAGAATTGCGATATGATGGTTTTTATTAGATTCGTTTCAAGGGAACGTCTCCATAGAATTGCGTAACTTCCTATACCTACAAAGTAGATTCTTATCCGACAGTAGATTCCCTTTTACGATCAAATAACAAATTGATACGGTAGCGTCATTCATTACATTCAGGAACCTTTTTCATTGCAGGGACGTTATTATATAAATTTTATATAACAGAGCGTTGGCATCCCTCAAAGCTGTAGAAACACGATAACGAGCTACAAACGTCTAACAGAACACAAAGCAGTTTACGACCTTACTTTCACACCATAGACGTTTTCTCTATCCCCGAGAAAAATAAAAGAAATTCCCGGTAAAAGATAACAAGTTACACCTGCGGGGAGGTCGAGTAACTAGCTAGCTATAACTAGGTAAGAACGTAAAACCTTTGTTCTTTCTCGTCCGAGGGACCGACTCAACGAAAAATTATCTTTTTACTTTTTTGCTGAGTCGCTCCCGGTGCGGACCGCTCGAGCAGGTAGACTGCTGAATATAATAAACGTTTACTTTATGCTATACATGTATACTTTTAGTCGGCGGCGGCGGCGATGGGAGAACGTTCTTGGGTATACATATGGCAACTTTTAAAAGCATTCTCTTGTGGGCTGTGGGTTTGTCTGAGCTTATATTGTAACCGTAGCCTCGGTCGACTATTTAAAACGTGCGCTGTGGGGTATTTAGAGATAATTGTGGTTTCAAATTTAGATTTGTGTTTGACTTCTTTTAGTAAATAAAGAAAGCAAATGCAGGTACTGCAGACATTTAGTAAACATGCCGCTCATTGTTGAAATTTTTTATTTGTACTTATATATATATTACTAATATGTTGTCAAAAATACTATTATGTTTTTACAGCTAAAACGTCCACCGTTAAACATCGTCCTACCTAATGGGGCATAAGGGTTGGCTATTTTATGTTTAGTTTAGAAATTCGTACCCTATACTAACGTATGAACCTCTGGGTGTGGTATAGGAATGGAAGATTATTTGACCCTAACCCAAATCTTTACCAGCAACAAACAAAGTGTTTACAGTTGAAATCTCGATTCTAACTAAGAAGTAATTTTGTCTTTTGGCACTGTTTCGGCCCGCCAAGCATCCAGTAATCATGCCTGCATGATAGTTCTTTACCTGGTTTGGGTAAACCAACTCAATTTATCTCAAGTTACCTAAACAATTTCGATTATAGAAAAGCTACTACTCTGGTAGTAAGTTCCACCCTAGAAGAAAATTTCTAACATTTGTTTACCTTTACTCAACAAAATTCGACAATCAAATAAGTCCATAGAGTTTATTAGGTGACAGTCCAAGAAACATTCACTTGAAAAAAAAACCAGTAAATACTGCTAAGTAGGTATATAATCTGTGGTGCTGCTCCCATTGATCTAACATATGGACATCGGATGATAAATAAAATTATCTGAATTATCATAATTACAGGCACTGTTCCATTATCTTAGGTGTTGTTTACACAAGCAATGAGATAATGGTCAGGTCTACTACTTCACAATATATCATATTGTGAAAATAAAGAACAGCTATCGAAACCAGGTAAAAAAATCTTAGATCGAAACATACAGATTATACAATAATAAAGACTATCAGATATAATTATTTTGTGACATCCAATAAAACATATGACTTAATGAAATAATAAAGGCAATCCATCAAGGAGTTGGGATGGCTTGGGTAGAAGCTGGCGGGAGAAATGCACAAAACACCCCAAGCTGGACGTCAGTGCAGGACATATCGCCCCTAATTAGAATAAGAATAATTATTTTGTGACATCCAATAAAACATATTTAAGGCAAATGTTAAATAATAGTAGTGTTGAAATAATAAAGGCAATCCATACTTGTGAAAACAAGGTGTCACAAATAGATTATATATATTATGAGAAACATTTCTAAATAGCACATCTAAAACTCAGCTTCAAAGAAGCATGCAAATATAAAGAGAGACTTTAAGCAAGGAGACCCAAAGCCCCCAAAGATATTTCAGCTTTTCCATAATTTAGAAGATTTAAATGGGAATATATATCTGGGCCGCTGCTAAATTACCTAAGGTTTGCATATGTCATCATCACAGCTGCAGCTTGCTAATGAATTTTGTATTAGCTAGTAATGTTGAAGGGAGACTTGTATATTGATTCTGAACCTATGTAATAGGTTAAGCAACATCCATTACAGTCATCACTTGGATGGGTGACCACTAATGGCATATACAACAGAGTGCTTCTGCCGTTGGTCCCAGTTGTTATCTTAGGACGGCAGTTGTTATAGCATGGTGGCATTTTGCAAATGTCTGTCTAGCTAGCTTGATTTCTACCTTGACCATAATCCGTCAAATAAACATCTGTCGCCAAGCCCCTAACAGTGTTTTCTGGCAATGGTCTTTGAGGGCCATTCATGTTGATCCTATTATCTCCTTACTTACCATCATGTTAGATTGTGGTCAAAGGCTACATTAATGGTACTAAAATAATAACCTAGAAATTTTTATAACAATACGTTATACACTGTGAGAAAAATGAATTAAATTTAATAAAGATAGAAAAAAATTGGGGATTACTCTCTCACACACATAGATAACCTAACTCAATCCAACTATAGTTTCAACCAGATCCAGTGTTCTTTTTCAAGAGGTGATATATAAAACAATTATTGTACGAAATAACCAGAATGAATATGATTAAAAAGATAAATATTTGACAAGAAACTTAGACCTCACTTATGGTTTATAGAAAGACTTTGAAACCCTTAAAGCAGGTACTAAACAGTTTATAAAAAAAACTCTCCAAGACATATTGAGAATAAGGGCATTGTTAGGATTTTAAGAGTTTTTAAAAAAAGTTTATATCCTAATCTGTAGCTAAAATTTACCATAAAAAATATTCAATATTTAAATATTATAAATTAAACCGGCAAAAAACACTCACATTGGGGATAGAATATGTCAACCCGGGTTTCGAGCTCATCATCAGGGCGAGTGCGCAGCTGCGTCTGCGAGGTCCTGACGGGCACTGTTGGGAGCTTTAATTATAATATTTAAATATGTGTGAAACTCACGAGAATTTAATTTTAAAAATATTCAATAGTTTATTCTAACCATATACAGAAATAAAAAATAATAATTGTACATGTTTTTGTGTGAGAGTACAATCTTTCATCCAAGTTCATTGTTATCTAGAATCATACTACTTTTCTTGATGGATGTTTTAAAATAGCAGTTAGTAAGTACAGAAATGGTTTACATTAAGGACTTCAATATACTCTCATTATTAAATCAGGGCAACTAAGAAAAAGAATGAGTCAAATGGGCAATCCACTACACACATAGACAACAGCAGAGTTTTATTTCATAATAAGCATACAAAGGGGCACCTTAATATCGTAATCTCCACATTAACTAAAGTCTAAGGGTGTGGTTATACTACCAAAAAGAGCATTTCCAAGAAGGATTGAGGTCAGACAGGTGGTAAGCAATAAAATAGAAATTCTTTATAACTTTTCTTATGTATGTTTCATCTTTTGTGTTTTTAGGGAAAACATATTGTAGCTATTCTACATACGAGCAATAAGGGTCAGGAATATGAGTACTCCATTCTTTAGTTTAATCATTTGATCATCACCTATGGTATATTTTGAAAGGCTTTCCCAATATTTGAAATAAGTTTTATTTTAACGTTATTATTGTAAATGCATGCGGTTTCATATTATAGTTTTATTAGACACCAGATCCTGATATAGAATTTATACATATGAAAAGGCTCCAGGTTCTCTTTGAAGCCTGGCTTGTTTATATTTATTTATCTTTATCCAATTAGTAAACTATCACTTACATACAACATTGAGATAAGTTTAACAGATGATTTTACAACATAACAACATAAGATTTTTTTTACCACAAGTGGCATGCAAACCCTCGATCATTAAATTATCTCTAATATTACTGTTATGTTATGACAAGTAATTGTTACAATTACTTACAAGTCAATATAAACAAGTAAGTTTAATCAAGTACCTACATATGAATGAATAAAATTACAGTTATTAGGTATTTATTCAAAATTTTGTCATCATAGTCACAAAAAAAGAAATGTAAATTCACAATAATTATTAAAATTTGTTTTTATTAATAAATATATTTATTTGGATTCCATGATGAAATTTTCTACATTGTATATAATTTCTCTATTAGCCAGTTATTTACTCACAAATTTAGACTTAGAGTGCTGTTAGTCAGGAGAGATAATGATCGAAGAGAACTGAGGATTATTATTAGCACTTGCACCAGGTGTGGGCTTTTGACATTAGCAACCCAGACTTAGGCTTAGTCCAAGAACGTAAATAACGTTTCAGCAAAATTTTGTGAAGGAAAGTTGCAAATTTTTTAAGATACCGTCCAACAATGTCATAAAATTATCATGATGACCAGGTTTTCACTTAGACCATTACTGTAATTTGGTGGGTTAAAGGCATTAGAAAACTTGGCAAAATTAAGGCTATTAAGGTGTAATGCAGCCAGATATTGGCCTTGTATTATATTTGTCAACTGTAAAACAAACAAATTGGCCATGGAAAAAAATAATATTGTTAAAATACAAGCATAAGTAATTGAAACATGTATACTTAATTAAGGTAGTACTTGGTACAATACATAAAAAATCGTCTTTTTTATTTCGTTTCATACAACAAAGCAGTCAGGTTACATTCTAATTTATCGACCCATGTGCGTGCACAGCAGCGATACTCTCCAAAAAATAATTCCCGCAGATCGATAACTTCTCGAATCTCGAAAGTTTCGGAAGAGGCTAGGCTAGGAATGGTTGCCGTGAATGCACAGGATGAGCTCAACGCTCTCGGATGATCGATACTCCATATAAGCCAGTGGAAGCGACGCTATAATGAAGACATTTTATTACCTTCTTTTACGTGACTCCACGGTGCCGCCTTCGCTTGCCAACGCTTACTATACTTATTCACAGCACTTATCATCACAATACAATGAACAGTTTATGACTTATTCTACCATCAAACATTTAAAAAAATCGAAATAAGTTTACAAACTTAAAATTCACAAAAGCGGTGGATTTTGTACAAGCTGGGGTTTAGGGCACGACACAAATCACAAAACAAACCAATAGAAAAAGAGAACAAATAAAAACGTGCGACGCGCATGCGCTTTGCACTGTGTCGGTAAAACAGTTATAAAATGTTATTGACATCCAGGTTGACATCACTAGAGATGTCCTACCGCAAAACTGTCGTTTGTTTAGTCTCTACTCATCAGGTACAATACAGCCGCAGTAGGCCTATGGACCGGAGACATATATTTTATGCCCATAATAATGTTTACTTTTAAGACTCAAATTTGTCTCTTAGATTATATAGTAGAATACAAGGATTATTATATTAACTCAATGCAACTCAAGCGCAATGCTTATCTTAGTAGTGGTTCCATATTTAACCGTTTGGTGTAGAGACATTGGGCTAGGTTCTCTCACAGGTAGTCGAGAGTTCATTGTATGTATTTCGCAAAACTTATCAAAGCACTTGGTCGATGCTACTAGTGATCAAAATGCTGGCACTTATTTGGCTCTACGAATCTTTGCAATCACAGGGGCCATGGCAGCATGCTGCCAACTGATAATGGGCTTAAATTGGACTGCCTGAGAGCCTACAATGGCTTCTAGGTTGTCTAAATAATTTCGTTGCAGTTGCTGTAGTGTTGTCTACAGTTAGTAATAAAAGTATTATTATCTTCCATACCTGTGATTACACGGTAACAGAAAGACGGAAACCTTTCAGTATGTATCTGATCTTCTTTGGTTTATTGGAAATATGTTGCGTTAATTAAAACATAACGGGGATAAAATATGTGAATTCAGAAAAGACTTTCTTCCTAGGTTGTGGGTATAAAAAATAATGTCGCGACACGACACGTATTAGAATCACTTAGTCCTATTAGAAAATCCTGTATAGGTAATGCATTGACAAACTTTGGAAACTTCTTTTGTTGTTGTGAATCTCAAGTGTGAGTGTCAAACAGTCCTCAAACTAAAAATTTATTAGTCTGAACTATTAAGATATAGTCACAATGAGATTGTTATTCACTAGTGCAGATGTGTGTAAAAGTCTTGATTCTCTCAAATGAAAAAAAATATTACTTATCGCTTATATCATTTTACCACTACCTAAACTGATGGTAAGCGATAATGTGATCGAAAATGTTGGGCAGGCTAACCTTGAAATACTGGCTCTCAAGAACAGCTGCAAGAACAAACCATTTGATAATTGATGACCGATTTTCTTCATAAAGGTGACAGCTAGCCAGGCCGGCATTTACAAACAAGTTTCAATTTTATATAAATATCTTATGAAATAGTTGTAGTTCAAACAAATATAAGCTTTTCCTTTCATGTTGTAAGATGATCTCCCTCTGGCCCTATATTATCATAAAACTTTGTATGCAATATTTTATACAGAGTAAAATATTATGCTATCGTAATTAGCAAATTCAATGAAGTGCAAGTGCAAACCTACTTTCAAAACTTCTGAAGCAATCATAGCCAAGTGGTAATAGCTATGGACTGCCGTGCCGCAGGTCTATGGTTCGATCTCCACCGCCAGCTTCACCGGATAACGGATCTGTTATAGGTAGAGGTTAACATCAGGGGGCCTGGAGCTTGTTCCGTCAAAATTCCATTAAAAATAACTTATCAACGAAAACTAACATACATATATTATTACCTATATGCTCAAATTATTATTACAATCTAATTCGCCACAGGGACTTTTGTTTTACGTGGCCAAAGAAGTACGCATCCATAATGTGACTTATGAATGTTATAACTAGGTTCTTATGAAATTTAAAACAATATGGAGATTTTATTATAAAAACTAACGTGGTTTTCACTCATTTTAGTAAATAATACGGGATAACTCACGTGAATCAGTCAGATAGCTCCGACTATAGTTTCAACCACATTCGGTGGTCTTTTTCAAGGAGAGCTCGGGACGCCCGCGTTGACGTCTCGCTTAGCACTGGAGCTATCTGACTGATTCACGTGAGTTATCCCGTATTATTTACTAAAACAATATGGAGACTTATTAATATTGTAAATTATTAAACATCTTTTATAATTCTAAATTAAGTTTTATTTTAACAAGGGTTTCAGACAGCCCAAGCTGATAATGTAATTATTGTGGCTCATATTACGCCATCAACACCAAAATATTATTCATTTAGTCCTGCATGCAATTTACGCAAGTGAAACCAAAACTCTGCTTCCTATTTCATGGGAATGGCATATCTCTAAAATAGATGGTAAAGCAGATTTTTACAGATGCGCCATCTAATGAATACCGCAGTCACGTTTGAAGTTTTATAAATATACGTTAGATGTCACTATTTCCAGTATAACTATGAATTCAAACTTGGGTACGTTGAATATATAGATGTCACTATTTCAAACAAATTTCTAGCTGTCATTGCCCTAACCATTATCACAGATTTATTCTAGATGGCGCTTTTGTGTTGCATGTATAAATCAAAATAAAAAGTGAATTTATTTCATAAAAACGGCCAAGTGCGAGCCAGACTCGTGCACAGAGGGTTCCGTACAAACCTGTAGGTATGTAAACGTTATCATATTTAAATTAATATATGATGTAGGTAACCAGAACTATGCTTTTCGAAATTTTTCCTTTATCTGCGCTATAAGACGTTGCTTCATACCTAATTTCAAGATTCTGAGTTCACGACAAGTAGGTATCCTGAAGGTTTTTAATCTCTTGCGAGTGTCGAAAATATACGGCATAAACGGCTGTACCTTTTGATTGCGTTGACATAGAAGTTTGATTTCTTTACAGCTTCAAAGGACAGTAGACCTCAGTATTTGATATGAATTTCATCTTGATTCCTCCACGCTTTCCTGATAAAAAGGGTCCTGACAGAATACGAAAAACAAAGTGATCCGTTAATAAGGATTCCGTTTTTTCGTTTCGAGGTTCGGAACACTAACAGGTATATTAGGTATAAAGATTTCTCCGTATTAATACAGATTTTCGATGTGAGATACAGATGAGCAATGGATATACAGATTTTTATACAGAATTTTCACATTCTATTGACTTATAATAGCTGTAGTCTACTTAAAAGGGAACATATCTAAATAGGTAAATAACTCACTCAAATGCCGTCCGAAATTATAATATTATATTATGTGGCGTTTTATTTGGCGGTTAATTTATTTAGAAACAAACGTCGTGCATTTTTTTCTTCATTCTGATGCTACAGTAGAGAGAATCTTTTCCTATTTTAATATAATGCAGATAAAATTACGCAATAGACTTATAACAAACACTATTGAACGTCTTTTGCATACAAAGCAACTGATTGGCGAATTTTTTTTCATAGAGATTGATGATAAATTAATGCTGAAAAAAAAGTTAGTATGACTGATTTGTGAAAATTATAAAGATACTAAAGTTAAGTTTTGATTTGATAATTTGTTGTTTTAATTAGGTATCTTTATATTTTAATGCATTAAGTACATATGACAGTTTTCCTAATCTCAATATTACCTAAACTTTTCTCTTGATTTTCAAAAGAAGCAAGACAAAGTAACTAAGCTGCTTATGGTAGGTAAGTAAGTAGGTTCTGTTTTGGTTCTTTTGACCATACAGATGTCATGATAAAAAGGCATACCTACAGATTTTAGCAGTTTCCGCTACAGATAAAAGTTTCAATGCATCTGGTAACACTGATTTATTATTTTGTGTCGGTTGCAACAAGATATTTTTTTTACGAAAGCCTTTATTAGAAAATACGCGTTGAACTTCATACAGTAAGTAGGCACGGCAAATAAAACGAAAGCTTCCGATCGGAAGGCCAAATACATGAAAGATCATATTGATATCTAAAAATATGTTTTTTCTTGACACGTGGAATCGTAAATATGTCAATAAATGTAGCTGTGAATAAATAATCCTAACAAAGCGTATTATATATACTTAGGTACCTGGCGTTGTATTTAGATATGTATGTACATTATTTTATGTATAGATACACTAGCGACCCGACCCGACTTCGCACGGGTGCAATGCTGATACTAAGTATACTACAAAATGTCTTTATATACAACGTTCACAACTTTTATGTTTTTAGACAATACAAACACGTTTTCTTTAGAGGTTACTCTTGAAAGAGCGACTTATAATTGGTGTGTAAAAACACTCAACGCGTAACGTAAAATATAATACTGTAAAGGGCCATATCTATATTAATAAGCATTAATGCTGTATTGCCTAATAAAATCGCTTCGTAAGTAAGCCATTATTTATAGTGAAAAGTAAAGAATAATATATGATTTATTGTGGGTTATCCTTAAGAGATAGACATATACCATTGCAGACCTTTTTAACCGACTTCCAAAAAAGGAGGAGGTTCTCATTTTTTTTTTATGTTTGTTACCTCAGAACCCTGGAATGGGTGAACCGATTTAGAAAATATTTTTTAATTAAAGGTCATGCTTGTCGTTTGTTCCCATTTTAAATTTCATCAAAATCGGTCAAGCTGTTTCTGAGTTACACTAAAATAACTGAAAAATATTTACCTATGTTGATGATATAGTCGTTAACAATGAATCAAAATCGATTCCGTAAGTAGCAAAAAGTCCCGTAAAGTCTGTAAAAAGTGTGCAAAAAATTTTTCTCGCATAAAACAGAACCGACTTCAACACCCAAAAGTGTGAAATAACTTGTCGAAGTCGTTACCATGATAGTTCAAAGTACCAATTATCACAATACTGTGCGCATTGTTTTTGTCGACCTTTTTAAGGTGTATAATACTGTAGTACATTATTTTGATTTATCTTGTAGGGTTCAGACAGAGCGTTTTCAATGTTAGCCCAAAAAAAATTTTGCGCTAATTTGAATTACTCTATCTATTTAAAAAACTGCATCAAAATTTGTTCCGTAATTTTAAAGATCTAAGCATATACTGGGACAGACAGAAGCGAGAAGTGACTTTGTTTTATACTTCCGACAGACAGAAGCGAGAAGTGACTTTGTTTTATACTTCCGACAGACAGAAGCGAGAAGTGACTTTGTTTTATACTTCCGACAGGCAGAAGCGAGAAGTGACTTTGTTTTATACTTCCGACAGACAGAAGCGAGAAGTGACTTTGTTTTATACTTACATTCCGAACGCGACCGTCACTAAGTACACCACATGTCGATTGAATGTTTATCCAAATATACTTAAAACTGTGTTGAAAATAACATTATAAATAACATATTATTCAATTATAAAATTGGTGTTGAAGCAGTTGAAGGGATGTTCAAAGTCCTAATGAACTAATGGCTGAACGAAGCCAATTACCAACAGTGATCTACAATTGTGTGAATGAAACTAATCACGATCAAAGAATTTATTATGGCCGACACTTAAAGTGGCAAAATGAGGGTATAAGTGTTGCCGCGGCGGGATTCGAACCATGGACCTGCTGCGCGGCAGTCGATAGCCAATGCCACTGAGCCATCACTGCTTCAATGATGGCCGATGCCTTTTTTATTTCCTTCATCGGTAAAAAGGTTTTGGGATGTTTGAACTATATTTAATCAAATTTGGTTATCTAAATACGTAGCTATTGAAGAAATTAGTATCTACAAAGATATAAATAAATAAGTAGGTACAGTTAGAAATAAAGCGATTATTCCAGTTTGTGGCGTGTAGGTCACAAATAAGAGAAATAAAAATATATTAAAAAAGTTTGTAAAGTATATATATATGGTGCTATAATAATTCTAAAAGAAAAAAAATGATTTTTGGTTTTTATTTCAGCTTTAAGACTATATTTTAAATCATATGAATAACAATTTAAAAAATATAATATAAATTTTATAAAAGAACATTATCATGTTTTTTGGTTTAATTAGAAACGACAATGTCAACGAAACGCTTCAGAGATAGGCCACCTATTATTAAGGAAAATATAAGTTTTAAAGGTTTTTTAAAAGGCCTTGTACTCTACACAAGTCCATAAAATCTTGTAGATTATCAACCACCGCACCGTTAGGAATATTGTACTACACCCAGACCCAAATCAATTCATAACCTTACGTTTTCAACTGACGTTAAGTAGGTAGGTACGAGTATCAACCTTAGAAAATTACCTCCATTCCGCGTCAAAGGGAGACCAAAAGGGCATGAGGAGGCCGGCTCACTTCCTCGAGTAGCCCTATTAGGTCCAGGGCCCTGGCTTTGTCAGCGGCCGCGTATACTGACGTGTCTTTCAGATAAGAATTGGGTCGGAAATGGCTTCGGGATTTCTTTGAGACATCAAAGGCGACAGGTAAATAGGAGTGAGATTCAATTTGCTGAAATGATTTCGTTGTGTACCGACCAACCTAATTGAGTTCGCGTTGGTTTTGATGTGGTTTCTAGGTGGAATTTTTGTTGTTTTTTAAATGTTACTGAGCGAAGTTAACGTCGGTCAAGGATCATGGCGTATGTATACCGACTTGTAGACCTCGTGGTTCTATGATAACCCATCTTTAATGGTCTTATTTTTATAGATATTGGGTTCATGTGTAACTATCGCACTTGATTACGTAATACCTGAGATTCGAAGAAGTTTTTTACGACAGTTTATTATATATTTTCGTACTTATTGAATTCAATACATTTTTTCCGGTACCAAAACGTAATTTTTCGTATTTTGACGGGAATGATGACGATTGGTATTCCATAACTTGTCAAAATGGTACAAGGAATTTTAAACTCGCGAATAACACGATCATTGATTACGTACTTAGAATAGTTACCGAACCTAGCCACAGAATTTTAAAATCGTTTTTAATATTGAATTTCACAGAGAAGTTTTCACCTTGAGAATCGATCTTCACTCCTTTATACTTCCAAATGCGTAGCCTGACTATCCCGATTTATCTAATGCAATCTACTGGGAACAGTGCCAGTCTCTAAATTGGTACTGATTTTTTTTACTGATACTGTGACTCCCGTCCACATTGTGATTCCCTAGGAGGACACATTACAGACATGTTAATAAATTTTATTTATGAACACAAAATGCAAATCTTCTATGTTTAATCTTCATTACAGTAAAATTGATGAACAGAAAATCGTTACAATAAACTGAACAGTTATTAGTTTTTTTAAGTACGTCATCTTAATGCCTAGTCAAACTTTAGACCATTATCTCTACCGATAGTAAGCTATGATTATTCAGGTTAACCTAAAAATACTGGCTTTTAACTTTTAAGATAACCGGACAATACCGTTAGTTTGGCACCAGATTTTTTACTAGCCAAGCACTTATTCAAAATGCCCCTTTCTCAGTGTAAGAAAGACAAGCCAATAATTCAACAAATATACTAGTTGTCGCATATATAACATTTGTTGCAATGAAAAAGTTTTATAGCTATCCGAAAAAGATGGTATGACCCTTAAATTTCATGCATATGTTTCGTGAGTTTACGAGCATCTCGAATCTCCAGTCAATATAGGAGGAACTCAATTTCACACTAAATTAACAAAGGAAGGATCAGTTTCCATGTATTATCTATAAAATATTTACAATAACTTGTCCTTCTCGGTGGGTTGAATCAGACGGCGCTGGTTAGAATACTGTCAGTCGCCATCCAGACATTGTCTTATATTCTTATATTCGTATTAATTCCTCATATGGAGATGATGGCGTTGTATTATAAATTTTAAATGCTAGCTTTACACCGCGGTGTCATCTGTGCTTAAGTACCTAGTTGAAGATGTAAATGGTCAAAGATTGAATTTAGATTGCAATGCGAACTCACGTTGAAGGACATCTAACGGAACGTAGGTGCTTGGTGACAGATTTCCTACTTGATTGAAGTAAATATAGTCCAACTTATCTGTATTAGGTATCAATTAAACATTCAAAAGGGAATCTACAATCAATATTATTTATCTCTCAACTTAATAGTAATATTCATATACAGAGGTAATATGATATTGATGATTTAAAATCTCTTATCCTCACTGAAAAGCAATTTAATTACAAAGATGCTAACACAAACATCAGTTTCAGATGCCTTCGGATGACCTGGATACCGCGGCTGAGGCTCGGAGGGAAGGGAGCAATCGATGCGTTACCATGGCAACCGAAACGTCTGCTGAGGAGCCTGCCTCTACTGTCCCTTTCTGTCTCGCTTTGATATCATATCACATGATGCGCACCTTCGAAAGGTCTCAAGAATCCTATATCTTTAACGTAACGTCAAATCTGTTACAAACACATTAAAGTCGTTTCTGGACTGTTAGGTATAAAATCAGGAAGTCATTTCGGAAGTGTAGCATCTTGATGCGATATAATATAAGGAAGAAACGGCTTCTTGGAGCTATAAAGTCAAAAGCACCAACTAAGGCTCCCAGAAATCAATTTTCAGGAACGTGATTTTAGGTCGTCAATGGATTGTTGTCTTTTATATGTGTGCGTATGTTTCCATGTGTTGGTGACACTGTGGGTGGCTTAACAAGATATTTGGGGTTTGTTAGGAGTCTGTTAACATCTGGCCCCTCTAATTTATAGGAAGGGTAAAGTCTGCTTTCCGTTTAAGGTGTAGTAATTAATAATTTATTTTTGTTCCTGATTGTTTGAGGTTTGGGAAACCCGGCGGATGAGGGTTGTATTGTATTTTGGTTTTGTGAAGAGATTCAAATTATCCTAACGTTCAAATGAATCTGAAATAATTTGATTGGATAGATAATGTAATAGATTTTTGGTATTTGCTTGGAATCGCCTAAGCCACTAAGCATTTGACCGCTACATTTCTTTTCGTATATTTCTTCTTCTAACTTTCACATCCAATTGTAATTTTAATTGGTTTAGTGGTAGAAGCTTCAGAACATATATTAGTATATATATTCGAAGCCTCTATGAATCACGATAATCCATATGTGAGAATGCTATATAGTATTAAACTAGCTTTCCGGGCGCGGCTCCGCCCGCGCGTATGTCGGTTATCGCGCGAAAACATTAACCTCTTTTTGCACAGTCGGATAAAAACTATCCTATGTTTTTTCCCGGGTCTCAAACTATCTCCATACCAAATTTCATTCAAATCGGTCCAGTAGTTTTGGCGTGAAAGCGTAACAGACAGACAGACAGACAGACAGACAGACAGACAGAGTTACTTTCGCATTTATAATATTAGTACTGATTGATGAAACAAAATAATAAACATTTGCTAAGGAATTGTAATTAGATTCAATTATAAGTAATCTTTATAAGTAAACTGACACTTTTTAATGTTTTCTTAGAAAAAGTAGAAAGTAAACTACGCTATTCCTTTAAAAATATTATAATAATACTACGTGTTGGGCAAGAGATACTTTCTTGATTTAAGTGATACCTGGATAAGACAGTAGTTAATATCCGGATGGTTGAACATATACAAGAGATCTGTATAATAAGTGAATCTTTTTTTTTATTGTGATGGAACAAGCTCGAGGCCCACCTGATGTTAAGCGGACTAACCATCTGCCTATAACAGATACATTTCATTACAAGTCACGAATTGCACTGCGCCCATCACCTTGAGACATATTTGTTAAGTCTCATCTACCTGTAAATTCACTGGCTCTCAAGGACTGCTGCCGGAACACACCGTTAGATGCTTGGCGACAGATTTTCTACTTGAGGGTGGTCGCTAGCCTAGGCAATCGCAAAATGCCCTTCCACCATGCGGTGAAGCTCATTTTCTAATTTCGATTCGCGGCGGGATTCGAACCATGGACCTGCCACTGAGCCATCACTTCTTCAAATCTATTACAATGTTGTCGTAGATTTATTATTACACATAGTAATTAAACAACTTAAAAACGGTTACAATTAAGAAACGGTTTAAATCGCGTATATTTATCATTATTTTTTTCCACTTTATCGTGGTTTCGGGGTGACTAAAAACTTTAATTACTGTATGTATATATTTTTCTATCTGTTTGCAACAGGAAGGCCGGTTAGCTGATCCGGCCTTCCTGTTGTACTAATACTAATGCTCTTGCATTAGTGTGACTTCTATATAGGCCCGATTGATACTACTTCTTAAACGTAGACCTCCTCGGTTATATATTGTTCAAAACCATTTTAATTTCTACGAGCGACGTCGAGATATATTCAAAATCATAGTATGAAACCGGCTTAAATTACATTTCGGCGCCAAAATATTACGTCTCGTAATAATAATCTCGTAACTACTTTTAAAACTAATTGAACTAAGAAGCTGTATGTTTTGCATATTCGTAAACAACAAGTCATAAGTTATGTAATTAATACAAAAATAAAAGATAAGAAAAAAATATTTTTAAAAAGTATCTTAAGAAAACATTAAATAATATTTAAATACAACACTTTAAAAAGTATAGAAATATAGTCAATGTATTGTCAAGATCTCCTGAAGATGCTTCGTGTAGAAGCGAAACTAGTCGGATATTCTACCGGTTAGGCTGCGTGATGTTTGTTATATCACGTAGATAACAGGAAAAGTCACTAGATATATAAGTATATTTCTATACTTTTTTACGTTTTCTTAAGATACTTTTAAAAAATATTTGTTATTATCAAATATGGATTTTGCGCAAAGTAACGCCTGAATCTATTCATTATAAAAGATAAGGGTTAAAAAGATTCTGAATAATATTTTTTTATAAATTATATACACTGTAACGGCTTTATCGGCTTTACTGCTGAAAAGAATATTATGCGTTATTATAAGAATAGCGATAGTCTTTATATAAATGCTACGAATTGAGTTCCTGAAGCCAACTAAAAACAAAAGGATCATCAGCTGTATTTAGTGTGTGCAATCACTGTAATCAGGCTTAAGAATATAAAGACTGTTAATTATCCTCTTCTAAAATGTCGAAAAAGGCGACATGTGATGTAGGTTTGGTTCTTACGTCAACGTAAGTGGGGTGTTGCTAACTATTGGGCTCATTACCGTATTCACCATTGAACAATTCAAATATATATGGCTAATATACCTACCATCAACGAGAGCATTTCCAAGCAGACACTAGACAGGCGGCCATAAAAACGTAGCCAAAATTGAATGTACCTACTTATGTCGCTGAGCTGCCCTATGTTTCGTTATTGAATATGATGATGATGACAATATTGATGCTCATTGGCTATTTGGCGCATCCTAGATACTGAGAACAATAGAAGTTTCATGGGTAAACATTCATAAATGGACGATATCGTGCACGCAGATGCCAAGGTGTTAAGGCATACTGGCCCTTAAGAACATCTGCCTAAACACACAGTTACGAGTTTGGCAACAGATTTGCTACATAAGAGTGGCAGATATTTAGGCGGGCATTCACAAAATTTACTACCTCTATGGGGTGAACAAGCCCACGGTGGGACTCGAATCATGGGTCCCCTGCGCAGCAACCAGCCTTTGCTACTGGGCCGTCAGTGCTTCAATACGTAGCCACACGCTTGTAAACATAGGTGAGATTATAGTCTAAAGTGAATTAAAAAAAACCGTGTTTAGAATTGGACGGCACTGGAGCAAGAGACATTTTTTATTGTAACGCTTATTATGATAGGCGGGCTTGCTATTGCTATTTTAACGCCATAATTATCATGAAAAAAATAATTATTAAAAATTCTAAGTACGGAAGTTGGCATAATGAATAGATTCAAGCATTACTTTGCAGAAATCCATATTTAATAATAATAAATATTTTAAAAGTATTTTAAGAAAACATCAAATTAACACTTTCATAAAACACCTAAAAAATATAAGACGAGGTCTTGACACTACGAGCGTAAGATCGATCTAGTCTCGATCTAATCTCGATCGTGCGCTTGTAGAGTCAAGACCTCCTGAGGATGCTTCGTGTAGAAGGGAAACGTGTCGAAAATTCTTCCGATTTGACTGCGTGACTTTTCTGACGTCCCGTCAGCTTAATAGGAAATTAGACGGAACTGTCAACAGATATTTTTTTAGTGTTATATTAAGTCACCAACCAGTAAATACTCGTCTCAGTATCACTACATAACCAAACCTACTTATCCTCATTAAAATCGACAACGCCATCAAGGCATGTTTTCTTTTTGAATATGCATAGTCAAATACTCCCCCTGCCATTCCATACATTAATCACTCATAAAAAAGACAAAGTGAGTCCTGACTCGGCTGGTATCTACCATCGGCCTTATGCTTTCATTAAAACTAAGGCTTCTAATGACTTTGAGGTCGTGTGTCACGGAACACGCTAATATTTATGTAAATTGCAGAGAATATGATTAGTCGCCGTCGCCTCCCCTCCTGATAATCATATTTACGGTTTCCCCCCCATTTCTCCCTACCGCAAGGAGTGTGGGGAAGAGGTGAAGCGAGGCCTCAGGCTTTCGTTGTTAAGAGGATAACACCCTACCGCGCTTTATTCACACAAATTTTATTTTTGAAATTGTGTATAGAGCTGATCATAAGGAAACTCTGGTTTATTTGTTTTCAGGGAGTTAAAAAAATCTTAAAATTAAACACGCTATATTCTTGGCTCGATATTAGAAGACCACAATGGAAACACCAGGAATATCAACCCAGTAAACATTTGAGTAAGTACAGCATTCCATGCGAAGCTTGAAAAGCAGTAAAACTTATTGTTTTTGCACTTGTATTTTTTTATATTCACATTAGCGGCCCGCCCCGGATTAAAAGATTACAAATTGAAACAAATAAAAGAGTAGTAATTATATAATATCCATACTTTGTTTCAATATTAGGTTAGTATGTTACCGGTTCAAATATTACACAGCATCAAAAGCGACACATGAAAACTAAAAACACTTAGCTCATTTTTGTCATGGTTGTGAAACAAAAATATGATAAAGATTGTTATTGCTGTATTCGCACGGACTTGCATGATTCCTGCCAACCATGAACAACCAAATAAAGCGGCATAGCTCTTGCCAGCTTGTTGTTGATAATATATAAAGACACTTGAAGGCTAGGCACGTTTGAAATTTTAAGTTATATTCCTTGTTTTTCCTCTTTGGTCTTCTATAAGGACAATTCCGGTGATTAACAAATCATGCACAAAGAAATAAAAACCTTTGCTATGCAACAGACGATTGTTTTTCTCATACTGATAAAAGGTATCTTGTAAATATGTACTTGTAACATCTCTAAATTAACTTAATCTCCTAATCCACCACGGGGTTGGGATTTCTACGTCGAACGCTGTTTCAATCTGGTACGGAAATATCAGGAGGGAAAATTGTCAAGATATAAGCAAGATAATTATTAAACTTATTTTAATAAAAATATATTTTAAATGTATTTATTAACTGTACTTTTAAAGGTGGATTGCGTCAAAAACGTAACAGTTCGAGATATAGGTAAGATGCAGCGATTCTTAAAAAATTGAAGTAGATACGTATACGAATGTAGATGAACAGTGGGAAATTGTGAAATAAGGTTTTAATATAATGAAAGAGGATAACTTCGACACAACAGGAGTCTATCGGTAGGTGATCCTATTTAAGTTTTTCATTATCTTCTATCACATTATCGGTAACTAGTAAGTGACATAGATGTCAAAGGATAGTTTTCTCATTTATAAAAAAAAACCATTGCTTCTCCTTACCAAATTTCAAGGGAATACGTTCAACATACGAAATATATGAAGGTGTCTAAAAAGACTGAACTGGAGATGCACCCTTTTTTTCTTTCTTACTGGTATGTATATAGATACTTCCTGATATGCTTAAACAATCCTCTTAACACCACTTAAATAAACTTTATCAAGACTTTGTGCGTTGCTACTCTGATGTTCACAAATATTTGTAGACGACGGTTATGTAATTGTAAGAATCCCTATCAACGCGAAGTTGCCAATGTTTGGGTGGGTTTATTCCAGAGAATCTTACTCTATTACATTATTATACAAAAGGTTTTATAACAATAGGCTGTAATGTAATTGTGCCGTTTGAAGATTGCCTACAGAAGTAAGTTGACCAATACTTTGCTGAACAATTAGGTAGAAACTGTTGTTATGTTATTCAAGGAAATTAGCCGAAGAAAGTCACCGACACAGCTTTCCGAATTTTCAGGTTTAAGTGGCAATTGACAGAACACATAGCTCGATAGATGACGCAGCTATCATGATCTTATGAGGACGCCTACGCAATTAACTTTTCATGATCTATGCAGAATTTCAAAAAGCTACAACTTTCGGGCACTTTTTTCTCGCAGGGGTCAGTACAGCTTGTGCTCTGTGCTTGATTTTGTTGTTTGGTTTTCTGGAATCTGCAAGAAAGGATCTATAGCTGCAATGTACTGAAAGATGTACTCACACATCTAGGCGGACCGATGCTATTGTGAGAGTGGCTAGAAATCGATGGTTGGTGTTTGAAGTGGGAGGTAAATGTATAATTGTTCTACTGTGAACATTTTATCTTCCTTCCTTCAGAGTGAAAGAAATAAGCAAATCTTTATATTTTCTAGATCATGAAAAAACCTTTTCAGTACTAAGGACTTACTTAAAATGAATTTAGAATGTTTACCTTTTTTACCAACTTTGTTTCCACCCACATATATATATATATATATATATATATATGTCGGGGATTCAAACGGATTAGACTTCAAGTCATCCAAAACCGTTTTCTTCGTAATGCAACCGGCGCCCCGTGGTATATCCGGAACACCAAGTTGCACTGCGACTTAAACCTTCCCTCTCTAGCGCAGTTCGAGCGCCCCACCACCCGAACCCATTGGTTGTCCAGGCATCGAACTACTCAACTGCCTCTTCTATCCCATTTTTCAAACCCCCCCGTCGCCGACCACGGCAGGTATTAGACGACCCGGATGACCCCATCGCAGCCATTACGTTGGCAGCTTTAGCGTTATCCGCAAGTCGTCGAGGTAAAATCCCCAGGTGTGAGGTAATTAGAGGTCACACAATCAAACACCGAGCTCGCCGGCGAGCTCGAGGCAAAAACAAGGTCACGATAAATTGCTCTCCAAATAGTCAAAGAGTATTATTCAGTAGGGCCCAATTGTGCAACACTGCAGTTGCACAGAGGCATTTTGCTCCGATGCCCCCCATGTCTCTCGACAGCGAGACAAGCCGAGGTCCGAACCACAGTGGTGCCCTTGAGCTCGCTGTCAACCCCTCCTATAGTAGCGGCACGTTTTCGGCGTCCGCAGGAGACGGAGGTAGAAAGCGCTTTTCGCCTTCTACGCCCGTCTCGGGAGAAGTGCCTTCGGCACTTCTCCCTCCCGGGCTATTGTAGGGCCAGGCCCTCGCCCAAAACCCGGTGGAGCTGGACGACCGCACAGGCGGTAGCCAGCATCTCTGTCCTCCCTAAACAAACAAACAACGGATTAGAGTCCACATGACATCGTTGTCGGCGTCGGCCATATTGAGAAAATCATCGGGGTGATCACGTATCTTCTGTAGCAATGAAATGCTGATTGCAACAATCAAAAATGACAGTTTTGACAGATCTTGTATCAATGAAAAAAACAGATAGGTAACAGACCTTCTTGTGCCCAAACGTTAGTCGCCGACCGTTTTTTTCTTTAATACCTGAGACGATAACTGGCATATACATTGATCGATTTAAAATTTCGTAATATCCATTCTACTATCTATAGCGTTGTAATAACATAGTATATATACAGGTTGAACTCCCATGGTCAGTATTTCCTTTGATTTCATATTATTATTATTCTAAAATCTAATTTAATGTTTGAAATCTAAGTAGATCAAAATTGAAGTTAATATTGCCATTTATTTTAAAATACAAGTAATAATTTCTTCTTCCTAAACACAATTTAGCCCAAAATATATCTTCCTCCACACAGCTTCAATTCTAGTGTCTAATGGCCAATCTACACTTTGGATACTGCAACACGTTTCACGTTTCATAAATGAAGTCATGAGCGTGAAAAAAATAAGTTTCTCCTCTCTCCGAATACTAAAAATAATAATAATAATAATAAATTACTACTTGTATTTTAAAATCTATGCCAGTATAAACTTAAGTTTTATTTATTTATTTATTTCTTAGGAAGACCAACAGTATAAAAATATCTTATATATAACTAATAACAACAGATAACCAATTATAGGTCCTCACGGATAGCTATCTTATAAATGACATTCAAATAATGAACACTAGGTTACAGCTTAGTCTTTTTATGTTTAGACTGCTGCTTATGACAAAATTCAAACATTTAGTTGAAGAACTCTCTGCTACAACCGCCTAGCCGATGCAATGCTTGTACAAAATAAGTCTAGGCCAACTCTCTTGTTTATCTCATTAAAATTTCTGCTCACACGTAACAGGTAAGAATTTTGCCTTTATTTGTTTTATTTAGATTTTAGAATAATAATAATATGAAAGAAAAGGAAATACTGACCATGGGAGTACAGCCTGTATATATACTATATATTTACAAAATCTTTAGTAGAATGGATAGTACGAAATTTTGATTCGATCAATGTATATGCCAGTTATCGTCTCAGGTATAAAAGAAAAAAAACGGTCGGCGACTAACGTTCCGACGCATGAAGGTCTGTTACCTATCTGTCTTACAAAATTTGTCAAAACTGGCAGTTTTATTGTTGCAATCAACAGTTCATAGCTACAAAAGATACATGATAGCCCTGCATAAGTCAGTGCGCACACCCGGCGCAGGCGCTGTCTCGAAGGCAAGTGAACCTTGATCGAACGCACTACTGACAGATATGACGTTGACAGTCAGATATGACGTTGACACTGACAGATATGACGTTGACACTGACAGCCCTGTGCCAAAGACAGTCATCAACTTGTGCTATCTGTGACATTCGCTCGGTGTTCCCATTCAAATAAATCAAAGAAATACTGAAATAAGTAACGTTGTACCTTCTTGAGAATTATTAACTCTGACATTTATATATATATATATATATATTACATACTGTACATAAATATTGAATTGATATTGCAGGCGCTTTTCCGGCTGGATCCAAGGCATGCTCGTTTCGCTCGCTCGGCACGCGCGTTGTTGAGGAAACCGGAAACCTAAAACCTTTGATCTGCAGTTCGACCTGCTTCTTGTTGTTGGGGTAGAGGCAGCCGACGGCTCACTTAGTTTTTCTGCTTCGTCAGCAACGAGAGTGAATCTTCATCTTCCTTCTCTACGAAAGTGGGTCCTCTCGTTCTGTAAGCAGGATGTCAGACGGCAAAGCTTACATAATAGGTTCGCCAAATTCCAAATTAAAAATAAATGTTATAAAAGTTGTTCACAATAAGTATAATGAATAAGTGGCTAGTAAGTTCATTCATATAACACAAGTCATAATTAACTTCTTTGATATCGACCTGAAATGCTTAGAAACTGCAAAGTATTTTGAAATAGTATTTACTGAAAGTGTTTTGGAAATACTTACCTATTTTGAATACTCTTTTAAAGGTTAAATGTCTGTACCTTTGTAACTGTATATATGTAGTCGGTCGAAATGTTCACAGATTGCGTTAGTATGGCGAGTTACCTATCAAAAAATTGCACTTGGCATGCGTCTTGGGGATTGCAGATCAGCGTAACATCGCAGTATCAGAGTATCTTCAGAAGGCGCTGCTGTCTACCTTCTTTCTGGTATGTTTTCTTCCACCGCTTCTAACGACGGCTATAGGAAGATATGCAATTCTAGCCTGGCACCCCAAGAGGCAGACACGCACCCCACGAGGCCCAAGCTATAATAAATAATATATAAACAAACAAAACCGGTTTAATGAATAAAGAATACCTACCTAATATATTTTTGGTACAAACAAACAACTACTTATTTTTATTTTTATTACAGGTGGTCTAGCCCTTGGCCTCTTTCTCACCTCATGACAAGTGATGATGCGATTAAATATGTTATTTTGGCTATCATAGCATAACTGGCTTACAAGAACACACACTTAGGTGCTTGGCGACAGATTTTCTAATTGAGAGTGGTAGCTAGCCAGCCAATACCACGATACTATAACAACTGCAATCCTGAGAACACCACCGGGATCGATGAAGGCTCAACGTGCCCTCCGAAGCATGGAAGCACTCAATACTAAATGCCACTCGCGGTCACCCATCCAACATTTTGCGAATGCCCGCCTGGCTAGCTGCCACCTTCAAGTAGAATATATATCTCAAAGCACTTAACAGTGTGCTCCGGCAGCAGTCCTTGAGAGCCAGAAAAGTTACAGGCACATGAGACTTAACAACTGTATGTCTCAATGTGACGGGCGCAGTGCAATTCGTCACATGACTAAATACATCTGTTATAGGCAGAGGTCAATCCGCTTAACATCAGGTTAGCCTCGCGCTTGTTTCGTCACAATCACATCACATAAAAAGGTAATCATCTGATTACGTTAACTTCTTTCAACTTTTCCATCAATTTCGCTGTCATTAATATTTAATCGTCCGTTAAATTGTTGGTTCATTCTTCAATAAAGAAACCCAAAAAGGTGAATTTTATTGGACTTTCCATATAATTCTAAGAAGGGAAATTTCGACGACCTTCCAATCCATCAATCATTTCGAAATCTTTATCAAACCTACTTCAGGTCCTTCTTAGTAATAAAAGTTTATGTACCTATTTCTTTGTAAAGGCCTACCTATAGTGTTAGGTATTTGGAACCAAAAAATATAATGGTTCCAGGTTACGTATAATTTATTTGATAAGATGATAGTTTTTAGGTGTTTATTTCTCTTGAAAATATATGCAAATAATAATTGAAGTCTTCATCGTTTAACTTGTGTAACTATCGGTAAAGGTATTTAACGAATGCGCAATGTCTTTAGGTGTGGCATAGCATTGTCCACCTAATTAATTTAATTCTTGGAATAACTTCGGTATGGCGAAAGTCGAGGTTGCTTACCTATAATCTCAACCTAAGTGTAAATAAAGTTTAATGTAAGTCATTCGTGTTTCAGGTTAAGCGTTGATGTGTAAAGGTAATAAAGAGGGTGCTCGAACTGCTCGAGCAGTAGGTAGGTGGGCAGGCGACAAGGAAGGACCATGTCGACGGTTCAAGTGACAGTCGGCGGCCGAGGCCCAAGGCGAGACAGCGCGGTCACTATCGCGTTTCCCGCGTGAAAATCGCTTTCCCCGTTGTGGTGCGGTAGAGCACGTGAACGCAGTGTCCCGGCGGCCGCTCGCGTGACACGCCGCGCTCTCGCCCACGGCACAAGGCATACGTCCATCTATCGTCCACCGTCCACCCACCCATCCCACAGGACGCGGGACGTATGCTCCCGACGCCTTCCCGCGCGCCACTGCCGCCCGCGCCCACCTCTCGCGCCCAAATAATTCCATTTTCAAAAACTTTTCTGACATTCGTCACTGTGTCATCGATCGCGGTAAATAATTGAGGAGACTGTCCTGTTCACGGTGGAGGCGATGCGGCTTAAGGCGGTCGCGAGACGTCTCGACGCGCAAGGTGAGTCTCTGAAATTGAAAACTAGCCACATACAACTTTTTTACAACTGTCAAACTATTAAAAACAATTGAGTTAGACCAGTTAGATTGAAAAACTGTTTACGATTGCAACTTTTCTTTGTCTTTTTATTTGTTTGAAGATGGACAGTGTGATCTTAATCTGAAAGCTGTAAACGAAGATGCGCAGTAGGTAGATACGGACAGTGCGATGCGCCGATCGCTCGCTGCGATTGGTCGACGCTTCCCCCGCCTGACAAGATAGCGAGGGACATCCTCCGTACGATGCTATACCAAATCGAACCTTATCTAACATACACAAAGTATACTTTTCTTTGTGTTTGCGTCAGGAGGGATGTTCCCTCCGTTGTCATTTGTCATTGGATGAGCACGGAGGCTTTTCATTATGTGCTTTAAATAGAATACCTTCTTTTATTACGTGGATGCCTACCAACATTTATTTACTAGATAGTTAAGAACTGAAAGTTTTATAGAATTAGAAGTAAATCATTTTTAAATTTGTAATAAATAGATTTATGATTTTCTACTGTAGGTATATAATGATAGAGATAGTACTAATAACTGGTTAATTGACGATAAAAGCAGAGATGGTGTGATAAAACCTACCTTATTTAATTTTTTTTTAAATACGTACTTTAGTGTCAGCGTTTGAAAACGATCACTTATCTCAATTTTAATAAACAATCCCTTATTAAAAAATTTTAACAAAAAATGGAACCGACTTCAACACCCAAAAGTGTGAAATAACTTGTTGAAGTCGGTACCATGATGGTTCAAAAGTAGCTATTATCACAATATTGCGCATGGTACCGACTTCGACAAGTTATTTCACACTTTTGGGTGTTGAAGTCGGTTCCATTTTTTGTTAAAATTTTTTTTCAATCTTTTTAGTGTAACTCAAAAACGGCTTGACCGATTTTGATGAAATTTAAAATGGGACCAAACGACAAGCATCAGCTTTCAAACAAAAAAAGAATTTTCAAAATCGGTTCACCCAGTCAAGAGATCTGAGGTAACAAACATAAAAAAAAAAAAAAAAATACAGACGTATTGAGAACCTCCTCCTTTTTTGGAAGTCGGTTAAAAAGTACTAAAATTAAATGTAGTATTTTAATATAAATAAGCAATAATACCTTCCTATTTACATTTCCTTAAAGCAATAGAAAATCTACCTACCTACATCTTAAATTCGTCTGCAGCTGTATTTCGTAATAGCTACGAGTACCTGCCTAGGTAAGTAGGTGGTTCTATATATTTATAAACAAACCTTATCAACACCGAGACACATTTTTCAAAACATCGGTTGCACAACGTACGCAATCATCGCAGTTTACGATTTGGTTTATATCCTACATATATTGCGAATATACTATGACAGAAATTGAATGTTTTATTTTACGACGCGACGGCGAAAAGTCTTTAGATTTTGAAACAAAATGTTTTAGGTATTTAATAGACAAGTTAGGTTTTATTTCATAGATTTGAAGACACTATAACAGTGTCTCCTGGACCTTAATATCAAGCGGCAAACCGGGGCAAAGACTAGGAGGTTATACCTGTTTTGGAATAAGAAAAAAAATCTTATCATAGTTGGATTTTAGGCACAGTTTTATTTTATTTTATAGGAGCAGTTTGTTATATTCCAATCTCCCTTGAAACCAGTTTTAAGTTGAGTTCCGGGAGAGTTACCCAGTTATATTTTTAACAATGAGAACTATGTTTTTTTTTTAATAGCAGATTTAAAGAGGATGACCTACTGTCCAGTAAGTAAATTACATACTTACTTACTGGGCAGTTATGAATAAGTCTCCGGTAAAGTTCACTTTCTGGATACTGTTTTAGAGATGTTATGGCAACATTACATAGCATTTTTGAGAAAAGATACACTCACACTTTTTTTTCTTTATTACGAACAAATTAAAGGGTATCGTTTTTATTCATTAGTTTATGCGTGACACATATTTTCCTGGCCAACTTGTATAAGTGGTCCAGAAAAATTAAAACTAGTATTAGTGATAGTGATACGATTCTTTAATAGTACATTATGATATCAGTGCGCAAAGGCTCGATATTATAAGTTCAAGCCGATGGTATACAATAATTTTATGCGGAAGCGTAGGCGAGGGCTATAATAGATTAAGCTAAGATTGGAATAATAAATGTAGCACCAGTGTCATTATGCCTACTTTCAAACACTTATGAGTAAAACTTTAATATTTCATTAAATAACGAAACATAAAAATAATATTTAAAAAAATATAAAATTAAACTTTGGAACATTTGGACTTTGGAAATATCTCACTGGCATAGTGCAAACAGTAAAACGGTTAAGTGATTCGTATGTCTTTAGCTCCAAAGGTGATAGATAATTCCTGGGTTTGTTTTTTTCTAAAGAAACTGAATAAATAACAAATATATCCATCCATTTTTGTCCATCTACTAGCAACATAATAAAACTAAATTTAAGAAGAGAAAAACGCGAAAATAATAACATTTCGTTAAAGGTAACGCCTACGTAACAGCTAGCTTTTACAAAGAGCAAACTGAAAGTTCTGCGCTCCTTGCCGCTTTTATATGTTTGAATTTCGTTATTATATTTGTTGAATGTTATATATTTTTTTAAACTTAAGAAACTCATTTATTGACTAAAATATAGACGGAAATATGACGTAAATTTGCGTGTCAATTGTTTTTATATCACAATTTGAAGTTCATCGTCATATTTATATAAAAATGAAATTAACGTGAAAGGATTTCAGGTGAATGATTTATTATGATTTTACGTTCACTGACTCCGCAAGAGTGTCATCTCGTCAACAAAATGCTTTTAAAATATATATGAATTAAACATTTTATATCCCTCGCCCCTTTTAGGTAACAATTGTAAGTTTTATACGTTTTGAATCACCAACACCTATATCTTATAACAAAATAAAAAATTAACAAGAAAAAACCAACTTCATACATGAACTAAGTATTATTAGGGATAAATCAAATACTACTCGTTAAATCGCACATGACAAGCACTAGCTTTCGAATATAAAAAAATATCATTATCGGTACACTCCGTAAAGAGTTATGAGGTAATCCACAAAAAACAGTCGAATGGAGAACCTGCTCTTTTTTTGAAGTCAGTTAAAAAAAACACTTAAATTAACAATGCATGTTTCTATATATTGTGTTGGCTTTATATTTGTTACGTCTGTGAACCCTCATGCCAATTAATCTCATAAATTAAATAATTTAGACTCACCCAGCACTTAGATTTATGAAATTTGATCCCCAATTTCCAATATTTTACTTTTGCACTTTATATTGTCAAAGACAAAATTCATTACAGTGTCTTTAAAATTTAAACTTGAATTTATATTTATCATCAATAATCAAAACTGCACTTACGAAACAAAATAATGCATCTACCCAAAAGTATTATTCATGCAATTGCATTACACGTTACAAAAAATATTTAAGAAGGCTTTCCTTATATCTCGATAAGATGCTGAATGAAGTTAAAAAAAGATATGGGAAAATAATAGCTAACTCAGAACTATATAGTACATGTTTTGTCAATAATAATTTTAAACATAATACATTGTTTTATTATAAGTAACACATAAACAGAAGGAAGAGGTGTTTAACAAAAAAAAATATCCCCTACGCTCAGGTCTATTTTCGCTCAAAATTTTGGGTCCCGCATTTGTATCTTCCAGGAGTGTCGTTGACAATAGTTAAGTTGTCGTTGACAGAAGTTATTTAAGACAAAATTATGTAAAAACCTATATAAATTATAACTCATAATACTTTGTATAGATGAATTTAGAACTTATTTTTCTAATTAACATTTGCAAAAGGTTCGTAGAGACAGCTACGACGCGCGAATGATTCGTAGATACTAGAACTCGTTCTTCTAATTAACATTCGTAGATAGTTCGTAGAAATAGCTACGATGATCCAATGATTCGTAGAATTATCTATCTCCTACGCGCTAGAATGTGAATTACTTTACGAAACGAACTACGAATAATTATTATTCGTAGGAAGAAACCAATGATATACTAATTAATACAAGTATTCATATATTATGTGGCTAATGAAAATATATATTCCTTATTCATGTTTTATATAACCGGCTGTACTCACGCGTATTGGTCGAGATTGTCGACATATCATCAATCATCTTATATAATGACATATATTGCTGATGTCATCATCTTCATGCCCTTTTACTTCATAAGTGGGATCGGTATTCTGAAACATTTTTTCTTATACTAACCACACTCTAGTGTTAGCGTGATGATGACAAACTTGAATATATTTCCTAAATTTACGAAATATTCGGTATTTTCGTACGTCTTTTTTCTTTATTTTATATTTAAAGAATTTTATAAATTGAGATTACATACAATTTTATCAAATTGTATTGCCCCGTAACGAACAAATTCCTAAATCTAATAGCATATCAACTAGATACTTACAAACCATATTTGTTAGGATGCTGGAAGGTTTTAGCGGTTGTCTGATGTGTAAGAAGTTTGTCTTCTAGGTGTCCATATGAAAACGAAAATCTGTGTTAAGTATATGAGTAGGTATAGCTTTCGGACCGAAATTTGTAAGGAAGTACAATAAAAAGATATATAACAATTTAATAAAACTTGAGTATTGTTAGTAACACCTTCTATTTATCATATCAACACAAAATTGAGTATTCTGTTATCACTTATAATCAACGGCGACGGGCGCAGTGCAATTCGAGCCTCGTGACGAAATGCATTTGTTATAGGCAGAAGTTAGTCCGCTTAACGTCAGGGCGGCCTCGAGCTTGTTCCGTCACAATAACATAAAAAAGGTACATGAGTATATTATACTATCAAATATCATAGTAGATAGTAGTAGACTGATACAAAATTGAAACCAAATACAAGTAAAAAGCAAGCCAGAGCAAATAGGTAGGTAAGCTAGATATATTGAATAGCTGGACATAAGATTATATTGATATGGCGTTCATATCTGGTAAGTTTTATCGTGACATTAAAATGGTATACATGAATGGTTATATTTCGTCACGCCCGTCCGCCATTGCTGCTGGTTTTTATTATGTATTTTATATCGTTAGAAGTTTTTATCTAGGATTGCATGATAGGTTAATACTGGTATGGAATATTCTAGAAAATAATTGTTATCAGCTTTGGTTAAACGGTTTTTTTGTTATACTCAATCAAACGCAACTGTGGTGTTGTAGGTAATTTTTTTTTATTTCTCATAGGTAAGCTTTTGACCACAATCTCACCTGATGGTAAGTGATGATGTTGTCAAAGGTGTTAACAGGCTTAACCTAGAATGACTGGCTCTCAAGGACAGCTATCCTTGAGAGCCAGTGTTCCGGCAGCTGCCGGAACACGCCGTTAAGTGCTTGGCGACAGATTTTCTACTTGACGGTGGTCGCTAGCCAGGCGGGCATTCACAAAAATGCCCTTCCACCATGCGGTGAAGCTCAAGCCCGCGGCGGGATTCAAACCATGGACCTGCTTCGCGGCAGTCCATAGCCAAAGCCACTGAGCTATCACTGCTTCAATAATGGTATGTGATTAGTGATACAGGATTTGATCCTGATATCATATATTAGTTTAGGTATACCTATGTTAGGACAGAAATAATGTATTTCAGTCCTTATACTTCGATAGGTAAGGTCAACAAACAATATATCAACATTTCCCTCGTTATTTTGTAGGTTGCCGTTTCACTTCTCAAATCATGCACACACGCTGTCCATACATCTTTGGCCCATGTCTACTCTTATATTCATCTACAACAAAACTTATTTCGTTATACGTTATTGAGTCTAAATGCCAACTGCCTTCCACAACACTATATTAATTAAGTAATATTGTGTTGTGGAAGGCAGTTGGCATTTTTTTTTTTATGCCTGATAGGTTAGCCTTTGACCACTATCTCACCTGATGGTAAGTGATGATGTGGTCGAGGATGTTGTTCAGGCTAACCTAGAGTTACTGGCTCTCAAGGACAGCTGCCGGAACACACAGTTAGGTGCTTGGCGACAGATTTTCAACTTGAGGGTGGTAGCTAGCCAGGCGGGCATTCGCAAAGTGCCCTACCACCATGCTGTAACGACTGCCATCCTAAGACAACAACCGGGACCGACGGCTTAACGTGCCCTCCGAAGCACGGAAGCGCTCAGTAGTAATGTCAGCAGCGGTCACCCATCCAAGTCATGACCGCAGTGGACGTTGCTTAACTTTGCTGATCGATTCAGAATGGCTAAGCAAACTTGGCTACGAGCGCGTTAAAAGGCATTTAGACTCAATAACATATAACGAAAAATGCTGTGCCCTGCATTTTCACCCGCGTAGGCACTGATGAATAGTATTGATGATGATGAAAAGTGGATGTAAATATCTTATTCCAGAATCTAAACTATCTGTACCTATCCTATTGTATTCATTCAATTCGAGAGTCTCAAGAAGCTCTCACCTAGTTTGAGACTTGCTGGTAACTTAAATAACTGTTCATAAAGAATAATATTGTATAACGAGTTAAGTAGTATTATTTACTGTGTTAGTTGAATAAGTTTTTTGGAAATAAATAATTTATTTATTTATTTATAATTTATATTCTACCTGCATTCTGTATTACCCAAATAGGTGCAGCTGGTTTAGCATGAATTAGTAACAAACCATAAAATATCGCATTTGATAAAATTAGTGTGATCAAATCTTTTTTTATTGTTTTCTATCTTGAACAAAGTATTTGTATACGTTAAAATATTTTTGTGTTGAGTCTATTTGGCGTGTATCTTTCTAGTGACAAGAAGCTCATGCCACGCATAACTTTCAAAAACGTAGCTTTGGGAAGCAAGATGGCTCTGTAGAGTCAATGAGCCTGCGCTCATTATGCCAATAATCGTTACTACACACAGCATGCACTTGCTTTTTAGTACATGTTTATGACTTCGTTCTTACCTACATTTACCTCTACGATGAGCTTTGAAAATTTGCCTGATCTTGCTAACAAGTAAACGTAGGCCAGGGCTCTCTTTTCTTGGGTTTTACATAAATAAGTATGCTATATCTATTATAATTATATTTATATATTATAACTATATCCTTTATAAACAACAAATATATTATTAAAAATAACCGTATGTGCTTTTCTATATACTGCTTATAATCAGTTTGAACCTGATACGCAATCACGCATGCATGCAAATAATATTTTTAATTTAGCTTGTTCATGTAATTTCTTCTAAAATTTTAAATATGTTTATACTCACCAGAAGGTGGGCAGCAGCGCTTTCTGAGGAACTGATACACTGAGATCCCCAAGACGCCTGCCAAGCGTGGGGTTTATGGCAAACCCACCCAGAATGAGACTGTGTTCAGCAGTGGTTAATCTGGCTGATACAGATACATATATAAATTGTACTGTGCGCTGTGCATCATCAGTATGCGAGTGTCAGTCACATTCGGAAGGTTTTTTTCTTAACTTCTATCCTTAGATTTATATCTGTCAAATTTTCAGAAAGAAATACTTTGAAATCTTTTGGACTATACTTACATAAGGTATTTCGGATGTGAAATACTTTTTCTAGAGTTAAATTCTTTAATTTATGCTGGTAAGTCTTTGCAGGGTGATATGGTTTTGCGTAGTGATAAGGCATTTTGCGAATGCCCGCCTGGCTAGCTACCACCCTGAAGTAGAAACTCTGTGGTCAGTGTTCTGTCGTGTGTGCTTCAGCAGCTGTTCTTGATAACTATTTATTCTAGTTTTCCCTGAACAATATCTTCGACCGCATCACCACTTACCATCAGGTGGGATAAGGGTCAAAAGCCATCAGAATAAATTAAATATGTACTCATTATAAACAATATGTTATGGTAATGAAATGAAATGTATTTATTTGTAAGAAACACGGTAATTACATATTACATATAGGTCAAATTTCAACAGTAGTTCAGCGTGCTTACCATTACTGACATACAAATATAAACGAATAAAAAATAAATATACAATTTCACGGACATTCTTACGATTTTCAAATTAATTTTGTGCAGTATACAATATAAATCACATTATAAGAGATATAATTAAAATCAGATAAGAAATAAAACTGATTCGACAAAATTTAAATCCAATTAAATTGCTTACTCAATTAAGTT
Organism: Plagodis dolabraria; assembly: GCA_963854805.1. Classification (NCBI taxonomy): domain Eukaryota; kingdom Metazoa; phylum Arthropoda; class Insecta; order Lepidoptera; family Geometridae; genus Plagodis; species Plagodis dolabraria. Next base: position 12,078,741 of record OY978457.1, read on the forward strand.
TTAACTATGTCAATGTAAATGAAAATAAGACAATGGTCCTTTATGTAATAAAATTCTTTCATGTCACAAAAAACAGTAATTCGTAAGCCATTCATAGGTAGTTTTTTTATCATAAGTTTTCTATATAGGCCTTGTCCATATGTAAACGTAGGTGAAGGCAAACATATCTCCACTCCATATTTACGATGGCTGTAAAGTTAGCCAGCGCCTTCTACATTAGAAGCTTATATGCACAGAATAAAATTAGTTATAGTAAGTAATAAAAATATAAGCGGCTGACTATATTTTATACATTGGATGCCTGGGCATTGACCCTTGCCAGGCAGCTCTGTGTAGTTCCATAGTTTCTCGACGTTGTTTTTATCAGCAAGCATATATTTATAGACAGCCAGAAAAGCGCACCACAAATTACCATTATAAATCTAGCTAATCTACTTCATGATACTACGAGTAAGAAAGATAAATTATGTGAGTCGTGCTTCAAAAATTTTACACAAAATATCCGTCTTCGAAGATAAATACGCATTATTCTATGTCAAATCTCACTCAAATTTTAATCAGGCCACATGCAAGCACCAGCTTTCGATTAAAAAATCATCAATATTATAAAGATTAGGTAAAACACAAAATAAAAACCATCAAATTGAGAAATATCTCCTATTTGGAAGGGAATTAAAAATATGTAGTAATTTATGAAAAATATCGTACGTGTTGTATATTATATAAAACTGTGTAGCAGATTCATTACCAATTTCCATTCCAGCCGTTTTTCATTGCCGATAGATAGGTAGTCCGCGTCCACTTTTTCATTTGCTGTTAAGTGGTCAAAGAAGTTAAACTGGCTAGATTAAGAATGCCAACTGGCTTCGAAGGAAGGCTCATCGAACACCGATAGATCCGTGGCGATAGATTTTCTACTTGAGGTTGGTAGCTACCTCTAGCTAGCCATAAGAACATTTGCATAATGCTTTACAACCATGCTCTGAAGATGAAGCCGGCGGCGGCAGTATATGAACCATAGACCCCATAGTCATTATACCACAGCTCTGTTAAATGCATAAGAGCTCAGGTTTTTATGTACTTGAACAATTAGTGCATAATATCATATTTCTATGATTAGACTAGCTTTTAACAAACATTACCACTGCAGATATAGTATGGTGAACATTATACTCAATTATAAGACTAAAATTCAGATTAATACTTATTCATAAGAAAATAAGTTAAAAACGTTTTTGAGTTGTTTCGGCAAGCCAAAGCTATAATGGTAAGGTATGGTTAACTTAAGCAAATGAGTCCTGAACGATCACAATAGCCCTGAAAACAAACACCCAGAGCGTGCAAGTCTCGAGTTGCTTTCCGGACAATGGCGATGTCTTCCATAAATAACCTGAACAATATTCAATAACCCAAGTTTATTCCTCCGGGAATAGCAGTCGTTAAACCAGCAGACATACCTACCGACGGATCCTCGAATCACAATAACGCTGGAGCTCAGCGGAATCCATAATCTTATTTTTGTACCGCACCGCGAAGCGTGAATTTCGCAATTACTCCACCGCCGCAGTTGCAATCAAACATCATCTCTGTATCCTTTACGATAAAGATGAAAATCATGCGAGCGGCACTTTCTCAAAATAAACATTTCTTATTTTTGCACGTGCGATTGTCGACTCTATCTCGATGAAGGAGAGTCGGCGCGGAGACAGCGCCAGGTATCACGTGAAAGCGGACTCTTTGCGATGGTGCGACGGCAGATTATGCGTCGCAGATGTTGTCCATTGTGTTCCCTCCTATAATTTTATCGAATGTGATTTACGATCGATTGTTCGGGCGATGGACAGTAGGCGAGGCGTGGTGTGCGTGCGCGTGCGCATATGTGTGCGCGGTGCGTGCCTCACCGTCCGTCGGCGTCGCGTCGTGCCTTACCTGCAGATGCTGGGATCTGACGGATGACGAGCCACAGAGCATGCAAGAGTGCCTTACATGCCGATAGCCACAGAACGCCCTCGTAAATTAAGAAACGACGTCTCAAGCTACGTTCTTTTGTTTTATGCATTGCGCAGGAAATTATGACTATAGTCCTGGTGCATTCGTCATATGAATTCCGTAATATCGCCGTCATTTTCAGCGTTTATGACACCCATGTGCAAAGAAAAACGACGTATTTGTAAAAATAAATCTTAATTGTGGGCTAAAACTATCTCATGAGCGCCAATAAGAGTAATATGCCGATTTAAAGCACTGGCCACTTGGAATAAAAATTAAACCTGCATGGTTGTAGAGTGGAACTGTATTCACAACAAAAATCTAAATTTTAATTAGACACGTCATTGGAAGTTTTACTTTCAATTGTTTTTACATTCAGCTTTGAACGTGAATATTATCTTTTTCATTAAATAAAAAATCTTCTGCGTAACAAAACAAAATGTTTTCACTTCCAATATTATGGCAGCAAAGAACCCTACATATTCAAACATAAATAAGGAATCAGGTTGCAATCGAATTCAAAATTTAGTGCTTCTTCTACGGAACGAACTCATTGACTTTCAAACTAGTTCAATGACACAAGCTATTTAACACCTAGGTTTTCCAGGAACAATTCAGGTGCTCAACAAAAGCTCTATTTGCAGATGTTTACACAAAGCTTGCGCATGATATAAAACAGTCTATAAAAGTGCTATGACCGTTTTACCATAAGTAAATTGTTTTCCGGCACAATTAAGATTGAGTTTCAATGCCTAATAAAGAGCGCTAGTGTTAAGTACGTATAAGAAAATTGCCAGAGTGTTTATAAGGTTAGAAAATATGTGTAAATGACAGAATATATTCCTGAATAAACTGCAGAACCGTGCCGGGTCAAACCCGGATTCATAACAGAACGTCACAGGAACGTCAGATTCAGAACCAAAGTTTGCGAAAAATACCTGCGCTCGAATTCGGTTACTGGCTTTGAATCCCGAGTCAAAGTGACAAAAAACATAAAAGTTATTCGGTTTTTCTGATTAATTTTTGAATCAGTCTTGAATCTGGAGCTGTGGCCGGTAGATGGCAATAAGTTCGACTACTACATGCTTCCCATAACATGGTACCAAAACATATGTGGCGAAACGTGGGTGGTCAGAAACTACTGTCTACCACTTCGGGCAACACAAGCATGACTATTACTACTAAAACAAATTGATATTGGTAAATATTGTTTCAGTCTATAAAATTATAGGTATTTTCACAAGTCCAGGCGTAGGTCATCTACATTTACGTAGACATGTAACCAATTGAAAAACTATATAATTATTTTATGATCATACAAATTGTTGATGAACATTGTTTACTTGTTCAATGTCTTGTTTGTAAGTACTTCTTCACGCCATTGCAATCACCGCTTTAGATGTAGTATCGTCTGTTATCTTTAGCTGTGGTACCGGTTGTTCAAGATATAATATTAAACATAAAGTCAACGTTGAAACAATTAGTATTAAATATACTGAGCATGAGCAAAGAATATTATTTCCCGCACCGCTAACCCTTAATGAGAGTGATAGATTTTCGTGCTCTGTGGTACCAGGATCTCACAAGTTCTTTTTGAAATGATTTTGCTAAGATAATCTTTGACAACTATCTGTTGCCTATGTGACGCACAAAGAAAGCAAAGATACTACGCTTTGTTCCTTCGAAAACTAGACTGGATCTAAAAGGCTAATTCTACTTAAGGGCAGAGTGGTGGTGAACACCCTACTACATCAATTCGACCTAGGGACCACCTGCCCTGTAAATATTCACTGGGTCATTATTGCTTTATCCGAAAGCCAAGGTTAAACGACATGAAACAGGCTGTGTCTGACGTCGGGAAAAGCATCAAGAAGCTTAAGTGGTTAGGAATAGACGAACAGACCTTAAGCCTCCTTAAAATTTCAAGCAGTTACTGAGTGGTAACTGGTAACCCATATAACCAAAATGACCACTAGACTACCAGCCAGATGGACAGATAATATAGTCACTGTTTGCACGCTGTTGTTATGAGATAAGGAATAGCCTTTGCTCAGAACTGGAGCGTTAAGGAGGATTATTTTCATATTAGTGGGCGTCTGAGCGTTGGAATGAACTTCGAACAGAAATCTCGATTCGTTTAGTCCGAAATAGAGAATCTTAATATATGGAAAATACCCTTTGTTTTATCCTTAAGTGATCTACAAATATAAAGAAAACAAGTTTTTCTTACAAAGCGGAGTTGGTTTCTAGGTAAAGTAATTGAGAGGTTCAGTACAAACTGAAGCCGTCGTCGGCGACCTCGTTCCGACTGCGTTTAATTATAATTCGCCTTCGCCTACATTCACTACTTACTACCTATATGTTGATAGTTGACAGACTATTTTTTATTTAATCACGTACTAAACCAACATCATTAGTTATTTGAAAAAAAATACGGCATGTTATAGAGGATTAATCAATCGATATACTATATGTTGATAGTTGACAGACTATTTTTTATTTAATCACGTACTAAACCAACATCATTAGTTATTTGAAAAAAAATACGGCATGTTATAGAGGATTAATCAATCGATATACTTTGGTGTCAATTCTTTATTTACCTGCGAATTATAAATTAGTGGATTTTTTTACTTTAATACTGTGTCAGCTAGATTGTGCACTGCTGGGGGGGTTTGCCATAATCCCCACGCTTGGCAGGAGTTTTTGGGATTGCAGTTTAAGATATCAGTTCCTAGGGGGTGCGGGGTCATTCTAACCCAGCACCCAACCCTACGAGGTGCTTCATTTTACTTCAGTATACCGAGTGAATATTGGTAGCCCAGGTTTTGCATGTAAATTGCTATTAGGTAAGCTCTGATCCTTTACATTTTTATATAGGAAGTTTCTACATCAGCATGTATGAGCTTTATGTAGGTAAATCTTAAACATTATTTGATGTTCACAATTTTTTTATGTGTGACGGAGCACGTACTAGGCTCACCTCGGCAGTAACCTCTGCCTATAGCAAAATCATTTCGTCACAAGTGACGAACTGTACTGCGCCCGTCACCCTGAGACATACAGTTGTTGAGTCTCATGTGCCTGTAATTTATAATTACATACCTACTGGCTCTCAAGGACTGTTGCTGGAACACACTGTAAGGTGCTTGGCGATAGATTTTCTACTTGAGGGTAGCTAGTTAGGCGAACTTTCACAAAATGCCCTTTTACCATGCGGTGACGTTCAAGCTGGCGTGGCGCGCAGCGTTCGGATCGAAATTTCTTAACTTCCAATGAGTATACACTCAACAAAGAGCCATGCTGACATTCTTGTGACATCTTTGTATTTGAAGTTTGAAATAAAATTTGTTTGCAACTTAGTTTATTATTACATATGCTTGTGCAGCATGTCCTTGAGCTTTGCATGGCATTTTTCACTGTGCGTAGTCCTGGAATACATATATATGTTAATTATTTTATTGTTATAGTTAAATAATCTAATACACTTTTTTTTTTTTTTTTATGCCTGATAGCACTTTTAGCCTTTGACCACTATCTCACCTGATGGTAAGTGATGATGTGGTCGAAGATGTTGTTCAGGCTAACCTAGAATTACTGGCTCTCAAGGACAGCTGTCGGAACATACCGTTAAGTGCTTGGCGACAGATTTTCTACTTGAGGGTGGTAGCTAGCCAGGCGGGCATTCGCAAAATGCCCTACCACCATGCGAATACACAAGATTATTTAACTATAACAATAAGATAATTAGCATTTATACAAAAAAATACAGATTTCAAACAAAACATTTTTAATCAAAAAATGGACCTGATTTCAACACTCAAAAGTGTGAAATAACTTGTTGAAGTCGGTACCATGATAGTTCAAAAGTACTTATTATCGCAATATTGTGCACATGGTGCCGACTTCGACAAGTTATTTGCACACTTTTGAGTGTTGAAGTCGGTTCCATTTTCCTTTTTTTTTTAAATTTTTTCTCTCTTTTTAGTGACCCTGGCTACTTACGGGATTGATTATCATTCACTGTCAACTACTATATCAAGATATGAAAATATTTTACAGTTATTGGAGAGTAACTCAAAAATGCCTAGATTTGATGAAATTTAAATGGGACTAAATTACAAGCATCAGCTTTCAAATAAAAAATAATTATCAAAATCGGTTCACTCAGTCAAAAGTTCTGAGGTAACAAACATAAAAAAATTTACAGACAAATTGAGAACTCCTCCTTTTTTGAACTCGATTAATCAAACAAGCATTATTAGGGATAACTCAAATACTACTCGTCAGATCTCACTCAAATTAAGATGGGACTACATGACAAGCCCCAGCTTTCAAATATAAAAAATCATGTAAATGGTACACCATGAATGTTGGTGTGAAGTTATAAGGTAACACCTAAAATAAAATTAAGTCGAATAGAGAACGTCTTCCTTTTTTATTGTTGGTTAAAAAAGTAGATCCATTACTGAAGAAGAAAAATTTAACGAAAAAAGCAATACTTTTGAAGCAGTGATGGCTCAGTGGCATTGGCTATGGACAGCAGATCCACTGTTCGAATCCCGCCGTGGGCTTGAGCTTCACCGCATGGTGGAATGGCATTTTGCGAATGCCCGCTACCTTGCGAACTCGTGGCTTGGGGTTACGAAGACTTGAAAGAAAACAAATAAAGTGTATAATGACTTACTACAATAATGTAGGTCGTTTGTGAAACCACAGGCAAAGCAGACTTTAATTTGCAAAATAAAAAAAAAATATAAAAACCCGACTGCAAATCATTTATTTTCGTTAAGCGTTTTTGAAGCGCTCGTAGCGAAGTTTGCTTAGCCATTCTGAACCGATCAGCAAAGCTAAGCAACGTCCGCCGCGGTCATGAGTTGGATGGGTGACCGCTGGTGACATTACTACTGAGCGCTTCCGTGCTTCGGAGGGCACGTCAAGCCGCCAGTCCCGGTTGTTGTCCTAGGATGGCAGTCGTTATAGCATGGTGGTAGGGCATTTTGCGAATGCCCGCCTGGCTAGCGACCACCCTCAAGTAGAAAATCTGTCGCCAAGCACCTAACGGTGTGTTCCGGCAGCAGTCCTTGAGAGCCAGTGAAATTACAGGCACATGAGACTTAATAACATTGACTCAAAGTGACGGGCGCAGTGCAATTCGTGAATTGTAACGAAATGCATCTGTTACATGCAGAGGTTGTCCGCTTAACATCAGGTGGACCTCGAGCTTGTTCCGTCACAATTACATAAAAAAACGTGCGCGACGTCCTAGCCACGAAGATCGCGGCTTGGACGTCATGCTTCAGCCACTACTGAACCAATCCACCTAATATTAGAGCATGTGTCACAGAAAACGCAACGATACCTAGAAACCCAACACAGTATGATCTCAGCGAGATACCCTTATCTCTGACTCACCTCATGCTTCATGCTTTTAATATCCGATTGTGATATGTTTCTGCTCACTTTATGGACGAAAGGTTGTTTTTTCTTTTTATATATTTCATTATAGACGTAGATACCTATGAGTTAGGAACGCGAGGTGTTCAAACATGATCAAGCGTCTGTCAAAAAGTATAAGGCAATTCCGTAGTGTTAGTGTATTAATGCAGGTATATTTTTGAAGCAATGATGGCCGAGCAGTATTAGTTATGGACTGCAATATGGCATTTTGCAAAGGCGCGCCTGGCTAGCTACCGCCTTCAGGTAGAAAATCTGTCGACAAGCACCTAACATTGTGTCCCGGCAGTATTTCTTGAGAGCCAGTAATATCACAGACTTAACAACTGTATGTCTCGGGGCGCAGTGAAATTCGTCACTCGTGACGAAATGCATCTGTGACAGGTAGAGGTAAGTCCGTTTAACATCAGGTGGGCCGAGTAGAGCAGGTCGAGTTTATTCCGTCTAAAACACATAAAAACAAAATAAAGCCATACAGGCATTATATCTAGAAATTAGACGAGCTAGCTTGAACTCTACTGCAAGTTGAATAAGTTCATAGATTATTATATATATTGGATATATTTAAGTAGAACTTACCATTGCATTCCACGGTAACTACCAATATTGTGAACTTGAAAGAAGCAAACGCCCTCGATAAAAGTTATTTTTTCTTAGTGGGGCTTTGCAAGTCATATAATTTAGCGAGTAAAACATATCATACTATCTTGAACTTCTTAAGTATTCAATTGTATATATGTGTGTCTTTTAATGAACAATAAACTTATTATTAAGTTTCAACGTCACAGACATGGCATTAGCGCATTTTACATGCCCTTCTGGCTTTTTACACCTACTAAGTTCTATCTTATTATAAATTATAAATACCTAAACAAGTGACGTACCTTGCGCGGTAGGTGACGTATTTATTTTTTGACCTATTTTAGACTTTGATTTGAAGCTGTAGTAACGTTATAATATACATATGTATATGTCCTTTGAAACCCCCTTCTATATAATATGCAGATTATGAATTATAGGGTAAATTTTTCGCAAGAAGCGGTCTTAAAAAGCATCTTGAATTCTTCATGCTGAAATCGAATTGATATTGAAATAAAGTAAAGACTAATTTTTCTACACCGGGTAAATTTTTTCAAAGGGTAGTTAGAAGGAATTGCTGATAATACTACGTTATGCCCTGCGAACCTTGCACGGGCAGCTGTTAAGATGAACAAATTTAAATGACCAGCGTAAGTCTTCGCGTGCCTACGCTTGGTGAGCGCACGGAATTAAATTGATCGGTGCCTAGGTTTGTATAATTTACCAGCATACGTAGATCTCAACCGCGCACTTCGTGAGAGACCATATGCATTGCTTTAAAAGCAGCCAAGAAAGGCATTCATCCGGTATCTTTTTTTTTTATTTAGTCCACAAAACTGGATACACTCCTTATGCTTAATCCGAGAAACAAAAACATGCTTAGGGCAAGTGTCTCCTTCTCGAAGTGGACACAGCCTGCAAAAATTTAAAGTACATTTGTGAAATCTTATCGACATTGCCTCAACTCAGACGATTCAGTATTCTTTGTACGGAACTACATACTACAACTAACACTAAGCGACTTGGACATCTAACTGGTTGGTCTTATATACGAGTATAACCATAGGTACATGCAATCCTGTAATAATAAAAGCTAATACATTGTTTACTTACAATAGTCAAGATTACTATAATTACCATCAATTTTAACAGGCTAGCTTGCGACATTATATAAAACTATGATATGAACAGTTACTGCTCCATTGACCTTGGGCACTAATAGTTATAAGGAAAGCCATGGAACGCGATGGAATATCGACATTACTTCCTAAACAGTCGGATCTTTATTGTGGGCTTACACGCCTACGCCTTCTAATGGTTGCAAGTATTCTACTTATTTAGAAGGTCAAGGATCGGAGATGTCATTAGGAAGCTTTGGTAGATGAGAGTGTTGTTGTTGAGTGCTGAACGAATATTTCTATTAGCTAAAGCTCATAGATATTATACAGGCAAAGATTGTTTGTGTTTCACTTACAAAAACATAAAAAAGTGACACCCGCCTTTAGAAAGTTATTTCAGGTGACTTTTTTCAAGTTAAAAACCACATATTATTATGTATACAATTTCGGACTTGTATTCTTGAACTTATGAAACTAATAATTAAGGACAGATTGCATAATCGATAGACAGATACAACAGATAGAACGTAACTATAACCTCTATGGCAGAAAAATTTCATGCGGTGTTTAGAGTTAGCTTTTAAATAGTTTTTTTAGTTCGTTTTAAACGTAGTGTTACTTGTTCAGTGTTAGTTTTTTAAACCATAATAAATATTACCATTTAAGACAAACCAGCTCCAGCCGTATCAAAGAAAAAAAAAATGAAAACAAATATGTTAAAATGACAATGAAAAAACAGAAAAACGAGTCTACTACTCAATAACTCCATATACCATACATGTGTTTGAGCACAGCTGTTAAAAATAATTTAAAATCAATATTGATTAAGCTTCATATAGTTTCTTTGATTCTCAGTTCATTTGATCTACCATAGATCATGTTTTTTTTTATTGAAGTGATGCTAGCATTTGACCTCTGTCGCACCTTTTATTATGTAATGAAAAGATGAGGACACGTCATCTGTCTGATGGTAAGCGTCACGCCGTTTCATTGCCGGTCGTAAGAAGAATATTTGACAATGCCGTGGTACCCACCACGGCAATGTCAATGTCTGACTCTTGCTGAAGAGACCTACCACCTCGTAAAACAACCCAATAGTAAGTGACGATGTCGTCTAAGATGTTGTTCAGCCTAACATAGAATTACTGTTGGAATATGCCGATAGGTATTATTGAGAATTTTTATACTTGAGGATAGGATAGGAGCTTTCTTTTTTTAAAAATTTAAATGGAAATTTTAAAAGACTGACTTCTTATTAATACAAATGACGTAAAGTATTGCTTTGAAAACTTGAAGTCCTAGATTAGATCCTCCTAATAAGTAGCTAGCCTCTTATATATTACATCAAGTCCTATCAACGTTCTATTACATGAAATCATATCAATAATTGTATCCGACCGTCACGTAACGTAATGAACGATTTGGTTACATGTTAATAGGTTCACGTTGGTAGCAAACTTTCATTGCCAAAAGGTTTTGCCAATACTAGGAGGATATCAAACTATTACGACATTAGCGAGGAAATCATTGAGAACGCGAAAATCACGTTTTCGCGTTCTCAATTTTCAAAAATTTTCAAAAAGTTACGGACCCATATAAAAACTTCGATAATAACCCAAAGTGCGAAAAAGATGCCAAAAAATAAATCGTTATCGAGTACGCTGCGGAAATATTTATAAATATCCACAATACCATATGTCTAACTATTACATTTATGTCACAATAACTTCTTTTTTTATGTGTTTAAATTCCCGTTGTATAAGGGTATTTAAAAAAAGTTTTTTTTGTAAATACCCGTGCGAAGTCGGGGCGGACCGCTAGTAACAAAATAATGTCAAACATATATATCTTTGATTTTTCATTGGTTACACAATTATGTTATTATATTGGTTACAAAAGTGTCTCCATTCAGCTTATTGATGCTTCTGTTGAATATTGGAATAAAAATTAACTTAATATCTTCACAAAACCCAAAACAAAGAACCAAAAATCTGTATATTTTTTATTTACTAGCCTTTGACCACTATCTCACCTGCTGCTAAGTGATGATGTGGTCGATGTAGTTGTTTAGTTTACCCTGGAATTACTTACTGTCAAGGACAGCTGCCGGAACACAGCGTTAGGTGCTTAGTGGTTTTCATCTTGAGAGTAGTAGCTAACTAGGCAGCTATCCGCAAAATATCCTACCATCAGGCTATAACGACTGCCATTCTAAGCCAACAACTGGGACCGATAGCTTACCATGCCCTCAGGAATATGTAAGCGCTCAGTAGTAATGCAACTAAAGGCCACCCAGCCATTTCATGACCACAGCGGACGTTGCTTAACTTAGTTGAACTGTTAAAAACGACTAAGCAAGTTACGCTACGAGCGCTTCAAAACAGTACTTTATTATTTACGGATCAACAAGATGGTTAATTAATCCTATAAATCGGGTAATGTGTTTTGTGCCTTATTCAACAATTAAGTTGTAATAGGCAAAATAGATTCGAGCAAATCATATGTGAAGTTTTCAGTGCTATTCGTATTTGCATAAGTTAGCTAGTGCTGAAGAGGTCGGAAGTGTTAATAAGCTAAACCTTTAATTACTGGCTCTTTAATACAGCTGCAGAACACACCGTTAGGTGCTAGTCCACTGGTTGTCTACTAAAGCTTAATAGTTAGCACGGCGAACATTCCCTAACAAAATGCCTAGTAACTACTACGCAGCTTTTCATATGAAGCTAAAGCTAACCTATAAATATCGTCTATCACTACAGACATTAGTGCACCCACAAAAACTAAAACTTGCCCTATCAGAAATACACTTTATGCTAATCATTATAAATGAATGTACCTAAGGGTTATTGTCCAGTGCGCGCTATGCGATACTATCTAGCTTCCGAGCGTCGCGCCGACATTATTATCATAATGGCCTTGAGACACGAACCTTATTATGAAAGGGTGCGATCAATCAATTTTTACTTCAATGTGTCTTTGCTAACCTTCGTTATAATCTAGAAATCCAAGCTTTCTTAACGCCCTTAGCGAGGCTTGTTAAAAAGGGTTTCTTGTTTGAAAGCTTTCAAACCAAATGGTATGGTTTATTTTTTATGCTTGTGTGTTTCAAGTTCTTTCAGACGTTTAGGGTTTTTTTTTCACTTCTGTTTGTCTTGGGATGATAGAATGACAGAAGTAAAGTGATTGCACTCCATCTTGCATTGCTTGGCGTGTTGTAGATACAGTATGACTAAAATGCGGCCCATAGAATTTGAGTTTAATGGGGTTTTTATTACTGCATATAAATAAGCTAAATTATGATTTAGTGAAGCACTCGTAGTGAAGTTTGCTTCGCTGTTCTTAACCGATCAGCAAAGTTAAGCAACGTCCGCCGCTGTTTGAGTTTGATGTGTGACCGCTGGTGACATTACTACTGAGGGCTTCCATCCTTCGTAGGGCACTTTGAGCCGTCGGTACCGGTTGTTATCTTAGGATGGCAGTCGTTATAGCATGGTGGTAATGCATTTTGCTAATGCCCGTCTGGCTAGCTGTGTTCCGGCACCTGTCCTTGATAGCCATAGGAATTCTAGGTTAGCCTGAACAACATCTTCGAGCACATCATCACTTACCATCAGGTGATATAGTGGTCAAAGGCAAAAAAAACTACTATGTTTAAGGTAGTAGACAGGCGAGCATTCGCAAAATGCCCTCCACCATGCGGATCGAACCATGGACCCTGCGGCACCGCAGTTCATAGCTATAACTGCTCGGCTATCATTGTTTCCAATCGGTGCTTGAATCGGTGCTTGGATAACATCATGTGTCCAACTGTAGGATCTGTCAAAATCAGGTGTAATGTTTACTGAGCAAAATATTGTTGTTGCAGAATATTATGTTCTGGTATATAATATTTTTTTTTAACATGGTACGGAACCATTTATGCGCGAGGCCGACTCGCCCTTGGCCGAGCGGCATTTAATGCTGACAGCACAGAGACTTTAGAAGAATTTTGAATTTGTTCTAAGTTACTATGTATATTAATGTTACATGTCCTTGATGCAAAATAAACATTATTATTGCTTTATAATTATTATTACCAACGGGATATTTACCGTGTTTTTGGTTAGTTTTGAGCTCCCGATATTTCGGCACTGTTGCAAGCGCCATGATCACGAGTAAACTGAAGTCTATGCGAGTGGATGGTAGGCACTAACAGCAGACGAACCGGTCTACCCTCTTTCTAGTACGTTTTTTCGGCAAGGCGATACTATTATTGTCATTGTCACTCACACCACTATTTAAATTTCGACATACAAAACTAACGATATCAGGTCGTGAACTATTTGTAACATTTCTTCGGCTCTTGCATAGGTTAACCACTGGATTCCAAAAACACGGTAAATATCCCGTTGGTAATAATAATTATAATGTTAATGACCGTGACAGTTTAAGAACTCATATTATTATTGCTTGCTAAGCGACTTCTAGTTGATACCGTCTTCTTGTTTCTCTTAAAGCAACATTTTTTTACAACACGACCAGATTTTTTATTGTAGGTATGTACTCTAGTCTTACAGTCTTTTTTATAACGGCTCTTTGACTCCAGGTGTTTCTTATTTGTTTTTTGATTTCTGTTCGCTTTGTTTGTACGTCACTTCAAGCTGTAATAGAGCATAATTAATGATTAAACGAACTTACCTGGACGTGAAGTTCTATCATAATTATATGAGCGCCGAGTCCGAAGAGATTATTATTTATATAGTTATTATTATATATGTAGTTAGTTAGTTTTATTTAAACATGTAGTATCGCATAGGTACCACCACTCTAGCACTTAGTTGAGATAATCTGATATAGATATATATATATTTTGTGTGGGTAGGTTATTTTCTTATGTTCGGAGCTTCTGTCGAATGTCATTTAGTTTAGAGTTAACAGCCCAAGTTTCATTGATGTATTACCGGTAGATAAAATACCAAGGGAGTCAGGGGCGTACAGCTCCGGGTGGGCGGGATGTAATAATCTCTTCGGACTCGGCGCTCATATAATTATGATAGAACTTCACGTCCAGGTAAGTTCGTTTAATCATTAATTATATGAGCGTCTCTGTCCTTAGAGATTATTATTTATATAGTTATTATATATATAGTTAGTTAGTTTTATTTACACATGTAGATTTTGAGAGTTGACGGGAATCATCAATGAAATGAAATCCTACTATATATTACAACTTATATTTTTATTTTCTTTCATTTATAAGAGTTTGTAATAATTAGATTACACAATTACATTGTTACCGTAATCTACTGATGAATAATTATGCTTATGAAAAGTACCTCATTACAATTTAATGAAATATGGACAGTACCTATATAATGTAATTTTGATAACATTTATTGTTATACAATCATGAGCATCCGGGTCTCTGTGCCAAGAAATATATACATTACATTTCTTGTTTATACGACTAGCGAACAAGTCAATTTCAGGCTGACCGAAAGTCTGAGTAAGAGTATCAAAGGCCTGGTCGGATAGTTCCCATTCTATACCAGGGTGGGTCTTTCTAGACTCATAATCTGCAATTGTGTTGTCACTGGACTTTATGTACGAGGCGAATATAAAAAGATTTTTACTTTCGCACCAGTTCCAAATTTCACGAGTTATTTGAGTCAGATGCGGGTATTTAATACCACCCATCCTATTTATATAAGCTATTGCGGTAGAGTTATCAATACGTAGCAGTAGTTGACAATTAAAGAGATTTTTAGCAAAAACCTTTAAGGCAAAAAATGCAGCTAGCAGTTCTAAAAAAATTATGTGTTCATCTTTTTCTGAAGACGACCACTGACCACTTGCCGTCTTCCCATTACAGTAGCATCCCATAGTTGAGGCGTCAGAAAATATTTCGGCTTGGTACTTGTCAGTTCTTATTCTATGAACGGAATGTTCAATATTATTCAGCCACCAGTCAAAATCAGGACCAAGTGATTCTGGTATGTTCATGAACTGATTATAGTCGTCATGATTTTTCAAATTGAGGTACTTACATCTTTCCATGTTCTTAGTATGTAGGCATCCATATTCGATAGCTGGACATATCGATACCAATGAACCTAACAGTTGCGCAAAAGACCTTATTTTGCAGCGGTTTATCCGTGTGAAATATTTTAGCTGATTCTTAATGCGTAACCTTTTCTCCGCCGGTAAACTGAGTTCAAATTTTTTGAATCTATAATCATGCCTAAGAATTTACATTGCCTTGACGGCACTAGATTACTTTTCTCTTCATTAATAATAAATCCTAGTGAAGTAATTAATTTTTTTGTTAGAGCTATGTTTGTCTTACATTCAATGTAAGACTGCCCAAACAAAAGCCAGTCATCCAAATACAGAGTAGACATAAGTCCCGATAACTCAGCTATAGGTTTGGTTATTTTTGTAAAAATATAGGGTGCGGTATTTAATCCGAAGGGTAAAACTCGAAATTCATACAATTTTTCTTCAAAAAGGAACCTTAAGTATTTACAAGATTCTTCATGTACTTTAATTAAGAAGTATGCATCTTTTAGATCGAGTGTAGCCATGTAACAATTTATTGTGACAAGTTTTAGTGCTGTTCTTAAATCTTCTAACATAAAGTGGTAATTTCTAATAAATTTGTTTAAGTTTTTTAAATTTAGAATTAGACGCTTTTTGCCATTTGGTTTTGGTACCAGAAAAATGTTCGACACAAATTGGTCGTCACATGGACTAAACTCTGCTATAGCGCCTATTTTAATAAGATTATCAATAGCTTCAAAATAATGCTGTCTTTCAATACTCGTATAAGAACTACTTATATCAGGTTTTACATTTTGGACGACAGGTTGTGAAAATTTAATTTTATAACCACGTATCCACGACAGTATTGTGCGATCACTCGTAATCAAAGACCATTGACGAGAGAATTTAGATAGGCGACCAGCGTACTTAACTGTATCTAGTAACGGCGACGTTGATACGTCGTCGTGTGATGTGGCTGCGATGTCCTCGATGAATGCGCGTGCTGCTGCTGGTGAGGCTGCGGTACGGGGCGAAATGGTGCGCGTACTGGAGCAGCTGCAGGCTCGCGGCTCCAAGGCGCCAGTGACGCCTGTCCCGCAGGTGGCCTGCGCGCCTGGGGAGGAGCCTTGCGGTTTAACGGCCTTGTAGTTGGCCCTTTAAATTTGTTATTTGGTATCTTATTGGTGTCAGCTTTCAACTCAACGCCTGACTTATTTACAGCTTTTGCGGACTTTAAGGTTTCCGCCAAGTCGTCACCAAATAGAAAAGATTCTATTTTGGTACTTTTGAGATGTTCTTTCATATCGTTTTTTAATGCAAACAAAATGAAGTTTCTTCTTGTTACGGAGTCTGCATGCTGTATGTCACATAAAATTTTACTGATGTCCATTAGCTGCTGTAACATCTCATTATTTCTAGTTTTAGTGTTTAACTGGGAGTTTATCAATTCGCTTAAACAAGCGATGGCACTGCACATTTGCTTTTGTTTAGTTTCAATGCCCTTGTCACGTTTGACCGCTGTGTCTGGTAATGCGGCTTTTATCTCCGGATTAATTTTTGGGGCATCAATTTGAAGACAATTTGCCGGCACTAGATATTTCGATATCAAATCATTACGGTTTTCTTTTTGTAGACCTTCTTTTACTATGTGTAGCAACCGACTAGCGAGTTCCTTTCGAATTTCTGGGCCGTATTTTGCAGTACTGGATGGATCCTCGCCTAAAATCTGTAAGATCTCTGTGTCAAGGTCACAAAGATTTTCTTCTAAGATTACATCTGGTGCAGAGCTTGGGCCGGGTTGAGGTTCAATGATAACGCCTAAGTTATTTTCTGGTGTTGTGGGTAGTAACCAATCATCAGGTATTAATGCCGGTGTATCTGTAAATTATCATAGATATGACAATTAATTATGCTTTATAACTTACAATTATAACGTAAAAACGTTTGTAAGTGAATCCTGATGACCACAGATTGATGACGTTGCTTTGCCTAGATAGGCATTTACAAGAATTTGTTAGAGGTTAGGTAACAATCCCCAGTGGAAGGTACGCCAACCATATTTCTATGCGTTGAAACAGCCCCAATGACTACTCAGATTGCACAAAATGTTCGATACGTGAATACGTAGTTGTAATGAATCGGTGAACCGATTCATTACAACCACCAGTAAGATATGGTTGATTAGTAATAATTAGGTACATACCCGCACCAGTGTCATCCTGGCATATAATATCTTCCGCTTCCGATGCGTTTTGTTCGAAATACCTCACTTGCCGTTCGTGAATTTTACGCTCCAACTTTCTTATTTTATTTTTATAATAGTCAATGTCATCCTCTCGGGTCCTAGACCGTTTACGTTTCGGCATATTTCTATATTTTTAGTAAAACCTTGTGCGAAAACGCTTAATGTGTTGAGTGGTTGAGCACTTAAATGCGAATGACATTCGACAGAAGGCTCCGAACATAAGAAAATAACCTACCCACACAAAAAAAAAAAATATGTATATCAGATTATCTCAACTAAGTGCTAGAGTGGTGGTACCTATGCGATACTACATGTGTAAATAAAACTAACTAACTGTATATATAATAACTATATAAATAATAATCTCTAAGGACAGAGGCGCTCATATAATTTTGCATAGATCCAGTTATATCTAAAAGAGAAGAAAAGAACTGAGTTTCATCGCAAAAGCCATCTATTCAAAAGTAATTGAATCCCAGATCGCCAAGTGAGAGGCGACGTCCATCCGTCTCTCGCACAATGGGAGCCCCGCGTCGGGAATCGAAGCGCCATCTATCAATGATAACGTTATCGATAGTGCTCATTGACGCTTTGTTGACTTGATAGTTCATAGATTGACCGTCTAGAATGTATATTTTATTTTTAATTGAATTTGGTAGAATTAGGTTCGATTGAGTAGGTAATTTTCAGTTTGATCGTTTATTATTACAAAAATCGTATGGAAGTCTAATTTTTATTTAAAGCTGATAAGTTAGTCTTTGACCTCAATCTCACTTAATGGCCAGTGATGATGTGGTTGAAGGTGTTGTTCAAGCTAACCAACAGTCACTGACTCTAAGGGCTACTGGAACATACTGTAAGGTGCTTTGTGACAGGTTTTCTACTTTAGGTTGGTAGCTAGTCAGGCGGGCATGAGTAAAATGAAAACTGTCTTCGATAAATTTTTGTTTTAAAGTGATTGTGACGGAACAAGCACGAGGCCCACCTGATATTAAGCAGATTATCCTCTGCCTATAACAGGTGCGTTTCGTCATGTGACGAATTGCGCTGCGCCTGTCACACTGAGACATACAGTTGTTAAGTCTCATTGTGTCTGTAATTGTTCTGGCTCTCAAGGACTGCTGCCGAAACACACTGTTACGTGCTTGGCGACAGATTTTCAACTTGAGGGTGGCAGCTAGGTAGGCGGACATTCGTAAAATGCTCTTTTACCATGCGGTGTAGGTCAAGCCGGCGGTGGGGATCGAAGCAGGGACCGACACGGCAGTCCATAGCTATAACCGCTAGAATACTTGTGCTTATCAATATTTATAAGAAACTTTTCTTTTTTCCTGCGGTATGCCTTTATTAAACAAAATACTATGAACTATATACAACACTACAGCTACTACAATAAAAGCATTTAGACAACCTATAAGTCATAGCAGACTCATATGCAGTTCAAATGCTCCAGCCCACTATCAGAAATTAAGTTATTTATTGTAAATATTGTAATTTGTTGTTACGTTTTCATAGAAAGTTATCAATTAAGGTATAATGTTTAGTATTCGTAATTTTAGAAACCGCTATCTCTTGGAACGTTTTTGAGAAACGTATACCTAATTGCATTCACCTGTTTGTGATAAAATGTTATATACACGAAAACAATTATTATAAACATTTGCTTCATACCCCAGCGTACCTAAAAAGTTAATTGGGAATGTTATGGCAATGGGAATATAGGGATACTCCCACTGGATGAACGTGAAAGGCGCCTGTGAAAACTATGTACTGAATGAGCAGCGCACCAATATTCACATCAATATGTTCTTACTCTCTTTATTGTATTTCCGGATTAATTCGTCGAAAAGTATTAGCTTATTAAGCTTAGCCTGGAATGAGAACGGCTCTCAAAAATTTTATACTTGAGAACTACCAAGCTAGACTGGCAGGTATTCGTAAAATGCCCTAACACCACGCTTTGTGTCGGAGTTTTCAAATGGTCAAAAGTCCGACATAGCCGAACAACTAAGGACAACAACTGGAACCTATGGAATAAAGTGCCATCGAAGCATGGAAGTATTTCGGAGGCACGTTAAGCCACTAGCAGTCATTTATATTGCAGTAAACATTTACGTAGTTGCCCGGTTAAGAATGTCTTGGCAAACTCTGCTACGAACGCTTCGAAAGTTTTTATACCACACCAAAGATTCCCAAGAAGTGTGGTGGTCAGGTAGGCGGTCGGTCATATAACCATACACAGCTTTTAAAAATAATTATGTTTTGTGTTCCTCTTTGTATTTAAGAGAACACTACATAGGTAGTTATTTTGTTGGTTTTCAATGTTTTTATTTTTGCAATAACGGATGCTCTGTGGATTATATTACAAATTTACGAGAGGAAAAATTAAAGTCATGTGTGGTGGTGATACCAAAATTACATTTGTAATTTCGTAATTTTCTTGGTTTTCCTTCTTTTCTGTCTTCTTTATTTTTTAGGAATATTGAACAGTGACCGCATAAGAAGAATAAGATTTGATACTATTATCGACCAATATAATATACCTAAGCTAAAAAGTGTTAGAAAATGTGCCATCGTAATTATTAAACTTGACACACTTTACAGACCGTTTTAAGTTCCTAAATAGCGAGTTTTTAATAACATACTAGCAGATTTTAATTGATAATGAATTTTTCGAAATATTGAAGAATAAAAGAAGTTGATGAAACCACGCGGCACCATGGCACTGTACTATGTTTGCATCCAAGATAGTACACTTTTATAAAAAAGCCATCTATGGTTTACGCAGATAAACTTTATATTCTGTATTATCATCATCATCTAAGAGAGATGGTTTGACGATTCCCTGTTGGGTGACGGGTTAGAATGTCACACCCCCATTTCTTCTCGTGGGTGTCGTAAGAGGCGACTAAGGAAAAAATACCGGAAGGTGCTGTTTCTCACCTTTGGCCACCTGAAAATTTCTACTGTGATCCCCAAGGCGCCTTTCAAGCGTGGGGATTATGGCAATTCCCCCAATGATGAATGGGGGAGCCCTTGTTCAAGGGTGGATGTGATGAGAGATAACCATAATACAGAATACAACATTTCTAACTAGAACCTACTTATCTCTATTGCATATTAATACTCTTTAATCTGGGCAACGGTATTGCTCCCACCAAGTCCAACTCGCAACAGGCCACACCATACTTTCTCGTTATATTGACCTGTACCTATTCGAAATCCAAAAAAAAACTGTACGGAATCCAAATGCCAGAATTTCAAATATATCAACACGTTTTTATATTCTCCTAAGGCAGGACAAGTAAAGTCCGCCTATTGTGTGAGAGAACTCAATCAAAGAGCACACATACTCAAAAATAACTCTCATTGATATCAATGTTGCAATAAGGTTTTACCACTATTTATTTTTGAGAATCTAAGGCCATGTGCGTATGTTAAACAATGGGTGTTCTCTTTTTAAATTTCATATGACACCTACTTACAGCATAATAATAACACTTTGTAACGAGCGAAGTAAAAGCTCCAGTGAGCTTCGGTAGCCATAATAACCTCACGATTTGACACTGAGACAAAACATCTCTCATGTTTATCCGTTGGGCACGCTCCATATTTGAGGGCATTGTTTTGTTAGTTATTCTTCGAGGATAGTATTACTGATGTTTTATGGACTTTGAAAAGGTAAACTTTGCTGTATGTTCAGAAATAGCGGTCTGTTTTCAATAAATTATATATTAATACACATATTTTCCGGATTAAGAATCTACAACTCTCACATATCCTCTCATTGAATGATCTTGAGAAATGACTACAACACAAACACGAATGCTAATTGAGCAACATGCCAATGTTTACATCAACGTGTAGGAAGTAAGGTATTGCTGCACGTTAATGGTAGGTTTACTAATAATGAGGACTTCCAATGAGGTTTAGATACGTCCGTAAGACAGTCGGCCATAAAACCATTACATCTATGTGCATGTTTGATAAACGAACACCTTACAGGAGGTGTTTAGGTATAAGGATAGGAAGATGGCTAGAAATACATAAAATTTTTAGAACGATGTCACATAATAAATACGAACTATAGACACCTTAGTAATCAAAGAACTTGAAACGGTTTAAATTGCTAATAATATTTAACATATCCCAAAGTTAATGGCACTTTGCACGGATTTGCGAACCCAAAGTGACCACGATCAAACTACGAGTTAAATGTTGACTATCAAAAATAATGTATTTACTTAGTAGGAACCGCGTTATAAAGATTCACACGGACAGTTTTAAAGTCCGTCTGGGAGTCACAATTGCGCGAAGCGACGAGCACGGGCTTTAGGGTGAAATTATGTACTAAACTGGTCGGAATCTTTCAGATAAATATAACGCGGGTCCTAGCCGGTGTCTAATAAGTTGATATGGATAAAACTCGCGATATTTTTTATTATATATATTACGAAAACTATACGCTATAAAACCGTTTGATGTTGTATACTATGTGTATACAAAACTTACAAAAACAGTATAGATCAACACGTTTTAATACATTAGTACCTTAGTAATGGCCTAAGGCTAGGTAATAAGCCACATTGTTTATTCTCGATCATAATCTATAATGATTTCGATAACGTGCCCTCAAAACACTCAAAAATAATCGTAGTCGTTCATTCTAGGCCATAATCTCTGTTCCATTTCTGTTTACACTAAAAGTCGTGATGATTTTTCAACCGTTCATTTCTGTAATCTGATCAAGGTAATTAGGTTAAAATTTATAATTGCTCACGCACAACAACACCCACATTTTTGTGGCAACACCGACTTGGAACTTTAACGAGAGCAGTGATAATATTCAAAGCCGTATATTATACCAACAATATTTCTGTCAGCATTCCTATATTGTTTTACCCACGAAATAAGAAGTCCTATCCTTAAGAAATAAGGATCATATAAAATGTTAAATATAGTGACGTAGGTTTTTTGAAGCAGTGATGGCATAGTGGCATTAGTTATGGACTGCCGCGCAGCAGGTCCATGGTTCGAATCCCGCCGCGACCTTGAGCTTTACCACATAGTCCAAGGGCAATGTGCGAATGAATGTGACGAATTGTATCTGTTATAGGCAGAGGTTAGCCACATCAGGTGCGCCTCGAGCTTGTTCCGTCACAATAGTATAAAAAAAAAGGTTCTTAAAAAGTCGGTTGATTGTAGATCTTGCTAGAAACCTACTAGCGGCATTTCAATACCCCAACATAATTACTCTAGTTTATATTATAAAATAACCATGTTAACTGATAAACATATTACATGTAGGTATTACACGTCGGCTTCTCACAAGTTCCTTTTTTTTTTTTATTTCTGATAGGTTAGCCTTTGACCACTATCTCACCTGATGGTAAGTGATGATGTGGTCGAGGATGTTGTTCAGACTAACCTAGAGTTACTGGCTCTCAAGGACAGCTGCCGGAACACACCGTTAGGTGCTTGGCGACAGATTTTCAACTTGAGGGTGGTAGCTAGCCAGGCGGGCATTTGCAAAGTGCCCTACCACCATGCAAAACTTTTCTTGCATATTAAAAAACTGCCTATTCGAGAGTTTAAATTAATATTGCAAGTTTATATTTGCAATATTAATTTGAACTCTCGAATCTGTACCACGATCATGTAGAATTATCATCATCATCATTTCCGCAGCAAGAAGTCCACTACTGTATATATGCCTCCCCCACAGATTTCTAAATAAAAAGGTTGGAAGTGGCCTGCATCCAGCGTCTTCCTACGACCTTAATAACGTCGTCCATCCACCTAGTAGGTGGGCTTCCGACGCTGCGCTTGCTGATTTGTGGCGTCGCATTCGAGAACATTTCGGCCCAGTGACTATCAGTTCTGCGTGCTATGGGCACATGGCACGGATAATGATACTGATTTGAAATAAATATGTGTTCATTAACTTAATATAACACCAGTATAATGCAATTAAATGAAAAGTAGCAACATGGTGAAGTTATCGTCGCGCACCGTGGGTCGCGCCAAGTAATTATGTGCTGCATCAAAAGTTTCAGCAGGATTTTAATCTCATCAGGAAGTAGGTCAGTTTGAGTTAACGTAACTTGAATGTTGGTGTTTTCAGAGCTGGAAAAGAGCAGCCTTTGTAGCGTTTGGTAATAAAATAAATGTAGTTATAGTAATTAAACAACTTTAAACGGTTTAAATCGCGTATATTTATCATTATTTTGGTCCCGACGTTTCAAACACTTTGCAGTGATCGTGGTCACGGGGTGCCTAAATATAGGCGATTGAAACGATTTAAAGTTGTTACAATAACTATGTGTAATAATCGCGAAAATAAGGCTTAGACAACAGTAATTTTATTATGTTTCTACTTCCCTGTTATTTTTAATTATTTATAATGAGTATATAGCACTTGCCCCTTGGCGTGCAGAAATGTGCTAGAATTGCACCCTTTAATTGGTATATGGCACTTCTTCAGAAGTGTAGAAGAAGCAATGAAGAGAAAAATAACAGGTAGGTATAGAAAAGCAGTGTTTTCTGAAGTAGTGCCATATACTGCGATTCTCAAGACGCCTACTATGCCTAGGGATCATAGATTTGAGCTCATAGGTTTAGGAAGTATCTATTGATAAGAGACATGTCTTAGAAGATACAAAAATATAAGAACGCTAAACAAAATGTCACGAGTACTAAATGAAACACATTAAAAGAAAGCAATCAACATTCAGCCAATTCATATTTTTCCTAACATTGATTGTACATACTTGTACACAACTCAAATGGGTACCTCTACGATATGATGGCGATTCCTCGTAAAGATTTAATTGGTGATAAAACCGGGTAATTGGCCACCGGTTATCGGTTTACTTCAGCTAATGAAACAGAATTACACTGTTACGGTGGCACCTAACGATCTATGCGATATCGAATCTTATAACGTTATAATAAACCTAGAAAGAACAAAGGATGTGATAAGGAAAGAGGACAGTGAAAAGAGAGAGGAAAATGTTAGATAACGCACATGTTTATAATGTACCATTCGCTTTATCAGTTTTCTCGCTCTTGCAATGTTATCCACGACTGTAGCGTTCGGTTCTAAAACAAAAGGTTATCGGTGCTACATTCAATAACTTTGTATTTTCTACGCTCTGTCTTGTATATATAGTCATACTGATGCTGTTGAAAATGGAAAGAAGAATAGCAAGCTAGGACGGAAATGGGGTTTGCGGATCTCATGAACAGCTATTAGATAATACTACTCTTCAGGTGGTCAGGTTCACTCTAAGTGCCATAATTCTCGAGAAATTTTCATTTTAATATGTGTAAAATATTTAATTATATACACCTACAATAATACCTATCAGAGAAGCTTTCTAAGAGAATGTATGAAATTTTTTATGATTATTATTAAAACTTTAACAAAAAACAACTATTCCATCCATGAAATACGCTTTATTAAGGATAACTTAAAAACTACTCGTCAGATCTCACTGAAATTGAAATGGGTCAACATGACAAGCACCAGCTTTCAAATGTAAAAATTGTGAGGTAACACACAAAAATACAGCTGAATTGAGAACCTTCTCCGTTTTTGAAGTCGGTAAAAATAATAATAATTATCAATTTAAATCTTGAGCATTTGCTTATGAGGTTTGGTTGTCCCACAAGAACAAATAAATCCTCTAGGCTTAAAATGAGAGCCAGTAAACATCTTCGACCACATCATCACTTACCATCAGGTGAGATAGTGGTCAAAGGCTAGACTTATCAGATATAAAAAAAAGTCAAAAATTCAAAATCATTTATAAAATTTTGGCGTTTACGACTCTCTCATGAAGGTCAATTACAAAATTTAATAAGGAAAAAATCTACAATGTACTGCCACGTTCAGCAAAATATGTATAGAGCCATTGCGGATGAACGGCCAAGAAACTCGGGGCCATTCTTTGAAAGTCCTCAATTCATTCCGTGAACATTTCAGATATTTCGAAAGTAACTTTCAGTCTGTGCTTAATACCTGTCGTGGAAACCAATTATATTTTCCTCATAAATTCAGGAATGTTCGCGGTGACTGTGACGTCATAAATACCACATGTCCGTTACTGCCTACACACACGAACCCTCTGTGAGGCTCACGAAACAAATCTCTAATTGTTCGACGTTATTTCCTCCGCCTCCGTGGAGGTTTCGATTCCTTACCGCTTTGACGGAGTTTATTGGTCACGCTACCCACGCTTACTTTTGTTTGGGATATTTGTTTGGTGGATGTGGGTATTATTTATGTAATAAAACTAATAAATTATAATAATAGGTTACAACCTATCTCTTCCTTTTTGGTCGAGTAGCGTCCACCATCGACTTAAAATCTTGGGGTGCTTGGATGAGTGTTGGAGGACGAGTCGGAAACTGTCCTCCAACAGTCTTCTAACAAAAAATAAACAGTATTAGGACGATTTATTTTTAACCGATTTAAAAGTCGGCCAAGTGCGAGTCTGACTCGCGCACGAAGGGTTCCCTACCATTAGCTATACAACATTAGACTTCATATTTTAACTTTTTTTTGTTTTAATGTGCGCGAGTCCGACTCGCACTTGGCAAACTTTTTTGTATTTGTTGTCATAGCGGCAACAGAAATACATCATCTGTGAAAATTTCAACTGTATAGCTATCACAGTTCTTGAGATACAGCCTGGTTATAGACAAACGGACGGACGGACGGACAGCAGTCTCAGTAATAGGGTCCCGTTTTTACCCTTAGGGTACGGAACCCTAAAAAAGGAGGTTCTCAATTCATCTTTACTTTTTTAAATGTTTTTTACCTTAGAACTTATTACTGGTGAACCGATTTTGGTGTTTTGTTTTTTTATTGGAAAGCTGACACTAAAAAGGATTAATATATAAGTTTTTTTTTCCGAAAAATGGAATAAATATATTGTTGAAGTTTACCGGTTAAAAAAAATTATAACGTATTTCGGAATATCTTCTTTAACAGCGTGATTATGGACGTAATTTATTATAAGAGAACAAATTAACATGAAAAATGTTTAGTAATTACTAAATGAAAAAATTAAATTACTAAAATGAATTCATTTTGTATCAATGAAATTGGTACCAAAACTCATCTCTCGATTCTCAATAATTAAATCTCGTATTTGGTTTTACATAGAAACAAACTATTTCCAATGTATATCTTAGAATGCTGTAAGCATTTCATCTTCTACATAAACTACATTCTCTCAAGTAAAAAGCATTATATCGTTCCAACATTTTCAATATATCAAATCCTTAGCACATTCTTCAAGTAAAAGTACTCAAATAGGTTAACTATTTTGATAACGGGAGGTTTTTACTATATCGTCACAAAAATGCTTATTAAGGCTCTGCAGGGCGTAGTCACGTCAATTAGCCATATAATCTGACTTCGTGACTTGTGACTTACGAGCGGTCGATCTTCCCGCATGTTTTTTTTATATAATACCGATTATATCTAAGGAATCAGGTCGAGTGGGCAATAAATAAGGCGTGTGTTTTTTTTTTCAGGTTTTATGGTAGAAATTTGTCACTGCGGGACCCGACCTTGTAGGTGTTAATGTGTGGGCATGCGCCTAATTAGGAAAGGTTACAAAGTTATGATGTTTTGTAGAAATAAAGCTTTTCTGCGTGAACTTAAACGTTTTTAATTTAAATTTATCGATGTCTGTAAAGTTTTAAAGTGTAAAGTATTAATTAAAGTTTTGAGTTTCTTCATAAAGTTTAATTGAATTTTAAGACAGGCGTCAAGGTTTAGATTTGTTGTTAAGAGTAGAATCACACTATTGCAAATGCGAATGTTTGTGAGTGAGTGAAGATGTGACAGTGTATGTTTCTTACTCGTTCAAAAAATTTGGAAATTGCTGAACTGATTTGGATGAAACTTACAATATAGTCGGTCCTGTATTAAAGAAGACAATACTTTTCACAATTATTATCATCAGTTTTCATTATGTTCTATGCGGGTGAAACCGTGGAGCGCAGCTGGTTTTCCTGTAAATATATAGACGAAAAAACAGATGGGTTAGCTTATGATCACTATCACTCGTTGTTAAGTGAAGATGTTGTAGACGGTAAAAGGCTAGATCTAAAATTTAAACAGATTCTTAAAAATAGCTGCTATAAAATAAACATACAGTTAGGTGATTAGAAACATTTCTTCCAGTACGCAACTCTGATTATTGTATTTATTGCTTCAACGCCATCTATCTTACTAAATCAACGAAAAGTAAATAATAATTATGAGCGGTGTACTTAGCGGAGCATCACTCTCCAGTAAATTTTGATAAGTACATAGAGATGCTGTAGGCGTTTTTATGTTTTAGATAAACTTTCCTCAAATGTTATTGTTATTTGTAATACTTATCCAATGCTCATTATTAATCCCTTTTATTAATATTCTACAGTATTTATCAATATTTATAACAGTTCAAACATAATAAGGGACTGTCAGTATTGTTACCATACCTTATGAAAGTGCTGTCAACAAGGTCAAACAAGCTTATGGTACGGTATTATTACATTTATGTAGAATTTAAGACTAGATTGTAGACGTGAAACAGTTATTACATCTATAGTCTATAGTAATATTATAAAGAGGAATGATATGTATTTTTGTATGCAACGAACAAACGTAAAACTACTGGACCGATTTGGATGAAATTTGGCATGGAAATAGTTTAAATCCCGGGAAAGGATATAGAATCCCTTGGCATTTATAAGATTACCTCGGTTTAGCAGGAAAATTAGGCGGGATTGTCACGAGATAAACTTTTATATTTTTAAGTGTTTTTCTTTTAATATTAATTTGATATATTCCCAAATAATTTTTGAAATATTTGTTGTTCCTAAAAATATTGAATATAGCTAAAATTCAACCGTGGTATATATTTTGCCAAAAATAAATACCACCATGTATATCCCCGAAGCGGAAGCCATATCAGAATAACCACGATTTGCTAGATATGTTTTAGTAGCTATGCAATAGAGAACGCGCCCATTGCCGTTTACCGGTCACATTAGCTGATTACACCAGCTACATAAACTTATTTTTTAGAATTACCATTAATTATCGGACGTGGGGATGAAGCTCAGGTCCCCGCAGGAAATTATACTTACTACTTTCATCTCACACAGTATTTTTTAACCTTTTTTATTTACTTACAAGCTTTCCAGCCGCGTCTCTGCCTGCGCGTATTTCTGATATTGCGCAAAAACCTTCACCTCTTTTTGCGCAGTTGGATTAACTATTCCATGTTTTTCCCGGGTTTCAATCTATTTCCATACCAAATTTCATTCAAATCGGTCCAGTAGTTTTGACGTGAAAGCGTAACAGACAGAGTTACTTTCGCATTTATAATATTAGTACTGATACTTGTTTTGCAAATTAAAGTCTGCTTTTCCTGTTGTATTCACAAACGACCTACATACTTGTAGTAAGTTATTATACCCTTTATTTGTTTTCTTTCTAGTCTTCGTAACCACAAGCCACGAGTTCGCAAGGTAGTTTACAAGTCTTTGTGTAATTAACTTTCGATTTGCACACATCAAGGGGCTCAACGTGACGCCAGTAGACGAAGTTTGTACAAGAAGCCTCACCTTCTGACGTAACATATTTCTTGTCCATGTGATTATTAATTATAATCTAAGCTTTTCTGAAGTATGGGGTGTAGGCAGCCCTATACTAGAAATCAAGGTCAGAAACTAGTACTTTATATCCTTGAGTTGTTGATTGACGTGTTCGTACATAGCGTTCATAATACATAAGCATTCTTACAAGATGTATAAATATAGATTTAAACCCGAGTTTCTGAGTTTCGGTACAGAAGTTGGATATGTAATATCTTTGATATTGTTCCCGAGTATAGGCAATTAGTACAAAGCAATATATAACTTTTCATATTCTCGCCCAACAATCTACATTTTATTGTGCCAATATCTACATATTAGAAGCGCTCTTAGCTGAGCTTGCTAGTATTCTGTTCGTCTTTGAATTCCGCATAAGACTATATTTTTTCCTCTCGTTGTAATTTTGCAACACTGTTAGGTGCTTGGCGACACATTTTCTATTTGAGGGTGATAGTTAGCTAGACAAGCATTCGCAAAATGCCCTTCCACCATGTGGTGTAAGTCAAGTTGGCGTGGCGGTGGGAATCGAGCCATGGACCTGCGTCGCAGCAGTCCATAGCTATTACCTTTTTTTTATTTATCACTGCTTTAAAATATTTTTAATATTCATCAGAGTATCAAGAATTGTATTTATTTTCATTCATTAAAAAACTATACGGGTGAAAGAGAGAAAAGGGTGGAAATCAGTGGAGCAATTACAAGGGATTGAAAAAGAACAGCAGGTATTGAATCTGCCCAAGATTCTATACTGTTCATTTTCATATGATTGTGTTAGGCAAATAAAGAAAACTCTAATCTGATTCAGGTTTATTTACATAAAACCCTTAGCCTCGGACAATTAAGCTGCATTTAGATGGGAGATAAATGAATCAAACAATTACATAGAATTATCCCCCCTGCTTATCTGTAAAGTTCTGTTGTGACCGGAAATCTATACTGTTCCTTTTGTTTAAGATTCCATTATACTTAATTTTCATTCTAACTTTTTTAAGGACATGAAACTGAACTAAGATATTGTTAAATTATATTTAGTAATAGCTTTCTAGAATAGTTGCTAGACCATTCCGTTGGATGCTTGTGACATATTCTCTATATCTATCTGAAGGTAGAAATGGCTTATATTTTTTCTTATATATGCCATTCATAAAATGCTATGAAGCACAAGCTCTGGTACTGTGAAGAGCATTGCAAGTAATAAATAATCAAATTATAAAACATATATCTACAAAATAAATATAAAGCGTTGATAATAAATTGTGTATAACATTAAATGACTTATTTCGCTTATCCGACGAATAATTCATATTTATTCGTAGCGTTTATCAAATATAAATATACAACGAGTCTGTTAAGACTAAAGTCAATTGTTTTAAGTGAACACTATTAAAACATTCAAAATTTATTTCCAACAAATGAAACGCAGCCTCTGCCGGGATATGAACCATGGACCAATATCATCGTACCCAAGTTTTTGCGCACGGCAGTCGACATTCTCTGCTACATGGCTGTTATTGTTTCGAAAGATGCTTCTTCTTTGGCATTATTATATAAACACTTTGAATTTTTGTTTTTGTTGACTTATTTGCTAAATAAGTTAACAAACACAAAAAATTCTTATATTTTTTAAATGTGCTATATCTATTAAAAGCTATGAAGATTCTTATCGAAGTGCTGCCCTAATATGGAAAATCAAAAATCTTCTCGCACGCGTTCTCCTCTATCGCAATGCCTATATTATTCCTCACTACGATTAAAACTAAACAAGGAATGTATACCTTCAGACAAATTATACAGGGACAATATGAATACTGGCGCAGCATTGTTTAGTCTGTTTATCAGTCCGCAGCATGTTTTCCTGCTTCCGTGCAGGAATTCGGACTTCCACCTAATACCGCCTTCGGTAATGACGGCTTGTTTATGGAATGGAAGTTTTTGCTGGTCTTGCCGTGTCTTGGTCACAGATATTTTGTGCTAGTCATACCTATATAATTTGGACGGTTTTGGTGCAGTCATTTATTTAGACACACATTTTGCTAATAAAAATAAAACTTTGCTTTGTCGGTTGGCGAAACCTAGCGGGTTCCATTCTTGGGTCCTATTGGGGTATTCTGTCCGGAATTCTAGATACTAATCCGGAGTCCATACTGTGCCTGTGTGCTATTAGGTGGCAACGGGGTCGCATCTTTGCTCACCCGTTCGGGGAATTATATAGGTATATATATTTGTTTTTTTACAGCAGATAGGTTAGTCTTTCTTAGATTACTATCTAACCTATTGGTGATGTGATCGAGGATGAAGAGCAGGGTTTACGTGCATCTGCCCGAACAAATTATATTGTTGTATGTCTTCGATACAAGATTTTGGTAATGGGTTGTAGCCAGCCAGGTGAACATTCGACAAAAGCTCCTTCATAAGCTGAAGATAAAGTCCGTGGTGATTAGAATTCATGAAAACCCTGTATGGAAGTCCATAGCTTTTGCTACCAGCCCATCACTGCTTTATATACTTACGTACGAGTATATCTCGTTATAACGTAGTACAGAAGAACGGGCGGCGATAAGACTTTGATTATAAGGAACACCCTTTTTCTTTCTTTTTTGATTATGAATAAATATATATAATATTTACATATTATATATATTTCTCATATTTAAACTCTAATACAACAATGAAATTTTTATGACTGAACAACCGCAAAAACTCAATTAAAAGTTTATGCGTAACAAACTCGGCTTAGCGAACAGTTAATTATACTGAATGGTTGTAACAACTCACCTAAGGATAATTGTTTCAAACTTATGTACAAGCTTGCATTGATTTAAATTATACAGTAAAGTCCTAAACAAAAGAAAAATATAAAAACACCTAAGTTAGGACGTCCCAGTAAATTGTTTATCGAATAATCTTTAAAACCCTACATATGCTTATTATTATTTATCTATAAACCGGCCCATTCCGAGTTGGATTCGCTAAAGGTTCAGTACCAGAATTTACAAAAATAATATATTAGTGTATTCTGTTATTTTTTTACACATTAAGTGATCCATAGCAAGGAATCTAACCTGCACTTGTCGCACCTTGCCTCCACAACAACTTATATATTATCTACATTAAAGAAATAAGTAAATAAATTTAGAATACTAATAAACCTACATAAACAAATAATATACATATAATACATACACATATATAATAATACTATATACATCATTAGACTAAGTCAAAGTCATGCATGCAGATCTTCAAATATGTTCACACTTATCTCAAAAAAGAAGGTTCATGTGTGAAGTCTCCAAGCATTATTATCATAATTATTTGTTGGGCAGTTCGGCATGCTTAAATATATGTATACTGTGAATATTAACCAGCTACATGTAACGGTTCTAAAGGTTTATAGGTCGGACAGACGGACGAATGTTGATATTGTGTGAGCCTATTAAGTTCTCTTAAAAAACTATTTGTGTCCTTACACACACACACACATTTATTTGAGAAATAAATATTATTATTTTTGTACTGTGACTTACAAGTTCCCGTAACTCACTTTTGCTGCTGATTTGGGCAGAGGATCCACCTGAAGGGTATACTAGTACTGAGTCTGGTGACTCCTGGAGTTATCACAATAATTATGATCACTTAATTTCAGGTCTTTCTGGTAATTCAGGTCAGCAATATTAGGTGTAACAGGACGCTAGATTTAAGGTCCCATTTTCTGCTACAGAATCTTCCCACTTTTCTACTTCCACTAGTTCTATATACACAAAGTTAACAAACCTCAAAAAACAAATGGTATTTGTTTGCCCACGTATGCTACGCTATCGTAGCTTAAAACTTTATCGAATAACTCTTATCACTTTAAATGTGCTACGATTTCACATCCTCACAGTACATACTCCTTTTCAACATATATCTAATGTGACAAAGCCCTACCACGAAGACCACAAAACCCAATTAAAAGTCATTGCACAATAACTATTGGGCGTGGCATCGCTCACAGGCTATATACCTTATAATCCGTACCTATAAAAGCTGATAACTGCGATAGTGGAGCAATTTCTGAACGACACAGTAATGACACCTATTACCTCGGCCGAAGTCCTGTCGCATAATGGCGATCACGACATCGGCTGGGGGTTGGACAACCTACTTTTGATACATTGCTTGGAAGCCTGAAAAATGGCATTTTTACCTTACACGCGTCAAGTCTCTATTGTGTATTTTATGAAAATACTGGGACAAATATTTTGCTGAAAATAGATTTATTTTTGCAGTGAGTGTTTTAAAGCCATTACGGTCGACTGGTCCATTGTACGATCCCCACCGCCGGCTTCAGCTTTAAAAAGATGATGAAGAGTCCCGTTGTTGTCTTACGATGGCAGTCGCTATAGGTTGGTGATAGGAAACACTTTGTTTGTCACTGGTTTTCTTACTGAGCGTGGTTGCTAGCCAGGTGGACATTTGTAAAATGCCAAACCACCATTGTCTATCGAGTGCCATCCTAAGACACCAACAACGACGTGCCGTCCTAAACACGGAAGCTCTCAGTATTAAATGCACTGTGCGAGTGTTATTTTTTTTTATTTTCTTTTTGTTAGGTATGCTAATAACGCATACTTAAGCAATGAGAGGAAGATAGGTTACCAATACGTCAGCACTGCATTATTTTTAAGTAAGAAACATGATTTGAATACCTAATAAGCTGTTTATGTAAGCACCTACTTTTGAAGTGGACTGGAGACTCCTTAGGATCACGGGGTGCCGATGGATACAAGTTGAAACTAATAACGGTTGATTGTAGTTTTGGGGGTGGAAGTTTTGCAGCTAGTGAAGATGATGATGCATGACCACTTAGTGGACTTCGCGATAGACCGAATTGAATGTTAATTTTTTAAGCACTACTACCCGCGCTCTTAAAAAATACATTGAAAACTACCTATCTACGTACTGTTGTGGGTGATATTCAGTTGTATTAAAAACAACCTATGGACACAAACACACCTTTATTTTAATTAAATTTTTTTTTATTAAATTTATAAGAGTTCTGACAAGATCCCGCAACTCACTTTTACTATTAATTTGGGCAGAGGTTCCACCTAAAAGGTATTGCAGATCAACCTTTATGTTTATTAGTACTTGTTTCAATACAATAAAACGGAACGCATTCATACGTCAAATGTAAGTTGTCATACTTGACAGACCGCCTTTTTTTCCCTCTCTATGGCTGTAAAAGATTGTACGCACTATTTCATATTCTAAAATAAAAGTTTCCCTTGTAATCTCATGGTTTTTCTTCGCTTTGGTATCCTAACCTCTGATAAAAGGTACACTAGTACTAAGTCTGATGACTCCTTGCGTTATCACAATAATTTAGAGCTCTTCATTTTGGGAGCCACCATTTATACAGAGAAAAATACTGCTGACAACGCGTAAATAGGTTTGTGCGGGATTCGGGCTTAGGTCAGCAATATATTAGGCGTAACAGTACGAAGTTTAATATTGCAGACCATCACCACTACTTGGCTAAAACTTTCTACATGGAAAAACTGTGTTTCAGTATTTACTATCTATTATATCTTATATGGTTAGAATTCATCAAATCACTTACACGTATCTATCTTCTAATAGCTATACAATTTAGAATTTGGGAAAATATAAATACTAGTGACCATTTGGTACTGGGTTTTTAAGTTAATTGGTTTGGTACTTTTTCATTTACTTTTTAACTTTACTTTTGTACTTTACTTGTGAATTAATGAATTATAT
Source organism: Plagodis dolabraria (assembly GCA_963854805.1). Lineage (NCBI taxonomy): Eukaryota > Metazoa > Arthropoda > Insecta > Lepidoptera > Geometridae > Plagodis > Plagodis dolabraria. The sequence continues at coordinate 12,113,577 of OY978457.1, forward strand.
AAACTCTAATTTACACTCTAAAACAATAATAATAAAAAGTCTCAAGCAATACTTTTATCCCAAAATCGTTTTATTAAAAAGTTTACTTTTACATTCTCGTCAGTTGTTTTTTCTTAGATTTTTATCAAGTAATGAATTATGACAATATTTTTATGTCAATGTGACGAAACACGCACGAGGCCCACCTGATTATAGGTAATAACTTTTGCATATAAGGATGCATTTTGTCAGAAGTGACTAACTGCGCCCATCACACTAAGACATAGGTACAGTTGTTAAGTCTCATGTGCCTGTAGTTTCGCTTACTGGCTGCAGGAGCTGCAGCCGGAACACAGTTAAGAACTTGGCGACAGGTTTTTTACCAGAGGATGGTAGCTAGCTAGGTGAGCACTCGCAAAATGCCTTTCCACCATGCGGTGCAGCTCAAGCCGGTGGCAGTGAGGTTCGAACTAAGGTCCTGCACCATGGCAGTCCATCTATCTCAGCTATTAAGCAATGATTTGCTTAATGTGGTGCAAATCATGTAAGCTATAAAGTGCACCCTAAGCACAATAAGTGAAATAAACAAATAAATTGATTTATATATGCATTCAAATTTTAACAGGGGCTATAATTTTTGATGTTTACGTTTTGCGTGATACAAAAGCAGACATAGCACCCTAATCGTCTTATAAAAAGCACTAAGTCTTATCTAAGCACGAACCGTAATTTCAAAACGCCAGCGCTCGAAGCATGTCGCCTTCCACATAGCTGGGCAAGCTATCAAAATATTTTAATCATCTACTTTATAACACACAATTACAATTAATCTCGCACGAAAGAACGCCCATTGAGTCTAGACGTACAATCTCAGGTGAGATCTAATACAAAAATACGTAATTAAAACGGGACATTATAAGTTGGATCCGTACGCGGTGGGTTAAGAATTAGGGAGCTCGGTACTAAAAGGCCCCCAAACACTTAAGGAGGCATTTTTTTTTATGTATGGAAATTTAAATAAATATATATTATTGTGAGGGAACAAGCAAGAGGTCCATCTAATGTTAAGCGGACTAACCTCTGACTATAACAGATGAATTTCGTCGTAAGTCACGAATTAAACTGCGTCCGTCAACCTGAGACATAGTTGTTAAGTCTCATGTGCCTGTAATTATACTGGCTCTCAAAGACTGCTGCCGGAATTCACTGTTAGGTGCTTGGCGACAGATTTTTTACTTGGTGGTAACTAGCCAGGGAGCGATTGTTTAAGGCCCCACCATGCGGTGAAGCTCAAGCCGAAGGTGAGGATGCGACACGGTAGCCTATAGCTATTACCACATGGCCATCATTGTTTCAAATACCTGCTTTAGGTCACTTTGAAGATGACCTTCTCCTCAGAGCACCATTATTTGGAGTCAGTGAAAATATACGTATACTACGTACGGACATTTGGGCAATACATCCGTGCTAAAAGTTCTTTCATAACCGTATAAATAAATCAATGGAAATGAAGTTATCAAATATTTTTTTGAACTTCTCAACGATATTGAATTTTCACATCTTACTAACGCGAAAATGTGACCAGTTATATCCTCAACGAATCCGGGCAATTTTTTTTATATCAGGTAACAACATCCAATTATGTTTGTGTGCGTGTTTACCTAATTTTCTCACACACATAAACAAAAGATTGAACCGCCACGCACTGCGCGCATTGTGGTTGAACTTTGTTTAAAATCATATTATTGGTTAACTGACTTCAACCAAGGAGAAGGTTCTCATTTCGACTGCATTTTTTTTATGTGTTACCTCATAACTCTTTACAGCGTGTACCGATGTTGATGTTTTTTTGTATTTGAAAACTAGTGCTTGTCTTGGTCCTATTTAAATTTGAGTGAGATCTGACGAGTAGTATTATGCGTATTTTATGTTTAAAGTTTGTTGTTATTTTTTAAAAATATGATGAGCACTATCGCGGGCTAAGAAAAACACACAATGTTTTTTTGTTCATAACGGGAATCGAACCCGTTTCTTCAAATTTCACCACGCACCGTTCTCTATGACGGTTAAAGTAATACAATTGTAGCACAAAGTGTGAGCTCGAAAGTGAAAAGTTCCGGTAGCCGAGAGGAATAGACAGCTGGCGCGAAATCGGAGGAAGCCGGTTCGATTCCAATCCGGAATAACTTGTTGAAGTCGGTAACATGATAGTTCAAATGTACCTATTATCACAGCATTGTGCGCATGCGATACCGACTTCGACAAGTTATTTCACACTTATGGGTGTTAAATTCGGTTCCATTTTTTGGAAAAAATTTTTTTTCACTCTTTTTAGTGACCCTTTCTACTTACAGGATCGATTGTCATTCATTGTCAACGACTATATCATCAAGATAGGTGAATATTTTTCAGTTATTGGAGTGTTACTCAATAACGGCTAGACTGATTTTGATAAAATTTAAAATGTAACCAAACGACAAGCATCAGTTTTCAAACAAAAAAAGAATTTTCAAAATCGGTTCACCCAGTCAAGAGTTCTGAGGTAACAAACATAAAAAAAAGTACACACGAATTGAGAACCTCCTCCTTTTTTGGAAGTCGGTTAAAAAAATGTGCTCCAATAATTTATAAATCGGTTGTTTTTCATTTCATCAGTTACAAGCTTCTAATTGATCTGTCATCTAGTCATTAAAGTTACTCAAGTAACAAATTCTTGTCTGTTTGATGTTTGTGTCACTATTTTTAACCGACTTAAAAAAATGAGAAGGTTTTCAATTCGTCTGTTTTTTATGTTTGATACCTTAGAACTTTTTACTGGGTAAACTGATTTAAATGTTTTTTTTTATTTCAGAGTTGGTCCCATTTAAATATCATCAAAATCGGTCAAGCCGCTTTTGAGTCCTCCATTGAATAGTTATTGCCAATGTATGACAATCAATCCCGTAAGTAGCAAGGGACACTAAAGAGGGTGAAAAAACTTGTCGAAGTTGGTACCATGCGCACAATATTGTGATAATAGGTACTTTAGAGTAGGTATAATAGGTACTTTACTTTTGCATGGTGGAAGGGCATTTTGTGAACGCCCGCCTGGCAAGCGACCACCCTCAAGTAGAAAATCTGTCGCCAAGCACCTAACGGTGTGTTCCGGCAGCTGTCCTTGAGAGCCAGAGTAATTCTAGGTTAAGCCTTGTAACACCTTCGACCACATCATCACTTACCATCACGTGAGATTGTGGTCAAAGGCTTACCTATCAGCAATAAAAGAAAAAAAAAAAAAAAAACGAACTTAATGGTACCGACTTCAACAAATTATTTCACATTTGGATGTCAGTTCCATTTTTCGGTAAAAAAATCTTACATGCCAGTTATAATAAAGAAATGTCAGAATTTACGATCCGTATATCACACAGGGGCCCGCACTTAAATCCACTGATCCACTCGATGTCGCCGTGTGAGGCGGTTGAATCGCGTGACGGCCGTGTCGTGTCACATCGCCTTACGACAATAAAATTATAAGTCCACCGCAGTGACAATCCAGTGATTTACGTCGGCACACACGCGAATATTCTAATATGAAAGACGTAGAAAAAACTGGAGGCGGGGTCAGGTGGGACAGGTTAATGAAGAAAATGTGCGCGAGATAGGAGCGCGTGACCTCGCTGAATTAATGGACTTAGCTTTTTGTTTGATGGAAGATTGTTGGGCATTACTTGTGTAAGCTTTTATACCTTTTATTGTGTTCTAAATTCAAGCGTAATAAAGACCCGGCCAGACCTTAGTATATTATATAAGGCTATTTGTGATTGCTATATTTCACATACAGTGGAAGCAACCGTGAATGTTGGAAAGACTGAGGCTATTGATCTTAACATTTTTGATAAATAATTGTGATGCATAATTTATATTCTAATTCATGTTCAAGTTTCTTTTAGATATATCTTACTCAGATTTTGCACGTTTTAGTCGTTGAGGATTGGATTTTTATGGGAACCATGTTCCAAAAATCTCAAAGTCCATTTTCTTGTTCGAGTGGTTTTAACAAACTGTGTGATTACTGAAATCAGCTTGGAGGGAGTATTTTGTATATTATTTTCTCTACGAGAAATAGCTATAAAAATGAAATGTCAAGAGAAAAATATGTCTTAATAAAATTCAGATGGTAATATAAGTCTTTAGCCTAATTCATACCATATACTGTTTTTTTTTGTATAGTGGTAGAGCATTTTGCGAATGTCTGCCTGGCTAGCTACCATGCTACTTAATCTAAAAATGTAAACAAATATAAAAAAAAAAATAAACATTGCTAAGCCGACGTGATATCAAGTCTGAATTAGGCAGAATTGTCACCAGATATTTTTTAAATATTAAGTATTTTTCTAAAATATTCTTCGATAAAATATACCCTAGATGCAACTTTTCGTATTGACAGAACGCATATAAACGGCTCAAGTTATCCTATACCTTTCTGTCTATTGAGATACACATAAAAACCTTAAAATTACACAAAAACGTAGTAAATCTATTTAAGTTATTTAACAATATTCAACCTTGTTTCAGTTGCATAAGGTTTAATTTTCAATTACTCGTAAAATTTTATTACCCTTTGCTGTGATAGAACATAAAATACAATGGAGTCGCTTACTCCTAATCTCGTACTAAAAATATTATTTAGTAATTAGTTTTTTTGGTGACATTTATAATTGGAATTTTAACTATCCGTATTAGTCAACTAGCTTATATACCCTGGTTTTACCCGGGTCGAAAAGGTGTGTAGTAGATTATATGCGGATGTTGGGAGATAGAAAAGGGATCTGTTATAATGAAATCAGAATATTAATTATTCGGCTTTAATTTTCATGAACATTTATTTATTTATTCCACACAGAACAAAAAGCAATAAAAAACAAATAATATAACAATATAATGTATCAGACCTATTTTATTACATATTGCAGTTCAGATACCTGCGTGTTACAGCAAAATGTATAAAGTAAACGTGTTTGAGTAATTATGAATGTTAATACAATGTTAATGTTATACATTGTATATGTAATACATTTAATATTTATAAACTACCTTTACATACTATATTCATATCATACATTCTGAAAATCATCTGTAATAATAAGAGTGCACGCTAAACCTCGTGCATTCAGGATTGTGCAGGTGGCTCGGACATTTCGATATTAAATTATTAACATACAACATCAATTAAAAACCGGAACACTAGAACTTGAAAAAGATTTTGTGGTGTTTTTGCAATCAGTAAGCCAAGTCACTGTTACACGTATTAGTACATAAAACAAACATACATATGCACACACACACATAAAAATATTGTATATATGTTTGTAAGCACTAATCCATATTATAAGTGAATATATTGCAGTTCTAATAATATTTCATACACACATGTCAAATTGATAACCTCCTTTTTTGAAGTTAGAAAATGTAAAATAAATGCCTGTGTACAGTCTGAGAAAATAAAAGATTATTATGACGACTCCGATAGACTTGTTCTGAATTAGGGCTCACTTGTTCTTGTCTTGCATGGGATGTTATTATGCGTGCGAAAGAGACAACTGCGTGACAGGAGTAACGGAATTTAATTTGTTGATGTATTAATTTGGAGGTGATAATTAAATAATTATGAATGTTTATCACTTAAAATATTATAAATATGTATAAAACTTACCGAAAATAGGAAATCCCATGTATTTTTCGCTTTGTAAGTGTATTATTTTTGCTACTATTCACAGAGCACTTCGGCATTGTTTCACTCGACGATCAGCGCGTCACTGACGGCAAAACTGTGCTTGAGATCATTATAAGCACAGTTTTGTTTGGTTAACTTTGGAGCGTTCGCGCAGAATCTAGGGTATATTTTATCGAAGAAAATATTAATTAATTTTTTTTTAGATTAATTTCAATATATTTGTTTTTATAAAAAATACTACGCAATATTTTAATAGCGTGAGTGTTTTTTTTATTAAATTCGTAAATACGTGATTTTTATACAAACGCAACGGGTTTTTTTTTTAATATCCTTTATATTATTATACATTTTATTCGTATCTGTAAGGCTACTCTAATACTCTTTACAACATGTTCAGAATATGCTTTTTGAGACTCACTTCAACTTAAATGTGTGTTATTTAAATCAAAATTCAAGGAAATAGCAGACAAGCGCCGTTCGTAAAGTGTTACTTAATGTATTCAGCTCGTTATAAAACCATGATATTGAGCGCCAACGTGTATCTATGCACTATATTATGACTGTAACTGAACCACTAACCTGAATGGCGCCTGAAACTTAAATAAATATAAAAGTTGAATTAAAAAGTGTCTTATCATTGCAATTGAAACTCTAGAACAATCAAAAATTCCTGTATTTTAGCTAGTCAGTTATTAAAGGCTTACAAATCCATCTGAGATGTAATATAATACATCTGAACAGTAATGTGAACATTACTGGTTGATAAGATAATAAATTTTAAAATGTTTTTATGAAATTTGATTATGTATTTGGACTACACCCGCCTCTATTGTTTTATTCGTTCAACTCCATCCTAAGGTTGCCTGGTAGAGATCACTTTTAGTGATAAGGCCGCCCATTGTAACACTATGTTATTATAATTTAATGTGTAAACTTTTATATTTCTAAAGTGGTGTAACAATAAAGAGTTTTCTATCTATCTATCTATCTATCTAAATTTAAGTATCGCCTCCTATGACGACTAAAATGAGTTCCATTACTTTCAAACAAAAATACAAGGTGATTCTACTAGAACGTCAAAATAAGCACTTTGAATCAACCTTCTAATTTAAATAACGCCAAGTTCCCTCACACGCCTTGACAACACAAACATAAATACACCCTCACAAACACATACTCACCATCACAATCTTGCATTGTTGCTGTCATTACTTTTTTTTAAAGATATCACAATATTACATCAAGTTCTGAAAGCTAGTTCGCTATATTAACCTTGTTGTTGACAGATGTTATAAATAATATTGTAACTTTTTATTGTATTATATATAAACTATGATATATGATTGTACTACAACAAAACAGCTATATTTAAGACCAAATGTAAATAAGTAGCCCGCTACTCTATTACTACTCGAATAACACCTTCATTCGAGAAAAGAGGTATGCTGAAAATCAGCTTTGCATCGACTTTAGTGTCTATGTCTATGTATGTTTAAATGTATACGTTAATTGTAGTTATTGTAATATATAATTTTTTGTGGAAATATGATAATATATTTCTACAAAAAATAATATATCATACTTTTCTTTCTTCTTTTTTTCTATAGATTGAAACGAATTTGAAGTAAATCACTAATAGCGCTTAGAAAGAGTTGCACTACGAATACCAAACAAATATGTTTAAAACAAATTCTTTACTTTAGAAATTTTAAATCTACAGACAAACTAAGTATATCTATTAAATATATCATTAAAAATCAGTTATTCTATAATCATAGTCTTAGCCTTCAATCCTCACATCAAGTATAAAATATCAGATTGATAAAATGTCAACCGATCAAATTTAATACAAATGAACGTTTATTTTAAACAACCAACATTCGTTCCCTTCATATTGGCTGTGTATACAATTTACGTATCAAAAGTAACTATTTGATGATTTAAAAACGGACGAAAGCCATAATGTATTCAAAAGATCTAGAAGTCCGAAATATTTTGACAACCTTCAATACTTAATGTATAAATAGATCGGATTTAAAGTTAAGGCTTATTCTAATTTAAGGCTCTTAATCGATGCCACTGTAAGTTTTTTATTTTTAGCTTATAGACTAGTCTTTGGCCACTATCTCACCTGATGGCAAGTGATGATGTGGTCGTAGATGTTGTTAAGGCTAACCTAGAATTACAGTCACTCAAGGACAGCTGTCAGAACACACCGTTAGGTATATTTGCGATAGATTGTCTACTTGAGGGTAGTAGCCAGCCAGGTGGGCATTTGCAAAATGCCCTACCAAGCTTGCTGTAACGACTGCCATCCTAAGACAGCAACTGAGACCGAGGGCTTAACATGCTCTCCGAAGAACGGAAGCGCTCACTAGTAATGTCACTAGCGGACACCTCTCATGACCGTAGCGGACATTGCTTTACTTAGCTGATCGGTTAAGAACAGCTAAGCAAACTACACTACGAGCGTTTCAAAAACACTTAAATATCAAGTTACTTAAATCATATAGATTTAATTTAGCCATTTGGTTGTATGAAGCTTTACGTATGTTTACGTAAACGAAAATCAAATCTAAGTCTTATTACAGGCCAAATCGTCGACTCACTTAGATTCGTTCAAGTCACGACAAGCAGTTATGATTTTAACGTGGACAATGGCCAGGGGGGCTAGAAAGGGGGCACTTCAGGACAGATACCATAATTCTAAGGGGCAGGCCGTGACTCAGCCAATCAACTAGTTTGTTTCATAGAAGAAATTAGGTCAATGACCCTTATTCTTGTTTATGTTTAACGATAAGGTTGTAATTATTGACCATTTCATTTTTATTTGTGCTTATAATGTAGGTGGCATTAGTTTGTAAAGATTGTTCATTAGATCAGGACATGATTGTGCCTATTTTTATATTATGTCAAACTAAATGTACGTTCTTATTTAAGAAATATGTTTTTTTATATGATCAGTGGATTTCAAATAATTTCTATTAAATACCTACATAGTGATATAGTGTACTTTCTTAGTGATCATTTTGTAAATGAGGTTGCACCTCTTTTATTAGCGTCTAGTTTTAATATCAAAGTTTTCGTTAAAATATATCTTTCATATTTTCTAGATTTCGTCTATGCGGTTCCCCCACATCATTAGTCCTAAGGTCCTAAATAATAATATCAGTTCAGCCATTTCTAAGATGAGTGGCAACAAACACATACATACACTTACCAACATATTTATTTACTTATATAAAAAGTGTGTTTAACATATAAGTACGACGTACATCTTTACTCCTTGTTTATGTAATATCATATTTTTTTACAGTGATCTTCGATTATTCTTCTTCTACATAAAGTTTGAAGCCAGTGACTAAATAATCGCTAAAACGTATACAAAGGTCTTATATTTTTTACCCGGCAATTATTACATGCATACCTATCAAATGCAGAATTCCCTAATTGTATTATATTCTATTCACATACAGCAGTCACGAAAAGTCACTAAAATAGAGTGAAAAATATCAGCATGATAAAGTGGTTTCAAAACTAGCTTCTACATTGACCACTCACATGATCCTAAGATACCTGTATCATCATTTTCTGAAGAACTAGGTGTTAGTTCTTCTGGATGGTCTGTTTTGTGATAGGCTGTCAAGGAAGCTGGAAGGATCAAAACTACCATATAAAATTTTATATGAACGCGCTACGAAGATGAATCTCTATATCACAACAATAATAAAATCTATTTTATCGTATTTTGATCAGAGTTTTATTTGAATAGTGTCCATTAGCCACTTACAACGAATAATAAAGAGTGTATTGTAATTGTGACGATAAACAATTTTTTGCTATACATCTTTGATGGAAGTGACAAGAGCGTGGTTTGATGTTTTTGCTTAGCCTTTGATTTTCTGCTCGAGTATGGTAGCAAATTTGGAAGAAGAAAAATAAGAATGAAGAAACAGAAAAAAATTTGGAAAATACGGTCCCATCAAGCATGGGCTTAAGCAATTAAGTTTAAGACCACGTTTGGTGGGAGAATTTAATCCCACAGCGGAATTTAAACAATGGACCCTGTGCAAGGCAACTCCATTGTGACTAAGCTGCTTCAAAAATAGTTTTTCTTAGTATTTGGGGTTAAGAACGGTTTTTTCCGCATTAGAAGTTTCAATTCTGCGATAACGATCTTTAAATTTCATTGTCTATTCCATTATATTTAGAGCATGGTTATGTCCATTACTTCGTTAAGGGTAGATGATGTATCCAAATAGGGGGGTCAAGTGTCCCCCCGGGGGGTGAAAATATTCATAAAAGGGGGGTAATTTCTGGCCGCGCGGTCAGATCGAATAGGCGATAAGACAGCGGAAAATAAGACAGTATTATGTGAAATTCTGAAATCCTTAATTGACTTGCAGATAGTTATCACGCAATGGGAATATTAAATATTAGCTTTTAATTATTTTAGGGGAGATAGTGGGAAGCGATTGTGTTAGTCTTTGGAAAGATTTTAGAGTGTTTGTTTTCCATTTGGTTTTTGTTTATACCATTGAATACGTTGAGATAATCCTAACGAGCCCTCTCGTTAGGATTATCTCAACGTATTTATTTACTTTTTTTACTTAACCTTACGTATAGATAGTGTGACTTTCAAAAGATGATGGGTAACTGAAAATTTCTATGATATATTTATTATATTTAAGCTCTTTGAAAAAGAAATTTGCATTCTTGAAACGATCAGTCCCCAATATATATGATAAGTCTATTAATCAGTCCGGAATGTGATTCGAACCACAATCACTTCCGATTACATTGAAATTTGTGGACCGATTTGTGTTATTTGTTTTTTGACCAACACCCAATGGAAAGATCTTGTTTAAGTTGTTGTATCGACCTCATCCATCGTGAAATAAGGTCAGGAAAAAAGGGGAAAACTTTCGATCATTTTATTTTTGGGTACGGAAGTACAAACGCTCCAAAATATAAACGCAATGTAATTTAACATTACCAAGAACACTTCATTAATGCACGTTATAACCACGTTATATGCAAGTAATTGATCAAGCGAAGCTTGGCTAATTGGGATATGAGTATTTGTATGTTTGTCTGACGAAAACTTTCAAATGCCTGAATCGATCATAGTTTATTTTGGTAGAAAGGTAGCTTACCTATATAGGTATGATTTGTGGTTTTGTGTAATAGCTGAATCCGTTATAGAGTTGATGGGGTCTTATAGAGGTTTGAAATTTTCATTTAAGTTACAAAAATAGGCCTAGAATAGATAATTAAGAGATTCAGATTGAATTTCAAGCGTTATCTTACGGAGATCCATATCTAATATTAACAAATATTTTAAGAAAACATGATATTGATTTCACAATAATTCTTATAATAAATAAAATATATCTAGAGCTCTCGATCGAGCACTCGAAAATCAGGTCACTTGATGATGCTTAGTGTAGAAGCAAAACGCCCCGAAAATGCTTCCGGTTATACTACCTACTTATTCCTGATACGTGGCATTTATGACGACAATTAAGTAAGGTAATTAGCAGGAAAATAAGGCAAATTTTCAATAGATATATTCGTAGTTGTTCTCACGTATTAAGATAATGTTTTATTTTTTATGGTCGATAGGTTAGCTTTTGACCACTATCTCACCTGATGGTAAGTGATGATGTGGTCGACCATGCTGTTCAGGATAACCTAGAATTACTGGCTCTCACTGGAACAGCTGCTGGAACACACCGTTAGGTGCTTGGCGACAGATTTTCTACTTGAGGGTGATAGCTACCCACGCAGGAATTCGCAAAATGCCCTACCACTATGCTATAACGACCGCCATCCAAAGACAACCAGGACTGACAGCTAAACGTGCCCTCCGAAGCACTGAAGCGCTCAGTAGTAATATCACCAGCGGTCACCCATCCAAGTCATGACCGAGGCGGACGTTGCTTAACTTCGCTGATCGGTTCAGAACGGCTAAGCTAACTTAGCTACGAGCGCTTCAAATATTTTCTTAAAATATATTTTATTATTATTAAGTAAAGATAAGAATGTTTTTCACCGTACTTATTAAATAGCCCTGTCACACAAAACTATTTTTATGAGACAGGGGTAATTAATAGGTACAATGAAAAACATTGTTAAATTTTTAACTACATAATATTTATTTGCTGAAGGCTAAAATTGATTAAATTCAGAATAGCGCATAAGGGCATAATTCGCAGCAAATTAGCTAGCCAGGGTTGAAACGCAATTTCCTTCTTTCAATTTGTCGAAAGTATCGACCACTATTGCAATATTTCTTCTAATCTATTTTACAAGTTCTTCAAATTCCGTGTCGACTATGATAAGCTGTCACCCCTTACAAGAAACTACCGCGTCTAACAACTATTGGCCGACAAGAGGGGTGTTTTTATAACTCTCACCAGATGGCGCATGTCATTTTGTGCACCCTCCTTACTCTACCAACATAACACGACCCCTCACATAACTAACAGCTTCCTTTTATTGCCAATAGTATAGACATTGTACACAGTCGAGAAGGTCTGGATAAAGTGGTGATGTTAACAGAGGTTAGGAGTCAAAAAGATCCGTTCCGCTATAACATCAATAATGCAGAGGCAAGTAATTGATAGCTGAGGATAACAATATCATAATTCAATTTCTTGGTCGTGACCGGAATGTGAGTAATTCTTTACAGTATATACCAATTTTATTAATGTTATAAACATTGATAAAATTCTAGTCATGCAGATTCGGATTACACACCATATTTTTCTTTTAAAAAAATTATCCATAATATGTACTTAATTACTCGTCAATAAGAACTCGTGTGATTTATATCACATCAGAAGGATTAAACCATTTTCGGTTTATTTTGAAGTCCTTCGTCTGAGTTCGTCGAAGTGTAACTATCATAATGTTACCGCTTCGATATCGGACTCAGCAAGTTCACAATTAAAATATCACTCAACTTTGAAGCGCTCGTAGCGAAGTTTGCCTAACCATTCTGAATCGATCAGCAAAGTTAAGCAACGTCCGCCGCGGTCATGACTTGGATGGGTGACCGCTGGTGACATTACTACTGAGCGCTTCCGTGCTTCGGAGGGCATGTTAAGCTGTCGGTCCCGGTTGTTGTCTTAGGATGGCAGTCGTTACAGCATAGTGGTAGGGCACTTTGCGAATGCCCGCCTGGCTAGCTACCACCCTCAAGTTGAAAATCTGTCGCCAAGCACCTAACGGTGTGTTCCGACAGCTGTCCTTGAGAGCCAGTAATTCTAGGTTAGCCTGAACAACATCTTCGACCACATCATCACTTACCATCAGGTGAGATAGTGGTCAAAGGCTAACCTATCAGGCATAAAAAAAAGAAAAACACTCACAATCTTCCATATTCCATTGGTTATTTGATTTCGCGCTTAGAAATGATCACATTCGATTGGTCGCGTCAAGGTAATGTTGTTGCGCCGGACGGTATACTTTTCAAACCAGGCCCGCCGCGGTAAGGTTTGCGTTCCACTGTTTTTGAGCTTGAATTAAAGAAAAACACTCACAATCTTCCATATTCCATTGGTTATTTGATTTCGCGCTTAGAAATGATCACATTCGATTGGTCGCGTCAAGGTAATGTTGTTGCGCCGGACGGTATACTTTTCAAACCAGGCCCGCCGCGGTAAGGTTTGCGTTCCACTGTTTTTGAGCTTGAATTTCATTACTTTACATATTTATTAATGGGGTTATAGTTAGCATTAAAATTATAGCCACGAATATAACCACGCATTTAGATTAATTTCCGTGGGGTACCATGCTAGAATTCTACCCCGCCTAGTCCTAGGAGGTGTCAAAAGGAAAAATACCAGGAGATGGGCAGCAGCTTCTGAAAAACAGCCATTTTACAGTTCAATACCCAAGACACCTGCCAAACGCGGGGATTAGGGCGAAAACCCCCTTTAATGTGGAAGGCATTTTTTGGAACATGGACGCTATGAATGTTTTGATTATTTAGACGATTACACTAAAACATACTTAGTTTTTTGTATTTATAGTGAGCTTTACTTACATTGATGTAATTCTCAATTCAATTTTCTATCAAGAAATGTAAAACTTTAAACTGTTTACTTTGGTATTAGCCGTAAGCAAAGGCCTACTTATAAACTATTAATCCACTTCTGTAGCCAACACTGAACTCACGCTATCCTCAATTGTCTGTAATGACACTCAAGCGATAGTTATCTATGCCAACAAGAATTCAAATTAAGAAATGTTTGGTTGTTTCCTCAAATTGTCGGTAGAATCGGCAGTAAAGAACCCAATTTGGTCGGACGTGGGCCAAAAGGTGGGTTCTTAACTATGCAGCGGAATTGCACATGGCTCACGCTATCCTGAATTTCGACTAATGATAGTCGGTAACTATCGTATCAAATTGCTTCCTTGGTAAATCAGGCCATAATGATATGTATTATTGATATATGGCGGCATTCCTATATTAAAAAATACTACGAGCTATATACAAAACTACAACTACAATAAAAGCATTTAGACAACCAACAAGTCATTGCAGACTAGGCGGTCTCACTACCAGTTGGCAGTGTTGTTGATAGTAGTAGTAGTTTGCAGGGATAGTCTTGGATATATGTAGTTAATAAGTATGTCAACTCACGTTAGTTTGTGAAAATATAGTCTCGGATAGTCACTTACCCGTTCACATGATCATCATTGCCACGGTCCATAGAACATAAAATAAAAATTTACCTAAAAATGGAACCGACTTCAACACTCAAAAGTCTGCAATATATAAATTATTGAACTTGGTTACATGATAGTTTAATAGTAACTACTTATTTACGCATGGTACCGAATTTGACAGGTCATTTCAAACTTATGAGTGTTGAAGTCGGTTCCATATTTTTGACAATTTTTGTATTGACTCTTGCTACTTACGGTACCGGGTCGATTGTTATTCACTGTCAAAGACTATATCAGGATAGGAAAATATCTTTCAGTCATTGGAGTGTAACTCAAAAATCTCTCTATGACCGATTTATTATGATTTAATGTGACAAAAAAAATACTGGTGAATTCACAAACTCCTCCTTTTTTGAACTCGGTTAAAAATAATATATTATACCTTTATTTTATTCTATGCAGACGATAATTCTTATCAGTTTAAATCTCAAACGAGAATGGAATGGCTGAATTGGATATGGTCGCACCATAAGGACAATAAATAAATTGTCCTATTCCACATGTATACATTATATTGCCTTCTACATTGCAATATTTTAAAATAAAAATATTAACAATATCTAGAAAACTTTTGAAATAATCATTCATGAGATGTCCCAGACCGTAGTTTATCGCATGGTACAATAATATCTTAGACCATGGTTTATCGTAGACAATTATTTATAATCTATGGTAACAATTGACAATGACATTGAAAAGTGACAATATCGAATCTGTATTGGTCTGTTGATAAACGGGGTACGTTCAGAACCTTCGTGTACACTCGGAGATGATCGGAGTTCAAACTAACGTCGTTCACAACCTTAGAGTAGAACGTTCGGTTGTTGCTAATTCGATCGTTCCGATCCTCTGAAGGTTGCAACTTTATAACTACTTGACTTTTGTTGATGATAGAATTTATTATTTGCAGGTAGCATACCAAAAATACATTATTTATTCGTAGCAAGTAACGGTAATAAGTCTTTTCAAATAACATAAAACGTGCATATTTTTTACTATTTCCTCGCAAAAAAGACACAACAAATATCATTGGAAATATAATTCATGTAAAACAACTATACTCTGATTTATAGAGGCATAGAGGCTCTGCTCAGTAGTTCTAATACAATACAATAATATTACACTCTCACCTGATGATAAGTAATGATGTAGTTGAAGACGTAGAAAAAGCTCAACCTACGATAAGAATCTCCCTCTCAGGCACAGCTGCTTGAACACTCTACTAGGTACTTCGCGACAGATTTTCTACAAGGGGGTGGTAGCTACCATGCGCTGTAGATCATTTTGGATCTGCTGCGTGTCAGGCCTATTATGCTTTGCTACGGGGCTCACACTTTTTCAGAGCATTTAACAAGCTCGTTGTGTTCGACTCTCACGTAATGAGATGTAAGGTAAGCAATTCTAACCAATGGAGGACCAAAATTATTTAAAAAATAATTCCCACCGAGTGATTGATGTTATGAAGTGTAGAGAGGTGATGTTACACTGTACTCGTTGCTCCGAGACGGTAATGTCTCGTCCGCCCAGTAATTTCACTTGCTATAGTGCCTTTCACGGATAAACACAGTATTGTTTGTCCAACATAGCTCTTGTCGCTGTATACCTTATAAGTAGGATAGGGTTGGTTAGATGCTGAATATTAAAATGGATGTTGGAAAGGCACTGCTACTATTATTGATAAATAAATAATTCCTATACTGGCGGTTTTATACATACGAGAGTGTAAAAGTGTTTTATTCGTGATTAAAAACAGGTTTTATTTTTTCTTCTTCATAGAAATAAACATCTGTTCTCACATGTTCGCATTGTAACATGTTACATTACTAAATGAAAAAATAACTAATTTCGTAAGCATCGTTAATATTCTAAACCACGTTCAGTCCACATTTTTCTAACTTCTCCAATTTCGTTCTGAGATTTCATAAACAATAACTGGGGAGGCGTATAATGGCGGCATAACTGCTGGACTGGGGGGTTAATTAAACGATAAATATGTCCTACGTAACGATTATTGTATACAAAAGCGCTAGCTTTGAATTCGCATCACTCTCCTGTAATGTGTCAAGTCCGAGCAGAGGGCCTATTCTGGAAGTTCGTACCACGACCGTTCCACGTGCCACTATTAGCTTTAGTGAACCGCAATGGAGCTTGCCTAGTGTTTCTTGTTCAATCTACTAAGTTAGGCGATGTTATTAGTGTTATCACTTGGGTGCGTGGCCTGACTGAGCGCTTCTGCGGTTTGGAGAGTACGTTACCCGATCCTGATTGTTGTCTAAGTATGGCAGTCGTTACAGCATGGATTATCATCCATTTTGCGAATGCTCTCTTAGCTAACTAGTATCCTCAAGTAGAGAATCTGTGGCCATGGACCTAATGGTATGATAGGATAATATATACTGATTTTATCCACTATTCATTGTATCAACGTTTAGATTAGGTGAGTATTCATTTAATGTTCAATATATAATTAAGTATTAAGAAAATAATGTTGATTTTAATATTATCAAGTAAAGTTCCGTGCCTATACAT
Source organism: Plagodis dolabraria (assembly GCA_963854805.1). NCBI lineage: Eukaryota > Metazoa > Arthropoda > Insecta > Lepidoptera > Geometridae > Plagodis > Plagodis dolabraria. The sequence continues at coordinate 12,130,540 of OY978457.1, forward strand.
ATGATTGTATAAATTATAAAAGTTATTTACTTGACACAACTGATACGGCGTTAACTGGAGGAGACATCTGCCATATATTTAAAAAAATAACGCTCAGTCATAGTCATCAGTTTTGGCGGTATTCGATATCTCATTAATTTTAATTTCAAAGAAAATAATCTTTTTTACTATATGTTAGTGGATATAGAGTGAAGATCCAGCAAGAAGATCTGATTTAAGGTAAGAAATAGCTATTTTATTAAAAAATAACTTGAAATTAAGAATGTTAGAGAGAATTGTACCTGAAGCAAAATACCGAAGTTATTAAATGTTTGTCTAAATTATTGAAACATACAATTAATTTCATTGTAACAATCACTTATAAGTGTTCCAGCAGTTATCCTTGAAAGCCAGTACTTTTAGCCTGAACAACATCTGAGTTTGTAGTCAAAGGCTAACCTACCAGCAATAAGAAAAAAAGTTCAATATTTAACGTACAAAAACAAATACTAAAAAATTAACCAGGAGGATGTTAAAAATAATACGGGTTTTTGTATGGTATTAAAGTCTTAAATTTAGGTTAACAGATTTTGATGTTTTTTATTTGTCTCTACACATGATTTCAAGGACTACCGCGTACTAAGACAGGCTAGAGCGACGTGAATATTGTGATCTAATGTTATTATTGATAAACTTCATATGGGACGCGACCATCAAACAGACTACTAAAGGACCTAAAATTACTGGCTCTCAAGGACAGCTGCCGGAACACACCGCTAGGTGCTTGGCGACAGATTTTCTACTTGAGAGTGGTAGCTAGCCAGGCGGGCATTCGCAAAATGCACTACCACCATGCTGTAACGAATGCCATCCAAAAGACGACAACCGGGACCGACGGCTTAACGTGCCCTCCGAAGCGCGAAAGCGCTCAGTAGTAATGTCATCAGCGGTCACCCATCCAACTCATGACCGAGGTGGACGTTGCTTAACTTTGCTGACAATAACCACATACAAGTTTCTTGTATGTGGTTATCTTTTATTATTAACTTTTCCGATTATTAATTGTTAGATAATCATTAATACTATTACATATTATATCAAGAATAGTTTTTCAGGCTACCATAAATACAGTCCGTTAAACGTCGGACAACCAAGGTTTAGTTCCGCTTTCTAATACGGTAGGTACCCTATATGGACATGCTGCAAAAATTGTATAGGTATAAAAAATATATTAATATTATATAAGAACGACACGAGTGTCTTTGTCGTCCATACTACATCTATTTATGTAGCTATACTTCAACTTTATCCTATACTAATCCAACTAGAAGTTTGACATGGTTTGACTCCAGAGTCCTTCACACTCAGGTAGCAAGTGTTAGGTTACGTAACGTTATTGTTCGTCATATAAGGTGGCAACAAAGATAAAAGTTTTGTCACAGTTGAGTACGAGTTGCTTACTTCAGTAGCCAGTTCCCAGCTTGTTTGTTCTTCTGAATAGACGATGAATACATCTAAGTGTTGTATGGCTCAGCGAGCTCTGTAGGTAAATGCCGTAATCAAGTGGAATATTGTGGAATAATTATAGACATTTGCATCTTACGTAACGAATATGCGAGTATCTGATACGCCAATTTTAAAATCACGTGATTTTACAATATGAGCCACATTATGGCAAGTTTAGTTTAGGGAGGACATAGATGCTGGCTACCGCCTGTGCGGTCGTCCAGCTCCACCGGGTTTTGGGCGAGGGCCTGGCCCTACAATAGCCCGGGAGGGAGAAGTGCCGAAGGCACTTCTCCCGAGACGGGCGTAGAAGGCGAAAAGCGCTTTCTACCTCCGTCTCCTGCGGACGCCGAAAACGTACCGCTACTATAGGAGGGGTTGACAGCGAGCTCAAGGGCACCACTGTGGTTCGGACCTCGGCTTGTCTCGCTGTCGAGAGACATGGGGGGGATCGGAGCAAAATGCCTCTGTGCAACTGCAGTGTTGCACAATTGGGCCCTACTGAATAATACTCTTTGACTATTTGGAGAGCAATTTATCGTGACCTTGTTTTTGCCTCGAGCTCGCCGGCGAGCTCGGTGTTTGATTGTGTGACCTCTGATTACCTCACACCTGGGGATTTTACCTCGACGACTTGCGGATAACGCTAAAGCTGCCAACGTAATGGCTGCGATGGGGTCATCCGGGTCGTCTAATACCTGCCGTGGTCGGCGACGGGGGGGTTTGAAAAATGGGATAGAAGAGGCAGTCGAGTAGTTCGATGCCTGGACAACCAATGGGTTCGGGTGGTGGGGCGCTCGATCAAAGTATCGGCGGGCGCAGTCCTTATTGAACTGCGCTAGAGAGGGAAGGTTTAAGTCGCAATGCAACTCGGTGTTCCGGATATACCACGGGGCGCCGGTTGCATTACGAAGAAAACGGTTTTGGATGACTTGAAGTTTATGAAGGTGGGCCTCACTAGCATGACTAAACACTACTGATGCGTAAGTCATGATGGGGCGGATGCAGGCAGTGTAAAGTGTCTTCTTATTACTAAGAGACATTTTACTCTCTTTGCGAAGTAGGGGACCAAGGCGACCCATTATGAAGGCCGCTCTGTTACGGACGGTTGTTATGTGATCGTTAAAGGTGAGATGACGATCAAGGGTGACTCCGAGGTATTTTGTTCTAGGAACCCAGGGAATGGGTTCGTCGAACAAAATAAGCGGTTTCGGGTAAGGGGAGCGTGTCTTCTCAGTAAAGCACATAGCTGTGCTTTTAGCTGGGTTGACCGCGATGCGCCATTTTCGGAACCAGTCACCGATCTCGGTGATGGCCCGTTGCATGACGAAATAGGACTGTCTGTTGATATGCCACCCAGTGGTGTAAATGGCGGTATCATCCGCATATTGGGCTAGGAATACTTTGGGCTGAGAGCGTGGGATGTCACTGGTATACAGTGCAAAGAGAATAGGTGATAGCACGGAGCCCTGAGGGACTCCGGCTCTGACTGGGTGGGGGGAGGAGAGGGTGCCTTCCACGCGATAGCGAAAGCTTCTGGCTTTAAGGAAGTCTCGTAGGATGAGCACAAGACGTTCTGGCACGCCAAATTGGTATAGCTTGTAGATCAAGCCGTTGTGCCAGACTTTGTCAAAAGCTTTCGCTACGTCGAGGAAGACTGCTAGCGTAGTCTGGGGTTTGGGGTATTTATTGAAGCCCTCAATGATGTGCTCCGTGAGGCGGTGCACCTGTTGGACGCATGAGTGTCCGGGTCTGAAGCCAAACTGCTCATCTGGGATAAGGTGGTGTTCCTTAGCATGGGACTGGAGACGGTTTGCAAGTAACCGCTCGTAAAGTTTGCCTAAGGCACTGAGGAGGCTGATGGGGCGGTAACTGGTGGGGTCAGATGAGCTTTTGCCTGGTTTGTGAATGCCAATGACATTTGCACATTTCCAGGTGTCTGGGAATACGCAGTGGCTCATAGCAGCATTGAAGATGCTGACTAAGAGATGGATGAGAGGAGGAGAGAGGGTTTTAAGAACCCTGTTGGAGATGCCATCGGCACCGGGGGATTTGCGCGGTCGGAGGGCCTTGATCAGTCTCTCCACCTCAGCGTAAGTCGCTAAGGTGATTGGTGGGAGTTCAGAGGTGACCACAGAGCTTTTACGTTCGACTTCAGCATCCACCGAATCGAGGTGAGCTTGGTCAACGTGATCTACGTTAGGGGAACACTGAGCCTCTAGGCTATCAGCTAGGCACTCAGCTTTGTCTTCGTCAAAGAACGCTGGGACTAGTGGGACTGGTCTGTATAAGGGAGGCATGTCGTTATGGTTACTTCCTTTCAAGCCTCGCGCCAAGTCCCAGTAAGCATGGTGGCTTGGCACGAGGTTTGAAAGTTTATCGCCCCATTGTTGATCACGCAACTCAGACATGCGACTTTGAACCATGCGTTCAAAGTGGCGTTTCTTAGTTTTGTTCTCTTTACTGGGGTAAGAGTCGTAATGTCGGGTCACTGCTTTACTCTCCGTCACCAATCGTCTCACATCCGCTGGAATGACAAGGCGCCGGTCGTCCGGCACTATGACCTCCTTTGCGGATGCACCTACTACGGTGGAGAGGTGATTGGTGAACGAATCGATCGCAAGGGTTACGTCATCTTTTGTCAGGATGTCGTCAGGGATCTTGTCTAGGTCCGGTGAACTGATAGCCTTTAGGGCATCGCCTACTTGCTTCCAGTTCACTATCGTCTTAGTGGGGCGGGGGAGGTCAGTCGTTGGGTCGGGACCTAGTCGCAGTATGATGGGTCGGTGGTCAGAGTGAAGCTCGTGAACCACTTCTATGGAGCGTAACCGGAGTGTTACGCCTCTGAATAGTGCCATGTCAAGCAAGTCAGATCGGTGGTCTGCCATATAAGGGTAGTGAGTGGGCTCAGTGGGCGCAATTATGTCAAAGTTAAGTTCTGCGATTAGGTTTTCAAGTGCAATACCTCTGGGATTGTTGACGTTACAATTCCATAGGATGTGCTTACTGTTGAAGTCGCCAATCAGAATGACGGCGCTTCCTAATGAGAATAGGGCTTCTAAGTCAGCTCGGACGATCGGCTTTTTGCAAGCTTGGTAACAGGATGCTATGACTATAGGTTGATGACCAGTCATAGCTAGGAGGCAACAAGATGCTTCCATATTAACAAGAGTCGGGGTAGGTAGGGGAATGCAGTGCAGGGACCTTTTGTAATAGATAAGAGTGCCTCCCCCACGGGAGTTCACTCTATCATCACGTACCGTTCTGTAGTTGGCAAACCTAGGGTTCGCCTTCCCCGGTTTTAGAAAGGTTTCCTGCACGCATATGATATCGATAAGGTGGGTACAACAAAAGTCGTGGACGAGGTCGCGTTGTTTGAAGAGGCCGTCAGCGTTAAATGACGCTAACGAAACTGAGTACGGTTTCGTGCGTTCGGTTGTACTACCCATAGTGGTTGTACTGGGGAGGGGCCTGGGGAACGAAGCGCTTAAGGGCGCTAAGTAAATTCGCGTGTTCCAATGTGTATTGGATCACGTCCGCTGGGGATTGAGCGTATTGCATCTTGTGGAATAGCTCTTGTACCTCATTGATGTCAACCGACATAGCCAGATCGCTGACTAGGTTGATTGCCTCTTGAAGAGGGGCAGCCATCAATGGCATAGGTGGAGCTTGTGGCCGGGAAGCGGCGCGGGGAGGCGCGCGAATGGTGTTGGCGACGGGTGCCGGGAGCGCGGGGCGAGCCGGGGCCGGTGCGCGGGCAGGGGCCGCGGCGCGGGCGGGTGCGGGTGCGGGCGCGGGTGCGGGCGCGCGGGCCGGGGCGCGGGCGGTAGCGACGGTCTTAACCATACTGGGTGGTTTAGACCATGCGTTACGGGCTGGGAGCGGCGCGGGTATTACCTGTGAGGCAGGTACTACCGTTAGTTTGGGGCTTACCCGTTGGTAACGGTCGTAAGAGGGACGGGTTGGCCTATGCCTTGCCACCCTGTGGTTCACTCGTGGTGCTTTAGGGCAACCACGGTAATTCGCGGTATGCCCTTGAGCGCCGCATAACACACAGCTGGGTGGGTCCGGCGAATCCCGGGTGCGAGTGCACGCTGCTGTCGCGTGATCGCCTAGGCACTTAACGCACCTAGCGCGAGCGAAGCAGAATCGGGAGGCGTGCCCGTATAGTTGGCAGTTGTGGCACTGCGAGGGACTCCCATTCTTGTATGGGGCTTGGACATCGAGTCCTGAGAGGCCACAGACCTTTTTTAAATTAAAAATGGCCTTGCCTTCAGGAGTACGATCTAGTACTACGAGTACTAGATCGTAGGGACTGCGGTCCTTCCCGCTGTACATGCGGTGAACTGCATGTACGGGGAAGTCTTGTGCCTTCAGGTCGGCACATACCGAATCGGTATGTACCTCCTTGGGCACACCGCGGATGACCACTCGGAGGACTTTCTCCTCTTCGAGCGCATAAGTGTGAAAACTTATGCTCTCGTTGCGGAGGAGTTTTGTTAGCGCTCTGTGGTCGCTAATGGAGGAGACTTGGACTTTAATGCCCTGCTGCGTGGAGCGGGCATTAGTATAATGGATCCCACGATCCGAAACTAAACGGGACAGCATGTCCCATTTGGTTTTGTCCTGAATGAACAGGGGCGGAGGCGGTTTTTCGCGGCGCGCGCTCGCGTCCTGAGGGGACGCGGCAGTGGTGGCCGGAGCGGAGGGAGGAGACGCGGGGCGCGGGGCGGGGGTCGGCTTCTTGCCGGAGGCGGGGGCCTTAGCGGGTGCCTTGGCGGGAGGGGCGGAAGTTGCGCAACTAGCGGCTTTAGGAGCACGCTTGCGCTTTCTATCTACGACGGTATAGCCGTCGTTATCTGAGTCCGAGTCAGTGCGTAAGGCGCGACTCGGATCTACCTCCATCTCCGCTTCGGAGTCCGAAGTGGGCTCTACAACGGCGATGGAGGGACGGGTGCTCGCTGGCCTCCCGATCGGTGAGCGCGAGCGAGACCTCTCACGGGGAGGGGCTGCCACCGTGCGTCTGTTGTCTGGGCCCGGAGCGGGCGAAAGCGGACTGTCCTCTGAGAAGGACCGGGTCAGAGGAGGGACGTTGGCCTCCGGGTTTGAAGTCCCGGAGGGAGCGATGAGAGTGTCCGTGAAGCGGGCATTCTCTTCCTCTTCTAGGAGTTGCATATGTGCAACGTATAGATCGGGGTGGCGGAGGGCGAAGGTCTGAAGGACCTGCACCTCACCGTTAGAGGGACGGGACTGCATCCTGAGGGGAATACTCAGGACGCCCTATCCAGGGTTTGAATTCCCTCACACACCTTGTGAGCTCACTGTGTGAGAGGGAGTGTGTACCTACGGTGTGCCCTAGTTGTGTACCCTCTCCGAGCTTTTTTCTCGGCGGAGAGGGGTGCTCCTAAGCGCTACTCCGGGTTTGACTAGGGGCGACCCCAAGGCCAGAATTCCGGAGCCCAGCTTGCTTCGGCTGACCCGTGAAGCGGGAAAGGCCACGGTGCAAGGTTAAACCAAAACAACAACAGTGGCCGTTGTCACCGTAGGGTGTCACACTGCGACCGCAGCAAATGGCGGATTTGATCGTTCAGACGGGTTTGGCTGACGCTACCCCACGCCTGAACGACGTCGCTTAACAGCACAAAGTGTGTTGTTACGCGACTGTTACTATGTTGTGTCGGATAGTAAAGTGGTGAAATGCGCACCGAAAAGTGCGGTCGAAGCAAGACCACCAGCCCGATATGATGTTGTTCGTCCGAAACAAGGGACTGGGTAGGTGGTAATGCCAGACGTCTTAGAGCGCCTCTGCGCGACGGCACGGCGGGCTCGTAGCTCGCGTTGCACGGCGTTCGGTGGCTGCTCAGCTTCTGCACAGAAAACAAAGCTTCGTCAGGACTGCGTATTCCAAGGCACTGGTCTGCAACTAGCGTCGGAACGATGACCCGAGTGAGACGGCAATAGTGCGGGGACTATTGCGGTCTCACTGGGAGATACTGGCGGAGCTGTAGACAGGTGTGCTCGGCGTGGCGGCACAGGTCGGAATGAGTGTGAGTCAGTGAGTGCACATTATGGCAAGATTGAAAAGAGTTATAAGTAGGCAACGTGTTGACAGCACCCGTGTTGCGAATGTCTAGAGGTGAAGGTGACCGCTTTCCATCATCTAATAGAAGCGGTCATCGGGTCGCCTGCATTTTCGTTACTAAAAGCAAAATTTGATAGCATTTATTTACGTTTGCATACTGCAAAAAGTATTTTATATTTTTGCCTGAATAGTCAAAAGCTGATAGTGAGTTGTGAAAGCTGATTAAGGGAAAATAATGAGCCCAATATGCAGCATGTCACGTACGTGTAACCTTCAAGTGGTAGGTCTCTTTAGGAAAGTCCGTCTTGGTGGGTACAATCCTAGCGTCAGATGTTCTGCCTCGAAGCAGTAATGTGTAAACACTACACAGTGTTTAAGTGTGACGGGCACTTTAGCAAGTTAAATTACTGGAGAGCTGATATGCTGGTAATTTTGTCTTGTACGAGTTTTCACCAAGCTGCAAAGAAAAAAAAACACCCTCAAAGAAACCAGGAATTATGACATAGGTTGAGTGGTATTTAATACCAAGACCTCTCATCTTGTATAAAGCACAAGTTAAGTCACGTATGGAGTACTGCTACTACCATCTGGACAGTTATGTCACATATATATTAGGCTTGAGACTTTGGATTTGACTGAGAGACGTCCAAAAGTCAACGATGACAGTCAATACAGCTAGACTCCAATCACTATGTCACAAAGCTATATATTTCTGTACAAATTGCACTACGAAGTGTGCTCAAGAGCTATAACTTAACATCAACCCAAACATCAAAAAACGAGGCGTTACCTCAACTCTATCTAATTATTAGAATTGCAACGGCATAGAATGTCTCACCGAGCGGTGTATGTGATTTTGGAGAACTTTTGTTCCACCGAGTAAGTTTAGAGTAAAATGGCACCTATGACGCGCTGTTGCACGTCTTCAATCACATAGCCATTTTACACCAGATGTCATCGTGAACAATAATTATTAAGGTTTCAGATGCCTACTAATGATCGTCTGGTACCCTGAAAGCGTTTAGGTAAACCAAAGATACGTCTACAGGTATTCCAAAAGCCCCAGCCCACTATCAGTTGGCAGTGTGCTCAGCATCCGGGAAACATTGCCCCGTTTGATTGCCATACTTATTCGTTGAGCCAAATAAGGGCCAGCATTAAGATCACGTGTTGCATCGACCAAGCGCTCTGATAAGTTTTGGGTAATAAGATGAGTTCCAAGTCCCCACGGACCCAATGTCTTACTCCAAACGGCTTAAATATGTGACTAGGATACTAGAGCTGCTTGAGTTATTAGGTACTGTTTGGTTATTACCAAAAATAGCATAATGTTCCCAGTAAGTAATTTTTGGTAATAACTTTGGTCTGTACCCATTTAAGCGGGATCAAGGTAGGAAGATGCTGAAGATGAAAACTTCCCGGAAACTTAGTTGCAAGTTATTTTTGGTACAGTGAAACCTACCAGCGTAAATGAGAGCATTGCGGGTTCACTATTCCATTATATATCAATCAATAATAACCTCTTTGTAGTTAATTTCAAAGTCAAATTCCAAGGCTAAAGACTTACAACAATAGCTGATTGAACAATGTAAATTGAACAGTTTGATATTTGCGTCTTCGTTAACTCAATGATATCAAATAAGTTTTTATTTCGATACCTACGACTAAATACAAAGTTTTCACTTTACACATGGAAACTTAGTTTTTCCACTGTAGACACAATTATTTTCAAATAATAATCAATCCGCGACATTATGATAGCCAAACTGTTGAATTTTGTAAAAATAACGTTAAAAAGAAGCTGAATGAGTGTGAGAATACTTCTGGTTTTAGTGAAGACAATTTATTAGTTCTGTCATAGCCCACAAATGACATTATGAATCGGCGTTTTCAGTATGTAGCTATAGTTATATTAAAGTTTCTGGTTCATGAATTTATTGTTACACCGAAACATGACAAGTTCAGTTTTTGAGATAGACTAAAATGGTCTACTGATAACTATGATAGTTCTACATTTTACCTCTTTGGTTAAGAAAAAGTATAAATACGAGTATATTTGTACATATACCTACAAATAGTTTATTAGTACGAGTAACACCAAAAGTTACATGTCAATATTGCGTTCAGCATAAATTCAATTAAAATATAAAATAACCTGTCAAAATAACATACTCGTATTATAGATTATAAAGTAAAATTAATAATCTCGTAAAAGAAATAATATAATACATTTTTTCTGATAGGAAAGCGTACTGTACTTAATGGGTTTTATAGACACACGCTAGGGTCAGAATAGTATTTTTGTGTCGTTCTGTTGTAAGAATATATGAAATTATTTATTTTATTTGAAAATAAATCCTAAATATGTAAACAATTATTTTATTTTAAAATGAATCATTTATATGTCAATATATCGTTTATTTAATTACTTTTACATAAACAATATTTCATCTTCTAAATCAATGAACTCCTTTCTTGTAATCATTTTCACTCACGTTTACCAGATTTGTTTATGAAGACATCTTATTTGATTACATCAGCATAGTATCAGTGACCTGAAAGCTGCTGAAGAGTTTTGCCAGAATAATTAAGAAGTTTTATAATTCAAATTACTTAATTGGAATTGAACCAAATCAGCTAGCTTCCAGAATACTCGCCGCGCAGTCATTACTGCTTGCTCGTTAAGGCTCTCTAATTGCATCGGGTTAATATAGACTTTGTTAAATAAAATCTCTCATCTCACTCCCCTCTTCCAATGCGACCGTTTTGGAGTTCCGCTGATAGGCGCTAAATATAAAACCTGTTTGTGGATAATTTTCATACATTCTATTCTAAGAAGTAAATGTTTTCAAACAAATTATGAAGAAAAAATGTAGGTCAATGTATTGATATTTTAACCAGAGGCTTCCTTTCATTTTACTTCGTAGCTTACCATTAGAAGCTCATTTGTAATTTGGTCGGAGCACTAAAGCTCGGCCTAAAGATCATGATAAGTAATTTATCACCAATTTATTCAAACGGGTAGCAGAATGAGCCATACGCTCTTGAGGTTTTTTTTTGAATCTATGAAATTAAGAGACTGGCAAGTTGCCTTTAGCGTCACGCCTGTCCTTTATAATTGCAGTGTCACCGTCCTTGACCATGCACTGCGTTTGTCACTTCGTTAGTTACGTTAGTTCTTATCTTGAGCCCCGTTTGCCCAGTAATTTCACTTGCTACAGTGCTCTTCTCGAATAAATACAGAAAATTGTAGAGTTTGCACACAATTTGTTTTGAAGCAGAATATCTGATACTGCAGTGATACCTACCAAGACGGTATCTACCATCCGGTGAAGTTAGGGCTGTTACATCAGAAGACGCTGCTGGTAAGTAACTAATCATAATTACTTACCAGCAGCGTCTTCATAAATAAAAACTTAGTTCCACTGTACACTTTTACAGATAGCAGGAAAATTGTTGTGACAGATGTATAATATGTGTAGCGACCACCCTCAAGTAGAAAGTCTGTCGCCAAGCACCTAACGGTGTGTTCCGCCAGCAGTCCTTGAGAGCCAGTGAAATAACAGACACATGAGACTTAACAACTATCTCTCAAGGTGACGGGCACAATGCAATTCGTGACTTGTGACGAAATGCATCTGGGCAGAGGTTAGACCGCTTAACATCAGGTGGGCCTCGAGCTTTTTGCGTCACAATAACATAAAAAAAAGATGTTCAAAGACTTTTAGTACCATAATATATTTTTAGATTCTTGAACAAGAACAAATCCTTTTTTAATATTTTTATGTTTGCAATAACGCATGCTCTGCGGATTGCATTACAAAATTACAAATTTACGAGAGGGAAAATTTGTAATTTTGTAAAGAAAAAATCCGTTACTGTACACAACTTTTAGTTCTGATTTACTACGTAGCCCCGACGGAGTACGATATACACAACATTTGTTATGTTATCCCAATCAAATATCTTCATTAAAATACACAATATCTTAGTTGTTTCATACAGAACCGTTATTGTTCAAGTGCATTGCATACTTGGCCAGTTTTTTCTGTTATTTACCGCGGTGCAGATGCCCTTAATGACGCGTCTGAAACTTACGATGACACTTGGCTTCGCTCCGACTCGGCCCGACGTCGGATGTTAATTGCGAAAGGAATTAAAGAATTTCCGTTATTCTGGTAAATTAATGGGACGGCCTATGTGCGTGGGGAAATGAAAATGTTGTGATTTAATTTTATAACTGCAACACAGGCGACGCCCGGGAGCGTTTCGTAGAACAATTTTGGCGTTTGTAATTTGAATATTGTTATCAAATGTCATAAAATATTATATTAATAATATCGTTAATGCTAATAGCAACTATTTTCTTCATGATAAAATACCAGATATTGTTGATGTTGATTTGTAAAGATTAGTACATAGAAGTTTGTTTACAAATAAAAAAAAACATGTTGAGTTTAGACGCCACAAATATATATGTGCAAAAACCACATTTAATATAACTAAAAAATCTTCGGCTGCGGACTGCTCTGTTTCATATATTGTGTCATGATTAAAACAGTAAGAAACGAGTTACTTTTTTTTATTTTCATCATTGCGTAGTTTATTATTTTCCTGATCGTTATGTTCTCATATATCTAGTATATTTTTAAATATTGTTACCATATTCAAGTTAATTTTAGGTTTCCTTATGATTGCTTAAATTCACAAACGAATAATCTTTTATTTGTAATAATGAACTAAACATTTTATACATTACTAGCTTTCCAGGCGCGGCTCCGCCCGCGCATATGTCGGTTATCGTGCAAAAACATTAACCTCTTTTTGCGCAGTTGGATAAAAACTATCCTATGTTTTTTCCCGGGTCTCACACTATTTCCATACCAAATTTCATTGAAATCGGTCCAGTAGTTTTGGCGTGAAAGCGTAACAGACAGACAGACAGACAGACAGAGTTACTTTCGCATTTATAATATTAGTACTGATTACAAAATATTAACTAAGTATACAATTTACAAATGGTTTCTACAGAACAGAACACACATTCGTAGCGTCGTAGCGCCCGTAGCAAGTGCTACGAATGTCCCACACCAACCCAGTTTCAGAACGAAAATCACAATTAACTGATGAACTTCTGAGGAGGTTTCTCGCTAAGATATTGCTCGAAGTCGTTAAGAGTGTAAGTAGTTGAGTGAGTTAGGAGCGCGCCGCGTGCTCGGGGCATTACGCTTCGCAATTCGCGCTCGATTAAAATTATCCTGGGCCATTATCGCCGAGGGAGTGACGAGTGATGTAGAGCTTCAAAGGGCTGTATGATTAGAGGAGTACACTGGAGACATTCTGTGCATTTAGTTCTATATATATAAACATAAATAAACTGATGATAACTGCCTTGAGTATGCTCTCAAGAGATCTTAAATCATAAACTAATCTTGAGATAATAATTGAGACTCCCATATCAGCTGATTTCAAAAGGTCTTAAGAGACTAACCAGATACCAAGAGCTTACCCTGAGGTGAGATTGGTCTTGAAGTCACCACTATGATTTGTTTATCATTATGGACTTTAGTGCCATATATGTACGTTTAAATTACTAGTAAAACAAAGATTCTTTTTACAGAAAAAAATAAGTTCGTGCTTAACACTAATAAATCAATCCTCCTGTTTTATTTTAAATTTTTGACTTGATTATATTCTTATTGGAAAATGCTTTGGTACTGATTAGAACAAAGATGTGGCGAGTTTTGCTTAAAAGCTTATTGGATTTGGTTTATGTACTCGTTGTGGTCAAAAACCGCGCGAAACCCGCGAAGATTGTCCGATTATTATTACAACAAAAAATTTGAAATTCACTTTTAATTTGATATCTATAGATCACTACGACACTGCAGAACACTGAAATATTTAATTTAATTTCACCAAAAAATATTTTATTTTGATAAAAAAACGTTGATTAACCCCTCCCAATACTGGATATTACATTTTGGTATCATTCTACATTTGTAAGGAAGTAAACACTTTTCGATATTGCTAACATACTCGGTTAATGAAAATTTATTACATACTAGCTTTCCGGGCGCGTATCCGTCCGCGCGTATGTCGGTTATCACGAAAAAACATTAACCTCTTTTTGCGCAGTTGGATAATAACTATCCTATGTTTTTTCCCGGGTCTCAAACTATTTCCTATACCAAATTTCATTCAAATCGGTCCAGTAGTTTTGGCGTGAAAGCGTAACAGACAGACAGACAGAGAGAGATACTTTCGCATTTATAATATTACTAGCTTTCCGGGCGCGGCTCCGCCCGCGCGTATGTCGGTTATCGCGCGAAAACATTAACCTCTTTTTGCGCAGTAAGATAAAAACTATCCTATGTTTTTTCCCGGGTCTCAAACTATCTCCATACCAAATTTCATTCAAATCGGTCCAGTAGTTTTGGCGTGAAAGCGTAACAGACAGACAGACAGACAGACAGACAGACAGACAGAGTTACTTTCGCATTTATAATATTAGTACTGACTGATAGTACTGATTATGTCTATTTAACAACATATCATGTTTATATTTTCTACATTGCCATATTGCCTGCTAAGCGAATAAGTTTAGTTATAGTGATACAAAATTTCAACGAGAAGATTTTTTACCCTCTATGTATAATTTAGTATGTTTTTACACTTAATTAGCAAGCGTTTGATCGCATTTCTACCCGATGGTTAGTGAAGATGCGGTTTTCAATTGTACACTATTTAGACTACTTACTCGTCACTCAAGGACAATGTTAGGTAAAAAACTAAAAATTTTAATCCTTTGAACAGGGTTTCCATTGTAATATTTTTACAGTATTTTAAAAACAGCTCCTCTATATATTTTTGGTTCTACAAGCAAGATGTTAACAAAAGACGTCGGAGACGGTCGGAGCCTCAAGTCAACGCAATCGTGCCCTTAATTAATCCAACTGTATTCTAAGGCCCTCCTAATTAATAACAATAATTCCGAGTCGTGATCCGCCAGCTGTCGAACGATCTAAGTCTAATCAAATTGATTTGAAATCGGAACGATTTTCAAAATAAGGTCAAGCGAGTGTTTTAATAAATTGTATGCTACAAATCCTTTTTAGGGTTCTGTACCCAAAGGGTAAAAACGAGACCCTATTACTGAGACTTCGCTGTCCGTCCGTCCGTCTGCCACCAGGCTGTGTCTCAAGAACGGTGATAGCTAGATAGTTGAAATTTTCACAGATGATGTATTTCTGTTGCTGCTGTAACAACAAATAAAAAAAGTTGGGTAAGTGTGAGTCGGACTCGCGCACGTTTAAACAAAAAAAGGTTAAAATATGAAGTCTAATGCTGAATAGCTAATTGCACGAAAACCTTCGTGCGCGAGTCCGACTCGCACTTGGCCAATTTTTAGGATATATTACACCAAATTAACGAGAAAATTTGGTGAAAAACGTTCTTAATTCAACTGTACCGCATGGATTATGATGTAACGTATATATGAAGCTAAGACGATCTAATAATATCATGCTTAGCATGTTACATTTTAATTACCAACCCCTTCTTAGGATAAATGACACGAACTTATCTCTCGTTATTTTGGTGAAAAACGTTCTAAATTCAACTTTACCGCAAGAGTTATGATGTAACGCATGCAACGCATATGAAGTTAAAATTATCTAATAATACCATATTTAGCAATTTCAGTTTATACATTTTTTATTATCTAAGAATGTAACACAGCTAATTCAAATAAGATTTATCTTGTTAAGCTTGAGTTCTTAATGCACTTTCCTAATAAGACAACTAGCTAAAAAAAGGTCTTAAGCCATTTTAATTATAAACTTAAAATGGCTTAAGACCTATCACTTATTTATGTTATCACGAATGGTTATCTGACCAGAAAGTATAATATACTACTTTGATTGACCTCAACTTAAGAAACTCATTGTTGTATTACTTGTTGTACTATAACATATTGCATATTGGTCATATGGCGTTATGTCCATGCGCCAAATGACCAATATCCAATATTTTCTTATTAGATTTTGACTTATAATAATTCTGAAAACTAGTACATTATAGATGGATTAAGTTTTTTTTATGTTACAAAGCTACGAAAAGTCACTTTACAATGATGGTAAGTGCCTGTCCATTAAAGTTGCAGGGTCATCTTTTTCTTTTCTTTCTATTCCAGTTCTGCTTAAATTGACCCAGTCATTTCTCGTGCTGCTATCGTCTAACCACGGTAGTTCGCTTACTACTGCTTTGACGCAGAAGACGAGACACTGCATTGGTGTCCAATAAAACGTACTGTTATTATAGAGACTTATCACCTGGTAACTGGATCAAAATATTTCAAAGAAAACATTTATATTTTTAAAAATTCTGCTTATTCCGTACGATAAAATTAGTGATGTTATCTATTGTGTTTTAAACCAAACATAGCTTACCTTTTTTAAAATTCGATTATTCTATGAAGACGATGCAGTGGTAAACAATTAATCTCAAATCGGGTACTGCCTCACATGCTATTCACTCCGCGTGGGGAGGAAAGATCACGTAGTAATTCGCACGTGACATAGCTTGTGCTAAAAGGCCGTATGCGCCAAAACAGTAATTATAGTTTAAAATAAAAACTAGGTATAGCAAATTTTCAAAAACCTTTGAAGTGTTATTACCACATTGAAGTGTGTGTTAGGACTCATCTATACATATATTTAAGAGGCTTAAAGCGATCTAGGCTTCCTGTAAAATGCAAATCTTTTTTTTTTATAGCAGTTTTTGATAGCTTTTGCTCTGTTATGAAAGTTACCAATCATGTAAAGCTATTATCAAAATGGTGTCAATAACATGGTTGACGAAATACGTAAAAATCATTTCCGAATGTTTAGTAGATGCTGCGAAAAATTTAGATCTCTGACGCCATTATTTTCAATTCGTCGTCTTAATCCATTAAGTGCAGAATTTAACAAAATATATACATTCATGTTAATACTCATTACGGTATAAATAGTGATATAAACATATGGCCTCGATGGCTTGTGTTTGTGTCGCACTTAAAATCTTGAGGTTCTAAATTTGATCCCTGGGTCCCACTAGTTGATGGGTTTATATAGCAAATACAAGAGTGGAAGCCCGGTAGAAGGAAATTACCTCCCGCCTCAGCTATTCAAAGGGACAAAAACCTGTCTACCAAAATGTTTGGCTAAGACATCTCTGCCTACTCCTTCGCTGATTACAGGCGTTGCGATATGTTGTATATATATTTTATGTACTTTTAGCGGGAAATGCTGAAATAGGAATAGAGACTTTACTGACAGGGCTCAGTCATAATTGTAACTACTCGTACATTCTACGTGACCAAACGAAAGATCTATCAAGAACCATTTTCAAATAAGAATACCTCAAATATACAATACAACTAATGAAACGCATAGGGCTCCTAACCTTCTAACTAAACACCAAAGCATAACAGAAAAACTGACTATAACAATTATTGCGAGGGTTCCACAGCACATGTCTAAACCTACTGACAATAAATAAATATTTCACACAATTGTTCGCCAAATCCCCGAACATTACCCATTTACACATGTCTGGGGACTGCACAAATATAGATATGAAATAAATGGCCTCAAACCATTAGCTTTAATGACCTCTGTTATAGGGCGGAGGCGTTAGGTTTTTTCCCTTTTGTGTTATTCGTATGGTTTTTTTGTTGATTGTGGCTTATTGATGTAATCGGATATCAGTAATGCGTACAGTTCTAATATCTCATAGTTCTATTGATAACATTTTGTATTACTTTGCTATGTCAATGAGAACAAAAAATAACGTAGTAATTACTAATGCTAGTAGTACCATCGATGATATAAAAATATACGGGTCTGACGTGATCCTTAACGTTTGTAAAAATATATTATATGTTTTGAAAACACACTTTTGGGACACTATTTACTAAGTTTTTCCAAGCGGACCACAACGTAACAATAAATGTAAAGGTATTTCCGGGTCTAATTACAACAAATCTAAACGTTACTATAAAATTCTTATGATTTTTTTGACGTACTATCAAAGACTCTTTTCAAAAGTCTTTCTCATAGATATGCTTCCGTGGCATGGGGATTCTCAATGAAATATTCAAAGTACCCGAATTTTTTAAAAGTCATATCATAATATTATTACCTCTGGTATTTTATAATGTCCATGGTCTACTTAACATTTGTATGTTTGTATATTAATATATAATACAGATTTACAAAAAAAATAACGAAAACATGGAACCAACTCCAACACTGAAAACTGTGGCATAACTTGTTGAAATCGGTACCCAGATAGTTCAAAGTACCTAATTATCACAATATTGTGCGCATGGTACCGACTTCGACAGTTTTGAGTGTTGAAGTCAGATCCATTTTTTTTTTTCACTTTTTTTAGTGACCCTTGCTACTTACGGGTTCGATTGTTATTCACTAATATCATACAGTATCATCAAAATAGGAAAATGTTTTCGAGTTATCAGAGTGTCTCAAACTCAAAAAATGGCTTGACTGGAAATTTAAAATATCAAAATCGGTTCACCTAGTACAAAGATCTGAGGTAAAAACAAAAAACAGGCAAATTGAGAATTTCTTCCTTTTTTTGAAGTCGGTTAAAAACATACGTAAAAATTCTTATTGCTTATCAATCAGCTCTTACTCACTCTCAAAATTGACAACCTCTTTAACTCCTATTAGGTGGTCTCCACTTCGTATAAGATAAACTCACGCAGCATTTTTTGTGCCCATAAAGTTGGAGACACACGTTTCAGTCTTCGTTTTCTCAAGTTCAAATTTTAGTCTCAGCCATGACGTTGCTCGTAAAATAGACGTTTTACGACATCGGCTGACGATTTCTTGAAGAGCATAAGTTGTTTTAGTTACGAGTATATTGTTAGTTTTGTTACTTGTCAATATGGCTATTTTAGGCTTTGAGTGCGAGTGTTTTAGGCCTCAATCATAAGTTTCAAAAATGAATATATTTTGGCGTTACCTAGGGGAAATCCACATTTAATAAAAACAAATATTTTAAGAATACATTAATGTAATATTTAAGAAAAACACTTATATCTAGTGCGTATGATCGTGCTCTCGAAGATTCAAGACCTCCTGAGGATACTACGCGTAGAACCGAAACGCACCGAAAATTCTTCTGGTTTGGCTGCGTGGCGTAGTGACGTCACGTCGGCTTAAGAGGAAAATTAGGTGAAATTGTCACTAGATATATTTATTCTATTTTTAAGTGCTTCTCTAAAAAAATATTTAATGTTTTCTTAAAATATTTTCAAAATATTTGTTGTTAATAAAAGTTTTGACAAAGGTGAATTCAAAAGAGCAGAGACTGGGAGACAATAAAATAGACAACATAAAGTCAGCTAAGGAGAATGCGCTGAGTAATCAACTCTGCCTGGAGATTAAACTAGATATTCTGGATCCCTTATTTCGTTTTACAAAAGCGCCACTGAGGCTCTTACCCGTATGATAGTTATATAGTTTTATTATGTTTAAAATTATTTGATTTTATTTTAATACTGTTTTTGCAATATTGAAATAAAATAATATAAAACATAAGTTTGAGTATAGTCACTATATTTATTTACACAAAAATGTTAAGTTTTTGTTCAGAAATTGCAATGTGCACACAAATATTGCACAAGATTGATATGGTAAATTATTCTTGGTATTGCTATTGTATAAAAATAACAACGTAACGTTTATCTGTAGTTCTTAATTCTAATATTTTTTACCTTATTTATCTGATCTACAACTGAACTGCCACAACTTCCACTTTCTTTACTATTTGATAAAAAAGCAAAGTTTTGTTACCTACTACATAACACCTTTTAAGGCACGTAACCAAGGTCATTCATTGCATCATCACAGTTAGCCAACTACCAGTAGAAAGTCAAGTTGATTATGCAATCAAAACAAGCGGGAAAGAAACCATAAATATTCCATCCCGACTATTGGTTACCTCTCAATTATTCGGCAACTTATCTCATTTATATTAACAATGGGAACTTGTCTCAAGTAAATTGCTTGTATTTACACTGATGCCATATAAAATCGAGGGCTCTCGATCAAACGTAACAACCACCTTTGTTTTATCTATGCGGTGAAACACGGCTGAGGCTTCGCGTTTTTCATTTGTTCTTTTGAATTGATGCTGTCATTCATAGATGGTGTCTCTTTTGTTTTGTTTTTAAGTTATTAAGCCAACCGACCAAGTGTGAGCCGGGCTTCAATCTATAGGGTACCGCATTGCAAGGTGAGAGAAAAATTGTAGCTTTTGGTTACAGCATAAAACTAAATAGAAAAATCGGCGTTTTCAGTGTTTGTTGGTTTAAAAGAAGATATGGTTTAGCATACGACAATTCAAAATTCTTAACTAGTTTCGTTTTTCTACCCTAAAAACTAAACTAGTTGAGAATTTTGAATAAGAACTTCGTAAGCAGTATTCTTAAAAAAATTACAACTTGGATGACCCTTCCAGGTAGGTATTAAATATTAATGTAATAATATAATTAACAATATTTAATACGTTAAAAGTTGTTTGAAAACATGGTGTGATAGTCTATTTCAATTGAAATTTCCTAATTAAATTTACCGTTAGATAACTCACCGGTATATTGCAAATACAATGCTAGTATGACTTTTACAATTTTACTTTTAGGTATGACTATAACGGCAATTTTGTTGTAGAAAAATAAAATAAAATTAGAACTGGTTTGGAACATGTTAAAATACAATTCTGTCAAAAGAACATCATCATCATCTTTGGATACCACCCTTTCCTACTAACATGGGGCCGGTATGACCATGTCCCCTCTAAGAAGACAAAAAAGAACTATGTTTGGATAAAATTATTCTTCACTGACAATACCTACTAAAGAAATAATTGTAAAAAGTTTTGTTTTTTAGCTGCATATTAAATGTTTGACCACACTTCCCGCACATATGTAGATATGTGTAAAATATTTCGATATAATATAATATATAGCATAGATACTTATCAAAGCCGCCACGGACCGTTTGTTACTATCAGGGCTGTTCTTTTTTCTTTGTTTTCATTATATGTTCGTAAAAGCTTGTCTGTTTAGGCTAGAGTGCACTTAGCGCTCTCCATATTATCATAGTTTTTTTAAATAATAAGACAAGTGTTCAAACTCGAAACACGAAATTTTGCATGCATATGTTCCCGACTCTAAAATGTATGCTTCTGGTATGCCAGTTTTTCGATGTATCATTTATTTATTTATATGTGAAAATGAGAATTCCCATTCAAAACGATATATACGAATATTTAAAAAGATACGGTGTAGAACGCACCCTGGCAGTATAACAATTATTTAACATAAATGGAACCGACTTCAACACCCAAAAGTGTGAAATAACCTATTATCACAAAATTGTGCACATGGTACCGACTTCGACAAGTTATTTCACACCTTTGAGTGTTGAATTCGGTTCCATTTTTAGGTTTTTTCTTTTTAATTTTTTTATTGACCCTTGCTACTTACGGGATCGATTCTCATTCATTGTCAACGACTATATCATCAAGATAGGTGAATATTTTTCAGTTATTGGAGCGTAACTCAGTTATGGGACCAAACGTCAAGCATCAGCTTTCAAACAAAAAAATAATTTTAAAAACAGTTCGCCGAGACAAGAGTTCTGAGGTAACAAACATAAAAAAAAATACAGACGAATTGAGAACCTCCTCCTTTTTTGGAAGTCGGTCGAAAAGTGTAGGTATTAGGCTCATGAACAAATATGCTAAATTTTACCGCGTTTTATACACTTGGTAAATGAAATGTGAAGAAATTATGTTTGTACGGAAAGTGCTACGTGCACACTTCCCTTACCTTATACTCATAACTTGACTTTTTCACTGAACGATTCCAATCTTAAAGCATTATTATATAACACGGGCCCCGTGGGGTGCCGGGTTAGAATGTCACCCCTCATTTCTACCCTTGGGTCGTAGGAGACGACTAAAGTAAATACCAGAAGGTGGGTAGCAGCACCTTCTGAGGAATTGATATCTTAATCTGCGATCCCCAAGACGCCTGCCAATCGTGGGGATTATGGCAACTCCCTCAAACTGTAGAGGCCTTTGTTCATTGGTGGACGTCATGACTGTTGATGACGATCCTACATAACTGTACTTTAACAACTTTAATGTACGTGAATTTCGCTACTTACACTTATGTATGCACTGCCAGTCAACAATATGACACTAAAACTGGTTTGATTATGTTCAAATTATACTTTGGGCTCAATTAAATAAAATTAAATAATCTAAGAAATAAAGGTAAAAATTGCACGTTTTGATTAACCTTGACTTTTCCATTAAGTTCCATCGATATTGGTCACGACCTGACTCTGCATGCTATTTGAATTTATACATGAATTTAGTTCGCAAAAGTTTGACCATCACATCGGTAATTAGTACTAATTCATAAAAATATAAATTTATTGTTATCTTGTAAATATATTCACAATCGTTTCTCAGGAAGAATATACCTTGGTTTGAACATATTAATTTTTACTGAATAGATTCAGGCGTTACTTTGCGGAAATCCATATTTAATAATAACAATTTATGTGTCGATCGTGCGCTCCGTGAGTCAAGACCTCCTGAAGGTGCTTCGTTTAGAAGCAAAACTAGTCGAATATTCTTCCGGCTATGCTGCATGGCGTTTGTGACGTCACGCGGGCATAGCAGGAAAATTAGGCGGAATTGTCACTAGATATATATTTTCATTTTTTTTTAAGTGTTTCATTAAAATGTTATTTAATGTTTTCTTAAGATAATTTTAAAAACATATTTGTTGTCATGTTCATTTTTATTTTTAATTGTTTTATAAGTAACTATACCACAACAGAAACTGTGCTTCAATGTAATATCATTCTTTACACTTCAAACATAGTACTTATAGTATGACCAATGTCGCAGCCTGAGTCACTCCCATTTCACACATTTGCCTCTAATATCATATCATTTTAAAATCGTCAATGCGATACTAATTCACCCCTACAGGGGTTGTGCAATAACTAATATCTGATATTTGACGGTAGCAAATAACTATCACCCTATCTCTGTGACGTCATAGTCGCAGCATCAATATATCATGCAATTGCAGTAACTTTAAAGTATTCTGTGACAGGGGTGAGTATTGTGATCTAAAAACTTTACTAGATATACTAATACGATAACTATGGGGATCTTATAGTAGCTATGTACTAATCTATAGTGAGGGTAGCACCATGACCGAAGCAGATGAAATGTCTGACATCTCTATAATCACAACGTTAATGGTTTTGGATAAGCGTGGATGTTTTTTTATGTGATAAAGTAAGTTAGTGTGTGGCTGTGCTTAATTTTATGCAGTGAGTTCAACTAAAAGATTTGAGACATATTGTGCATTATATTACATTGGTAAATGACACAAGAAAGAAAATATGTAAGTAGTATAAGTTATTAAGTGTCCTACATACTGATCAAGACTAAAAAGCTTTTGGAAATTTTTGAAATGGAATTGTTGTAAATTTTACGCATATTACACACGCATATTAACAATGATATTTAAATACTATCACGCAAATATCTCGTCGGATACAGATGTCGGAAAGAAGTAAGCACATGCTGCACATGGTGATGAGCAAATAATATGCTCGAAACCATGGTCGATGCATTGAATCCCCAGTATGAATGTTTTGCCGGTATATCTACACTAATATTATAAAGAGGCAATATTTGTATTTTTGTACGAGTATGTAACGAATATACATTTAAAAACTACTGGACCGATTTGGAAAAATCATTCACCATTAGAATCTTACATTATCCCTAATGAGCATAAGCTATAGAATATTATAAAATAAGTTTTTTTTTAATTATGTTAAATTCCCTTCCGTAGCAAGGACGGGCCTCAACTTATATTTTGGAAAAATGGTTTGGCTTGACCTACACTTGTAATAAATAATGAACGCCTTTAATAATTTACAAAAAGGCACAACTGCCGTATAAATATAAATACCTAATTGCTCAATATCCATTGATTAAAAGTAATTGTTTCTGAGGTGGAATCGAACTAAATAAGTACCTAAATATCAATACATATTCCATTTATAGCGAGTGTTAGAAATTATACCAAGGGGCCGTGCTAAATAAATGCCGGCAACGCATCCTCGAGACCTCTGGTGTTGCGGATGTTCATGGGCGACGATGATCACTTACCACCAGGTAAGCCGCATGCTCGATTGCCCTCTTATCGAAACAGCATTTTTGTGAGTAGCAACGCGGTATCAGATATTTTGCCTTCAAACCGAGTAAGTGAAATTACGGACTGAACGACACTTAAAACTAATCTCGGCACTCCAACTTTATAGTCGGCACTCCGAGATATTAGTTCTTAAGAGATCTTAGAGTCCTAGATATTAATTCATGAGCACAGTGCAGTGTCTCATAGAACAGTGTTACTGCTACTGTATTGGGTAGGCGTGCCTTGTCTGTCTCAAAATTTGGGTACGATTCTTTATTGTTCTTGCAAGTTTCTTTACCTACTTCTCGATGGTACTGGGATTGTGTGGCCAATATAATATCGTTTTGGCCCTGTGTTCAATATCAGTGTCTAAGATGAGATCATAGAGCCGTTTCGGCCAGAGTGCTATATATATTCGGCAAGACAGAAAAACGTTTATTGTTTTCTTACAATAATCAACTTGACAGATTGTATACAAAAACCATGGAGAATTTCGCAAATCCTCTCAACAATTACATAAGCATCATTACTTACCGCCTATGAGATAAATCGACAATATCTGTCGAGGCGCGTGCTGGATTTGCACCGTCGCAAATAACAAGCTACTCGGAAGGGAGTAGCAGAATATTGAAATATATACCTAGAAATTATGTCAATTGACGCAGAAGACACAAACATTGTATTTGGTAATATTAAAGTAAGTAATAAAATAAAGTAAGAATTATTCCAAATTTAACTTTTATAAACAAAAACTTTAGTGTGTGCCTTAAAGTTTCAGCGTGGAAAGTCAACTTATCAGAACCAAGCACCAAGCATGTGTACTTATTCAATTCCATTTTTCAGGATTTATATCTTCTAAGATAGAACAAAGAACGAAGCCATACACTATACAAAAATGTTGAACTAACTTGTTTCTGAGTAAAAAATTAGCAGTAAAACTGTAGGCTAGGCCCCAGCTACCATCATTTTCCAAATGCTTCTGTATTGCGCCAAGTATAATCCCTTAACCCTCCGCGACCGACGTTCGCGTGAGAAGTGAATTAAATCGCCACAGGGTCCGATAGACCACTTAACTGAGCGTGTTCGTGTCTTGCGAGTGATAGAGGGAGGGCTCATGGATAGGGTTGGTGCCGATTAACTTTTCTTATGCCATAAGAAAATAGTGTTTATCGTTATCTTAGAATTTAAAGTAACTGTGGCATCTACACTGAAATCATATCATTATAGCAGTTACTAAGAAACGAATTTCTTAAAAACCAAGAATATAGTTACTATGCTATTGGCGATTAAAATATTAGTGGTGACGACGGTTTTTTATTATCAAATCACGAATCATATCATATCAGATTGGATGATACGAACAATAACTAAATAGGTATTCTTTATATAGTAATTAAGAAGGATAACTATACTCTTTGAACGCTGAGTTTGCGGCTGAGGTCTATATTACAGGCGGAGAAAAATAATATACTCGTATTATGTTGTATGAATGAGTTGAGTGAGAAGCCTCAGCGTTACTTATATTTAAATACAATTAACTTGTATTTAAAAATAAAGTGCTCAATAAACTATTATAATTATATTGTTTTTCGAATATTATTAAAATAAAAGCATACTGTAAAGAATAACATGTAGCAGTGACAACCCTAATTCCGTTGAAAGTTAATTCGTGTTTGATGTCACTGTAGACGCTTTATTACGTGTTAGAGGAAGTGCAGTTTTCTTAGGGGTGTCGGGATTGATAGGGAGAACAATCGGAAATAGTGCTTCAATTAAGTATTTATTATTCTAAATGAACATTAATTTTATTGTTGCTCCTGTAAAGTTTCCATGTACTTGTATTAGTCAAAAATGATTAAAATCCTATAGCAAATAAAATTAATTCATGCGAGTATAGGTATGTCTATATTTTGCTACTACACAAGTTTGTAAAGTTTGAATAGATTTTGATGAGATACGTAGTTTTTACTTTGTTGAACACCTATTGGATTATGTGCATGCCTATTTTTTACATACGTAAGCGTTATATAACCAAAATAGAAAGAAGCGGTATTAGCCTAATTGCAATGTTTGTCGACTGTCGTGGTTTTATTACTGACACGAACTTGCACTTAAAAAGATATGGTGGTATGGCATTTTGTAAATATTGACTAATTTACATACATATATACATAAAATCACGCCTCTTTCCCATAGGGGTAGGCAGAGACCACAGATTTCCACTTGCTACGATCATTACATATATCTCTCGCTTCATCTACACTCATCAATCCTTTCATACATAAGCGTCGGTTTAGGGTACTCCTGACCTGGCCTTTTTTCAGAACATCTTCAATCTGAATTCGAAACGTTCGCCTAGGTCTTCCCCTTCCAACACTTCCGTTCACTTGTCCCACGTATACTCTCTCTACATGTCCAAACAATCTTAACATACCTTTTTCGATTTTTGTCACTACATCCTCATTCACACCACATCGTTCCCTTATCACACTATTCCTTATCCTGTCACTCCGTTTGACTCCAATCATGCTTCTCAATACTCTCATCTCCACTGCATTTATTCTACTTTCATGCTTTTTCTGCCATACCCAACTTTCACTCCCATACATTAGTGTCGGAACCAACACTCCTCCGTGAACAGCCAGACGAGCGTTCTTAGACACCTTCTGACTGTTCATTTAAATTTTGAAGCAGTGATGACCCAGTGGCAATAGATAAGGACTGCGGTGGGTCTATGGTTGAATGCCGCTGCGGGGAAGGACCGAAGGGATTTCGCAAATGCTCACTTGGCTAGTTACCACCGTCGAGTAGAAAATCAGCCACAAAGAACCTTACGTCGTGTTGCGGCAGCTACGATTGCTAGGAACTCTGCTTGTCTCAAAATATCCTTGTGAGATGCGAAAGCCCGGTGGAGTTGTATTGCCGCAGCAGCAAACAACATCCAATTCCATTATAAATTAAATGAGCCTGTTATTCTAAGTTAAGCCGATCCACATCATCACTACCTATCAGGTGAGACAGTGGTCCAAAGTTATCTTATCGGTTGTATAAAAAAAACTATTCCGCTCCTTGTTTGTTAGTTTATATGGTATAATATTTTAAAAACGTTATAATTAAGAAGAAAAATTTATCTGCATCAAAAGACAGAATAACACTAAATAATTAAAGTAAATGCATATAATTAGTTATATATGATACACTTATCTATTTTGTGTATAATACGTTATCTATATAGTATATGAGTAAATATAATCTCAAAACAAGTGATGGGACTTTCTTCCCCTGTTGAACGGTATTCTACTGTTACCTACTTATTCGGAAATATCTAAACGCCAATTTAGCATTATTGTCATAACTTTATTAATCTTTATTAGTACATCGGGCGTGAACAAAAGTGATGAATGTTCGGAAGTCATTGTTCTAAATAATCCTTTGAGTTTACAAAGACGACCCTTTGTCAGCGTGCATACCATAGTATAGGAAAGTCTATGCAGTGACAGAGATCGATTCAATAATTAATTTTCTGTAATTTAGACACAACTTTAAATTCCATTTGTAAGAGAAGATTATAAAATTGTGACCATACTGCGGATTACTGTCTGAACTAAGAATATACAATAACAATATAAGAAGACTTACTTATGAAATCTGAAGTAATTAAAATTATCTGTTGAAGACGGTACCACACTGATAGAAACACATTAAAAAGTCAAAATGGCCTAAGTGTGTATGAATAAAGTGATCCACGTATCAGTTTAATCTAATCTCTACTTATCATTTTCACTGGGCATCACATACTTTTGAATAATATCTGATGCTTAGGATATCCCCGAGAGGGCGCCCTATTTTCAGTGTTGCCGAAAAATCGATAACTGATAAACAATTAATTAAGTATTTGACGAAACTTGCGATGCTAAAATATTACTTTGATTCACTTAGAAATTTCATTCTGGTTGATATTTTTGGTGATTTTGGGCCGTGGAATAGGCTAAACAAAACTCAAAAAGTGGTTGTTATCGTTTAAAAGGGCGGGTCCTTTCTCGCTCTCTCATCGTGTTTTACATAAAGAGACTCCTTTTCCCGTGAAATACTTATACTAATACAATTTTGAAGAACCAATTTACTTAAATCCATTAAAATCATCGTCCCTCTGTAGTCGGGTAAAAACACATGTAACTGTTTAAATGTATACTGGGTTATCTCTCTGCTGCTAGTGAAACTAACCCTTAAATGGCATTGCAGGGGTCGCCCAAGCCGACACGCGGACTGTCAATTTCACAATATCTTTATAGTTTATTATAATATTTTTGTACATATTGCCCTCCTTTCCCGTTCGTTGTGACCGTACATTACACTCCCGAATAAAATTATTTTTTTGGAAGTGATAACACTACATGATAAATTTGCTCGCTATCTTACTAATTAATTTACCAAAAAATACTGTCTTTTGGTGTGTACTTAAAAGTGCCACTTTTTAATCTCTAATTTTCTGGTTGAATCCATCAGTCAAATAAATTATCACTATAACAGTCCGAAGTCTAAAACTGTACATAGCAATAGGCTCTTATTAAATGCGACGTAATCGTGTCGAGCGATATGCGTGTAGATACCTCTGCTTATCCTTTCCGAACTACCGACGTAACCATATGAATATATCTAACTTAAAAGAACAGTATGTATAATTAGATATTAGAATATATCCTACAAATATTATAAAAACTAAATAAAATATTATAAAAAATAAATATTTTAAATACTTTTACATTCACTGAACATAAATCTTTATACCTGTAACAATATAAAGAATTCCGTACTGAACTATGGGTTCACTATACCTATGCAATATGTTCTATACGATATGCAAAGTTTTTAGTCATCTATCCATACCATTATACAGGGTTATTGGTAAATGGCTAACAACCTCTTAGGGTTGACTTCTGCTAGTCCAAACAAACATTTTTAGATGATTTTTTTATTGTTTTGAATTAATTTCTTTTCTATTTTTTTGTGGTCCTCGGACCACGCGATGTTAATAGTCTCTTGTGCCTGTAATGTATTATTTCATATTTTTTATTACTTTCCTCGATATAAATATTCAAAACTCTTTACTTAGAATCGGAATCTATCCGGTAAATATAACGTGAGTCCCAGCCGGGTGCTTATTTAGTCATTCAAAACTCTATTCAAAGGCAGCATCGCGCGGTCCAGTGTTGCCGCGGCGGGCGCTCATGGCTCGGCGTAGGCATTTCAACACAAATAAATATGTAAAAAAACATCTCATAATCTTTGTTAGGACAAGCAAAAGTCAACCCTAAGAGGTTGCTAGCCATTTACCAATAACCCTGTATATATCCCTAGTACATGGGTCAGTACAATATGTTATCTCTATAACTATATAAACGACTACACAAAAGGAATGTACTGATCCCATATACTAGGGATAATGGAATGGCTAGATGACTAAAAACTTTGCATATCTTATAGAATCTGATGCACATATGAAATATGATAAATCTGTCTCTGAATATAAATCATGTAATTTGGTGACAAAATGCGAATTCCATCCGCAGTCATACATGTTTATCCGCGGCTTTACGTTCACGAATAGTGTTACCATCGTTTACTAACATTAAACAGGACAGATTTTGAGATTATTGATAAACTAGCTTTCCGGGCGCGGCTCCACCCGCGCGTATGTCGGTCATCGCGCAAAACCATTAACCTCTTTTTGCGCAGTTGGATAAAAACTATCCTATGTTTTTTCCCGGATCTCAAACTATTTCCATACCAAATTTCATTCAAATCGGTCCAGTAGTCTTGGCGTGAAAGCGTAACAGACAGACAGACAGAGTTACTTTCGCATTTATAATATTAGTACTGATGACAGGAGACTTAACTTTCAGGCCCTTAGTTCAAAACATACAAAACATTGCTTTATATTTGGTGTGACAAGCTTTAACACATTTCTGTTGTGTTTATTTTTTCATCCTTAATTCATTGTATTATTGTGAGTTACGTAAAGAAATTGGTCCTAAAACTTGTAATTGACTATTTAAAATTATTACGTAAAAGTAGCAGCAGAATTTTTTGTGCTAGTTCGTCGGGGGAAGCACTATCACTATACCCATTTCTACCGCCAGGCAATAACGTTTACATTTCAATTTGAAGGATACTGATGCCGATGTAATTACAGGCACTTGAGACTTAACAATTTATGTCACAGAGTGATGAGCGCAGTGCAGTGTGAGTGTCCGTCACAAGTGGCGAACTGTATCTGTTCTAGGCAGAGGTTACCGATTAACACCAGGTGGGCCTAGTGTTCTATCAGGTTAGCATAGAAAAAATATAAAAAAGGATTTTTTAAATAGTTGACATACTTCCTGTATAAAGAAAATAGAAGAAAGATGTGTTATGTAGTTACAGTCCATTCCAGTACTAGTATAAGCACTATGCATTATATATACATATATATTTGTGTTTTCATATAGCACAGTGGCGTAACTGATTCATATATCGAGATTTTGTATTTGAATTTTGATGACTTGGTATGACACTCATTAATTACGTGTAGGCTATAGGTATACCCAAACCCCTTGGGGGCCAAGTCACCCGTGGTAACCATACGAACAGGCAGCGAGACGTATCCACCATAAACAGCAAGCTTGGTCACATTATCCATGGGTGGATTTATCCAGTTCATCTGACAGCGACACGCGGTTATTACTAGATTTACAAGAATATGACAATTTATATTCGGAAGCATATTACATTTGGGAAGTTAAGCGATGATAAACTGCAAAATGTGTGACGAAGGGGGACATTTTAAATATGGTAGTATTTATATTTGCACTTTTGTTATTGATAACATGGAAGTCTAGACGGAGCTTAGCTAGGAATGTTATGATTGTATAATAGGTACAATGATGGATTTCTTTCCGTGAGGTAATGGGCTGTATTTAAATAATAAAATACTATGAACTATATACAACACTACAGCTACTACAATAAAAGCATTTAGACAACCTATAAGTCATAGCAGAGTCATAGGCAGTCCAAATGCTCCAGCCCACTCCCAGTTGGCAGCGTACCCTGCATGCTGGCAGCAATGCCCCGTTGAATTGCAATGCTTATTCGTTGAGCCAAATATGTGCCAGCATTTTGATCACGCGTCGCATCGACCAAGCGCTCAGATAGGTTTTGGAAAATACGATGAGCTCCCGGTCCCCACGGACCCAACGTCTCTACACCAAACGGCTCAAATATGTAACCCATACCGAGGTTAGCATATTTGCGCCGCTTGAGTTGCAATAATTAACTATATATATATATTTTTTAAATTATTTACAATTACATAGCATTGTGATGATGTTTAAATATTTAGGATGAGTAAGATTCATTGAGCAATATTCAAGCTTGAGCTCCAGCTTATATTGTGTATTCAAAATACACAATTGATTATACACAATATTCGAACGTAAAGTGCGTGTAATTTTTACGAGTGCCCAGCTACGTGTGGGTGAGAGTATGCCAACCAGCATATTTGCACCGGTCGACTATCCTCGTTTGAGATGTCGCGTCTATTGTATATAGGTTAACGATTCATATGGGTTCCAAATTATAGCATTACTCTCAAGTTTAGTTCTCACAAAGGCATTGTAAACAGACTTTATGGCTGGTATGCTGTCCAAATGTCGCGACTGTCTCAGAACGAATCCTAGAGTCCTAAATGCTTGAGCACATATTTTACCTATATGCACGCTGAATGATAAATCACCACTTAGAAAAACTCAAAGATCTCTAACAACATTAACTCTAACAATAGTAACATCACCGAGACTATATTGCACCATGAGTGGAGTAACAGATCGGGTAAACGAAACAACAGAGAATTTTCGTTCGTTAATTTATCAATTAAACCTCATCATTTTCCTCACACAAAAAACAAAACATCGATTAATGCCAGGTCTTACCAGGGACGGGGATCAAATCCTGAATCGTTAAAATAGAATTATATTGAATTAATTTTAATAGATTTTTTTTCAAAGTAAAAATAAGCTGTTTAGCGCAACTAGCGCTTATAAACATAAATGTTCTTCGTCTGCACCGCTAGTACCACATCTTCGTACTTCGAAGAACAGATAATAAAACCGAGCTGATTATTTTTCAAATCAATAATCATAATGCGTTATTTCATTGGAAGTTATACTGGAATACCATCCCAGTTTCTAGTTATACCTAGCTGAAGCCTCAATAATCGTTCTTGCGAACATTACGTACTTGCCAGTAACATGCACCCAAGTCATGTACGGTCAGTTACGCCAGATTTCCTATATAATAGGTACATACTAGAGCAACATAGGCAAGTCATAACAGGGTACATGTAAGCCGATCGATGTGGCTCTGTATGTGTATAACTACGCGTGTATACATTCGAACAATGGGCTAAGGCGTCGACACAATGGACAATGCCTGTACCTCCGATACACTCATCTGATGTTTGTCTGTGTGCGTACTAGTGCTTTCATGTTACGTAACTTATAAGGTTGGTAAACATGAAGTCTTACTTTCCTATAGTCTTGGTTTAAGAAGTTTTGTTTGTAAGCTGAAGTTTTTGGGTAGGTATACAAACAGGGGATTGTGATGCCTAGGATTTCATGTAACGTTGAGTCTAAGAAATAACTTCTACAACATACCTACACAGCGCATAGTAAACACATTACAATGTGTTTTTTTAATCTTATTTAAAACACAATTAGTACACCTGTATATCTATGATAGCTACTTTGACATAAGGAATTTCGTCGTAGTGAGCTTGGTCTATTTTTTTTTCAGACGACGACGCCGTCGATTTTGGCTCGCGCGCGCCAAACGTTGAAACGATAGTCTGTCACGGTGTTGCTGTACAATTTTCGTTTACGCGGTTGCGGCATATTTCGAGAAATGCTTATACTAGGTACACAAAAAAAAACCTAGTAGTGGCTCTGTGAGTGATATATGTTTTAAGTTTAGAATTCCCATATCACCAATAATCGTTTTGAAAATGTTCCAAAATCAAAATCGAAAAAAATCTTTATCAACTCTGCTCAAAAGTTTCACGAAAATCAGTTGAGATATGGGACTTAAAGAGAATGACAGCCTAACATTCGTCGAAGAGACATTTTTGCCCAGGTTAAAATGGACACGCTTCGCTCGCGCTTCGCGACCGCTCGGTCAAATACAATAACAATTTACTACTACTTATTTAATACTGCTATATAAATGATTTATTAAGTCAATCAACATTAATTAGGGCATTGTTAAATAATAAAGCTGTCTTAACGCGTGTAGGGTAAGACGATAAAGTGCATAAAAAGCTTTATTTTCGGATTGGGTAAACTTGAATTACGATAATTAATGTTTGTTTTTTTATAATGTACTTTTTGCAGTTTGAATATTGATAAGGAAACCGTAACAGTTGTAACCCTAAAATGTACATAACAATATTTTTGATATGCGAAAATTGTTTGTTATAAACAATAAAATGTAGGTTCACAGATGTCCGTGACGCCAAAGCTGATATTATGAAGGCGTGGTTCTGGTAGATAAGTAGATTTGTGACAGTACGGTAACGACTAACATAAATTCATATGGACAAACAACGTTACATCAGCTTAGGCGTTCGGCAAACAGGGGTTGAAAAGACGACGGGCCTAAATGACACCGCGAGTAGTCGAGGGTTAAAACCTTTTATTAGCTGGCAATATGTCATGAAGCACAAATAAAAATATGAGTTAATGGAAATTAAGTTGTCAAAGTGTGTCAAAAATAATTAATATTTTTAAGTTTGATTACTTTACACGAGTTTTCGTTTCCAAGGAGGTACAGAGTATTAAAAATATTTAACTTCGTAATATAAATGTAACAGTAAAAATAAAACAAAAGTTGCAGAAATATTTGTTTGGGGCAGTTTTGTAATGTACCTGTATTTCTGTAATAAATGGTAGACATAATTTTATAATTATTTTCTAATAACAAAATATGATTTACAAAATTAGAAAATTCATTACCTTAGCACATTTTTTTTATTTCAATAGTTTTTTTTTGTTATATAAGGCTGCAAAGTTGTTATTCCGTTTCGAAAGTTCAAAAATTGTATCCTGAGCCTAGCGAGTGTTTCAAAGGTACTAGACGCAAAATAATTTTGCTGCCGAGCGCAATACACAATTTTCCACCTCACACCAGCGAGGAAAATGCTGGGTCCAAGAAAAACTTAAATAGTAGTAAATTTATATTAAAACTTAAAAGTAAAATAACTACAACTAATAATATTGAAAGTGTTTTTTTTCTGGAATGTTTGTAAAGGTTCAAATTTCTAAAACCTTTTCCACGCATGCCGTTAAAAATACTTTTCCAAGCAGGTTTCAAATTATAAACAACGCCTTTCCGAGCTTGTGAGGTGACAATGAATTTTAGTTGCAACCTTGAATCCATAGCAACTATCTAGGGAAGTAGTCAATAAGCAATTTATATTTTTTAAATCCAGAACATCCGGTGAACGAGCCAGCATTAATTTACTTCGCCCCAAAATATTAAAAAACTATGCATATTCAAAAGTAAGACACGTGGCATATCAATCAAAGAGTGTTCATAATATCCGAAGAGCATAATAGCTGAGGTAACGTACTCATTATTAATGTAATCTGTGACGGAGGTCAACAATATTCCTTTCTTTGAAATCCAGTTGGAGCCAGTTTCAAGATGGTAGCGGCATCTGCTGGGGGCGGCTTCTTCCGTTGCATTGTACTTCTACCGGTGTTGCGCACGCGCCGCTTGCATTGCGCATTGTGCCACTGTCTCTTGGTCATATCTTCGGTCATAGAACTTAAGGGTGGAAAGAAATTGAGCATTTTGGTTTGCATGGCAACAGCCAAACTGAGACAGGTGATTGAGGAATCGCACCTCATACGAAATTTTGAATCGCCTTTGCTTTTACAACTCTTTTTAGTAATTTTAGAACGACATTAAATGTTTCTCATTATACGATAAAGTATTTACCGAAATAAAATAAAAAAAAAAATCATGCTCTGGTACCGGAGCTTGCCTAGTTTTTTTAACCGATCAACGACGTCCGCTGTGGACGTTACTTGGATGAGTGACCGCTAGTTGCATTTTAACAGGGTGCTTTTAACAGGTTGGCAATCGTTATATGGTTATATGATGGTGTATGGCATTATGCGCTCCTCTCAAGTAGAGAATCTGTCGCCTAGCAGTGTGTCCCGGCAGCTGTCCTTGAGGGCCATCAAACCCTAGGTTGGTATGAACAGAAAATTAAATAATAGAATTTTGAATATTACCTACGAACAAATATGTAATTATTACCCTCAAGTAAGATAATAATAAAAAAACAAAAAAAGATAATAAAAAAACATATTCATCAGTAAATCATCAAAGAAAGTAAATAAAACCCAAATTTGCAAAAGAAAAAACAATACCCAATAAATATTTACAATAGGCCTATCCGGAGACGAAAAGATCTCTCACCAACAGACCCCACTCCATAAAAATAGTTTTTATTTTATTTTTCTAAGAAAAATAACCACAAGTTTGATCTAAAATTGTTTACCGAATCACATACAAAATATATATATACTGTTATCTGTATCTGATACTAAGTATATTGTTTTATCAGTGGAACCTTGAACGACGACCAACTCTGTCCGATGACGTTACTTATCGGTTAAAATTATCAACGCAAGTTTGCATTAGTATGGATCGATAAAAACAGCTTTATAAGAAAAACGATAATTTTAACTTCAAATAGATTGGAATGTAGATATTTGCATTCTAGCTGGAGCGGGGAAGTTGTCACATTTCAATGTCCTGTAT
Source organism: Plagodis dolabraria (assembly GCA_963854805.1). Classification (NCBI taxonomy): domain Eukaryota; kingdom Metazoa; phylum Arthropoda; class Insecta; order Lepidoptera; family Geometridae; genus Plagodis; species Plagodis dolabraria. The sequence continues at coordinate 12,166,278 of OY978457.1, forward strand.
TGAAATGCTAAACAATGAAATTGTACAAAAATAATCAATCAGCTTCTACAATACATTTGATACATAATCTTTGGTTGCTTGCGTCGACTTTGGAGTAGATATAAACAACAGGGAAAGTTTTTTTAGCTGGGAGTACGTTCCGTTTGGCACTTTTAAAAGCATGTATATGATTGTACATTAGAATGAAGCTATTTCGAAATGAAAAAATGCTGACATTACTGACGCTCAAGAAAGTCGGAACGATTATGAACTGCAAAAGAGCGCGTACGAAACATCAGTTTGTGTTTTTGATAAGTAAGATGTTTTCAAGTAAATCAACAGGCGAAAAGTCTTTCTTTTAGCTGTATAGAACAATGCACAAACTGTAAAGTAGAAACAGGCAACTTTTGTTGCTTATTATAATTGCGATGACTGATACTTGACAATGACGTCACCGATGACGAAACATGGGTTTTATGGTAACTATCAGTGCATCTTGGAATGATTTTGAGCACGGTTTCGCTGCTCAAAGCGCAAACGGAACGTGCACTGAATCAAAACGCTTAAACATCTTTTCAGCGTCACTACTGAATATATAATAGGTTATGGACACACAAGCGGTTTGCCCCAGTCAATTCACTATCAAGCAGCTAGATCACGACTCTAACCGCACTCACACATACAAACCATTCACACATAAAACAGAAATCATGCAGCCAGATAAGAACACGCGCCAAATCGAGTGGCGTAATGAATGTGCCCTAAAATAGAGCGGCATACAAAGCGAACATCTTGTATTACACAGTTTTGTATGCGGAGGAAGTAGGAGGCAGCTGGTGACTACGAACGTACTTTGAATTAAAAACTTATTTTCTTCATAATGATGGTTTGTAGTGCAACGTCTTTGTTCCGGTGTCCTGTCGCGTGCCAGAGCTATTATTTCGTGTAAGTAGGTGGAAAGGTGTGCGTAACTGTACTTTGTTTCCTCTATGTCAAGATGTTGTGATTTGATAGAGGGTCGCCACACATTGCTGTTGATATGGGAGATGTGTAATTTTGATCTAAATGTGGCAGTTGGCAACCAACGCATTACTGTATTTCGCAACTACATAGTATAAAACAAAGTCGCTTCCCGCTGTCTCTCTGTCCCTATATATGCTTAGATTTTTAAAACTACGCAACGGATGTTGATGCAGTTTTTTTAATAGATATAGTAATTCAAGAGGAAGCTTTATATGTATAATACATGCATAATATACTAGAGAAACACTGATAATTTTAGAGGTTTCTAATGTGATGTCATGAGTAGCATTAACCGTTCAAGAGTAACCTTTAAAGTCAAGTCAAAGTCAAAATCATTTATTCAATTTAGGCGTCTACGACGCTCTTATGAAGGTCAATTACAAATTTTAATATTGAAATATACTACATTGTACTGCCACGTTCAGCAAACAAAAATTATAGAGCCACTGCGAGAAGAACGGGCAAGAAACTCGGGGCCATTCTTTTAAACGTTTTTTAAAAATGTGTTAAGTACATACTATATAGTAAAATTATTACAATACTTAATTTACATTACGTAGGTGTTAGGCGCTAGCTTGGCAGAGGCGAACCAGTCCAAGCATTTTTGTCGTTTAAGTAATCACAAACTGTGTAGTAAGATTTCTTTATCCAAATATTCTTCACATGAAACTTGAATTTTCTTTCTGTGAGCGTTGTAATATGTTTGGGCAATTTATTATAAAACCGCACACAATTTCCTAAGAAGGACCTTTTATTTGTCTTTGCTAATCTAAAACCTGGCACCGCTATTTTATCTTTATTCCTAGTGTTATAATCGTGAGTGTCACTGTTTGATTTAAATTTGCTCAAATTTTTACGAACATACATAATATTTTCAAATATATACAGACTTGGTAAAGTTAAAATATCAATTTCTTTAAAAATATCTCTCAGGGATTCCCTAGGATCCATTTCATATATGGCTCGAATTGCACGCTTTTGTAAGATAAAGATTGTCTCTATCTCAGCAGCAGCTCCCCACAGCAATATACCATAAGACATAATACTGTGGAAGTACGCGAAATAAACGAGCCTAGCCGTAGCGTAGTAAAGAAAACATGTTTGTATTGTCTAATGACAAAAAAGCTGTGAACGTTGTATAGAAAGACATTCTCTAGTAAATTTAGTATCATTATTGCACCCGTGCTAAGTTGGGGAGGTTAGTATGTTGAATAAAACAAACTTCATCAGGCATAATGAGTTAGTGTATTGGCAGTGATAAGTAGTGAAGTGATTGCTACATACAAAGAACACCCGAACACATAGTGTCTTCCCCATAATAGAAACAATAAGATAGGTGTTAATGGACACATTCTTAACTTTACTCTATTTAGCAGTTTAAGTCAAGCTTAAATTACTCATTAGTCCGTATTGTTGGCTAGATTGTAATATAATGACGTACTAAGTACATCATTAGAAAAAAAAATCTTTTTCGTGATGCTATGCTTACAAGATCGTTCTCTCGCTTACCCCTACTACCAACTACCAACAAGAATTGCAATATGAGTTTTTAAACTTCACGGTCATTAACATTATAATTATTATTACAAACGAGATATTTACCGTATTTTTGGTTAGTTTTGAGACTATAGCTCTCGATATTTCGGCACTGTTGCAAGTGCTATGATCACGAGTAAACTGAAGGTTATGCGAGTGGATGGTAGGCACTAAGAGCAGACGAACCGGTCTCAAAACTAACCAAAAACACGGTAAATATCCCGTTGATAATAATAATTATAAGAATTGCAATTATTATAAATACCTCAACCGATTTTAATTAAATCTCCAGGTATACTATACCCAACAAAAAAATAATCATCGAAATTAGTTCATAATTTGGTGGAGTATACGCGTATAAAACATTTTTATTGAAAAGGATATACTTCCGAAGTAGTCCCATATAAATTTCATCAAAATCGGTTGAGTAGGTCATAGTCAATTAACGGAAAAATATATTCGCTTACCTAGATAATTTAATGGTGTTTGCGGTTTTCGACGATGAACACTATTTTAGGCAAGTGAATGATCTTTTAAGTGATCTTTATCACTAATGAGAAAACGAGTTTATTTTTGTTCTATCGTTATAAAGGCACAAGTTTCAAACTTTGTATGCTCAAATCTCGTATGACAAAAAAAGAGGACCGAGCAGATGATACTCCCACTAATTATTACTAAATTGTAATAAAAAATAATTGGCACATTCTGTTTTGGTGCGGAACCTTCCGTGAGAGAGCTGGGCTTACTTGGCCGGTTTCACATCACCTGGCTGGCGTTATCTACGGTCAATGTAAATTAAGTAATCTACACACAAATTAATATATTTATGCAATTTTATTCTTTATGTTTTTTAACGATGACAACCGAAAAAAGGAATTAAGGTAGATTAAAAATTTAATCTAAAAACCAGTTTTTATGTGCCATAAAAAACCGATGGGCTCGAAGTGTAAGTTGCAAGACAGAAATTTGTTCATTTTAATTTTTTATTTGATTCATGAAAATCGAATAAGCCAACGAAAGCACACAGAAAGCAAATTATCGAACCACAAGCGGGATGTGATCCTACTAACATCCGTTTCTGGGAACTCGCTGTATTATTGGTACCGTGGTAATGTGTCATAGTTCGAATATTCCAGTTGCAGTCCACCCATATGTCCGTCCTGACATCAGACCATTACCAGGGATGTACCTTTAGAACCGTAAACAGTAGCTGCTCGAAATTTTCTTAGAATATGTGTGAATGTGTGACAGATTACCACTCTTTTTAATTTGAACTTTTTGTTTTGGTTGAAATTTTAAAAGATTCCAATTAATAATAGTAATTTATTTTGACGTCTTTTTTTTTATTTTTTCGTAAAAAACAGTAAAATAAAAAATTGTTTTATGATTAGATATAGTACAAACATTAACGTATAATGTCAAGCAATAAATACTGATCAAGTGCAAGTCGGATTCGCGTTAAAGATAAAGTATATTGTGTATTTGAAGCATCAGTTTGCGATACGCATTTAGTCATTTTTGTTATTATTAAAAACGTTCTAAGGTGACAAGTCACGTTTGCGGGGTAAAATTCTACATTTAAGCAGTTTAATGTCGCTTGGACCTACATTTGGTAACTATTCTATATGATCGTGGTTTTCGCTAATTTACATTGCTCTGGAAAAGTTATTAAACACAAATGTGCCCATAAACTACCCCTAAAACCTCAATAATATAAAAAATACGTTTAATTATAAAAACTAATACATTTTAGTAAATAATACGGGGTTAACTCACGTGAATCTGTCAGATATCTGGCTCCGACTATGGTTTCAACCACATTCGGTGGTCTTTTTCAAGAAGAGCTCAGTTGACGCCCGCGTTGACGTCTCGCTTAGCACCCAAATACGTTTACCCGTGACAAATATATTCAGTTCAATAGGTATTAAAAATATTTTTAATATGTAACAAATATTCTCAAAATCTTGCGTATTAAGTAACGAACTACAGTAGTTAAATTACCTAGCAATATAACCAATAACAATTCCTCTCCACATGTCGCGCACCCTAAATAGAATGGAATGACATCCATAGTCAATAAAAATTGTGTCTTGTAAGCTAATTAACTTACATATTAGTATTGGCAAAAAGTATTAGCTTAGAAAGGTTTCTGCTTAGACTTTCTACTTCAAGCTTCCGACACTCACTCACTATTTCATAGCGACGCGAACCCTCCCCCTCATATGTATAATCAACTTGAGTTTGTCTTCGGAGGTGATGGATGGGTATCACGCAATTTAGTACAATTAGTAAACGCAATATCCTGTAGGAACCCTTTTCTGTGCTTGTCGGTACCAGTATATCATGTTGAAGACCTATGTTGCAACGAAGCCTTAGACATGAGCATTGGTTCAGGAAATAAGATGTGAAAAGGGAATACTGTACCCGATCTTAGAATCTAATGGCACGGAATTTGGGTGGTTTCAGAGATGAAGAATTTGGGACGCGATGATGATAAATAAATGCTCACTATAACTTTTACTGGGTCCTTGTGATCAGCATTAACATGGGTAATGGGTTGTGTGTATTAAAGAGAGTGCAAAAGATGAACTTGTTTTAGGGGTTGCTACTACTAGCGTTACATTATTTCCATAAAAAAAACATAATTATGCCTCAGGGATATGGAAATCTCCACATTAGGAAAATATATAATTTTATGCTCAAAATAACAAAATATTTTTATTTTTGCAATACCGCATGCTCTGCGGATTACATTACAAAATTATCGTTTTTTTTACGAGAGGAAAAATTATAGTCATAAGCGGTATTCGAACCAACGTCATCCACCCCTAGAGCCGGGGTATGCTCCAACCAACTGAGCTAACATGACATATGACTCATAACTCTATTTTTTCCTCTCGTTCTTTAAGCATCGTATGCTAAAAATATTGGTATACTTACAATAGTTACGAGTGTTGATGCATTATTGCTACAGATGTACACTACGTGCATTTAATAGTATTGTGTAAGCTAAAAATATTGTGTAAAAATGCAGCTTATCATAATTGCATGCCATAATTCTTGAACGTTTTAAATAAAAGATCAAGCCTGATGTCGTATTATGTGGTACGTAATTGACTGATGATTCTATTTTTCAGGTTCCGAAGATCATGGAGAGGCACTGATATCCAATAATGGTGGAAGTAAACGTATGTACCATATTTATAAATTTTATATTCTCTATTAGGTACAAGTATACAGAAATATTTTGTCACAATAATTATGTCTAGCGTCTTTAAGCTAAAAAAACTTACGTACGATGAATTTAAAAATAACTCACCTATAGGCTATATTCAATGTTAAATAATTAAATTCAATCTAAAACAACTCAATTATTATAATTCGGAGTAAGTATGATTTGACTTTTAGATGTAATATAAGTTTCGTTTGTTGAATCCTACTTTTTTATTGAATCGTCGATCGATATCGAAAACTATGTACTTTTAAGTCGATAAAAACTTGTAAAGAACGGGTCGTGGTTGAATCTATTTGCGTTTTCGTTCGATTTTCTTGGCAATTAGGTAAACAGATAGAACTCTTTATTGTTATGCTACATAAAAAACTAAGACTAAAACATAAAAATAACTGTTATAAAATTGGCAGCCTCAATTTCTTCTAGGCAACCTTTGGTTGGCAACCAACAGGCAGAGTTATGAGCTGTTAATATTAAATGAGTGGTCAAAGTGGATAATTTATTTTCTGATTAATTTATTTGCCTTTCGCATAATCGCTGCTTAAATTAAATTATATCACATTATTTAGAACGTTTTTTTAAGTTAAACAACGATTATAAGTGAGAGACTGTGCATTAATGAATAACGGCAAGTCACGTGTTAAACACGAAACAGACAAAATAAATATACGTATTGAAAGTTATCTAAAAACTAATCTTATCTAGTAATTAGTTATAGATTAATGACGTTTTGTAATGCTCAATCTTTTTTGTGTCCTGTTCTTATGTTGATATTCTTAGCAGCAAACTGTAATATTGATATGGGCCTAGAGGCGCAAACCCACCGCAGCGCACGAAGACGTCACGCACATGCGTCAAGCTTCGCCTTACAAGAAAGTGTATGTTATTTTGACCACTGCAACCCACGTACACGCTACGCTTGCTCGAATATGGCGTTCACGTAGGTCAACGCTGTGCATTGCGTCACCACAGTTGTACATAGTTGTGGGTTAATGTCCTTATATAGCCCGTGCTGTAGACCTACGTTGACCTCCTCTGATCTCTACTCCTCCTACAACCCCTACTTCAAACCTACCCGTCACCAACGACCCCATAGCAGCCATTATTTTGGAAGCTTTAGCGTCATCCACAGATGTGAGGCAATAGATTACACGATGAAACACCGAGCTCGCTGATGGCGTAAAATATCAGTAAGGCTCATTCTCAACGGTAAAACACTGCAGTTGTATCGGTGCCATTAGTTCCGACCCCCCAGTTTATCTCTGCAATGAATCAAGCCGTCCGCGCGTCCGTTGTCACAGTGGTGCCCTTCAGTCCGTTGTCAAGTTCAGTCCTCCTTTAGTAGCGGTGAGTGTTTGGCGCCCGTAGGAGATAGAGCTAGTAGGCGCTTTTCGCCTTCTATAAGAGGGCCTTCCCTCGCCCAAAGTCCGGTGGAGTTAAGCAGCCGACAGCGGCAGTCAATATTACTGTTGACTGCGCTTTTTAAGAAAGGACTAGTGTCCTCCCTTAAAAAAAATACCTACGTTGTCGAACAAATGAACCCACGCTGCTAAAACGTGATGCATGCCCGTGCTCATAACGCGTAGCGGTGGGTTTGCGCCTTTACATTACCGATTTATCAATACGTCATAATACAGATTGCAGTTTGATCTTACTATCTAGAACTTTTATGCAAATTTTACCTTATCTACCATTTGAAATGCTTAACTATGGCCATACGCAAAATTGTACGAGTCAAATACCTACCAGTGGCGAAACGTACGAACAACGTCAGCTTACCTTGACAAATTACATCCATTTCTGTCAGCCCTCTATCAGTTGATAAGTTTTTAACCATTATATCACACTGCTCTGGTTTTCAAAACCAAACTATAAAATTAATATACAAACTCATATAAACGGTAAAGGAATAAAAAGGTTACTTTTTTCGTTGAGTACATTAAACTCTTCTATGCCTCAAGTAAGCGTTCTGGGATGTGTGCTGTTTTAAATATATATAAATGGCCAAATATGTTAAATTATCTATGTATATATATTATATGCTGACGATATAACACTGATTGTTAAATGTACCTTTAATAGTGCGCTAAACTCAATAAAATACACCTATTATAATGTTAATTCAAATGGATAAGGCACATAATTTCCAAATAAATAGCAATAATACAAAGCTGTTTATTTTTCATTTATATATTAAAAAAAAACCTCTGAATCTTACTAGTTTATCTAAAACGCTCTTAGCTGTAGAAGTAATAAATTTTAATCTGTTAGGTTATTACATTGACTCACATCTAAATTGGAAAAGTCACATTGAGAAAATGAAAATATCACAATTTATATATGCACTGGCAATTGTAAAAGTTAACACAAATTTAAAAACAGCAATTACTGTACTATGCTTATGCATGTGCCTGGCTTACATAAGGTATAGTGGTGTGGAGTAATGGCACTGATGCCCAGGACCTATTTATTATGCAAATAAGTGCCTTCGTATAAAGGTGAATATTCGTCAAGAAGATAGTTGTAAACCTCACTTCATCCGACACAAAATACTATCACTTCCGAGTATTTACATCATGGAAGCAAAATTCGTTAGAAAACATCAAAATCTATTTACTTTTAAACGAAACCCTCGGCATCAAAATCAACTCCTAGCTCCTGTACCAAAATTAGAACTAGTTAAAAATAGGCATTAGTATACATTAACAAAAATATTCAATAAAGTACCTGTAAAAATAAGAAACTAAACAAATTAATAGAAATTTCGAATAAATTTTAGGAATAACTGGCAAAAAATTGGTTACACTATTAATGAATATGTTGAACATAAAAACGTAACAAACCCCTGATCCTAACCTATACAATTTTAATCTGATTTGTAGCTACTTTGACCATAATATTATATGTACGGAACATTATTTATAATCTATTCGAATTATTTATTTGACATACTTAAAACATTATTATTAATCAAATTACTCTAATATCTATGTACTAACAATTATTATTGTATAGCCTTAATATTCTAAAGATCAAAAATAAATTTTAGGTATTGCTACACTCTAACAGGGTAGGTATATTCTGGTTTTGTAAGTATGTACATAATGCATAGTAATTAAACAACTTTAAACGGTTTAAATCGCGTATATTTTTCATTTAAGCCGTTTAAAGTTGTTTAATTACTATGTGTAACAATCGCGAAAACCTAAGACAACATTATGTACATAATGCAATAAATAAATAAACATCTGGTGAAACACCTACCCGGTTGGGGGCATACAGTGTTGGGATGCTTATTATTTTTAATTTCTGGTAAAAGCTATTGCACACATTAGCTATAATAATGGCTATGTAATTTGAATTGCAATAATTGGTCTTCACAGGCAAATGCTTACTTATATATTTTATTACGTTGTAGGATTTCTTATCGTGTTACTTTTTGCCATGTCAATTCAACAGCGATAAGCATGAAAAATTGTGAATTCTTGCCATCGATTACGATAAAGACGACAACGATTATATTTATCATAAACAATGATTGTGTTTGTCTAATCTATTGTTATCAGGTTGATATGAGTACGTGGTGGAGTTTTTTTTGTCAGTGATGAGTAAAGGCCTGATTGCCGAAAGGTGTCCGTGTCGGTCATCCGTTTTTATTTCCAAAATCGTTTGGAAATCTGAATTTTTTATTTCTATTCGTAAAGGACGGCTACAATTCGCCGATTGTCTTAGGATTCGTCTGCATTTGATGGTGAGTCTTATTATACATTATTATATTTGACAAGACCGCCTCGCTGTTCTATAGTGTGTGTGTGTGTGTATGTGTGTGAAATAGTTGCTTTGGAATCTCGAGGTCCTGGTATGAATCCTAGGAATATGATAAAGAAAGTTTCAGTAGCATTCTGGAGTTTGGTACGATGATTAAAAATATGGGTTGGAGTGTACCCTTGAGGGCGCAAAAAAAAAAATACCAAAGTGACGCCTGGCTACCCTTTAAAAACCCGGGAAAAACAGAAGTATCTTACAATTTTAATCATCACTTATAATCAGGTGAGATGGTGGTCAAAGGCTATCTATTAGGAATAAAAAGATATTTGTGTTAAAAAAAATCCACGTGTTTCGAAAGTGTTGTGACATTTTTATGCTTATTTATTAAACCTATTTTACTGTCATGTTCATTATATTGAAAATATTTGGTGTTGAAAAAAATTTATGTCACGGATATAGCCCTCCACAAGCGTTGATTATTCTGTCTGGGCGGCCGATAACATATTAATTGCTTCGTCACTATCATTGCTATGGGCATATGCCTGTACACACGGTTTTTTATCGCTTATCTGTCGCTAAGCACCTAATGGTGTGATCCGGCAGTTGTCCTTGAGAACCAGTAGTTCTAGGTTAAGTCTGTTTACACATTGAACCACATCATCACTTATAAAAAACACCCATTTTAACCATTTACCTATATATACAGGTATATAAAGGTCAATGATTTAAACCTGAAACAAATATGTAGCATAATTTCGATTTGAAACGTAAACTAAACCTATTTGTGATATCTTGCTAATGTCAAGGCCATGTTATTTATAGTAACTTTTAAACTTTCGCGACTTGGACAAGTAATAACGTAAGTATTTAGCTTATTCGTTACGGGTAGTTGGGTAAAATACCCGCCCTTAAAAACGTTGACACCCACCTCTGCAGTCTGTTCGTGACCACGACCCCAATGACACTTGGTCGAAACGTCGAGGTCAATATATAATAATGTTTTTATAGTGATCAAGTCCGTTATGAGGTTGCTATTGTAACTATGTATTCCAAAGTTGTCATAGCAGCCACTCCGAGGGCATGGCAGACCATAGTCACTACGACTGTTCTATATATCAAGGCTGCGTTATAAAATACGATCATATTTACCCTTATTCTCTTCTTGTTCTACATTTGGTATGTCAAACATTTAAAAAATATGTTTCCACTGGCAATACGCACAAACATTCAGCAAACAGCTTCGAGCTTCAATTACAATTACGTTCATTATTCGAAACCGATATAATATTGATAATAAATTTGTTTGTTCTGTGTCCGTTTAGTATGTTATCAATATCATATATATCACATCCGCATTTTGTGATGCGATTGAATCCACAAACGCGATAAAACTATAAACATTTTCATTCTTTAGTGACGATAACTGAGTACCTATCCGTTTTCATGTACTATCATTTTTTACTGACATATGTCACTTTCTTGATAATGTTTATAGATGAAATTCAAATAAGTGCCACAACTCTCTATATTTTCTCCTCAATATTAAAGTATAAGTTTATGACAATGTTCTGGATGTAGTTTTACCTGTTGAAAATCTGGTAGTATCGTGCACCCTCAAAATCTCTTTGGAAATATTTCTCTTATTCATATTATCACAGAATATCACCAAAAATTTGCTTACATTCATCGAAGTTGACAAATGTGACAACATATGAATAAGCATTCGCATTTCCAATACAAAGAATTAAAGGATATAGCAGAACCCGGCCTATGATCTTACACGCTCGATTCTTGTTTCATAATTATTACCATGTATTTTCATTTTTCAATTTCTTAATACAATGTGACAGACACTTGACAGACCTAATATTAATAACATTTAAACAAGTATTTTCATTGATTCAATCACAGATCGCTGACCGCCATATTGGTCCGATTGCCAAGTAGTAAGCTTAGTGTTGTGGTAAACTCGCGTTGAAACTACACTTATGGACGCACAATCACATACATCACATAGACGTGTCATAGAAATTATTGTTTTTTGACACTAATATACTAATTTTATGACAAACGTGCTGTAAAATGTGTCAAGTTGTGAGGCTGAGTTTTGATGGCTTCCACAGCCCACATATATTATTCCCATGTAAAGTGTTTTTTTTTCGGTTTTAAAACCAGCAGGTCCCTTCTACACGAATCAATTTATGAACAATTCATCCTAGTCCTAGTTATGTGTAGAAGAGACCTACGCTTTAATGAGTAAAAAGTACACTTGGCAATAATATGTGGGCTGTGGAAGTTCAGTCCTACAACCACTGCTATCTCTCTGCATAGCATGAAATACTCCTCTTATAGCTTTAAACATATTATATAACATTCAGGTCTTCCCTAATTGCTTGGATGCAATCTAGATGGCTGAGTGTGAAATTTTTTTCTGCTGTTTGTATTCTTGTATGGCTATGGTCGGTCTATTTGTATTCTCTTTGCTTACCATCGTTGTCGCCTTTTTTGTGTATTTCATGCATTCTACATGCATTAAGTATTGCATTAAACACCCCATTTTACGGTATACCTACTACAGGCAAATCCCACTGTCAAACATTCAATAAATTATAACCTCAAAATCCGATATGTTTTTTATTTTTTTTCATTCCAAGGAAGTGTCCGTGACTAGTTTTTAATTTCGATCCCTTGAGTGATTATTGTAGAACCCAGAAAACAAACTCACGGCTCAGTAAGACTCTAGGCTAAAATGTAGGGATGAAAAACCATGTCCTTTGTATCTATTGACTAGCTACGTAAAGGTCAAAGGAATACCCATTCCTTTGTTCTGGAAGATTTTAGAGCATGCTTTAACATATTGGAATATTTTTTACCTAACGCTCTTCAATAGATGTAGTTCTGAAAAACTTTAGACCATTTTTGAACATTATCGAACAATCTCGAAGATTGTTGTATTTGCTGCTGTCTTTTTTTTAACCCTACTTCTGTGGTCCAAACCGGAAAATTTGTAAGTGTAAATTATATCTTTACTTTTCATGAGCGGAGGTCGGTTTCATTTTATAAAATAATTATATATTTTATTAAAACGATGACTTATCTCGTTGTTACACCTACATAGAACTAATAATTATTATAATAAATATTATATTACAGGAAAAAACATATGATCCCTTTGAACTTTGCAGAATTGAAATTTAAAAGATTGGATTTGAATTCGTTAATTCGGGATTTCGGATACGCATACAAAACGGTTCTACACAACTGGCCTTCCTTAGTTGGTGTTATTAGTTTGACTATCTGCTGTGATCAGTTTATTCCCACCGTCCTTATAACACTAGCTAGTTCTGTATAAGATACGTTGTCCTACGTAATCGCTGTGGTAACAATATCGTACTGTGGTGTTTAGATTACCTAGTCTAATCTTTGTTGTATTACAGGCCATAAGCAAAGTTCGAACAGTAAATATTTAAATGCGTCCACCGTAATAGGGGCGAGACTATTATCACCTAAAGAACATATGACAGGCTCCGGGCTGCTATTTAGTGAAAAATTATTTTCCGGCCTGGGGATTGAACCCAGGTTCTAGAGATTCAAAAGTGGCGCTTTACGCCACTTAGGTAATGAGGCAGAATGTTGAAATCTCAGTAAATTAAAATAAAATGACAAAAATATGGCCCCTTTTGAGAAGGTATAAGTTATGTAATGATGGTACATAAGTCACATCAAACAAAGATAAATTAATCACGTACGCCAAATAACGAATATCATATCAGCACATAACGAATTACGTAGCGATAACGGCAGGCTTATGTTACGATAAACGAAAATCTACCAATTTACATGCAAATATGGAAATGATACCAACATTGATATTGGCACAACATGGATACTGTAGACATTTACTTGAGAATATTGGTATTGAAGGCTAACTATACCTTAATATTTCGTCTGTTCCGTCCAATAGTAAGCAAAGTATAACAAGTTATTTCTGCAGTATAAACGTACTTTAATCTATATTTTTGTAAGGACCTTCATATATATAATGCGCTATTCTGGTTATGTATATGTATTCGTGAATTAGTTACAAGTGTATTGGATACACACATTAATAAGATACTTTTTCTTGTTGTACTTAGTTGAAAAATAAGTTGCAATATTTGTTTTAATGTATTCTGTGCATGAGTAAAAGTAGGAACCATAAGTATACATAAATAATTCCACCCAGCTACTTTGCCGTAACAGAAACTGTCGCCGCAACAGTAATATTCTTGGCTACAATCGCGATAATAAAATGGGTCGTGATTCGATTCTCTTCCCGATCGTTACCGTATGTCATTAAAGAAGGCTCGTAAAGTCGCGGTTTCGCAATTGGAATGCGATACGAGGCACGCCCGAGAGCGATAAACCGACTTGTGTCCACTAATAAGCGCCTCCGCTCGCTCCTTTAGCCCGCTTCGCTTATTTTGCTCGCTTTATGACTACTTCGACGCTAGTGAATATCAAGACCCCCATTCGTCGCGGTAACTAATTAAAATGTGTAGACGTTGTCTGCAAACTCAATTACTTGTAATACAAAAGTACTGGTTAAGATGTATATATGTAGAACAAAGAGCTTAATATGTAAGATATGGTTTGTCAATACCCTTATGTATTTACCTCAATCCCAAGTGCAATACATATTAAAGATCAAATAGACAACAAGTACCTTAATTTTATATAATGTATATATGTAGGGGTGGCACGTGCAACAGTTTTATATGAGGACCAGCACCAATTAGGAGCTATACCAAAACCATTGGCTGAAGTGCCATCATTATCTCGACGAGCCCACGCGAAGCTAACTCCTCTCCCCCGGTATTTGGGCGTAAAATCCTATAAAATATTTATGGGCTTTTGGAGACAAGTAGAGTGAGCAATCCTGAAGTACTCGTACATAGGGTAGGTAGTTAAAGCGTTTAGGTTGAGAGCCGTCGAGTGGTGTTCGCCTTTTGTGGTTTTTCCTATCGTTTTGGTGGGTGCGTCGAAGCTATTTTGTCAATTGTGGGGAGAGAGATCGTTTTGACAACCCTAGACGTTATATGCAGAAAATGTATGATTATTACTTAGGTGTAGGTACATGTTTTGGTAGGGGTTTATAACAGCACACAATAAATATGCAAAAGCAGTAGGTATAGGGTGATCAAATTACCAGCAGCAAATAAGCAAAAAATAAAAAATAAAACAACAAATCGAAACACACCCACACACACACACACACACACCCTTCATAATATAGCAACACATATACACACATTCACACCCACACAAACCCACTCACATACAAAAGCACACTATTAGTCCTCATTCAATTTCCTTCCTATCATAACTAGAATTATTCACATTATGTTCATCTTAGTATATAGCTATTAATGTACTTATTATAAGTAAGTAAATATTATCCTTTTATTTTATTTTATTTAGGGAGGACATAGATGCTGGCTACCGCCTGTGCGGTCGTCCAGCTCCACCGGGTTTTGGGCGAGGGCCTGGCCCTACAATAGCCCGGGAGGGAGAAGTGCCGAAGGCACTTCTCCCGAGACGGGCGTAGAAGGCGAAAAGCGCTCTCTACCTCCGTCTCCTGCGGACGCCGAAAACGTACCGCTACTATAGGAGGGGTTGACAGCGAGCTCAAGGGCACCACTGTGGTTCGGACCTCGGCTTGTCTCGCTGTCGAGAGACATGGGGGGGATCGGAGCAAAATGCCTCTGTGCAACTGCAGTGTTGCACAATTGGGCCCTACTGAATAATACTCTTTGACTATTTGGAGAGCAATTTATCGTGACCTTGTTTTTGCCTCGAGCTCGCCGGCGAGCTCGGTGTTTGATTGTGTGACCTCTGATTACCTCACACCTGGGGATTTTACCTCGACGACTTGCGGATAACGCTAAAGCTGCCAACGTAATGGCTGCGATGGGGTCATCCGGGTCGTCTAATACCTGCCGTGGTCGGCGACGGGGGGGTTTGAAAAATGGGATAGAAGAGGCAGTCGAGTAGTTCGATGCCTGGACAACCAATGGGTTCGGGTGGTGGGGCGCTCGATCAAAGTATCGGCGGGCGCAGTCCTTATTGAACTGCGCTAGAGAGGGAAGGTTTAAGTCGCAATGCAACTCGGTGTTCCGGATATACCACGGGGCGCCGGTTGCATTACGAAGAAAACGGTTTTGGATGACTTGAAGTTTATGAAGGTGGGCCTCACTAGCATGACTAAACACTACTGATGCGTAAGTCATGATGGGGCGGATGCAGGCAGTGTAAAGTGTCTTCTTATTACTAAGAGACATTTTACTCTCTTTGCGAAGTAGGGGACCAAGGCGACCCATTATGAAGGCCGCTCTGTTACGGACGGTTGTTATGTGATCGTTAAAGGTGAGATGACGATCAAGGGTGACTCCGAGGTATTTTGTTCTAGGAACCCAGGGAATGGGTTCGTCGAACAAAATAAGCGGTTTCGGGTAAGGGGAGCGTGTCTTCTCAGTAAAGCACATAGCTGTGCTTTTAGCTGGGTTGACCGCGATGCGCCATTTTCGGAACCAGTCACCGATCTCGGTGATGGCCCGTTGCATGACGAAATAGGACTGTCTGTTGATATGCCACCCAGTGGTGTAAATGGCGGTATCATCCGCATATTGGGCTAGGAATACTTTGGGCTGAGAGCGTGGGATGTCACTGGTATACAGTGCAAAGAGAATAGGTGATAGCACGGAGCCCTGAGGGACTCCGGCTCTGACTGGGTGGGGGGAGGAGAGGGTGCCTTCCACGCGATAGCGAAAGCTTCTGGCTTTAAGGAAGTCTTGTAGGATGAGCACAAGACGTTCTGGCACGCCAAATTGGTATAGCTTGTAGATCAAGCCGTTGTGCCAGACTTTGTCAAAAGCTTTCGCTACGTCGAGGAAGACTGCTAGCGTAGTCTGGGGTTTGGGGTACTTATTGAAGCCCTCAATGATGTGCTCCGTGAGGCGGTGCACCTGTTGGACGCATGAGTGTCCGGGTCTGAAGCCAAACTGCTCATCTGGGATAAGGTGGTGTTCCTTAGCATGGGACTGGAGACGGTTTGCAAGTAACCGCTCGTAAAGTTTGCCTAAGGCACTGAGGAGGCTGATGGGGCGGTAACTGGTGGGGTCAGATGAGCTTTTGCCTGGTTTGTGAATGCCAATGACATTTGCACATTTCCAGGTGTCTGGGAATAAGCAGTGGCTCATAGCAGCATTGAAGATGCTGACTAAGAGATGGATGAGAGGAGGAGAGAGGGTTTTAAGAACCCTGTTGGAGATGCCATCGGCACCGGGGGATTTGCGCGGTCGGAGGGCCTTGATCAGTCTCTCCACCTCAGCGTAAGTCGCTAAGGTGATTGGTGGGAGTTCAGAGGTGACCACAGAGCTTTTACGTTCGACTTCAGCATCCACCGAATCAAGGTGAGCTTGGTCAACGTGATCTACGTTAGGGGAACACTGAGCCTCTAGGCTATCAGCTAGGCACTCAGCTTTGTCTTCGTCAAAGAACGCTGGGACTAGTGGGACTGGTCTGTATAAGGGAGGCATGTCGTTATGGTTACTTCCTTTCAAGCCTCGCGCCAAGTCCCAGTAAGCATGGTGGCTTGGCACGAGGTTTGAAAGTTTATCGCCCCATTGTTGATCACGCAACTCAGACATGCGACTTTGAACCATGCGTTCAAAGTGGCGTTTCTTAGTTTTGTTCTCTTTACTGGGGTAAGAGTCGTAATGTCGGGTCACTGCTTTACTCTCCGTCACCAATCGTCTCACGTCCGCTGGAATGACAAGGCGCCGGTCGTCCGGCACTATGACCTCCTTTGCGGATGCACCTACTACGGTGGAGAGGTGATTGGTGAACGAATCGATCGCAAGGGTTACGTCATCTTTTGTCAGGATGTCGTCAGGGATCTTGTCTAGGTCCGGTGAACTGATAGCCTTTAGGGCATCGCCTACTTGCTTCCAGTTCACTATCGTCTTAGTGGGGCGGGGGAGGTCAGTCGTTGGGTCGGGACCTAGTCGCAGTATAATGGGTCGGTGGTCAGAGTGAAGCTCGTGAACCACTTCTATGGAGCGTAACCGGAGTGTTACGCCTCTGAATAGTGCCATGTCAAGCAAGTCAGATCGGTGGTCTTCCATATAAGGGTAGTGAGTGGGCTCAGTGGGCGCAATTATGTCAAAGTTAAGTTCTGCGATTAGGTTTTCAAGTGCAATACCTCTGGGATTGTTGACGTTACAATTCCATAGGATGTGCTTACTGTTGAAGTCGCCAATCAGAATGACGGCGCTTCCTAATGAGAATAGGGCTTCTAAGTCAGCTCGGACAATCGGCTTTTTGCAAGCTTGGTAACAGGATGCTATGACTATAGGTTGATGACCAGTCATAGCTAGGAGGCAACAAGATGCTTTCATATTAACAAGAGTCGGGGTAGGTAGGGGAATGCAGTGCAGGGACCTTTTGTAATAGATAAGAGTGCCTCCCCCACGGGAGTTCACTCTATCATCACGTACCGTTCTGTAATTGGCAAACCTAGGGTTCGCCTTCCCCGGTTTTAGAAAGGTTTCCTGCACGCATATGATATCGATAAGGTGGGTACAACAAAAGTCGTGGACGAGGTCACGTTGTCTGAAGAGGCCGTCAGCGTTAAATGACGCTAACGAAACTGAGTACGGTTTCGTGCGTTCGGTTGTACTACCCATAGTGGTTGTACTGGGGAGGGGCCTGGGGAACGAAGCGCTTAAGGGCGCTAAGTAAATTCGCGTGTTCCAATGTGTATTGGATCACGTCCGCTGGGGATTGAGCGTATTGCATCTTGTGGAATAGCTCTTGTACCTCATTGATGTCAACCGACATAGCCAGATCGCTGACTAGGTTGATTGCCTCTTGAAGAGGGGCAGCCATCAATGGCATAGGTGGAGCTTGTGGCCGGGAAGCGGCGCGGGGAGGCGCGCGAATGGTGTTGGCGACGGGTGCCGGGAGCGCGGGGCGAGCCGGGGCCGGTGCGCGGGCAGGGGCCGCGGCGCGGGCGGGTGCGGGTGCGGGCGCGGGTGCGGGCGCGCGGGCCGGGGCGCGGGTGGTAGCGACGGTCTTAACCATACTGGGTGGTTTAGACCATGCGTTACGGGCTGGGAGCGGCGCGGGTATTACCTGTGAGGCAGGTACTACCGTTAGTTTAGGGCTTACCCGTTGGTAACGGTCGTAAGAGGGACGGGTCGGCCTATGCCTTGCCACCCTGTGGTTCACTCGTGGTGCTTTAGGGCAACCACGGTAATTCGCGGTATGCCCTTGAGCACCGCATAGAACACAACTGGGTGGGTCCGGCGAATCCCGGGTGCGAGTGCACGCTGCTGTCGCGTGATCGCCTAGGCACTTAACGCACCTAGCGCGAGCGAAGCAGAAACGGGAGGCGTGCCCGTATAGTTGGCAGTTATGGCACTGCGAGGGACTTCCATTTTTGTATGGGGCTTGGACATCGAGTCCTGAGAGGCCACAGACCTTTTTTAAATTAAAAATGGCCTTGCCTTCAGGTGTACGATCTAGTACTACGAGTACTAGATCGTAGGGACTGCGGTCCTTCCCGCTGTACATGCGGTGAACTGCATGTACGGGGAAGTCTTGTGCCTTCAGGTCGGCACATACCGAATCGGTATGTACCTCCTTGGGCACACCGCGGATGACCACTCGGAGGACTTTCTCCTCTTCGAGCGCATAAGTGTGAAAACTTATGCTCTCTTTACGGAGGAGTTTTGTTAGCGCTCTGTGGTCGCTAATGGTGGACACTTGAACTTTAATGCCCTGCTGCGTGGAGCGGGCATTAGTGTAGTGGATCCCACGATCCGAAACTAAACGGGACAGCATGTCCCATTTGGTTTTGTCCTGAATGAACAGGGGCGGAGGCGGTTTTTCGCGGCGCGCGCTCGCGTCCTGAGGGGACGCGGCAGTAGTGGCCGGAGCGGAGGGAGGAGACGCGGGGCGCGGGGCGGGGGTCGGCTTCTTGCCGGAGGCGGGGGCCTTAGCGGGTGCCTTGGCGGGAGGGGCGGAAGTTGCGCAACTAGCGGCTTTAGGAGCACGCTTGCGTTTTCTGTCTACGACGGTATAGCCGTCGTTATCGGAGTCCGAGTCAGTGCGTAAGGCACGACTCGGATCTACATCCATCTCCGCTTCGGAGTCCGAAGTGGGCTCGACAACGGCGATGGAGGGACGGGTGCTCGCTGGCCTCCCGATCGGTGAGCGCGAGCGAGACCTCTCACGGGGAGGGGCTGCCACCGTGCGTCTGTTGTCAGGGCCCGGAGCGGGCGAAGTCGGGCTGTCCTCTGAGAAGGACCGGGTCAGAGGAGGGACGATGGCCTCCGGAATTGGAGTTCCGGAGGGAGCGATGAGAGTGTCCGTGAGGCGGGCACTCTCTGCATCGTTAAGTGATTGCTGATGATCAGCGTAGAGTTCGGGGTAGCGGAGGGCGAAGGTCTGAAGGACCTCCACCTCACCGTTAGAGGGACGTTGCATCCTGAGGGGAATACTCAGGATGGCCTAACGGGTTCTGTCTCCCTCTCGCAACTCGTGAGCTCACTTGTGTGAGAGGGAGTGAGTACCTATGGTTATTATCCTTGCGCGCGTCACATCCTATGTTTATATCTATCTTATGGGTCACCAAGATACAGGCCCAGCCTAGTTTGGGGCCCGCTGCCAATTAGAATTTAGAACATAAGTACCTACATAATATTTATACGTGAAATTGCATTTGTAATCCTTTAACTGTATGTACTCTTTGTTGTATCTCAATCTTTTAAATAAATGATTACTTACTTACTTACTTACTTATGTATTGTTGAGAAGCTAGAAGTTAACCCCATTATGTGTATTTCGTTTAGCAAACATAATATGTTTTTTAATTATGTATAGTGATGCGATATTGTATTCGTGTGTTATGGATGTCTACGATAGTCGTAGTGACAATATTCTGTATAATACTGAACTGCCATCGTCACAAAAGTAATAAAAGGATCATTATATGATAATTATTATTATCAGTATATTTATGATCGATGTTTATTGCTATTGGATCATTGATTTTTCGATATAACAATGGTTACGTAAATTCTACTACTACAAATGAATGGATACATTTTTTTTATTTAGCTTAAGAACCGTCCTCTTTGTTATGAGCTCAGTTATTATTTTAAAAGCAGTTGTTGACTTGAGTATTTAGTATAAAACGAAATTACCTAGATATAATATACAAATTATTTATTATTTGATACAGTGAATAGATACTTTCGTAAGTAAATTTACGCACTCTGTTATGCAAAGAGGTTACTCTCCTTGCTTAAATAAGTTAGAATACGTCAATACTATGAACACTTAATTGAAAACATGATGCTAATAATTTATTTAAATCAAATACTCAAATAAGAAAATAAATTCGCTTCAATTACAACGATTTCTGTTCTTCCCATATTCAAACATAATGGCCGTAAAACTCTCACATTATACTGGGGCCATTGTTCTACGGTTTTTGTTCTTTTTGTTTTAAAACCCCCTCTATTGAACGAGAGCGGCATCGGAGGGAAACAGATATTATTCCCGTTTAGGTTAAATTGTACATCTGTCCTTTGTACGTGAGAGTTTTAAAGGTAGATTTAAACCTGTGTTGGTTAGTATTTGAAGGTAAGTGTTGATGGGAATAATGATAAAATCTTTGATTGACGAAATGTGTTAAATTTGTTGGTTCCACAATAAGTTTTGTTTCATCTTGTGTATTATAAACACCAAGGTGGTTTTCTCTCCTTTTAATAAATGATTAGGGATCACTCTCGTGAATAAGTCAGATAGCTCCGTCTATAGTTTCAATGGGTGACAGTAGTCAAGCTACCCACAATGCGAAGCTAGACTTCAACGCGGGCGTCCCGAGCTCACCTTGAAAAAGACTACTGGATGTGGTCCAAATTACAGTCTGAGCTATCTGTTTTATTATAATAATCTTGTTTAGAATTGAGAATTCCAATCCATATCTGCCGAAAATCATAATTTCACTTTATTATAACTGATGTCTTCGAATACTTTTTAATATGTTGGGTAATAATAATGCCATCAAAACTTGAAAGCAAGTTAGACTTCGTATGAAAATTTGATTATGGCTTTAAGATAGTACTATAATTATTTTTATATTATAATTCTAGGTTAGCCTGAACAACATCTTCGACCACATCATAACTCACCGTCAGGTGAGATAGTGGTCAAAGGCTAACCTATCATATAATTTTCAGCATATCTTCATTTGCTGAACATTTCAGGTAAGTTTAGTACTTTTTTTGAATAATATTTAAAAAGTATTCTTACATTCAACCAACTTATATATCTTCCTAATACTTTTTTGTTTAATTTGAGTAAGTTAATCATATTGATACTTAAAAATCGTATCTTTATGTTATCGGGTACCGTGAAAAGGTAATTAACCTAATTTCTGCTGATCCAAAAATCATTTGCTCGACATAGAATGAAAGATTCGGTCTCTAAAGATAAAGATAACGACAGCCCATTCAATATAAAAATAAGCTTGTTTTCGCGAAGAACATAAAACTATAAATCGACTGATTGCAATGTTGACGTAAATTTTACCAAATATAGGTACCTCACCTACACTACCACTCATATTCAATATCAACAGAATCTGCTACAATATACTATCGGGTATCGTGCTGAGATAATTAACTTATTCAATCCCTACTGCCCTTGAGCTATTTACTCGCAGTAACCGCGGCTGATGCCAACCACACGTGTCTTTGAGTTGAGGAGGGGGGGTTACACAGTCAGCATTTAAACAATAATTTTAAGCAATTATAAAGTTCTGTTTGATGGAAAAATAATTTTGGCTACTAGCAGGATCCGAACCCAAACTGCGACTTAGAATCGCGAAATCGAATTTAAATTCGAATTAAATGAACTGTATGGTTTTTTTTTCCATCTAACGTTATCTTAATATTCTCGTTCAGTACGCATAACCTAAGAAACTAAGAAAAAAATAAGATAAAAATGGCCTCTCACTTTTTTATATATTATAAAGACGAATATATAATGTCAATATTCTACAGTATAAGTAGGTTTCTAGTCTATATAGCTGTGATACTTATTGTAAATTATAAAATACTTTAATTTTGAAGTCAAAATGAGATTATGAAGTAAATTAAGAGAGAGATAAATTTCATAACTAATAACATTTATTACACAAACTTATAACCAGTAGTATTTATAAATAATAAATTAGTATTTATAAAAAGTAAATATATGATATTATAATTTATAATTATTTAGTATTGCAAATGAATTTTATTGAAAGTTCTATTGGGAATCATTTGCTCATGTTAAGTCGGGTAGTGATATTAGATAAACGGCTTACGTGATATTAAAATGATGTGTAATATTGCAATGATAAAGACGGTCAGAGAATTGAAATTTTTATTCTGAAGCAAGCAACTGTATTCTATATTGTAATGCTGACTGTACTTCCCCCTCCCTTACCGCACATAGCCTGAGGCTATATGAAATTAATTTCAAGTACCGGTACAACAGGATTTGTGTACATTGCTTGTATCATGGCAATAGGAGCACCAGTAGGTAACTGGAAATTTTATTCTTTACTAATAAATTAATACATAACCACATTCATTCATATCACATAATCCTCTCAAGACAGCATATAGCTCCTGAATGAAATAAAGTAAAAATACATGTATGCATTTGATATGATATCTAAATCACTCAATTAGTTGTAAATAATTAAACAAATTACATTGACCTAACTTATCTCCCCGCCCAAAAAGTGACGAATTAAAGGCTGTTTTTGGATAAAATTCATGATAAAAGGCATAAATCAATGAGATAAGGCAAGTTTTGGGCAAACAGAAAAAACTTTGTATTTGATAAATCTTTCGTAATTTCATACTTGATTAACATTTCAAAAGATTCTAGAATAACGTGGAAATAAATACTAAATTACACGAATGTTTGCGCTGAGGAATTGCACTCTAACAAGATCAACATCTCATAAGCTCAGTATTATAATATTAATATATATATTAAGATTTACGTATTGCCCCGTGTGGTGCCGGGTTTGAATTGCACCTCCCCATATCACCCCGGTGTCGTAAGATGCGACTAAGGGAAAAATACTGGAAGGTGGGCAGCAACACCTTCTAAAGAACTGCCAACTTACACTGCGATCTCCAAGACGCCTGCCAAGCGTGGGATAATGGCAAATACCCACCTAAGAGGGGAGGCTGTGTTCAGCATTGGACAACCGGCTGTTATAGAGTAGTGACGTTAATGTTTCAATATGACTAGTCAAGGCGTTTGAAATGTATTATCAGAAAACACCGCTTGAATTCCACTGGAGACAATGATTTTAATATAATCCTTAAATTACATCATATTTACAAACAAGTATTTTTATTTTTATAGAAAATACAATATCATACATCGCACATATCATACCATCCAACATATTGAGATACATTTTTGTACTGGTAATAATATTATCGGCGTAGATGACGCAAAACCGTACTGGGAAGATTTTCACGTACAGCATTATTCGTTGCAACGCCCTTATTAAACAGTGCAGGGTGTTTATTCGCCGCGAGTTGACTCGGTTATCCGCAGATACACCAGTTTATCTACTTACTGTTGACTTTGCTTTACTAACTGATACATTTATGATTACTTTTTGACTTCTCTATAAACAATTCATATTGCAGAGGGTATGCAGGGAGCTAAGAGTACACACAGAGTGTAAAAAGTGTTACAGAATTTAAATGTTATTTTAGTTTTATTTAAAATATTCGGACTGTTTTCTCTATCGTCCTCCATTTCGATGTTGTATCAGACGAGTAATAGAAAAAAAACATAAGATGTAAAGAGCCCCCCTTTTCCAAAACGAAAACTAATACCAACAAGAACATTTTCTAAGAACTTTGTCGAGGGAAATGGATGCCCATAAATTAGCAGCTAAAAATTTTTAATGTATGTTTCTGTGTCATTGTGTTAATAGAGTAACACATAATCGTATATATTAATCAATAAATAATTTGTGAGTAAGAATTCAATAAAAGTTTTTATAACAGTGTTATTCTTTGGAATTTTTATTAAATTAACAGGAATGATATCAGTAAATTTAGTGATATTAAAAGATTAGGAAAGAATCCAATCTAGTTTAATTTTATCACACATATTTGTACAAAATAATTAAAATTGTGACGTTTCAAAATCCATTTCTTAAAGTAACGAAAGTAATAAACCAAAGTAACGAAAAAACAGCATCAGACACACGCCTACGGTTGCTACGGCGTAGACCTCGTAGACACAGATCGATTTGCGGCTACAATTGACAAAGTTTTTCAAGATGGCGCTCTGAGGGGAGATGGAGGGACGTATAAGGGGGGGATGTTCATATTTTTTACTGTCGGGGTGAGCAATGAAGCCGATCGCGACACCGCTCTCCACTCTCTCGGCCTCTTAAAAGCCTCTCTTCCGATTTTTCTGAGAACATGTAAGGTACGGAGTACACACGTAAGTGTCTATGTGCTTTTATGACTGGGATCTGTAAATAGCAATCTGTGCGACGCGTGGAACATCAAAAACAGATGGAACGGCCTTTTTTGAATTGAGTGTAAAGTGATCGCGAACGTTATAAGAACCAGTCAGAAATGTCCTGTTTAGTATGTATGTAGATACATAGAATGTGCCACAGTGCCACGATAGAAAGGGCATTTCTAAGCAGTAACATTACTATGTTACTGCTGTTATATGGTGTTCTGTGGCATGTACTTGAGCGGTCTGTGCGGTTTGTTCTTTGATATGGAACGTCATCTGAATAGGTAAGCTCATTTGGGCCTTTGAGAATCTGTACCTATATTATTGTAAATACACTTAGTTGTGGACATTGTATATACTGATTTTGAAATAACTGTGTGATTTAAAAGGAAGAACAGTTTATAATAACATTTGATGCAGTGTAATGATAAATAGGCAGAAGTTCATTGGTGAAGATGCGTTAGTAGATGTTAGACTCCAAAACCTCGAACATAGACGTAAAATTTCCTTCGTATCGGTATTTAATGCGACCAATCTATACAATCTAAATCTAGCATCTTTTTTCTTTTACCATTACAACCAGACGTGCATGAACACGACATCCGTACTTTGCTGAAATTCCTAAAATACGCACGAAGCGCTTAAAATCCAGTCTTCATAATGTTCAGCTAGGCATGGAATACCTTGCCAGCATCTGTATTTCCCGCTAGATATAATCTGGGTGTTTTCAAGTACAGAGTAAATAGATATCTGCTCGGCGAGCATGTTCCACCATCGACCGTGTATGCATTTTCCGTCTGGTGAGACTGCGGTCAAATGCTTGTATATAGTATTTTAAAAAAGACATTCATGTAAAAAAAAACCTTCAGCGCGATATGAACTTAGTGTCAATCAACTGAGACTACACTATCAATTATTATCACGATAAAGATTTGAGTGTATATTTGCTAAGATGGCGTTAAACCAGAAACTCTAATATGATAAAAAGTTTTTTTGTTTGGGATTTTAACGGAATAAGCACAGGCATACCTCTTAACAGATACATTTTAACACAAGTGGCAAACTGCAGCTCTCCCGTCACCGTGAGACATACAGTTCTTAAATCTCAGGTGCCATTAAATTTACTGGATCCCAAGGACTACTGCCGGAATACACTGCTAGGTGATAAAGGTGGTGATAAACGGCGCGGGCTAGCGCGAGCCGAGCCTCCACGGACGACGCGTCGTCCGTCGTCCGGCTCGCGCCAGCCCGCGCCGTCTATCACCAGCTTTAGTGACAGATTTTCTACTTGAAGGTAGCAAGCGAGGCGAGCATTTCCAAAATACCCTTTCACCATGCGGTGCAGCTCAAGCTAGCCGTGGCGATTGAACCATGGACCAGTGACACGGGACTCCACAGCCATTACCGATTATTTTTAAGATCTTAAAACAATAATAACAGAACTCTTAGAGACAACCTTGCCTCGTCCATCTTCACCATGATCGAAAGAACTCGTAATGCTCGATTTATTACAAAACCTACAGTTGGAAACCATACCTTACCCTCTATACCCATCTGATCTAGCCCCCTTAGTCTTTTTCTCAGAAATTGGTACTAAATACCTTCTTAATATTTTGCAGAATTCAGAAACTCCTTAGTTCTATAGTAATTGCCGGCGGTAGAGATCTAACCTTGGACCTGCAGCACGTCAGTCCATAGATATTACGGCTTGGCTTTAGCGACATCAAATATTTGGTAACAATTTTGGTCACTTATTGGGCAATCATGAATAATAAATAAAAGTCAATTAAACAAATAGAGATATAATATATATGTACATTGAGAAGGAAGGATAGAGGAGTGATAGGGGAGAGGCAGTGTCCGAGGAATAGAGTCAACCTTGTTCTCTTCCAAAAAGGAGCCAACATAATTAAAATTAAATCATTTTTGCGTTAAATATTCTACTCAATCGCCAAGACGCCGGTCAAGCGTAGGAATTATGGCAAATCCCCCAATATACAACGGTGATGATAAATATTAAAGTTTTTAGGTTGACATATGTTTTAGTTATAATAAAACTTTTCAAATTTGTCTAGTGGTCAACAGTTGTTGGTCAACAAGTGGAGTATTGAGGTTAAACGGGGCATTATGATTTTCAGGGTCATATTTTCCTTAGACAGTTGTTAAAAAACAGAAATTGTTACCGGCGTTTCTAAATTGACATAGATTATAATATGCAAATAAATTGAATCGTCTGACTTTTGGAGGAAAACCCAGGGAAATAGGAAACGACACTTTAGTGAAGTTTGATGTTCTTCTTTGCACAGATCTTTCCCTGTTATGATGACTTAATCGTTGTGTAATAGGTCAAATTCTCAGGACTAAAATCATTCGTGTTTATTCTGTGGAATGAACACGAATGATTTTAGTCAAAGAAGAACTTAAGGCATTGCTGAACATAAGATGCTGTTCAAATATTTGTTCAGATACGATCATTATATTCAGGCCATTGTCCAACTCCCCATAACATAACTTTGTCATTGAAATGATAATCGCTAAAAGGATTTGTGAGGAGTGAATAGTTATTCACATGATTTCTTTGACTTTGCAGATACGCCCTATGGCTACACATTCTATTTTATATCTACAATGGAATTTAAAACCTTTTTCTACCTACTGATAAGGTATAATATTGTTTACCCATGTTTAGTTCTTAAAATATGAATAAAGCAAGAACACCTAAGGGCCGCAGCAGGTGGTCATATATTGTGCCACAGAATGTCCTCATTATCAAAGAGGTTGAGATTGAAAGAGTTACATATTTTGTAAGATTACTAATAGGACTGCATTTTTGTGTACTGCTGCAAAGATTTCACATAAATGAAAGTATTGAATTTGATTAATTCGTCCACTCCCATGTCATCAAATTTGACGATTAACATACAATAAGTCTAAGAAACTGATACAGAAGGTAAATCCTTCAATAAGCAGTAATCGCCCAGTGGCGATGACTATTCAAAATACACCGAGAGATTGAGCTTTATCTGTACATTCATATATCTACCAGTTCGTGTGTATTATATTATAAATAGAGATTAATTCCAAAACCTAGCTAAAGTTACTACTGACGATCAGTAATGTAGAATATTCCATATTGATTCAAAAATTTTTTTTTTAAAGTAACTACTTTATGTATAGTCTTTTTAATATTAGCTATGAGCTTTATGTATATTGTATTTTAAAGCGACCATGTTCTAAACATAAATCATGGTATTAACGACCAAGATTGCACTTTAAAAATGAAGTCAAAAAAGATATCAGCGCGTCGTTAATTTTAATAGCTAAACTGAAATTAACAATACACTACTGATTGCTACACAAAAAGATGGCAGCGAGATTCTTACCCGATTTCACACATTTTCTAAAAAAGTAACCCAAAGTCAGTATGTCAAAAGGTCAAGAAAAAGATCAACCCTTTTTGACATATCTATAAAGACAGGTACCAAGATAACCCTTCAGAGATAGAAAAAGTTATTGTCAGTGTCAAAGGGTATAGAAAACCAAAATTAGCGTTACATTCAAATGTGACAGAAAAAAACTGTGACACCCGGATCTTCTAAACGAACCGTGCGAAATTTCACACAAAAGAAAAATACGTAAAAAAGTAATTTTACTTAAAAAAAACTATGCCATGAAAAAGCGAAAGGGTACGTAATGGTGCAGCATGACCCCTACCGTGTCATATTTTGATCGTGCAATGTCGTTTTTACGATAGAAGTGAGGGGTTATTTTTTTCTGCAAAATTTTAGATCTTTTTTCGGAATTGATGTCGTGGTTGATAATCAAGAACAATAAATTTCACAAGCCCGTAATATATTTTCTTAAAGATAATTATTCTGTCAGCTGGATCCACGTAATACTACTAATTGTATTTGCAATATAACAAAGTAGCAAGTTTTTCTTCCAACAGAAGTTTAATGAACTTGATAAATTTATTTCGTTACGAATTACCCCATTTAATGAAATTTCAAACTTAGAATCTGTTATGCAAAGAGGAAAATGGTATGATTGTAAAGATTTTGGGGATCATAAACATTCGTTCATATTCGTTTATTGTAATTTGTTTAAATAACCAAGGTTATTTTAACTCACAAACACGTAGATTGAAAGCATCATATAGGCTATTTGAGCATGATTTTATCAGACCATCTTTTGTTATATCTGCCAGTTAATATGTTGACCTTTTAAAATCTTTTCATAATAAGAAATTTTAAATTTGTCCGGAGCATATATAGATTTTATAAAAAACTTACTGCAACAAAGTACTAAATCGCACACATTATTAACGAGCCTGCTTTGTAGAAAACGTTTAGGGGTGGAAAACAATAATATGTGAACGTTTGATTCTCGGGGAGTGACTTCTGTACATGTCCGGATTCTTTTATTGCTTCAAGGGCTCTATGAAGTGACTTGAGTTTTGTTTCTCAGAGTTTATTGATATACAGGATGTTTTCGTCTACAGCTATAACATACGAAAAATGCAATACTTTCAAATATTTATTACAATTTCTAGAAGAAAATCAGAGCTGCCAATGATATGTTCTAACGATTCTTACAAAGTTGTATTACTACTTACCTATTGTATTCTAATTATCTGTTTTATATCTTTACTAACCTTCTACGCAATTTATAATTCTCAATAAAATAAATTTAATACCAATACTTACTCCATATAAATTTATAATCAGCAAAACTTAACCATGCTGTATGTATGTATGTTCAAAAATATAGAAGTCAAGAAGCAAAGCATTAATATAAGTAAAACTTTTGTTTACTGGCGATTTCTTTATTTATAAGATACTTGACATTTACTGTAAATATTAAAATGAACCTTAAATCCTTCGCGACAAGTTAGAGAGTGGAACAAATCGTATTGGTTTCTTAGGGGCCCGAAAGAATAGATATGGGGTCCGATTCTGACGATAGAATTCTTTTGATTCCGAGGCCTATAACGGACCCCAACGTATATTTGGACAGCAACCTGAGAGGTCTGAAGTGGGCCCGTGGTTTGTAATTACTATAATTTGGCGGCAGATGAAGAAATCTCCATTTAACTTGGTTCGTTAACAAATTCTTTCGAGAAGCACCGTTAGCGTTTATATAATTGTATTTTTTGCACTTTGTAGAAAGCTATATTCTTTTAGTGACCATTTATTTTCTGGTTTTCTTATATATACTTTTAAAGTCTGCTATGACTTATAGGTTGTCTAAATGCTTTTATTGTATTAGCTGTAGTGCTTGAATATACATATAATGTTTTGTTAATTGATTTTTCTATACTGTTGTTTGATACAATTAAGTGTAAACTACAGATCTACTCAATGCATGTACATAATGTAATAAAAAAATCATACACAAACCAGTTGACGCAAGGTTTTATTAAAAACGTGATGAGCACGACATGATATGCGAGCACATTTCTTTCACAGTAAACCGGAACGAAAATGGAGGCTCCCTTTTTTAAAGTCTGAATGTCTTGCAAATACCATTGATAATAATATAATTTATCTTATAAAAATTCTGCTTTATTCTTTGTAGTAGAAATTATATTTTGTTTCTGCACAAATATGAGTGTCAAAAAATCCCATCAGTCAATTGCTATGTCTAAGAAAAACAAACCAACAATTACACCATCGCATTTATAATAAGATTAAACGGGGAGATGTAACCAGTCGTTTTAATTTATCACAGAATAGTGTTGTTGCTGGTTTTCCATAATTATGTAGAAAATAACTGACGTGTGCATTATTTTACTACCTTAGATTGTAATATACTGCAGATTAGATAGCAGTTGCTATAAGAAAATTTATTACAAGAATGCAAAGTTACAATTTCGTTTAGTCATGTGGAGAGGCCTTTCTATATTATAGAATCAGCAGTAGACATGATGCTTATTTACCGCAAATACTGTAAAAACATATTTGTTAATTACGTTTATTTTAGCAATACGATTGGTTGCCTACACCTTGTACATAATAGGTACAAAGTTACATTGAAGAGGCTTTACTTGAAGGTATAAAAAGGCAAAGCTACTTTTACCGGGCTAGTATATAGATAGTAGGGACCGGGCTATAGTAGGGCCTTCCCTCGCCCAAAATCCGGTGGAGCTGGACGTCCGAACAGTCGGTAGCCAGAATCTATGTCCTCCCTAAAAATAAAAACACGCCAAATTGTAGATTTACTGCGTATATTGTCAAGTTTAAAGGTTTAAAAATAAAATTAAGAGCGCACCTAGCTTTTTAGGCGCGCCGCGTATGTGTGCGTAAGGCACGCCAACAGCATCCGTCCCCGTCGGACGGCCGAAGAATTACTAAAGCGGATAGTGACAAAGCATCGCGGCTCTGACTAAAATGGGCGGTATATGCGTGAATTTGAGTATCTCCTTCGTATAATTAAAACAAATGCCTATTTGAAAAATTTAATGTGTATAAGTTATAGAAAACATGTTGTTTTTTTGTTTATATTTCAGTATTTACACCGTACTAAGGGTTTATTTAATTTTTTAGATGTAACTTTGGATTTTTTTATCAATCAAAGAAAATTTAAAGTAATCGTGTTTCCAAAGTGTATGATTTATAATAAAATAAAATATATATTAATGACATAACTCAAAATTAAGAAATAAAGATAAAGCAAGGGATCAAACGAACCACAATTACGTATCGCTGCCTCGGTGTAGGCATAAGGTAATTTAAACTAATAAGGAGAGTCAGGCGTTACTTTAAGGAAAACGACAATTGCACGAGGCTCACCTGATGTTCAGCGGTAACGTGTGCCTATAATAGATGAATTTTGTCACAAGTGCCAAACTGCACTGCACTCATCATCCTTAGACATAGAGTTGCTAAGTCTCATGTATCTGTAATTTAATAATTAGTGGCTCTCAGGAACTGCTGCCGGATCACACTGTTAGGTATTTGGTGTCAGATCTACTTGAGGGTGGAAGGTAGACAGACGAGCTCTCGTAAAATACCATTCTTCTCAAGCCAGCGGTATCTATCGAACTATGGACCTGCGGTACGACAGTCCATAGCTATCAATCACCACTCAGCCATCATTGCTCCAAAAATCATTTAATATATCTAACGATATATCTAGTGACAGTTCCGCCTAATTTTCCTTATGAGGAGGTCTTGACTCTTCAAGAGAAGAAGACTCAAATCCCTCTAATGATGCTTCGAAGCGAATACGTCGAAAATTATTCCACTGAAGCTACGTGGCGTTTATAACGTCACGTTGGCTTAGAAGTAAAATTAGGCGGAATTGACACTAGATTTATAGTTACCATATTACATGTTTTTTGAATAGATTTACTAATTATATTTTTATAGTAAATATTTCTACCTAATCTCCTCCATTCTTGTACCCTGCATCATATAGATATTCATGATACGCTGAGTACATCCCCATACAGTGATGGAAAAATTGCGTTTTAAACGCCCAATTTTTCACATATCAGGCGCGCCTGTGCCAAGGCGAATTTAAATTTTGATTTACCGGTGGCGAGTGCGCGCGATATCTTTTTGAGTTATTGCTTTATTAAACAGTTATATCTCAATGTGTTATTGAAGATCAGAGGGGAAGGAAATGTTTGTTTAAATGTAATAATATTTTGTTTTTATACGTCGCATATATCAATTACTTCGGGAAGGCTATGCAATCTGTATCATCAGAACAATACGGATAGATCTTTAGCATAGTTTTACAATTAACTAACGGAATCTATTTAATTCATTTGATTTTAATAGTTATAACTTATAAGTATTATATTCTATATAAGTATTATATTCTGTTTATTCTTTGTGTAGCTGATAGACTAACATTTGACCACTAACTGACCTGATGGTAATTGGTGGTGCGATTGAAGATGTTGTCAAGGCTAACCTGGAATTACTGGCTTTGAAGTACAGCTGCTGAAACACGTTAAGGTGCTTGTAGACGGATTTTCTGCTTAAAGGTGATACTACCATACAAAATATATATAGGTACTAAGTAGTTTTGGGGCAAAGAGTCCTATTTTTCAATAACAGTTTTTCGTGAGTGATTAGAAAAAAAATACTGTTATGAAAAAAGTAATTTATTCAAATAAACGTTAAAAACGAATATTAAAAAGAAAACAGAACAGTATTAAATATGAATTAAAAAATATCTATCAGGATTTCAAAATATTAAATTCAAAGTTGATGAGGATATTTTTTGCATTCGATTTTTGAAAACATGAAATGTTTTCTGTTTGAGGTATATTACTATGAAACGGTTAAGAAATACACGAAAATAAACTGTCAAATAATTTGTATACCTACTGTGTTTAACTCACCTGACTATCATATACACAGGTATGTACCTAAATTAGATATAGATACAGAATTTTTTTGATTAATCAATTTTTTTTTTCGACGAACGTAATCTTTATTTCAATAAAATACTAGTTGTTTAAGGTTGTAAAAAAGCATACTGAACCAAAAATGGGATAACTGCTGGAATACAAAGTTACGTTCTTAACGGCCGACTTTTTGTTTGATGGGTAGCTAGCCAGGCGGCATCGCAAAATGCCATAACGCCTTGCATCAAAGACTGCTAGCATAAGAATACCGGGACCGATAGCTTCAGGTGTCTTTCGAAGCGATCTCTAATAAATGCCACTAGCCGTTACCCGCAAGTTATGACTGCAGCAAGCATCGCTTTACTTGGTCACTCGGTACCGGAATAGGCAAGCTCTGCTAAGAGCACCTCTTGAGGTCGCGGTAGGTATATGAAAATATTTCAGCGCAACAGATGATCAGAAAATTGCTGTACGTAAGTACCTCTATACTCCCTACATCCTACCTCGAGTCATTAAAAACATCCAGTTATGTTTTCAAACTCCTGGTGCAAATATTCTCAATGTATTTATTAGTTATTATTTTTTGATATCCAAAGAAATTTTATCAATTTCCCGCAGACTTGAGATACTGTTCATTACGGATTTTATCTCAATACATGTAATCAATAGAAATAGCTTATGTGATATAATTATTGGTCTGAAATAGTTTAATCTTTCCACGAAATCAAAAAAAAATCAATTAGTGTTTATTTTTTTCAACATAATCTTTTCGTCACTGATCACTTCAAGATTTTAAAGTGGCCGTGACATATAAAATTGCTTTCTTTTTGGGTTTATTAGTATAAAAGAACAACAGAAATACAGAAGTTTTCAGTATCATCGTATTGTCGGGCCATATGTTATCAAGATTGCATGGGTAAGGGTATCAAGTTGAAAAATGTTTGTGCATCTTTATAACGAGAACAGTAGAATTTTATTCAGAAATTACTGAATTCGGGCGGTACGTTCTGATCAAATAATATTCTTTGATCTTTAAGAGGTACAAGTTCAACTAAATCAAATGATACGACAATTTATGTCACATACTTCACACCTACCTATTACTTACAGTTGGCTTATGCAACACTAGAGTCAAAAAGTAAAGGAATCGTTAATTTTATAGTAAAATTTGCAGTTCTATAGCTATAGGTAAACCTCCGATTGTTAATAATAATCTTTTTGTGCGGCGTGCGGTGAAAGCGACGGAGAAAGAGATAACCAGTAACAACTTAAAAATGGCATTAAAAGATCGAAACGAAGAGGTCGTGGAGAAAATGTTAAACAGAAAGAGGAGTCAGTGGCGGTCCATCCGGGACAAGATCATAGAAAAATGTAGTGTTAGTAATTTTTCTATAGTTATCACATTAAATGTTAAAATGTAATGTGATAACTATAGAAACTACTAAGATAAGAAAAATACTAACAAAAAACTAGAATAAGGAAAAAAGAAAAAAATATATATATATTACATACATATGGACTCACTTAGTTTTTAAGATATAACACCATAACACTAACCTATACCTAAGTGTTAAAGTCAATAATGTAATGGAGTACGAATTTTGTCCAATCGTAACATGTTATAAAATAAAAATAGATCTAAAAAGACTACGACCCTGCTTTACGACGTTTTAAATATAGTCTGTAGAGCGTTGTTTGTTAAATTAAAAAAAAAACCTCCATCGTTAATAAATCAGTAACCAGTGTTATTTCTACATTTATATGTGCCCGAGTTGACAGATGCTTTTAAGAATCAGAGAATTTTATGCCAGTTAAAATGTACATTTACAAGAAACAAAACAAGATGTGTAGATGAGATGTGACTAAATATCAGCTTTAAGTAGTCTATAATAAATGCATACGTACTCGTATACGTGGCGTACATACGCAAATATTCTCACACTATTAAAATCTGTGAAAGTTAACCCTATACTATGGCACACCTTACTAAATACTCATGTGTTGCTGTATACGTAGATACAGTATATAATTACGTTTGTGGTCGACATCATAGAGGAACTTGCATAGCCTTTGATGTGGCAAATCATCAATTAACGTCACATGATTTGGATTAATTCAATTAATTTACAGATTACATTTTATATCGATAATAATACTCATATGTACATGATACAGATATAAAACGACAAAGATAAACAAAAATAAATATCAACATAAAGGTACTATATGAATTGATAGATTGATCGACATGGATTGGTACACCTACAACTACGTCTTAGGACTAGTTGACTAGCTGAAAGGTGTCGTCATTACCTCTACCATTATCAAGCTGAATCTGTTTGTAGTGAACATCTAATAATTATTTATACAAAGTCTCAGCGGTAGACAAAAATGTATCAAAGAAAAATCAGCTTAAAATTGAAATACTCACACACAAAGAAAACTGTTATTGAAAAGTGGCAACCGCTGAGGGGATAACACTCCCGCGTTAGAAAGAAAATTAGGATGTGACCCGTCAAAACTTCAAACCCAGCCATCAAAGCAACATTTTACATGAGCTTTGATCGAGGACTGACAAACCGCATGTATCCGATACGGAATAATGGTATATGTTACGAGTACGATGCTTTTGTAATTCTTATAGTTCAGCTTTCAAAAAATACAAAAAAATGCTTAAGTATGTAATAAATTGAGAAAAAAAAAATTAAGTCGTTACAGTACAAAAAGAATATCTCATAAAATAAAGATTAAGCAGTCGTATTATTAAAATATTATGGACGTTATATTATGTGTATCAATACTTAATACCAATAATGAACACTGTAACTTTTTTAGATGAATACTACCAATACCATAATTTCATTTAAATAATTAGGGGAAAAATCTATGATAACTGCTTTATTTGTAATTTTATTTAATAACCGCTTTTTAAGTTTAATCATTCCTCAACTTTAGAGGGATGCCGCCCCCGTCACACCTCTCACTCATTATTTATCACATTGTCGCCGAAATTAATGGCGTTACCCTCGTCAAATGATTTTTATTTTATAGAAAGTATGGCAGCTTAATCATATCTTTGTGTTTTGATGGAGTCTGCTTGTGTCTGCTTAGGGATTGATAATACTCGAAATTATAGATCAAAACAAGATTAGGCACCTTGCAAAGTTTTAAAACAATTTGCCGTTATATTTTTGTGTGTATTTCTTTATCAAATATTGCAGGCATTATCGATTAGTTGGGTTTTTTAATATAGTCTACAGTTTATACATCAGAACTAATAATGGCATCATATTCTTGTGGAATTTACAAAACCAATCCCGTGACAGTTAGTTACTACATTGTAAAGATAACATGAAAAAAACCGGTTCTGGCAATAATTATATAATGTATATATAGAAAATGTGTTCTATATTCATACTGTGTATGTAGTCAGTATTATAACAATAATTGCATTCTGAACATTGAAGAGCCTAATTATACAATGCTTGATAATAACTAATGTGTGGTCACAGTTACCGCGATTCAATAGTAGGAGAACAATATCATAGTCAAAATCATTTCGCAACCACGAAAATATTATTGTATTCTATCGCTAAATTCAGCAAACAAAATATACGTCAAACTAGAAAGATTTTTAGCAGAGTAACTCTTGATGCTGAGATTTTATTGTGTACCGTTTAGCCTACTTAGTTCCAATTTCTGTTAATAAATATCGTATGGGAAAGTCGAAATTTGTTTTTTTTATAAAATGATGCATTACACGTTTCGTTATGACAATTATTATGACTTAAGTGATTACAGAAAAAAATATAGTTGAAATTACTTTAGATATATATAACTATAATATAAGTGGTTGATTTACAAATACATAATAGATGTCCATATAAACGTAGTTTCGTAATATTTTAAATACTGAAAGTTCAAATTTTGTGAAATTTTGCGTACATATTCCTAAGCTTAATATTTATGCTTTTGTTTGTCTGTGAAGCCAGCCAGACGTATAGATATTAGAATCAGGGATGTGCATGCAAAATTTCACTGAGTTTTAACCTATGGTATTAAAATTTGCCGAAACTGCGTTTGTACGAAAGCTTTTAAAATTATTCAGTGCAAATAAAATTCGTAAATAAGTCCATTAATTTACTTTTAAAATGTCTTTGGCACAATGACACACAAAAAATACCGCTCTTTTACTAGCCACGACGCCTGCAGTGTAGCCAACTCTTCGATATGTATTTTAATTAGCAATTTGTTGCGTATGAACATGTTAATTATAAGATATCGCCGTTGAACAATATACGTATTCAATATTTAATTAGTTCAGTGATATATATCTAATGTCAGAGGTCAGCTTAGAGGAAACGGGACCAACTGATAGTGGAGCTATTGTTTTTGGTTAATATATGCATATGTTTTTTAGGTTTAGTAGATAGGTAATGGTAGATAGCATAAAGTGGGCAGTGTAGTTAAATATTGTGCCTCCTACTCGTATTATATAAAATATATAAATGCATGTAAAATATATTCTAATATCTAGTGTCTCTATCATGGTGAATCTAAAATCATTATTAATAATTTTGCACATATTAGGAGTTCAAAATCTTTTGAATTCAGTAGCAACATTTGCACTTGGTCGTAGAACTCGCGCCCTGTTTATGTACTAAACTATTTACACCAAAAACTAAAAAACATATTATTAAATTAGCCAATATCTCGACTGGTGGTAAGATTCTAGGTTCTTAGGATTCCGGTGCCACCATAAGCAGTCCTTAAATAATGCAAAGACCTTATACCGTAAAAACCATATTAAATATGCAAAGATGTTTAATATGGTAAGCCTGAAACGGGAAATGTTCTTAAGATCAGCATCCAGAACGCCGGCTATTCCAATAAGGGCGGGCATATGCAATCCTGTAAGGTGGTTTAGTTTTTGATAAAATTTTAAGAATTACACGCTTTTCAATTATCGTTAGTCCATTGTAGCACACAATATATAATATATTAAAGCATTTCGTAAATTTTTAATTAACTTTCAAATAGGTTCTCGATTCGATAGTATTTATTCGGAGCTCAGTATTTTGAATTAGCATGGTACCGACTTCCACAAGTTATTTCATAATTTTCAGTGTAGGAATCGGTTCCTTAATTTTTAATTTTCATTTTATTCCAAAATGCATTGTTTTATCTACTTAGCGCGGCGCACGGTAATAATATTAAGAAATGTTTAGTGGTTCTAATGAAAACCAAAATGTCATGCGTATGTACATAGATCGATTCCAGAAACGCCATGACAAGAAGCATCTTCTGGAGGTTCATCCATTCCGGCTCACCAACGCAGTGATTCTCGATTTAATCTAAAAAACCTTCGTGGTTTTTGTGAAATGATCATAATATAAAACATTTATTAGCAACTTTTTTTTTTATGCGTTATGATAAATTAAATTTACCTAGGTACTATTTCACTGAAACAAGTCGTACCCCATAAGTTGCAACGTAGGCCTATAAAGTGAAAAAAACGTACAAAATATAACTTGACATCACCCCAGCAGTATCAGATTTTAACTTACAATTAATTCATTAAATTTTTATCATGAGTTGGATTATACCAACCCTCAAAGGGAGGTCTCAGTAGCAGTTTAGATTCTAGAAATGTGCCGGTAAAATAGCAATAGGCTAGCCCCTATTACATGGGACCAAACTATGTCTGGTGAAAAGTGCACGTGTACTAACTCTCCCTGTTATGTTTTATGAGTAGATATATCAAAACTCGCTTAAAAAACTCAATACCAAAATGGTCCTGTAGTCATCATTTTTATCATGTTAAGTACCTACCATAGTTTTAATTACGGGAAGTAGTCTCCCCATTAATACCTTATCTTGTTTTGAATTAATACCATGGAATTTATCTTTACATTTTCAGTTTTAATGGCCACAATGATAAACGCTGCAGCCAATTTTATTTGTTCGTTTATGGTGCTACTATCGTATGTTGATAGTGTCTGAAATTCAAATAACTTTATCCCAAATACAGGACTTAATGAAACAGTGAAAACACTTTCAAATTAAATCAATACTTTACTTAAAATAATACATAGTCATAAAAAGGTCTTAAACACTGTGACAATTTGTTCTTGTATTCTGCCTGCATGCGTGCAAATATTAAAAAGCACTTTTGTCACTTAAATCTAAAAACTCCTTTAAACTATTAAACATATTTACATAATAGCCTATAATCAATTTTTATACAAATCAGTTTTCATAAGTTAAATTTCGTCAAGAATACATTTATAAAAATTATCACATTTTTTTATTTTATTTTTTACTTTACCGCAATAAGGTTGCTGTAGAAAGGTACTCGTATAATAAGTTTCTGGTGATAAAATCTGAGAACAGAATGTGAATCTTTATTACATTTATTTCTTGTTACGTTCCATGACATGCAAGGCAAGTAACGAATAGATACGTGGAGTTTATTTTAGTTGCACTATAATATATTTGACCATACTCTTGTCTAGTTAGGTCTTTTGTGTATCACCATATACTAGGTGGTAGATCTTAGCAACGGTCCTTCTTGGTGGGAAATAGTACTACTGTGTTCAGGTGTTGCACTATGGCAAGTTAAATGAATGGGCGAACGAGATATAAGAACTAAGGTCTCAGAGCGACGAGCGTAATGCAGTAGTGTCAATCAGCCAGACGAACGATGATATTTCAAGTGTAATGAACAGGAGTGATACTATCAGTCAGGTGACTAGACCGTCTCTTCACTTCTTAACAACAAAAATATATATACACTAGAACCTCGTTCTTGTAACTACATGCTTACGATTACATCTCGTGAGTGAAAGCCCGGCTCTATAAGTCACTTTAAAACTATTATAATAATCTGTAACACAAGCTCTAGTACAATGGTGAGTTTAATTGTAGATTATCTAAATTGCGTTTTATATACAAGAACCAACCAACCAAGTGGCATTCGGACTGGCGCACCACGGGTTTCATACTAAAGAGTTTTCTTTCATTCAATTCGGGACTCTGACCGGGAGTTCGACTTGGAATACTTAAATTTTCTGTTGTTTTATTTTAAATTTGCACTTAAATCAAAAGAAAGAATAAAAAACATGGTTTTGTATAGAAACCCTTGTTAACCGACATCAAAAAAAGGATTAGGTTTTCAATTTAACTGTATTTTTTGTGTGTGTATCTCATGGTATACCGATTTTGATGACTTTCTCATATTCGAAAGCTGGTGCTTGTCATTTGTTACCATTTATAGATCAGAGATCTGACGAGTAGTATATGAGTTATCCTTATGTAACTGTTTAAAGTCGGTTGTTTTTGTTATTTTTTTTGTATTAATTGTAGTAAAAAATCTTTGAAATTACTATCACAACACACACACACACACACACACATACGTTTTAAAAGATACAGCCCTGTATAAGTGGGTCAGAGACGAACAGCTTAGATTTCAATAGGGTCCAGCTGTGCCATGGACATCAAGCAGCTATCTATATATTAAAAATCTAAACATACACATATACCATTCACATCTATACTGATATTTGTTACATCGATTTTTCGTGCCTTGACAAACAGCTAAGGATGATGGATCGCAACAGCCACTGTAAAAGCTACCTTATATTGTTGAATCAAAGCTCAATTTTATCCAGGCATGTCAAGTGTTGGATGTAAAATTTATAATTGAGAGCCGTAAATTAAGGTGACATCGACAGTTGTGGCCCTTCAAGAGGGAGGGAATGCCAATATTTTATCGAAGAGGTAATTATTTAGGTATTTGATCGGTGACACTCCACTGGGGTAGGAAATGTAACTTCGTAATCTATTTCTTATATTCTCTTCGAAAGTGATTGATGGTAATTTGGGGACGATATTTGTTTTCTGTGTAAGTTCAATTTCGGATGAAGGTAATTGTCAAGTTTTTCTTCCTAGATGACTAAATAGTGCGGTTGTTATTAGGTTGCGGTTTAGTTATATTAATTTAGGTGTTAAAAAAAATTTAGTGAATAAAAAAATTAAGTATATAAATAAAAAAAAAAAAATTTTGGTGTTAATTATTGTACAACGTCGCTTAGTTTAGTAAAGACCTTACTCCATTTAATGCTTTCGATAGGTCATTCAATTCATCTAAAGTATCAATATAAACTTTGAAGCGCTCGTAGCGATCTTTGCTTAGCCGTTCTGAACCGATCAGCAAAGTTAGGCCACGTCCGCCTCGGTCATGAATTGGATGTGTGACCGCAGGTGACATTACTACTGAGCGCTTCCGTGTTTCGTAGGTCACGTTAAGCCGTCGGTCCCGGTTGTTGTCTTAGAATGGCGATCGATATAGATAGATAGATAGATAACACTTTATTGCACTTTTAAAATTATTAAAACTAGTTACAAAAAATATTAAAATAACTTAAAAATAGTACAATCGGCGGCCTTATTGCTAGGCAGCAATCTCTTCCAGGCAACCGTAGGCTCTACAGATACTTGCATGTTAATTTAGATGGAGGTATAGACTAAAGTGCGTTATGTATGTAATCAGAATAATTAATACTCAAAATATATATACGTTAGTAAATTTAATATTAAACTATAATAGATAAAATAGATACATTAAAATACAATCAAAATAAAAACTAAAATAATTTTAAAATAGATACATAATACATAATAATTATAATAATATATATATATATATACATTTATATAAATATAAACAACAATAATATAAATAAAAATTGGATAGTTAATCATGATGAATTGAAGAAAGGTAAAATTTCTTAACTCCTTTTTTAAATGAAAAAAGCGATGTGGCCTTTCTAATTTCTACTGGTAAAGAGTTCCAAAGCCGAGCAGCTTGCACAGTAAAAGACTTATCATAAAAGGAACTTGTGTGTGTAGGCAACTTCAATAGTAAATTTTCTGATGACCGAAGATTTAAGTCATTGCAAAAGCAAAAGAATTCAAATCGTTCGATAACACGGGGCCGAGGGATTAAACAGAACATTGTAGAGAAGGGACAGGACATGAGTATTCCGGCGAAGACGAATAGGGAGCCACTTGAGCTTTTTACGAAAGTGAGAAACATGGTCATATTTACGCAAACCAAATATGAACCGAATACAGAAGTTTTGAAGTCGCTCAAGTTTGTTTAACTGATCCTCAGTGATATCAAGATAACAGGTGTCAGCGTAGTCTAGGATAGGGAGAAGAAGAGATTCTGCAAGTGCAATTTTAGTAGCAGTTGGTAAAAAATTTCGAAGTCGCCTTAATGAACCTGCTGAAGCAAACATCTTACAGCTAATGGTTTCAAGCTGAGGTTTCCATGTCAACTGCTGATCAAATGTGATGCCAAGATTTTTGACTGTCATACTATAAGGTACAGTGATTCCATCTAAAATTATAGGTGGCAGAGTTTTCCAGTCTATTTTGGATATTATACGTGAGCTACCCATAATGATGACTTGAGTTTTTGCTGGGTTCACTCTAAGTCCAAAGTTTGTGCTCCACTCAGTTATATGACGCAAGTCATTGTTAATGGTTGTAATAGCATCAGATATACTAACTAGGGGGGATTGAGAATAAATTTGGAGATCATCTGCATAAAGGTGGTAGGAAGAAGATAACTGATTAGAAATTGAATTAATGAAAATTGCAAAAAGGAGTGGAGACAGCACACCACCTTGGGGGACGCCGGCAGTCAGATCGCACCATGAAGAAACATTTTCATCAAGGCGTATTCGCTGTCGTCGTCCGTACAAATAACTATGAAACCAGTCACATACTGTTGGAGATATGTTAATGGAGCGTAATACACCTAATAAGATGTCAAAATCAATCGCATTGAATGCATTACTAAAGTCAAGCAGAGTTAAGACAGTTAGCAAGCCATTCTCCATACCAAAACGGATGTCGTCAGATATTTTGATCAAGGCTGTAACTGTGCTATGGCCAGGTTGGAAACCAGACTGGAAAGGATTAAGGAGATTGTTTTTTAAAAGGAAGCAACTAATTTGAGAGTGGACAAGGCGTTCTAAGACTTTGGATAGGAATGGTAGAATAGATATAGGACGATAGTCTGAGAAGGATTTCGGATTACGTTTTTTTGGAAGAGGAATTATCTGAGCTTCTTTCCATATGGAAGGAAAGTCACCATTTGTAATAGAATAGTTCAGGATATGGCACAGAATAGGAAGAATAGTGTCAATAATAGGAAGGATCATATTTCGACTTACACCGTCGTTGCCAACTGCATTAGACAGAATAGATAATACGCTTTTTTTAACATCACAACTAGTAAATGGACTAAAGAAGAAAAACGAAGAGTTGGGAGTTGGTTTAGCTGAAAGAGATTGTAGGGTTTTAGCTTTGACAGTACTATCAATGCGTGACGTAGTGGAAAAATGTTTATTGAGTGCATCAATATCTAAATTGCTTGAAATAGAATCATTACGAGACTTACCAATTCCCAAAGTTCTGAGAAATTTCCAGATTTTTGTTGGATCTCCATTTTGAATAGACTCATGGATGTGGCGGCTTTGAGCGTCCCTACACACCTTATTGCAGATATTTCGAGAACTTATGTATTTAGATCTATTCTGATCATTAGGAGATGATTTGTAATTGGACTTTGTAACAGACTTACGATGCATTATCTTTTTGATATCTTCTGTGAGCCATGGTGCTGGAACATGCTTTATTTTAATGCGTCGAATTGGTGCATGCGCATCGTAAAGGAGCATCAACAAGGAATTAAAAATAGCAATTTTGTCATCAGAAGAATTAGCATTCAACACCGGAGTCCAATCTATGTTTTCAGCATCTCGACGTAAATTTTCAGAAACAACAGAACTAAAATTGCGTTGCAGAAGTATTGTGGGCTTAAATTTAGGAGGACGTACTCTATAGGATACAAATATCAAATCATGATACGAAAAGGCATCGGCGGAACACTGGCCATGTTTAGCAACATGCACGGGTGAGGAAACTATGATAAGGTCAAGAAGTGACGGAGTGGAATTGGGGGCGAAATGAGTTGCATTTGTTGGAAGAATATGCATGTTGCTTGATTTGATAATGGACTGTATTGAA
Organism: Plagodis dolabraria; assembly: GCA_963854805.1. Lineage (NCBI taxonomy): Eukaryota > Metazoa > Arthropoda > Insecta > Lepidoptera > Geometridae > Plagodis > Plagodis dolabraria. The sequence continues at coordinate 12,210,890 of OY978457.1, forward strand.
GAAGCTCGAGTGTCATTTTTCAGAAGACAGGTATTAAAGTCACCCATTATAATGGTATGACTATAAGAAGGAACGAGATCTTCTAAAATCTTTTCAAACGAAGCAAAGTAATTTAGTTTGGACGAGTGCGAGTAGTAGGCTCCAAGAAGAATTTTGGTATGTGAAAGAAGTACTTCTATAAATAGATGTTCACCACCATTAAGAGGAGGTGGTTGAGTAGACAAACTTACTATTGAATAAGGAATATGGGCACGTAGATAGATGGCTACACCACCACCACCTCTACCAATCCGGTCGTTACGAATTAGAACAAAACCCGGTAATGAGTATGAAATAGAAGGGAGACATGTTTTTAACCAGGTTTCGGAGACTACTATTGCATGTATGTTATTGTTATCAAATGACGCCAGCATATGAGGGAAATGAGCGGGAATACTTTGCGCGTTGATATGGATAGCATTAAAGTTCTTGGGCACATCAGAAAAATGAGTATTCAGAGTGTCAGAGAGAGATGGAATACTAGAAAAGCTACAATCACCACTAACCAAGTTAGATGAAGAAAGAGATAAATAATCATCATTATCATTATCACTATCGCTGTTATCAAATATATTTAACATTGGAAAAAAAAAAAAAAAAATTATATATTATATAATAATAAATACAAATAAAATAATATATATACTATACAATAAATATAATAAAATAAGAATTAGCTTGCAAAGCGTAAAAAATTCACCTGCCGGTTGTGTTGCTGAATAAAAATAACTGTGAGACTTGCACTTTACATGAAAAACCTTAAGTAAGAATAATATAATAAAAAAGAAATCGATTTTAAAAACACGTGAACAACTGCTTACTCCACTGCTGCTTTAAAAACTTAAAGATGGAGTCATATCAAATAATAAATAGTGTAAAATGATGAAGAATGTACAAACAATACGAGTCTAGTTTGGAAGAAGAAGAATGAATCTGTCAACCAACGTCATCCTGCTGTACATAACCTTAAAATACACTGTTTGTTTTAGTTTTTACCAAGTACATTAATCAAGTAAGAAACAGAAATTATCTTTAAAAAGCGGTAGATGGAAAAGTGTGCTACATATTATAGAATTTAAGTGTGAAAGTACCTACAAATTATACGTTTTCATGAATGAAAAGTACTGATCTCAAAACAAACCAACACAAAACCAGTGAAGAAACAATGCATCAAGATTATTATTTCTTGTTAGCTGCAGCTCGCCTGGGTTTGGGTGCCTGGACTACAGTACAGTCCTTGGCAGGAGGGTGCTTCGGCTTTTCAACTAGCAGTTTGACGTCTTCGAGCTCTTTGAGGCTGCTCATGCGATGACGCGTGCCATCAGAGCTGATCACAAACACTGAACCTTCCTTCGTCCAACATTTTGACACACCGAATCGTTCACGGGCGGCTAGAAATAATTCATGACGCGGCTTAGTGAGAAACTCTGAGATGGTGATTCCAGTACCTTTGAGACCACATTTAGACCCCCAGATTTTATTCCGTAAAGCCATATCACAGAGCTTGAAAAGTATGGGGCGAGGTTTATCAGTAGTTGAGCGACCCATTCTATGGCACCTACTAACGTCACCAACACCAAAACCGTCCAGTTTCATTTTGGTTGTTAATGTGCGGCAAATTACCGAAGCAGTGTCTTCTTTCATCCCAGCTGTAGTTTCAGGCACACCATGTATCAATAACATCTTACGCCGGCTCCGCATTTCAATGTTATCTACTGCCTTTGCTAATATGTCAGCCTGTAATTGAAGAGATCTGAGGGATGCAATGACAAAGGTCTTGAAAGTGGCAAATTCAGTTGCTAGACTGGCAGTTGATTCTGGATTGGCTGCACTCTTCAACTCACTTTCGAAATTGTTCATGCGCTGGTGCAGACTGGCTCCAATTTGTGCAATAGTGGTGTGAAAATCTTCCATTTTGAGGTTAGAACGAAAAAATTTTATATCAGTGATGTGAAAAGTGCTAAGTTAATTTAAGTTAGGAGAAAACACTTCCAGACAGGTACTATTTATTACACTTTATAAATTCATTAAAATTATTTGAATATAGTGACAAATACTATTTTATTTCAATTAAATACTCAAGAGCTTTATTTAGTAGATGTTGACTTTAAGACTACCTCCTTTTTAATGCATGGTGGTAGGGCATTTTGCGAATACCCGCCTGGCTAGCTACCACCCTCAAGTAGAAATCCTGTCGCCAAGCACCTAACGGTGTGCTCCGGCAGTAGTTCTTTAGAGCCAGTAATTCTAGGCTAGCCCGAACAACATCTTCGACCACATCATCACTTACCATCAGGTGAGATAGTGGTCAAAAGCTAGCCCATCAGCAATAAAAAAAAGGAAGAAATCATGCCTAATTAACAATGAAAGTTCTATGTAACCTATCAGAGGAAATCACGCCGAGAAAAATCAGATGGTAGAAGGTTTAGCCTATTGAAGAATTCCCTATAAGGCAAACTCTGTTGCTACAAATATTGTATATGATTTCCTCACGTGGAATTTATATCAATCATTTTTGGAGTTGGCTTTTTTCTAATGACATGTCCTTTCTCAGAGTTGTAAATCCGCTTTTCTTACATTTGATTTACTCACCTGTCCGAATTTAGCATATAAAATACTTAATTAATAAATCCTTTTTGGGTTGGGTGATAAATGTTTATCATCCAACCAAAAAATATCAAGCTGTAAGCTGTAGTCGATTGAGTTTTAAGTAAGTGCAATAATTAAGATATTGAACTAAACAAGGGCTCATTAGTAACAGATGTTTAAAATATAATAACCTTTTCATATAAGAAAAATAGTAGGTACCTACGACTATATCATTACTAACAAAAAATTTGCCTAAAATATACAGACTTATCAGTAGAGTATATTTTAAACGACAGGGTTAGTCCGTTTTCATCCATGCAATAATATCTGAGCTATGTTCTATATAATAATCAGTACGTTTTATATGCCTAACTTGTATTTGATGTCGGTGTTTAGGTAATACGCTGCTTTAGGCAGCTTATATGTGTCATCGAATTAAGAAAGAGAAGATACCGAAATCTCAGCTGACATCTAGTTGCGCTTGAAACCGTTTCTGTATCTTTATAAAAAAGAGAATACCTACCTAAACGGATCAAGAAAATTTGATTTTAGAAGGGACGAAAAGTAATATATTACTTAGTAAAAACACTACTAGTTTCCACCCGTGTCTACACCCGGGTCAGTATTTTGGTACGGTTACTTATCATCATTCTCAAGGGAACGTATAAGTAAAGCGAGATAAAAAATATTATTCGTATATTTATGGGTGTATATATATTATATATATATACATACTAGAGGCCCGCCCCGGATTTGCAAGGGTAATTGCGACTATAAATTGAAATATATATTCTCCAGGAATCACGTTATGTACGTATGTAAGTATGAAATGCAGTCACGGAACCCTTTTTCCGTCGAGCCAGATCGTAGGTAGTCGTTGCAGATTGCCTTGCGTAGGTAATCTTCCCTATATATTCAGCTAAAAACCGTTTTTACAAGACAATGAATATGAAATATTCCCTTATGCCAGTGTACCTACAAGTTCCCAAAACACGTTTATGATAATGGAACCGTCAACGAGGCGAGAGGCGCCCGACTGCGATCTGTCAACTAGTGAATGCGTCAAAGGGTTTCTGTCGCGCGAATTAAATCAGCCAGCGGGTGGCGATTGATCTGCTACACAGGATTTTGTGCCGTTTACGCGCGGTTTTACAACCACGTCACCTGACAAAATCAACTGGTTTGGTCTGGCAGTTAGTATAACTGTAACTCTACATATGTTGGATTGTGTGCTTTATACGCACGTGTACAACATGTCACCGAACCAAACCTCTCAGACGAAAATTATCTTATTTGGCCCGAACAATTTTTGCCGTTTACGTCTAATTTTCCTATTACAAAACTTATGTGATCTGGCTATTAGGCTTATTGTATTACTTATTTGTATAAAATTACATTCTTACTAGCGTCAATTTTAATTCAGGCATTATTACAGACAAACTTTAATAGTTTTCTTGGCCAATTTTTAACTAACCGAAAATAGTGGACAGATTGTTCAAATAGATATTCTTTTACTCACCATGTCTGTACTCCGTAAATAAACTTTGCAAAATTCTATTTTTTTAGCAATACGATCAAAGATTTATTTTCTCAACAACATAATATATTGTTTAATATTATATTTTTATCGTTACCGGTTATTTGAAATGTAGCATTGGCAAATATCGCAATTATTGTTGAATTAAAATAAAATAGTGAAATAACAAAACATTTTCAGCCGTATAACCTGTATGACCCGATGATCTCATTGGCAAGAGTGATAAATATCGGTTTGAGAGAATCACAAAATATGTGACACAGCTTTTCTTTAGAGAATTACCACCTCTACACCCGCTAAATGGTATTGTTATTGCTTGATTAAGGCAAAGCATGCCATGCTTCAAGAAATGTATATTCAGTATCTAATTACATTTATTACGAAAATCTGGACGGTATACTCATAGTTTAAGATGGTTGTAAAGTCAGCTTACTAATTTCCTGGACCAAGCGGTTTATTTATTTCCGCTTGTCTCTGTTCCACTGTTAATCTAAGTTGTATAGTTACTTCCCTACCTAGATTTTAATTATCTTTCCAATAGCTACAAACAAAATGCCTAGCACGGTGAAATCCCATTCTTTATGACCAGTATAGTTATAGTCAATAATAGTGACTTTAGGTTAAAAAACTTATCTATCACTCTTCTTATATGTTCTGAGTAGATTTATTTTTGACGGGGCCATTTAAGGTGAAAGAAGTAAGGTTGAAATTGATTGATACACTAATTTACGTGAGTTGAATATCCTACCTTAATTTCATAATTTCCTTTCGGTCGATTGCCTTCTTGTGAATAACATCAAAATTCCACAGAACACCTATCTAACACCTAAATATAAGTTTGATGACAAAATATTCAATATTCTATGAATTGCCTCGGAAGCGAGGTGCTAAGGTCATTGTGTGTGAGTGCAAAACACGCCGCTATCATTTCTAAGAGTTACAATGTAAGGCCGGAAGGTCATCATTTGTAATCCTTATCTATGTAGAGTTGTAATAAGTACGACTATAAAAATAAAGTTTACTGTACTTGTTAAAATGCTCTAAAGATACGAATACGCTGTATTAAAATGGATAGGATGAAACTGATAACCAAAACGGTTACTTTTATTTTACCAAGGTACCTACATAGAAGTTCATTGTATAATTTGAGAAGGTAGTGAAGAAGCTGGTTATTGAGTACAGAACTAGCCGTCACTGGCTACAGGATATTCATAAAACTTTTAAAAGGTTTTTTTGCTATTGTAATGGAACCAGCACGAGGTCCACCTGATGTTCAGCGGTAATATCTGCATATAACAGATACATTTTAATCACAGGTGACTTACTACACTGCGCCCATCACCCTGAGAAATACGGTTGTTAAGCTTCATGTGCCTGTAATTTTGCTGGCTCTCAAGGACTGCTGTCGGAACACACTGTTAGGTTCGTGGCGACTACCAGCTACTACCACGCTAGCTACTACCGCTCTCGGCTAACATTGCTTGAAGAAAAGGTTATCAGAATGTAGTAGAATATTAGAGAAAACCGGTCCTTTAATGTCATAATATGCCTAATCTCATAATGATCTCTGGTTAGTTTGCAAACGGTCGCTTTAAAACCTGCACGCGACGCTAGAAGCTTATAAGTATTGAAATTGTGAGGTTTTTTCATATTTGCACCAAGCCTTAAACTTTCAAAATATGTGTGATTACCATTGACCTATATATACTAGACGCGACATCTCATTTTGAATACACAATTTTCGAACGCAAAGCGCGTGTAATCTCTACGAGTGCCCAACTGCGTGTGGGGGAGAATATGCCGGCCAGCATACTTGCACCGGTCGACTATTTTCGTTTGAGATGTCGCGTCTAGTATATATAGGTCAATGGTGATTACCGGTCAATATCAATACATATGTAATTAAATATATTAAAAACTTTTCATATAATTTAGGTATGCAGTAACATCTGTACTGGACATTTTAGTTAAAACGGAAGAGTAGGCATTGACGTAAATTGACTTAAAAGTCTGAATAATGTTATTTTAATAATAACAAATACTTTTAAAAGTATCCTAAAAAACATTAAATAATATTTAAATAAAACACTTAAAAAAGCATTAAATTATATATCTAGTGACAATTCCGCCTAATTTTCCTGTTCACGTAGATAACAGGAAAATTAGGCGGAATTGTCACTAGATATATAATTTAATGCTTTTTTAAGTGTTTTATTTAAATATTATTTAATGTTTTTTAGGATACTTTTAAAAGTATTTGTTATTATTAAATATGGATTTCCGCCAAGTAACGCCTGAATCTATTCATTACCTTAATGTTATTTTACTAATCACATATACGATCATCCTTAAAAACCACCGGATGTGGTCAAACTTTAATCAGATCCATCAGACTTAAGGCGGACGCTGACGTGTATTGCTGGTATTTTTAAATTATGTTGCTAGCTCGTCTACTACTGTACTCAATCAATTAATTCGTGCGATACAGAGAATATATTATGATACCTAATATGTATAGATTTTTAACACGTTTTGAAAAGAATATACATTTTCGACGGGTAACCGTATTTTTCTATATTTTGGACGGTTTAGAGGTAACTTTGGAGCTAAGTGCATTGCTTTTATTAACTTTTATAATAATTCGAGCGATATTATTTGAAACCCGCGAATTCTGTGATCTTTATACACTTACCAAACATTGCTACTAGCGCTGTTTAAATATTGAAGTGAGTTTTCAGCTTAAATAAATCACTTATGGGAAAGTTGAGATACTCCGTATTGAGTGAAAACCAAATAGCTCATACTGTTTGTATGTTGTTCGAATTACTGCTGAGAAAGTTTGTTATCTCAAAGATAGTGCGACATACTGACATATTTGATGCCTTTATTTGTGTTTTATTGTGTACTTTATGTCCGCATACGAAAAGAGATTAATAAATTTCTTTTTACGTTACAGATTATCATCATTCAATCTCGGTTGGATGTAGTGTAGCCTATTTTCCATACCTGCTTATAGCCCCAGAAAAGCTAGGTCACTGACTTACGTAGGAGCCTGAAAATTGTTTGTATACATTTGGATGTTTCTTTGGGTGTTTGAACGACTTATCAGATCATCCTGAAATTTGGTAGGAAGACATATAAAATGAAATTTGTAAGTTCTTATCCTCAATGATCAGTGGGCGGCTGGGTTACCTCTAATATAAAGTATGAGGTTGTAATTTTAAATATTAAAGGCTAAAAATATATAAAATACAAGCTAGTCAAATTTGGGGAGCACTCTAAAGGTTTTTTAAAAACTAAGATTAAAAATACGTGTTGCCGATACTGAGGCTTTAATAATAATGAATTAATAAAATGAACAAAAGGCTTAATGTTAACTTAGATAGACATGGTGGTCTTAGCAGAAGTCTTACTCAGCATTCGCAAGAAATGCATCGATGTTTGCTGAATAAGCCCCCTCTAGTCTAAGGCTGAAGGGCGAGGGGGATGCATAACTTCTCCCTCCCCAAGAGAGAAATTATCGGAATGTTCGATTTTAGGACTTTTCCGATAATTTCGTAAAAATTTAATAATTTTTAAATGAAAAGCATACACAACAATTATACAAAAACTTAATATTACGAGGCCTAACGCGACGTAAACTAGAGCACTGATGCTAGAGTCTGTTTCTCTGTTTATAGCACTATCGAATATTTCACTGTTTTTTAACACAAAGGACAAGTATTTCACTTCATCTAAATTGATCTCGTGCATATTAAGTGCGCGTGCACTGGATAAACTCGCGTTCGTAGGAAGCGGTGGTAAGTTGACTATGGGCAGCGGCGTCGAGACATCCATTTCCGTATAGACATGATGATGACGTATTTTAAGGCCATTAATCTCGATGTCACAGGGCTCGTCGAGGGTCATGACGTATGATCCATAAACGGGGTATTTAAATATTTCATCGGCACACCGTTTGGTAAGCGTCGTTTTCAATTTTGTGAATAGTATCCAATTTACATCGTTAATTTTCTGAACTTTTATGTCTTCTATAAAAATAGGATATTGTCTGCAGCATGTAAGGTTACTTTCAAATTTCAAGAGTTGTTCTTCGCAAGTAGGCCCGATACTTAGGGCTTTGTTGTCGTCATTGCATAGAAATAGGTCTCCAGCGGCGAGTGGGCGGCACGGAGTTGCGATAGGCAAGTACGTCGTTCCTTTCGCCAATAGGTAAGGATATTTAGGAAATATAGCTAAGGTTTGGTTTACAGGTTCATGGAAAACAGGTAAGGAATACATTTTATAATAGTTGTAAGTACAATTATCAGTTAATGGAACCTCCATTATAAACGTAATCTGGTTTTTCTTAATGTATGACTTTACAGAAATAGTTTCTTCAATTCTGACTAAATTAGACTCATTAGGTTCATATACCAAATTGCCAACGGTATTTATCAATTTTAAATGGTTTAATAATTCAGTAGAGTTTACAATAGACTGGTGTAAAATAGAACTTTTGCTTAGTGCTAATGCAGTCTCTACTTCGCTTAACTTAGTAAATATTGTACGAAAGTTACTTATAAATAAACTATACAATCCTAGAATATAAGAAGACACGGCTACATTATTTTCTTTAGCTATTGTCTCTTGCAATGATTTTTCCAACTTCTGAAGGCGTTTATCAAGAATAAGTGAATTCTGATACATTAACTCAGTAGTGTTTATAAAGCTGTCTAACATTTTGGAGACTACTGTTACTTTCTTTGAAACAAAAACTTGGTCATGAATTATTTCGGAAGTTATTTTATCATATTTAAGAGCGTCATCGTGATCGAGATTTCCCGTCACAATTTTTATAAGAGAGCCTAATGGGTTAAGAATGCCTCTCTTAAATCGCTGTGGAATTAATTGGTGGTATTTATCTATAGTCATGTCGCGTAGATGCTCTGCGTGCATTAAAATTCCAATAAATGCATGAGGGAACGTTTTGTTTAAAGCTATCAAATTTTTAAACTCTGTGAATTGCGATATGACAAAATGTAAATCTATGTATATGTTATCTAAATTTATAGTTTTAATAATTGTCCAATTATCTATTTGCACATATGCTTGTCCTTCTTTTACCGGCAGTACTCCCGGATTACTCTCAAGTAATTGAAGATGAAGGGCGACTGTCGACGTCACCAGCGTCAGAGTACACCACCTGTGGAGGGCGTTTTATATTTTTAATAGGAGCTTTAGTATCTCTTTTCTCACAGTCTACCTTAATGGGGACTACGTTCCTTTCAACTACATTCAAAACTTTAGCTTTCTTATATCTAGCCTTGTCCTTACTCTTTCGCTTGTTAATGTCTTTCACGAAAACGGTCTTTCCCTGTAAAAGTTCAATATCAGTCTCACCACCTTGTTTCTGCCTTATCTTTTCTTTACTAGCTGCTAACCTTTCTGCCAGATGTGTATACAAAAATTTAGTTCGTTTCTCATGATCTTTAACTAGTTGTTGTATATATGATTTTTCGAACTCTACGTTGAACGGATTATCTGTATCTGTATGACCAAAAACTACTTCGAACGGGGTGAGTCCTGTGGTGGAGTGTATAGTATGGTTATATGCCATGACTGAGTAAGTCATGATTGAAGCGGCATCTGTGCACTTTTGTTGGTATTTGGCTAGTCTGTATATTTCTATAAGTGTAGAGTGAAAACGCTCTATAAGCCCCATGGAGTTAGGGTTATTTATTGTACCTATGTGGCGTTCTACTTTGTGGAGGCTAAGGAATTCCTTCATTAACTCGTTATTGAATTCCATTCCCGGATCCGAACTTATCTTTTTAGGGATTCCATAGAAAGAGAAATACTTCACCAGGGCTCTTACAACTTCTGGTGTCGACTTGTTAGGTATTTCAATAGCTTGGCCTAACTTACTGAATGCGTCAATAAGAGTTAAGTAGTATTTTCCTTCTATTGAAAACAGATCAATGAACAATTCCTGAAATGGAGCGTCCTGTGTTTGCGTTAATTGCATTACCGGTTTTATAGGTTTTCTGTCGTATTTCATTTTGCTGCAAGCTACGCAAGAATTAATTATTGCCGTAACCATCTCCTCCATTTTGTTCCAGCAGTAATTCCTTCTGAGCCTGACTAATGTTTCTTTAATGCCACGATGGCATGTCTTGCCATCGTGATATTTTAAAACAATCGCTTTCTGTTCTGCTTCTTCCCCAACATACACTACACGTTCTGTACACTCATGCAGATTGATCATATCTTTCTTAAATAAGCCTATAACTATGTTACTAAACTGACGGCGGTGTTCGTCTTCCTCGAAATAAATAAAATATTTTATTTTGGGCCTGATGTATTCTTTGAGAAAGTTTTTGACCAGTTCTGGGTTATTTGTTGGTAAGAAAACTTCTAAAATTTTGTGCTTTTCGTGCGAAAGATCCTTAACATGTAGTTCATTTTTTAACCATGAGAATACTAAAATTTGGTTTGGTTTGTTGTCAATAGCCTCGTGTAAAATGGGTATTCCTTTTGATTCTAGATCAGCGGCAGAATGAACGGTTTGTGATTGACTACTTCCAGGAGGTGATGGGATTACCGGAAGTTCTAATTCTCGGAGTGGTCGTTTTGTTACGAGTTCAGAAAGAGTTACAGTAGCATCTGATGAATCTGATATACTAACTGGGCTAGCGGACAGTGTCCTCTCTGAATCTGATATAGTAATAGTCGATGAGTCGCGACGTTCAGGTTTGTCAGTTGATAGTCTTACGATTCGTTGAACAACGTCATCCATTTCGGACTGTAATTTACGTTCCTTTTTGTCTAGGTTTACCGCCATTGAGTTCCCGTCATCGTCAGAGTCTAAGGCGTTAATCTTAATTCTACTAAGGGCGTCAGCGTTAGTATTCTGTTTGCCGTTCTTATAAATGATCTCAAAGTCGAAGTCTTGTAATCGTAGTCGCCAACGCGTGAGTTTACTGTTCGGGTCTTTAAGAGAATTTAGCCAAGCTAAAGGACGGTGATCGGTGTATATATAGAACTTTCGGCCATATAGGTATGGTCGAAAATGTTTTGTAGCCCAGATAATAGCGAGAAGCTCTCGCTCTATGGTGCTATACCGTGTCTCTGTATCACTCAAGGTACGACTCGCGTAAGCAACCGGCTTATCACTACCAACCTGTCCTTGAGAGAGGACCGCTCCCAATGCTACATTCGATGCGTCTGTTGTCAGAATAAACGGTTTATCATAGTCAGGATACTGTAAAAGTGGTGCATGAGTCAAGAGCTCTTTACATTTGTTGAATGCGTCAATATACTTTTGGTCGATTATAATTTTGTTGCGTTTTTTCAAGCATGCGGTCAATGGTTGCGTCAGTTTTGCAAAGTCAGGTATAAAGCGTCTGTAATAGCCAACGAGTCCTAAAAAGCTTTTAATTTCTGTCGTGGTTTTTGGTAGGGGAAAGTTCATTACGGCTTTAATTTTGTCGTCATTAGGTTTTAGTCCGTCTTTCGTTATGATGTGTCCGAGATATAATACTTCCTTTTGTAAGAATTCTGATTTGTCAAGCTGCACCTTAAGGTTTGTTTGTCTGAGTCGGTCAAAAACTAGTCGTAGTTTTTGGATGTGCTCATCAAGGCTGGACGAGAATATTATTACGTCATCAAGGTATACCATACAGTGGAGACCCTGCAGACCTCGAAGAACATTGTCCATGGTACGCTGGAAAGTAGCTGGAGCCGTTTTTAGACCAAAAGGCATCCTTAAAAATTCAAAATGTCCGGTAGCGCTAAACGCGGTTTTCTGTCTGTCCTGTTCCTCTACCTCAATTTGGTGGTACCCACTAGCAAGGTCAATGGTACTAAAATATACGCTTTTACCTAGCTTGTCGAACAGGTCATTTATGTTTGGTAAGGGATACTTATCGTCAACTGTAATATCGTTCAGGCGTCTATAGTCAATGACCATTCGGAACTTCTGTTCCCCAGATGCATCAGTTTTTTTTGGTACTAGGTGCACTGGAGCATTCCACGGAGAATGGGATTCCTGTACTATATTGTCATGTAACATTTTCTGTACTTGTCTATTTATTTCGTCTGCTTGTGTAGGAGCCTGTCGGTAAGGTTTCACATAAATTGGGTCTTCATTTTTAGTTCGTATTCTATGTTTAACCTGGTTGGTAAATGTCAAAGGTGTCTGGTCGCAATAAAATATGTCTTTGTATTCTCTACATAGTCTATAAATTTTTTCGCGTTCTTCGTCATTAGTGTGGTCCAATCTGAGTTTATTTAAATTTTCAATCAGTAATCTGTCAGTCTGTATGTCCGTCATATTTGTGTTAAAATTAAGGTCGCATTCGGTACTTGAGTGATTTGTCACTTGCAATGGTTGCTTTACTGAGAGAGTAGCTCGTTCCTCAGAAGCGTTTTGAATAACTGTAGTAGCATATCCATTATTACAGTTTACGAGTGCACTCGGCATACGTACACCGGGGCCAAATTCTCTATAGTCAATTATAGCTAATCCTGAATGTTGGTCTGTAGGTAGTCTAACTCGGTGTTCAGTTCTCGGTTCAAGTTCAATTTCATAGTCCAAATTTTTGTTTATAATTGGAATGCATGTGGTTTTGGTTTTTAAGACCAATTGTTTAAGATCAATTACTGCTTCCAATTGCTTTAACAAATCATTTCCAATTAAACCGTCATAGCGAGAGTCAACGTTATACAAATAAAATTTGTGGTAATCGTTACTTTGGAATATTGGTAGAAGAGGAATTTCAATAACTTCACTGTGTCTACTAGATGCGTGCGTGCTGACTACTTGAAAGGGTTCATGTTTAATGTTGTTATAAAAGAATCGATATGCCTTTTGAGGGCTTAGGAACGACCTAGTGCTGCCTGTGTCAATCATCATTTTCGCATCTATTTCCGGTATGTAAATGTGAGGTAATTTAAGTGTGGGATCACAATTCAACTCTATGGTTTCTTGTCTTTTATAGAGGCCGGTATGGGAAAATTTTCAGCCGTCTGTTCATGAGGTATACAGTCAGTCTGTGAGGTCTCATAAGACGTATCGTTGTTATACTGCTCATAGTCAGTGACGTCAGTGTAACTATATTGTCCGTACATGTCATATTCTAAGTCATGGTCATAGTTGTCGTAGTACTGTTCGTCGTCATGTTCAATTAGCTCGTTTAGTTTAAAACCTTCGCGTGGCGTTTGAGGGATCGTTCTCATAGTCACGTCGGAAGCTTGAAAACGTGGCGGTTGAACTTGGGGCGGTTTGTACCCGAATTGTTGGGGTGTCATCCCTGCATTAAGATTTGGTTTAAAACCTGATTGCTGTGGTTGATTATTACCGAACTGCGGGCGATAACCCAACTGTGGTCTGTATCCTAATAGTGGTGGACGATATCCGAATTGAGGTGGTCGGTAACCGAACTGAGGTGGGCGGTAACCGAATGGCATCGGACGGTACCCGAGCTGAGGGCGGTTACCGAAATATTGCGGCTGACCTTGAGGCATATTTAACTGTACAGGTTGATTTCCGAAATTAAATTTCTGCGTTTCATTGTTTGGAAACGGGGCCGGAAACTTAAAGCCTGTCGGTTGCGAATTCGCACCGAATTTGAAACCAATGCCGGGATTTTGTGTTGAAAACGGTTTTGGTACAAAACTGCTACTATTACTACCGTGCATACGTTTCCTCATGTTATATTGGTCGTGGAAGTTTACTTCCTCAAGAACAACACTAAGAGCAGCTTCCAAAGTTGCAGGCGATTTTAGTCGCACTATGCGCACCATATCTTCAGGTAAATTATATAAGAACACGTTTAGAGACGTATTATTATATATAGAAGCTTTCGCGAGCTTCAAATCATCACCTTCTAACATATTAACTTTCGAGATTAACAATGACCGAACACTTTGTATGCGGTTACAAAAGTCTAAATAATTTTCTCCGGGTTTAATTTTCATGGATTCTAGTTCGATACTTATACATTGTTCACTACGCGGATCTCCAAAATGTTGCTTTAATAACACTTTTAAGGCACTCCAAGTCACAACATCCTCACGTTCCGATAATAAAGAGGCAGCTTTATCATTAAGGCGACTTGTTACAGATTGATACACATATAAATCCTGAGCATCATTACCTCTATACCTGCTTATTACATATTCACATTTTCTAATAAAGAGGTTTAATTGTCCCTTGTCTCCTCCATACATGGGAATAAGGCTTAACATCTCGCGAGGGATCGGCACAATAGTTTCGTCTTGAGACATCTTTGCGAATAGAGTAATGAGCAGGTCAGATAGTACACACAATTAAAATGACACAAAAATATTTAACACACAAAATACACAGTAAAACAATATAACAAGCACACATAAAATCAGTCAATCGAAGAAAAACACTTTTAAGAAAATTTGTAAAAGTTGTAAAAATGTATGAAAACTTGATATATTTTTAATTGCTAAAATTACGTTTATATTACTTAATTACAATACCTGATCAATTTAGAGACCGGCAATTATGATTCTACTTGAACCTTTGTTTTATTTAATTTAAATAATTAATCGTCTAAACTGTCTCTACAGTTCTTAGCTCTATTTTTTATTCTTATCGCTTATAATGGCACACTGAATAGAATTTTATATTGAGTCACCAGATACGTTATAATGAGCAAAGTCTTATCTCAAACATAACAAATAAAAAGTAGGGGAGGTTTTTGGAAAGGATGGCGAAAAGTTTGACTCACCAACCGACCGCTCCCATACTGCGTGTCCCGTAGTTGACGAATTTGTTTGGTTCGAGGATTCACTCTGGATCTGCGCAGCGTATTCGCGAACAAGTAAATTTGGATACCCGAAATTCGCGAAAACTAGCACAGCTATAAACGAGTAAATCCGATCCGGCTGCGCCAGTCAAATTTGGGGAGCACTCTAAAGGTTTTTTAAAAACTAAGATTAAAAATACGTCTTGCCGATACTGAGGCTTTAATAATAATGAATTAATAAAATGAACAAAAGGCTTAATGTTAACTTAGATAGACATGGTGGTCTTAGCAGAAGTCTTACTCAGCATTCGCAAGAAATGCATCGATGTTTGCTGAATAAGCCCCCTCTAGTCTAAGGCTGAAGGGCGAGGGGGATGCATAACTAGCTACTTTATATATTTTAGTTATTTATTAAAATATAAACTATTTTCTGTTGAATTTTAGAGCTTTTAGTTTGCTAATAAGCAGCCAAGAATATTCACTTCTAATCTAATTCACAAGAATTGTAAATAGTGTTAAATCGTAGTTCGAAGCGAATTACAATTAAAATTAAAATGATTATGGTTTAACATAATTAAGATTATTAGTACATAGCATTTAAATTACATCTGGTAAACCAGTTGGAATCACTCGTTAGAAAGAGTCCATCTTGGTGGGTACCTCTGTTCTGAATCGATTCTGTAGTGCAAAAAGTACTACGTTTACAGCTGCTAGATTTCACCGTATGGCGTAAATAGCCACCATGCAAAAAAACCCGATTTATGTCTATACAATACTCGAAGATCAATAGGGCCCAATCTGAACGGGTGCCGCGGCAAATAGATCTGATCTCCCAAAATAATCTCAGCAACGACTCAGACAACTGTAGCGGTGCGTTTTCGGCGCCCATAGAAGACAAAGGTAGTAGTCGCTTGACGGCTTCTGCGCCTATCTCGGGTGAAGTGCTTTCAGTATTTTCCTCCTAGAGTAATAGAGGATAGTCCCTCGCACAGAATCCAGTCAAGAAGTATTGTCACAGTCTGCATCCAAGACCTTTATAAACTAGACCAAATACACTATGCAAAAAATGTTTTTTACAACTCAGAATTGTTAATGTATATAATAAACAAGTCAAAGAAGAAAGTCAAGATAAAAGCGTGATTTACTCTAGCAATATTAGAAGAGCGAAAAATTCGCGATACCAATTACTGGTTCTCACAATAAACACGCTCGCAGTTCGAAGTATCCAGTTACAACAAAAAAGTGATCATTGTCATACAAATCTGTCTGTTGTCGTTGTCGAGTAATTGCCGTCCTACTGAGGCCTACTGTGTAATTTGGCGAAGGCCCCTTGTGCCGGAGTCCATGCGAGTGTACGCCGTCACAGAATCGAATATACTTAGTAGCCCATTTAAGCTTTTGAACGATCGCAGGATCTTTTATTTTCCATAAATACTTAAGTTTTTTTCCATCGTATGGAATATTAGAATTAGGTATCTGACATGATTATCTTTTTAAGTGAAAATTAAATATAATCTAATTCTCGTTGATATAAATAGATTTTCAGTAGTAGTCCGGTGTTTGGAATGGTCCCCGGTAGATGGTAATAGGCTCGCCCCATATTAAATAATAATGCTTTTCGTAGATACAAGAAAATACGGTAATGGTATTATAGGTCTAATTAATGACATTTTAATATTTTGTAAGTATATTTGAACAGATGCAAATTGCTATATATAATTAAAATATGTCAATGTTTGAGTTATTCATATGAAACACATAACTATGCAGTTTATTTACACTAAAAATATATTACATTATTTCTATGCGTATAATGTATATAATATATATTAAAGATTTTTTTCCTGGAATTTGGCTGTTGTAAATAATATTACATATAGCGATATATTTCCATCTAAAATCTTAATCTTAAATAAAAGGCTGATTTTATACCCTAAAGAATAGGCCTTCTCAGCGTAACCACAGATCACATTAGTATGATCACAATGTGAAGTTACGACCACTAAAACTAAAGTGAGGATGGCAGCCGGAATACTTCTGTGTAAGCTATGGTACAATTGATAAGTTCTTATACATTAAAGTTATGAAAATATAGAACCTTACCAATGATCTTAGACTCCTTATGGAATCAAAAACACCGTTTTTATTACCTAAAACTTTATTACTACATTGTATTCATTTAGTTTCTTCAATTCGCGCCACACAAAAAGGCAGGCCATAAAATAATAAAAACACTCAAATAGAAAAAAACACATTGACGTAAATGAAAATGGATCTAGCCTAATCGGATCTTGATTGCAAAAAAATGTTATAATATATACGCTCAGGTGACAATGAAAAATAATAACTAGTACTAATAAATGTAATCAAGACAATAATACGTTTGTGTGCCTGTGTATATTTATATTATTATAAATTAGAATTTTATATAAAATTTAGTATGAAGATAATGCCGTAAGCCGAACAAAGGAAACTTTTTATTCAAAATAAATCTAAATATATAACAATAAAAGATACCTACTTATATACTGTGCTAGATCTACTAGCAAGTCATCCGGAAATAAAACTGAAAAATTGACAAAATAAAACTTTCATGTCTTTAAATCTCCTATGGGTCAGTTAGGTGTCATATAAAAATATACCTAAATCCCTTACTTCCCGCTGTCGCTTTCTACTTAGGCCACAAATGGTAGGGCGCGGCGCCGTGCAGGGGTGGATTGATTGATATACACCCTTGTTTTCTGATCGTTGATACAATTACACTGCGATTACTTAATTTGACATGATACCCTTAACCCCGACGCTCCCCGATTAACTGTGAGTGTTTACGAAGTTGGTTTAGTGGCTTTTGAGTAAGGTAGCTTCTCTTAATTTTCGAAGTATGAGTAGTAATTGTATCTGTTTCGCGATACATATACCGTATTTACGTGTTTTTGAGGTAATATATTGAATAAATTCTCTAGTCGAACGTGTATGCTCGTTGACCACATCGTCACCTCAAATAGCAGTCAAGCAACATTTACAAAAACAATAAGTATTAAATAAAATGCCATTTATAATAATATGATAGTTTTGCCATTGAGACAAAAAAAGAAACGGTCCAGAGTTTGAACTTGTGATCTTGCCAATTTCATTGTATACACTCCTACCACTCCTAAAGGCAATCATTACAAATTCCATGAAAATCTATTCAGCTCTTATTGTGGTCATATTGTAAACCTGTATTTTCTGAATGAGTAAGTAAGCATTTCGTTACGCCAGATATGGTATGGAGTCATGGACCCATGTAATAGTGGCCGAGCTTATTGCTACCTACCGGGGCAGTCTCAGACTCCAGGAAGGTACTGAGAATTTTTTTATCTGAAAAACTTTATAACACTGACCAATGTACAGTTTTTTATCATTATATGCCTACCAAAATGGTTTCCGTTATATTCACATGTTTTAAATATTCTTCTGATAAAATAAACTTAATTAGTAATTTGATTATGTTAAGTAAGAATCATGGAACGTTTTTTCCATGACTGTATATATATACCTATATTTTGTACCAGGATACTGACTAGCAATAAAAATAAATCATAGTAAATTTAACAATCAAACAACAAAATATGTTGGCCATATATAATTTATCTATCGTAAAATATATTAATTAGTATATGTGTAAGTTGGATCTGGGTGGATACAGGCTGATTAGAAGACGAATGAAGCAGTGATGGCTCAGTGGCATTGGCTATGGACTGCCGCGCAGCAGATCCATGGTTCGAATCCCGCCGCGGGCTTGACCTTCACCGCATGGTGGAAGGTCTTTTTGCGAATGCCCGCTTGACTACCTACCACCCCCAAGTTGAAAAATCTGTCGCTAAGGACCTAAATGTGTGTTCCGGCAGCACTCCTTGAGAGCCAGTGAAATTACAGGCACATGAGACTTAACAACTATGTGTCAAGGTGACGGGCGCAGTGCAATTCGTCAGTTGTGACGAAATGCATCTGTTATAGGCAGAGGTAACCGCTTAACATCAGGTGGGTCTCGAGCTTGTTCCGTCACAATAACATAATAAAAAAACGAAGAAGTGCAAGTCGGGCTTCCGCTTTGGTTTGCGGACTCGGTGTGCTAGTCCAGATAGACCAGGGTTTTACAATCTGCAAGCACTAGAAAATATTCCGGTCATTATCGTAAAATCTGTCTAAGCTAAAATCAGAAGACAGACAGTACCAGGTTCTCAGGGCTGTGAAGAACAATACCAACCACTTACGTGGCTGTTATAGTTCATACAGCCTCATATACCCGCCAGCCAAAGCGTAAACCTATCTATAAACTCAACTTGTTATTTAAAAAACTCGCATGTAAATATAGTGTATTATTAGACCTATCGTTTCCGGCTTAAATCCTTTTTTTTGGACTAATAATTACTCGTACAAATGTTAGTATATAGCGTTTAGTATATAACACTCGTTTTTAGGAGTTTGAGCGAGTTCTTCGTAGCTCCAGATTTATTAAAAAAATATAGTACACATGTATAAATAACTTACCATTATATATACCCATTATAGAAAGTTCATTATATTCCCCATGTTTGTGGTGCAATAGAAATATTAAAAACATGCTTATTTTTCTTGAAAGAGGTGCTTAAAGTTGGGGCTTTCTTTTATCTAAAATAACGAGTTTTTGAGCTAGTGTAATTTTAAAACTATATAATTTAATGAAAATCTGATGCACCATAAACCTAGATATTAGGATAGTAATTACGTAGGTAAAAAATCATTGAGTTTTATTCGCTAGTATTGAAATGAGATTGTAGCTACGTTTTGTATGGGGGTGTTTGTCTAAAATATACCCTACTACGGGAAAACTTTCCGAGTTAGAGTTATGCATACTTTTAGGAATGGTCTTTCCAGCTGATTCAGTCCATATAAGTGGTATACCTTATTCTTATGTAGATATCCCAAATTATCTGTATCTCCACATCAGATAGTATAAATATAGAGCAATATTCACAATCTCACTTCCCATAAACTAGTTCCAATCGGCAACCAGAAGAAAACGCTTTTAAAACGTCGAATTTAAATTGTTAAAGGGGCTCGCACCGTTCAATTTTGAGTGAGGAGAGCTCTAAATCGAATACGCGATAGCCACTCGGTAGCGCCTCCTGGGGCGATTCTATACAATTTATAGACGTAATAAAATAGCTCAGAAAGTAATGTTAGCTGTTAACGTACGAGGACGTTAGATATGTGCTGAGATCTCGGCTAAAGTGGGGCTAAAGTTATCAAATGCTTCTGAGTTGATATCTGAATTGCCTTGTTTGGTTTTAAAGAAATACTTGGCGTTAGGTACTCCTAACATAATTTATGATAACATAGATTTCAAGCAAAGCAAGAAACTAATTAAATGAATGCGTTGGACGGGTAGGCATATTCTTATTTTTGTATTTGTTTATCCATATATTTTATTGTTTTTATTTTTGTTCCCTACGAGAATGAATATAGCATTTATACCTACATATTTGCTAACCATGTTCTCATGGAAGTGTCATATGTCTTATACGAGAATACATTTATTTAAACCTAAAAAATCTAACATTATAATTTGCATTAACACCTGCTCAGCTAATTAGGTACTCTTTAGTTTATAAGTACCCATAGAGTAAAGCATATTTAAAACATAACTATAGCAGTATCGGTTCCGAGAATAGCTCACACATGGATTAGACCATAATATATTTTAATATGGAATTGTGACAGAACAGGTACGATGCTCACTTGATGTCAAGCGGTAACTTCTGTCCATAACCGATGTAATTTCTTATAAGTGAAGAACTGTTTGGTGTTTAGTGGTCACTTTATGATGTGATTCACTACAGCTTTCTGAGGTGCAGTGTAGAAATAACAGCAGATTTTTAATTTTTATTGTGAACATCTAAGAACAATGATACCAAAACACCCATGACCCTGAGACATATTTTGTTAAGCCTCATGTGCCTGTCATTTCACCATTTGTAACTGCTAACCATTTAAAAACTTGATCAAACTGAAATACTCGGTAACTTTGTTTTTGTAATATTTTTTCAGCTTAGATAAAGAAATTACCACTTAAAAACAATGAGTTTCAATACCAATTACGTCAAGTTAAGTGACGGTTTGAAACAACAAAAACGGAAGGAAAGCAAGTTAATAATGCCTGAGAGCATGATGGAATTGTTCCTTGCATGTCGGTTATGCGACGTCGTGCAAGAAACCTCTTTAAACGCGTTCACGTATATAGGTAGTACGCTTTTTTATATCTTATAGGCTAACCTTTGACCACTATCTCACCTGATGGTCGGTGATGATGTGGTCGAAGATGTTGTTCAGGCTAACCGAGAATTACTGGCTCACAAGGACAGCTGCCGGAACACACCGTTAGCTAGCCAGGTGGGCATTCTCAAAATGCCCTACCACCATGCTATAACGACTGTGATCGTAAGACAACAACCGGGACTGACGGCTTAACATACCCTCCGAAGCACGGAAGCGCTCAGTAGTAATGTCACTAGCGGTCACGCATCCAACTCCATACCGCGGCGGACGTTGTTTAACTTAGCTCTAAGTAAACTTCGCTGCGAGCGCTTCAGCATTATGATGGATGTAAGGACTTCACTTCATCGCATCATTGTAGAGCATTTTGTAAATGCCCACCTGGCTATAGCAACTTTCCTAAGTACGAGTAAAAAGACACCAAGAAACAAGCGGCGTGTTCCAGTAGCTGCCCTTGAGCCAAGTCTATTTACATTCTAACCTTAATATAATTTCTACCTTCTTGAGAGAAGATTATGCGAATACTCGCCGGCTACCCTCAAGTAGAAAATCTGTTGCTGAGCACCAGACAGTGTGTTCCGGAAAATCCTTAAGAGCCAGTAAAATTACAAGCATGTGCCTGTAATTTTACTGAGAATTAACAACTATATATGTCCCAGAGTGAAAGGCTCTTGACGTATATGCAAAAGTTAGTCCGTTTAACATCAGGTGGGCCTCGTGCTTGTTTAGTCACAATCTTTAGAAAAATATCTCTTTTGACCATAGCTGTTGAAACTTAAATAGAACCAACTGAAACTTGAAAGTAAATATATCCAATGTTCAATACTAAAAAAACATCAATATCTAAATATCTAGTAAAAACAATTAATTAAGTAATAAAATATATGCGGCAACTTGAGAACTTTTCTCCTTTAATGGATAACGCTTAAAATAGCGATCCATTGTCAGAGCGAAGTTCATAATATCGACATTTTTTTTGTTATATTTGTATTAATCTTCAGTTTACCGTTCAGTTTACCATATTTTTACTCTTGAATTGTAGCAAAGAATAAAAGCCTTGTTAAAGATTTTAAAAAGAGTTTTTATGCTTATTTGCGTCGTTTTGGCAGCCCTAATTTCAAGGCTTATGAAAATTACTTTGTATTAAATTGATTACATTTGTATGTGGTAATCGTAATTTAAAATATATTTGATACTTTGACGGGTATTTTTTATCGCTATAGAGATAGAACATACACGAGGTGGGCCTCGTCAATACCTGCTTTTAGCTATAATCTCAGCGACGCTTTAAGTCACAAATGACGAACTGCACTGCGCCAGATACATACAGACGTTAAGTCTCAACACATGCCTTTCATGAATTAATTATCGATTGTTACCGAACACACTGTTAGGTGCTGAGTTAGTCAGGCGAACATTAGCAATATGCCCTTCCACTATGCGGTGAAGCTCAAGCTGGTGGTAGAGATCGAATTACGGACCTGCGGCATGACAGTCTACAGCTATTATCGCTCAGTAATCACTTCTTCAAAATGTGAATGTATATGGAATCTGGTGCTTTGGTGTCCAATAACACCAACAATATTATTATAAATTCGTGAATACCACGATCTTGTTGAATAGTTCTGAAACCTAGCTACAAGATTGAAAATACTATTTAAGTTTTGAATTTCCCGCCACAAACGAGATATTCTACCATAAATAAAGAACTAGAGCTGTCTAGAAACCTCGCCTTATTTCATTTAACATTTTGTTGGACATCATTTTGAACGCAAGTTTTCCAAATGTATAAGACCATAGTTGGGAACCTAAGAAATATATCCGTGGTAGGCTGTTAAACTATATGGTAGATATTCCATTTACCCGAACAAAGCGATTTGCTTCTTCGTTCATTATACGAACTGCTAGGGAATGGAATACCCTGCATGAGTCTGTGTTTCCGGTTAAGTACAATATGGGGGTCTTCAAAACGCGAGTGAACAGGTATATTCTAGGTAAGCGCGCTCCATCATCGACCGCATCAACACTTAACATCAGGTGAGAGAGTGGTCAAGTGCTACCGAGTTCAGAATAAAAAAAGACCAGCTTTAGCAGACATGGTAGTCTCACTTTCAGTTTCTGCGTGAACACAAAACGATCCAGTATTTGATATACTATGACATGTTTTGGTATCTTAATTAATCCTAAGAATACGATGGAATGTACCTCATTTACTAGTTGATCTTAATAATGTCAAGATTAGGGAATAAAGTCACTTTGGTGTGCATTAACTAGGAGTTTTAACAGAGTAACATTAAAAAAATAATAAAAAATGTGTTATTACTTCAGTAACATTCATTGGTTTCTACTGATTCTGATTAAACAGCTATCGAAAATAAGATCAAATCACACCCATAATCTTTGTATTCAATGCACAATAGAAAGCACTTTGAAAGGGACGTTTTAAAGTTTTCCATCGGTGGTCTTTTCAAAAGCAATGGACAGTGGAGGCGTTTTATCAACGCGATAAAGTGGAGCAATCACAATGACCCCACCCGCTCTAGCTGAGCAGTTACAGGGATTTTAAATTTAATAGTTGGTTACTTTTTGAATCGATTTTGAATGGTTGCTTCAAATCAAATAACGACGTTATTGGTTCTTCTTCGAGGAACTTCTAAGATTTATCAATGCTAATGCAAAAAATAATGCAAACAAATCAAGTTCTTATGTACTTATTAAGTGACACTCTCTTTATTATGAGCGCCCGTAAATTAGTTTTAGATCAGTTCTTAAGTTTTCAGCGTACTGTTATTATTTCTCCATATGGCGTTTAATCTAAATTACATCAGTTTTTTAATGTAACTTGTGTCACTTGTTTTATCAAGACGAATCTAACGATATTCCAGCCATTAAAATCGGTTAAATCATTTAGAAGTTATGGTGGAATAAAGAAACTTACAAACATACATACATAAAACCTAAAAACATAGCACTCATATTTTTGGACAGTCGTGTAATAACAACTTAATGCTATGTTCTGTGTTGGTACAAAAACCTTAGTGTGTGATTCCAACACGCACATAGCCAGGTTTTTTATATGCAGGATTCATATTTGCGAATCCTATATATAAAAAACCTGGCTATGTGCGTGTTGGAATCACACACTAAGGTTTTTGTACAACAGTCTCTCCTGAAAGAAAGCAACGACGACCTTGATGAAATATGTTTGCCTGAAAAGTAAACCTTGTACATTTCTGTAATCTTGCAACTTTTGTCTACTTAAAAGATCTAACAAGTCTAACGGTCGACAGTAAATTTCTTTACTCAAGCTGGTTTTTGGCCGATCCGTCTTTAAGATGGATACTGTATTCAATAACACATTTTAAAGAGCTCTTAAGTTTTACCTTAAGTTTTGTATATCTCAAGGTGACGGGCACAGACGCAATGCATCTGTTATAGGCATAGTTTACCGCTTAACATCAAGTGGGCCTCGTGCTTGTTCCGTCAAACGGTTTATGTTGAACGATAACCTCTGCCTATAACAGATGATTTTTGTTTCAAGTTACGAACTGCACTGCGCCCGTCATTCTGACACATAGGTACAGTTATTAAGCCTCATGTGCCAGTAATTTATCTGGCTCTCAAGGATATAGCTAGCCAGGGGTGCATTCGCAAAATGCTCTTCCTCCAAGTGGTGAAGCTCAAACCGGGGTGGGGTCGAACCACGGACCTGCGGCACGACAGCCCATAGCTATTACCGCTCGGCTGTGATTGCCTCAAAACTAAATCTTCTATTACTTTAGTGCACGTTAGTTATATGAGGAAACGTCGGTTTAGAAAAGCCCATTACAAACTCTTACGTGAGCACCTAGAGCTCGCCCCCAAAAGAAACAACAACTGAGTAAGATCTCGCAACAATAAATAACCGCAGAGAGAAACTTTGGTCAAGTTTTCCTTTTTTCCTTGAGGGAGTGTCTCCCTACAAAGGGAGGGTAGGGCCAGTTTGCGAATAAAACTGTCGCCCTGTCACCCAGCTGCCACAGAGATTTTGTGGAGACAGTACCTGAGCTGCCTCATGCGATCACATTTAATCTCTTTTTGGGTCTCTTTGGCACATGATATTGACTGCCTTGTTGAGGTGTGTAAAAGCCCCGCTTTGGAATATTGGGTACCTGGGTTCGGTCCCAGGGTCACAAATTCTTGGGTGCTGTAACTATGCTCAGTAGAAGGTAGGCCCTACACATGTCTGGTGAAATATTGAATCCAGGCGTGACGGTGTGTTATGATGTTTATTTGTTAATTATACGATATTTGACTGTATTTTTTCTCTGGTGCGCACTGGGAAAGTGTCTGAAGATCTGTTATTTTACATTGAGAACCTCAAAACGCCTGTCAAGCGTTAGGATTATGGTGTAGCCCATAATCTGTCACCGAGTAACAGTGGTTTCCGGCAGCAGTTCTAGAGAGCCAGAAAAATTACAGGCACATGAGACTTAATTACTGTATTTCTCAGTGTGACGGGCGAGGTGCAATTCTTTCAGATAAAATGAATCTGTTGTAGGCAGAGGTTAGTCTGCTTAACATTAGGTGGACTTCGTGCTTTTTTCGTCACATTAACTTTAAAAAACCCTCTTGTAGGGGAGGTTTTTTGTAACCCTGTGGAGTTCATGCCCGTTGATGATGAAGATGAAATGCTCAAACCGACAATGAAATGGAAAAAAAAACCTTCATTTATATAAGAGGGATTTGAACTTGCGAGATAAGCGGAGGAATGGATGATACCAAGTTCGAATCAGTATTTGAAATTATCCGTTTGTTTCAACGTAAGTTTTGTAGCTTTAAATTCATTTTTCTTAATCTAGGCTACACATTGTTGTTCGCTTAGCATAGCCTTATTTTATAACGATATTTAAAAAAAATGCTTAGTGGATTCTAAATTCTGTCCGAAGTTAAGGTACTGTTTTCCACTTGATTCCCGCCCCGTTACCGCAGAAGCTTCGTCACGTGAACGTAGCAGTCACGTAGAAAAGTCATTCGGAATTCAGTACGAGATTTCTTTTACGTCCGGGAGTTTGTTTCGATAGTAAATTTCTATGGTGCTTCGTGTTTGCAATACTCCTATTGTGAAAGCTTTTATATGTCTTGCTTTTATGTGTAAGGCTATGTCTTTTATGTACTGATTTGGGCTATGGTTGGATAAATAAAGACATATCTTAACTTGATCTAGGAAATAGGATCCTTCATTACCAATTCACAATACGTAATAGTAAATATAACACAAAAATTATCAAAATTTAGAATATGTTCAGAACTTGATCCATAACACAATAGTTCAGAGATGAGGTCCCTCTACGTCCTAATTTTTATGACTACATCAATAAAGTTTTTGTGATCTATATGTATTTTTGAATTTGCATGCACTGCACGTATAATAAACCTGTACGCAATTAACGACTTTGACGACGATATCGCAATTCCCAAGTCTGTCCATCTTAAATGATACAGTTCTTGGGCACTCTTTCCTAAATCTTATAATACCAATTAACTAGCTACTTTGCTTCGATGCTCAAGGCTTTGAAGTCTATAAGTTATATTTTCATCGCTAGCATGATTTTCGTATTAATAGTTCTTTGGAACTATATTTGAAAAGACTTGAAACAAATTTAAGCGTCTGTATTCCTTTAAGAAGCATGAAGATGATGTAGATATGTGTGCATACTACACTACTACTATGTTTCACTAGACATTATATTTGGTCCCATGTTTAACATAGGTTTTATATATGTTAAACATGGACATGCATACAGAAAATCAGTGTAAGCTGAGATAGTTGTGTAGTGGTGAGATTTCTAATATATTATACAAAAGAACTACTTTACCGAAAAGCACAGAAGGTGAGCCTATTACCAACTAGTAGGCACAATTCTAGACTCCGTACCGCTACTGAGACTATTTTCAGAAAACATCAGAAACATTCTAACCCGGGAATCAAAATGTATTAAGACCTAAGGATTCCAAAGCGACATTTCATGTGCGTTGATTATCATGCGGAGTGGATACAATAATATGTCTTCCTTGGGAATGCTTTTATCGAACTCTTAATACTTTTTACGTATATTAAGGCGTAAGACTATAAGGAACTATGTTGTGCACCACAGTGCACCCACACTTTAGCCACATCGACGTGAGAGGTGATCTGCTATTCATTAGGCACATTTTATTTCTTAGTCGCCTTTTACACCGTACACTAGGGATGAATGAATAATGAACAGTCCTCATATAAATTTATATGTCTGTATTGGCAACATACTACAAACTATATAGGATTAGATTTTGTTATATGCTGCAGTTTATTGTCTGATATCACATTTTATAAAAGTCAACACAAATACGTATTTGAAATATTGTTACATCATTGGAGATATTTGGTGACAGAATCTTATCATTTCATTGATATTAAAATTATTCTTGTCGTTACCTATGCCACCCACATGTTGGTGAAATTCACTCCGCATGAGATAATTATAACAAATATTTAAATTCATTACATAGAGCAATAGAATAAAAACAATGCAAAAATGCTAGTCCGCTAGCTAACGCTGCATTAAAAGTCCATAGCGTCGTAAACATTCGTTTTCCCAACATTTGTATTACAAAGATTTTGCGAAATATTTTGCCACGCTCCACGGCATTCCTTATAAATTCATAGCCGCAATATTAAATGATATAAATTCTCATGCATGGACTGAATTTAAATTTGTGGGGACGGACGCAGGAAAAGCATCCTTATTAACATACGTGAACGAAATCTATGATTGTTTTTGAGACGTTTTCTGATCTTGTTAAGCTATATATGTATGCCACTACAGTTATATAATTAGTAACTTTACAAAAAACCATGGGCAAGTACCCAGCTGTTTTTTTTACATGACTGCCCAAAAAAGGGTAGCTTATGTTTTCAGGGTTCATGTATGTATGTATGTATGTTTGTGAGTTTCTTTATTCCACCATAACTTCTTAACGGTTCAACCGATTTTAATGTATAATTTATCATTACATTTGTCTTAATAGCCCAGGCGATACGAGGTACATAAATAAGTAAAAAAAAAACAAATTGACGGATTTTAGACGCCATATTGTGATAGTATTTTTTTTTCTCCAAACCTGTCAATAGGGTTATCAAAATGAAGCTTTTAGAAACGATTCTATAAATGGATAGATTCAGGCGTTACTTTGCGGATATCCATATTTAATAATAAGAAATAGAGCGCACGATCGAGACTGTCTCGTGTCTCGATCGTGCGCTCGGTAAGTCAAGACCTCCTGAAGATGCTTCGTTTAGAAGCGAAACTAGTCGGGTATTCTTCCGGTAAGGCTGCGTGATGTTTATGACGTCACGTAGATAACAGGAAAATTAGGCGGAATTGTCACTAGATATATAATTTTATGCTTTTTTAAGTGTTTTATTTAAATATTATTTAATATTTTTTAGGATACTTTTAAAAGTATTTGTTATGATTCTATAAATATATAAACCTAACAGTTTTAATTTGAATGGAACGATAAAACGCTTTACGAAAATAAATAATTTGCAGACGTTTTTTTTATTTTTTATTTAATGTGTTCTTGTTAAATAATTTCCTGCTGACCTCACCTTTAGTAAGTGAATAGTGCATGCACTATTCAGGTCAACCGTCACCTAAAACAATACAAGTTATAATTATAGTCGTGTAAACACTAAGTATATGCAAGATAGTGATGGTAAAAAAATACTGGAATACATTTTTTTTTTCCTAAAAATGGAACCGACTTCGACACCCAAAAGTGTGATATAACTTGTTGAAGTCGGTACCGTGATGGTTCAAAAGTACCTATTATCACAATATTGTGCGCATGGTACCGACTTCGACAAGTTATTTCACACTTTTGGGTGTAGAACTTTGGTTCCATTTTATGTAAAAAAAAAAAATTTACAATCTTTTTAGTGTAACTCAAATACGGCTTGACCGATTTTGATGAAATTTAAAATGGGACCAAACGACAAGCATCAGCTTTCAAACAAAAAAAGAATTTTCAAAATCGGTTCACCCAGTCAAGAGAACTGAGGTAACAAACATAAACCTCCTCCTTTTTTGGAAGTCGGTTAAAAAGTAAATTTAATGAACGAAACAGCAGCATTATTAACATTGTATACCTTAGTAAGTAGGTAGGTACGACTCGATTAAGATTTCACCACATCTCTAAAAGGCAAGTTTCAATCCATGAAACACACAAACATGAAATCGATTATAACTGCGATGCATAATTCAATTATCAGACGTGTCTGTCGCTAATCGATTCTAGTTGTCACCTTCACGAAGCTGTCGGGACTTTAATCGATTTTGTTATCAGTTAATAATGTGACACTTAGTTATTTTTATCTCAAACATTTTGATAGAAAACTTAACTAACGGTCAGTGTAGGGATGAAAGTGGACTTAGAAAAAGAAATATCATTGATTGCAATATCAAGGTACAATTCTCTAAACTAAACTAGAATTTCGTGAGAGGTTTTTTTTTATGCTTGATAGGTTATCCTTTGACCACTATCTCACCTGTTGCGATGTGGTCGAAGATATTGTTCAGGCCAACCTAGATTTACTGGCTCTCAAGGACAGCTACCGGAACACACCGTTAGGTGCTTGGCGACAGATTTATGATACTTGAGGGTGGTAGCTAGCCAGGCGGGCATTCGCAAAGTGCCCTACCACCATGCTGTAACGACTGCCATCCTAAGATAACAACCGGGACCGACGGCTTAACGTGCCCTCCGAAGCACGGAAGCGCTCAGTAGTAATGTCCAACCAGCGGTCACCCATCCAAGTCATGACCGAGGCGGACACTGCTTAACTTTGCTGATCGATTCAGAATGGCTAAGAAAACTTCGCTACGAGCGCTTCAAGATAGAAATTTCATAATATAGCAGGGCACTTGGCTTGACTAGCTTTAGAACGGAAGATTTCAGATAGAAAAATTCAGTCTGCAGGTTCTAGATGGGAATAATAGATAGGAAAAGCCACCGGAAAGAACAACAGCCAAACAGTTGGACGTAATTGTAAGGCGTTTCAGCATAAGTTCTATAAAACATAGTGACAGGGCTTGAAAGATGTGAAAGTCTTAACCAAGAAAATATGAATAAATTTTTATTATTTTACCCTTAATCTCGATATCTCACACGTGGTACCCGGGTTGTGCAAATCAGGTGGTCGGCGACTTAAGCAAGAGGCTGTCTTGTTGTGTACCAACAAAATGTCAGATATTCTACCTCCAAGCAGAAGTGTGGAAGCACTGTTATATTTAGGTTTTAAGGGCACTGCAACAAGTAAAATTACTGGGCAATCGAGACTAAAAACTAATGTGTGTCGTGCAGTGCAGTGTACACACAATGATGACACTTGAGCTTTAATGGATTAATTAAATGTATTAGATAATATGTACATTTGTTTTCCACGATACGATGATATGATGTTCCACGTGTATTGCCGTTGTATATTTTAAATACCTGAAGTATTATTATTTAACCCTCATGTCATAACACATTTTCTATGATAATTCAATAATTAATAATAATATTAATTCATAATTCACCTAAGTCCAAATTTGAGTTTGCGGACAACTTGTTCCTTTTTTCATGTCTGGAATACTGAATCAGTATCAAATGAATTGAGAGATACCATGAGCTAAATATCGTAATTAGACATTACATGTTCCCCACCCATGTGACAAATCCCCACAAGAACAGAAATGGTTCAGATAGTTTTCAATGTTTTTGCGTTTTTAAACGCAAATGAAGATATGAAGCCAAAGAAACATAGGTATCTACAATACTTGAGATTACGAAAGGTCGTTGTGTAGATACAGTTATATTTTTACAATAGATGAGATATAAAATACCAAATAATTGAACTACAATGCTAATCAATAACTGTCTGAGAAATTTTATTAGGCGCACGCCTCTATCTAGCCTTACACAGAGTGCTATACAACTCCCTTTCTTTCATATAGGCACTTAATGCCCGAAGCACCTGCACACATCACTACAGAATCCACTGACAGACAAAGACGAAGATAATTAGGGAGCATCCCATTGGTGCATCCGAGGTGTAGCCACGCCCCACTCCTCTCACCGCCCAATAGCATCGCCGAGTACAGATCTCGAGCGTTATCTAGTTTATCTGCCGTCTCACTTGGCGCACTCTACGAGGGCTATTTTCAGACATCGCATCGTTTGAAATTTCGACGGACTCGATTTTCACGGCTTTTCTTTTCGTCTGGACTACCTGTGCGCTCAGCATTATACTATTAGATGCTATTTGTAAGAAATAGCATTGAATTAAAGTCCAATGTATTGATAAATAAAGTACAATGATATATTATTTCTTAACAGGAACTACAACGACGCGTGCTTTATTTCAAACAAATAAATCGATTTATGATATGTTTTCTTGTGAACTTCAAATAAATTAAAGTTTGTTTTGAAATGTCCGATTGGAGCTACTGTAAATTTGAATACGATGCGATAAGGCCCTAAGATTACTACCATTGCTGGCCATTCAATCTGGTTGTTTTCTTAATCGGCGCCTGTTCGATACGTAACCAAGACCACCTGAGCTTGACATTCCCAGTCTGAGATTTCTGCAATAAAATGGAAGTAGGAAGAGAATTGAGGTGAAATGTCAGAGGTCTCTGTTACCTGGTCGCGTCACTGGTACAAGTGATTTGTTGTAAAGCACCGTCGATAACTGAGAGGCTATTGTTTGTAACCTCCGATGTAAAATGTAGTTTCGTTATTGATTCAACAATTTTAGTATTGAAGGTATGGCACAGAATTTGACAGTGGTTTTTATTGTTCTCTGAAATTATTCGCTGAAATGAGGACGTCAGTATAGTATATAGCTTAGAAAACTCTTTACAATTTACCAGAATTGAGACATGTTTATGAAAATGTCACATTCTTTAGAAGCTCCTTTTGTACATCCTTTTTGAAGGACTTCTTTAGGAGACCGAATCGAAAATCACTACGACAAGATAATTTTAATTACCGTCCGAAAACAGGAGTATTAACTAAGCTTTAATTATAAAAAAAATAATAATAAGGCGTATAACAATATACCAAATGAAATGAAGCTCAAATATCTCAGGACCAATATATTCTATCCCACGAAACCTGTCCAAAGTTCAAAGGAATAATAATCGTTTAATATTTCGAGTTTTTATCCAAATATTTGTACGTTTCAATTGAAAAAGCTCAACCGAGTATTTTCAGAGTGTAACCTTGTTTGAGCGACCTGAAACGTTTGTGTGAGAGAGAGGGGTGTAATACAAAGACACAGGCGGGGCGCGCGGTGCGGGGGGCGAGGGGTGGGTACGCGAGGGTATGTGATTCGGGATTCTAGGGATGAGCTTGCTCTCGCTTCCTCTCGTTACTCTGGAACCGTTCGTCGCGGCCGTAACACATATCTGCAACTCGGTGCAGTACTATCACGTATCATACGTACGCGTATAGTCGAATTAGATGCGCGTATATTAGAATCGTCTATTTGATTAGTGAACATTTTGTAAATAGAATCTAAGTTGCGTAGTGAAGTGTTAGTCAAAGCTGTGTTCTTGTTTTTCTATCATACCGCACGAACATTTTAAGTGAAATTAGGACATAATTAATAAGTGATTGTAGATTTGTTAATCAATATTTGAAAACTGACATTTGTGCTGAAGAATGATTTTATTAAAAGCCTTCTAACATGCTGAACATTGATATGGGCATGAAAATAAAAATGTCTGGTAAGCACCGTTAATTATAAGATTACAAAAGGATATTTTTTAACAACTAGGTAATTATTTTTTTTTTATATAAGGTACTGGGTTTACTTACGCTTTCTATGAAATAATAATACCTAATAAAATAATAACTGTAAGCAAACGGCCTTTTAGCGAGCCTTTAAGAGTCAACAACGTACAAAAAAGCGCTCGCTAGAATTTTGTATCAAGAATTAGATGTATAAGGCAAATTGCATTCAAAACATCATTCGACGACAAGACTTTTCAGTTTGCATCTTGAAAATTGTCAATTTTAGCCCTGCCTCACTGGTGGCAAACTATAGGTTTCTTCAAGGGTCTCTGTTGTTTTTTTTTATAAAGATATCTAAGTGTGATCTTAAGACATTTAACAAATACTAAGAATAGTAAGTGATGTTCAATCTTAAAAAACTTGGACAACAAGTATATCTAAGGTGATTAATCGTAATAATGGCTGACTGAATACTAAAAAAACTTAAATATCTTAAGGCACTCATAATGGAGCTTGCCGAGTCGTTCTTCACCGATCATATAGGTTACTTAAGCAATGTTCGCTACGATCATGACTTGGATGGGTGACCGCTAGTGGTATTTAGGTACTAGTGAGTGCTTTCGTGCTTCTGAGCGCAAGTTAAGCCGTCGGTTCCGGCTATTATCTTAATGTGCACGTAATCTTAATAGAATCTAGTCTTAGTAAAATGAAATGTCATTAGCTACTAAACCCAAGTAGAAAATCTGCCTCTAGCACTTGATGAGTGTTTTGGCAGCTGTCCTTGAGAACCAGTAATTGAGAAACAGACTGATCAACATCAACCGCATCATCACTTACCATCACCCGAGATAGTTATCAAAGGTTGTAGTATCCAATCACCTACAAAAAATACCTACACCCTTATTTTGTTTCAATATCTGAGATTTTTTTCCTTCCCTCAGATAATCATCTCATTTATTTATCCCTCAGATAAATAGAGCAAATAAGTAAATAGAGTAGCTAACTGTGATTTAATTAGTAGTAGGTACTTTATTTAGAGTGAATATAGTACGAAGATTAGGATTATAAGCTTTTGTAGTAGATATTGACAAGTATTAATTTGCCTTACTTTGATATGTTTTAAACTACTTTTTATGATTGTTGCTTTAATGAATTATAAAATTAAAATATTTTTTAATACGTAAAGTGAATCCGTAAAAATGTATCTCCACTGACTGTATCGTTAGCATCTCTTTTAAACGTGTTAAGTTTTTATTTAAATCTTGGTTGTTAGGGTTGGTTGGTATATCGGGATAAATTTCTCTTTAGTTTTCATTCCGTTGACTTGTATTCAATTTTATTCCTTCGTAAGTTCGCTTTTTGTGCTTCTAAATGAAATAAGTTTTAAGAAAAAAAACATTTTTATATGTATCACTTAAAAACATATTGTGTTGTAGGTATATGGATTTTAAATATAGATTTAACTCTCTTATAGTAACCTAGATTAAGTATTTATAATTTAAATTATTAGTATACCATAAATTTATATACAGTTAAAATGCTGATTTATTTTTTAATTTTACTTGTAAAAGAATTAGATCATAGTTAGTTCCCATCTCAGTCTAACAAACTCTGAGTTTATCTGCGTCCTGCTATTATTTTAGTTATTATTTTTTTGATTATTTATTGAGGATAAAGCATCAAAAACTTCACGTTTTTGATCAGTTACATACAGCCACAGGCAAAAACGAAGCGATAATGTTCAATAATGTTACATAATCCAAATAGACTCGAGTTTTAATGAGATATGTTTCAATGAATATAGGTAGGTTCCTATAATTATGATATGTAAGTATATTAATTAATATTGCCTTACAGAAAGTATAGCTACACTCGTAAATCGATATAATAATATTTATAGTAGGTACCATATTAATTAAGATTTTTATTTTTACAAATGCGTCACTTAATTAATTATGTATACTCAAGCTTGCAATGCCCTTACAGGGTACATAATAATCACTAGCCTAAGACACATATAACTGTCTGTAATCAGTTAATCATATATAATATGTTGCATGAATAAATGAATAAATAAATATAATATCATATTTAGAGATCATCTGTGTCAGTATACGCTTTCTGGCATCCCTGAGAGCCAAAATGCCATTATGTGTATATATGTGTGTCAGTTTCCACAATGGATCTACTAACGCTACCACTCAGTGCCATATACTATACGGTAATTTGATAAGAGGTACTAACATACATTATTTTAATCCTAGGACAAATTTTGAAGCGCTCGTAACGTACCTTACTGTGATTTTGAATCGATCAACTTTGTTAAACAGCGTCCGCTGCGTTCATGTCTAGGATGGGTGACCACTACGTGGCAATAGTTCTCTGCTTCAGAAGGCAAGTTAAGCCGTCGGTCCCGGTTGTTGTCTTAAGATGGTAGTCGTTTTAGAATTATGGGACAGCATTTTGTGAATACCCACCTGGCTAGCTACCAACCTCGAGTAGAAACTTTGTCATTAAGCACCTAACGGTGTGTTCTAGCAGCTGTCTTTGAGAGTAATTCTAGGTTAGCCTGATCCACAGCTTAGATCTACATCATCTTATACCATCAGGTGATCAAAGGTTAGCCATCAGATATAAAAAAAATAACTTTTTATTCCAACGTCACGGGATTGTTGGCGTTTAATGTGGTTACTGATAATTTTATAAGAAATTAATATTTCGTATAAATTCTTTGACTAATTACAATCTCATCCGCTGAAACATAACTAAAGCTTGAGATGATAAACATGGTAAACCTAGAAAGGGAACTAGATCTCAAGAACTGCATGGTGACCGATTGTCTACTTGGAGGTGGTACTTATCAAGGCGAGCATTCACTGACCTCTGTATCACTATGAGGGTGAAGCTTACACTCGTGGTTGAATTCAATCTATGAACTGCCTGATTCGCAGGCCATACTTTCGGCCTCTATGTCATCACTGCTCACAAATATCAACACCTATGTATGCAAGGGGGATTATTATGAATTAATAATACAGATATTGTTTATTGAATGTTCATTGTATATAAATTCTGATTCATTTATATATAGTTGAAATAAATCGGCCCCAAGAAAATTCATATTCTTTAACTGGTTGAATTTTTTTTAACACAAGGGCTACAGCAATTTTTGTCAGCATAGAAAAAATCAGTCGTAAGAATTTCCATCAAAGATATAAATGTATTTTCTTATTAAATTCAAATTAGGATTTGTGTTCTAAAATTGATTGTATGTACAGTAGGATAGTATATCGATGTATGAGCTCGATAGCTAACAGCATATATATATAGTGTAAAGCTAAAGTGTATCTACTAAAGGTATAAGAATTTAGAAATATTTTTATTGCTACTCTACATTCCTGTGAATTTTGTTCCGGAACCTTACAAGACACAAGCCGAAGATATTTTTTTCTACTCAAGTGTTATCTGTGGATATCTCAAGTGTGTGCGAAAAAGGACCCAACCACAGTTTAATTACAATAGTTCCTTAACGAAAGCATCAAAGATTAGTTATTCAACCGCACCGAAGGAGTCAGATCAACGTTAACTTTTTTATTGCTGTGAACTTTTGACAAAAGCCGTCGGTTGTTTACTTTAATAAGCTTATTTGTTTAGTTTTAAAAGATGTTCGTAAGGACCTTGTTTACAGCAAGCGGGTGCGAAAATGATGACGATTTTTGTGATGTGGTTTTATTTTATAACTTTTTCGGTTTCTTTTCTCTGCGATCTGATTTCTAAACGAGTTCTAAAAAAAAGGAGGAACCTTCGCAAGTCCACATTTTTAAAAAATTATATATTAATGAAAAACTTTTAGTGGATCATTGAGTCTCGATGTTTTTTGTTGGATAGAGTATATCACCAAGTTAGTACTATTTAATTTTCAAAAAGTATGAAAATTAGGAATATAAAATAGTATGAAAATTTAAGTAGGTTTAAGAAAATGCGAGCTCAAAGTGTTTTTAATCTACATGATATTGACAACAAGTTTCTTCAAATTTTTCAGTGCTGGAGTTGTTTCTATATCTAATTTTTTTTTAGCATTAAGTACTTTCATTCGCTTTTATATATCCCTTATGATTTTTTATTCTTTTTTGATTTAGGCGCATCTTGTGAATATGTCTGGGTGGCTCCAAGTTTTATACAAACGAATAGACAATTTATTTTTCAATAATGCCTCTTTGATAAATAAGGTCTTGCTTTAACATTTTGAAGGCCTGTGTTCGATTCCCTATCCCTATTTCTAATGATGTGTTTCTCTACTTCAAATTAAGGAGAATACAGGTATGCACACTATTATTGTTTTCAAAGTTCTTTAACCACGAAGAATAAAACATGGTTAGATAATACCATATGGAAAATCTCTTAAGCATGTGATCAAAGACTATTCCCTTCATTACCTAACAAGCGTTCGCCGCTCATTAAATTATTAGAAAGTCCAAGTTTCCTCGAATATGGCATTGTCTCGTACAAAATGAATTCTGACTGAAGTCTTGACGAGACGAGCAAACTTAACGCCTGGTTAACGGGCCCACAAGCCATTACCATCGCAATAACTTTGAAAATAGGACTGAGTTTTGAATGATGTGGCTTTTCTAAAGAGTTTTATGAGTCAACATAAGCTGGCCCGTGAAGTCTCAGTGACAGGACGTAAAACGCATTGTCAGTCGTCGTGGCTAACTCGTGAAATCGACTAGCAGTGAGGTCTTGGAACATAGAATCGTCTCTAGTATTAAGCAGATTAAACAATTTTTTTTCACCAATGCGAATGTAGGCATATTGGAATGCCTCCTCATTTTGTAAACCAAAAGTTCCCCTCATATCATTGCAGCAATTTTGGTCGCAGGCGCAGACGCCGAGCATGAATTTATATTCGTGCCGGCGTCTGCGCCGAAATTGCTGGTTCATCCATTTGAATCCATTTTGAAGGTTGAGTAGTGTGATTGTATTACAGACGAATAAAATATAGGGCGATTATATCAAATTTTCTGTATTAAAAATAATAATTAGAATTCCTATAGTGGACCATAGGAATTTTAATATTAATATTTATTTTTACATACCTTGCTACATACATTCGTTTTTTTTGTCAAATCACGCATGTAAGAAGAAACTATACCTAACTATTTTTGCGAGTGGGCTACAATTTCTTCTTTTTATTTCACACAAAACATGGCTGTGATCTAAGCTATTGAGGTAGTATTTTAGCTTTATGTCGTATATATCGTTTAGTTTATTCTATTGTAATTTAAGATTTGCTTTATTTAATTCTTTCTTTTTAATTATACCATTGGTTGCAACACAGCCGAAAGCAACAGATAGATTAAAAAGCTCAGCAGACTGTATTACCGTAAAGAGTGCCTTATTGCCACGCCTGAGGAAAAAACATTGAAATAAGTATATAAAAGAACTTTGCAACCCTTAAATGAGTATCTATAATTCTTCATTTGTATTCTATCATCGGTTGTAAGTCAATACAGCTGAATGCAACAGAAATATTAAAAAACCCAGCAGATCGTATCACCGAAATAAGTGCCCAATTGCCACGCCTAAAGAAAAAACATTGAGACAAGCATAAAAAACAACTTTGCAAACTTTAAATAAGTATCACTAACGAAAGAAAAACGCTATTTCACTCTGTTATCACATCGTGACGTAAACTTAGATAATAAGTATCTTATCTCGGCCACAATTGGACAGCCATAACAAAATACCGAGACTTTATTTAAATATCTCTTTGGAAAAAAGAAAGCGATTAAAGCCCTTAAGTGGTTACATGGAGCGAGCATATTCCTCATCTACTACGCACAAATTGTTTAAAAATACTCATTGATCGACCCGGGAATCAAACTTAGAACTGCGATATTAACGCGACGTGATAATCGTAGGTAATACAGCGACAGGAAGTATAGAAGATGCAATTTCTTAGTTGCATATTTAAAATTGTATAAACGAAAAAAAATATTTTCTTGTATACAGCCAGCTCTACACAGTTCTTGTGCATAGCGTTCTTATTTTAAATCTGGCGCGTATTTCTGCGGAAACCGAAGATTTAACGACGGCTCGTCCGCATTGTCCACGCACGCAGCCTCGTCCAAAAGCGTCCCGTAGCCCTTGAGATGGTCATTTGAATTCCAAATTATCATTTGACATGCCTCTTAGTGCCGAGTCAAAATATGTCTCGGTACTTATAACGACATTAATATTCTTAAAGGCATTAGGAATTTATGCCACGTAAATATTATTTTGATAGATATTAAAATCACTTTTGTTAAGAATTTTACTATCGATTGGACGAACAGATTGTGTCTATATAAAAAAATGTTGACTATATGCGAGTCAGACTCGCGCCCGAGGGTTTTGTATCAACCCACAATATGTATTTACAGATATTTTTTTTTCATTCAGTGCGCGAATCCAACTTTTTTTCATTATATACAGTTTAAATTTAAAAGTTTGAACTATAACCGTGCCAAAGTTTGATAGTTTTTACAACCTTTAAAATTTGTACGATTTAAAAAAATGTCTATATTATTATTTGATCAGGATAATAAGTGCATCGTAATTATAATTGTAAAAGTTTCTGAGTGACCGATTGAGGATGTCAGAATGTGAGATTGTAATGAGTATGTTCCTTACCTATTACAACTTGGATAAAACTTGGAATTCAAATAGCCAATGTCCTGGATTAACATATAGAATTTCATCATCATGACCTCTTTTCATCCTGTTCTCTTCGGATTGGAAGAAATCGCGGGACGCACCTAGTATTAACGTATACTTATTCTGTCAAAAGTATAAACAGCTACCTGTAACGGTTAAAAATATACAGCTTTACTTAGCTTACAGCAGGACGGACAGACGCGGCGTAGGCTTAGTAATGCGGTCTCGTGTCCTAGTACGGAACCCTTACAAAAATATTATTATCATAAACAGATAATTTTGGATAGCAACACGTGAAAAAACGCGTACCTTTTAGTTCTTAACCAAAAAGATTCCTTAAACAAGTTCACGCACATCCTGGCCTTTGTAAGTTGCCACTGCACTTTTGTCATGTTAAGCAGTTATCATTCCTTTTTCAAACTGCTTTATGAATTCGATCGAGCGTCTAATTTTATAGCCTTTTTTTTCACTGCCACGTGCTAAAGAAGACTTATAGACAAGATAGGGGTTGTTTTAACAAGTATATTAGTAGTAATGGGGTTGTATGATTTATGGAGTGTCTCTTTCAGCTATATTTGCTTGGGGTAGTTATTGATGACACGCGTGTGCGTTTGTTAAACGAATTTGTTTCCTTCGTTGAAAATGGAACTTATGTTAGTCTTTTATTATTTTTACGTAAGTTTAATAGTAATAATAATCTAAATAGTACATTTAAGTGCAGTGTGTGTTCACGTTATTTTTTATAAAACTATTTGAATTCTACACACGATTTAAACATTCTGAACCCGATATATGGTTCATGGACCTGACTTCAAATCATATCAAGTTTTTTTTTTTTATTTTCCTTGCTTGATTCCGATGTTTTTCCTTAGCGCATTATAAATCTAAAAACAGTGCACTAGATTAATTGTGTTAAAATATATACAAATTTTCGTAAGCCTTTTCTAATAGTACTGCTAAACTTGCATTATTTATTCATAGCTGCTATAGTACCGATAAGGTATTCTCTTTCACATTTCACATTCTATATTCCTAGCAGAAGCAGCTGTTAAACCTTGGCCGGTAAAACATCCAGGATGTTTTTTGCCTCAAATATCAATAATAACATGAAAACAGAGATACCTCAATGGATTTGCATTCCGTGGGGATGCTTCAAGACACAAGAGACAAGCGGAAGTTCTTTGATTGCTCCGGAAACCAGGCATAATGCCGCGTCTTCATTTTATGTTCTTTTATTCGCGGTAAAAAATCTGCCAGACAGATCAGGTGTGCTAATAGTTTATCATATTGCATTCACATTTTTTTTTAAGCCACCGCTATTTCATTTATAAATATATGAAAACAATATAATAATTATAAAAAGTGTTACAAGAGAATAATTGGTTTCTGTTATTTGTGTTCCTATAACAGTTTCTGATCTTTAAGCTATGCCCCTATGGAATACATATTACAAATTACACTATTATTTGATTAAATATATTTTAAATATATTATCATATTTGGTAGATCTTCGTGATAAGATAAAATCGTTGTTATAGTTGTCTTCTTGATCTTTCTATGATTTAAATGCAAGAACGACAAATATGACTTCCTGATTCTATTATTCAAACTATAGATTAGATAGATACATTAAGTACTTACATTCAAAATCTTTTCCTGCTTATAACTATTTACAAAAATACATGACAAAGCATCGTGGATACCTATTTCATTATCATAATGAGATAGAAGAATCATAGATAACTATGTTTTTTTATAAAATACTGGCCAAGTGTCTGGCCATTACGTGGAAGAAAAAATAAACGGTTTAAATAACAGTTCCAAAATTATGAGTGGATATAGTCTACCGTCTACAATATACCGACATTTTTAATTATTTTATTTTTTGAGATAACACGAAATGTGTACTATGTTCAGATTTGACACCTTAAATTATTTATTATTCGTTATTTAATAAATAAAACTAAAAAATAATAACCCGTCAAGTTCTCGACGAGGATATACATCCTGCAAAGGTACAACAAAAATTTAGCTATAAAACAAAAAAAAAACCTGTGTTTTTTTTTGTTTTGTCGGACCCCTCCAAAAATTATTTATCTGAATAAAAGATGGACTAACTAACAGATATACAGGCAGACAGCAGAGTCTCATCAGCATTACGGAACGCTAAAAAACGATGGGTTGATGATTACACCTACGTACAGCGTGTCTAGTTTTTAACCTTTAGATTAGATGACACTATAAAAATCATTTCCTGCATGTTATTACAACTACCTATATGAGAACGTAGACTCTAATCTCATTATCAACACAATAATGCTTTACCAAAGTAGTATCTTTTCATATTAGCCGTATCTACAAAGTAATTACCGAATATACGTAGCTAACTCAGTATTCTGTTGTTTACAGCCGGTGACAGCCAAGAGTCTGGCAGCCCACCGCCGAGTCCTACAGACTCCGCCACTTCAGAATCAGCGCCCACCCTAGTTCACATAAAACAGGAGAACATGCCTCCCGGAACAGACGTAAAGGAATACTACGGTGACTTTAGTCTATCAGATACCTACTTGTCATCTAACTATCCAGACTATGGACGATACCTTCCAAGACCCCTGGATCTACCAAATCAAACGTTTGATTCTAGTCCAAAGGAGAAAGATGATATCAAAGATGACGATCCGGACTTGATATTACCGATAGAACTGATATTTAAGAATGGAGGGATATTTTCAAGGGTGCATATTGCTAGTGGAACCAAATATGGACCTTTTATTGGGAAGTTGGAGGCTCAGCCTTTGGACCGAAGATATGCCTGGGAGGTAAGTTTTATTATTATTTACACCATTTTTTATCTGTTATATGGAATATTTATATTGAATAAAGTTTAAAAATTTCAGCACTTAGTTTTATCGTGTCTGACATGCTTTCAGAGGCGTTGTAAATCATATTAATTTTTATCTGAATTTTTAACAGTGATGACAAGGTCTGTTTCTTTAGTGTTCGGTTTAAATAGTCTGTTATGAATGAACCTCTTTTGTTCAGAGTTAAGTGCAGTTTGGGTGACAAAAAATGAAATAAATTATGTTCAGAATTTGAGGCGCGTCAAGCGTGGATGCAATAAAGTGTCGAATTTATTGATGTCTTCAAGTAGCTGGCTTTTCGTTTCAGGTTTTTATCCCAAAGCTAAAAAACTAATGGGTTGAGTGCGACTGATTGAAAATTTACACATCCTCAGGTTTACGTTAACATAAAGTGTTGATAACTTTATAATATTTTTACTAATTTAGCGCTTACGTTTTATAAAATAGAGTAACTATTACGTTTTGAGTTAATTATCACATTCATGGAGATAATTTTTTCGATAATAGACGTATATATTATATATAGATATTGTATTAGGTCAGCGATTAGCATGTATACTACAAACCAGAATTTTATAATAGGTTGGATTAGAATTTTAATTTTTAAATTAGCGTGTGGACGAATCCAAAAATTCAAAATAATTGGATGTTTTGCATTAGCAACCCATATATCCTTTCGACCACACCTCATTGGGTAGGCAGACGATTCGTTCATTGATTATTCAGTAAAACATACTAACATGAATTTCACAATTCGGTTGTAAAAATTACGAGCCTATTTACATTGTTACCTATATTAATTTCTTATCATAGTTTCACTCGCGTTCACAGTATGCTCTATCGGAAATAAGTCAAAAAATAAAAGTGTTCGACGTCGTTAACCACATCACCTAACGAGTATAGGTACGAAGTTTAAAATTTCATCAAAATCCGTTCAGCTGTGTCGGAGGAGTGTGACGTCAAACACATACTTTAGAGTTGGATTACACAAGGGTGATTTGATATGCAGTGCAATGATGTGATATTTTTGTGTTAAAATCGTGATTCGAAAACGACTAACTGCTGTTTATGTATAGATTTATAATAATTTTAATGCTCCTAACAAAACGCATCCAAAAAATCTCAGTGTAATTGTTCAATGGAATGTGCTTACCATGCTCTCGTGACAAAATGTCAATCAAAACAGATCTTATTACACGCATTGCAAAGATATCTATATGAATAAGATAATCTGAATGGAAGCTGTGTGCATCTGTGGGGAGTGTCGCGGTTATCTTCACGGAAACGGATGTCGATTGTTGTATATTGTGCGAATTTAGATACGAGTATTGGATTTCTTGCAAATTCACTGAAGCTGGCATAGCAAAGGTATATCTAGTTTTGTCTCTCTTTTATGCTTTCTGTTGTAATTCAATCATAATCGTTAATTGGATTCTATATTTATACTGTATTTTAGGAGCATATTTGATTGTTAGGATTAAACAACACAATAGGTACATGCCGACCAATATTCTTTTGTTCTTTATGTGATTGTGACGTGACAGACAAGAGGCCCACATGATGTTAAGCGGTAACATCAGCGTATATCAGACGCATTCCATCACAAGTCACACTGCTCTCGACACTGAGACATACAGTAGTTGAGTATCATGTACCTGTAATTTTACTGGCTCTCAAGGATTGCTGGTTTTCTACATGAGGGTGGTAGCCAGACGAAAATTCGCATAATATCCCCTCCCACCATGTGGTGAAGCTCAATATTCGATGACAGTTCTATTGGTTTGTGTTGACGTTAGTAGAATTTAGTTTCAAATACTCGCTAATGTGTTACTAGTTATAACTCGGCATCACGACTGTAAGTTACTATTACACAATCCTATAGAACTGTCAGCTGTCACTGTCATGAATATTGCCCTTCTAAGGTACATTCTGTAACAACCGGGCTAGACTGTCACCCCAC
This sequence comes from Plagodis dolabraria, assembly GCA_963854805.1. Taxonomy (NCBI): domain Eukaryota; kingdom Metazoa; phylum Arthropoda; class Insecta; order Lepidoptera; family Geometridae; genus Plagodis; species Plagodis dolabraria. The sequence continues at coordinate 12,255,440 of OY978457.1, forward strand.
AACCCATGGGTGTCGTAAGAGGCGGCTAAGGAAAAAATATTTTTCTTCCGATATTTTTCCAGGCATGGCAGGCGTCTTGAGGATCGCAGTGTAATATAGCAGTTTTGAGGAACTGCTATATTACAGTATATTAGTTAAAGTCTCTTAGAATGTATTTTATAATTTTTTTGTGATAAACATACTGCGTAATACGAAAATAGTTCACGTGTTACGTACATACTGATGATAATACTCATATCTCACGGATACATGAAGACAAATTGCTTGGCTATCATATCTCTAAACTAAGGCGATAATGGAAAATCGACATTATCTACATTGAGCATGATTGTGTTAAAAATATTTAGATATTTTTAACACAATCATGCTCATTCACGTTTCAAGAAGCGAATGTGAAAGAAATATTGTACGTACTTCATACCTTTATTTTATCCACAGATTAGTCGTTTCTTATAACTTAATCCATGCAATAGTAATATACAATCTTGCCAGTATTCCCCGAGGAATAGGCAGAGGTTGCAAAAACCAAAACAAGTCTTATGAAACGACTTGTTTTGGTCCCATGTAAGCGACGAGCGTATTGTCATCTTCCAGCCACTGAATATTCATTTGTCTGAAAACCCTGAAACTTGTCTGACTCGATAATCGAACCAAGGATCGCGAACTTACAAAGCGGCGCCCTTACAAACACACCAATAAAATCATATCCACTCGTATCTTATATTCGTGTAATTGAAACATTAAATAGATTACTATTTTCTTTTAATCTATGCTAAATTTAGAGATACCGGAAGCAATTTGGCGGACATCACAATTGAAAGAACGTAGCCCTTAGTTGCGCACACGCATCAAATATCAAGAAGAGATATCTATTATACCGAATTGTGGGTGTTATGTTGCAGTCAAACCGTTCTTTTGTGCAAAATGTGGATATTTAGTTCCGGCACTGAATGGCTTTATTTAGACGTGTAATGAATATAATCTTAACATTGTAGTACAGACAGACAGCATTGTCTGTATTGTCAGTAGCGAATGTTCTGTTGGATAGTTTATTCAAACAAAGTATGTAGATAAATTAAATAATTATTTCAGGCTTAAGAGCATTATTGTATGATTTATATATCAGATTATTAGGTTTGAAGCAATGATGGTCGAGTGATAATGGCCGTGTCGCATGTCCATTGTTCGATCCCCACCACCGGCTTGAGCTTCATAACATAGTGGAAGAACAATTTGGGAATGTCCGCCTGGCCAGCCACCACCCTCAAGTAGAAAACCTATCGCCAAGCGCCTAACAGTGTGTTCCGGCAACTGATCTTGAGAGTAATTCTAGGTTAGCCTGAATAATATCTTCGACCTCATCATTTACCATCAGGTGAGATAGTAATCAAAAGTCATATATAAAGAAAACAAGTATCTAGTTATAAGTTCATAATCATAATCTTTACTAGGTATAGGATTGGCTTACTTAGTTTAACTCAGTTATGTCAATTTTCATGACATGCCGATTTACAATGTTATTTGTACACTCAATTTATTTCATTTCAAGTAATACCTAACGCGCTTGATCTTTTAGCTGTACGTGACAGCAGGGTAAAAGTGCCAATTGTGGATACGTCATTAGAGCGAACGCTGACCAACCGATTTCCGACTCACCGACCACAAAGATCCTTTGATGCTTTTTACGCTAAGCCCTTACAATGTCGTTTGATAAAATGCTTCTGATAAATTTTCTGCAAATGATGATTCAACGGCCAAGACTGTTTCGTATCCTCACATTTGAGGAACTTAAAAGGTGATAAAAGAGATACTTCGTAATGATGAGCGTGCCACTACTAACTTGGTCGATCGATGATGGGTTTGGCAAATTAGCCGCACAACAGGGCAGTAATATTTTAAAGTCCTTAAGAACCGAAAGGTAGCTAACATACTCAAAAAAGTAAAGATTAGGTGGGCGGCCAGCCATAAAACTAAAGTGAAAACGTTCTCAATACACACATTTATTAAGGAAATAAAAAATTATATCAACCAAACAGCAGGGATGGAATAAAAGTAAGACATTGATGATGATTCAACGGCAAAACTTATTGTAAATATCTTGCAGTGAAAGGGTTTAGTTTAAAAAGTTCACATGTCTACGTAAATGTAGGGTTAAACCATTGTTACATCAGATACGGTTATATTATGTAACCACCGTTTCCCAAATGTCGATATCTCAATAAAAATCTTCGGCGTAAAAAACGGATCCGGGTAATCAAAGACTTCTTTATAAGCATCCCGTGTCAAAGTGCAAAGAAAGCTTTTACGCGAAACCCCTAATTTCGGTTTAGGCGTGACCCCCGTCAACAATTTTTTTAAAGAAATTTACACTTTTTTAACTAAAAAGACGGGGCCAACGGTAAACTTGACAATGAGAGATGTCACAGTATTCATACTTAAAAATGAAAACTTGATTGGCGAGATTCGATTGAAATCTCTTCAAATGAATCTCTTCCCTTTCAATTCTGTGTTCGCTAATAAAACTTATTATTCGATTGGTACTCGAAAAGATGTGCAAACAATTTTCTCACAGATCTTAGAAACGGTTATTTAAAGCAAGTGTTAATCAGTGACCTTTTTTATGCTTTGATAATTAAATTCAATATTCCAATAATTATAAAATCATCTTGCAACATCTCATGTATTTATTCAAGGATGAGAAAGTCTCATCCGTCAAATGAATAAATAATGAAGCAAACTAGTATATTAAATATCATCTTTATGTCAAATGTCAATCATATACGAATTTATAGATTTTCATTTGCATTATTACAAAGGGTGGCCTAAAAATTGGCACACCAGTAATGGAACGACCTAATTACGATTGCAATATTCAGTGTATGAATTAAAAATGATATTGATAATGTTTGGATTGTATCCAATGGGTATTGAATCATTGATGGCAATTGATTTTACATTGGGAAGCGTCGGTGCTCGACTAATATGTAAATTATGTTTATTTTTAATATAAAATCGAACGGCGCGTTGGTTTGTTACGTTTGACGTTTGCATTTATAAGTTATGCGGAATTTTTAAGTGAGCTAAGCAATAGGAAGCTTTAATATGGAGTGAATTGAGTATTAAAACCATACGTATTGCTTTTCTAACTGTAGGTATTAATTTGATTAAAAAGTGCGTAAGTAGTACACATGTTTACTTCTTAGGTACTGTAGGCATTCGATCTGTATCTAAGGCCTATGAAAGTTTTTTTTTTATTGAGTTGTTATATATAATGCTCTCTGCATTTGACCACAATCTCACCTGAATGAAAGTGAACGCGGTCGACGGTAGATCATGCTTGTCTTAAAGATTCTTTACAAAATTTTAGAGGAAAAATTGTAGTCTTGTGCGGTTTTTTTTCCCTCTGGTTATAATTTTGTAATGTAAAAAGCGGAGCATGCGTCATAGCAAATATAAAAATATAAAAAAAAAAACCCATTCATTATGTGTTTGAAGACTCCAAGATAATATCTATTGGGAAATCGAGACACTGGTAAGGTGTTCCACACTTCAGGTGTACGAATTATGAAAATATTTAAAGCGCTTCGTACGTAATTTCGGAATATCGACCATATATAGATGCCGCATTCGTGCCCGTCTTGTAAACCGATGACAGAAAGAAGACGGGATAATATGGTTGTGTTCACATTCTCCGAAGAGGAAATGTAGAATACCGATTCCATAAAAAAATGTGAGCAGTATTACTCTGCTGTATATATCTAGTGAAACAAGGCTGTTATGTATGATTTTTAAGCATTAATCGAAAATAAACTTTGTAGGTGCGTGTAACAAATACAAAAAATAATAACTATTTTAAATCCTTTACGGATTTAAAAATTGAAAACGCTAATTTAAACAATTCATCACGGGCGAGAGTCCGTTGCATTACTGTCAAAATATCTGTCATATTCGCGTGACATCTTTTCAGTTCTGGTCACCCCCTCTGGAAAAGGATTAGCGATTGGCGGCCCCATTACATCTTCATTACGGTAGGCGGCTGTCATACCCCACATGGGCGATTGTTACAATGGTAACAATAAAAAATATTATTGTTATTGTATTTATAGCCACCGTTGATAATATTTATACGATACGTGTATGATCTCCGTTTACAATGAAAGCGCAGATGGGTGCCGCCGCATCACGTTGTATTGAGGTATAGTGTCAGACAAAAATGATAAGGTTTAAAATATATTGCAGATAAAATGAGTTCTTTTTTAAATTAAATTATAGCTGGAACAAATATATTTAAATTTTTAAATTTTAACTTGTATATTTATTTTTTTATGATTCCGGTACATATTTTGTAATTGTAAACATTCTATGTATGGTTTAAAGATATTAATAATCTAAACAAATAACAAGACAACCAGGCTGGGCGTTAAGCTTAAATATTGCATATAGCCATACAAGTACAGAGCAATGAGATAGTTACACTAGCAAATTGAAATAGTATTCCTTTATGAGCGAGGTGAGATGATGGGACTTACTTATATGGTGATTTTTCCTATATAATTCATGAAAACGAATATTAGTTTAGTAGAAATATGTTGTATATACCTCACCCTGATTTATTATTGCTACTATCTCTCTGTGCCATAAATTGAATCCCCTCAGTAGTGAAGAATTGATATATGCGAATCCAACCAACTTGCCATAATAAGCTAAGAATAGAACTCTCAGAAACACCATGTTGACGAAACTACTAAAACGATATTTACAATGTATAGTAAATATTACGTTGTCCTTGACTGTATCATATCGAAATACTGGCAATATCTGTGTATCAGACAGTAGCTGTCAATATGACACCTGGTCCATCTGACACCGGCTTATCTTTTATATATCATCTGTGCTCTTGATAAAAGTTGTATCAAATATGACAGAGCAGTTATTTTGGTTTTGGTATTTGCCAAATAGATGCGATAGGATTGAGCTCTAGATCTCTAGACTAAGCATATACAATTAATACGAGTCTGTAGTTAGGAAAGTTACTGATATATGACGTGTTTCTGGTTTCAAATCCAGCTGTGAGCATAAGAATAAATAATAATAATATAAATAAATAATATAAGAGTAATATATAGCATAAGAACAGATAACAATAATATTATATATTCTTATGTCGTGAGCTTTCAATAATATGGTGGTAGGGTAGGGCATTTGTCAAAGACTTGCCTGAACTACCATCCAAGAGAAGATCTGTCTTTAAATGCATATTGCTTACGCTTCGACCACCTTACCACCACGTTATTTTTCACAGCACTAATGCAACGCTGCCTTAAGACATTGCTGTGATATCTCGAGATCATGGGTTTGTTTCTCAGAAGTCCCGGATTCTTAAAGCGGTTCCGCTAGATTGCAATGGAACCGAAACAATATTGAAAATATTATCTAGCAAAATATGGGTGCATTTATCATAGACCTCTGTTTACTCCTTTGTGGATATAAGAGCGTAATGTAATGATATAAACTTATTAAAAGCATTTAATAAAAAAAAACGAATGACTTATATCGGGAACACTTCAGCAGGAAACTGTTTAACTGTCATTTTAATTCACATTATTCATAGCGACAGGCAAGATAGTGTTAATAAATTACAAATGATGCTTAATTAAAAATTTAAATCAAATGCAATTTTAACTTTTACTTTTAATTCTACCCGCGGAATGCCTTTATAAACAATATATTACGAACTATATACAACACTACAACTATATATACAATCACTACTACTTTGTAAACTAAATTAGTCCGGGAGTTATTGAGAGTGATAAGTAACAAATTAAAAACAGCTAACATCCATAACGCATCAATAGAAAGATAACCCCAAGAAATCTTAACCATAAAAACCAGGAGCCGTAAACATTTTCTGTTATTATTAACGAGTAGACACTTATCAGTTAATCTTACACTGTGATACAATAGGTGCTAATCCCCGGCGTGATAGAAATAAAATTTATCTCCACGATGTCGTCATTGTCACCCTGTCTCCCCTCTATGTTTGAAGGATAGCAATAATATTTAGGGTGCACGCCGTGAATTTATCTAAGTTAATTTTAGCGGTTTCGATAACATTTTTTCTGATGCGCTGTATGACATTGATTGTGTATTTTTTTGACCTTGGTAGGTTACTGTGTAAAGGGAATTAGGATTATTTTTCAGATAGTCCATAGTGATGCCACATTGCATTTTTATTACAGATGTGATTATTTTTCCTTTTGCCCATTTGACTAGGTACTTAACAGAACTCAAAAATTTTTGGTTTTCTAGATTGCCCAACGAAACATCAATATTGGCCACGGCTAGGATGCTGCCCAAACATTCCATCGCTCGTATCCCGCTTCAAATTCATTGCAATTTGATGGGACATTTTACGGGCACCTTGCGTATGCCCGCAAAATGTTCTACCGACTAAATATATGAACATACAAATGTAGAGATGCTAAGAATATAAGATATGCGCTTCACTCCATCAAACACTGACATTTGCGGACAGTGACATTTACACACAACAGGTATAAAAGAAATAACGTTTAATTTCCAGACCTTCAGCTTAAAATTGACTCATTGAATTAATTTATCTAAATCTTAAAGTAAGATACTAAAATTAACTGTTTTTGGTCGTACATTCTGACTTAAGGTGACCATGGTTGGATCACCAACGCCAACTTGAGCTTCACCACATGCTGGAAGGACATTTTAAGAAGTATGTCTCAGGGTGATGAGCGCAGTGCGGTTCGTCACTTGTGGTGAAATGCATCTGTTACAGGCAGACAATACCGCTTAATATCAGGTGTTCGCGTTCGTGTTCCATCAAAATTACATTTCAAAAAACTTTGTAGTGCTAAATGAGCCATGTATGCATGTTATTAGTTAGTATAAAATAACAGGTACTTAATTTTGATTTTAAATATTTCATTTTAATATATCAGTGTTTACTTATGAATTATGATTCGTCTTTGTGCAGCTTCTTATTTGTACCAATATTTTTCCGAACAAATTCGCGAAACAGTGCGGGCGTGCAGAGTGGGGCAATATTTCATGTGAGCTGGCCAGAACAATAATAGCCGGTGGAGTCGAAGCCACGGCACGTTCGAACCACAATGTTAACCAGCACCAAAATAGTTTGAACCACCTCGCCCCTCTCTCACTTTCTGCAAAGACACTGTAAAAAGGAAGAGATGTGAAGTTTCATAGGTCAGGCTAAAATGGTTGGTAGTACCATCGCCAGCATCCGTGTAGACAAAATAACGAAATACCCCGAAAGCAACGCGATATAGCACCAGTTATTGGGTTAGGTTAAGTGTTATTTACACCTACGGCAGAGGCGGTGTTGATGCGTCAGATGCCAAGTTTGACGCAGCTAAAATTCTATTTTTAATAAGGACCATGTTTTAACACATTCACACGAAACAGAAAATATAATTTGTTGGTTATTTCTCATTGATGTTAATGTCAATCTCGTGTAGAGAAGTCGTCAACATTTTAGAGCTATTGTTCTAATTAAAGGCAGGAGTCACGAACATTTTATTACTGCTCTACATTCGTGTATTTATCACCAAAACGGCAGCGAAACGAAAAGTGAAAAAATAGTTTAATAAAAACCAAATCCCACCGATTGTCACCGTGTCGAAGTAGCGGTGTCTTTGTCACCGTATAGTCTGTTTTTTTCACGGTGTAATCTTCTGGTTAATCCGTTTTAACGCGTACAGATGTGAACCGTTCTTCGCTGATTCGCGATGGTTCCCAAAGAGATTGCTCTTCTATCGATTTCTTGTGTCAATATTTTTGTTCGTTTTTATAAACACCTTCAATATTTGTTGAATTCTTTGTAGTATTGTTCTTACATGGAAAGACAAAATTTGTTCGTGTCGTATGTATGGTATGTAATTATATAACTCAATATCGGTTTCATTAATTAAACAATAAAAATATTTATGTGCTAACCATTCACATTTTTTTTTATGCCTGATAGGTTAGCCTTTGACCACCATCTCACCTGATGTTAAGTGATGATGTGGTCGAAGATGTTGTTCAGGCTAACCTAGAATTATAACATATATAATATATGTTCTAAACTGAAATGACTGTTGCTGATCATAAGTATAAATACTTATAAAGCAGTTTTAGATATATTAATAGCTTGCTGTATTTTTTGATAATAAATACAAAAGTATATAAATATTCACATAATAGTAAAAAAAAAGAAATCCTTTAGTTTCTTTCGTATTAAAAATATATTTTGTTTATTTTCTTTCGAATTTATTATTGTCCTTATTAGAACTTATTTAGTAGTAGTGTGCTATTGTAACTTTATTCAATTTTGCTATTTGTCACATAACATATATTATCTGCGATTCACATCGTATTATTATACAAGAACATTGCATTCAACGCTATATTACAACAAAATAAACCAAACACACAATTGGAAGCTGTAGCGATTGTTCACCGATCATTTAACAAACGATAGCCCGTTCTTTGTGACAATCAATGGGGTGCTTTTGATATTGGATCAATGAGACATCCACCTACAATACCACCATAAAACAAATCACATTTAGCACCTTGAAAATAAGGATCATTTTCCTGTGTAGCACTAAATAAGTTGCCAAGTTATTGAGTATTTTTTTGCGCAATGATAGCAACAGTTCGTGAATATTTCTACGTGTCAGGAATTAGGCCGTTTTGTCTCCGCTTAATGGTCAAAACGTGACCGTGTAAGGTGATCCTAATTTCTCAATAATTTGTCCCGGATAATGTGACAAAGATGAACGTTGTATTGAGTTCACGGTTTAATTTATGGCGAAAGATATTGACGGCGGCTGCGAAAAGAGCTGGTGACATGTAAGGGATAATCCTTGATAAATTATTGTCACGAGACGCAAAGATCTAATATATTTTACGCATTAAAAACATTCCGACGTCGTTCACAATACTATTTCCCTTATTAGTCATAATTATAGCGCGCTACAATCTTCAATATATAACTATTGATTTAAACATCATCATGGGAAGGAAACCTATAAGGTGGGAACAGAACAATACGTTTGTACATATAACACAAAAAACATGCATTTGTTTTTAATGATTTTATACTTTGGTTGTATATCCTTCCTGATACGTAACCCCTCGAAAATTCTCATTGATAAAATACTGCAACCAGCTCACTGTTAAGACTCTTAATTATTATTTTAAATATCATCGTCAAATATTATCTGTTTTTTTTATACCTGGTAGTCTAGCCTTTGACTACTATATGACTACTTATGGTAAGTGATGATGTGGTCGAAGATATTGTTCAGGCTAACCTAGAATTACTGGCTCTCAAGGATAGCTGCCGGAACACACTGTTAGGTGCTTGTTGACAGATTTTCTACTTGAGGGTGGTAGCTAGCTAGGCGGGAATTCACAAAATGCCCTACCACCATGCAATCTCTATTTATGTTACGTAAGTAACAACTGTCGCTAATAAATAAATCACATCGGAACCACATCGGAAATATCCTCCACGAAACAAGACACTATCTAATCGCATCGGAAAAACAAAAGAAGGTTCAAAGAAAAAACCGGTAAAAGCTTGGAAAAGAAATAAATGTGCGATTTCACGAACAGTTCTGACTCAGTAGATAGGTACCGGAAGCGGTTCTTTTCCTTGCCTTGATAAAGCAGACAAGTACAGGAAACGTTTTTAGTCAGGCGCTGAAATGTTGGATTTATGTAAAAAAACAAGGAACTAAATTTCTTTTTTATCGTAGATAGATCGGTAATCCTTTGAAAGGTAGCGGAATAATATTAATGTTTTCTGAAAACATATCTTGTGTGATTTCAGATTTAGTTTATCAATCAATCAGATCTTATCTTTTGTAGTTCTAATCTTATATGGATTAAACTTTATATAAAAACTAATTAAAGTCTTTGTTAATGTGTTAAAATCTACGATAAGCTTTATGTTTTGCATGTTAGTAGGGCATTTTGCGGATGCCCGCATGGCTAGCTACCACCCAATAAAAAATCTGTCGCCAAGCACATATCGGTGTGCTCCAGCAGCAATCCTTGATAGCTACTAATTCTAGGTTAGTCAAAACAACATCTTCTACCTTTCATCATCACTTTCCATCAGGTGAGATAGTGGTTAAAGGCTAATATAACAAGTATAAAAAAAAACTTATTGAAATTTTATTAGCACCATTATTGTCATTAAAGGAGAAAACGACGCTTTTAGTGGGAAACCGTTTAAGAACAGCAAACTTTTGAAATTTAAATGATTATTGTATATGATATTAAAAATGAGGGAGAGATAAGAACTTCAATACTTAACATTTTGTACTAAACAAATTCTAATATTTACAACAATATTTTCAGAAAATTAGGCAACTCACCGAGAATCCCCAAATGCTTTACTCCACATTCACCGTTTCACTTTAAACACTGAACACCAATATATAGTACTATATAAGTTAAACAACATATATACCGTGGTCCAATTTGGCGCAGGCGTGCGGTTTGGTAAATAACCGCTCACAAATTGTTATCTTGTGAAACGAGCTGTGTGATTCGGGCAACGACGCGTGATCACAGCGAGGGAACACTCTTCAGTTGGCTGTAGAGATGGGATCACGTCATCGATGTTCAATAGATCATTGTTTTGTTCTATTTATACATTTTAGGTCATAGCTGATTTTGGTTCTATTTTATGATAGATTTGGTGAGCTCATAATTGCAAACTTCGCTATACCGATGGCAGTGACTTTATAGGTAGATGCGGAAGACATTATCGTGCTTAATATGGTACCTTAATATGGTAGGGGTCATATCCAGCCAGGCCATATAATATGTATTGTTTCTCCCCTAAGTTCTGTTGCTATAATCATATACCTTTTTCAAAAATATCGATAAAGGCGGACTATGTGTAAAGTAGTAGGTACTTAAACACCTTCCGATGGATTTCTAGTGATCATGGTCAATTAAAATTCAATAAGACGTCGCGTAAATATGCAGTCAATATGTTACGTATACTTTGAATATTTTCCTCTATACTTTTCCAACATAGGAAAATAATCCCAGTCTCTATATTAATTTTCATATAGCATCTGCGCTTCAGTTATAACGGTATATTTTTGTCGTTTATTGCCTTCACTGGGATGACTAAAGAACATTTTTCTCCTATATCTCTAACATTACCAATTATCGATGCGTTTTTACAATATAGCTTCACTAACGCTTTATAAAAGGAGATCTTATAAGCAAGGTGCGTAGAAAAAATCTAAGTACTGTTAATAATTCTTATCTCAATGGAAGAGCGGTAGAGTATAACGGTTTAAAGAGAACTCTACTCTGAATATTATTATCTAACAAAATTAAATAATACATATATTGATGTAATGCTGTTGTAATACGTAAAATAGTTTGTATACACATGATGCTCATATATATCCAAAAAACCTTACCTTGGCATACAATTACAAACATTCGGAGTGGTAGTGTTAACATCGATTTAAATTAAATAAAATCACCACATAGTCACATCACTATTTATGAAATGTAATTTTCCGACGGCAACGACTCTACATTTGTAGCTTTCCCAAGTACACGGGGAAATTGCGATCTCTCCGGGAGCGCAAAATACGAATCTACTCTCAAAACGTTTAAATTGCGACCAACGTTTTTATAATATTTTCACGGTAGAGTCGCTTTGTAGGTTCCTTATGTAGAGGCGGACATTAAAACTGGATGAAAGTTTCTTGCATTCAATGTGTATGTTAGTATACTTAACCAAATAAGTATCAATATTTGCATTTGATTTTAAGAAAAAGATCTCAAACCAATTCAATATTATTATAGCTCATATCTTAACGATTGCGACAGACATAAAGTACAATTATTTGGTAAAGCAATGATAACCAAAATAAGGTAACTTATCGTCAATCAAGAAAACAACAACCTAACCTTTGCACCTATTCATTTCCCAGGCATAAAATAAAACAACGCGCTACAAGAACTTAACAACACTCCTATCAAAATGAGGGTAGACCCACTCAAACCTACAATTTACTACAGACACTTCAAACTCCCTTCCACCAGACATTCGATTGAGTCATAATACCCTATAATAGCCATCATTTTACAAAGATGTGTGCCTTTCCAATAGAGGGTTCCGCTTATTTACCTACCATCTACAAATTACACCTTTTATACGTGATCTATTACTTCCACAAACAAACGATCGAAAATGTTATTTCACAGCTTAATAACTGATAACAATGTATCAAGCAGTCACATAAACAAGGTGCGTAATTCAGCGTAAAATTAAAACACGATCCTCGCTTTATCTCAATGGAAAAAATTACGCGAAAAATATAAAAAGCATCTGGTGTTCAATAAAAATGACGTAACAAGTAAGGTATTAATCAAACGAGAAGGAAACCCTCCTTTACGCGTCACCGACAAGCCTTTACGCAGCATTTGTCCTGTTATTAAAACTTGGGCGGGTGCGTTACGCAAAAAAGATAATTATCTTAGAGCAGGAACCCTCGTCTTAGACAGGGTTGACGCTTCTTCTTTTTGGAATAGAAAATAACACTTTTGAATATTTCGTACACAAAATGTAAAACGGAGCCCTAATAAAGTCATTCCGTCTGTCCGTCCGTACGGCACCTGTCTGTATATAAATCGAATACGTTTAAAAAAATATGTTTAAATATTTTGTGTAGAATGTTGTCACAAATATTCAATTATAATTGTATTTAAACTGTTTTTCACGAGGGCTAGACAGCATTTGTTTTTTGTGCAGAGTATATATATATGTATTTACAATATTTATGTATAAAAATAAAAAGAAAATACGCTACATGCCGTCTAAGTTGTCGGTTTTATATCATTTTATAAAATGATCTACCTTAAAAATCAAACGCACATACTTCCATAATACTAAAAAACCGAATTATATCATTGCTTTTGAATTGCGATCAAAAAGAGAAACATATTTTCAGAAAGAAGAGTTTCACGGGTTTATTTTGGTGCCCTAAATGTATACAGAATGAGTCCTGATTTGCACTTGGTCTTTTTTAATACAAAGATGGGTCTTTTGTCAAGAAAATTTTCCTCAGATCCATTTTGTTGTGACACATTTCAGTTTAATATGATACGACTATATACTAACTACTTACAATAAAAAAATATATTATTAAAAATAAAATACTAAGAATTTACTGCTATATGATAACTATTAACAAAATAAACAAAGACAAATTTTAAAAGTACCTAGTTGTTTTCTATATGTATATCATAAAAAGTCTCAGAGACAAGTTAAAGTAACGAGTATCACCCCTGGCGCACTCACGGGCGATGAGTTGCGCCTTGTTCCCGGCACATGTTCGCCATCAGTCATCGATGAACGCCGGTCAAGGATGCGAAATGGACACTTGTTACAGTGGCACGGGACAACCCTAGTGCTGAAATATGGCTGGGGAGTGTTGATGACGCTTACTGATGACATTACATGTAGACATGATAGTGGGAACAATTTTGACGATGAAATGAAATTTTCTAATTGGATGTACCTAATAAAAATATTTTGAAAAAAAATATTGACATAAAATACGATTATTTACCTGTTACATCGAAGTTACATAAACGTAAAGGTCAAATTCTTACATTGTAACATTTAAGTAGGTACATTACAACAACGGTAACTCAGATTGGCGGTGCATGTCCCAGCCTCAGGAACAGATGAGCGCGAGTTCAAATCCCGTGGCTCAAATTTTCTCTTTCGTTGTGTGTTTCTAAGTAAAATATCAATGTTATATAAGCGTTACTAATATAGATAATCGCCTACATTATCAATCAACCACTTTCTAAATTTAAATAATAAAAACGTGGCGTAAAACCTAGGCAAATTTAAATAGTTCTGATACTTACAATATGCTCATGCCAATACATTTCATAGGCATACATACTATAAAAAATAAATTATCATCCCCATTACAAATCGCATAGGGTGTGACATATTGCCGGACAAGCTGCGACAGTGCTCCAACGGTACATCAGTCTGACAAATACTAATGGCGCCATCTATCCTAAAACCGCAATGTCCGGTGCGAACGAAGTCCGGGAAAAATTGCTAGATGTCTCTGTCAGAGCAATATTCTCGTAAATCAAGTAGTTTAAATACTTATACTATGAACTATTTAATTTATTTATTATAAACATTAATTCCAATATCTTTAATATAACGTATAAACAAAAGTGAATTTGAATTTGTAGTTGTTTGGCTGCCCTTCTTCAACACAAATAACGCACGGTAGTGGTTCCAATCGGTTGCGGTAAAGTTTTCTCTAACCGCAAGCTATAGCCTTATGAAGTTCTACACTGCTTTGCTAGATGTCGCGATCACAAATTCTGTAAGATGTTTGTAAAAATATTTAGCTATGATCTTAATGTTTAAGATAAATTATTATTATTATAATATTTACTGATTTGTGCTACTACATTTCAAGTTTCTTATGTTTTTAATTACTGATTGGTTCCCGAATAAATTGTTTATAATTTTAGTATTATCTTTAGGTACTTAGATGATATCTTTAATATTTATAATAGGTATACTAGCTTTCCGGACGCGGCTCCGTCCGCGAGTATGTCGGTTATCGCGCAAAAACATTAACCTCTTTGTGCGCAGTTGGATAAAAACTATCCTATGTATTTTCCCGGGTCTCAAACTATTTCCATACCAAAATTCATTCAAATTGGTCCTGTAGTTTTGGCGTAAAAGCGTAACAGACAGACAGACAGACAGAGTTACTTTTGCATTTATAATATTAGTACTGATAACGGGACCACTCTCATAAAGTACAGTTGGTTCCAAAAATACCTCATTTATTCCCATTTATATTCAATTTAGAGCGCGCGGCACTGTCAGCAATCAAGGATTTCCTGAGACATCTTCAAATGAATGTCTATTTTGTTTTCATTTCAATTCTCATCACAAGAGTATTTGTCATTTTAAAATTTCATGGCGACATTGTTAGTAGGTAGGTACTTCAGGAATAAGTATATTGTATGTATAACTATTTTATGTAATAACAAAACACCGTTTGTTCTCAGGTCCTGGGTAAAAACGGCGGCCGAGGCTGGCTTGACGGCACCAACGAGAAGACCAACTGGTTGAAGCTAGTACGCTCCACCAACTACTCCCATGATGTCAACGTGCAACATCTACTTCTCAGTGGCCAAGTACGGTCGTTTCTTCTTTTACTCCATGAACCTTAAATCTAAGATTATAAAAAACGCTACCGTAGGGAATACTCATAGTGTAGTGCTTGGCATCTTGTTGTCTTTACAAAAGTTGTTTTGTTATAGAAAACAATACCTGTATTGCTACATATTCACACCAACTGATTTCTTAGAGTAGGGGTCCGTTTCAGAATGTCCTAATAAAGTTTCGGGTTGCTATGCAACACATAAAATAACTGAATGATAAAAATGACAGTTAACATGCAGTGCGTTTCAAGCTTTATCCGATGGAATCGATGACTCAGAAACGCAAAGATAGTGTTTTGTTTAGTAAATATGTTCTGGGTGGTAAAACCGGAACTTACTCGAACATTCTGAAACAGGCCCTAAACGTTTTAAACTTATGAATTATATTAGAATTATATTAGTTAATAATTGGTGAATAGGAGCATGATGCATATCATGGACTGTGTGGCATCGGATTTAATAATTCATATTCGGTGCTGGATGAGCTAGAAGTGGTATAAAAATACTATTCACATTGTCTTTAGTAAGTATTTAAATTAATAAAAGCCCGAGGACGATGTCTTGCTAATAATGATTCTGCTGGACAGATAGTAACGCCACAAATACTTTTTGATTACAAGTTTAAGTAGACAGAATATAAAGCTTCTAAAAGTGCTATTCAATAAGAAATAAAATAAATCGCCTATCCTGCAATGACTTAACTACTATTGTCATTATTTTCAATGGATTTATAGATTATTTTATCCGAACCAATATTTTATTCAATATTTCGGTATCCCCAAGATGCTTCCACAGGTTGGGTAATTTAGAATACCAACCCTCTCGGAAGTCCAGTTGTAGACCTTCTGACAGGTATATATCTTTAGTAAATCAATCAAATGTCTTTTTGCAAAACAATGACTAACAAGTAACGTACAAAATTTCGAATCATTATCATTGCGACCCTCACCACCTTCCTTTGTACTACCCCAATAAAATTTGAATGTGGAACGTTGGGTACTTCCGGTGGCAGAAAATCGGTGTTCCGAACAACTGTGACCCACTTCCGGTCAATGTGAGGGGAGCAAACAGATGCAACGATTAGATTCACGTGTTTGAGCCCCATGTTAACTGCTATTTGATTTTTGCCCTTTTGAGGTTAATAAAACAATGATTTTTGTGAGAAAAATACGTTTAATTTTCAATGTATGTTGGTTATAGTTTGTTTATGAATACAAAATAGGGAATTATTTTCTGTACTTCCAGGGATTGATATTTCTGATGATAGAAAATATAAAGATCAATAAACCGATCTGTACTAAAAGTAGCAATAAGGAAAGGTTTAACGAAATTATTTCAGTTAATTTTTTGAAAATATATTCATAAAGATTAATAAAACAAATATTTAATGAAAATATCATATTAATATTATAGTAATTCACTTTATTTAATGTTTTCCTAAAATATTTTTCATATATTTTTTAATATTAAATATGGATTTCCGCAAAGTAACGCCTGAATTTATTCATTATCTATAAAGACCATTCAAGCATTACTATAAAGATATGTCATAAATTATGAATTACGTATTCAACTGAAATACGTCTACGCAAACGACAGCGTAAAAACCAAAGATAAATAAAGACAAAAAAGCATATTTTTCCAAAGAAAAAGCTTGTCGACCTTCAATGAGCATTGCTGCCTGCAGTATGTATAAAAACTTTCGCTTATGATTTCAATCGTCACTTAACGTAGTCCCCTAGAGCGGTATGTACATCCTTATGATCCTTTTATGCCATATACTTGATAGACTGATGCCAATTCTGTTACTTAAACTATTCGCAAATAATGAAATTGCATAGTTATATTATAATAATCGCGAAAGTAAGTTTGTTATGCAGTAGTAGTAGTCTGCAAAATCTACATTTGTGTCTCAACCTATTAGCTACGATATCAAACAAATTTTGCATTACAGTTTTTTTAAAAGACAAATCAAGGAAGATATCATCCATAATTGTAACCCATAATTATAGTCTGTTATTTCAATATTGGCATGGACGTAGGGATTTTTGGGAATGCTCGACTAGATAGGTACTAGCCTTACGTAGCAAATCTGTCGCCAAGCCCCTAACGGTGTGTTCCAGCAGGTGTCTTATAGATCCAGTTCCTACTTTATAATCACTTACGATAGTGACATTGTAAATCGAATGTAATGTAAAGCTAACTGATCAGTTTAAAAAAAAGTTATACATAATTGAATTCTGATTTGAGCTTATTATCATTATTGAATTGAAAAGCTCATGCCAAATCATGTTGGATTTGGCATGAGCTTTTCAATTCAACTTACTGTTTTGTTAATTTGTGGCATATTTCTTTTTCTACTAATACTGTCACGAATATTAGTTCGTAGCATATAGCGAGGCAGTAAGTATTACGGTAATTACGTGTATTATGCAGACAACATCGAAACTTTTTTTACTTTTTAACTAAATAGTTTCTTCCCCTTCAATTACGAAGGAAACGGAAACAATTTCATAGTTGTCATGAAATTTACACGTCTGCTTTTCTGTTCCAGGTGTGGTATAAGATTGTACGCGACATCCCTTCAGGACAGGAGCTTCTTCTTGGCCCCAGGACACCTCTGCCACTACAAGACGTTACTCCCGCAGTTGCACGTGAAGTTGGTGAGTACTCATAATAACTACGAATAAATATGTAAAGAAGTGTAACTCTCATACAGTTATCGCTTTGGTTTCGGACTCAGCTCACAATGAACAAAACACGCACAAGTCACGCACGCTTCCAAGTTCAAATGAATTTGATCGCGTCAAGGAAATGTTGTTACGCCTCACGGTACACCTTTTAGACCACGCCCGCTTCGCTAAGGTTTGCGTTGTCCTGTTTTTGAACTCGACTTACATTTCTTTACAAATTTATTCATAGCATAATAGTAATTTTATAATATAATATTCTGAGACAGTTTTTGTGAGCTAGTGGAGTTACCTCGGCACATTTTGAATGCATTTCTCTGTTATATTCTGCCACGCACTATATGTTTTCTTCAGTAGAGTATTTTTTGTTTCATAAGTATTTTGAAACAACCTTCTAAAAAAGGATGAAGCTTTTCAAGTCGACACTTATATATACATTGTGTATAATTGTATATCATACAGATATAGGCTTATAGCAAAAACAAAATCAGTTAATTAAATGTAACTCGTCTGATTTGCCCAATAATTTAACTAGCTATAATGCCGTTCAAGCCCATACACAGTAGTATATGCACACTACTGCTTCTAGGTATAGTATCCTGACACTTCGGTGGAAACCACCAAGATGGACTCTTGCTAAGAAAACCCACCACCAAGTAAAAAAAAACTCTTAGATTTATATATTAATAATTCGTTAGTTATCGAATACTGATCGTTATGCCTGCATATTACTACTATTATTATAAAATGTGGTAGAATCACGGTGACGCTTTCAGGCTTGACTGAGGGCCAGAGTGCAGGGTGCAAGGTAATTGGAGTCACCTGCCCTCTGCCCTCCGGTTAGTTCATGCGAGGGTCACGTCCACGCACCTATAAGATTCGGTGTACAGGTGGTGGTTTTGTTTCGCTGTTTTTTGACGCTTTTGTAAGACTTTTATGAAATATACATAGAAGTGAAAATTTTAGATTACAGAACAAGTTACTTCATTTCAATAAAGAAATTTTTGCAATTTTTACTACAAAGGTTTGCTGAAAAAATATAATTTGACCTAAGATCGGGTAACTTCGTCCAAATTTATTCTATGAGCGCTTTTTAGAGAGTGTAATATAAAAGAAACATTACGATAAATTGCTAATATCCTCAACACGTCATCATTTGCAAACAGGTACACGAGGTCAAATGCAAATAAAAAAACACGGTAGTATTATTTTAGTCAGAAGCATATAATCCTTATTGTTAGGGTAGATTTGAAACAAATGTATTTCTAGTTTCTTGACATTTTACGCGTGTTTGTTGACCTGCGAAAATGTATTATAATATTTTGTTACTAGACTTTCCTGACCTGCGGAAATTATTTCTAAATTTTCTTTACTTTACTGCATCTTTAGAATTACCCAAAACGTATAATAGTGTTAGTATATAGGAAAAATACACCCAGAGTTATCATTGAACTATAACATAATTCATTTGTTTCTCGTGTGTTATGAAATATTTGGACCTACGTATATAGGGGAGGCCTATGTTCAACAGTGAACGTCTTCTGACTGATGATGATGATTAATTCTACAACAATTATTACGTAGCTTAGTAGCACACTGTATAAGCTCACAATCAAATGGCGTGGACACACGGGTGGCACGCGTCGTACGATATTTAATTTAGATAAATCGCGGCGTATGCGCCGTGTGGACTGAAAAATCACGCATATGCTTCGTTAAAATAAGGGTGGGTTGACAATTTGACGATCTAATACCGATTACTGGAAGTGACAAAAGAACAAATTTTACCTACCCCCTCTTACTGATAACGTGATATATTTTGAATGTTAAATATAAACATAATATTAACATGAAAAATAAAATATTTTATCATAATTCGCAGTCATATTATACTATAGTGCCCTTCATAATTTTATAGCATGGTAAAATGATTCACAGATGTAGTGATATATTATATAAATTTTTTTAAATATAGACAATCACAACTTGAGATATGTAGCTGTTTAGAGTCATAGGTTTTCACAGTCATAGAAATTAAACAACTTTAAACGGTAGAAACACCGGGATAAAAATAATGATAAATATCAGTTTAAAGTTGTTTAGTAAGTAAGTCCTGAAGATATTTTATATCAAAACGTAGGGTAGTAGAATAGCTGCTATGTCCTTTCTAGTCCCTATAAATCATGATCCAAGGGTCTTCAGAACTTCCTGCAGAGCTTCCGGCGGCGGCGTCGCAGCCGGCACCGCGTGATTTATGCGATTCGAATTGCACTTAATTGGACTGCCTAATAACATTACACGTTCACTTTTGGCTTGAAAAATACGGATAATTATACTATGTAGTTATAGGTTTGTCAAAATGTGTCTGATTTACAAATATCTAAATAAGATACAAAATGTTTAACAAAGTCACGTTTTCTATTTGATGTGTCCTAGGAATTTCATAATTACGACATAATAAAGAATATGGATCTATCAATGAGACGCGTGATCAAAATGCTTTCACCTATTTGAGATACAACGTAGCAATGCTGCCAAACGGGTGGGTACGCTGCCACCTGGGTGCTGGGGAGCATTCGGACAGTGCAATTGCTTATAAGTTGTCTAAATGCTTTCGTTATAGTAGCTGTAGTGTTGTAAATAGTTCGTTAATAGTATTTTGTTAAAATAGTCATACTGCCGGTAAAAAACAAAATGAATAATACATTAATAAATAATTAAGCTAGCAAGTCGCTCCTTTAAGAAACAAGATAACATAACTATTCGTTGTAAAACTACATTAAAAGATGGCGGGTTTCTTGCCATACAAACTACCGTTCCAGGCTAGGGAATGCTTTGGAAAATATATTTTGGAGAAATACACAATTATACCCGAGTACCCAACCTAGAACCAAAACTCTAAAGGAACCAAAATATCATATGTGTTAAGTCTGTAGGAACTTCATATGAATGAGGCAAGGTTGTGCATGTCAAATGAGCCAGCGATAGATCCTTCATCTGTTTTGACAAAAAAACAGTTTCCAAAACAAATTTACAGCTTTACTTTTTCTTTGCCTAAACGCAATTACAAACTTTCATCAACTCACCACCCACATCTTTGTAAATTGAAACCATTTGTGGGCAAACATAATGCGCCATGACATTCCAATATTGCGTATACAATGACTCTTAAATATCCCTAATTAGAATCGATTTGCAGACCCATCAAGTATCGCCCTATTCGATTTATTCGTCGGATACATTGCACAAGAATCGAGATGATTGATGGGTTTTTATTGCGCGATACCTATGGATTCTATAATATTTTTCCAAAAGGATTAATTCCTTTCGAGATACAATGATTCCGATTATTCGATTTCAAAATGACGGCTTTGATCGATCATGCCTCAGACATTTATATATGAGTCGTTTTGCGTACGTTTTTTCTTAATGCGTTTAATCTTATAAAGGCTAGATAAGAGAGATATTATGGTAATGATAATGACATAGATTTATTCAACTTCTGCTAGTCTTGATTATAAAATGTTAATGTTACTGGATCTATTATTTTTAAAGTGAATCAAAAAATGTTACGCCTAAAATTTAGACATTCAATATGCAAATTTTTATTATTGTTATATAAATAACTATCGTTTTTTATTTGCTTCATAAAAGTTACTAATATGATAGAAATTTTCGTTGAGTTTACTTCTGTCTAAAAATACAAAATTAAACTCAACTAAACTATCATAATCCATCTCGCACTATACCTACATAATATACGCTCCAACAATAAAGTTAACCCTTTATTAGCCGAGCATTTTCATGCGTGTGCGTCGCGCCGTAATGAATGACCCGGTTGACATTTGTCATCGCGCAATTGTCAAGCGCAGATTAAAATTGATGACGTTGCTTTGTCCGAAGCGTGCGCGCTATTGTTTGTGGATGTATGTGCCGCCTTATCTTCGTGTGGAGATTATATTTTTGAATTTTGATAAAGAGTTATCAGATTTATTAAAGAGTTATGAAAATGTTATTGCTACTTAAATAAATACCTGATTTTTAACGCATTTCTAAGTTGCCAAAATATTCAACATCTCGAACGCAGACTTTTGTTCGCAGCTGTATATGTAACAGAATGGCAAAAAAACTTTATTATTGTATAAAATAATTGTCTGTCGTTTATATACCTATGTAGAATATGTCATATGGAGTCCGAGTTAGGTATGCACTTTCTCATACCTATATTTAACAACCCGTGTCTAATGGCTGCGTACAAGTAATTTCAAATCTTAAATTTCAGCGCGGTAATGTTGCAACTGTTAATTAAGAATTTAAAGTAATGAATAGATTCAGGCGTTACTTTGCGGAAATCCATATTTAATAATAACAAATACTTTTAAAAGTATCCTAAAAAACATTAAATAATATTTAAATAAAACACTTAAAAAAGCATAAAATTATATATCTAGTGACAATTCCGCCTAATTTTCCTGTTATCTACGTGACGTCATAAACATCACGCAGCCTAACCGGAAGACCTCTTAGTCTCGATCGTGCGCTCGGTAAGTCAAGACCTCCTGAAGATGCTTCGTTTAGAAGCGAAACTAGTCGGGTATTCTTCCGGTTAGGCTGCGTGATGTTTATGACGTCACGTAGATAACAGGAAAATTAGGCGGAATTGTCACTAGATATATAATTTTATGCTTTTTTAAGTGTTTTATTTAAATATTATTTAATGTTTTTTAGGATACTTTTAAAAGTATTTGTTATTATTAAGAATTTAAACATAAAAGGAGCAAATATTTTTGTTTCACTTTACTATCATGTGATATCAATATTACTTTAAAAAAGCTGAGCCGATTATATCCAGTACATATATTTTATTGACCATCCACAAAGGTCCCTCATATACAAAAGTAGGCTTAAGTTAGTAGCATGATGATTGTCTAATTTTCAACACGTCATTTTAATATAAGCCATCATCGCATTGTCACCACTGCGCACCATTACACAATACAGATGCGAACGCAAAATAGAAATGTCAGAAAATTGCAACGAATCCCCAACGCGAGATGATTAATCAAAAAATTAACCAACAACAATAAAATCGCCCCATTTAACCGTTTACAATGCCAGCGTCCCACATAACGTATTTATTTAACAATCAAATAAATATTACCGACGATAAAATTGAAATATTTCAATTTAATAACGCCGCCCCCGTTGAAGGGTTGAATCTGGTTCGCATTTGACTGCTTTTTATGCCCAGATTAGATCGTTCTCCTATCTTGATGTTACGCGAAATTGAATAATTTCTAGCCCACAATAGATCGACTTATCGTGACTCCACATTTTGCTTTAGGATTATTTTTAACTCGATATTTTCTGGTAAATTAATCAGAATAATTAATGTTCTCAATTAAAAAGACGCTTCTTTTATATTATTACTATTGAATAACAAGTATAATAAGTGTAACAACAATAAATATCAGATAATTGTTTGTATACTCACATACCTACATATAATTATCACTGATCCTCTTTCCTAAGGTTTAGGTTCCATGTAATAGGGGTCGAGCCTGTTGCCATCTACCGGGTACATTTTCAGACTCCATGTACTGGATAAGAGTCCTTTGCCAGTAAACCTGACCTGAGTACCTAACTATCTGCGATCTACTACCAGTACCTGACTCGGAAATCAAACCCATTTAAAATTC
Source organism: Plagodis dolabraria (assembly GCA_963854805.1). NCBI lineage: Eukaryota > Metazoa > Arthropoda > Insecta > Lepidoptera > Geometridae > Plagodis > Plagodis dolabraria. The sequence continues at coordinate 12,279,129 of OY978457.1, forward strand.
AGCTAAACTCTATAATATAAATATTTTGAAAGTGTAACATATCCTTTTTTCATAACATAGTAGTACAATCTCATGCTATGAGAGCGAATTTATCAATATATTTATCATTATTGGCATGGTGGTAGGGTATTTTACGAATGCCTGCCTGGCTAGCTACCACCCTCTAGTAGAAAATCTGTCACTAAACACTTAACGGTGTGTTCTGGTAGCTGTACTTGAGTAATTCTAGGTTAGCTTGAACAACATCTTTCACCACATTATCACTTACCATAAGGCGAGATAGTAGTCAAAGGTTAGCATAGCATATCAGCTATTTATGTATTAAAAAAATATATATTTTTATTCATATAAGATTTATAACCCAATAAAATAAATGGTTTATTGTCGGCTGTGAATTATACGTTGGTTAAAAAGTACTTTTTAAACAAAATATATAAAATCCCAAACAAGGGTTTCTACGTAAGAAAATTCAGTCTCTTGGTTGCGATGGTTACAATCATTCTTCTATCACTTAAAATGAGCTTTCATCATACCAAACAGACATATGTACTACAAATTCCAATGGACAATACTGGTCGCAATCGTTCCTTCGGGGCGTAACAGTAACCAGCGCAGACGCACCTGATGCGTTGGACGCTGCAACGCCGCTGGCTACAGATACCAACAGGATGTGAAAGCTTAGATATTGCGTGGAGGTCACATCCTTAGGTCTTTGATCAATTTAGTAAAACGTATAGTAATTATTATGGAATGTATTACTGAAGAGATATTCAGAAGTCAGTCTGATTATATACTAAAACTAGCTCATCCGACAAACGTTGTTCCGCTACATAGGCAAATAAAAAAGTTTAATTTGAAAAATAGTTTACGTCCTATTCTCAGACCTACTGAATATCTACACAAATTTTCATATGAATCAGTCAAGCCGTCTCAAAGGAGTTTTGTTACAAACACTGACACGAGAATTTTATATTTTAGATTTCATAGGAATAGGTCAAGCCGTTTCGGAGGAGTTTTGTTACCAACACTGACACGAGAATTTTATATTTTAGATTTCATAGGAATTGGTCAAGCCGTTTCGGAGGAGTTTTGTTTCGAACACTGTGACACGAGAATTTTATGAATTAGATTTCATAGAATCGGTCAAGTCGTTGCGGAGTGTAACAAACACTGTGACACGAGAGTTTTATATATTAAAAAACCCTGACTACTGAACTGACCAAATTTTAAAAGTGAACGCGATTGATTATTTATAAAATCTGAAAACGAATTTCAAATAAATAATTATATGAAATGAAAATCTCTACAGCTCGTAACTGCAAGTAGTTTTGTAGAAGTACACACATGCAGCAGTATTACCTATAAATAAACCTTAAACAAAGCAATGCGAGAAACAACAGGTGCTGTCGTCAGTAAAAAGGTAGTTAAATTAATAAAGATCGGTAAGTCACCGTCACGGTAAGTGCGCGGGCGCACGCCATTTGGCAGCGCCGTGGGAAAACTTAACGCTCCCGCAGCCCTTAGCCCGCCCTAGGTAAACGTCTAATTGTTTGGGAATTTTAAGACATATGTTATAAATGTATATAAATATTGGTCCAAGGTGGTAAACAGGCGTAAAATATAGCATGGGAACAAGCTCTCAAGGACAGCTGCCAGACCATACCGTTAGGTATTTGGCGACAGATTTTCTACTTGATGGTGGTAGCGTACCCAGGCGGCGATACTACTATGCAAAAACGACTGCCACATAAGACAATAACCGGGACAGACATCTAAACTTAGTCTCTAAAGCACGGAGAAGTCATTGCGGACATCAATCCAATTAACCACAGATTAATAAGCAGTAAACTGTATAACCGTATATATATAAGTAGATCATTTAAGAACCACTAGGCAAACTTCGTTACAACAAAAATTTTAACCAAAAAAAACGACTTCTAATAGGAAATTAATACTCTACCACATAATATGCACTAAAAAGTAAATGAACCTTTACGTATTATTATTAGGGATAAATCAGATACTACTCGTCAGATCTCATTCAAATTTAAATGGGACCACAGGAAAAGCTTTCGTATATAAAAATCGGTTCATCCAGTAAAAAATTATGAGGTCGAATTTGAAGTCGGATCAAATATATCATGTGGCTTAAAAATATTCTATTAGATTTGCTGCATATATTTGTAATAATTTCCAGATGAAAAAATAATTCCAGTCGATTTTTGTATTCCAATACATTAAAACCGTACTTTTTAAGCTCTGTTTGTGATAGTCTACTGGACGACTAGAAATGTTATCACTATCTTAACCGTTTATAAGGAATGACGTGGGCGAAGATGTTGTTCTGAATAATCTTATAATGAGAGCTCAATATGTAGTATTCTAGAACAGTTGCAAAAACTGACTGTTATATGCTGGGTATCAGATTTTCTATTTGAGCGTGATTTATTCCTTACCACCATATGATAAATTTAAAATACCAGTGCTGAATATATTTAACAATATTTTTTTTCATTAAAATAGTCTTATGTATATTCTTATACGTCAGCAGCAGTGCCCAAACAGTACAGCTAACTACACCTAATATTGACACCTGGGGATAGTTTATATCAGTTCAATTTAGTTTCATCGACGATTGATCGTTTGATCTTCAGGCTTTGATATACCTCTAATCTCAGGCTTTCAATTTATAGCCAATCAAATAACTTGACACTTAAACCGCAAACACCCCGTCACGCACTGATGGCCATAGCGTTCATGCAAAGTTGGGTCAAGTGAGTATGTTGTGTGAGCAACCCTCAGGTGGGGTGGGGGTGTAATTGTAGCACCACTATGGCATACGACACGGGACAGTTGAACTACGACCTCCTCTGTGACATCTCAGTGGATCCTGACATACCTGATCTGACCATCTTTTGTTTTTGACGTAGTGAATTTCAAGGTAGGTCTTCCATTGTAGCTAAAGTGCTTTTTAATCTTTATAGTTCTCAATTATTTCTGGTGATTTTTTGTAACAAGATATATTTTGTTTCTTATGAATTTTTCATAATTTTAAATTCCTTGAAAATTTATACGGAATGCTGGGAAAGTCCACTGTGAGTCATTTGAAACTTCTTAAACATTTCCTTAATATATCACGTTCAGGTACCTAAGAAATTATTTACAGTGAATTCAAGTTCTTAAATTCTAATTGCTTATATGTGGCTGCTTAAACTTGATATTTGATTATGCTATTAACTATATTATGCTTTTGTGCATAAATATTTTGGCAAAAACGATTTACCTGATCGAAAAAATTAAGATCTCTAAAGAATCAAATTAAGGTTTTTGTACAGCCCCAATGGTTGAAAGTGAAAATATATATATATATATATGCTCGTAATAATTCGCAACATTTATATTAACATTTAAATTCCTTAACATTCTTGTCCAAAACATTATGTATGGAAACAATTTCTAAATAAGCGCCGCTTTTTCCGAGAATTCCATTTTTAAAGCTTTTATTTCCTAGATGATATCACATCATCTCAGCCTTGCCTTATCACGGATGCTAGACAATGCCCAAGGCGTGGTTGCCTCTCGTGACTAGCATTAATTCTGCAGTGTCAATGGAATAACTCGACACTTCCGACGCCCAGCTCGTGATCTCTTAGGTTTCAATGATATATTTGCATATGTTTGCCTATTGGATAATTGTGGTGGGTAATTATAAGACTTTTCTTTGACATGTAAATTGCAAGGCACTTGCTAAAATGATAGTAGGAAGTATTGATCGTATTACGTACTCGTAACTATTAAATTCTATTTTACTTCCCTTCTTTCGCTTACTGTGTATAAATAAACAAGTATCATGTGTTTTTATTAAACGATATAATAATACTTAATATATCTAATGTTTTTTACATTCTTCATTGATTTTTTTCGACATGGCAATAAATAAAAACTACAACAACTAGAAATAACAAATGTTAAATAGTATGTGTTTATTAGACTATAATTTTAATTCAATGTTTAGGGTAAATGAGATTTTGCTTTGCATACAAATGTTGAAATCAATATTGATTTTTAAAACACAAACGTTATATGCTTTTAATCATTGATAAACAAATCTTTAACGACAATTTCGTAGGTTGAAATCTTAGTTTCTTGTCATTAAAACAATGTGTTAATATCATACATATCTGTTAAGCTAGTTAGTGGGCATAATCCCTGCATATTGAGACATGTAAATCAATAGAAAGTTGCAATCATGTCGAAGACTTTCGCAACGGGACGCATAATTCTGCGTCGGTACTGTATGCTGCATCAATATAAATTAATGCACTATTTCCAGAGTACTCTGCAAAACAATTGTTACATTGAAATGTTAGCAACAAGATTCTCTAACATCTAGCTTTCATTTAACAAGTATACCCTACGTTCATTAAACTTAATGGTGAATAAAAGCTGATTAAAACAACGTCCGTCATGAGATAGAGCTTCCGCTATTGAAGATACAGTTGCTACCGCAATGTTGGCAGTAATGATATTGTTAGTTTGTACGTATAAGTTCTACTCATTACCTTTCAGCTACAACTATACCTACATTATATTAAAATACCTATATAAATGTCTCAAAAAAGTACAACCAGTTTAACCTAGACTCTTGTTTATTGAAACTAAAAAAATTGTCTCTAACAAATATAACTCTTATCCTTACACATATATAAAAAAACTACGAATTGAGAACCTTCTCCTTTTTTGAAGTCTGTTAAAAACTCTATGACGTATTGTAATTGAGCTCCCTTTGCTTACCTCACTATTAAACTTTAACGGAACAAAATAACTCGAACAATCCAAATCGTCCGTAAGGAGACTTACTCCTCCAAATCCTGTGAAGTTTTTCAAACAAGGTAATCTTTTTCAGAGCACAAAACGCACGAGCAGTTCAGCATTAAATCCCTGAGCGACAGCGGAGTGCTATCATTGAACGAGGACGAAGATCGTGAGGACACGGAGCCAAGGTGTTCTTTCTGCGACGCACCGTTTCCTAATATTGATGCGTAAGTACCCATTATTTATTATATTCACCTGTAAACTAGCAATTGTACAAACTAAAAACTATATACAGTAAGAGTGGAAGAAAAGCGAGTGAAATTAATTTATTTTCGTCAGATAATTGCTAAAGATGGTATTTTCAATTAATCAATTATCACCTCTTTATTTTTTCGCAATCGTACAACGTTACTAAAATACTGCGGTATCACAAGGCATTATATACACTTCTATACACACATATAAAAATAACTTCTATTAATGTTTTGAAGCGCTCGTAGCGTAAGTTTGCTTAGCCGTTATTAACCGATCAGCTAAGTTAGACGGACTTTCCGCCGAGGTCACGACTTGCATGGGTGACCGCTAGTGACATTACTTTTAAGCGTGCCTAGGTCCCGGTTGTTGTCTTTGGATGGCAGTCGTTATAACATGGTGGTAGAGCATTTTGTAAATGTCCGCCTGGATAGCTAGAAGAAGATCTATCGCCAAGTACCGAATGGTGTGTTCCGGCAGCTGTCTTTCAGAGCCAGTAATTCAAGGTTAGCCTGAACCACATCACCAATTACCATCAAGTGAGGTAATGGTGGAGATAAAGGCTAGCCTATCAGATATATATTATTTTATAATAATACATTATAATTTTTATTGCATTCTAATAATCTTCATATGCAAGAAAGCATAGTTATTGTTACGTACTTACGCTTATTTATACACACTTCCAAAAACATATATTCAATCAATCGTATGCAGTATTGAAAAGCCCATTCAAGATAGTAGACGCGAGATGCAGAAGTCGATCAATTTCAAACGTCTTCGAAACCATTAGCCTCCCGCCATTAATATTATTTGGTCGGGGAGCGGTCCAGTAAAGATTTATTTAGCGCTAGTGATGTGCCCGATCGATAAGCTGCATATCGATGATTTGTTGTGAGCTGGTGCCTCAGGCACGCGACGCGCTTCGACGTCTGAAAAATGATCTGGAAGCGAGCGTCAATAACCTCTTCACCGTGAACTTTAACAAAAAATAAACTTATAACAAATTGTTAAAACTATATCTTTTAGCATCAAAACAAAATATAGCTCATCAGTTCATCACGAATCAATTTATATCATGAATTTATTATCTTTGTGACAAGCTACAGAAGGCCATGATGGCGTGTGTCATCATATTCTATTGAAGCGGCGTCGGGCTCGTCAATAATGCAGAGATCGAGATTATCGACATGCACCGTTTTGAACGAGTATCCTCGTGGCCATTATCGCGCCATCACTATTGTTTTAAATGTTCACCATTCTAGGGCATCAAAAGATCGATTAGTAATTACATGGGCTGTGGTTGTTTGTTATTTTTATAGCTCTATAATTTACATTTAAATTATTACAATATTTAAAGCACGCTTTACATTACAGCGTAGTTACTAACCTGATTGTTGATTGATGCTTTGGTTGAAACAAAAGGGACGTCTTATCTTTCCACATGAGCAATCGTATTGCTAAGTCATTATTGATCTCACAAATTATATTATCATCGTTGTTCCTAATACTTCGTGCGTATAATGCATCACGTAATTATGAAACACCGTTGTAATCTTTCTTATCTCATCTCTTATTTCCACTCTTACTTTCGTCAGAGCCCTGTCACAATTGGTATGAATCGAATTGGAATCGAATGATCATCTGTCACACCTTAACTCGATATCAGATCGATTGGTAGCAATTGCGAAGTCAAAAAAAAAACAATTCACGAGATCATTCGAGTCGTAGGTATAGTAATTTAAAATGTCAGACTTAGCACTTACATGCTCCATTTATTTCAAAACCAGTAGTAATTGTCTGAAATTATCTAAGTCTAGTTAACACTTAGAACCTGTGATTGTACTTAGCATCGTTGTTAATAAGAACAACAGACACCTAATTTGTTTTGAATTAATTGCGCACAAAAAATATGTTTGGATCGAATCTTGTAGAATATAAATTGGAAGTTATTATTAGCAATACAAGTAGCTTACTTAAAATAATATGAGCAATTTTAACTCGTAAGAATCCTTATGAATTTGATCGCAAAAAATACCATTCAGATTAGTTATCCAAACAACTTTAGACTGTTTAATTTAAGCCTTGATAATATTTAAGATATAAAACATAATTAAGCTTGATCGATATAAAATAATAATGTAGTAAATAATTTTATAGCCCACGATATTACTAATACTATAAATGTACGTACCTACTACGTTAGTAATTTACATAGTAACGAACGCTTCCAATGTCCGTAAACTATATTAATATTATGAGTTTAACCAGAGATTAAATAATGTAGGTATATTAAAATTAGCTTTATTGAACTATTTATTTTAATATTTCAGTAGGCACTCTGATCGAATAGAGAAAGCCCTCTGGAAACTGAGGCGAGGAAGTTAATTCAATGTTACATTAATCCTGAACCTTTTTTGTATGGAGGGAACTGGATTTACGCATACATACCCATGGTGTTCCACCGACGGCTGGTTGTGGGGGCATGGGACCGCTCGTGCATTTAGCCGAATAAAAAATAAAATATTTTTAATTTATATAAATATAATTCTCCTTTAAATATCGATTACATGATCTTGTAACATAAAATTATATTTGCTTTTATAGTACCATCGAATTCTATAATAATAAAAAAATACAGTCGCCACGGCCGGAACTTACATGAAGCTGACCAGTAGAAGCTGTTTTTCGATGATACTCATTTTACAACCTTCACCGCATTTTTACTATGTATAATAATGCAATATTTTACAATACTAACTAAAAATCTAAGCATATGTCAGCCAAAGTGAGGAAATTGAGAAAAAGTAGATTAATGTTATTAGTTCATAAAACAATGCATTAAACGTCATCAAGTAAGCCATACTCACTTTCAATTGTTAACTTACGCAAGAGCCTATTAAACGGTATACGAGTACAATCGGAGTCTGTTCGACGTTTACTTGGATCTCGAAGCGGTGCCGTGGTAATGTAATAGTAAAAATGTCTACGGTTGCTGAAGATCTTGTCTCCGATAGACAATGTTGCAAGTAGCGCCTGCGGCTATGCGTAGTACTAGCTTCGTCGTGCACTTGTCTCCTGGACCAAAATATTTGGTCAATAACGTTTTGGTTTCACACAATTTTTAGCATTGCAATTGCAATGCTGATTGCGTTACAATCCATCGGGGCACTGATCCAAATAAGTGCCAGCATATTGATCAAGAGTAGCGTCAAGTGAGCGCTCTGATAAGTTTTAGAAAATACCATCAGCTCCCGACTTTTAAGGACCTAATTTTTCGACAGCAAACTGTACAAAATTATAACTACTACAGATAGTTGTCCAGACAAACAGTATTCGCTAGTTGGTCAATGAATATAGTGCACGATGACCACTGCGCGTGCGCCGCTTACGCACCGCTAAACAACAACTAACGTTTCTTCGTCTCGGCTGTTATAAAATATTACAAAATTACCTAACGGTTGAGCTAATTAAAAAGCTTGCACAATTAATTTGTTAATCACAATTATGCCAATTCGTTACGTTGATTTATTTGCGACAGTGTAGTTGTAAATTGATTGCTTAAAAATATCGGCCGCAATGATTATGGCTTTAGTTTTATTAGATTAACTTAAGTTTGATCCAGTTTTTAATTAGTTTTTGATTAATTGGATCATCAGACCGCTTTTTGCGGGGTTATGATGCTGGTTCGTAATATCAAATGTTCATGCTTAAATGTTTAAATTATTAACTTTTGTTTAAAGCGAAGAAATGATTTTTTTCTTTCTTATATTATAATATCTAATATAATGAATACTTACTAAGAATTTATAAGATTTAATTTAATAATTTAATTACGTATATTGTAACATAACATTCGGCTAAACCATTAGTGGCGTTAGATTTTGTACTTCACATTAATAAAAAGATATAGCGACGGGTCTGCAATCGTCCGCAAGAGTGAAAAAGCGTCTATATATCTTAAACTATATATTGATACTTTCAATTAAGCTCTCATCCAATATCACAACAAAGTTAGCACTAGTTCTAATGAGTCTTAATAAAACAGCAATGTACTTGAAACAGCTTTGATCGATCTAAAACAAGGATATAGCAGGTGCAACGTTAGAAAACAGCCTGCGGCAGAAAGGGTTGCGTGTGGTGGACCAGTTATGCCAAGGAGAGTCGTAGAGACCGTTTTTGCAAATGATATACGTTTTCCATCAAACGTCGGCATAAGTTACCGACCGCGCTAACGTGATTTGCTGCCTCTAACGAGACTCATACCTTGACGAGAGATATTGATAATATTGACGCGAGAGGCCGCGTCAAATGGGAAGATAAATAGAGAAGTTGTTGACACTAGTTAGAATTTCCATCTAATATTTCAACGTAACACATGCTTTATAATGATTGTGACTAATGTTTTTGCTCATAAAATCGTCTACTAGTATAGAATTTATGGCAAAAATGAAGCTTGGGCATGCATGAGAAACTTTAACACGGTTGAAATATGCACAAGCCAAGTGACTATAAATTGTCTCTGCGTAGGCGATTCTCTATGCATAAAGATGTTATTATTTTTGCCTGTTCCTGTAAGACTTGCTTCTTATTCTAGTTCGTTAGTGTAATCTTCACACTATCCAATAAAGCCATTTGTGGCAATAGCTAGATAAAGTACAATTAGAATATTAAATGAAGTCTGAAAATTTATGCTTGCAATGAAAATGCCACTGCTGTCTTCCAGTTTACTTAGTTAAGCCATTTCATTATACATATTAGCACTTACTTGGAATATTTTGTTGGTTTAAAACCATAAAGTATAAAGTAAACGATCTTTATTTTGTAATATAGGGTAATAATTTCCAGATGAATAGGTAATTTCTGGTTTAGTATAAGAGGCAGACAAGATAAGCTTCGGTGATAATTTAATTTTAAGTTGTAGGTAGGAGTTACGTTAAATGAAATGTCCGGCATTTTATTGTTATGTAGTGTTAGGCAGTCAAGTCGCCCTACCTGATGGTAAGTGTCACGCCTGTCTATTACAGTTGCATTATCACCGTTCTCGTTCTGATTGACACTGCACTGTACTCGTGACTCACCTAAACATAGTAGTGTTTGTACACTACTGTTACGAGGTAGAATATCTGATACTGCCGTGGTTTCGACCAGGACGGGCTCAAGCTGACCTACCACTTGACATAATAAGCAATGTATAATATATTCCGTATGTTATTATAGTACTTACAGAGGGAATGTTCAAGTTGTGTTATGAAAAATATTATAATAGAAAATGCCTACTGTACAGAGTTCTATTCTAGAAGTAGCTCTATACCTCCTAACAAATATATTTATTGATAGCTCTATACCCTTTTTTCTGAATATGGCAATATAATTTTTTAAAAGTATCGTAACCTTCGTCGTACATGCCTAACTTTTTGACTATGACTATTTATATTTTCTTAAAGTATTTATTAAGGAAATTAGCTCAAACATGGTCCTAACGATTACAAGGCAGCCGGCTAGGACTGCGTGACATTTGTCGGATATTTCTCGAACCCGTTCATTATTTATTTTAATTATTTTTTCTAACTCAAAATGGCTTTTAAATTATTTTTTTTTTATACTTATTTAAGTCCATCTTCAGCTCAATGAAATACCCCACGCAGTGTGCTTAACAGTTTTTCTTTTCCCTTCCAGACTAGACCATCATCTGATCCAAACTCACGCGCAGCCCGCCTCAGCGTTCCACTGTGAGCTTTGCAACCGGGCTTACTCTGCCCGAGCTTTGCTGCTACGTCACCGTGCACTTGCTCATACTGACATCAGAAAATATCCTTGCGAGAACTGCCCTAAGGTATGAGAGTTTTATAATTGAAATAAAATTATTTAGTGAAAGTATTTTTCAAGTAGGTTTTTGCTACTAATGTTGCCTCTTAGTAAAAAAAAAGTAATATAACGTTTGAATGGCCATGTCATGAAGAAGAAAGATTAAAAGAACGCCTTTCTTAGTACATCAGGTTTTGCTTAATTAGTTTTTAGGTTAATAGTTATAAAATTTGATTAATTTAAGTAACAACAGCTTTTCGAACAAAAATAAAATAGTTATCACTATTTCATCACCATTCTTAGCTAGTCCGTCAACTTTGTTTGCAATACGCCAGACGCATACATTCAACCATGTCCTGTGCTGTTTACATTCTGGTGTACAGCAAACCAATTTGACGGACAAAACCGGAGCAAGCAATCTCACCGGTTGCGAAACCTGACGTGGTTTCAGGTATTTACCGATCCTTCCAACCTCCAGCGCCACATCCGCGTGCAACACGTGGGTGCCCGCAGTCACGCCTGCCCTGAGTGCGGGAAGACATTCGCTACCTCCAGTGGACTCAAGCAGCACACTCACATCCATTCGAGTGTAAAGCCCTTCCAGTGCAAGGTCTGCTTTAAGGTGAGATTTCATAATTATTAGTATTCTACTCATGATTAACTGTTCCCATTTTGCAAGTTAAATATTGTCAATTTTAACTTATTTTTTTATTGGCTTACAAATACATTTGACAAGATCTTACTGACTTGATTAATAAATTGTGAAGAAGAGTATACTAATAAAACATTTTTTTAAAATGTTTATGAGCAGCGTTTAAATAAAGTGTTTTTCTCTATTCCAGGCATACACCCAGTTCTCAAACTTGTGCCGCCACAAACGCATGCACGTCGCTTGCCGAGCTCTGGTGGAGTGTGGCAAATGTGGCCAATCCTTCACCTCTTACGCTGCTCTTACCAAACATAAGAGGTTCTGTGATACTGCTACTGCAGCCAGCGCCGGTCTGCGAGGCCAAATGCCCCAGGGTCTTCCTCAGCTTTCAGCGCTACCCAACGTTGGAATGAGTAACCCAAACAATATCAACCCGTTCCCGATGTACAGAGGTCATGGACTACATCTTCCATACAACACATTCGCTCATTACCCCGACTTGTTTTCGGCTGCTGCAGCAGCTTGCTCACGAGAGTTCTTGAACCCATTGCTCTTTAATGTACAAGGAGCCCAACTGGCCATGGAACATGATCTTGCCTTGTCAAGCGCTCAACTAAACAAGCAACAGGAAGGACGAATGTCAGTAAAAAGTATCGATAGCTCCACCTCTCTAGATGATCAGAGAAAGTCTAAGGACTTAGAATTTAAATCCAATAAGAGTGATATAACAGATAGAGCTACTCCCAATAAAATCACTAAGATGTCACCGCCATCTATTGAAGAAATTTCTCAACATAGACCATCACCTGCAATGCCTCTTCATACACCTTACAACTTTGGAAGGGATGAACTACAGAGAAAATCTCCTTTCAACTTTTCTTTGAAACTGAACAAGAACGATATCAGACATGAATCAAAATCGGTATCACCTGAGCTACCAAAAGATTTGTCAAAGAATGAAATCGAAGAAGACAATCTTTCAGAGTATTCAGACGCAGAAGAAGATGCCAAGAAGGATCAGAGTGATCAGCCTTTAGACTTGTCTGTAACACGTAAACAGAGCGATAAGGAATCTGAAGCAGATGCAGAAGAACGTTACTTTCGCAACTCAGTTAAATCATACTCACCTCCAGAGAGTCCTGTAGAGAGGAGTAAGACTCCTGAAAACGACACTACAGACGTAGACGTAGAGAACGTAGAACCGAAACGGGAAGATTCCCCACCGCAGTTAGTGTCCCCGCCCCTGGCGTTCCCGATGCCCGTCCACCCTCAGCACAATAACATCATAGACGCAATGTACCGACCACGGTTTACGTCATTTCACTCCGCGGGTTCCATCCTGAACTCTTCGCATTCCCCCTACGTCCCGAGTCCGTTCAATTTTTTATCCCCACTGCTCGGTACCGATGGCCCGGACCGGCAACCGAGCGCATACGCGAAGTTTCGCGAACTGAGCGCCGGGAGCGGAAAGCTTCGCGACCGCTACGCATGCAAGTTCTGCGGGAAGGTGTTCCCTCGCAGCGCAAACCTGACACGCCATCTGCGCACGCACACCGGCGAGCAGCCTTACAAGTGTAAGTATTGCGAGCGCTCCTTCTCCATCTCATCGAACTTGCAGCGGCACGTAAGGAATATACACAACAAGGAGAGACCTTTCAGATGTCCGTTGTGCGACAGGTGCTTTGGCCAGCAGACCAACCTCGACCGGCATTTGAAGAAGCACGAGGCGGAAGGTGGGGACTCGCCAAGCTCTGCCGACACCGAGCGTGAAGACGCGTACTTCGATGATATAAGGTCGTTTATGGGGAAGGTTACGTGTTCTCCAGGTACACGTTCTCCCCCCGCGAGCTCCCCACGTGGGGGTGCGCACCCCCCGCACCCAGCGCACCGGCCCTCGCTCGCAATCTCCACATAGCCACTGGCCGGTTCGGTGTCAACGCTTCCGCCGCCGCCACCACTCTGGACGCCACCCTTCCAGTAGAATAGCCCCCTGTAACAGAACAAGTGGTCCGATTTATTTCGTAACCATGTGCGTGGATGACTTCGGACCGTTTCTTATTGACTTTGTAATTATTTGCATATTTGTGATGAGGTACTATATTATGAGTGCCTGTTACAGCGTGTGCTATCTCCATCTTTGGCGTCGAGCGTTTTTATGTAAATAGATAGTCTGTGGGGACAGCACATAGCAATAATAGAAAGTATTCAGCTTATCTAGCAGGTCTAAGTACGTATGGTAACTTCTCTCTAGCGTTTATCTTGAGGGCAATATTATTATAGTAGTTTAAGTCGTTATATCAAAGATATTTTGTCGGGCTTTCTCATGCCCCACAAACCGGTGTATAACAATTTCACTTTTTTGACAAACTTTGATCGGCTGTGTTTCAAAATCGTTGTACTTTGAAAAATAGACGTTCATGGTAAAACTTAGCAGCTTTGTCACTTTGAATTTCAAGCGATATGCCTGAAAGTAGAAATGTTTTTTCGAGAAAAAAGGCACTGTTATTAATCTTTTTTTTTAAAGGAATGGAGTGTTGCTTGCACTCCTTCAATCTGCAAATCCATATTCGATAATTACACATTAGATAGTAAAATTTAAATAAGTTAATTAAATTAGAATATTTCAAGATAATTTAAAATAAATTGTTCCTAGTTAATATTCACTTTAAACGTATAGGTACATACATATTCAGTGTTTTCATGTAAATAAACAAAAAAACATTTGCACAACCTTTGTTGAACGCTATATTTTTTGGGATTGATTTTATTTCAAATTGTAATGATTGTGTATGAAATGATTATTTGTAAAGAGAATTTATTTTTTTGTCACCAGTGCTATATATTTTACTTAAAAATAAAGCGTTTTTTAAAAGCACCGACCTTTGGTTGCTTTTTTGGAGATCATACTCTATATTATTTATTTGGAAAAAAAAAACAAAATATATTACAATTATTCTTTATAGTCAACTACCAAAGTTTTAAGACAACATAAAAAAATATTCGAGTATGAATGGCATACATTTATAAAAAATGTATATGTATGAATATTAATTGTTATTCGTGGACTTGCGCAAAATAAAGCCAACACCAAATTTAAAGTTCATTAAAAGATATATTAAAATTATTTAGAAAGCTTTCAATTTTTTCAAAGCTAAAATTTTCAATTTTTACTTTTTATGGTAATTGGTTTTGGTTTTATTTTGTGTCGGTTTACTAACGTATGAGGTACCTATGTGTAGGAATCAAAAATATTTGTTAAAATTTGTTATTGAATACGTTGTTGTAAATAGAACTTCGAAAAGAAAACGGAAGGCATATCATGTGTTTTTAGAATTATAACAAAGCTCAAACATTAAGCTATACATTAAAAAATATATTATATTATGATCCAATTAAGTAACACTTAGGGGTTAATTTGGCAAAAATATTTCATTTATTGGCTAGTATTTTGTACAAAGAAAACGCAGAATACAATTTTGTCCATAGCCAAAAAATCTTTAACCAACATATTCCAATAGAATTGACCGTTACTTTAATAGTTAAGTAATCATAAATTCTTAGGTTTCATAAAAAATAATTTTGATTGATGGGGTGCTATCTTTGTTATTAACAATAATATTTTTTGAATAGCATCTCTATCTCTCACAATTTACACGCCAAATCAGCCCTTTATGTAATTCAAGGTAAGTATCGTAACTTTCCAATTTCAATGAACTTTTGCTAGAATATTCGCTCCTGTTAAAACCTAAATATTGTTAAGTAATCGTAGTAAATATATTGTAGTTACATAACTGTAAAATAATGTTTTCCAAGCTTAATTATACTTTTGAATTGTAATTCTTTAAATAAATCTACGTCGTATTTGATATCTATTTGAAGCAATGTATTACTTCTAAAGTAAGATTTGTACTTATCATATCACTCCGGCACGTATTATTTAAGGGTTTCGCGTCACTAAAATACAAACAATATGCCTAACGTTAAGTACACATATTTAATTTGAATTCAAGTTAAAATATTGTAACACATTGAGAAATAAAATCAGTACATCCTCACAATGTCGTTTCTATTAAAATAATCCTAATTATCATAATTTCTTGTAGGGATACCACTAACTCTGTTCTGACTTTTTTTATTGCTGATAGGTAAGCCTTTGACCACAATCTCACCTGATGGAGAGTGATGATGTACTTAGTAGAAAGGTGTTAACAGGCTAACCTAGAACTATGACCTAACAGTGACAGCTGCGATTAGATGGTTCGAATAACACAACCAAGCTTGAAACGCGCTGCATTTTAATTGTCATTTTTATTATTCAGTTGTTTTCTGTGTTGGTTAGCAACCCGAAATTTTATAAGGACATTCTGAAACGGGCCCTAAGAGTAATAAACTAGCGTGTTATGGATACGTCATGAAGAGGAACGCAGTGTCAGATATTATGCCTTAAGCAGTAGCGTGCACACTGCACACACTACTATATGAAGATTGAAGACGAGTTATTCGAATTTACGGCTTGGAGTGATGACCGCAGTACGGTGTTAAGCAAAACGAGGATGGTTTTCCATACAAACGCAATTTCATCATATTTGATATACCTACCAAGTGTTTAAAATAAATGTAATTCATAATTAATTAATTAATCATTTTTACTAACAACAAAATAAACTTACAAAAAATATGTAGAAAAAGAAAAACAAAAGAAAGAAAATACAACAATACGCTACTAACACATTATGAAAATATCTGTGAAATATGAAACACTACTAGTAGATTTTACAATGCATGCATGACCTTTAGCCTATTATAGATATTATGCTAGTTTTTTGTTTTATTATTTATCTATTTTCTAATGTACAAATAAAATTTATTGCTAGTTTTTTGTTTTATTATTTATTTATCTCTAATGTACAAAAAAAAATCCCTATATAAAAAAAAAATCCGAATAATTTTGAAAAAATATTATTTTATGGAGAGCTGGAAAACCAGAAGCACAGATTTTAGGCTCAAGAACATGCATATGAACATGTAGACAACGAAAAAAATAATGAACACGAATTTACATTACATACGTTTGAACACTCGTAGAAAGTGTCTTCGCAGTTTCGTCATAATTTAAATACCAATATTCAAACCACAAACATTATCCGTTTTACCATTTACCATTTAATTATGCTTTACTGAAACATGGCTAAGAGCTGATACAATGTTATTTAATGTTCAGAATTTTAGTGTAGGCAGTGCGTTTAACAGATCATCTGCTTCTGCAGATGATCTGTTGGAAGGAGGAGGGTGTATTATTCTTGTAAAAAATAACTTAAAATTTAAAGAACGCCATGACTTAGTCAGATGTTCTGTTGAACGTGTCTGTGAAGTTGCTTGTGTGGAGGTGGACAGGCATCTTGTGTTGTGTGTATATCGACCACCTACAGATCAAGGTCATGCTCAAAATTTTGCAGAATTTTTATCCACTATGGAAAGTATACTGCAGAAAATCTCTAAATGCAGAAAACCCATATTTGTATGTGGTGATTTTAACTATTCAAAAACTTTTAAGTCTGTTTGTTTGTGTGCTAAATCTCTTTTTATTAGAGAAAAAATTATGCTCAAACAACTTTTATCTCATTTTAATGAGCATAATATATTGAATGAGAATCAGTTTGGTTTTACTAAGAGCAGATCCACTACAGATGCAGGTGTTCAATTGATGTCACATATACTTGAAGCCTGGGAGAGTTCACATGATGCTATTGGCGTATTTTGTGATCTTTCCAAGGCATTCGACTGTGTAGAACACTGCACTCTGATTCGTAAGCTTTCACACTATGGTATTCGTGGAAAAGCTTTGAATCTAATAGAGTCTTATCTGTCAAACAGGCTACAGATGGTTGGAATAAATGGCAGTACTTCTTTCGGGTCTTTGGTAAAAATAGGTGTACCGCAGGGATCAATTTTGGGACCTTTTCTGTTCCTAGCGTATATTAATGATCTGCCTTGCATGGTCAAAGATTTCTGCAATATTGTTTTATTCGCCGATGATACCTCTCTGATTTTTAAAGTAGATAGGAAAGATAGTGAACTCATTCATGTAAATAATGTGTTATCTATGATCTCTGAATGGTTCGCCGCTAATAATCTTCTCTTAAATTCAAAAAAGACCAAATGTTTAAAGATTTCTTTACCAAATGTTCCTTATGTTGAACCAAACATTAAGCTTGGCTTAGATAAACTCTCTATTGACAAAGCGACAGTCTTTCTGGAAATCAAAGTGGACTCAACTTTACAGTGGGATCCACATATACATGATCTAGCCGGAAGACTTAGTTCTGCTGCATATGCAGTTTGTAAGATAAGACAGTTAACAGACGTAGCTACTGCACGGCTAGTTTATTTCGCGTACTTCCACAGTATTATGTCGTATGGTGTATTGCTGTGGGGAGCTGCTGCTGAGATGGAAACAATCTTTATCTTACAAAAGCGTGCAATTCGAGCCATATATGAAATGGATCCTATGGAATCTCTAAGGGATCTTTTTAAAGAAATTGATATATTAACTTTACCGAGTCTGTATATATTTGAAAATATTATGTATGTTCGGAAAAATTTGAGTAAATTTAAATTAAACAGTGACAACCACGATTACAACTCTAGGAACAAATATAAATTAACGGTACCGTGTTTTAGATTAGCAAAGACAAATAAAAGGTCCTTTTTAGGTAATTGTATGCGGTTTTATAATAAAATTCCCGAACATATTACAATGCTCACAGAAGGAAAATTCAAATTACACGTGAAAAACATTTTGATTAAGAAATCCTACTACACAGTTTGTGATTACTTAAACGACAAGAATGCTTGGAAAATTCCACCTCTGCCAAGCCATCACCTGTCTTCTACGTAATTTAAACAAATATTGTAATAATTGTATTATATTGTTTATAACAAATTGTAAACAGACGTTTAAAAGAATGGCCCCGAGTTTCTTGCCCGTTCTTCTCGCAGTGGCTCTATAAATTTTTTTGCTGAACGTGGCAGTACAATGTAGAATATTTCAATATTAAAGTTTGTAATTGACCTTCATAAGAGCGTCGTAGACGCCTAAATTGAATAAATGATTTTGAATTTGAATTGACCACAAAAATAATATAAGACAAGGTTTTAACGCATGTTTAGTTAGACAGTGTCTAAAAGTTAAATAGCGCTTAAACAGGTGTTTTATTTTTCTTACCACAAAACCATGTTTACCACGTGTTTGCCTAAACTTTGCGTGCGATTTTGTAAACACGAATTTTACAGCTATTTAATAATTAAGCTGTTTAATAATAACTAAGCATCAGTAGTCCTTCCATCCTAGATCCTAGAGTACAATGTTCTTAAAGGGAACCCTAAAAAAACCGTCAATATTACCCTTTTACCTATAGACCTCGCAATTGTGACTTGACGCTGGAGATTGTATGCACTAACGAGGCAGTCCCTACTTAGAAAATGACTTCATATCGAGAACTGCGTAAGGTCTTTCGTGCTTGTTTAAGCAATTAGTTATTTAAAAAAGTAATTAAGTGGTTCCATAACTTCGACATTTAACCAGTAAGTGTGAAAGGTCACTAACCAGATCGAGTTTCTAAAGAAAAGTTGGTGAAATGTCAGAAATCAGACCATGAGTAGGTTACAATTAAAGTGACCTTTTAAATTCCTTTCGATAATATTTCAAAATACTCACTTGACTGCTCAAAATTGGGATATTGAGACAACATTGATGATACGTGTTCAAGCTTTTTTACTTATTATTCTTTTCCTCGCTGAAAACACACATTAGTCTAAAAGTCTAAAATATCGTGGTTATTTACATTCCTAAAAGGGGAATCCGCACCGATTATAAAAATATTATATTATTAGTTTGTTTTAAGAAATCATTACGGCTAGGTAAGTATAATGTGATTTTTTTATTTATAGCTGATACACTAACCTTTGACCACTACCTCACCTGATAGTATGTGGTGATGGGATCAAAGATGTTATCCAAATTAACATAAAATTACGTCTCTCAAACACTGGAATACAGCTTTAGATGCTTGACGATAGATTTTCTCCGATAAATCCGACCGTAGGAATGCGGAAATAGGATCATATACAATGAATCATAACAATGGAATATCCATTTTCCATGACATAAGAGTCATTTTAACTATTCTATCAATAGTCAGTTATTTAATGTGCAGTAAAATTTTCAATTTGGGTACCTTCCGTCTAAATGACAACAATTAAGAAACCGAATAAGTCCAATTAATCATAAAAGAGCAGTAAAGGAAGTGAAGCTAACATTTCCACCAGTCGAATCCAACATCCCGTAACTCAATAAAATTTAAAGCTTGGATACTGTTTTCTCTTGGAGGGTGTTAGCTAGTCAGGCGAAGATTAGCAGCTCAAGTTTGTGGTACAGTGCAGACACTGCAGCAGGGTCGACATTGCTTCGGATTTCTGGTTGAGTTTAAACACATAGGTATTATTCAGGATATTATTACAAGGACACTTCCTCACACTTCCAATAGTGCGAGTCTGACCCACATTTTGATGCTTTTTATTATATTGTTTTAAGACATTTTTTTTTTACCGGCGGTATGCCTTTATTAAACAAAATACTATGAACTATATACAACACTACAGCTACTACAATAAAAGCATTTAGACACCTATAAGTCATAGCAGACTCATAGGCAGTCCAAATGCTCCAGCCCACTCCCAGTTGGCAGCGTGCCCAGCATGCTGGCAGCATTGCCCCGTTGAATTGCAATGCTTATTCGTTTAGCCAAATATGTGCCAGCATGTTGATCACGCGTCGCATCGACCAAGCGCTCAGATAGGTTTTGGAAAATACGATGAGCTCCCGGTCCCCACGGACCCAACGTCTCTACACCAAACGGCTCAAATATGTAACCCATACCGAGGTTAGCATATTTGCTATAACAAATGCATTTCGTCATGTGACGAATTGTACTGCGCTCGTCACACTGAGACATACAGGCACATGGGACTTAACAACTGTATCTCTCAGTGTGGCGGGCACGAGTACTTTATTTATTTTAAAGATTATTAAATGTAGCTATGCGTCCTAAGCCCCTTGCGGCAGTTAATGCCTATTTTCAGAAAAGCAAAGCATTTGATTAAAAGACAATTAGCATCACCTCGTGAATCAAGACCATAATCAAACAGTTACATAACTTAATTGGAGCAGCGTTATCAGTGAAAGCAAGGACGCGGCAAGGACGTGATAGGTGGTGCAATTGCTTATTATCGCGAGGCCAGCCTAGGCCCTTCGGTACCCTGTAGGTAATGGAGCTAAGTGGGCGACGGGGTCCTTAGACACGCCTCTTCAGCGAGATAAAGTGCAGCCGATGGATTAAAGAGATAACTTGACGCAAAGGAATCTTTGATAACTACATTCATTAATATTAGTAGATTGTGAACGATCATTCTGGATAAAAACAGTAAACAGACATCGGAAGGATGAGAAGGATCACTTTAGAGAGCACTACAATAAACTACTCGTATTTAGGTATTTGAAGATAAAATTGATTAAAAGGACCTTGTGTGTGAAAACACACAGTATTTGCATGTTGGTAGAGCATTTTGCAAATGCCCACCTCTGACAAACTAAGAAGGAAAGACAGAGTCCGGTACAACATCAAACTGAAACCACCATTTTATGTGTGCGATGGAAGTGTTGCTATAAGAGAGAAAATATAAGTTATTTGTGACATTTATGGCAGATACATTTTTGATGATTTAAATATACAGAATATAATTATGTTCTACTAATTATAATTATATTACAGCAAAATCTGTTAATTAAAGTACAATAATAGTGCACAATCAAAAAATACAAACAAACATATTTTTTGAAGCAGTGATGGCTTAGTGGCATTGACTATGGACTGCCGTGCAGCAGGTCCATGATTCAAATCTCACCGCGGGCTTGAGCTTCACCGCATAGTGGAAGGGCATTTCGGGAATGCCCGCCTGGCTAACGACCCCCCTCAAGTAGAAAATCTGTCGCCAAGCACCTAACGGTGAGTTCCGGCAGCAGTCCTTGAGAGCCAGTAATTATAGGTTAGCCTGAACAACATCATCGACCACATCATCACTTACCATCAGGTGAGATAGTGGTCAAAGGCTAACCTATGATATAAAATTAATATATATAAAATTTCTAGTGTGGCATTACCAGCTTTTTTGTCTTCTGTACACAGTACACACAAATTAGTAGAAAAAATTCTTGCACGATCTTTAGGCTCTTTCGATGTAGCATATCTGGCTGAGGCCAAAAACACATGGAGACTGGCTTGTCCAAATACTGAATTCCCAAAAATGTTGTCATCTCAGAAACAGTGGGATCGGCCCCTATGCGAGCTAACACGGAAAGATCTTTTAAATACGTGTTCTAGCATCACAGATCGTGCTCGTATACTCGCTGTTTCTGTGTGGGAATCCGGTCTTTGGTTACAGGCCATTCCTTCTTACAAAACTGGTAGCCTTATAGATCCATCCGCTTTTCGTCTAGCTATTAGCTTACGCTTGGGTGCAAGGTGTTGTGTTGCACATCACTGCCAGTGTGGTACTGCAGTTGATCAACTCGGTCACCATGGCCTCTCCTGCTCTCGAAGTGCTGGTCGAATTTCCCGCCACGCCAGCCTTAACGATATCATTCGCCGGGCTTTTATCAGCGCCAATGTTCCAGCTATTCTCGAACCGAATGGTCTGATGCGTGACGATGGTAAAAGACCTGACGGCATGACTCTGGTTCCGTGGAAGTTAGGACGGCCCTTAGTGTGGGACGCTACGTGCGTGGACACTTTAGCGCCGTCACATCTTTCTGAAACCAACGTGAGGGCTGGCGCTGCGGCTACTTCGGCGGAGCAACTCAAGCGGCGCAAATATGCTAACCTCGGTATGGGTTACATATTTGAGCCGTTTGGTGTAGAGACGTTGGGTCCGTGGGGACCGGGAGCTCATCGTATTTTCCAAAACCTATCTGAGCGCTTGGTCGATGCGACGCGTGATCAAAATGCTGGCACATATTTGGCTCAACGAATAAGCATTGCAATTCAACGGGGCAATGCTGCCAGCATGCTGGGCACGCTGCCAACTGGGAGTGGGCTGGAGCATTTGGACTGCCTATGAGTCTGCTATGACTTATAGGTGTCTAAATGCTTTTATTGTAGTAGCTGTAGTGTTGTATATAGTTCATAGTATTTTATTTAATAAAGGCATACCGCCGGATTAAAAAAAAAAACCTATGACTTAACAACTATGTCTCAAGTAACGGGCGCAGTGCAATTCCTGACTTGTGACTAAATGCATCTGTTATAGGCAGAGGTTAGTCCGCTTAACATCAGGTGGGCCTTGAGCTGGTTCCGTCTCAATAACATAAAAAAAACAATTATAACGATTATTATCGTATAATTTTTCGCAACTTATTAAAATTATATTTCACATTTTTGAAGACATAAATATACTTACAGCAAAATCTGTTCATAGAAAAATTTACAATAATATTGCACAATCCTTACGATTATTATTTTATATAATGGTATATTTTTTTTTATTTTATTCTTCTTGAATAAAGTACCTCTCAACTTCTTTGTAATTTTTATCAAAAGCTGTTCAGTACTTTTCAAGATATGGAATTTTCTAATTTTAAAATAATGAGGGTTTCAACGACGTTGTACCAACTACTGGGCGGATTTGAACGAAATTCGGTAGGTATCATTATATATCACTCATAATATGTAATAAAGGAATCTGGCATGCTTTATAATGTAAAAACCAGGTGTAACAATAGTAGCGAAGTGTGTTTGAAAATTTAACGAACCTATACCCTGTGAAGTTTTGCGAATATTTTTTTTTGTTTCAAAAATAACGAGTAAATACTATCAAAAGTATTAAAAGTAATTTAAAGAAATTAAACCAACTTTCAAATAATAAAATTCACCTATAAGTTTTACGAAAAACATCAAAACTGGGCATCTACCGAAGTAGGTATGTAAACCAATTAATTTTTAAGGTCTGTAAAGAACTTATTGATAATAGTTTAGGGCCTGATAGCAATCTCAAAAAATTGTTGGTTTACGTACTTACTTAAATAGACGACCAGTTTTTTTTTAAATTATAAAATCCCTTACTATTTATTTCCGCTATAAGATGCAATAGCCTCTTAGATTTCCCTAATAAATATTAGCTTGTTTAATTAAAGTATAACCTTAGTGCTACGAACACCGACTTTTAAAAACTGCAGACTTTTGGAAATAACCTAAAATGTATGTCTGCCAACACTTTTGTTTACATTTTTATTCGAAATTATAACCTAAATTGCGTTGTATAAAATTAAATAAAGTACATTATATTCAATAGTAACGTGTGTTTTAATACTCAAGCCGGTTTTTAATTGATTTATTCCGTTATTTGTGACGTGCGTATCATGAATGAGGACAAAATTGGCAGAATTTGGATACGTTTGTGTGAGTGAGTTGTGTATTACATAAAATTGGCTGAATGTTATGCTTCGCTTTTGATTTTCTCTAGACTCCCTTTTTCTTATTTAATTGCTCTGAGATGCCCACCTGAACCTCAAGTAGAAAAACTTTCATCAAGCAACTAACGGTGCGTTCCGGCAGCTGTCCTTATAACCAGTAATTATAGGTTAGCCTGAACAACATCTTCAACCACATCATCACTTACCATCAGGTGAGATGGTGTTTAAAGGCTAGAATATCACGTATAAAAATATAAATAGTATTTTATGATGAGGTTATTTACATAGGTACCGCCTCTAAACACCCATTTATGATCCCCCACGATTCACCAACCCCCCGACATGTTGAGATCCCATATCACATCACCTCACGCCCACTGGTAATTAATTAAATATGAAATACCACCAAAGTCCACAATAATATAAAAACCTAACTGAACATCTTTTTTACTCATTAAAGTAGGCAACCTCTTTTCTTCCTAATTTGACAGAAAATGAGCGTACACAAAAAAGGGCAACAATCTTCCACACACGAACAGTAAAGAGGCCACAGGTGCCCACATCATATTACCTCAAATTAGGTAAATATGAAATACCATCAAAATACTAAATACCATAAAAACCTAACCGAACATATCTTTTACTCCTTAAAGTAGCAACCTCTTTTCTTCCTAACTTGACAGACAATGAGCGTACACAGGAAGGGCAACAATCTTCCCCACACGACCAGTAAAAGAGGCCACACGTACCAATACGCGGAGACAGTCTCAATAAGGTTTTGTCGCGGCAGCTGGCGACACTATCGCGACATGCAGTCACCTATCGCCTTCGGACTGGAAGAATGGTCACCATGCTGCCCACGTTTGTTCTAAAGCATGGTGTACACCGATATAAAATAGTACACTATTACGAATAAGGTTAAAAAAAACAGTTATATTTTTAAGCTATTGCATAGCTTCTATCACGGGCCTTGAGCGTGGAGACCGAATCCAGAAATTCCGTAACGAAAATAACCTAACACCCCCCACTCCGAACGGCACAGCGGTGATACTATATTTGATCAGCGCCTCTACAGTGCGTAAAAGGAACTAAATTTTGCCAGGAAAAAAGGTTTTGACAACTAACGTGTCGACATTTATAATTGCATAAGTTGATAAAAAATGCTATGTAATAGCTTTACCGCGGCACTCTCCGAGTGCTACATGTCTTTTTTTTTATGGGATTCTGACATAACAAGCCCGAGGTGCATCAGGTGTTAAGCGGTAACCTCTGCCAATACATACATTTTATCATAAGTGATCAACTGCATTGATCCATTTATCCTCAGACATAAAGTATTTAAGTCTCATGTGTCAGTAACTTCTACGGCACCCATACTCTTCTTACCGGAACACAGAAATGCGAACATTACTGCTAGGCGGTAGAAATATTTAATTATACCACCAGGCTTTTGTATGGTGGTAGGGCATTTCTGCAAATACAACGCTCTAGTAGAAAATCTGTCGCCAAACGCTTAACGGTGTGTTCCGGCAGCTGTCCTTGAGAACAAGTTATCGTTGTTAGTTATTGTTTTGAATACATCTTCTCTTAGCATCAGGTGAGATAGTGGTTAAATACTAGTCTATCAGCTATAAATAAAAAGGCACTGCCAGTCTGCCCCGGATGAAATAGTTCACAAAGATTTCTACTGCTACTACAATTTTATGAAAACGGAGAGAACATTATTTATATGTTTCCGTACACGATACCATTTTGCCCCAAACCCTAGCATGTGAAGTGACCTTGTCAAAGCTCATTGAATAGACAAAAACAGAAATATACATATTTCATATCAAAGAGTCTAGAAAGGATTTCTTAGTTTTCCAATTTTGTCACAGGGTTTTTAGTTCATTGACGGAACGATAGAGAGAAATGAAACTTTTAGTATTAGTATTTTTAGTACATATAAAAAATCTGCCTCATAAAATATTTTTCATCAGAAGCATTTGGGGTGTCAACATTGTCTAGACCTGAATTAGTAGAGTACGCATTATTTTTTCTTGATTATTAATATAAAAAAACGGACGAATAAAATCTATAAGTACAGTCTGTATGGTGTCGTACAATATGTAACATAATTTAATCTTGCTCTAACACTTACAACGCCAAATCATGATATTTTTAAGGATATGTTTTCTGTTTCTCTCTTACAATGAAAGTTTGTTTTATTACTGAGGGCTAGACTTCGTCCACTGTTTCACCTGACGGTAAGTATGAGTTCGTACAGTGTTGTTCAGGCTTACCTAGAATAATCGGCGTATAAGGGACAATCCGTTACGTGCTTGGCTATAGATTTTCTTTTTGAGGTTAGTAGCTAGCCAGGCGGGCATTTGCAAAATGTCCTACCACCATGCTATACCGACTGCCATCCTAAGACAACCACCAACGTCATAACGTGCCCTTCCTTGCGCAAGCGGAAGCGCTCAGTAGACTTAGTACGACAACAACCTATTTCGAACGCAAAGTTAATATAAAGAGCGGTTATTGGGTAGCTTGCTAACATTTGGACTCCTTTTTTAACCCTTTAGGGGTGCTCTTTATTATTGTTATTATTCGTTCAAAAAACACATACTTGCATACTTTATAGTACAGTACTAAACAACTAATTTATTTGAACAATTAAATCGTAATGTTTTGACAACGTTGAACCGACTTTCCGTAAACATTGTAATTTAAGCTTTTTCTACACATCAGTTATTTATTTAAGCTTTTAAAAAATATACATTAGTTTCTCCTAAAATCAGTAACATATTCAACCCCTAAAAGTTTAATAAATTTCAAAGGTATGTAACCTTTGCCTTACCACGTAAGTTGCTGCCATTGTGCGTCCTTCCAGCGGCGCCAGTGTCCCGTCGCGCCCCCTATACGAGAAATGTGTCTTATTAGCCGCTCCTTGGAAGTGCCACACGTAACACACTGTTTATGGTATAAATTGGGCGAAAAGATGAAGTGCTGCCCTAATGTCTTGAGGTGTAATCGGTGTATACTTTAATTACACCATATCTGTCTCGTTGTTGATTCTGTTACATAAGTGTCATTTTCATAGCCTATATTGTATAAATTTTGTACCCATATTGTATAAATTATGAAGCGCTACGAGCCTACCTAAATGTTCTAAACCTATCAACTAGGTTGAGCAACGTCCGCTGAGGTAATGAATTAGATGGGTGACCGCCAATGGCAATTAATGCGCCCTACTGAGTCTACTGAGCGCTTCGCAAAGGCCTGCCTGGCTAGCGACCGCCTTCAAGTAGAAAATCTGTCGCCAAGCACTTAACAGTATGTTCCTTGCGAGCCGGTAATTCTAGGTTAATAAATTTACAAATTATAGGAGTACAAAATGTTTTGCCCCGGGCGGGAATTGAACCCGCATCCTTCCGATTTCGCGCCGGATGCTTAGGCCGCTCAGCTACCGTGGGGTCGGCTATGTCGCCGAAATTTCGTGCTCCATTTTGTACTCCAATAATTTGAAAATTTATGATGTTCGCTTAGTACACGGTTGTGCTTGTAATCATAATATTTAGAAATTCTAGGTTAACCTGAACAAAATCGTTGACCGCATCATCACATACCATGAGGCATTTTTGGCTGTTATCTCAACAGCCAAAGGCTGGCATATCAGCATTAAAAAAAGCTATATCCCTTCACTGAGGTGCGGTCGATGTTATAACAGAAAAGCTATCGCTTACAATTATTTTGTCATTTGCATCATCATTGTATGCAAGCTGGCAGAATATTTTTGAAACACATTGAAATTGTTTTAAAATGTTTAATTACAGATTTTATGGCTGGCTGCTGTATAAATGGTGAAGCAGTGATAGCCAAGCGGTAAAAGCTATATGGACTGCCATGCCGCTGATCCATGGTACAATCCCCACCATCAACTAGAGCTTCGCATGGCGGAAGTGTATTTTGCGAATGCTCGCCTGGCTAGCTACCACACTCAAATAGAAACCTGTCGTGAAGGGGGGTTACGTTGATGAGAGAGGTGTTAGTTTAACGGTGGATGCCATGGCTAATAGTTATTTGTATAGTATCTCAGGCTCTCAGTCTCATTCATTAGTGTGATGAAAAACTCTGCACGTAGTATGTTACACACAATTTGCTATAAGAATTCATTCATTCATTGTGTATAAAGGGCGGTAAGAAAGGAATTACGATCAAGGCATTCGAGGTTCGTAATTCCCGTACCGCACGTGAAACATACAATGTTTTTCATCACATTTGCGAGTAAATAATTGTGACATATAGCTTTAATACATAAGTCAGCACAACTATTAATACGAAATACATGAACTCATTTTTAAACGGCCTTTGGCCCACTCCACAGATTATACAAATGTTTCGTTCAGAAACTTTAACTACTTACGTAGCCATGACGGAGTGTAAAAAAATAAAATAATTTCTACGTTATGGTACACAAATCTATTAAAAAATTCTGTTAAGATAACATTTTAAAACAAGTTTTCAATTGCGTGTAAACTCCTTGCTTGAACTTACTTTTACTCCTTGTTAATTTAAAACCTGGGACCGCTAATTAAAATTCACCTAAGTTCCCTGGAGCGTATATGTACTTTCTAGTATATAAAGACTTGTTAAAGTTATTATTATATTGATTTCTTTAGATAAATCCCTCAGTGATTCTGTAAATTTTGTTTATACCTACCACTAAGGTGGCAAACAAGCGTACGGCCCGCCTGATGGTAAGCAGTTACCGTAGCCTATGGGCGCTTGCAACACCAGGGGTATCACTAAACTAAAAACGATTCCCTATATAACACGAATTGCCCACTTTTGCAAGATACAGATGCGTAAATATAGGCTCCATACAAAAATATCTTTAAATTCATAAGTAAAGTTGATGATATATATAACTAATGAGACATATTTCACATACAATGCATCTGCAGGCATTTTAATAACACCCATATCAATATGAATCCATAACACAACATCGCTTGGAACTCTCCAACGCAATGATTATAACACAGAATGAATTTTATACCCTTTTTTATACAAGCACGGTCATTAAGAAGGTAATAAATCTTCTGGCCGTCTGTCCATCTACGTTAAGAAC
This sequence comes from Plagodis dolabraria, assembly GCA_963854805.1. Taxonomy (NCBI): domain Eukaryota; kingdom Metazoa; phylum Arthropoda; class Insecta; order Lepidoptera; family Geometridae; genus Plagodis; species Plagodis dolabraria. Next base: position 12,308,295 of record OY978457.1, read on the forward strand.
TTCATTATGTTTCCGATGACACGAGTTTTTCAATTCTCCTCATGAGAAAAAGACATTGAAATATTTTAATGTAAACGTTGTGACAAAATGAACGAGGTATTGATTCAGTGCTATTGTGATATAATTAACGGAACAAAAAAGTATAACATCAATCGAAAATAAGCCTTATTGTCATAAAAATACAGTCAAATTTGTTCTATAGTATTGTTTGTAATAAGAGCACATTCGGTAGCTTTTATTTGACAGGTCAATTATTTAATACAACCTTTCGAGTATTTATGTTATTGAATTGGATTTTTCTTGGAAAGGTTTCGACATGTATTTAAATGTAAAGCTTGTTGAGATATTTTTTACGCAGAACGAGACCAGTGTAAGTTTGAGGGATTTTAGTTGGCACTACTTTGACGGTACAGTTTACTTGTCACACAACTGATTAATTAAAAAATATAAAACAAAAAGCACCCAAACAATTGAAAAGATAAATATTATAGTCATCATCATCAGCTGGAAGAGGTCCACTGTTGAACAAAGGCCTCCCCAATATTCTTTTCTAGATAATATAGTACCTACTTGTTACAAAATATAGACTCCTCATTATGTTAAATTAACATAATGTAAAAAGATTTTGGGTTTCCATCAAATCTATTTACGTGACAGCAGTTCAAGTAACACGAGTATCCAAAACTGGGCGAAAGTATGTTATGATTTATATAAGTAATAAAATAAGTAAAAAAAAAAATATGACGAAAATAAGAATCAACAAAGTTAATAATAACATTATATTTAAATAAATATTTGAGTTAGGAAAAAATAAACACATCATAATAATACTTAAGACGATCGTCGAACCAAGCCCTCATGATGATGTTCCGTGAAACGAAATGCGTCAAAAATTCTTCCGATTGGGCTACGTGGCGTTTATGCCGTGATTGAAAAGCACGATTATTTGATTGTTACGATTGTTACCTGGCCTGCCATGGACTGACGACATCGTAAAAGTCGCGAGTAGAAAATGAATACAAGTAGCTAATAACCGTGTGTGACATTCCATGGGGGTGCCTTTTTTCAACAGTGACGTCTTTCGGCGGATGATGATGATTGCACTTTAATTGTACTCATTTTGACACAAAACATGTATGGTTTACCGTTTGTTTAGGGAGGACATAGATGCTGGCTACCGCCTGTGCGGTCGTCCAGCTCCACCGGGTTTTGGGCGAGGGCCTGGCCCTACAATAGCCCGGGAGGGAGAAGTGCCGAAGGCACTTCTCCCGAGACGGGCGTAGAAGGCGAAAAGCGCTTTCTACCTCCGTCTCCTGCGGACGCCGAAAACGTGCCGCTACTATAGGAGGGGTTGACAGCGAGCTCAAGGGCACCACTGTGGTTCGGACCTCGGCTTGTCTCGCTGTCGAGAGACATGGGGGGGATCGGAGCAAAATGCCTCTGTGCAACTGCAGTGTTGCACAATTGGGCCCTACTGAATAATACTCTTTGACTATTTGGAGAGCAATTTATCGTGACCTTGTTTTTGCCTCGAGCTCGCCAGCGGGCTCGGTGTTTGATTGTGTGACCTCTAATTACCTCACACCTGGGGATTTTACCTCGACGACTTGCGGATAACGCTAAAGCTGCCAATGTAATGGCTGCGATGGGGTCATCCGGGTCGTCTAATACCTGCCGTGGTCGGCGACGGGGGGGTTTGAAGAATGGGATAGAAGAGGCAGTCGAGTAGTTCGATGCCTGGACAACCAATGGGTTCGGGTGGTGGGGCGCTCGATCAAAGTATCGGCGGGCGCAGTCCTTATTGAACTGCGCTAAAGAGGGAAGGTTTAAGTCGCAATGCAACTCGGTGTTCCGGATATACCACGGGGCGCCGGTTGCATTACGAAGAAAACGGTTTTGGATGACTTGAAGTTTATGAAGGTGGGCCTCACTAGCATGACTAAACACTACTGATGCGTAAGTCATGATGGGGCGGATGCAGGCAGTGTAAAGTGTCTTCTTATTACTAAGAGACATTTTACTCTCTTTGCGAATTAGGGGACCAAGGCGACCCATTACGAAGGCCGCTCTGTTACGGACGGTTGTTATGTGATCGTTAAAGGTGAGATGACGATCAAGGGTGATTCCGAGGTATTTTGTTCTAGGAACCCAGGGAATGGGTTCGTCGAATAAAATAAGCGGTTTCGGGTAAGGGGAACGTGTCTTCTCAGTAAAGCACATAGCTGTGCTTTTGGCTGGGTTGACCGCGATGCGCCATTTTCGGAACCAGTCACCGATCTCGGTGACGGCCCGTTGAATGACGAAATAGGACTGTCTGTTGATATGCCACCCAGTGGTGTAAATGGCGGTATCGTCCGCATATTGGGCTAGGAATACTTTGGGCTGAGAGCGTGGGATGTCACTGGTATACAGTGCAAAGAGAATAGGTGATAGCACGGAGCCCTGAGGGACTCCGGCTCTGACTGGGTGGGGGGAGGAGAGGGTGCCTTCCACGCGATAGCGAAAGCTTCTGGCTTTAAGGAAGTCTTGTAGGATGAGCACAAGCCGTTCTGGCACGCCAAATTGGTATAGCTTGTAGATCAAGCCATTGTGCCAGACTTTGTCAAAAGCTTTCGCTACGTCGAGGAAGACTGCTAGCGTAGTCTGGGGTTTGGGGTACTTATTGAAGCCCTCAATGATGTGCTCCGTGAGGCGGTGCACCTGTTGGACGCATGAGTGTCCGGGTCTGAAGCCAAACTGCTCATCTGGGATAAGGTGGTGTTCCTTAGCATGGGACTGGAGACGGTTTGCAAGTAACCGCTCGTAAAGTTTGCCTAAGGCACTGAGGAGGCTGATGGGGCGGTAGCTGGTGGGGTCAGATGAGCTTTTGCCTGGTTTGTGAATGCCAATGACATTTGCACATTTCCAGGTGTCTGGGAATAAGCAGTGGCTCATAGCAGCATTGAAGATGCTGACTAAGAGATGGATGAGAGGAGGAGAGAGGGTTTTAAGAACCCTGTTGGAGATGCCATCGGCACCGGGGGACTTGCGCGGTCGGAGGGCCTTGATCAGTCTCTCCACCTCAGCGTAAGTCGCTAAGGTGATTGGTGGGAGTTCAGAGGTGACCACAGAGCTTTTACGTTCGACTTCCGCATCCACCGAATCGAGGTGAGCTTGGTCAACGTGATCTACGTTAGGGGAACACTGAGCCTCTAGGCTATCAGCTAGGCACTCAGCTTTGTCTTCGTCAAAGAACGCTGGGACTAGTGGGACTGGTCTGTATAAGGGAGGCATGTCGTTGTGGTTACTTCCTTTCAAACCTCGCGCCAAGTCCCAGTAAGCATGGTGGCTTGGCACGAGGTTTGAAAGTTTATCGCCCCATTGTTGATCACGCAACTCAGACATGCGACTTTGAACCATGCGTTCAAAGTGGCGTTTCTTAGTTTTGTTCTCTTTACTGGGGTAAGAGTCGTAATGTCGGGTCACTGCTTTACTCTCCGTCACCAATCGTCTCACATCCGCTGGAATGACAAGGCGCCGGTCGTCCGGCACTATGACCTCCTTTGCGGATGCACCTACTACGGTGGAGAGGTGATTGGTGAACGAATCGATCGCAAGGGTTACGTCATCTTTTGTCAGGATGTCGTCAGGGATCTTGTCTAGGTCCGGTGAACTGATAGCCTTTAGGGCATCGCCTACTTGCTTCCAGTTCACTATCGTCTTAGTGGGGCGGGGCAGGTCAGTCGTTGGGTCGGGACCTAGTCGCAGTATAATGGGTCGGTGGTCAGAGTGAAGCTCGTGAACCACTTCTATGGAGCGTAACCGGAGTGTTACGCCTCTGAATAGTGCCATGTCAAGCAAGTCAGATCGGTGGTCTTCCATATAAGGGTAGTGAGTGGGCTCAGTGGGCGCAATTATGTCAAAGTTAAGTTCTGCGATTAGGTTTTCAAGTGCAATACCTCTGGGATTGTTGACGTTACAATTCCATAGGATGTGCTTACTGTTGAAGTCGCCAATCAGAATGACGGCGCTTCCTAATGAGAATAGGGCTTCTAAGTCAGCTCGGACGATCGGCTTTTTGCAAGCTTGGTAACAGGATGCTATGACTATAGGTTGATGACCAGTCATAGCTAGGAGGCAACAAGATGCTTCCATATTAACAAGAGTCGGGGTAGGTAGGGGAATGCAGTGCAGGGACCTTTTGTAATAGATAAGAGTGCCTCCCCCACGGGAGTTCACTCTATCATCACGTACCGTTCTGTAATTGGCAAACCTAGGGTTCGCCTTCCCCGGTTTTAGAAAAGTTTCCTGCACGCATATGATATCGATAAGGTGGGTACAACAAAAGTCGTGGACGAGGTCACGTTGTCTGAAGAGGCCGTCAGCGTTAAATGACGCTAACGAAACTGAGTACGGTTTCGTGCGTTCGGTTGTACTACCCATAGTGGTTGTACTGGGGAGGGGCCTGGGGAACGAAGCGCTTAAGGGCGCTAAGTAAATTCGCGTGTTCCAATGTATATTGGATCACGTCCGCTGGGGATTGAGCGAAGTGCATCTTGTGCGCTAGCTCGCGGACTTCGTTGATGTCAATAGACATCGCCAGGTCGCTGACTAGTTTGATGTCCTCTTGAAGAGAGGCATCCATCAGCGGCATGGGTGGGGCTTGTGGCCGAGGAATGGCGCGGGGAGGAGGGGCGCGAACGGAGTTGGCAACGGGTGCCGGGAGCGCGGGGCGAGCCGGGGCCGGTGCGCGGGCAGGGGCCGGGGCGCGGGCGGGAGCGGATGCGGGCGCGCGGGCCGGGGCGCGGGCGGGAGTGATGGTCTTTACCATACTGGGTGGTTTAGACCATGCGTTACGGGCGGGGAGCGGCGCGGGTATTACCTGTGAAGCAGGTATTACCGACAGCTTAGGGCTGACCCGTTGGTAACGGTCATGTGAGGGACGGGTCGGCCTATGCCTTGCCACCCTGTGGTTTATGCGTGGTGCTTTTGGGCAGCCGCGGTAATTCGCGGTATGTCCTTGAGCACCGCATAGAACGCAGCTGGGTGGGTCCGGCGAGTCCCGAGTGCGAGTGCACGCCGCTGTCGCGTGATCGCCTAGGCACTTGACGCACCTAGCGCGAGCGAAACAGAAGCGGGAGGCGTGACCGTACAATTGGCAGTTGTGACACTGCGAGGGACTTCCATTTTTAAATGGGGCTTGTACGTCTAACCCAGAGAAGCCGCAGACCTTTTTTAAATTAAAAATGGCCTTGCCCTCTGGTGTACGGTCTAGTACTACGAGTACTAGGTCATATGGACTGCGGTCCTTCCCGCTGTACATGCGGTGAACCGCATGCACTGGGAAGTCTTGTGCTTTAAGGTCGTCACATACCGCATCGGTATGTATCTCCTTAGGCACACCGCGAATCACAACGCGAAGGACTTTCTCCTCTTCGAGCGCATAAGTGTGAAAACTTATGCTCTCTTTACGGAGGAGCTTTGTTAGCGCTCTGTGGTCGCTACTAGTGGGCACTTGGACTTTAATGCCCTGCTGCGTGGAGCGGGCATTAGTATAATGGATCCCACGATCCGAAACTAAGCGGGACAGCATGTCCCATTTGCTTTTGTCCTGAATGAACAAAGGCGGAGGCGGTTTTTCGCGACGTGCGCTCGCGTCCTGAGGGGACGCGGCGGTTGAAACCGGAGCGGAGGGAGGAGACGCGGGGCGCGGGGTGGGGGTCGGTTTTTTGCCGGAGGCGGGGGCCTTTGCGGGTGCCTTGGCGGGAGGGGCGGAAGTGGCGCAACTAGCGGCTTTGGGCGCGCGCTTGCGTTTGCGATCTACGACGGTGTAACCGTCGTTATCGGAATCAGAGTCCGTGCGTGAGGCGCCGGCCTGATCTACCTCCATGTCCGTTTCGGATTCCGAAACGGTCTCGACAATGGCGAAGGAGGGACGGGTACTCGCTGACCTCCCGATCGGTGAGCGAGAGCGAGACCGTTCACGGGGAGGGGCTGCCACCGTGCGTCTATTGTCGGGCCCGGGAGCGGGCGAAGTAGGACTATCCTCTGAATAGGATCGGGTCAAGGGAGGAACGCTGGCCTCCGGGTTTGAAGTCCCGGAGGGAGCGATGAGAGTGTCCGTGAGGCGGGCATTCTCTTCCTCTTCAAGGAGTTGCATATGTGCAACGTATAGATCGGGGTGGCGGAGGGCGAAGGTCTGAAGGACCTGCACCTCACCGTTAGAGGGACGGGACTGCATCCTGAGGGGAATACTCAGGACGCCCTATCAAGGGTTTGAATTCCCTCACACACCTTGTGAGCTCACTGTGTGAGAGGGAGTGTGTACCTAGGGTGTGCCCTAGTTGTGTACCCTCTCCGAGCTTTTTTCTCGGCGGAGAGGGGTGCTCCTAAGCGCTACTCCGGGGTTGACTAGGGGCGACCCCAAGGCCAGTAATCCCGGAGCCCAGCTTGCTTCGGCTGACCCGTGAAGCGGGAAAGGCCACGGTGCAAGGTTAAACCAAAAGTTCGACAGTGGCCGTTGTCACCGTAGGGTGTCACACTGCGACCGCAGCAAATGGCGGATTTGATCGTTCAGACGGGTTTGGCTGACGCTACCCCACGCCTGAACGACGTCGCTTAACAGCACAAAGTGTGTTGTTACGCGACTGTTACTATTTTGTGTCGGGTAGTGAAGTGGTGAAATGCGCACCGAAAAGTGCGGTCAAAACAAGACCACCAGCCCGATATGATGTGATGTTGTTCGTCCGAAACAAGGGACTTGGGTAGGTGGTAATGCCTGACGTCTTAGAGCGCCTCTGCGCGCCGGCACGGCGAGCTCGTAGCTCACGTTGCACGGCGGTCGGTGGCTGCTCAGCTTCTGCACAGAAAACAAAACTTCGTCAGGACTGCGTATTCCAAGGCACTGGTCTGCAACTAGCGTCGGAACGATGACCCGAGTGAGACGGCAATAGTGCGGGGACTATTGCGGTCTCACTGGGAGATACTGGCGGAGCTGTAGACAGGTGTGCACGGCGTGGCGGCACAGGTCGGAATGAGTGAGTGAGTGATGGTTTACCGTTTTTATACAGTTTATATAATGGTTTCAAAGATATACATTAACGGACTGACGGAGTTGATAAGGAAAAACTGACAGCCAATGCTTTTTTTTTTTTTTCTATCCCTGATAGGTTAGCCTTTGCCATGCTGTAACGACTGCCATCCTAAGACAACAACCGGGACCGACGGCTTAACGTGCCCTCCGAAGCACGGAAGCGCTCAGTAGTAATGTCACCAGCGCCCCATCCAACTCCTGACCGCGGCGGACGTGGCTTAACTTTGCTGATCGATTCAGAATGGCCAAGCAAACTTCGCTACGGGCGCTTAGTAAACATTTATGACAACATCCCCTTTCTTGACAACAGTATCTGTTAAAATAGTACGTGTTTACTAAATGGCTCATTTTGATTTTCCAACAATAGCTTTAGCCTTTCGATCGATCCAACTGGCTAATTGTAAAGCTAATATATAACAATCTATATCTTAACTTAAAACAAGTTTAGATATCTATAGATAATGTATTGATAGTTATGGTTTATTTAATATTACTATTAAAATCATTGCAGTTATGCGATTACGTATTCACATTTGTTACTAACTTAAGTATTTATTTACATTAGATCATCAGAAAATTTTCTTTTGAAGATACCGATACCCTTAATTTATTTAATTCCTTCACGATTCATGCTTTTTTTTTTAAATTGTATGCCTGATAGGTTAGCCTTTGACCACTATCTTACCTGATGGTAAGTGATTATGTGGTCGTAGTTGTTGTCCAGGCGAACCTAGAATTACTGGCTCTCAAGGACAGCTGCCGAAATACACCGTTAGGTGCTTGGCGACAGATTTTCTACTTGAAGGTGGTAGCTAGCCAGGCTGGCATTCGCAAAATGCCCTACCACCATGCTATAACGACTGCCATCCTAAGACAACAACCGGGACCGACGCTTTAACGTGCCCTCCGAAGCACGGAAGCGCTCAGTAGTAATGTCACTAGCGGTCACCCATACAGCTCATGACCGCGGCGGACGTTGCTTAACTTTGCTGATCGGTTCAGAATGGCTAAGCAAACTCCGCTACGAGCGCTTCAAATTACGCTGTTCATTTGTGGAAGTCTAATTTATATGTAAACTTCTAAACTTAGGGTTTTTTAGTACGGAACCCTAACATGTTATATGTATTGTGCTATCATCCTCAAATATTCAGATGTAACAACCAATGGAAAATCTTTCGACAAGTACTCACTGTCCATGACAGTCTATTTTGTATTGATCAGTTTTATTACGGCAGTCTCCACCCACTCGCGCTTAGATAAATCAGAATTGATAATTTTACGAGCAACATCCGTTTTAATTACTCTCTGACCAATCAGTTAGTTATGACGTATGATTGTGTTTTGTATGAGATTGCGGATATGGACTGGGATATCCAATAAGTATAAGGGAAACACATAGGTGAGTCTATCAATGTTAAAAGTTCTTTGAACACTGACTCATGGCTTTGAAAATGAACCTATGGTTTTATTAGTACTGTAACGCTATTGAAATTTACAGTTCCGGCCTCAAGAATATAAAGACTGTTCTACCTCCTCTTTTTGGTATTAAATGGCGTGACGAAGGAGTCGCGCGTCTGATCCGAAGAGTTACGGCTGTCCATTACTGTTGCAGTATCACCATCCTTGTTCTGCTTGACACTACACTGCCTCTACGAGCCTGAAATGCTGAAGAGTCTTACCACCTGGTAATATAACCATGTTGGATTTCTAAAGGTGATTAAATGAAAGAATCTGCTTAATATGCATGCCACTTTACAGACCCAAGTGAGTAAGGTGTTCCGTCTAGGATCACCTTACCTTACACTTAATGCTGACAATAAAAAAACTTATTTCGTCCTTTGTATATTCCCTGTGATTTGCCGGGCTAGAATTACCCCCTCCCCTATATCCTTTGTTATAGACGTATGGGGCGACGAAGGGAACGATACCAGAAGGTATGCAGCAGAGGCTTCTGAAGCAATGTCATTTCATACTGTGATCCCCAAGACGCTTTCCCAACGTGAGCATTATAGTAAACCCTCCTAATGGGAGAGGTCTCTGTTTATTGGTGAACGTAAGGGCTGTTGATGTGTAATTTGATATAGTAAAACAAAACATCATGTGCCAACCCAAAATATGTGGGATAATAATAAGAAGATGAAGATCAGTTTTATGGATCGCTGCTCGTATATCTAGAATATCACCATTAACTGACATGATGAAAGAAGATTTCGTTTTATTTCTAAAATATGTAAATAGCATTCATAGTTGTTTTTAATTGCCTGTCACTAACTACCCAATTGAAACCACCCGCAGCATGAAGAAATATAATAAAGTATGTATTTTATGAAAACGGTTGATAGGTGAAAGAGAAAAATTTTAACAAAAAATGGAACCGACTTCAACACTCAAAAGTGTGAAATAACTTGTTGAAGTCGGTACCATGATGGTTCAAAAGTACCTATTATCACAATATTGTGGGCATGGTACCGACTTCGACAAGTTATTTCACACTTTTGGGTGTTGAAGTCGGTTCCATTTTTTGTTAAAATTTTTTTCAATCTTTTTAGTGTAACTCAAAAACGGCTTGACCGATTTTGATGAAATTTAAAATGGGACCAAACGACAAACATCAGCTTTCAAACAAAAAAAGAATTTTCAAAATCGGTTCACCCAGTCAAGAGATCTGAGGTAACAAACATAAAAAAAAATAAAAAAATACAGACGAATTGAGAACCTCCTCCTTTTTTGGAAGTCGGTTAAAAAGAAGCATATGGATTATTTTTTCCGAAATAACATCGCATTCTTCTTTCGTATAAGAAAGAAAGACTAGGAAATATTACGATTATTTAAAAAATATTGTTTACGATATCATAAAATACAAGTTTCATTTTCTTTTTTTTTTAATTTCGTGTAGGTTCGATTCCTGTTTGAGGAAATTATATTTAAAAAAAAAAGAATCTTACATATTTTTAAAAATGAAATCATGTTCCTTGTCGAATCTTCAATATTTAAAGTACTTCCCGTCCGTGTGGCATAGCCGTGTGATAAAAGCCTTATATACCAGATTAGAAGCCAAAATACACCAACAGACGTCATAAAATAACGGTTGGTTGGTGATTTACCTTTGCGACATCACTGCTTTATAAAGCAAAGCTGCTTTCGCCAATTGTATATACTCCATGGGGTGCCCGGCTAGAATTGCGCTGTAGGATTGGTAGGCGTCGATTAAAGGAAAAATACCAGAAAGTGGACAGCGCTTTTTGAAGAGCTTCCACCTTACACTGCAATCCCTATAACACCCGAGAAGCACGGGGACTATCTCTAATAGTGACGGTATCATAGGTTAATATGCTTTGAACCATGCATCTCGTTTTGTGCTGCTTACGATTGATATTACAAAAATGCATCCAAACTGACGTCTAATTGCAATAAGCTGCCAACTGAGGGTAATATTATTAATAAATAACTAGTTTATGGTGCTATAAGGATACCTCCGCAGTTCCATCAATTGATTGCAATGACAATTTGATGGTCAGTTGCATGCATGAAGTGCCCTTTTAATGATTCCAAACAGGGTTCTACTATGAATGATGACTTATAAATTTGTTTGGCTACTACAATTTCCTCAATCATAAAGTGATATGTCAACTTATATGTCATTGAAAATCTATACTTGTATTGCTATGAAAGCATAGAATGTGATATCTATAAGAATGTTTTATTTTGCTGTAAATAGAAGTACATAAGTATGAAATTGTTAAATTTTTCTGTACCTATACTTGACTAGCCTTGTCTGTGCTTTGATGATTTTTATAAATGTGTAGTTATTTGTTCAGTTTTAATAAACTTTTCCATTTCTGAATTTTAGAATGTTTTTTGAAGAACTATCGCCTGCGATGGAGCTTTTTTATGAACTTATTATTACTTATAGGTCTGAAAGACTGATGCCGGAACATACTGTTGCTTGGTGCTTGGCAACAGATTTTCTACATGAGGGTGGTAGCTAGGCTAGGCGAGCATTCGCAGATTGAACAATAAACGTTCGGCACGGTATTTCTTATGGACTATTATACACATCTATCATTGCTTCAAAATTATTCCAATAAAAACACCTCGAAAGGGAATCGAATTCTGAATATCCCAGTACGTAACGGGTATTTTTTTTAAATTTATCCTTTCCTATTGGGCAACAAAAACGAAAAGGAAAATAATATTTCTTCCGATAAGTAGCTATTTATTCCCAATGTATTCCCACAACTAAATTCTACATATAATACGTAACTATTGTTTTATTTTTCAATAATTATTTGCCAGTCTTATAACCGGATATAAAATAACTAATTAAAATTCGTTCTCACGCATTAAGGTTAAGTAAAACATTGAGCACATGAGGTGTATTAAATCATAACTACCTTTGACAGGTCGGTGATGGATTGTGCCCTACTGATGATTATTATCTTAATATCGTATCACTTCATGTGTGTATTGAACACAACAGAGATATAATACAAGTATATTATATCCGTAAAATGACCTCCGTAACAATAAAGGAAATAACCTCAAAGGAGTACAACGTAAGTTGAACTATAGTTGTCGCTCCATACCCGTACCATGGTTGAAGAACGATAGCAAAAATTAGAGTATGAGTCATAATGTCATGTTAGCTCAGTCGGTCAGAGGCTATAGGGGTGGATGGACGCGGGTTCAAATCCCGCACATGACTATAATTGTTTCTCTCGTAAATTTGTAATTTTGTAAACTCAAAGGACATTTCGCTTAAAAGTATATAAAAGTATACATTTATATCTGGTCGTTTTAGTCAAGTGGCAGAAAGCGTTGCTTTGAAATCTCGAGGCTTATGGCTTATCCCCGGAAATTACGGTTTTTTCTGCCAAAGAAATTTTCAGAAGTTGTTTGGTGGTTACTTGTGAAGGCAGTGCCTGAGCCCAGACAATGGAATTAAACATAATATACTACCCACACTTTCGGGGATATAAATAATTTATAACATGTATTAATTTCTTTTAGACACTTTTAGTTAAGATTGGGCAACTAAAGGTTCTCAGTTATACATATTGGAAGATCCTGAATGTAAATTTTGTATTCTTGGATACACCATATTTCATTACCTTTGTTGTCTTAACCATGGTCGCTAGAGGAGTTCTTCGCAATAGATCGCAATAGAAGCATATTAATTGCTATACTATTAGCTTATTACTGATTAAGCTGTATGTAGTAGCATCTTTCAATGAGAGTGTTTTATTTCTTTAGATACTTTTGTATTGTCCTTTCAAATTGTGGATGCGTTATCGTTGTAATATACGATACAAGTTTTCTGAATCCACCATATGTTACGTTCATTATATATTATTAATCTGATATAATCCAGCATAATAATTATAACACGTCGTGCCGAACAGTGGATACACGAAACATCTTTTGCTCACTCAATAAAGCAATTAAGTTGCCTTCCTCATAGATCCAACACGAAGATAGAAAACACGAAATAATTGAATCAAGGAAACATAACTAAACTGTGCCATTACAAATCAACATTGTCGCGGAAGTGTATCGGGTCCAAATCGAGTCGTAGTCGATAGTGTATCGATGTTGTATCGATATAGTTCGATAGCACGCACATCACTGGGTGGGCGCGGCGCAGTGCAGTGTCGCAAGATCGGCACGCGAGCGGGTGTGGTACAAAGCATCAACTCACAGCTAATTTTTTCAATAACTTTCTCACTAAATAAATTCTTGAGACAAAGTATTTTGTTAAGGTAATCACTACAAAGGTTAAGATGTAACTTCGTATTGGATACAAAAAACTGTGTGTGATTTTGTAAGTGTAGGTTACAATTACATTATAGTTAATTTTATATTCTGTTGTTATTTTAAATAAATGAAACATAGATTTGGCATCGTATAATGAATACACATTGTAACGTTTGTTGGTTACTGTTAAAGATACTGTCATAACCGACAAAGTGTTAACCTCCTAGAAGTTTCTGATCTTCTAAACCAAATGACCAACTAGCTAAACACTATTGGAAAATCTAGAAATTACATGCAGGCAAGAAAAAATCCAGAATTTGGCGCTTAATATATAAATGCAAATAGTTATAAAATAAGAATTCAATATGTTATGAAAAAAACGTATTCAAATTTTGCAATTCAAAGGGGCAATGCTGCCAGCATGCTGGGCACGCTGCCAACTGGGAGTGGGCTGGAGCATTTGGACTGAGCTGGAGCATTTGGTTTCTATGAGTCTGCTATGACTTATAGGTTGTCTAAATGCTTTTATTGTAGTAGCTGTAGTGTTGTATATAGTTCATAGTATTTTGTTTAATAAAGGCATACCGCCGGTAAAAAGAAAACGTATTTGTATTTACCTTCAATAATAAGTCCAAAAAGTTTGCACATAAAATCAATACAATATCTCTTTAACAATTAAAGTCACCTTGTATTTGAATTATACATATTTCCATAAATTGCTTTTGCCAAGCGTTATGAGTAGGCTCACCATTATTATGAAGAGCCAAACTGGGACACAGAACTAAAAATTAGCTAATTATGGCCTATTTTGCTTTGTGAATATTTTTTTATGCCTGATAGGCTAGCCTTTGACCACTATCTCACCTGGTAATTGATGATGTGGTCGAAGATGTTGTTCAGGCTAACCTAGAATTATTTTATTTATTGAGTCGTTAATATAAACTATTGAGAACAAAGCACATCTTCATTTTATTAAAAGAAAACGGATTAAAGTATATATACTATCTACACTAAAGTAACTAAGTAAATGGCAACATTGATCCAGTGTTATTATTCACGCACGCTTGTTTTCACTGGAGTACGCTTCCTTAAAAATGTATTTATCATGTTTAATTTTGTCATAAAACGTCCGACGCGCAGCTTCTCTCGCTCCAGTAAACTGGTTTGACGGGGACGCTGATGCAAACCGGCCGGGACGCTGGGATAACGTGTTAAAACCGGGATCAATATGGTCAAGCCAGGATGTATGGCAACCCTAGTTATGAGTTCAGTTTAGTAACTAGGACTAGTGTCGACGATGATACAACCAATGAATTGTGATCCGATGGGAAGGTACTAATTGATGTTTTGGATCATATGTGAATGTTTTCGGAAAAATGATTACGGATTTGTCTAACTGGGTGCTACCCAATTATTTTAGTATGTAATTTATAAATAATACCGATCATTATTATTTTAATAGAACATATTTCCATCTCAAATCTAATTAGAATGAATAGATTTCGAATTTTTACTGTTTTGCGTAATAAACAATTTTTTTTATTTTTTTTATTTATCGTCATAGAACCAACAACACATTATAATTTTACTGCCAATGCTGTCATTCTATGATAATAAATAAAAAATAGTTCATAATGCAAGCCAGCAAAAATTCGAAATCTATTAGAATGTGAGAATTTCAAAGTACTAGTAAGGACTGAAAGTGTTCTTACTAGTACTTTTAAATTCTCATAAGACATACCGCAATGAAAGTGCACGTCTAACAAGGTGAGCTAATACGGTTCATGACGTGTTCTGCTCGTAATTTTATTTGTAACATAATAATAACTTATTTATAAATAGACTGGTTGTACAAATACAATGGGTAAACGAAACCAAATCAAAATGGCTTCTTAAGTCGAAAAGTTAAAAAAGGTGTCAAACAGATTTTAGCCCTTATAGCTCCATTACAAATTTTCTACACTGGGGCTTTTTTAAGATGTAAAAACCAAAATCAAAGTATATATTGTATTTTACACATATTTCAAACCCTATTGGGGTGAAAAGGGGGTGCAACTTATAAAAACTTGTACGATAACCACGGTTACTTGGTGAATAACTCTGCCTAGCTAAATCTCTACCGTTGTATATAGACTTTTATTTATTTATATATAGTTGAAAGGCTAGCCTTTGACCATTATCTCACTGATGGTAAGTGACAATGTGGTTAAAGATATTGTTCAGACTAACCTAGATTTACTGGCTCCCAAGCAGCCAGAACACAGCCGGATCACACCGTTACGTGCTTGGCGACAGATTTTATACTTGAAGCAAGTCAATGTAAATGCCTAAGAATTTTTAGTTGCTTGTAACGTATTTTTATTATGTTACGTACACCATACATGTAACAGTTATAATAAGTAGTGTATTCAGAAATTTTACCTTGGAAGTAAGGACACACAGACGCTCACGGGATTTATCACATTAACCCTCATGGCATCGTAGATGGCATGGAAATTCTTTCACTTTAATTTTTAAAAATAAAAATTAAAACACGACTTTTATGTGATGAACGTCGCGTTGTTTGTTATTGGATCAAATATCTAGATATGAAATCATCTCGTTTTAATTTTTTGCACTACGAAGCGCGCATTGTGGGCTGCTGTGCTTTTTTCTTCCAAATCCATCGAGTGGGATATCACAATGAAGGACTTTTAAAAACGATTTCATAATTTAATAACTTGCGGTTTTAATTTCAATGGAACAATAAAACGTTTAAGGAAAATATATCATTTGCAGTCTGATTTTTTACTGTTTTATTTATTTATACGTGTTATCTTTATAAAATCTAACGAATTTTTTAAGTTCAATCAATTTACAATTAACAGCAAAGTTCAATAAAGAATCTATTTTGCTCTTTTGATACGGATCTCTAAAAGCTACGTAACTTGTTTCAGAAGTATACCTTCCCAGAAATGTCCATACTTAAACTTTACTGTACTGCGTTAACAGCTACATTGTTGCAAAAAGGAGGCCCAGTTATGTAGTTCTACATTATGTTAGGTCCATTGGTTAGTCGATAGGCGAGTCCGGAGGTCAAAGTGGTTTGGCGTAAATCTATCAAAATGCAGACTGGATCAGATTGGATTATTTTATTTTAGTAGCACTTAAAGGGCGCTATATACTGGTGGTAGGTCATTAAGAAAATGTCCGCCTAGCTACCTATCATTCTTCAACTGGAAACTTTGTCGCCAAGACAGTGTCAAGTCGCTAACAGTGTGTTCCGGTAGCTTTCCTTGATAGCCAGTATATCTAGGATAGCCAGAACAACATCTTTGACCACATCTTCAGTTACCATCAGGTAAGATAGTGGTCAAAGGTAGCCTATTAGCAGGAAAAATAACTTCGGGATGTTAAACATCCTCAGAAATGGTCTTGGTGGTAGTACACCTTCTACCTTTAGGTCAATGAGGGAGTTGAGATGGTAAAAAGCCTGAGATGCGGCTAATGAGGAGCAAAATCTTGAAGCAATGATAGCTGAGCTGTAATACCTGCCAAGCTGCAAGTCTAAGGTTCGATCCTCACCGCCGCGCGCCGGCTAGAGCTTCACCGCATGGTAGAGGGGTATTTTAGTAATGCTCACCTGGATAGCTTTCACGTTCAAGTAGAAAATCTGTCGCCAAGCACCTAACAGTGTGTTCCGGGAGCAGTCCTTGAGAGCAGGTGCACGAGATTTAACAAATATATGTTTTAGCTCAGGGTGACGGGCGCAGTGCTCTTCTTCACTTGTGACGAAATGCGTTTATAATAGGCAAATGTTTCCGTTTAACATCAGGTGGGCTAATTAGGCGCATTCATTAGTCTACTATTGCAGGTGTAAAATATGTAAGGAGGATATGAAAAGTCCTTACATTGATTAGTACTATTTTAAAGAATATTGGCTAAGTCCATGGGGTCGCTCACCTACCCGCTGGTCCGACCAAATTAAGGCCATAACGGGACTTACCCTGCCTACCACCCTGAGACAAGCCGAGGACAGAATGGTGTGGAAGCAGCTGGTAAACGTCTCCGTTGAGACATTTCAAGGGCACGACCTTCAGACTTGAAGAATACGACGAAGAAGAAAGAACATTGATGAATGCTAAGCGAAATCAGTACTAATATTATAAATGCGAAAGTAACTCTGTCTGTCTGTCTGTCTGTCTGTCTGTCTGTCTGTCTGTTACGCTTTCACGCCAAAACTACTGGACCGATTAGAATGAAATTTGGTATGGAGATAGTTTGAGACCCGGGAAAAAACATAGGATAGTTTTTATCCGACTGCGCAAAAAGAGGTTAATGTTTTCGCGCGATAACCGACATACGCGCGGGCGGAGCCGCGCCCGGAAAGCTAGTAAATAATAAATGCTATTCGGTGCCATATTTTTTTTCACAGGACGTTGAACCTTTATTAACAAATCACTATTATATAACACTACACAAACTATACACTATAACTGATACTAAAACGAAAGCTCTTAGGTTACTTAAACACAGGCCTATATGCAGTCGAAATTATATGTTGATATTGACACAACATGTTTGCAGCGTGCCCGGATGGATTTCAATACTTATTCCTTGAACCAAGTGTTCAATTTTCGTCAAGATTACTTCACGCATCACACCTACCAACGCTCTGATAAGTTTCGGAAATAAGAATGTGCTCCCAGCCCCCAGGGACCCGATGTCTCTACACCAAACGGCTCAATATGTAACCTGTACCGATATTAGCATAATTATTATTAATGGATAGATTCAGGCGTTACTTTGCGGAAATCCATATTTAATAATAACAAATACTTTTAAAAGTATCCTAAAAAATATTAAATAATATTTAAATAAAACACTTAAAAAAGCATAAAATTATATATGTGCGCTCGGTAAGTCAAGACCTCCTGAAGATGCTTCGTTTAGAAGCGAAACTAGTCGGGTATTCTTCCGGTTAGGCTGCGTGATGTTTGTGACGTCACGTAGATAACAGGAAAATTAGGCGGAATTGTCACTAGATATATAATTTTATGCTTTTTTAAGTGTTTTATTTAAATATTATTTAATATTTTTTAGGATACTTTTAAAAGTATTTGTTATTATTAATTATTATTAATTTATGCATATTATAGCTACTGGAATATTCGTGTTAGACTGCAGGAATCGTTAATAAGCGAAAGTGACGTACTCAAAGTTACCACGTACGAGTATCACAACCATTTTAACCTCCACCAGACACCCATTCTATCAAGATAACGTCTATCATTTTATGTCAATGCATCATAAAATAAGTTTTATTATTTCGTTTCCATGCTGAGTCAACTAAGGACCTCGGATTTTGAAAGCGATCAAATTGAATTGTATAACGCGGTTGAATAAAGAAACGAATTGATACGAAAATTACGTCTCACTCCCACACTACAGATTACATGAGTGTGAGTGAGAGGTTTAGCGACGCCTTTTTTGCTTCAATATTATTATACCTCATTACTCACATACAATTAAAGTTTATCTTAAAATCACTAATTAATACTAATAAGTCTATATTAAACAACTAATTTAACTCTATAAAAAGTACCTATTTAATTGCCACACAGCCATATAATACAAAGCATAATTGTATAAAATTCATATGAGCATCATCCTCTCCCTTGTTACACAAAATTTAGGGTCGATAAGATGTATTTTCTTTAATTTATAGTAAACTAGCTTTCCGGGCGCGGCTCCGCCCGCGCGTATGTCGGTTATCGCGCGAAAACATGAACCTCTTTTTGCGCAGTCCGATAAAAACTATCCTATGTTTTTTCCCGGGTCTCAAACTATCTCCATACCAAATTTCATTCAAATCGGTCCAGTAGTTATGGCGTGAAAGCGTAAGACAGACAGACAGAGTTACTTTCGCATTTATAATATTTGTATTGATATAACCTATTGTGGAGAAGTTCTGCCATCACACCAATTTCTACTGCCAAGCAGGAATGATTGCATTCCTGCTTGTGCCAGGAATGCTTGTCTGTTAAGTGATGGGCGCACTTTTGACGAAATGCACGCTGTTGGCAGAGGTTACCATTTAACACCAGATGGGTATCGCGCTTGTTCCTATAACTACTCACATTATATAAATACTTCTTGTTCACTGCATTGATGATAGGCAAACCTTTGACTTCTATCTCTACTGATGGTAAGTGGTGATGCAGTTGAAGATATTGTTTAAACTAACCTAGAATTATTGACCCCAAAGGACAGCTACAGGCCATGCCAGGGTGAACATGTTACCATGGTGTTCCTGATATGGAGAGCTGTAATAAAACATTTTGTAAGGAGTTTAAGATTTTCACAATGTATTGAAAAGATTGTGAAAATCTTAATTTCTATTTCTTACCCCCACTTAGGCTCTTCTGCCGGGTGGTGCGGTTGGTATGTATACCTAATGATGGTACGGTATGGAGGATATTTCTCAGAAGAAGTTATTTAGAATTCCATTACGGTATATATTGGTTTCAGAATATAGTATGAATAATGTTGAATTATTAATATTTTATTTTATTGTTATTTTCACAACGGAATAAATATAGTAGGTATGTATAATAATTTCAACTAGCAAGTAAAATTATTTGTAAAAAAGATTTATAACTGTAGCTTTTGCTATTCAAAGAGTTTACAATACAAAAGATTCGATTTAAATGCCCCATAATAATCATTAACGACAAATACTATTTTAGGATTGACATATTAGTAAAAAAAACTATAAATGGTTAGTTTATATGTCAATCCTGCAACAAATAAGACAGATCATTAGTGTCATATGTTGGACACTGCGCTGCGACCAAATGTTGAAATAACATTCCGCCGCCGATAAGGAACAAAGTATTTGGTGA
The DNA here is from genome assembly GCA_963854805.1 of Plagodis dolabraria. Classification (NCBI taxonomy): domain Eukaryota; kingdom Metazoa; phylum Arthropoda; class Insecta; order Lepidoptera; family Geometridae; genus Plagodis; species Plagodis dolabraria. Next base: position 12,328,005 of record OY978457.1, read on the forward strand.
AGCGTTAATGCCTTATTTATGTATATATCATTTTCTTTCTCATATATACTCCTATATCTTAGTTCTAAATTGATGAACCCTCAGGATAGCGCCAATATGCTGCAGAGCCCATCGTATCATCTGCTTTCTGAGTTTTAGCTCAACGGATCCCAAAGATGGCGTTAGCAGTGTCGTTTCGGTAAATATTTGATGTTATAATCTACCTACAAAAAGCCATACAAGGCGCTCGCAACGAATATTTTTGTATAGGAGGTAAGGTGTCCGCTCTGTTTTTATTTTATTTATTTGATTCAACACTTGAAATAACCTTTGATTTATACTCATTATTGTATGGACATCACAGTGCAGTGAGTGAAATATATTTTGGGCAAGACTTTATCCCGATTATTTGGGATTTGTGTGTCGCCGGCCGGTCGTCATATAAGAACGCCAAGAACGACGTCTGCTGTAAATCCCAACTTGAAGGGTTTGTAGGCATAAACGAGGATTTCTTAAGGTACGTGGGCTATTTACTACTGCATTGTGTATGTATTGGTGTTTTCAGGGAGGTTCATAAATTTGTTCTAAAGGTCAGCCATAAATATTAGGCGCCATTGACCCCAATTAATTATACTGTACGCAAGTACACATCAGGTGAAGGCTATTTACACGCCTCACCAGTATTCATACATTTCGAGCTAAGTTGAAAACATTTATTAATGGCATCAGAAGGGTGAATAACCTATGAGAAATGACACTAGCGCAATTTAGTTATTTTTATAATATATGCTTACTTCTCTTGTTTATATCTGCTCCTAATTATTATTTTTGTTATTTATTTTTTCTTTACACTTTTATCTATTATTTATATTGTATTTGTTGTCTGTTTTCTTTAAAAAAAGTCTGTTTTCTGTAGTAGAATTCGTAAGCGTAAAATGTATTTTTTATTTTTGTCGTTTGTTAAAAATAATATTGCTGTTACTGTTTCAGCCGGATCGTCCACTGCTGAACACGGCCTCCCCTATCAAGGGGGCATAATCCCCACGCTTGGCAGGCGACTTGGGGATCGCAGTGTAAAATGACAGTTCTTTAGAAGGCGCTGCTAGCCACCTTACAGTATTTTTCCCTTAGTCGCCTCTTATGACACCCACGGGATGATATGGGGAGATGCAATTCTAACCCGGCACCCCACGGGAAAAATAATATATTTATTATTAAATTTTTAGTTTGCTGATCTGTGTGCACTGTTTATATTAAGACGTGCGTGACGTCACCTGCCAGTGCAGGGACCAGAAGATCACCGCTGGTTCTTAACAGCCAGCATTATGCTGAGTTGGGGCCGATTTGTGGCGGGAAACTATTGCTTTTTTATTTTATTTTTCATTGTTAACTGTTATTTTTGTATGTAGTTTAAGTTTTCTGTTACAAATAAATTATATTCTTATATTCTTATTCTTATTCATAATGCGGAAGATGAGCATATATTTTTTATCTGTGGATTTATCAAATTTCTATTATGTTTTTACAAATAAATATTTACGGAAATACACGTAAAAATTCTGTCCTGATATCTATAAGACTGTTTTATAAGACTGTTTATTATTTATTTTTTAAACCATATGACGCGCGTGCACACAATATAAGATTAGGTAATTGTAGCTAATTGATTATTATATGTTCTATGCCTAAGTAGTAAATAGTTACATAAATAAAGCACGCTTTCGGCGTTGTGACGTCATATCGTCGTATACCGACGTAGTAACTATTAGAGTAATCTGTGATGAACTCATCCGTGATGCTGCAGTTTATGAAATTCTTAAATTGAATAATTTTTATGAGATAGTTTACTAGAAGATAGTTTATGTTTCAACTGCAATATTATTATATTTTTTGTTTTCTGTCATAATATACACATTAATTTAAATTTACACGTTTCTCATTGTCTCTACGACTGATGTATAACTTTTAAAAAATAATGGTTCTATATTTTTAATATTGCTAAGTTTGCAATAACGCCTGTTAGGCGAATCACATTACTAAATTACAAATTTACGAGAGAAAATTATAGTCATGTGCGGGATTCGAACCCGCGTCTATCCACCCCTTTAGCCGGGGTATGCTCTAACCAATTGAGCTAACATGACAAAATGACTCATAACTTGATTTCTTGCTCTCGTTTTTCAACCATCGTATCGGTATGGAGCGACACCTATAGTTCAGAAGTTGAAGAACGAGAATTAAATTTATGAGACATTGTGTCATGTTAGCTCAATTGGTTAGAGCATACCCCGGCTAAAGGGGTGGATGGACGCGGGTTCGAATCCCGCACATGACTATATTTTTTTCTCTCGTAAATTTGTATTTTTTAATGGTTCTATATTAAATTTTATGTGGCACATTACACCACACATCAATTCTGCATTCTAAAAAAAAAGGGAACTAAAATTGAAGCACGGATCCTGATCTATTTATAGGCAAAGGATACATTACAAAATGACCACACCAATCGATGACTAGTTGTAATTAATGCTTGTGTATGTAAAAAACAAAATTCTTAGTTATCTGTAACGGAAACGAGTTGACACTCTTGTGGGGTTCAGTCGTAATAGTCACGATAGTTGGCGACGGTTGCAACGTCAGCTATTTCAAACCGACTTCAAAAAATAAGGAGGCTTTTATTTTTAATTTTTTTGTATGGTTTACCTCCTAACTTTTAACAGGGTGTACCGTGTCCCCCGTGGGGTGCCGGGCTTGGATGTCACCCTCCCTTTGCTACCAGTGGGTATCGTAAGAAGCGACTGAAGGTAAAATGCTGGAAGGTGGGCAGCAGCGCCTTCTGAGGAACTGATATCTTAAACTGTGATCGCCAAGACGCATGCCAAGTGTGGGGATTAGTGCAAACCCCTTCTAAGTGTTGGAGGCTGTTTCAGCAGTGGATAGTCCGGCTGATACAGTAAGTACCGTTTTGATTTTTTTTATATTCGAAAGCTGGTGCTTACCTTGTGGCTCCATTTAAATTTGAGTGTGATCTAATTGTCTTCGATAACATTGAAGATGTTCTCATTTTCAAATAAAAACTGTATACGATGGTTTGGATTACTTACTTTTTAGTGCATTTTTTATTTTTAATATATTTTCTGTTTGAAGTCGGTTGTTTTTGGTAAATTTTTTATACATATTGAAGTGGTTGGGCTGAAGAATGTTTGGAAGCGAAAATAATGGTAATAGTCGTTATTTTAACGAAAAGTTTGTTTGGTACGATTTCTTTTATTCTGATTATGTAGTGATAGCCCTAAAACCCTAAAATACCATTTTTACTGTAGGTGATTTTACCAATTAAGATGACGAGTAATATATATAATAATCTGTTTAAAAATACCCGCAATCTCGCAGAATATTTTATATTTTAGGATTATAATTTTTAAGTGTTGAAGTTTTGTATGGAGTAATGTTGTGTAGGGACGGACTTTACAGCTAAAACAAACTAGAACTTTTAAACTTTACTTCATGACCTCGCTTCAGAAGGATCGAAGTATTTTGAGAGGCCTGATAAATCCCCTATTTTGGATTTTTGCCAGCTGCTGTTATGCTCTTTCGAATCTATATGACAACCCCATATCTATCTGTAACCTTTTTTGAGATACGTCGTTCAATTTTATTAGGCAGACAACATTATCATGTTTTCGGTTTTTTTCATACTCGCCCCTTGTCAGGTTTGGGGGCACAACAAAAAGGATTGAGGACTGAGATGAGTGATAAATTAATAATAGAACCAAGTGGATGAAACACTGCTGTGAAGAAGTGCTCTGCAGATGCCACTTAGCGCGGGTAAGAGATTAGAAGGTGGAGAAAATTATGTAGGTACAAAACAGATATAAATAATGAATCAGTAGGAATCAATAATAATCATACGTAACTTAATCTTCATTTGAACAGAACTATATAAATTATTTCGGATGAAAAGATAACTGTCAGCGCAACTTGAACCCGCAACCCCAGAATACCATCCCGGTGCATTTCCAATTATGCTATGGAAGCGGGTGCTGGACAGTCGAATTTTCTCTATCCGTTTGAATGTACGTCTTTTTGACGTCGGCGACATCTACACGAATAGAAGAAAACTATTTACTTAGGCTATGAAACCATTTTTTAATTTGACTAGTATTATTGAAGTCTATAACTAATTATTTTGTATGTTTTCGCTTAGCATGCGTTAATGCTCTTTTAAATACTGAACAGAACCATATCTGTAAGCTATAGATTCACTCTTATCACATTTTTTCTTCGATATCATTGGCACGCAAAAAATGAGACCAAGCCCAGCGCTGTGCCACTAGGATGTTATCAGATCAATTATAGCCTTAGCCTACGTAATTACCTATTAATTAGAGTTCATTTTCCTTCGGTTAATCAGCAAAGCATCTCGATAAGGCAGAGGCGCGTCGCAATTACGCACCTACTTGAAAAACTTACCCTATAAAATGTTTGGTACACATTTTTTACAGCAAGATTCTCTCCGCAGAGGAATTGTGGCATGTTTTCTGTGAAGTCTATTTCATCACGAATACGTGTTTGTCATCGATCGAGACGAATAAGGCGTGATATCGTCATAAGCCAATGCTATAGCGAAACATAGATTTTAAGAATTCGCCTTCACTTTTATCGGATATGTCAATCGCTACAGAAAAAATAAGATTGATTTTCACAGAAACTCGTCTTTATATAGTATAGCAACTATTTAAAAAGGATGTCGCTCCGACCGACGCTAGAATAGCGTATCGTATTCATTGATACTCAGAGTTATTTTACGACGCAACAAAGTGTGTTAGCTATTTACATAGGATCTTAAACATTGCAGGCGGCATTCTTCACTTTAATCACATGGTCCGATGCTACATTACTTAAACTCTTACTATAAACTAACTTGTTTAAATATGCCTACAATGTGGAAGATGTCACAACACGTGCGCTTGCAACCGACTGTTGAACAGGGATCGATGTAATAGATTCTAATTGGGTAAATCGATTACATGCGTTATACGAATGATATTTACGAGTTCTTGTTAAAGCCGACGAACGCTGATTGACAGATTGAGTGAGCAGGTCGCTGAATTTAGGAATACGGCCCTAAAGTTAATGGCATATTCATGCGTGGGTATCTAATAAGTACTAGAAATTCCATTTGGGGCTTGTGATCGCTGATATAGGACGTCTAGTCGTTTTGAAAGTGCAAGTAGTTTACTTAATCCTTATTGGGAGTACTCATCGCGGTTGGGTCACTTTTCCTGTATTGCTAAATTGAAATACAGGAACTAGGAGCACAATATATACTAATATTATTGGCCAATGCCATAATATTATTTTCCAAATCAAGTAAGTACTTATTTTCTCGTTTACCGGTTTGGGCTCTCATGCAGTTTGTCTTTCTATTGTGTCTTAAATGAGCAGTAGGTATGCAGACATTACTGTATCTAAATTTTAGGGGCACTGAACCATATGACACAATTTTACGATTTAAACGTATAAATTAGTTTCTCTAAGTGACAAGTGCTCAGAACTTGGTACCAGTACGGTGACACTGCGTCTATAATGTTCAAGAGTGACTGTTAAGCTGTCAGACTCCTCACATAATATTAAAATAAAAAAGAGCTCTTATTGTGTTGGTGTCATTTTTTTTAAGCAAATACTCTTCATTTATCCTACGCTCAGTGTACAACATGTATCCTCCGCAACCGTATAATATAACTAGTTATTCTCTTCATTTTTTTTATCAACACTCGTTGGATCCCAGTTAATCTGACCATCCATATCTGCTTTAGCCTTTTTCTGCCTATAGGTCCATTTAAATTCTATTCTTCCACATTTCTGATACTGGTATTACTTTACAACCATCTCTGAGATACTAATTTCCTGTTGAACGAAAAGTCCATCAAGTTGCGTAAAATCTAGACTGTAGGTAAACTACGTGGATTGTCCGCGGATTACTACAACCCGGTAAATTGAGTATCGTATAGAGAGAACTGAACCGATGTTGCCTTGATATTTATTGTTGGTAACCACTTCAATGAGTGCGCCAGGATGACCTCTAGCAGAGAGAAACGGCGGGGCATCGAGAGGTGTGTACTGTCTGCCCCCTCTACCACTACTACATGACGAACATGACCGCTCTGCCAAGAGTATAATATCGACCTTGAAAAAGATTTACACCACCCATCCATCTTACCATGTTCATTTCTGCCACCTAGACACTTTTGATCAGTTCATTCACTTCAGATCTATACATTCACCAACGTCATCAACAGCCATAACATTCACCGTTCAACAAAAGGCTCCACGCATTATTGTTACTACAAATCTTTTTTAATCATCATCAGCTGGAAGACTAATTTAGACCAAAAGCGGGCTATTAATAGAAAAAAAGTTTTTTTTTAGATATCTGGATGATGTAGCGGTATGTAAGCAAGCACTTAAAAGAGTGTTTCTTTTATTATATATATTAGGTATTAGACTTCCAAAAATATTTATTAAATATTTATTAAAAACATAATTATTATATAGTCTATACTGACCTGTGGAAATAACTTGTGAAAATTGGAACATAACAATGAGAGGTCACTGTTTTGTATCAGCATGGTACCGAATTCAATAAGTTATTTCATACTTTATTGTGTTGTAAGTCGGTACCATTTAAAGAAAGTAATATTGAAATGGTTTTACTTATCACAATTTAGGCTTTGCTGCATTAGTGTTGTCTCTCTACTAAAGCACTAACACGCGAAAGTCTATATAATATAGGTATTTTCTTTATTATATTTGACGTCTTGATATTTAATGTTGGTACTATATCTAATTGATGAATACGGAAGATAGCTTTAGCTCATAGAAGGACAATCTTTGAGCTTATACCGCACAAAGACGAAGTCTAGGCCAGCAGGTAGATATTTATTAAAAACCTATGCGCCAGTAATATGTGTAAAGTAATACTTCCATCAATAATATGTATGTACATGAGACTCTACACTTTATGGTCTCTGATGAGAAACTGGACATGACCTGTCCGCACAAAAACTAAATATCTATGAATACGCCTTTCATACTAAAGTAGAAATAATTATTGGTACGAAGAGCGTGGTTCCGTCAATTTAAGTAAAGTCAAATAAATAGTTTTATGGTCTTCGTGAGTTTTGACATGTTCAATGAAACCGTAAAACATTTTGTATGTACTAAAAATACTCTCCGATCCGAAAGTCGACTCTTGAACTACCCTTTTTCTAATTCAAGATAGTAAGAAAATTAATAAAGGCAAGTATCTATATGATAGAACGTTTTTCTTTTATATACCTACTAAAAATATTATCTTATTTGGAGTCAATAGGTATTTGAATTAATCGAAATAAGCATTTTCACAGGAGAAAGAGAATTTTTAGAGACTAAAAATATTATCTTATTTGAATTGTCCTTTTTTTAGAATTCAAGAGACGTACATGACGGAAAAAATCCATTTCAACATATAACTATGAGAATATTTTTAGTTTATAAATTAATCTCTTTCTGTCATGTAATACCTTGTTTTTATTAATTCACTTAGTGCAAAATTAGGGTTAGATCAGGAACTGTTTCTTTCTTTTGAAGGCCCATGCAAAAATTTAATCTTTAAGTGAAGGTGAAGAAATACTGCGTACGACATTGTCATAGCGAGATAAATGTATAAAAGGTACTCAACGAGTTATTTTAGGATCTAATTTATCTATTTATCAATTGTAGATTTTACCTCAAGGGAGCAAAATAATACTTTTACGACCGTGTGATACACTCTACTCTTCATCGCACCATGAAAAAAAGAAGATAAGAACTAAAGCAGTAATAACTAAATAATATTATGAACTCATTTTTTTAAATAATTAGTTTTATGAATAATCCGAGAACTTTTATTTCGCTGCCTTGAATACACCGCTCCTACCAAAAAATACTTTTAAATTGCCAATCCTCATTTGAGACTACCAAACCTACTTGTTTCAAACTTGGAAACTTAATCAGTACTATAATATTATAAATGCGAAAGTAACTCTGTCTGTCTGTCGGTCTGTCTGTTACGCTTTCACGCCAAAACTACTGGACCGATTTGAATGAAATTTGGTATGGAGATAGTTTGAGACCCGGGAAAAAACATAGGATAGTTTTTATCCGACTGCGCAAAAGAGGTTAATGTTTTCGCGCCATAACCGACATACGCGCGGGCGGAGCCGCGCCCGGAAAGCTAGTATTTTATATAATTAAAAGTAGCCTTTGAAAGTTATTTGTGTATGTATGACACATACACAAATCATTAAAGGTACAAATTTGCCACAGGGAGCCAACTTCGCTCAACAAAATATCCCCTTGCAGTTATAATCGATCCTTATCCCAAATGATCTCTAAAAATCGTTACAGTTGGCGGGTCACAGACGGAAAAGGCAACCTGAACACCCGTACACAGCAACATTAATATAACATTAATACTTAGAAAAAACATGCGTAGTGATACTGTGATGTGTCAAATTGAAATATACGAGAAAACGTTGGATGTGACATTTACAATAAAAGCGATAATTACTGTCAGGTATAGCCATTGTGTCCAAGTTGTATTTCTATATCGAGAAGTGATATATAGCTTTGTTAAACGGTTGAAACAAGCGGTAATGTGATTCATTCAGAAACAATAGCTGTGTAATGTAGATGACTACTCGTATTATGAAGCTAATGTTTTGTCTGTATCTAAAGCTTGATCAGATACTTTCAGAATTGAAAACGGCTTATGTTTAACTTACCACCAGATAAAGTAACATATAACAGACAAAAATAGTAAATAATCACCAAAATTAAACCCGCATTTTAATATAAATTTATAACCAAAGTTAACAACTCGCTATCCTATTTAAGCAAATCCAAATAAATCATTGTTAACCGAAAAGTAGTAAATGATCACCAAAAAAAATTAAAACAGCATTTTAATGTTATAATTCTTCTGGCGCATCGATGGCCGCTGCCGCGGTACTAAGGGTATCAAAGCATTTTATGGTGGTCATTATATTTAATCCTATTTAAAACTATGTCAAGTGTATTACTTCAAATATCTCATAGTAATAGCATTTGATCAGTTTTTTAGAGAGCGCTGCAGGAACGAAATTATGGCAAAATCCATACTTTTAATAAAATCTGGTTGTCAATGAGCGCTGCAGGAACGCACTGTTAGATACTAAGCAATAGGCCTCTTTTGAGCGCGTTCAAAACACTTTTTTCAGTGGCCATCTTGAATCGGCCATCTTGTATTCCGGACAGCTGTCATAGATTTGCCCTTAAAATTTTTCAGTGTATAGAAAATGAAATGACAGTGTTTTGTGTTGTGGTATTAACGTAAACTTATTTTTTATAGAGCACACAAGTTTGTGTTAACTGTACATACAAAATTTATAAACGAGGCTTTTCGTGGTTTCTGCCTGTCACCGTATAATATATATTTGTATCGTTTTGTAATTGTGTCCTTTCACGGTCTCGAAGTAAATTATGTAACACGCAAGAAAGTGAAAATAGTTTTGAAAATAAATTATAGTAATACTATTTTAGTGTCGCTAATTCCATGATTATAAACAATACGAATTGACTTATATTGTAATTTATGATGTATTTTATATAATTTTGCTTATATATTATGCAAACAATTTTGTGAATGGTAACACTAAACAGCACACATGTTTGAAAAAGTGGCTATACTCCAACCACCTCCAAGATTACATCAATGGTTCTTTTTCTGTCGGAGCTGATAGGTTACTCTTTGATTACTACGAGTATGTCATCTGGCATTACTGGTTCCCAAAGACAGCTGCCGGAATATGCTTACCGGCTGATTTTATAATTGAAAGATCCAGGCTAGCATTCGCATAATTACCACCCGTATTGCATAAAGTACCGAAATTTTAACAAAATATATTCTTGATTTAATTATAATGCCAGGGAAGTTATATTTTTTTTTATGCCTGATAGGTTAACCTTTGACCACTATCTCACCTGATGGTAAGTAATGATGCGGTCGAGGATGTTAATCAGACTAACCTAGAGTTACTGGCTTTCAAGGACAGCTGCCGGAACACACCGTTAGGTGCTTAGCGACAGATTTTCAACTTGGTAGCTAGCCAGGCGGGCATTTGCAAAGTGCCCTACCACCATGCTGTAACGACTGCTATCCTAAGACAATAACCGGGACCGACGGCTTGACGTGCCCTCCGAAGCACGGAAGCGCTCAGTAGTAATGTCACTAGTGGTCACCCATCCAAGTCATGACCGCGGCGGACGTTGCTTAACTTTGCTGATCGATTCAGAATGGCTAAACAAACTTGGCTACGAGCGCTTCTAATATGACAGATATTTTAACTTATTATCTTGTGAGTCATACATGTTGAAAACTGCGTGTCTGTGATTTTTTTTAACCCTATTTGTACAAATGAAGCTATTAATATTTTATGGATACGATGTATTAAGTGTCATAACACCTTTATGACTAGTATCTTTGAATAAATTATTTAATGGAATAATATAATCTTGGAGTAATATAGTCATATTAGAATAGTAGTGTGGGGAATATGGTAGATAATCATACTAATAATTGTTTGTAAATGCGAAAGTTTATGAGGATGTGGGAGTGTGTGTTTGTTACTCTTGCGCGATGAAATAGCTTAGACGATTAGAATGAAACTTGGAATATAGATAGTTTTGGTCCTCTGGATTAGTACTAGGATACTAACCATCATCGTCACTTTTAATACTTGTCTATGCGGATGAAGCTGCAGGGAGCGATGAGTAAATTCTTCCATACATATAACAAAGGAGTAAAGCCAAAAAGTATGCAAAACATTTTTCAGTCTGTCTGTCATCACGTGAAGTTGTCAGAATTTGGTCCGAGGAATATATTAAACCATAATAATAACTAACCATTTAAAACAGTATTAGAATTGTTGTTATTAAAGCAAAATACCAAGAAACTTTCATTAGGCTTCCACCCCAAAAAAGGAACCATTTTTCTAAACTTTTGACCTGCTTACGAAGAAATTAATCTTTTAAACCACAAAAGTCACCTACTTAAAGTATTCATGAAATTGTTGAACTATTTTATGAAAGACATTCAATTGAGGCGGTAATTGGGCTTATAATTTTTGCCATATTGAAAAAAAAATATGGTATACAAACGTTAAACTTGATGTAGTTATGGTATAAACATTAATATATATAAAAAGTTATAAATTCTGGTGAAGTTCGAGTCGAAAGCCCGGTGAAGATCTGAATAAAAGAAAATCCCATCCATTCAAGGTCCAAGGATGCGTTGCCGGCATTTGAGGAGATAATATGCTCTTTTCTTCAAGGTTCCTACATCCGGCCAAAAGTAAAGTTTTCTCCCAAAGGTAGTGTGCAGGAAAAGACCGCATCCTGTCCCAATCTGCCAACTAGTAGGTTCATACGAGATGACTATCAACGAAACAGGGGCGAGTTAGGTGTATAGTCGACTGAACTCCTGATAAGGCAGTGGTCCGACAATCAGAGTTGAGCGTTAACGGAAACTAAATAGCTATTGAAATACAAATGGTTACCGCAGTCAATGCGCAGCCAGATGTTCAATAGGTCCCGTCCTTTACAACTGCTAAGGCTTCGTGCACAGATATCCCCTCTGATACTTAGATGTGTCTTTACACACCAACTGTGGAGAAAAGGAATTTTCAAACTGTTTGTCCCCACGTTGGTGAAGAAGGAAGTGTCTCTCAGATAGTATGTCTGAGTTACGCTTAGAAAGAGCAAGGCTGGCTTAGCAGTCTCTAGGTGGTACTGGTAATAGACTGCTCAGATTAGAACGGAACGGAGTCTCCGTTCTGATGTTACACAAGCCCATGGCAAGCGTGTTAGTATGGTTGACTTAAGCCTCTTACCTCGTTTGCCTCAATCAGCTGATAGAGAATTGAGTACAGTTCCCCCCTCTCTCTAACGGAACGTCTTCCATTGAATGGGGGAGCCCCCAATTAAAGAATTTTCCAATGTTGTATAGACAAGAAAAAGTATTACTCTAGAAAGTCCCTCTAAACTAAACGCCTCGCTATCGTTTTCATACACAATCATGTTTTTAAAGGCTATCACTTTAAACGCATTGATTCACGAGCACCATTTGTGTGAAATTTTCTTGTAATGACTTGCGCGAATACTTAAAATTGACAAGGACGTCAGCGGTAATAGTACATGATCCTTCGAATAACTTAACACGCGTTCTATGTCCGCGTTAGCTGATAAGATAAGCATTATAAAGAAAACGTATTACGAGTAACTCGTTTAACTTCCTAGGACTGTGTTTATATCTTTTCTAAGTGGACACTTAGTACTAAAAGCCTATGATATTTATTTCCTCTAATATTTTTTCAACACAAAAAACAACACGAGAACATATTAAAATATACATTTTCACTACCATCACATTGAAAACAACTCAAAATCATTATTGTAAAAAGTGATAAATTTTGATTTCGGTTTTTCAACTGACTTGACGTCAATTCTCTTTAGGGATGGTCTAGTTTTGTTGGCGGTATGCTCAAAACCTCTTTAGGTAAATGGAACACCTCAGTCTGAGTTTCAACCTGAGTGGTAGCATGCTGCTCACTGGGCGCATTTTGCCCTTAGGCACCCCTTAAAATAATTCACAACTCTTACGTTTCCAGCAGGACAAAAAGGAACAGTCCTTTGATATTAAGACAGGGACTGATTTGTATGTTTGACTGAGGCCCAATTTCACCAACAGCAGGCCAAATAAATACACGGATTACTTTATACTAAAAACCATTAAAATATCACTTATTATCAGTAAAAGAAAAGGTCTAATGTTTCTAGAAGAATATTTTAAAATTATTGGATTTCTTTCTTGGAAAAAAGGAATCTTTTTGCTTTGAATTTTATGACGTGTGACAGCAGCTATGGAGATGAAAATAGTATGTATAATCAGTTGTAGCAAAGTGGCCATAATTTGTTTTGAGTTTATGCATCTATACCGCCCAACTCGATGGTGTACCTTTTTTAAACTTAGATTAGGTTTTTGTCTTTTGATACAAATCTTCTGAAGTCAAATTTGACTTGTACAAATACAAGTTAATGCCATGACAAATTTAAAATACTGCAACATCATTGGACGTCCATGGTGGCAATGGTCTGTCATATTTTGTTAGAGAGATTAACAGTTGTTCTAGCATTAGGTATTCCTTAGTATTGTGGAATTGGCATGTAGTCGTCATACTGAGTACAATTCTTTCAGGCCGCTAAAATCCACTCAACCCAAACCAACCAGTTCTAGTGAAAAAATCACTATAAGTTCATTATAAATAGTCTTTATATATATACTTGGAGAGAGATTTCCATTTGTCTCGATTCAATTATTAAATGTGAATGTAATCTTCACAAATCTTGCAACAAATCAGCAAATACAAGTTTATCTAAGTGGTTCATTCAACTGATACATTGCGGAAATGCGTCTTGTTGCTAACAAATTGTGCGCGCGGCGAAACTCAAGAAAGGGGGAAATTCAGCTCTAATTCAGAAACATCGAGCACGAAACCTAGACATGTTTTGTTGGACTACACAATAAATAGTAAAAATAAAAGTAGCTCCATTTGAGTTTTTACAGCTCATAAATTATAAAATTAAGAGAGGTAAAATATATCCTGTACGGGATTCGAACCCGCACCATTCACTCCTATGACCGGAGCATGCTCTGACCGTTTAAATTAATATGACTCATAACTATATTTATCCTCTCGTTCTTGTCACCATATTATAAGGATGGAGCGACACCTATAAATAGTTCAAATTACGTTGTACCAGTGGTTGTAAAAAGGTCGGATATATTTCATAATTAATATACAAAAAGTAATTTATTTCTAACGATACAATATTATTTATAATCTAGTCGAAATACTAACGATTTTTTCTCCCATCTGTTTCAAAATGTCTCATTACGTGTCATGCCTACCCAAGCTAAAGAGCACATATAATAATGACCTAAAGTAAGATATTATTATATCAATGAATATTATAATTTTATTAAAATATTATTATTTTATTGAGTGTATAAAATACAGTTCTAGCTTTAGCATGAGACTGTTCCATGGCTTCATTTGATATCATGAGGGAAGACCAAGGGAAAATGCGCCGAAAGAACAGCATGCCGCTACTCACGCTGACATGGGTAAAGTATGAATGATTGCTTTCCTTAGGAGGTTTTAAGTCAGGTGGCGGCTGGCCATAAAACTAAACTTAACTGTATACAATAAGTTTTTGGGATACTTATTGTTTTTTATGTTATTAAAAACATTAATATATTAAGTACTTGTTTTGCTTCTTATGTATTATTGGAGAAAACCTAACTGTCGGTTCTACATAAAATTAGATAAGGGTAGGATAATGATGTAAATATGAAACGGAATAGACATTACACTCCGATTTCTCCTACTAATTTGTCCTAGAGGACCACGAGGGAAATTACTTTCTATTCGTTCTTCTAATTTATTGTATCAAAGTTCTTTAATTTTTAAGCCATGGTAATTAAATGGTGCTTAATTGACATAAAATTTTATTTTTATTAGATTGAATATATTTTTTATTATTACTGACATGTTTATTTCTAAAACAATTACTGAATGTTTATTTATTATTTGGTGTTTTTTAAAATTGACCACAGACAAAAAAAAAATGTAATTAGGTATCACGATATTTAATGTTTATAATTATGATGATGCAATATTGTAAGCTAAGTAAGGTAGCATATAATTATTTGTGCTACTTAATAAAAAAATTGTATGCCAGTTAATGGTGAAACATGTATAGAACTGTTAATTGTATTTATTAAGACCATCTTGTTATAATCATGTTTCTTGCAATAAATTTCATTTCATTTCATTTCATTCCATTTCAAAATTTAACTCTTGTATAAAGCAGGCGCCATCATAAATGCCCCTCAGAATATCCAGTAAAATAAATAATTGCGTATAAATGTATATATAATGGTATTTTAACTAAGAAGTACCAAGCAAACATAACTCTATAGGATGTTATCAAAATGGCAGGGACCTGTTGAAATAGCTCATCCCTATAAAATACATTCTAAGCTCGTTGCTCAAAACGGACGACGCAGTCAGACCTGTTGTTACAAAAGCCGCTCTAAAAAGGAAGCTTTGTGAGGGTTTCTTGTGAAAGTAGCATCTATTTAAACTATACGAAGCAGTGATAGCTCAGTGGCTTTGGCTATAGACTGCCGCGCAGCAGGTCCATGGTTCTAATCCCGCCGCGGGTTTGAGCTTCACCGCATGGTGGAAGGGCATTTTTGCGAATGCCCGCCTGGCTAGCGACCACCCACAATTTGAAAATCTGTCACCAAGTACCTAACGGTGTGTTCCGGCAGCTGTCATTGAGAGCCAGTCATTCTAGGTTAAGCCTGTTAACGCCTTCGACCACATCATCACTTACCATCACGTGAGATTGTGGTAAAAGGCTTACCTATCAGCAATAAAAAAAAAACATAAAAACAAAATGTAATGTTGTGTTTGCAGCTGTCTCTGTGAGGCACCTGTTCCAGAATAAGCCTTTTTACCACCTTCAAACATATAGGTTAATTTGACGCGTCATCAAAATGCTGGCATCTATTTGGCTCAACGAATAAGCATTGCAACGGAGCAACGCTGCCAGCATGCTGGGCATGCTGCGAACTGGTAATTGGCTGGAGCATTTGGACTGCCTGTGAGTCTGCGATGACTTATAGGTTGTCTAATTCCTTTTATTGTAGTAGGTGTACTATTGTATATAGTTCGTAGACTCTTGTTAATAATAAGTAATATAATATTATTGACAAAATACTACGAATTATATGACTTACTGGTAAGATTGTAGTCAAAGCCTAGAAATAAAAATAAACTCCATTGTGTCGGCTGGCTGTGACGCCATGGTAGGTTCAGATTTTACGAATGCTCGCCGGTTTTACCCTATCTAATACCTGTAAAAGTAAACTGAAGGACTTGTGTCTCTCCTTGAAATAAAGGGATTCTCATACTACATTCTCTATACAATGATTAACCATATAGGTAGTTGTTTTCCGAGAACCCGGTGGACGAGGTCGTACAAACAGCTAGTATACAATAAATAAAACACGATCTTAGACTTATACACCAAAGATGTTCGAGGAAGATGAGCAGTGTGCATGGCCATCAATAATATAGCTTCATTCAGTGACGCTAGAAAATTAAGCTATTAAAGTAACGATTTTTTTCCTCTTACACCGCATATCTTGCAAGCTTATCTCTGGTGAATACACATCCTAAGACCGTCTTTCATTATTTACCGTATTAGTACATCTTCATTTGTGAATCACTACAATTTCAAATATAGAACGCTGTATTCAAATGAGGTTGATTACGTCGCTAACTTACTCGTATTAGAATAGGGATTGTGTAGCCCATGTTTACGAATGAACTGATATGAATATTCAATAGGATCTCTTCGCTCAGTGACGGAATTTTATTGGTGGATTTTTTCCTCTTTCACCGACGAATATCTTCTTCGCATATCTCTGGTGTAAACGCAGCCTAATATCGTCTTTCATTATTCAACAGTTGCTCATTACCTTATTAGTACACTTACATCTTCATTTGTGAATCACTACAATTTCAAATTCAAATATAGAACGCTGTATTCAAATGAGGTTGATTGCGTTGCTAACTTATTAGTATAAAGGTTTGTGTAGCCCATGTTTACGAATTAACTGATATGTATTCTATGGACATGTTATTAGCAACGAATGCACGTAGGACGAATGTGCTTTCACTACCGGTGGATATATTTGTATTACTTATTAAGCCCTCAAATTGCACAAATTAGTTTGTAGAAAATAGCGGATAAAATAGATATTTATGTATACATTATTATACAGTCTGCCTATCCTAGAGGATTTCATTCTATTTGATTGCGAAAACGATACATACAAATAGTCGGCTCTTGTGATGTAGATAAGAGTTGCGGTATGTAGGAGCAGTGGAAGGAAAATTTTGAAGAAATAAAGTAAGAGAACGCGCGCTTGAAGGGAACGTTTTGAGGCGCTCGTAGCGAAGTTTGCTTAACCATTCTGGATCGATCAGCAAAGTTAAGCAACGTCCGCCGCGGTCATGAGTTGGATGGGTGACCGCTGGTGACATTACTACTGAGCGCTTCCGTGCTTCGGAGGGCACGTTAAGCCGTCGGTCCCGGTAGTTGTCTTAGGATGGCAGTCGTTACAGCATGGTGGTAGGGCACTTTACGAATGCCCGCCTGGCTAGCTACCACCCTCAAGTTGAAAATCTGTCGCCAAGCACCTAACGGTGTGTTCCGGCAGCTGTCCTTGAGAGCCAGTAATTCTAGGTTAGCCTGAACAACATCTTCGACCACATCATCACTTACCATCAGGTGAGATAGTGGTCAAAGGCTAACCTATCAAGCATAAAAAAAAAAAAAAAACGTTCAAAATGTTATTGTCTTCAAGGTTCCGTATCTAAGAGGTCGAAAAGAGTGTCTAATAATGACATACCACTGTCTTTACAAGTAAAAATCATGAAGTTTAGATATTTTGTGTAGAATATTAAGCGAAAGACGTGATATTGACCGATTTTCGTGAATGCCCGCCTGGCTAGCGACCACCCTCAAGTTGAAAATCTGTCGCCAAGCACCTAACGGTGTGTTCCGGCAGCCGTCCTTGAGAGCCAGTCATTCTAGGTTTTAAGTCTGTTAACACCTTCGGCCACATCATCACTTACCATCACGTGAGATTGTAGTCAAAGGCTTACCCATCTATGATTAAAAAAAAAATTTTTTTTTGTTTGATTTACTGAATATGTACGAGGACCACCTGATATTAAAAGGTTCTTGTACCTGTAATGCATTATTTCATATGTTTGTTAGGACTAGCAGAAGTCAACCCAGAGCCAACCAAAAGAGGTTGTTAGCATTTTACCAATAACCCTGTATATGTTTGGGGTCCGCAAATATGAGACGTACGTGGATTATCACCATCCAGAGCTCTAGGAGTTAAGTTTTATCAATGTAAGTATAAAACAAAAAAATGGTGCTGATGGCACCATTTTTTTATACATTGAGTTTTATATTTTGTTTGTTGACTGAATTAGTTAGTAATTTACATTTTCGGTAGGTATATCATGAAAATCTGATGGTTCCGTATATCATGAAGGCTTGTACCACAAGGCTAGTTTTTACACGACAGGATGCTGATAGCCCCTATCTGGCCGTTGCATCTCTGCTAGACTTTGGTCGAGTGCTCAACCTTTAAATTTTAATATAATAAAAACAACACCACATAAGGTGCATAATTACGTAAATTTTCTTTATCTAAAAAATAAGTGAAAGTGCTGTTAGAGTGATATGACAGTCCATCATACCTCTGGTCATATGTAATCTTCCCTTTAATTTCACAAAATATGAACAGATTGCCAAAGCAAGTGATGTTGCGCTTATGCTATGAAACATGCTGTGTCTCATTCTAACTATTGGTAAGTTGAATAATGTCTAAAAGCTAATGTAAATCAAATTCAGCGGGACAGGACAATCGAAATAAACAAGCACGTAAACACCCAACATGCACTCTTTCACTGATTGACTTCAACACTTACACACGAAAACATACTTATTTTAACTTATTGGTACGTTTCTAACGCAAAGTACTCAATGCAAAAAAAAACTTGAATGCTTTCTATGAACTACTGCGATTCTAGATCTCCATCGCGTAGTCGTCGCTGTAAGCGATCTACAACAAATTTCTATACATTTACAAATAGAGAACCTTTCCACCCAGGCTTGCCTTTAATAAGCCCTAAGTAGTCCTTTTGTTCCACAATCATGATCAACCGAGCACAATTACGCACACTCGGTAATGCTACCTATTATGTAACCAGCTCTTCTAATTACGAAGGTTTATCGATGATCAGATAGGACAGTTGCCGTTTTGTAATTGTAAAATAATGAATTGTAAAGATAGTTGCAGACGGGTTAAAAATTGTAAATATTCTCAGGTAGGTCGAATATTTTTGTGCCTTTAACAAATTAAATGTGGGTACAGCAGTAGAATTCTTTGTGAACGAATTCGTCCGGGGATTAACTGAAATCATACCTATTTCTACTTCCAAGCAGTAATGTCCACTTTGAACAGTAGTGTTGAACTAATTAGCAACCGTATTATTATATTTGTACACCTTATTTCTAAATGTACCATAGTTACGCTCCACCTAGTTTATAAGTTTTGCAATAGATGGCGCTAGTAAAATACGTCACAAATCCTAACTCGCGGTGACGAGATTCTCCGCGAGTTGACATATATCGGTGTGGCGGCAGTTTCAAATAAATTCAAATCGAGGTTGATTACTTTGTTTTATTTACAAATTACAATAGTCCCTCAGATTACTACCCCTTGGGATTATATTAGTACGGTAAATACCGTATTCATTGGTTCTTCGAGGCCGGACTGTCGTGTGACATTCCAGGAGGAAAGGAAAGCTTCCGGAACGGTGGATCGCCGTTGCGAACCGTGAAGCTAGCCGCGCATTCAACCGGAAGGTGGTCGTGCACATAATTCGTGCCCCGCTACCGGATTAGTGCAGTAACACCAACACCAACGGAGTTGAGACCCAGCGAAGTTGGACCACTTAACCGTGGAGGTGCAGGGAGTTGTTCGTGACCGGGACCACTGAGGCAAAAACTGAACGTGGTACTGGAGCTGATAACTTCACCGGAAATAGCAGGAAAGTGTGCAAAAATAGTGAGTACTTTTGAAATTATATGTGACAGTGAATAGTCGGTGACATTTGTTTAAAATTAAAATTTCGCGCCATTTGGGACTTAGAAAAATTGGACTCTTAATAAGACTTGTAAAATTATTTTGTGCATGTTTAGAACTTAGAATAATTTCTCTAAAAACGGTGGTACGGGGAATCCATGCCCGATTTTGCCCCGAGGTGTTAAGTTTCAAACACTTAGAATAATTTTGAACAGTTTCGACTTGTAAAATTTTTGGTTCTCATTTTGTAAATTAACTTTAGTTTGGAAAGATGGAATCTTTGATCAACTTTCAACTAGATATAAAGTCTCGTATAGCCAAGGCTAGAGTCAACTTTAAAAAATCACCCAAAGAACGATTGAACAAAGAATATATAGAAGCAAGATTAGTATCTCTAGATCAGTTAAGGTTAGAATTTTTGTCTGGTCACAAGGAATTGATGCGTAGTGTTGAACCAAAAGTACTTAACAAAACTGAATATGTTGAAAATGATGTTTATGATAAAGCTGAGGAACTTTACTTAGATCATAAATGCGAATTAAAGTCAATGTTGGCTAAGTTTACTGTTGTCAACCCAAACAAAAATGGTTCTACTTTCGCTGAAGCTAAATTATGTCACGTTAAACTGCCCAAAATAAATCTCCCAAATTTCTCAGGTAACTACAGTGAGTGGACTACCTTCAGAGATTTATTTCGGTCATTGATTATGCAAAATGAATCTTTAGATAACGTTCAAAGGTTACATTACCTCAAAGGATATCTCGTAGGTGAAGCCGAACAACTTCTTAGATTCATACCTATTGAGGAATCAAACTTTGATAGATGTTGGAAAATGTTAGAAGAACGTTATAACAATAAGAAATTCATTTGTCACCAAGTTCTAAAACGACTCCTAAGCCAGAAAAATTCGGTAGTAGAATCAGCAAGCGGACTTAAAGAGCTTGTTGATACTACGAACGATTGCTTGGCCACCCTTTCCAATTTAGGCATTGATGTAAAGAGTTGGGATGTAATGATAATCCATATCATAACGTTGAAACTGGATTCGGAGACTCGACGTCAGTGGGAGTTTCATATTACTTCGAACACTCCGTCAGACGAACTGCCTACATATGAGCAATTTAAAGAGTTTTTAACAAAACGCTTCCGTGCCATCGAATTTCTCGATCCGAAATCAACGTCAGGATATAAGGGTCAAAATAAAAATGATAAAATAAAAAATTTACATGTAACAAACGATCAATGTCCGTTTTGTACAGAATCTCACAAATTAACTCAGTGTAAACTATTTCAAAAGGAAAACGTCGAAGCCCGTCGCAATTTTGCGCTAAAAAATAAGGTGTGTTTTAATTTTATGGGTAGCAATCACTCTGCTAAGGAGTGCCGAACAAACTTAAAATGTCGTATTTGTAAGCGGAATCATCATTCGCTTCTACATCCCAGGGGTTCAAACTTAGATCAAAATGAAAATAAACATGATCTGGGTGCTACTGCTTCATCTTCAGAAGGGGCTGCATCATCGAATGTAGCTACAACTTCCAGTGTGGTGTCTTGTTTTACCACAGGCAAAGCTCAACAGCAAGTCTTGCTTGCTACTGCACTTGTAAAGGCTTTATCTAATAATGGAGAATTTTATCAAATACGTGCACTTTTAGACCAGGGGTCACAAGCATCCTTCGTGACTGAGTCGACTGCTCAGTACCTAGGCTTGAAGAAGACACCAATCACAGGCCAAGTAACGGGTCTGGGTGGAAACAAAAACATTGTTTCCAAGGCAACGGTGACTATAGAAATTCAATCCCGGATTGATCCAAAAATCCAAATTCCGGTGAAGGCATACGTTCTGCAAAAAATTACTTCTCTTCTCCCTACAAGAAAGGTAGAGGCTATTGAATGGGCCGAGCTAAGCAAGTTAGTTTTGGCTGATCCACAATATTTCTCACCCAATCGAGTTGACCTTCTTTTAGGAGCAGAAGTATACAGTCAGATACTGCAGGATGGTTTGAAAAGAGGACCTCCAGGTACACCCGTCGCGCAAGCTACTAGCTTAGGTTGGATCGTGTCAGGAGTAGCAAATGCATGTACCGAAGTATCTTCTCATATCAATGTAATGCATTGTCATATAAACGACAATGAGATACTCAGAAAATTCTGGGAATTGGAATCTGATGTACAGATGCCTAAGGAAATGATGTTCACTGAAGACGAAAAACGTTGTGAACAACATTTTTCCGAAACTACTCGAAGAGATCCATTTGGCAGATACATTGTGAGTCTTCCACTTAAAAATGGTACGCCTGAGGTCACAGGATCACTGAAGATTGCTGAAAAAAGACTTAAATTATTAGAAAACAGATTAAATAAAAACAAATCATTGCAACTTGAATACCAGAAGGGTGTAAATGAATATTTAGAACTCGATCATATGGAAATGGTACCTACAAATGAAATAAAAAATCCAAAAGCGGTATACTTACCACATCACGCCGTGGTCCGTAACGACAAAGACACTACGAAGGTCCGAGTAGTGTTCGATGCGTCCTGTAAAGGAACTAACAATAAATCGCTGAATGATAATTTGTTAGTAGGTCCGACTCTACAAGCAGACTTAAAACATCAGGTTTTGCGTTGGAGAGTCTCGCGTATTTGTTTGACAGCAGACGTCGCAAAAATGTACCGCCAGATTAAAGTCGATGAAGCTGATGTTGACTATCAACGAATACTGTGGAGAAATAATGCATCAGACAAGATTAAACATTATAGAATGCTTCGAGTAACATTTGGTGTTGCGTCTGCACCGTATTTAGCTGTAAAAGCACTGCACCAACTAAGCAATGATGAAGGCCACATGTATCCTTCTGCAGCTAAAGCTTTATTAAGCAATTTTTATATGGATGATCTTCTAGCAGGGTGTGAGAATGAAGAAGAAGGAATAAATTTGTACCGAGAGCTAAATGACCTAGTAGAAAAGGGAGGATTTACTTTACAAAAATGGGCAACTAATAGTGAAGACTTACTACAAAAAATGAAAGAATTTGAAGACGGGAAAAATGATGGAAAGGTAAATGAAATTAATGAAGGATTAAAAATAAAAACCGATGAAATATTAAAAATTGTAGGACTTACCTGGGACCGCAGTGACGACTCCTTCCACTATAAGGTTGAGAAGCTGGACACGAAGAAACTTGAAACAAAAAGAACAATTATATCTAACATTTGCCGTTTCTATGACCCACTTGGATGGGTAGCGCCAAGCATAATTGTTTCCAAAATTTTGATTCAGAAATTATGGTTGGCAGGGCTGGATTGGGATGAAACTGTTCCCGATCACATTTTAAAAGAATGGCAGAACTTTCAGGAAGATTTGAAAACACTTACCAAAGTGTCGATACCTCGGTGGATTAGTGTCACGGTGGGCGATGTTGTGGAACTGCATGGTTTCAGTGACGCATCAAAAGATGCCTATTCAGCGGTGGTCTACGCGCGAGTCATTGATTCCGACGGAAATGTTCACGTGTCTTTAATATCTGGGAAAACAAAGGTAGCTCCAATCAAACAAATTTCAATACCACGGCTAGAATTGTGTGGTGCTGTGCTAGTAACGCGATTATTGATTGAAATCGCTTCAGTTATGAATATTGCCAAAACTTACCTACATGCTTGGACGGACTCAACTGTTGTCCTCGCCTGGCTAAACAGCCACCCAAATCGGTGGAATGTTTTTGTTGCAAACCGTGTGACTGAAATAATTTCAAATCTAGATTCCCATCATTGGTCACACGTTTCTACAAAATGTAATCCAGCAGACGCTGCATCGCGAGGTCAGTACCCGTCAGACTTGGTGAAAAACACGATGTGGTTCAAAGGTCCCGACTTTCTGCAGAAACGACATATCGAATACAAGAAACCAAAGGATATGACTTCGAATTTAGAAGAAAGGGTTAAAATTAAAACTCACTGTGCTGCTATCGATGACACTATTGTCGAACGGTTTTCTTCCTTGACTAGGATGGTTCGAGTGGTAGCTTACTGCAAGCGATTTGCCTGCAACACGAAAAAAGAAAAATCACAAAGACAATTAGGTTATTTGACGACACCAGAGTTAAATAAAGCATTGAATGGTTGTATACGAAATTGTCAATCGGAAAGCTTTGGTGAAGATATCGCAATTATAAAGAGAAAGGGAAACTTACCTAAACGTAGCGTCCTGCGATCTCTTAACCCATACCTGGATGAAGATAACATTTTAAAAGTCGGTGGCAGACTGGAGCATTCTCAGCTGAGCGCAAATCAAAAGCATCCGATATTGATACCGAAAGAATCACATTTGACGAATCTTCTCATCCTAGACGCTCATAAACAGACATTACATGGCGGCCCACAGCTTATGCTGTGTTATTTGAAAAATAAGTTTTGGGTTTTGGGAGCTGCTCGACTCGTAAGGTCATGCTATCGTAAATGCGTGACTTGTGTAAAAAACGCTGGGAAAACACAAACCCAGTTAATGGGGCAGTTGCCTTCAGTTAGAATAACTCCTGCTCGGCCTTTTAAGTCTAGTGGAGTCGATTTCGCGGGTCCAATCCAAATTAGGACAGCGAAAGGTCGTGGTCATAAGTCCTATAAAGGCTATATTTGCATATATGTATGCATGGTATCCCGAGCGACTCATCTTGATCTTGTCACCTCACTCACGACAGAAGGCTTTTTGCAATCATTTAAAAGGTTCGTATCTAGACGAGGCTACTGCTCCGAAATATGGAGTGACAATGCTACGAACTTCACAGGTGCCGATAAAGAACTAAAACGACTCTTCAAGAATGAGAAAAACTCAATGCTGCAAGAGATTTGCGATAGTTTAGCAACCAACGGATGCTCATGGAATTTCATTCCAGCCCGGTCACCTAACTTTGGTGGGTTATGGGAGGCTACAGTTAAATCCGTTAAGTATCATCTCAAGAGGGTTATTGGACAGTCGACTTTGACATACGAAGAGATGTCAACAGTCTTAGCACAGATTGAGGCATGCCTTAATTCCAGGCCTCTCTCTGCTATTTCTAGCAATGACTATGAAGACGCGATGGTTTTGACTCCTGGTCATTTTCTGGTAGGTGAAGCATTGGTGACTCCACCTGATAATAATTTCGAGTCCTCTAATATCAGTTCCCTGCGGAGGTGGCAGTACACACAGCGCATGACTCAAGACTTCTGGCGACAATGGTCGAAACAATATTTGTCGAAATTTTACAAACGCTATAAATGGTCTTCCACTATGCCACAGCCTCGCATTGGCGATGTTGTTGTAGTGCGTGAAGATGGCTTGCCTGTATGTCGGTGGCTTTACGGCAGAGTTATTGCTACACACCCTGGGCAAGACAATTTAGTGAGAGTAGTTACTCTTAAAATTAAGAATGGCACAGTCAAACGACCTGTCAATAAACTATGTCTTCTACCAATCTCAACTACTTAAGATATATTTAAGTAATAATTGTATGTATATGTTGATAAGATGAAGGACAAAGCTCAGTTTGTCCTTGGTGGGCGATGTATGTTGAACTAATTAGCAACCGTATTATTATATTTGTACACCTTATTTCTAAATGTACCATAGTTACGCTCCACCTAGTTTATAAGTTTTGCAATAGATGGCGCTAGTAAAATACGTCACAAATCCTAACTCGCGGTGACGAGATTCTCCGCGAGTTGACATATATCGGTGTGGCGGCAGTTTCAAATAAATTCAAATCGAGGTTGATTACTTTGTTTTATTTACAAATTACAATAGTCCCTCAGATTACTACCCCTTGGGATTATATTAGTACGGTAAATACCGTATTCAAGTAGGTATGGGTGCGGGTGAAATTACAGGCACATGAGACTTAGCACCTTTAGAACTCAAGATAGGCGCAGTGTTAAAAAACTAATGACTCTGTTAACTGAAGACAATGTTAATGTTAATTCTGTAAAATATAAAAAAATATTTTTATGAAGCATAAATTAATACTAAAAAATATATATAAAAATTAAGGAGTATACGTATTACGTGCCGCGTCTGAAGTAACATCACCTTAGCAATATATAGGCGAAATTTTCATTTATGTAGGTATATATATATGAAAATTTCTGAAAAAAAATAATATATATATATATATAATATATGAAAAACACGGGTGTTTGAGCGTGAACTTACTATGAGTCGATATCGCTATCGACAATGTTTTTTTTTATAATATAATATATATATATATATATATATATTTATTATTTTTGTTATATATATATATAACAAAAATATTTTTGTTGATTTGATGTTTTCTTAAACTATAATTAATTTCAAAACATAAAATAACATTTGATATGGCTGATTCCATTGAAGTTTCTTCTTCAAAGAACTTCTCTTTCTTTCAAAGAATCTTCTTGAATCAGCCGCCGGCGCCGGAAACAGCCTTTCTTTGCCAAATATAATAAAACATTTTGAATAAATTATTGAAGCACAAAAAGTAGTTGTCATTAACGATGTCTATGATCTTAAAATATACTTATGATCGTAGACTCCGTAATGACAACTATGATCTTTGAAAAAGTATTCGTACGATATATAAATATTGTATACCGCACCAACATAATTAAAGTTGTATTATTGACACATATCGCCACGGCTGTATTCTTCGAAAGGGTAGACAGAGTTATTCAGACACGTTTCAGTCACACGTAATAGGGGGCGATCCCATTGCCATCTACTGGACACAGTTCCCAACTCCGGACGTTTGGTAGAAATTTCTTTCGTAACGTTTAAAATTTTCATAATGAATGGGTATGCAATATTTATTATATATTATTAATGATAAAAAATAGACTGACATCTACTTATAGCAGTTTACTGTCGCACAGCCAGCTCTAGGGCTGTGAGTATCTAGGTACCTACTCAAATACTGAAAATGAACTTTACCTCACGCAAAGCTTTTACCATAAGTAACCGACTACCAGCTACCAGAGGTACAGTCCGCACAATCGCCAGCTGCACTATCGGCCTCCGTCGAATAGCAATATTTCACCCGCTAGCGGCTATCACCTGTCAAATCGAACAAGTGTTCCGCCCGCTCCTACCCTATTTAAATATCAACCGTTTAGACGCGAATACGCCTCGTTCTTTATCTCACAACCTCATTTACGCTACTACTTTATTCTAATTATATGACTTTAGACGGAATCACGATTTTGAATTGAACTTGCGTAGGACGAAACGTTTTGTACTGTCAACAAACTACTACGGTATCCTCAATTGAATAGTAATTCATTGTCTATTTTCTCCCAAAGAAACGTATTTCATAACGAGACGACTCTACTTTACATATATTTACATCTTCTTTGACGCATACATAAAGTCGGATGTATCGACGCGTGTCATCCATTCGTGCTTTCAAAACGCCGTGTTTGAGAGGACTCAGCCATAGGAAATATTTATAACGGCTTTGTATGCAAAATAAGCTAATGCATTTCAGGCATACTCACTAGTGTCACTTTAGTGCGAGGCTTACCACGAATGTCAACCTTAGGACTATGTAGTGTTGACGTTGTTTTATTGTCTGACATCTAGGATATAGAGGTGAGTTTTGAATGTGACAACTGTCATGTGGGTGAGCGCGACAATCACACTTAGATTTGAATAAAATCTGCATACGGCCCTTGTAGTTTTTGATTGACGATATTACTTTGTGATGTAACGCAAGGATGAGACTTGTTTACGGTGCGAAAGGTGACTGTATGTAGATTAGGATCACGTGTTAAATTCGACACGCGATTCATCTGACATCGCTTTGTTTATAAATAAATCGATGAGACCTTTGGCATTTCAAACTCATTCATCGATCGCAACGGGTATAATAACTTTATCGCTAATATAGTGCTAATTAATTGCTACTCTTATGACTTAACAACAAAGGTGTGAACACTTTTAGCTATAAATCACTTCGTATGACAACAACAGGGTGTTAGAACTGGTGATAAATTCATTTAGTAGGATATCATTAATAAAATGTGAGAAATAGTTGACATATTGCAGTGTACAAGTCCAAACGGGAATTAATCCGCGAACTAGTTATGTAATTCGAGAAAATAACGATTAAAAGGAAAATAAAATAAAAATACAGTGATTGAAAATATACGAGTGGGACTTCAACTCTATCGTTCCAGAGCCGATAGATTTCTTATCCGACTCAGCTATTTTTACAATATTTTGTATGTAATATCATTCGTTTTACAAACTTTAATGAAAGCAATACAATATTAGAACGGAAAATTGTTGAAATTGCCTTAACTTACTTCAGTTCTGATTATAAAAAGCTATTAACACAGGATATAAAAGTCTGTTAAGCGATTCACACTGTGGTCTAAACCACACGTGGTGTAAACCGTAATAGGGAGTTGCTTTTGTAATGACAGTTCTGAATAGTAGGTATAGGTTTTTTAAAACCCTTAAATCACACTGTGCTTTCTCAATCACACTATTAGCTTTATTATAGTATGAAGCCGTGGAAAGGCATTTTGTTGAATGCTTGCATGCCTAATTACCATTGCAAAAAGTCTGTCATCTAGCGCTTGATAGTGTGACCCTGGAACTGTCCTTGAGAGCTTGAGGAGATATCATATCCTAGGTGAAGCAGCGATAACGTCCCACACTGCATAACTTACTAACACAAAGATAAATACATAAAATAAATACAGATGCCATATAAAAAAAGTATTTCAGAGGCATGTCGTTCTTTTATTTCTCCCTTCTAAATAGAATCTCTAATAATATTGGTGCTAGTTGTACTCCTTCAAGGAATTAATAAAATTTCCTATGCATAGTCTTATTTGGTCTCAGGTTGTGTATTTGTGAACATCAGGAACATTCTATTGAAATAGTCTAGCTGGTTAGTAGTTGGCGCGGCCATAGACTACGCATGTCAGGCCGCAGTACTGGTAACATCTCAATGGCGAATAGCTTGGAAGTGCCTTATTCGTTCTAAGAATGCCCTGTGTTTTAGCGGATGCGTTTGCGAGCGCTGCCCTCTTGCCATTCCAAGGATTTATATTAGTAATACGCAATTTCTTGTATCTTAAATATGTGGTTTAAGGATTTGTGGAGAATTTAATTGTCTATAGAAACATCTTTGAGATTGTTGCTTGATTTGATACTTAACCTTTTTAACCGACATATAAAAGGAGAAGGTTCTCAATTCATCTGTTTATTACCTCAGAACTTGACGGTGTGAACAAATTTTAATAATTCTTTTTTATTTATTTCAATTATCAGTTGCATTTACAGCAACGATAAGGCATGCAACTAGACATCAATTTTAGGAATTATTATGATGAAAAATTGATGTTTCAAGTTATCTAACTATTATATTAATGTCAAGTTTTAAATGTAATAAAATTAATCATGACTTTGGTATAATAAAATTATTCAAAAAATATTTTTTTAAAGCTGTTGATTGTCATGTGGTCTCATTTAAATTTCATCGAAATCGGTCAAGCCGTTATTGAGTTACACTCCAATAAATGAAAAATATTTATCATATTCTGATATAGTCGTTGACAGTGAATGTTAATCGATCCCGTAAGTAGGAAGGGTCGCTAAAAAGAGTGAATATTTTTTTTGCTCAAAAATGGAACCGACTTCAACACTTAATATATATTGTGATAATATAGTTACTTTTGAACTACCATGGTACCGACTTCAACAAGTTATTTTTACACTTGAGTGTTGAAGTCGGTTCCATTTTTAGGTTAAAACATTTTTTATTAATAAAGTGACACTAACAAATTTATCCGCTAACTAATTTTTTTTTTTTTTTAATGTAATAAATCTACCTAAAATACCTTTACCGACATACAACACTAAAATTTATGAAATAACTTGTGGAAGTCGCACCATGATAATGTGAGTCAGTGTTTTGAATCAGCGTGGTACCGACTTCAACTATTTAGAGTCGGAAGTCGATTATATTTTCATGTAAATGTTTTTATGTGTTTTCAACAATGGTATTGGATGAAATAAATGAGTACCAGTCCTAATTAGGTCTTTGCTTGTGGAGGGTGATTGGACGTAAGGAAAGTGTTCGTATGTGGTTTTATTAACACAGTTATATTTAATTCGAATAACTTTCATAATTTATAAGTATTACGGTGCCTTAATGAAGAGTTATCTATCGATATATCTATTTTACAAGCTTTTATTTAGTTTCACCTGTCCCGATGTTTGTCATCAAATCTTGCAAATTAAATTTGATCCACTTCCCGGTTACTGATTGAGCTGAAATTTTGCATACATATGTAAATTGCGTGACCATGTAATATTATGATGACATGGTGCTGATCTGATGATGGAGCTGGAAAGTGACCATAAGAACTTCGCAATAAAACGACACAACCTCATCGAGTATTGAGCTCATTCGCATCGTCTTGACGAGTATTTTTTAAAATGTTTAGTTCTTTTTACTTTTAACAAGAACACAATAAAAGTTTTTATAGAACAAAGCTTGTTAATAATACCGTTTCCTAGTAAAGAGCGAGGCGAGGACCTGCTATTTACCTCGTAGTATAGTACTTACGTGAATATAATAGGTAGGACAAAGGTGGAGTGCATTGTAATTGCTTATACAAGAGGTTATCAGTTGCCGGCACTGGTCGGGGTTATAAGTTATATGGGGAATGTAATACTACTGATAGCCAAGTTAACTCGTTGCTGTGTTACGTTGGATTTCGAACGAGTAAGTCTCTAAGGCATTTATATTCATATTCATTGTTGCTTTCAAGATAACATTAATTTTAACAAACTAATCTATAAAACGAGCTGGGTTGTTATATTGCACAGAGATAGTTCTTTGTAAATCAGTTTTTAAATTTGCTATTATGAATAATACTTACGTAAAGATTTTATTAATAACATACTAAAAATTTAACACAGTACTAAAACTTCTACATCCAAGGCATTAAGGAAACCTAAAGGCCCTTGCAGGCCTACACGCAGTCCAAATGCCAGCCCATTACTAGTTGGTAGCATTTGGTTTTTACTAAAGTAGTCGCAGTCAAGTTCCAATCACATAGAAGTCGAGTCGATACTGGTGTTCTACAAGGAGTTCCAAAGGGTGATGACAATATCTGAAGCACCGGTAGTGTTGAATGTCAGATGAATTTTAACCTTTAACAAACCAAAATAAGCAATATTCAACACTTAAAAATAACCAAAATGTATAAATATGTAAATATTTTTAGTGATATTTTCACCTCATGAGCCAGTTATCGATCGTACTGAAAGCGTTACTGACGACACCTCACGTCGTAGGAAATAATCTCGGTGTACCCCGTGGGGTGTCGGGTCAGAATTGCACCTCCCCATCTTGCTCATCAACCCATGGGTTTCGTAAGAGGCGACTAAGGGAAAAATACTGGAAGGTGGGCAGCAGCGCCTTCTAAAGAACTGCCAACTTACACTGCGATCCCCAAGACGCCTGCCAAGCGTGGGGATTATGGCAAATATATGTATTCAGCAGCTTTTGAAACAAGGATCAGAGCGCGCATTAACGTAGAGTACTAATGGATTGAGCTATAAAATCAGTTAAATCTTACGTTAACACCATTGTTCCCTCTTAATATAATGTATTTTTTTTTAATATTTATTAACCACCATATTTTATTAACAAAAGACTACGAACTATATACAACACTACAGCTATTACAATAAGAGCATGTAGACAACCTATATTTCATTGCAGACTCACTGGCAGTCCAAATTCTCCAGGCCACTATCAGTTGGCAGCGTGCCCAGCATGTTGGCAGCATTGCCCCGTTAACTATATCAACCACAGGCATGCCTGGTGGATGAAAATCACAAAGCATGCCTGATAACCTCATGACAGCAGAGACTTTGCGGAAAATAACACCTAAACATAGTTATATAAAACAGTAATTATTTTAACTATACTAACGCAACTTAAAAACATAATCCAGTAACTCAAGTCATCATATGATGCATTAATCCTTTAGTTGCATTCCAAACAATCCCTTTACAAAAGTTAAAGTTGGTTATTAAATCAAGAGGCGAGCCACTGCACAATCGTCGCGTGGGCACTCGGTCCTGGCATCCCGCAGCGCACATCTGTCTGTCGAAGGAGCTAGAAAATTGGGAGATGTGTCTATTGAGTAGACATTACAAGTATTTGTGCCAGAATCCTTACTGACAGTATATTATATTATTTTCAATAAAATTATCCGAAAATTATCATGATATGATCCATGAGTCACGTACAGCGTATTCGTTATTTATTATACATATATATTTTTGAAAATATCCTCAAACACTAAATATAAAATAAAAACATAAACATGAAAAACAACATCCAGTATGAAAGGATAACATCAAAGTTTCAATCGAGCCTTAAAGTTGCATGTAATAGAGGGCGAGTCATTTGCCATGTAGGGCTCTGTTAGTAAAATTACTGGGCATATCAGACATAAGAACTAACGTTTTGAAGTGACGATCGCAGTGCAGTGTTAAGCAAAACGAAGACGGTGACATTATAATTTTATTGAACAGGCGCGACTTTGACTATCAGGCAGGAAACATGGTCGTCTATATCAAAAAAATCCAACATTTAACTTGGTCGTAAATTTTATTTCGACTTTTCTCGATATTTGATAAGCTCATCTTTCTGACCTGTAAGAGTATTCAGCTTTCTTGTGATGATGTAGTCAAACCTTGATATATGTTTTTTTTACTGTGAATCATACCAAGAACTTTTGGGACCTTTGGTAAGTGACCATGTGGTCAGAAGTGGTAAACAAGCTCAACCTCAAAAAAACAAAAGTGATTGGCAATTTTCTACTTTAGGTTGGTAGCTACCAAGTCTGGAATTCGCGCAGTTCAATAGGCCACCTGGAAGCTTCTGATATAGCCCAATAACTGCAACCTAAGATAACAACCGGGGTCGACAGTTTAACATGTCCAACTAAGCAAGTACCTAAGTGCTCTCAGTAGTAATTGCCATTAGCCAGATATATATCATGATATATATCAATTAGGTTCACAGTGTTATAATATGTGGTCACTACATGGATGGGTGTCTGGCTAATGGCAATTACCCACCGGTATCCGTATAATCCGTTATTCTATAGAATGCTTAAAACGTGTAGGTAATTTCTGGTATATTATTTATTTTATACTTTGCCCAGATATTTTATACAATACTGAATGTGCAGCCGGTAATATATGTAAAAGACGAGATCAAGGAAGGAGGAGACGTGCGGGTGGTAGCCGGCAGGCAACAACAGGTTAGGTTAGATTTTTAAGTTTCACGATAATTTCATTGAGATTTTACTGTAGTAATAGAAAAATACATTTAGGTACCCTTTTTATAAAGATTATTTTTAAGGAGCATCCTAATTGTTAATATTAATAAAGTTGTGCATGTCTAGTCTGCCCGTCATTTTGTAGGCTGGTTAACATTGATAAATATAGACCGAGACCTATTTATTTTACACAATGCCGGTGCAACAGCATGTACTCTATATAATCTCTAGGTATTGTATACATCACCTAGGTAAAGTATGCAATGGACAATAATTTTCATAAATTTCATACATTGCCTGGACACCCCAGATATTGTATACATTGCCTAGATATTGTATAGAATACCTGAATTATACAGATTGCCAGTAACATATCTACTACGAGCACTTCAAAACCTAGAAAGGGGCGGTGGAACAACAATGAGTTAGCTGTAACGACATACACCACTAGCCTATCTACAGATGCTTAATTAGACTATTCGTTTTATAAATTATAACCTCATTTTTGTTGGTGTATGAAAACACCAACAAAAATGAGGTTATAATTTGTCAGTATTTATAGAATATTATTTTAATTTAATATATAATATTACCATAGTGGCATTTGGAATTGTGGCACCGCTTGGCACTTCTTAGCAGAACGGGTTCATTAAAACTATCACAATAATTGTGTGCTTCAGGCAATACCATAGTATGACACCAACAGTCGAACGCCTAGGTAAGTAAGTGATACTGTAATCAAAGGGCACATTAAAAAGATTAACCTCGTTAGAGTTGCTTATCGGTTTCTTCTCAACGAGCGTAATTGAAACTGAGTTATGAACGTTTTATTTTGAAGTCTATTCCATGATCTGCAGAAAACAACATCATTACAAGTTGACACCACATCTCATTGTTTCAACCATCCCTGTCCATTCTTATGCACATAAAGAGCCAGGAAACCGCGCTCCCGGCTCTGATAAATCCCTCACCGTTTCCCCCTGCGTCGGTGTCGACATAAATGTATTGTGCTCTCTTGCAGCCTCGTTAATATAGCGCCGTGAAGATATCGTTAACGTCCGTCCACGATTATGTTGTAACTGGAGTTATGTATGGGTGTAATAAGGATCTTCATGGGCTTTAGGCGGTTGATGGTTCGAAAATTGATCCCCTGTTCATAAGCTGAAAAGACGGTAAACAGCATCTATGTAGTACTATTTTGTATGTATTACGTGGAACACCGAAAGTTTTGGGTTGCTCACAAAGAACTATATTTATTGATTTTCCAAGTATACTACTTTGCATTTTAAGATTTTACTTTGTTTCGAAACATGTTTGAAAACAGGAGGTTCATTCATGTAAGTGTCATTCATGTGACACGTTATGGTTGAGAGCAATCACTGCGTTTTCTGGCTCCGCAAATAAAAATTCTTTAATATATTTTTTATTTTTTTTAGGAAATGATAGATATCGGTTGTTGCTTAGTCTCAGTTGTGAGCAGGGTGGATCACGAGCTTTTTTACGTTTGTTTGGTTTTAAAGTGAGTACGTCTTTAAAATTGCTTCCATAGGGACGCAATTAAAAAAACGAATGATAACAAAATCGGGGGATACAGTTTAGTGTTGCAGCTACATATCTATCATCCCCATCCAAATTTCAATTACACTACTGGATGGCTAAAGATAATTTTTTTAACCTAGATTTCTGGTAAAATGCATCGATCTTTTAATAATTAATATATAATCATTTATAGAACACGCTCTGCAGCAGCCTTGTGCAGAAAAAGATGTTAAACAATCATAAAAACTATCGCCTTAAAATTTTATCTCGAGCAGTTTGCGCACTCCAACCGGAAAGCTCGCATCAATCTCAAAAAATAAACCAATACCAATTTTTGCATTCAAAAAATCAAAACTTTTCAAAAAGAAAAATTCCAAATCAAACATTGGTATAGGTGTGATTATTCTGTCTAGTATCAATCAATCATGTCCATACAATAAAAAAATCGAGAGACTGTTGATAATTTACGAATTCACGGGCTTAAACTTACAAAAAAGTAATATAAAGCAAATGCTTTATTCTGGTATATCAGAGTAGACATAGAAATTGACATGATATGTATATATATATATATATTATGTGTATCACATCAGTGTCAGAGGCAACGACAAGTTCCTCGGAAACCTTTCGTTTTACATAAACAATACCACTAAACTTTAATAATATTATTGTTACCATACCATCTGTGCCCAATATAGCGTCGGAGATTCTCATACTGTTACACTTCAGCCCTCTATCGCAATTAAGTGTAACAATCCATTGTCTGTATTTTCAGAAACGTTTCATTCTAGTTATTGTGACAAAGTAACATTGTGCACGCAGATTTGTAAAGCAGATTCTAGACCAGTGGCATCCGATATGGTTCGGTCCATCTGATAGCCTCGCTGATCTGCGCTAGCCCCCATTACAATACTAACTTCACTATTATCTTAATCTAACTGCATCTTTATTGTATAAAATCATCATATAAATAGATATTTTATTCGGGGACCATAACTGCGCTTCGTGGAATCATGGAAACATAAAACACAATTCGAGTGCACATAAGTGATTGCATGGACTGCGATGAATAACATTTTGTGAAGGAGTATTTATATTCCACTCTTTGCGGTGTTATTTGCAAACATTTGTATTTTATTGTGGTGCAGTAGCTTCTCGTATTCACTTTGATATAAAACTAGACATTTCTTCTTCTTAAAAGCCTTAGATATTGTAAAAATTCCTTTTAACTAGGCATGAATGTAGTAAAAATTCGTTCGTGCAGTTAGCTATGATCTCCGCGTTATATGGGACTGCCTGGTATGGACAGATCAAACTCATCAGCGATGATTCATATCGATTCTTTTCCCTAGAAATCTAAAATCCACGAAGACAAGCCAGCGAGTAAGTGGTACGAAAGGACTTTTGACAAACTTTCGACCTTTAAGATATAGAAAAAAAGGCAAACATCATCGAATAGTTCTCTCCAATCTCACTCTAGGTGTGAAAATAGCATTTGCTAGAAAAACAAAAAAGCTTGAGTGATGTCGTTAAATCGTCCAGGGCTAGAAGATTCCCAGGGGCGAATATCAATGAAACCCCGCATTGTCAAAAAAAAACCTTCTAACGAGAATTCCCACTGATGATTGCCAGGAAAGGACAGGTCATAACACCGTAGATGATAATAAAGTGTAACAACAGATGTAGCCCCGGCATATATGTA
Organism: Plagodis dolabraria; assembly: GCA_963854805.1. NCBI lineage: Eukaryota > Metazoa > Arthropoda > Insecta > Lepidoptera > Geometridae > Plagodis > Plagodis dolabraria. The sequence goes on from OY978457.1 coordinate 12,364,421, forward strand.
TCCACTAAATTGAATTACCGGTAGAAAGCCGGACGCAAAGTTCTGCTTGATTATTAATACCTGTAGGCTAATTGTCGTGGCCGGTCGTCTCTATTATACGGTATTTACATTGATATACGACGAGACGTAATCTAGATATGATACAAATGAATTTGTGTAGATAATGCCAGAGTGTATTTCTTAGTTAGCTCATCGTTTTAACGTTAACGTTATGGATACCAATGTTTATGGCATGCAGAAAATAACTTTATAGGATATATTTACTTTACTTTACTTTACTTGCGTCTGCGCTGTGTGTACATTACAATTGTTTCAAATCCACAGAACGAAAAAGTTAAAATTAAGAATATTTTTTAATTATTTAATATAGTTAAATGACGCATTATTATAAGCCCGATACAAAATTTTTCTGTAAAGTAGAATTTCGTTGTTTATCATCGTTAATTGAGTGTCGCAAAGTATGAACTTTTGCATTGAGAATATTAAGTAAGACATTTTGAGCCGATTCAACGGAATCTTGTAGTATGTGTCAAACTTACGTTAGTTTTAATCAATAGAAAATATTGACATCCATGGTTCGATCTCCAAGCTGGAAACTATTGTAAGGATATTTGAATCATCATCGTCTATTGAGGACTGAGGTTGTTTGTTATCAACTAAACACAGTGGCTTCCAATTTATGAACATAACAAAACATGTTTGTACTCTACTTGATCGGTAAACCTGATGGTAAGTGATGATGTGGTTGAAGGTGTTAACAAGCTTAACCTAGAATTACTGGCTCTCAAGGACAGCTGCCGGAACACACCGTAAGGTGCTTGGTGACAGATTTTCTACTTGAGGCTAGTAGCTAGCCAGGCGGGCATTCGCGTAATGCCCTTCCACCATGCGGTGAAGCTCAAGCCCGCGGTGGGATTCGAACCATGGACCAGCTGCGCGGCTACTCATAAGCCAATGCCACTGGCTACACCACTGCTTAAGAAGTCCATTTTCATTTACAAGCCAGAAACAAGGTAATACGAAAGAACGGCGTGACATCCCAGGGGCATCCCTTACAGATCCCGGGGACTCTCAATAACACCTAAATAAATAATAATAAACCTAATACCTACACAACTGGGATACCTCAGATTATAAAATAATAAATCCATATAATCATGTCCCTTCCAGTACAGCCCAAACTAACCCTATTTATTGAAGCCCACACATTCCGTTGATAAATTTCCAAGCAGATTCGCTTAGAGGTAATAAATTTCACAAGATCACCGATGGCATGATTAATAAAGGTGGACCATACAAAAATGAAGAGTACTCGATCGATCAACGTGGGTGTTTAATTTGTGGACTAGATCATTTATCTTCATCGTTTAGTGCAGTGTGTTGGGTATTCCGTAGCTTGGATATGAGCTTTTGATGATGTAGATTGGTACTATGAATAATATACTCTAGTTTAAACTAACTTTAATGGTTATTAAATGTGTCATTTGAGAGACCTTGTAAGGCGATTGTTGTCTATCTATAATAAAATCATTCAGAACCAGAAGAAAGACAACAAGATGCTTCTCTGGTATCTTTCAAAGCCAGAACTACTGGGACCGTTACATGTTTGGTAAAAGGTTTTCTTTTTGAGCTAAGCCAGCTATTGTCTAATATCTGCTGCAAAATTGAATAAAGCATAGTTTATTGTTGTCAAGTGTATATATTCTTCGGTATAATTTTGTATGGAGTGAGTCTGTTTTTATAATTTTACCAGCTTTCCGGGCGCGGCTCCGCCCGCGCGTTTGTCGGTTATCGCGTAAAACATTAACTTCTTTTTGCGCAGTTGGATAAAAACTATTTTCTTGGGTCTCAACCTATTTCCATACCAAATTTCATTCAAATCGGTCCAGTAGTTTTGGCGTGAAAGCGTAACAGACAGACAGAGTTACATTTGCATTTATAATATTAGTACTGATTACCTAGATAATTGTATATATCCATAACGTAATATGAAATGGAAGGCTTATCTAGAATTAGTGCACATTTTTGATGCATTATTTTAAGTGACCAATTTTTTACGAGAAGAGCTGTCACTTAATATCGAAACATGTAATCGCGTATTCCTAAGTTGTTCTGATTAATATTAATGAAAAATCGTTATTTTGTAGAGCTAATGAAATACAATAAATAAGACCTATAATAGTACCTTTCAACCGATCGGACTAGGCGTTTAGACTCACTTCCTTTTCTAAGTTAAGAAATTCAGCATCTAAGAGCAACGATAAGGAGAAATTCATACTCATTTATAACGACAAAGACCTACAAGGCTTGCATAACCAAGTACGAAAATACTTGATTGAAAATTCAACTATTCATAAATTAAAACTTTTTTGACAGTTCGCTGTGCCGAAACAATTTACGCATATTCAGTTAGACCATAAATATTAATGTAACTATAAAATTGATATATTGATGGATATTACTTTTATGAGTGATAAGTTGTGAGTGATAACGTGACATGGCGGTAAGTAAATCACTTGTTCGTGGGCCACATAAGAACTCGGTACAGCGGTGAAGGGGTCAATTGACCTCAATACTTAAATCAAGTCGCTAATTACTGAAAATCTTAAATAATCTCCTTTTAAATTGCTTCGATAAAATGTAATGCTGACCTTTCTTAACGAGGGAGTGTGAATTTGTGAAATGTATTATAATAATTTAAAAACAAAGACGGTTTTACACACAACTTTGATACATAAATTGTTATTTGAAAATAAGTCAAAAGTAGGGAGTTGACATAGTTCTCATTATCTTAATGATAGCTTATTTAAAACGGCTATAATAAATATTTTTAGGGTTCCGTACCCAAAGGGTAAAAACGGGACCCTATTACTAAGATATCGCTGTCCGTCCGTCCGTCCGTCCGTCTGTCACCACGCTGTATCTCAAGAACGGTGACAGCTAATGAAAACAGTTGAAATTTTCACAGATGATGTATTTCTGTTGCCGCTATAACAACAAATACAAAAAGTTGCCCAAGTGCGAGTCGGACTCGCGCAAGATAAAACAAAAAGGTTAAAATATGAAGTCTAATGTTGTATAGCTAATGGTACGCAACCCTTCGTGCAAGAGTCCGACTCGCACTTGGCGATTTTTTTTTATGTGATTGTGACGGAGCAATTAGCAAGGCCCATCGGATGTTAAGCGGTAACCTCTGCGGTAAGGATTGCAGCCGGAACACAGATGTTAGATGCTTGATTTTCTACTTGAGGGTGGTAGCTAGCCAGGCTAGTATTCGCAAAATGATGCGTTTATTCATGCGGTGAAGCTGAAACCGGCAAACCATGGACTTGCGGCACTGCAGTCCATAATAACCGCTTGGCTATAATTTCTTAGAAATTATCAGATGTATTTGTGCTGCGACTCTGCTAGACTCACCTTGATGCTTTTCTTCTTTCTTTTTTAAATCTTTCGTAATAGTAGATTTTAGTGACAATACAACAGAACCCGCTTGATCGTGATAACGATTAACCATCATTACTATATGTATCTACTAGACACCACTCTATAAGATATGAACATAGCCTATTCTATTTTCCACAGTTCTTTAACGGTACATAATTAATTTAATCAAAACATGAAAATTTTACTGATCTCTCTTTCATCTTTCTTTTTAAAAATATATCGTATGTTCCAAAATCAAACTTGTAACACGTTTCCGTGAGAGGGTGGATTTGTCAAGCAGGGCTATATGAGGCGATGTGTTGGTACTCTTACAAAAATAAAGTTACCTTGGCCAGTTTAATCTAAAAAAAAACATTAAAGATATGATTTAGAAAAATTACTTTCATTCATTACAGAATATACCACGCTAAATTAGTTTAAACTTTGACATAAAAAACAGACTACTAACAACTGGCGATCAGTAACCCTCTTACCCCACAGTCTCTAAATATTCTTTTATAGATCCCAATATGATGGAACCTTATAAGATGTAAAACTGCATCTATAAAATTTGTAACGAATACAAAACATTCGTATTTGACGAACCAAATCATATAGCAAAACACGATTAAAGCTTAAAGTTCTCGTAGCGTAGTTTTCTTAGCCGTTCATAACAACGGCCGCTGCAGTTAGGAGTTGGATGGGTGACCGCTAGTGGCTTGATTACTGAGCGCTTCCGTGCTTCAGAGGGAATCTCGGTTATTGTCTTAGGATGGCAGTCGTTATAGCATGGTAGTAGGCAATTTGAGAATGCCCGTCTGGCTAGCTACCACCCTCAAGTTGAAAATATGTCCCCAGCAACTAACGGTGTGTTCAGGCGGCTGTACATGAGAGCCAGTAATTCTAGGTTAGCCTGAGCATCATCTTCGACCACATTATCCTTACTATCAGGTGATGAGATAGTGGTCAAAGGCTACCATATCACATAAAAAAACCTGTATTATTGTATTATTTGGCACAATATTAAACAATATGCAGTAGGCTGATATTTTTTTATTTTATTTTTATTGCTGATAGGTAAGCCTTTGACCACAATCTCACCTGATGGTAAGTGATGATGTAGTCGAAGCCGGAACTCACCGTAAGGTGCATGGCGGCAGATTTTCTACTTGAGGGTGGTCGTTAGCCAAGCGGGCATTCGCAAAATGCCCTACCAACATGCAGTGAAGCTCAAGCCCGCAGTGGGATTTGAAACATGGAACTGATGCGCGGCAGTAATTAGGCAATGCCACTGAGCTATCACTGCCTGAATGAGCCATCACTGATATGAAGTATTTTAACTGCAAAGGGAAAGAAGTTACACACATTATATAAGTACCTACGACAGAAAGTTAATCTTTTAATTGTCATCGTATAGTGTAGGCAGCAGTACAGATTAGCAATCAGTTGGTAAAGGCACGCGCGGGCGGCAACTAGACCAGGCGCGCTCCAATTTCGCAAGCATCGTCGCTTCACGCTGCCGCAGTATATCACTAAGGATATTTACGGGCCGGCCACCGCCCTCGGTGACAACGTTATCTGTTATCAGTGTAGGTATGTATGCAGCTGGTCCAATCGATAGGTGGCCTTCGGGCGTTTCAAACGGCCGATCCCTTCGATAGAGAAGTACTGAGGGTCCGTGTCGTGACTGCTTTATGATTCTGAAAGTATGTTTTGATTTGCATTGTCGAGTTTTTGCGGGTCTTTAATTGACATGTCTATTGGAATATATGATAAGCTATTAAGTAGTGTGATATAATACACTAAGCACACTTGGATACAAACCACTTGTGACATAGGTATTTTGTTAACTTCACAGTTCACACTTCATTGTTATACAATATCTTACCGTTTTAGTTGGGCGCCGGGCTAGAATGTCACTCCCCCCATTTCTCCCTCTGGGTGTCGTAAGAGGCGACTACAGGTAACACACACCAGAAGGTGAACAGCAGCGCTTTCGGATGAACTTATATCTCACATTGCGACCCCCAGACGTCTGTCAAGCATGGGGTTTATGGCAAACCCCCTCAAAAATGGGCGATTTTGTATTCAGCAGTGGACAATCCGGCTGATACCAAACATATATGTAATTATTGTAAAGTTTTAAGTTTACAATACATACATATATGTTAATTTTAAGTTTTGGTACGTAGGTACTTATTTCTCATATTTGTCGTAGGACTTCTTTGACATTGGACTGTCCCATCATCGACATCAAAAACAAAAGTATGAAAGGGGAATCTCGACTAAGTGCTAGCTAACCGGTGCGTAGACCATGGTGTACATAATTGCGTGCGCAAAATATTTTCAATAAAAATGGGACTGACCTCCAGACCTGAAAATGTAGAGATAACTTGTGGAAGTTGGAGTACCGACATCAGTGCTGGTAGTCAGTTTTTTTATGTTATGTATTACAGCAGCGTAATAGTGTAATTATCATCAATTTAGTTATACTAATGTAGTATTGTTATATAACACTGTATACAAACCTCATCAAGCTTCATTCACAACAGTAAATTGTGTAAGTCAATACTATTATAGAACTAGAAATTTTAAACATATATTTTGTCGAAGTCTCATAACTAAATATTGTACAGTTCAACCCTTTGTCGTAATACACCAAAGTAGCATTTTATTGAGCACAAAGAGTTTAATTATCTCAGGTTATTATGACACAGTTTCAAAGTTCATATTTAAAACGGTGAGTGCCAGGCATCGTTTGGAAGATACACAATGATTGTTTGTTAATGGCTCTTAATGAGTTACTATTAGGAGTAATTGCTTGAACTATGAATGCGGCGCTGTTCACCGGTGAAAGGGAGGGTTACCATCTATTTTAGACGAGGTAAAGCTGTGATCATACTTTGGGATTATGGAACTGGTGTAAAGAAAAAAAATTAAACATTTTTATGAGATAGGAGGGTAAACGATCAGGCAGCTCACCTGGTGATCATCATTGCCCATGAACATCCGCAACACCAGAGATCTCGAAATTGCGTTGCCGGCCTTTGATGTCAGGATTTATTTTTATAGTGCTGAAAAAAATCTATAAAAATAAACTGGGTTTAAAAAAAAAGTGGTCGAGTTACACAGTTCTATAATAACACATTGTATCATTTGACTGATTCCGGAAGTTACCATCATATTTCGCATATCTCATATTATTGTGTTAAATTATCTCTGACTAGCTTTCCAGTCGCAGGTCCACCCGCCCGTATGTCCGTTATCGCGTAAAACCATTAATCTCTTTTTGCGCAGTTGGATAAAAAGTATCATATGTCCCTTAGCCGAGTCTTAAACTATTTCCATACCAAATTTCATACTTTTTAAGTTTAATCATTGAATACAAAAGTATAAATCTTTCTTTTTTATAATATAAGTGTAGATTCTCGCTGCAAAGATTATTAAATAAGATACATGTGTGCGATACGTGCCGCGCTGGGGGGTCCATATTTATTTCCGTTGTACAATATCCGCATCCAAAACTTTGCAACATATATCGCATATTCAAAGTTTGTCAAATATTTTACACCACTCATAGAACCTACTTCTTATAAGACAGGTGGTTAATAGGCAAGAGGCACCCTCCAGCTATATTCACTGAAGATAGGAGTAACCAGCACGATACAGCCATTTGTTTAGATGACAATCACTATTCAAATATATCATATGATTTTGTTCTTCTGATTTTATATTAAGTAGGAAAATGTTCTCCAGAATAATCTTACGTGATTTTAAGATTGCGATTCCATACTTCGTTATTTAGAGAAGGTTGGAAGTCAATATTGGCATATTATACAAAAATTATAGGAGTTGTTTAGTGTTATGGCTTTTGTCTTATAATTAGGTTTATTTATATTATTACATTTCAATGACACCGTCCTTATTATTTACAGCTGTTATATAAACAGTATGAATATATATATAACATTGTTATCGTTCTGTTACACCTAATATGTTGCTGACCTAGGCCCGAATCCTTCACAAACCTATTTACGCGTTGTCAGCAGTATATTTCTCTATATAAACACACCAAAATTAAGTGCTCAGAATTATTGTGATAACTCCAGGAGTCACCAGACTCAGTACTAGTATACCCTTCAGGTGAAAACTCTGTCCAAATTAGTAGTGAAAGTGAGTTTCCGGAACTTGTAAGTCATCGTGTATACAAAATAATTTTATTTTTCTAATAAAATAAATGTGTGTGTTTGTCCTTAAATATATTTTTTTAAGACAACTGAATAGGTCCACACAACGCTTCGTTTTAAAGCAGAGGTTCTCGATAGAATCAGCATCGCATTTATCAAATGAAAGCTGTTATGTAAATTCAGACAATACAATACCCATAAATACTTACATATTATATCATAGCACCACGCCTTTATTCGCCTTTTGGGGTAGGAATAAGTGTATATAATCCACGTTATGCCAGATGTGTTCGTCACATATAATAGGAAGAACATTTCCCCAGGGGTACCGGGCTGCCTTTGTACCCCACCATATCATCATGCGGGAGTCGTAATAGGCGATGCAAGGAATAATACTAGAAGGTGAGTAGAAGCGTCTTTTGAAGAACTGCTATCTTATACTGCGATCCCTAAGACGCCTGCCAAGGGCGTAGATTATAGAAAACTTCTCTTAAATGGAAGAAATTTGACTAACGGTGGATATTACAGCTATTGATACAATAAAGGGCGAGCCCATTGTCATCTATGGGGCGAAATTCCAGACAGAACAAAAAATTTCTTTATAAGAAAAACCCAATAATTTTCCGACCCTTGGCTGAACCCTGGATCTCAAGATTTTAATTTTGCCCTCTTACAAACACACCAGTCAAGGCAGTCTATGAAATACGTTAATAGCAGCAAATACGGGGCGTGATGATGATGATGATACAAATTAAGAGTTGCCTATAGCACTTGCACCAATGAGCGCGAACTGGTTCTTACTAAATCTAAATAAACCGGTTTTAGCATTAAATTTACATAAATCAATCAGAATCAATCGTGACTCTAGGATTCGTTAAACATAATACACACAAGTATACCCAAGCTAAGCAAGTGTCAGTAGCTAGCTGTTATAGACTTAAACAAAAAAATAGACAATAATATGAATATTTGTCCAAACATTCGTATCTGTACGACTAATGATATCATTATTGGTATTCCAAACAACGATTTGTCAACGACGTGTTTTATTGTTTATACCAGCGGCATGCCTTTAATAATAAAATACTACGAACTATAAACAACACTACATTTACTACAATAAAAGCATTAAGACTGCCTCATTGCAGGTGTCCGTATACCTAGCGGGACCCCCGCTTGTTCGCATATATAGACGTCGACATTATTTACTATACATTTAGTATTATCTTAATCAGACCCATAGGCAGTACAAATACTCCAGCCCACTACCAGTTGGAAGCGTGCCCGGCATGCTGGCAGAATCGCCCCATTGAATTGCAATGCTTATTCGTTGAGCCAGCATTTTGCTCATGCGTCGCATCGATGTAGTCCGAGAGCTGTGCTTGCCAGTTCCCATTCATTCATATCTTGACCACATCTTCACTTTCTTTCAGGAGAGATTTTTTTCAAAGGCTAGGTTATAGGATATTAAAAAGGTATTATATATAAGATAAGTCTTATATATTATATATAAGCCGCAATCATAGTTAGAATGACTATTCAAAAACAAACGTTCGTGATCTATTTGCAATGTAGCAATAAGATCGAACCTTTACAGTTCAGGCTATCAGAGGCTGTGTGTATCTAGGTGCATAATGGAGCGAGGCATGGCCTGGGTGTGTCCAAGGCAATTGATAGCGTCGGCTGGACTACATGATGTCCGCTCAGAAAGGCTTGTAGCGCCCGCGGGGTATGAACGTAACAGGAGTCGGCGTCTTAAAGGGTACGCGGAAGCTAGCCGTGTCTTAGCAGGATTAATTTATTAATACCACCATTTCGTAATGGCACTTACCTAGAGGATATTAATGAAATGATAACAGATTATTTTTAACAAAAAACAACCAACTTTCAACATATAATACGCAATTTCAATGTAAAGGTCCTCGGTTCGATCCCCTGTAGTAAAGTAATTGGGTTATTCTGACGGTAGGTGGCAACAAACTCACCCTCATCGCATCCCGCTAGGACCAAACTTTTTCTGCCAACAAGGCCATGTTTGTGTTTGCGAATATTCCCTTTTCGGAGGCTTTATGGACGTGTCTCCATGTTTACTCCTTAGTTCTACAAAAAATCCAAACATGACGTATGAATGTATGAGTATATGTATATAGATACTTAATACATAAGTAACTACTGATATGGATTATTGAAAAAATCATTATAGATCTTCTTTATATCTTCTTGTGGTAATCGTAAGCGGTGATAAAGGCAAATAAATATGTGACAAAGTGGGCAGGCAGCAGTGCCTTCTGAAAAACTGACATCTTACACTGCGGTCCCCGGTACACCTACCATTCCAGGGGATAGCAACCCCTAAAATGGGTGAGGCATTTGTAACTGTGGACGTACGCTGTTGCTGTGAGGTAATATGAATTATTGCTCAATATTCGGATTTGCATATAAACGCCTTATGAATCCTATGTCCAATTATGCAGCAACAATGACCATTAACTGGAATTAAGCATCGTAATCGGCTTTCTATTGTTTGTTCCATATAAGTGCAATTCCTATGAGTAATGCACATCTCTTAAGATGACTCCAATGCACAAACCCTGTACAGACAATCGAATCTAGACCGCAGCTGCGCGAGTTTTCACAACCGCAATCGGAATATCGAATTCCATTAAGGCGATAGATAGATAGAACAATACAAATATTGACGGTGATTACGGGAGTGCTCGCCTCTCGCATATAATGTATGTCGAAACATCTCACAATTATCACGCCAACATCACAATGTCAGAAGTGCATAAATCCGGCACAACCCTGAGCCCCAAGGTTGTCCCTAATTATACCTTTCGAATGAGACGTCATTTCCTTGCGCTTACGAAACATTAAAATGTAAAAAGAGGCTTTTTCGCGTTTCAAAGGTGTGAATTTAAATAATTGCAATAATCTCAGCGTCGGACGGACATGCGAACTTAATGAGTGGTGTCTGGTGAAGAAGACAGCCGAATCACTGACACCTGAATATCCGACAAAGAACGGCAATATTGCCTGTCCGTACGGCACCTTGCGTTTCGGACGAGACGCACTTTACGGTAATTATTGTCCGGATTAATTATAAAAGAGGTTGCTTGCCATTTTGATGTATAACCGATGCGGATGCATCGCGATGTTTTGTTTATTATTTGGCGACAACATTGTAGTCTACAAAATATACTGGAACAAAATATTTCAATAGGATAATTGTTGCAATTTAAGTTTAGATGATTTTACCTAATTCATTTAAGTACTATGTACCTGCTAAAACGCCAGCTTAACGAAAATAACAACGGAAAATGAATGGGATCACATGGTTTTTTTTCTTTGTTATTTAGTAGGCTTATTTGCTTTGATGGTGTTAAAAAAGTTCTTATCTTGTCTTTCAGAGAAATTGTTTCTCAATGAAGCCATTTTATATTATTAGCTTTATTTGGTTGCGTCATCATTAAACCATGTGCATATCTATACCTTATTGACAAATTTACTAGATATATAAGTCCCACGGCAATATTACATGGAGGGAAAGTATTTTAAATATTGACCGTAGAAGATTTCCTTGAAGGAAAACTTAATTTTTAAAAATATGTTTTTAACGGTTTAATAATAAAAATTAGAACTCTTTCGAACACTTCCACCTCGAAAGCTCTGTTGACAGAACTATTATAAACTGAGAATATGTATAAAAATCTTTATTAATAATAATTTTGAAGTTATTTGTTTACAATACTTCATTCACAATAATCAAATTATAACTTTCCAGTCAATTGCTACTTATCAAACCTTTGCGTTTCACCTACAATTAAATACTAAATTATACATCGAAAGATTTTATAAAAGCTTTTGCCTTTGGCCATTGGAATTGATAAAGCAATCAAGATTGCATCTCGATCGTTTTGAGGGCAGTTATACAATTGTAAAATTTTATAACCCAGAATTTGCGACAATTGTCATTAATGGTTTCGTATACGTGGTTCCTTTCAAGGTTTGGTCCTTATAGCCTTTCGACCTTTTAATCTTTGCATTTTGTAGTTATTTTCCATGTCATTTTCTCTGCATTATTGCTTGTAATGACCGATTTAATGCATTTAATCTGCCGTAAAACAAATAAAATGGGATATTTTGGGCTACAATGATGACTTACTCTCGTAAATGAAAGGTTATGTAATAGGTATAATATACTGCATTACATTCTTGAACTTACACGTTTCAAATAAGTATAGCATTTGCTTTTACACATTATTTTTTTATACTCTTTTGTGATTATGAAACAAATTTGGAATGTTTCAATAAAAGTTGTTGTTATTTTCGTTCAAATTTGCGGCTCTTCCTACCAAACTTAGAATGTACTCGTAAACACCCTGACTTGATTGGTAGTTCCTTCCCTATAATATTATAGTTTTGTATGTATAACTACATATAATATAATATAATATAATATAATATAATATAATATAATATAATATAATATAATATAATATAATATAATATAATATAATATAATATAATATAATATAATATAATATAATATAATATAATATAATATAATATAATATAATATAATATAATATAATATAATATAATATAATATAATATAATATAATATAATATAATATAATATAATATAATATAATATAATATAATATAATATTATATAATATAATATAACTTAGTGGAGAAACTTTCAAACAACTGGCAATTGGGGATAGATATAAATATTTAGGTATTCACGAGTCAGGTAAATTAGAACACAGTATCATTAGAGACCAAATCTGTAAAGAATATTTCAAAAGGATTAAGAAACTACTCAACACCCATCTCAATTCACGCAATCTTATAAAAGGAATCAACACCTACGCCATTCCCGTATTACTCTACTCCTTCGGCATTATCAATTTCAAAAACAGTGACCTTAAGAAAATAGACACAAAAACCAGAAAGTTCCTAGCAATTAACAAGGCTCATCAGCAAAAGTCAGAAGTAAATAGATTATACTTACCTGTAGCACAAGGAGGAAGAGGGCTTCAAAATGTAGAATACATGTACAAAACCCAAATAATCAAATACAACCAATATTTAGAAGCAAAAAGCGATGACCTCATCAAGGCAATAGTACAACATGATATAAACAGAGACAAATACTCAAAAGTTAAAGAAGCACAAGAAATTGAAACTGAATTCAACTTACCACACGGCAATAAACACACAGATGCAGAAATTAGAAAATCCATAGTGAAAAACCGGAATGCTGTATGGAGAAGCAAGCAATTACACGGACAGTTTCCTAAAAGAGTTTTAGATCAGGGCAATATTGATATGGTACTTTCATTTAAATGGATCAAAAAACAACATATAACACCAAGCATAGAGTCCTCCATATTTGCTATACAAGACCAAGCTGTAATGACCCGGCAACACCAACGCGACATCTTGAAAGAGGCAGTAGATGGAAAATGCCGCCTTTGTACAAGCAAAGACGAGACCACGCAGCACATCATATCTGGATGCGACAAACTGGCGGGGACTTACTATGTCAAACGACATAATAACCTCGTCCAGTATGTCTATTGGTGTCTCGCCAAAAAACATGCAATAGCTGTTTCGAACCTTTGGTGGAAAGAAACACTCATCCAGCCACATGTGAAAGAAAACGAATCCGCTAAAATACTTTGGGAAATACCCGTCCAAACAGATGTAACCGTTACACATAATAGACCTGACTTAATATACGTAGACAAAACAAATAATCACACATTTCTCATAGACGTTACAGTACCTTCAGACTACAACATAGGCGCAAAAGAAATAGAAAAACTGAGCAAATACCACCTTCTCAAAACCGAAATCAGTCGTCTGTGGAATACACAAACGACTGTCATACCCATAGTGATAGGCGCTACTGGCGTAGTAGCGAAAAGCTTAAACAAATATCTCGATAAACTTGAAACTACCATCGATATCAGCATTCTTCAAAAACAGGCAGCTATCCACACATCCACAATAATTAGTAAAGTGCTAGGAGATACCGTGTTCGTATATAATACACAAGACCAAAATAACACACTAAGCACACAGCAGTCGACAAACGTAACAAACTCATTAAACACACAAGATTCGTCAATCACACCAGATCCATCTAACGCACCTTGTACACCAAACTCACAGCAATCAACAAACACACTACAAACCAGGCAACTAAGACGAAGGAGAGGAACAACAAGAATACAATAAATGTGACATAAATACCTTTTTTCCTGTGGGTTACGGGACGGGGTATTTATGAAATACCGACGAAAGTCGAGAAAACAAAACTAATATAATATAATATAATATAATATAATATAATATAATATAATATAATATAATATAATATAATATAATATAATATAATATAATATAATATAATATAATATAATATAATATAATATAATATAATATAATATAATATAATATAATATAATATAATATAATATAATATAATATAATATAATATAATATAATATAATACATTAAACAAAACTAAAGGCATAGTGTACAAACGATCTGCACTAGCACTATCAGGAACTCTGCCTTTGGATCTGAGAATCCAGGAAGCCGCAAGTCTATACATGGCAAAAAAAGGCCTGTCTCTAGACTACATACCACCTGGAAGGAATTTGGAGCGGAGGGTGTGCTACCAACATCAACCACACCCCTCCACATTTGAGGTAACTCATTACACGCTCCTGGAGGACACGAATTCGGAAACCCTAGACTCCCACCAAATTGCCGGTCCACACATCTACACGGACGGCAGTAAAATTGAGGGAAAAGTTGGCGCAGCCCTCACATGGTGGGAGGAAGGAAAGGAATTGTGTTTCTCCACCTTCAGTCTAGACTCCTCCTGCACAGTATTTCAATCGGAGCTCTATGCACTCTTCAGGGCGGTTCAGTCAGCCAAATCCAGCGGGAAAAAAGTGGTCAACATCTTGAGCGACTCAAGATCCTCGCTCGACCTGCTGGAAAATCCCAGGCTGACACACCCCCTCACGCAACAAATTAAAGAGTGCATACGAGAGCTAAGTGCGGAAGGAAGACAGGTGCGGCTTTTCTGGTTAAGAGCGCATGTAGGGACCGCTGGGAACGAGCGAGCCGATGAGCTGGCAAAGTCCGCGGCCTTACAAGCAAAACCAGATCCAGACTACGCAGAAGTTCCGTTGTCCTACGTCAAGAGAAAGATCAGGGAAGAGACAGTCCAAAAATGGTAGGACAGATACATGTCTTCCAGCACAGGCGGTGTCACTAAATGGTTCCTACCGGATGTCGATAAAGCATATCGAATGGTACGAGCCATAAAGCTGACACCGTTACAAGTGCAACTCTTGACGGGACATGGAGGTATTGCCGAATATCTCCATCGGTTCAGATTATTGGAAAGCCCAGGCTGCGATTGCGATCCCAACATCAACGAATCTGTTTGGCACATAGTCCTAGAATGTCCGCGCTTTCTTGCTCTCAGACAAGACCTGGAAATACAGATCAACACCAGGCTTACCAGAGAAAATCTGCGCACTATTTTGGCCAATTCTGAGAGCAGGAAGTATTTCCTGGACTATGGTGAAAAAATCTTCAAAGTAGCGGTAAGGCGACACAGCAGCAGAACACCAGCAGATCCCATAATCATCCCATCACAACCGGTACCCACACTAACCACAGGCGCCACAATCCCGGGTCCTGACATCAGGCAGACCTCTCATAGTAGAACTGGGTTAAACCAGATTCTGGAATGCGGAGAGAGAGGCGAGCCTGGGATAAGGATAAGGGGGGTGGCGCTCTTCATGGACAACAATAACGAACGACTCGGCATAAGCTATTGCAACGCGCAAGCAAAAAACCGCGTTGCAATATCACCCGGACTGGCATCTCTAATTAATGGAAGCACTACAAAGACCACCATAAAGCGGAAAAAGTACAACGAGCTTTCAGAGACGAGGATAGCCGGCTGCCGGTGTCGACTGGTGCGATCGCGCAACAAAACGGTCATACTAGTCGACTGGGGCAGTCAGACGCCCTTTTCTCTCGCAAACGTAGTGCTCACAAAGCTCGGAGAGGCGGAAGAAGGCGCAACACCTCGCATTATCAGCGTAGATGCGATGGTGATAGAGTACTCGAGAGGTGAAGTTGCGGACCACTTTGGGTGTATTAAAGCTTCAGCGCGCCACAACATAGTGGCGTACGAGGACAGAGGAGAAGATCTAAGCTACCTCAAAGCACCCACCGTATCCGCAACCAAAAACATCACAAGCCTCCAACCATATTCAAGCACGCAGACAGGAGCTCAGCGCCTTCAAGAAAAGATCGACGCCAAAAAATCCGAATCCAGTCCAGAAAAAAGCAAAAGCCGAGTCGGACACAAAAAACACTTCGTAGACGTTGTCAGCTCAGCACTGCATGGCATAAGGGATAGGATATCCAGAACGGCAGAACGACAATCAGCTGCCGTTCAGGAATTCCTAAAGCCACCCCCGAAACATCCCGACCTCCCGCAGACTAAACGGACCAGAGCCGACAAGGGGCAAGTTAACCCGCCAAACTTCATTCAAGTAACAAAGCCAACAGACCTCGCATTCAACGCATTCATCGAATTCCTAGCGATAGAGAAGGCAACGAGAGATGTCAACCTTACCACTTGCAAGAACATCATGCAAGCCTATCTCTGGGAGAACGAGGGGTTGTTGAATGTGAGACTCACGGAAGCGGAAGCAGCCATATACGATAACAGTAGATCCCGAGTCATCAAGGGAACTATGACGGGTCGCTATATGGCTGCATTCAGCTCCACAGAGGGCTTCGTTACTTTGAATGAACATGAGACAGAACGAACTGGCAAACTCACATTTTTCACACCACCAGAAAATCCCCTTGTGGTCACAGCCCGGTGCACGAAAATCATGCTGCAGGAGAAGATCATCGAGATGGCCAAAACCATCTCGGATGACTCCAACCCAACGGCAGCGTGGGACTACTGGACAATGCCACGAATAACATGGATAAACGGAGTTCCCGGTTGCGGCAAAACAACTTGGATAGTTGCAAACTTCGATGCTGACAGAGATATCATAGTCACCACCACAACCGAAGCAGCCAAAGATCTGAGAGACAAGGTAGCGCACCGCATAGGCGACGGAGTAAAATCCAAAGTGCGCACCTTGGCCTCCGTATTGGCCAATGGGTTCATGGAGCGTAGAGAAAGACGTCTACTCGTGGACGAAGCTCACATGAACCACTTCGGGGCCATCATAATGGCTGCGCGGTTGCTGGGGGCTGAGGATCTCGTCATCATCGGGGATGTAAACCAGTTGCCTTATATTGAGAGAGAAAACCTTTTCAATATAAGGTACAGCAATCCAAATGTACTGGCGTCCATCGGCCAAGAGTTGTTCTGTACGCACCGAAATCCTATGGACGTGGCATATGTCCTGAGAGAGGTGTACCCGGGCTTCTACTCGTCAAGATCTCGTGTGCACTCCCTGAGACTCCAACGGTATACAGATGCAGTAATACCAAAAGACCTCCCAAACACCTTATACCTGACGCTGACCCAGGAGGAGAAATCCACCCTGGTAGGCAGAGGGTATGGGAGTGGCCAAGGGTCTTGCATTCTGACCGTGCACGAGGCTCAGGGACTGACATACGGGATCGTCATTATCATCCAGATGAGGGAAAAGGTGACCAGGCTCAGGGACAGCGTTCCGCATGCGGTTGTGGCAGTGTCGCGTCACAAAGAGAGCTGCACTTACTACACAGACGACAGCTCTGATACCATCGGTGGGTTTGTGCGGCGGGCAGAAAAAGCGACGGAACAGGAGATCATCAATCACAATCTGAAGATGGCACTCAAAGACCGTAACGAAAAAGTCGTGGAGCAGATGTTAAAACGGACCCCGGGGTCAGTGGCGGGTCCATCGGGCACTTAATATAGAGAAACACAAAAATGTCAATGTAAATGTTATTATAAATGTATAGGATAAGCGTAATAAGTAGTAAGCATGCTAATATAATATACTTTATAAAACACCATAGTAATTATAAAACAAATGTTATAGGATAAGATAAGTAAGAAAAAAAAAAAAAAAAAAAAAACAGTATATAATAATAATGTATAATAATAAAAAAAAAAAAAAAAAAAAAAATATGGACTCACTTTAGTTTATAAGATACAACAAATAACACCATAGTTGTAAATTCAAATGTGATGAATGGAGTATGTTTTATCAAAGAAAATGTAATCAAATAAAAATAACTGTAATCTAAAAAGGGCACGGACCCTGGAGTCTGTGGAGTAATGTTGTTTTATTAAAAAAAAAAAAAAAAAAAAAAAACGATGCGTACCCTTATACATGCCTTCGTGTGTGAGCAGGTCTGTAGGTCTTGGTGATTGTTTCGCTGAGCATTCCAGCTTGGCTCAAAAACTACTTATCCTGTGGGTCGTGCTTTGTGTGACTTTCCCTTAGTTTATAACTTCTCTCAATTACTGAAGTAACCAGAATTCCTAACATCAAGAACTATGAATGATCCTTCTCTTCTGAATATTTTTATGACCCCACACACTGAGAACTACCAGGTATTAGTTGAAGGACTTGATATTTCTGAACACTGCCTCGTCTGTGCGTAAGTATTACTTTCAAATCACTCCCATATCTTTCCCTCTGATGTAGTAAACGCAATGTCTTGCAATATCTTTTGAAGCAGTGATGGCATAGTGGCATTCGCGGCCTTGAGCTTCACCGCATAGTGGAAGGGCATTTTGCGAATGCCCGCCTGGCTAACGACCACCCTCAAGTAGAAAATCTGTCGCCAAGCACATAACGGTGTGTTCCGGCAGCAGTCCTTGAGAGCCAGTGAAATTACAGGCACATGAAACTTAACAGGTATGTCTCAAGGTGACGGGCGCTGTGCAATTCGTGACTTGTGATGAAATGCATTTATTATAGGCAGAGGTTGATCCGCTTAACATCAGGTGCGCCTCGAGCTTGTTCCGTCACTATAACATAAAAAAATATCACTCAACTGACCGGGACGGACTGTGGGAGTTTTATTTCTGTCGTACGCATTTGTGGGCAGAGCCGTCTATGGTTTAACAAATCTTGTGCGGAAGCTTCTCATTTAAAGCTTGCCGCTTTCGAATCATGGTCCGTGAGACTCGCCAGACATGATTTACACCCTATCTTATGGTAAACGCTGCCGTCAAATAAAGGGCGGGAAACTTAAAATTTTAAAATTGTTTTGAGTACGTCGCTCGTAGTTTGTCAAATTATTGTACTTGCCTATGTTATATGCAAAATACGGAGAACATTTTTAAAATACGTTCAATATATTTGATTCACACTCATAAAATTTCTTAGGGGCTTTCTTGTTTTAGTTGAATATATTTATTAGGGGTTCTTTTCCGCGGATAAGTTTCCACCTTAAAGAAAAGTTTAATACGTACTGCATCAAGATCCAGTAAGAAACTATTATCGAGGCCAACCGTAGAATTGATGACAAGCATATGCAAGGTTCCGTCTTGATGCCGAGCATGTTTTTCTCTAGTTAAGACTATTTCCGTCAGTCCTCTCCAACAGTTACGGTATAGATCAGACTATGAAAGATTACATATTCGCTTAATCACAAAAGCTCCTTGTTATTCAAGATATAATGATGACTCACGAAGATTCATTGTTAAAGCGAGCCCACGTAGCAAACTATTGCTTCTATTCATCTGATTGCAAATTTGCGTACATCAGTCACCGGCCGAGGTTGCAGTCAGCATCCGTCCAAACTTGTCTACACATTCGACGCCGCCCGGACCTCGTTTGATGAATGTCCAGACTTAACCTACATGACAACTCATTTTCTCGTAACATACTCCATTACCAAACGCTCAAATAACACGGCAGCGATCACCTTCGCAATAACAGACGATAATGGTAGCCTTATTCATACAACCATCATTATTTTCTGTCTTGCAACAAGGCAAAAACAATCAATAAAAATAAATCATTTAAATAACCATAAACACGTATTACAATGCGCCGACATTACATCTCCTAATGATTTCGCTAACGAATCATTGAAAGTGGTCGGATCGCGTGCGCGCGCGCAGCTCCAGAGTGATCTAATCGTGGTGCAGGCACGCTTGTGTGCGTGCGGTTTGCACGTGTGCTTGCAATGCGGTCGTAATGACACGACCTGATAATGGAAGCAGTATCTCAACTCGCGAGTTTTAATAAAATTCCAATTACCATCAAAACACTAGTGTTGTCCAATAATATTATTAAACATTGATAGATGCTTAGTGAAAACAGATTTTTTCGGGTAAAAACAGATAATTTCTACCAGGACTTGAACCCGCAACCCTAGTACATCGTCTTGTGTGTACAGAACTGCAGTTTATATAGCTACATCCTGGTGCCTAATATGCGTATTTTAACCGTCAACTGATAACATCTGACACTAAAATTTAAGCGAAATTGATGAAATTTGTCTATATTAGTTTGTCATTATTATCAATAATAGAAAAACTAGGACATCCATGCCGTTAGCCCACCTAAACTATCCGAACATATTGTAAGCGCAAATCACAAGTCGTGGGTCAGATTGGTCGCTAACTATGGTGTTACCACACTGTCCCTGCACTGTAGTAATAATATGAAAGTGTTGTCCGGGCCCCGCCCTAGCCTCGAGCGAGCAATGTTCCATTTACATCTGGTACTTTATTAAGCCTTCTGTCGAGTGCCGTGAACGGGTTAGGCCAGTACACTTTGATAACGATGACGCTTGTTGTATCCTTATCGGTCGGTTCTAGAGTTTCCTGCGTCTGATACTCGTTAACTTGAGTTGATTCAAGTGCTTTAATTATTTGTTAATTCATTCATGTCTGATGAATGCGATGTTGAAACGTCACCGTGTCTGCAATTATATATACCAACCTTGAGATCAGGAAGCACCTTTTAAAAAGTTTTGTTATAGCAGTAGCTTCCACTCGTGCATTTTTATCTTATTCATAGCGTTTTCTTGTGGGCTATTTAATCAGAAAATCGAAAGCAGCCTGTCTTAATCCAGGATGTAAAGAACTTACTAATTGTATGATTATCCGCTCACCTGTTTTTAATATAGGTATCGATGGCGATTATGATATAGAGCGAAAGTTATTAATTTCTTGGTTGGCGATTGACTCTAACTTACTAGATTCTGATGATGTAAAGTGATGTAGTTGTGTACGTCAGTACTCAATACACGTTAACCTCACAGATGACATTTAACTAAGAAGCCCAGATAATATGTATAAAAATATAGACTCGAGCAATGATAGCTATTTCTTGACTGTACTTAAAATAAAAAATCGGCCAAGTGTGTGTCGGACTCACGCACGAAGGGTTCCGTACCATTAGCTATACAATATTAGAGTTCATATTTTAACCTTTTTTTGTTTTAACGTGCGCGAGTCCGACTCGCACTTGGCCATTTTTTGTTTTTGTTGTTATAGCGGCAACAGAAATACATCATCTGTGAGAATTTCAACTGTCTAGCTTTCACCGTTCTTGAGATACAGCCTGGTGACAGACGGACGGACGGGTGTATGGACGGACGGACGCACGGACGGACGGACGGACAGCGAAGTGTCAGTAATAGGGTCCCGTTTTACCCTTTGGGTACGGAATATCCAGCATGTGACGCATTGCTGTTTGTCTCGCAACCGGAAGATGGAATAGAAACTTACAGTTGAGTTACCCTCGTAAAAACTGTTACAAGAAATGGGTTTTTTCCCGTTAGTCTTAGAATTTGCCAGAATTGCTACTAGGTATTGTTTTTGTTTTTATCGCTGATAGGTAACTATCCATCAATGGCAAGTGATGATGCGTTCCGCTGCCGGACATAGTATTAGGTGTTTTGTCGATCGCTGTTCTACTTGAGAGTGCCATAAATACTACATATCATAAGACAACAACACTCAGTAGTATAATTATGTCACTGGCGGGAACCTATACAATGTCATGACCACAGGACAGATACCCGCAAACTAGAAATTTCATGCTTTTGCTTAGCATGCGTCAATATTCACCTCAGTATTCTGCAGGACCTTACTTATGAAGTAAACATTTCATAAACACAGGAATATACATTAAAGATACTTTGTTAAATTATTAATAAAATAAATCATGATAAACCCGCCTGCGACTAAAAAGATGAAAACAACATTGAGAATCCCGCATTAAGTTTAGTAGAAAGCGGGACCCAATCGCAAATTATAAACCAAGAAGTAATTAATGGGTTACGTTTGCATCTAAGCTTCTTAGTGCAGTCAATTTTTTTATATATTTTTACTTAGTTTAGACTTAGTGTCCAATTGAATTCAAACTTTTTTAAAATAAATTTCTTTATCATATTAAAACTTAAATATATTTTTTAATCCACTTTTACTTTGATATCTTATTGATAGGTTTCGTTTATTATTGTTTATTAACCTTTTACTATTTCGCGCCAAAAAACCGCCATATTTCAAACACCTATCTAATGTAATGACACTAGGGTTTTTAAGAAGAATATAAGGAAATCCATTCAGCCGTTTGGAAGATACGAGGTAATAAGCAAATTTACATACTAATATCGCCATGTTTTCTGGTTCCGCAAGTCCAATTCCACACAGATAAAAAATGTGTCTTTACACCTGACTCATACAAAGTAATCTAGATTGCTTTATCCCTCAGTCAATATAAAATTATGACATAGATCATCATCCTCATCAACTTCTCGGTATCCTCAATATGGAATATACACTGGCGTCATTCGCAATAATAGCTAATTAAAATTGACAGTTAACTGCGCGAACCTCATGTTTCTTTAATTTTCTTCGGAATGCGACTTCTTATTGTCATGAGTCGTCATCAATATAGTCATAAATATGGTTTACGTCTTAATCATCTGATTTAATTTACGTAATCTGTGGAGCTTATTTGGAATTCCGAGTATTCTGCGGAGCGACCTGGTCGGCAGACATTGTCTAATAAGAGTAATAAGTTGGCTTGCGGTACAAAGGCGGACATTGTAATAGGACGCTACGTTTATTATCGTTTTTGTACTCAGTAATACAGACACAGTTTGTACAGATTTTTTTCCTTGTTATTTATTTACACTTACGCTTAACGCCACTTCAGCAGAGCGACTCAAGCGGCGCAAGTATGCTAATCTCGGTATAATTGGTGCTACAAACTAAGCAGCAACAACTGTACGATGATCTGTTGAGAAGTCATTTTAAACTCCATTTGATATTCCATAGAGAGTAGAGACACATGTTCAGAGTTTGGTAAGGTATTTAAAACTAATATCAAAAGGGTGCAATCATCATCAAATCCGTACTATGATTTATATCCTTAGATTTACTTCGCAAAGTTTACATTTGTCAAAAAGTTGCAATATTCTTTCCTCACATTATAGAGTTACCAGAAGGCAGATGATAGAAATCCAAGAAAAGAGAGACACTCAATGCAGTACTTCTCCCAATACCAAACAACCTTCAACACCCCTTATCGAAGTGTAAGTGCTGACGGTAAATCTGCAGAATAACTCGTAAAAAAAGTTTTGCTATTTTACTTATTTTGTAGCCAGTTTTTCTTGGCCGCAAGTTCATGTTAGAAATACGCAAGAAATTCTTGAGCTATTCGTCTTAGGTCCGAGACACGGAGTCAAAGGTCTTTTGTGCGTATTCCCGGGTTAGTATTTTGAACGAATCTATTTGTTTTTTGCTTGATCTTAGTATTTATTAAACTTAGCAATTTTGTGATAAGAAATCGTTGTTTTTTTTCTTTATTTCTGTCGTTTGTTTAGTAAGACATCGTTCCAAGTATTAAAGTATAATGATTAATGTAGTGTTAGAAAGGACTTTATAACGGGTCCGTAGCTTATGCCCCCTAATAATAAAACATTGCTTAATCACATAATTGGTGTTTAATAGCATATGTGTTCAACCCCGGAGATGGGCAATAAGCGGGTTTTTCTTTACATATAACTTTTTGTAGTAGTTCGTATCCTGGTGCTGTGCCCAGTTGATGGCAATAGGTACAAACACTATTACACGGGCCCAAAAAATTACTTCGAGAAATACAGGCATAAAGATATGTTTATGTTTCGTTTATGTAATTAAAAGTATATGAAAACTGTAAGTTTTCCGAACAAAAAAATACTCCAGAAAAAAGTGTTTCTCTTACCTAAAATAATCCTTGAACCAACAAGAATTGAGTCATTCCATAGTATCACGTCTTGTTTCGGCTGTGCGCCGATTATTCGCAACGCACAAATCAAACAAATAGAGCAAAGACGCAATTTTGCGAAGCCTACTCCGTAACTTGTATAAAATTCGCGACTGATGAAACCTTGAGTTAGGTAATAAGGAAGGTGCTTGCGTTAATGTTAGAAAAACGTTTGGCAGTGTTTGGACTACGCGAAATCTTCGTGTTCCGTATTCAATACGTCAATACAAATCGGTATAGCAGTTTCAGATCAAACATCTACACTCACATCCTCTATTACACTGCTTATTAGCTTGATACCATAAGAAATAAATATTGAACTAAGTATAAAAAAAATACAAATAACTTATTTAAGTATTTTTTTTTTTTTTTTAGGGAGGACATAGATGCTGGCTACCGCCTGTGCGGTCGTCCAGCTCCACCGGGTTTTGGGCGAGGGCCTGGCCCTACAATAGCCCGGGAGGGAGAAGTGCCGAAGGCACTTCTCCCGAGACGGGCGTAGAAGGCGATAAGCGCTTTCTACCTCCGTCTCCTGCGGACGCCGAAAACGTACCGCTACTATAGGAGGGGTTGACAGCGAGCTCAAGGGCACCACTGTGGTTCGGACCTCGGCTTGTCTCGCTGTCGAGAGACATGGGGGGGATCGGAGCAAAATGCCTCTGTGCAACTGCAGTGTTGCACAATTGGGCCCTACTGAATAATACTCTTTGACTATTTGGAGAGCAATTTATCGTGACCTTGTTTTTGCCTCGAGCTCGCCGGCGAGCTCGGTGTTTGATTGTGTGACCTCTGATTACCTCACACCTGGGGATTTTACCTCGACGACTTGCGGATAACGCTAAAGCTGCCAACGTAATGGCTGCGATGGGGTCATCCGGGTCGTCTAATACCTGCCGTGGTCGGCGACGGGGGGGTTTGAAAAATGGGATAGAAGAGGCAGTCGAGTAGTTCGATGCCTGGACAACCAATGGGTTCGGGTGGTGGGGCGCTCGATCAAAGTATCGGCGGGCGCAGTCCTTATTGAACTGCGCTAGAGAGGGAAGGTTTAAGTCGCAATGCAACTCGGTGTTCCGGATATACCACGGGGCGCCGGTTGCATTACGAAGAAAACGGTTTTGGATGACTTGAAGTTTATGAAGGTGGGCCTCACTAGCATGACTAAACACTACTGATGCGTAAGTCATGATGGGGCGGATGCAGGCAGTGTAAAGTGTCTTCTTATTACTAAGAGACATTTTACTCTCTTTGCGAAGTAGGGGACCAAGGCGACCCATTATGAAGGCCGCTCTGTTACGGACGGTTGTAATGTGATCGTTAAAGGTGAGATGACGATCAAGGGTGACTCCGAGGTATTTTGTTCTAGGAACCCAGGGAATGGGTTCGTCGAACAAAATAAGCGGTTTCGGGTAAGGGGAGCGTGTCTTCTCAGTAAAGCACATAGCTGTGCTTTTAGCTGGGTTGACCGCGATGCGCCATTTTCGGAACCAGTCACCGATCTCGGTGATGGCCCGTTGCATGACGAAATAGGACTGTCTGTTGATATGCCACCCAGTGGTGTAAATGGCGGTATCATCCGCATATTGGGCTAGGAATACTTTGGGTTGAGAGCGTGGGATGTCACTGGTATACAGTGCAAAGAGAATAGGTGATAGCACGGAGCCCTGAGGGACTCCGGCTCTGACTGGGTGGGGGGAGGAGAGGGTGCCTTCCACGCGATAGCGAAAGCTTCTGGCTTTAAGGAAGTCTTGTAGGATGAGCACAAGACGTTCTGGCACGCCAAATTGGTATAGCTTGTAGATCAAGCCGTTGTGCCAGACTTTGTCAAAAGCTTTCGCTACGTCGAGGAAGACTGCTAGCGTAGTCTGGGGTTTGGGGTACTTATTGAAGCCCTCAATGATGTGCTCCGTGAGGCGGTGCACCTGTTGGACGCATGAGTGTCCGGGTCTGAAGCCAAACTGCTCATCTGGGATAAGGTGGTGTTCCTTAGCATGGGACTGGAGACGGTTTGCAAGTAACCGCTCGTAAAGTTTGCCTAAGGCACTGAGGAGGCTGATGGGGCGGTAACTGGTGGGGTCAGATGAGCTTTTGCCTGGTTTGTGAATGCCAATGACATTTGCACATTTCCAGGTGTCTGGGAATAAGCAGTGGCTCATAGCAGCATTGAAGATGCTGACTAAGAGATGGATGAGAGGAGGAGAGAGGGTTTTAAGAACCCTGTTGGAGATGCCATCGGCACCGGGGGATTTGCGCGGTCGGAGGGCCTTGATCAGTCTCTCCACCTCAGCGTAAGTCGCTAAGGTGATTGGTGGGAGTTCAGAGGTGACCACAGAGCTTTTACGTTCGACTTCAGCATCCACCGAATCGAGGTGAGCTTGGTCAACGTGATCTACGTTAGGGGAACACTGAGCCTCTAGGCTATCAGCTAGGCACTCAGCTTTGTCTTCGTCAAAGAACGCTGGGACTAGTGGGACTGGTCTGTATAAGGGAGGCATGTCGTTATGGTTACTTCCTTTCAAGCCTCGCGCCAAGTCCCAGTAAGCATGGTGGCTTGGCACGAGGTTTGAAAGTTTATCGCCCCATTGTTGATCACGCAACTCAGACATGCGACTTTGAACCATGCGTTCAAAGTGGCGTTTCTTAGTTTTGTTCTCTTTACTGGGGTAAGAGTCGTAATGTCGGGTCACTGCTTTACTCTCCGTCACCAATCGTCTCACATCCGCTGGAATGACAAGGCGCCGGTCGTCCGGCACTATGACCTCCTTTGCGGATGCACCTACTACGGTGGAGAGGTGATTGGTGAACGAATCGATCGCAAGGGTTACGTCATCTTTTGTCAGGATGTCGTCAGGGATCTTGTCTAGGTCCGGTGAACTGATAGCCTTTAGGGCATCGCCTACTTGCTTCCAGTTCACTATCGTCTTAGTGGGGCGGGGGAGGTCAGTCGTTGGGTCGGGACCTAGTCGCAGTATAATGGGTCGGTGGTCAGAGTGAAGCTCGTGAACCACTTCTATGGAGCGTAACCGGAGTGTTACGCCTCTGAATAGTGCCATGTCAAGCAAGTCAGATCGGTGGTCTTCCATATAAGGGTAGTGAGTGGGCTCAGTGGGCGCAATTATGTCAAAGTTAAGTTCTGCGATTAGGTTTTCAAGTGCAATACCTCTGGGATTGTTGACGTTACAATTCCATAGGATGTGCTTACTGTTGAAGTCGCCAATCAGAATGACGGCGCTTCCTAATGAGAATAGGGCTTCTAAGTCAGCTCGGACGATCGGCTTTTTGCAAGCTTGGTAACAGGATGCTATGACTATAGGTTGATGACCAGTCATAGCTAGGAGGCAACAAGATGCTTCCATATTAACAAGAGTCGGGGTAGGTAGGGGAATGCAGTGCAGGGACCTTTTGTAATAGATAAGAGTGCCTCCCCCACGGGAGTTCACTCTATCATCACGTACCGTTCTGTAATTGGCAAACCTAGGGTTCGCCTTCCCCGGTTTTAGAAAGGTTTCCTGCACGCATATGATATCGATAAGGTGGGTACAACAAAAGTCGTGGACGAGGTCACGTTGTCTGAAGAGGCCGTCAGCGTTAAATGACGCTAACGAAACTGAGTACGGTTTCGTGCGTTCGGTTGTACTGGGTGTTACCCATAGTGGTTGTACTGGGGAGGGGCCTGGGGAACGAAGCGCTTAAGGGCGCTAAGTAAATTCGCGTGTTCCAATGTGTATTGGATCACGTCCGCTGGGGATTGAGCGTATTGCATCTTGTGGAATAGCTCTTGTACCTCATTGATGTCAACCGACATAGCCAGATCGCTGACTAGGTTGATTGCCTCTTGAAGAGGGGCAGCCATCAATGGCATAGGTGGAGCTTGTGGCCGGGAAGCGGCGCGGGGAGGCGCGCGAATGGTGTTGGCGACGGGTGCCGGGAGCGCGGGGCGAGCCGGGGCCGGTGCGCGGGCAGGGGCCGCGGCGCGGGCGGGTGCGGGTGTGGGCGCGGGTGCGGGCGCGCGGGCCGGGGCGCGGGCGGTAGCGACGGTCTTAACCATACTGGGTGGTTTAGACCATGCGTTACGGGCTGGGAGCGGCGCGGGTATTACCTGTGAGGCAGGTACTACCGTTAGTTTAGGGCTTACCCGTTGGTAACGGTCGTAAGAGGGACGGGTCGGCCTATGCCTTGCCACCCTGTGGTTCACTCGTGGTGCTTTAGGGCAACCACGGTAATTCGCGGTATGCCCTTGAGCACCGCATAAAACACAGCTGGGTGGGTCCGGTGAATCCCGGGTGCGAGTGCACGCTGCTGTCGCGTGATCGCCTAGGCACTTAACGCACCTAGCGCGAGCGAAGCAGAAACGGGAGGCGTGCCCGTATAGTTGGCAGTTATGGCACTGCGAGGGACTCCCATTTTTGTATGGGGCTTGGACATCGAGTCCTGAGAGGCCACAGACCTTTTTTAAATTAAAAATGGCCTTGCCTTCAGGTGTACGATCTAGTACTACGAGTACTAGATCGTAGGGACTGCGGTCCTTCCCGCTGTACATGCGGTGAACTGCATGTACGGGGAAGTCTTGTGCCTTCAGGTCGGCACATACCGAATCGGTATGTACCTCCTTGGGCACACCGCGGATGACCACTCGGAGGACTTTCTCCTCTTCGAGCGCATAAGTGTGAAAACTTATGCTCTCTTTACGGAGGAGCTTTGTTAGCGCTCTGTGGTCGCTAATGGTGGACACTTGAACTTTAATGCCCTGCTGCGTGGAGCGGGCATTAGTGTAGTGGATCCCACGATCCGAAACTAAACGGGACAGCATGTCCCATTTGGTTTTGTCCTGAATGAACAGGGGCGGAGGCGGTTTTTCGCGGCGCGCGCTCGCGTCCTGAGGGGACGCGGCAGTGGTGGCCGGAGCGGAGGGAGGAGACGCGGGGCGCGGGGCGGGGGTCGGCTTCTTGCCGGAGGCGGGGGCCTTAGCGGGTGCCTTGGCGGGAGGGGCGGAAGTTGCGCAACTAGCGGCTTTAGGAGCACGCTTGCGTTTTCTGTCTACGACGGTATAGCCGTCGTTATCGGAGTCCGAGTCAGTGCGTAAGGCATGACTCGGATCTACATCCATCTCCGCTTCGGAGTCCGAAGTGGGCTCGACAACGGCGATGGAGGGACGGGTGCTCGCTGGCCTCCCGATCGGTGAGCGCGAGCGAGACCTCTCACGGGGAGGGGCTGCCACCGTGCGTCTGTTGTCAGGGCCCGGAGCGGGCGAAGTCGGGCTGTCCTCTGAGAAGGACCGGGTCAGAGGAGGGACGATGGCCTCCGGAATTGGAGTTCCGGAGGGAGCGATGAGAGTGTCCGTGAGGCGGGCACTCTCTGCATCGTTAAGTGATTGCTGATGATCAGCGTAGAGTTCGGGGTAGCGGAGGGCGAAGGTCTGAAGGACCTCCACCTCACCGTTAGAGGGACGTTGCATCCTGAGGGGAATACTCAGGATGGCCTAACGGGTTCTGTCTCCCTCTCGCAACTCGTGAGCTCACTTGTGTGAGAGGGAGTGAGTACCTATGGTGTGCCCTAGTTGTGTACCCTCTCCGAGCTTTTTTCTCGGCGGAGAGGGGTGCTCCTAATGCTGCTCCGGGGTTGACTAGGGGCGACCCCAAGGCCAGTTGTCCCGGAGCCCAGCTTGCTTCGGCTGACCCGTGAAGCGGGAAAGGCCACGGTGCAAGGTTAAACCAAAACAACAACAGTGGCCGTTGTCACCGTAGGGTGTCACACTGCGACCGCAGCAAATGGCGGATTTGATCGTTCAGACGGGTTTGGCTGACGCTACCCCACGCCTGAACGACGTCGCTTAACAGCACAAAGTGTGTTGTTACGCGACTGTTACTATGTTGTGTCGGGTAGTAAAGTGGTGAAATGCGCACCGAAAAGTGCGGTCAAAACAAGACCACCAGCCCGATATGATGTTGTTCGTCCGAAACAAGGGACTTGGGTAGGTGGTAATGCCTGACGTCTTAGAGCGCCTCTGCGCGCCGGCACGGCGAGCTCGTAGCTCACGTTGCACGGCGGTCGGTGGCTGCTCAGCTTCTGCACAGAAAACAAAACTTCGTCAGGACTGCGTATTCCAAGGCACTGGTCTGCAACTAGCGTCGGAACGATGACCCGAGTGAGACGGCAATAGTGCGGGGACTATTGCGGTCTCACTGGGAGATACTGGCGGAGCTGTAGACAGGTGTGCACGGCGTGGCGGCACAGGTCGGAATGTGAGTCAGTGAGTCCATCCATCCATACGTCATCGAATAGAGCGGCTGGCTCCGTTCGGTCGCGGTGTCGGGCATTTTTTGCCCCTGACCGCGGTAGTCAATCGCCGGCTGTATCTGTAACAGCCGCGTCGTGGGGTTGGAGTCAGGGAACCTGGCTCCGCTTCTTGGTCTGGGTATGTGGTCAGTCCGGTATCTTCTGCCTCCCTAGTCAACCTCAGCCCACCGGGGGGTCCCGGTGAGCGAGTCGTTCGGGAGGCGGGATGTAAGGCGCGCCCTGGCCGGCCCTTGGAGCCTGGGCGACGCGGCGTCATGGTGGTCTTCCAGTTGTGCTTCCTAGCGAGCAGAAAGGAGTTTGCCGACCCCCGCTAGTAGTAGCGGGATCGGGTCCACTCCCTCCCTTATCGCCTGGAGCACCTCGTGGAGGGTGCTTATGGCGGACTCGATGATCTCGAGTTCCGCTGCTGTCCTTGTTCGTTTCATCGTGTCTGTCTCGCTCACACGTGGCAGCGAGACAGAAGTAGTGCGGCGTCTTGGTCTCGCGGCCGGGGCTCGTGGTGCGCGGGCCGCGGGGGTGCTCTCGCTCTGGGAAGGGACGACTGGCGGGGGTGCGCCAATTCGTGAGCCCTTCTTTCTCTTCTTTTTTCTCTTGTTCCTCTTCTTCCTTCCCGTGTGGTCGGCGCCTCGTGGTGGCGGGTCGTTGGCGGCGGCCATAAGGGAAGTCGGTGCGGTCTTCTCGGTGGTGGTTGTGGTCGCGTTGTCTGCGGCCGTGGTGAGCGGTGGTCGCGAGGTTACGGCTGGGGCTCGAACTGTGAGCGCCGTTGTGCCCGCGCGCTTGTTCCGCGCCTCCTCGCGGAACACTGCGCAGCGGGGGTTGTTCGCGGTGTGCGCACCGCCACAGTTAGCGCACGTCGCGGGGTCATCTAGTGGGCGTGGGCAGTCGCGCGCATAGTGCTCCCCCCCGCACCGTACGCACGCCAGCCGCCGGAAGCAGTTGTGGGAGGAGTGCCGGAATGCCTGGCATCGGTGGCATTGTGCTGGGCCCCTCCTCCCACGCCATGATTCAATCTTCACCCCCGGCATACACAAAAGCTCGTCTGTTTCGTAAATGCCGGGGGTCAGGTTGGCCGTCCTCTTCATGGCCGCGAAGAAAATGCAGCCTGGTCTGCCTTGCCTTGCGGAGATCTTCTTACTCGTACCCGAGTTCTTCCAGTTCGAGTCGGATGTCTTCTGGATTGGTATCGGCTGGCAGTCCTCTGATTGCCAGCTTGAGGGAGCGTTCCTTTGGGAGTGAGTAGGAGAACCAGGTCATCCTTTCTGTCTCGTCCAGGCTTGTGAGATAGGCTTGGATGACCCGGTACTCGTCGCTGTCCGCTGGGCTAAAGCGTACGCCCTTGTTAAAGGGGCGAACGGATGGCACTCGTCCTAATTTCTCCTTGATAGCACGAAGATGCTTCGTGCTGTTGGGGAAGGCTTCTAGTACAATCGGCGGGTACCGCACCTTGGGAGGTTGTGCGGGGGGCGCCGGTTGTACTGAGGTTGTCGGCGTCGTAGAGGCGGTAGTCGTCATGGTGGTTGTGGCTATCTTCAGTGGGAGGGCCCGGGATGTCGATGCCATGACATCCGGGCTAGAAACAATGACTGGCGCAGTCCCTGTCTCACCTCGGTGAGAGGTGGGAGGGGGGCGCGGGGCGGTTGTCTTCCTCGCTGTGGTAGATAGGGGCGGCGTGGCCTTAGCGCGCCCTTGTGCTGCCGTGGTTACAGCTGCGTAGGACGCGGTTCTCTGCTTGGCCGCTGTAGTGGTTACCGGGATATCATCTTGGGTGGCCATCGTGGCCCAGTCCAGGCGGGCTGGGGTTTGGGCGCAGGTGCGCTTGCCGGCTTCTTCTACAGCCTCCTCGCTGCGCTTCCTGCGCACACCAGGGGGTTGGATGTCGGCGGGCTTTGGATGTCTGGGTGGCGACTCTGGGGAGTCCAGAATGACCACTACTGGGTTGGCTGCGTCGGCAGGGGGGGAGGAGGAGTCGTCTCTCCGGGCCTCTGCTTCCCAGCTGAGGCGTTTTTGGCGGGCTGCTTCTAGGGTCTCATCAATAGAACGTCGAAACTCCCTATAGCGCTCCGCGTCGGTGAGTTCCGAGGGGACCCGCCGCGTGGACAGGGATCTGTCACGTGCTGGGGTCCTCGGCTGTCCACGGGGTTTCCTGGGGGCTGCTGGGCATTTACGGCCAGGCTCTGCCTGAGCGTAATGATCGCTCGGTGAGCTCATGGCCGCAGGGGTTGCTTGCTTCCGCGCGATTCACTAAACCTTCGGCTGCGGCATCTGCGTTCGCAGTTCCGGGCCAGCCGAGGTTCAGGCTATCAATTTAGGCGGCAGTCTTCGCCCTCGGGGAGGGGTGGAAATCGGAGGGTGTTTTCAATAAAACACCCCCGAGTTCTGTGTGGTTTTGAGAGAATCCGTGCGCGGTTATAGGAGCTTATCGCAAGCAAAACTGTCCGAGTCAGTGAGTGAGTCACTTATTTAAGTTCGACTACGATTGACTTAAATAATATCTAGCTTCGCTAATTGCGCGTCGTGCCACTACCACACCACACCTACTGCCCAATGGTCCCCAACCTTCACTACTTCATAACAAATTGCGACAGAATAATAACATTTGTTACTATTTACTAACTTCCCTAATAATAATCGTAGAAGTGGCAAGTCAAATTAGTAGTCCACATTAAACTTTTTTAACCGACTTGAAAAAAGGAGGAGGTTGAAACCTTTGTTTTTTTTTTGTTACCTTTGCTAACTTTTGACTCGGTGAACCGATTTTAATAAAAAAAAAATTATTTGAAAGCTGATGCTTGTCGTTTGGTCCCAAATAAATTCCATCAAAATTGGTCAAGCTGTTTTTGAGTTACACTCCAATAACGGAAAAATATTTTCCTATCTTGATTATACAGTCGTTGACAGTGAAAGAAAATCGATCCCGGAAGTAGCAAGGGTCACTAAAAAGAGTGAAAAAAAATATTTTACCAAAAATGGAACCCACTTCAACACTGAAAAAAGTGAAATAACTTGTCGAAGTCGGTACCGCATGCGCACAATATTGTACTCGTAATATTAGATTCTTTTGAACTATCATGGTACGTACCTCAACAAGTTATTTCACACCTTTGAGTGATGAAGTCGGTTCTATATTTTATAAAAAAAAAATTAAGAGAATTGTTGCGGCCTTTCCCATTCTCGGTCCGAGTTCTAGGGATCGCGTTGAACTACTCGACACTGGCAGCGGGGATGACAGCGCTCAGGTGACGAGGGAGCAGTGGATAGGCGGCCAAGTAAATGTATGATATCGCTACTTCAGCCCCGTCATCTTGTCTCGGTGACGTGAGAGTAACGGAGGTGGTGGACAAACGACCTAGTCGTAATACAAATTCTAATCCAAAAATGCTTCGACACGTATGGCATACATCGATCTCGAAGGGCTAAAGCTGATGATTATGAGGATGGGTTGTCGGTAAGAAGCCATGTTGTGCGCCCAATGTGCAGCAACGGCACACATACGCCAGAATGAGCGGTGGCATCCTGCTCACTAGGCATTTTCCACGCGGTCGTTCAAAACACACCGATATGAAACATAACGTATTCTTAATTCAGTAACTCAATTAGGTAGTTTAATATCTTAAAATTGATCCCCAAGCCGCCTGCCATGCGTGGGGATTATGGCAAATACCCCCTTAATAGGGGAGGCTGTGTTCAGCAGTGGACGATCCGGCTGATACAGTAATATCTTAAAATTATGGTCCCACAACACGTTTACAATACTCAATTACTTGCCAAAAAAACACAAACATTGAAGTCTATTTTTGTCCACAATCAGTTCAAACTGAGTAAAGGCTTTGACTTTTCTAGATTCAGTGATGAAATCATTTGATACAATAGTTATTGTACGTTGCAAAATCGTATGCACGTGCGTTGGTGGTCACCTTCTATCAACCGTAATAATGTTGGTAATTGAAGCTCAATGAAAAACGTACAAAATCGGTCTAAAGTTTGTAATGCAATACAAATAGGTTGAAACAATCAATGACGTGAAAGTTTACTCGTAATAATTAATGTATGAAATCTGGTTCTATGGTGTAGATAGCTACAGATCAGAAGTCCCAAAATTTCTATAGCAATGGGATAATGTCCCTACCTACAAGATGGCAAAAAGTTGTCGAACAAAATGGTACCTACATACTTTAGTTAAATGTAAATAAACTACTCGTATATTAAAAACTGATTATGATTTATGATATATAATAATAATAATAAGTATAGTCTAGATATCTAGTATCTTTTCATGTTTGATTTAAAATTATTTTCAAGTTTTCTTTTACGATAAAAGCAATAATGTGTATGCTGATTATATCTGATATCTTAGAACGCATTTTCCATTCGAGTAACAACATATCAGCTATACTCGTGGGGTGCCGTGTTAAAATGCCACCCCCTTTTATTCTGTGGGTATCTAAAAGGCAACTAAGGAAAATATACCGGAAGGTGAAAAGCAGCGTCTTCTGAAAAACCGACAACTTCAACTGCGATCCCTGAGACGACAAGCGTGGGAATTATGACAAATTCAGCCTAATGGGCAAGACCTTGATCAACGGTGGACATTTCGGTTGATGTGATGATGATGGTGATGAACAGCATATAATTTTGAAGGTGTGAAGTGAGAACAGCGTATAATGTTACAAAGGTAACGCGAGCACAGCAAAGTGAAAATTACTTATGGGTACAGAGCGATTTTGTTTATGGAATGAAATGATTCTACAAATATGCTAAGGAAACTTAATAATGTTCGTCAATTTCGAAAAAATAAAACTGAATTTAATCAATATGTATCGGCTCTTAACCATTCACCTCAGTTTTGGAATAGATCTATGCCAGTTCAGTCAGAATTGAAAAATAATAATAATAAAAAAAGAACAAAAATGAGTATGGTAAAAATAATAATAAATAATCATAAAATTTTGTCAAAACGCTGCTCATAAAACAGGATTGATAGGATGATAATTACTACTAAAAGTATCTATATATAACGTAGTATTTAAAGTTGTGTTTCTTCTTTATATTTTTTTAGCCTTTATCTATTCTACCTACGTAGGTGGGAACATATTCGAAAGAGCTGTTGTGCTCAAAGACGTGATTAAAAATAATCGCAGAATGGTAACTGTCCTCGAGGAAGCTGCTGGAACACATTGGATGCTTAAAGATATATTTTCTACTTGGATATCAAGGCAGTCCAGCGTTAGTACCTATTTAATACTAATATACTATAATATTGATAATAATAATATAATAAGAGTAATAATAATATTCTATCATTACTACTTCTATCATAGAAGCTTAAGCCCTTTCTAGGATTTAAACCATTTATATATCTGCAATATATTAAGATTTTGTTAAATTGTGCATTAAGATGAACTACGTTCACGATACCAGATATATACAGGTTGCTTGCCATCTTTACTTACATGTTCTTTTTACATAATGCACAGACCTTCAGCTTATTTAAAGTAAAACCACAGGTTGTATTTTAACAGTATTTATTTTTATTTACAAGTAGGTCCGAGTCAAGATAAAGAGTCTACATTATATTTTAAAAAGTGTTTGAATCATTAGGTAGAGTTTTGTTTTGTTATTTTAATTATATTATTTTACAAAATTACAAATTTACGAGAGGAAAAATTGAAGTAACTTGCGGGATTCGAACCCCCGTCCATCCACCCCTTTAGCCGGGTTCGAATTCCGTACATGACTTAAATTTTTCCTCTCGTAAATTTTTAATTTTGTAAATGTAAACCGCAGAGCATGCGTTATTGCAAACATAATAATATGAAAAATATATTTTTCTTTTTGTTTTGGTATTGTTTCGGAATCTTTGACTAGAAAGAGCTAATGTAATTTGACAAAGATCCCCCTGTGTAAATCGAATGAGCATCTCAAAAACTTCATGAAAAATAAATACCACGGAATGTGGTTGAAACTATTGTTGCATCTAGCAGACTTGTAAACGTGAGTGATCCTGTATTTTTAGTTAAATTGGTTGAGAACTCATAATATTGTTAAATAAAGCGTAGACCATGATGCCGTTCAGTTTCTCACCACAATAAACTTCATTCTTCATTGGGAGCTTCATAACTAACAATGATCGCTGCAGGGCTGGGCGGGAATCGCCGGGTGCAGCAATTAGTAATAACAATGTTGCCTTTATGAACTATCTACTGTGATAACATCTGTTGAGTTATTATGTTATTATGCTCTTATACAGAAAGGAGTATTTATTTATGAATATTCTATAGAGAAAACAAAGTTTATGAACAAGGAAAACTCTGGTATTTTATTTTAAATAGCGCGTTGCTCTGTAATCACGGGATCCTCTATTTGATTCCCAGTTTAGACCTTAAATGAGATTATCTGAAAAATATAATGTTAGTAATATTCCGTTATCGGGAACTGCGTCAGGTAGATAGCAATAACATTGCCTATCTTTAGACCTTGCGTAATCCTAAAAAATATATGATGAAATGTCGGTGCTTCGATTCCTCTGTTCTAAGTTCTTCTCTATTCAAATTTATTTGTTAAATATTAAAATTAATATATTTCCATGTTGGTTGGGCATTTTGCTAATGCCCGCCGGGCTAACTACACTCTCAAGGAGATAATCTGCCACCAAGCACCTAACGGTATGATCCGGCAGCTGTCCTTGAGAGCCAGCACTTCTAGGTAAGCCTACAAAGCATCTTCGACTACATTACCACTTACCATCAGGTGATATATTTGGCAAAGACTAGCCTGTAAGCTATATATATAAAGAAAAAAAGATCACTAAGCTTAACAGATATATAGATAACACTTTATTGCACTTTTAAAATTATTAAAACTAGTTACAAGAAATATTAAAATAACTTAAAAATAGTACAATCTGTGGCCTTATTGCTAGGCAGCAATCTCTTCCAGGAACCGTAGGCTCAATAGATACTTGCATGTTTATTTAGATGGAGGTATAGACTAATGTGCATTATGTATGTAATCATAATAATTAATACTCAAAATATATATACTATATAAAATATACGTTAGTAAATGTAATATTAAACTATAATAGATAAACTAGGTACATTAAAATACAATCAAAATAAAAACTAAAAATGAATAGATTCAGGCGTTACTTTGCGGAAATCCATATTTAACAATAACAAATACTTTTAAAAGTATCTAAAAAACATTAAATAATATTTAAATAAAACACTTAAAAAAGTATAAAATTATATATCTAATTTCGGAATTGTCACTAGATATATAATTTTATATTCTTTTAAGTGTTTTATTTAAATATTATTTAATGTTTTGTAGATACTTTTAAAAGTATTTGTTATTATTACTTAATAATGATCATTTGAATCCTTTTTGCCTCTGTTCTTTAGTCCTCTGCCATAGCTATCATGGACATACACGCTTCAATAGTTGTGAAATAATTCTATCAGTAATTGCACGAATATTAAACGATACCCAATCAATCAAACGTTTTCCTACGACACCGTTCACAAGTAGCGACTAATTTGTCAGCGGTTCATAACATACTATAAATAACCTGCCACAAAATTGTCATAATTCATTACTATAACGCTATCAATTTATAATCAATTAAACGAAAATTTCCTGTTTAATACATTAATGCGCCTACAAGGTGTCATAGAAACATAAAAATAATTAAGCTACGCATGTGGAAACCTTCAGTGTGTTAGATCTTATCGGGTTGTGACTTATTGATACGTGTACATGCACCTGTTTGCATTTTAACTATTTAATTACTTATCTATAACTCGCTTATTTTAATTATGTTGCTAGCTTATGCCCGCGGGTTCATTTACCCTTTACAAAGAGTGTTCTGCATCCAAATCAATGTATTGCCATATTATTATATA
The DNA here is from genome assembly GCA_963854805.1 of Plagodis dolabraria. Classification (NCBI taxonomy): domain Eukaryota; kingdom Metazoa; phylum Arthropoda; class Insecta; order Lepidoptera; family Geometridae; genus Plagodis; species Plagodis dolabraria. Next base: position 12,402,518 of record OY978457.1, read on the forward strand.
TTCTATGGTAATACTAAAAAAAAGTAACCAACTTCCAACACTAAAAAATATGAAATAAGTTGTTGAATCGGTACCATGCTGATTATAACACTGATTATCAATTCAACAAGTTATTATTACTTTTTAGTGTTGGAAGTTGGTTATTTTCTTTTTTTAGTAATACCATAGAACATATAATAATATGGTAATACATTGATTTGGATGCAGAACACTTTTTGTAAACTAAAATAAATACTATTTTTTTTTTATGCCTGATAGGTTAGCCTTTGACCACTATCTCACCTGATGGTAAGTGATGATGTGGTCGAAGATGTTGTACAGGCTAACCTAGAATTACTGGCTCTCAAGGACAGCTGCCGGAACACACCTTTAGGTGCTTGGCGACAGATTTTCAACTTGAGGGTGGTAGCTAGCCAGGCGGGCATTCCCAAATTGCCCTACCACCATGCTGTAACGACTGCCATCCTAAGACAACAACCGGGACCGACGGCTTAACGTGCCCTCCGAAGCACGGAAGCGCTCAGTAGTAATGCCACCAGCGGTCACCCATCCAACTCCTGACCGCGGCGGACGTTGCTTAACTTTGCTGATCGATTCAGAATGGCCAAGCAAACTTCGCTACGAGCGCTTCAACAACGTAATATAAACTAATATGTATGAAAAACCTACTAAACTAAGTTTTTCATACATTTTATTGTTGCAATTATACGTCTACGTACGCAATCAGACGTTTTTTCGTAATATTTTTATTTCTTAAATGATGCAGACTTCTTATAAGATCATTCACTCGCCTAAAATACTAATCATACAGGTACCCAAATACATTTTAGTCAAATGACTGTCATTTATAAAACTCCTCAACCGATCTTGATGAAATTTAAAGACCCAACTTGGAGGTATACTATACCAATATAAAATCATCAAAATCAATTTATATTTAGCGTAGAACTCGTGTAACAAACATAAAAAAAAACATACAGAGAATTGAGAATCTCACCTAACTTTGTGTTCCGGCAGCAGTCCTTGAGAGCGAGTGAAATTTCAGGCTCATGACACTTAACAACTGTATATCTCAGGATGACATGCACAGTGCAATTTGTCACTTGTTACGACAGGGGCTAGTCCACTTATCATCAGGTGGTCCTCGTTCTTGTTCCATCAAAATATTATTAAAAATAAACTGTATCAGGCGGATACTACGCTGCTGAACACAGCTTCTCTCTTAAAGGCGGAGTTTGTCATAATCTTCACGCTTGGCAGGTGTCTTGGGGATCGCAGTTTAAGATAGTTGTTCCAGAGGGACCGCTGGGGCGAGCATTTTCCCATTTGACTTACGACTCCGAAAGGAAGATGTGGAAGGATGCAATTCAAGCCTAGCACCTCAGATGCCATTTCATTTCAGAGTATAATTTATTCCAATTCCCGTCAGGATAGACCCTACACCTCCAATATCTTCCTGTGTCCTGTGGGAGTCATAAGAATCGATGCAGGGAGTAATACTGGACGGAGGGCTTAAGAACTGCCATCTTACACTGCGATCTCAAGACCAAATGCTTGAGGATTATGGCAAACCCTTCCCCCATCAGGGGGATCTTTGTTCTTTATCTTTGTTCAACGTTTGACGTTATAGCTTTAATAACAGTAGTATAGAAGTATTAAAATTAACCACCGTCAAGTGAAAGGACAATTTCCTTCCAAGAATAAAATCAACATATTTTAGCATAATTAAAAAAAAAACTACTTGTTATTTTTAGGCACCACAATAACTTCCTTGAAAGGAATTTCCTATAACAAATCCGGCAAAAACAGCCTGCTTTTTAAATTGGGTTTTGCCAATGTACTTGAGTACTTTCACTCCTTGAAGGACGTCTAGTTAAAAGAAAAATACGTTGGAAATAACGAAACGTTGCTCGCATCCTGCTTGCGTCGTTACTGCGTGCGTTGGTATGCGCCGTTAATCGTTATCCGTAAAAGCTTGTCATGTCGATGACGCGTGAGTGCTTGTTTTATGCTTATTATTTTCTTTGATGTTATTATATCGATTTGGATTCTCCGAATAGTGAATATAATGTTCTGCGTAGTTATTTTTCGAAATAAGAAACAAGGAATGAGATTTAAAGCTTTTGAGATATAATCGTATGGCGATGGAGGAACTTCTATAAGTATATAACGTATAACGTTTGTAATACAAACAAAATCCTTGTACATTATGTTATTACGGCGTCATTTGTGTAACAACATAGTAGTAAAAGTTTAGTTGCCTGATTCTCAGCCCTTATTTGTTTAAATTATTCACAGATTGAGATTATCTTTGCTTAAAACTACGACTAAATACACAGGCTTAAAATAATACTTAATTTTGCTGTGCTATTTTTATCAGTATATCTACATTAGAAAACAAGGAAGGACGCACCCACGGCAAGCCTTCACAATTTGGCGAAAGATACGCATCAATCATAACCATTTGCATACATCCAGTTAGTCACGACCTGACTCCGACTACTATACCACGGTAATATTATCTATAATGTTACCGTGACTATACTCAAACCACCCCCCTACAAATAAAGCGTTAAAATTTTATTCATTCAAACATTAAACGGCTTGTTACAATATTGAATCAGTAAGGAAGGGAAGTATTGTAATATTCGGTACCTAACAATGAAATTGATTATTGAAAACAGCAAACTATAAAATATAAACATGCTACATATAAATAAAAAAATAAGATTACCTACTATCGATGAAAATGTTAGATTGGAGTGGAAAAATATTTTTCATCCCACTCGGAAAGAGTATTTTTAATCTTCAATATCTGAGTGGAAAAGCCGTTTTTATTCTCTAGAGGATAAAGTAAATTGAATTAAGAACATCGTGTGCACTAAGTTTGTGAATTAAAAAAACATTAAACCTATTTACTGCTCTATGGTGCCGAATATATCATACAACTTTTTTTTAATTTGTTAAAAACTCAGACTCGGAACCTTCTTGGTTTCCTCGCTGAGGTGGAATGAAAAGTTACGTGTTGCACTCGAGTGCAAAGATTTTTCACCTCGTGCTCTTTTGATTCCCTCGCTAACGCTCAAAATTCTAATTTTAGAATCCTTCGCTTGCTCGGTCATCAAAATTGAACACGCGGTTAAAAAGCAACTTTGCACTCTTGTATAACAAATAACTATTTTTTATCTTTCATAGGTAAGCCTTTGACACACAATCGCACCTGATGGTAAGTGATAATGTAGTCGAAGGTGTAAACAGGCTTAACATAGAATTACTGGCTCTCAAGGACAGCTGCCGGAACACACCGTAAGGTGCTTGGCGACAGATTTCCTACTCTAACGTAATTGTTCGACTTTGTATTCATGAATCTGTATGACTGCGACTTTTATTTGATTTAAGAAAATATTTATTATCAAGAAACATTCCATTTACCTAATCTATTCTTTGTGTTCGATTTAAGTTGGTGCTTACAGTATTTGTTACCATTCACTCTGTATTTTAACATTGCAGTAATGACATACCTGATATATTCCTATAGTAAAATGACTGGACGAATGAATGTGAAATGATTGTATGTTAGAAGTTTTGATACTATTTCCACGCAAAGGTCTCGTTTAATTGGTCAGCTGTTATCTATGCATACCGAAGCAAATGACCAGAGCGAAATATTGGCTATTAACGTCGCCGGTAGTTCAATAAATATTATAAATTAACGTTTGGACAATAAAGATAGGCTTGTATATCTTTGGCTAGACCTAGTGCTTTGACGTTATTGTACGTGTGGGTTGAAGACAATTTTCGGTTAGTGTTAGGGAGGTCTTTGATTAAACATTGATATTTATTGTTCTGGATCTTAACTGGGTAAGACTTTATGTCTAGGCGATTATGTTGGTGAGCAAAACTTGTAGCTGTTTGTTTTATTACATTTTATGTGATTTGAAAGTAACTATAGAAAAGAGTTTGAATAATGACATGGTGATTTCTGACGCGTAAGGATAAAAATATTATTTTTTTTTAAATTTTGAAATGTAAATCTAAAAAAATATTTTAGTTGAAATTTCATGAAACGATAACTTTGCGAATCGTCAAAAAGACATTTGATTGAAGCAAAAAAATATTTTGAGTGTTAAGGACGGCTTCCAGAATTATGTTAAAAAATGTATTTAAAATTGGTGAGCTGATGAGGCTTTGCTTTAACAGGCTCTCATTCTCACTAAAATGTGATCATAAACTATTATAACAAAAGAGGGCTGCCCGTTATCTGACATGGGCGCTGGTAAAATCTCACGAATCCATTAGGCACAATTACTCATTTGCATATTTCTCCAAAACAATTCATGTTGACCCAATAAAGCAAACAAATTGACATTAATGCGGTGCGATTGACAGATCCACGTATTAACAACACACAATTAATTATCATTAATAGATGGCTAGAAAAAAATTGAATCTTCGTGCTTCAGACGGCATTGAGATGACAACGGATAGGATTATGTTATAACCAAACTACAGTGACCTTCTACGGTCCCCTATGTACCCAAAATTGCTGTTTAATGAGGGGTAGAGCAAAGTTTTTGGCAGACCAGTTGTGGCTGGTTGGTGAGGTTTAGAAGTCACGCTTGTCTCATATCAGGTCACGATTGGCGCCCTATCTTAGCATTCCACATGTCAAACTTAGCATCAAACTGATGCAGTAAGAAGGGGAAATATGCCACCAGCGCGCAAGGACATATGACTAACTTCTTGGAAAAACAAGCTAGCGTAGCTGAGGTTTTTTAATAATGGAATTTGAATAGCTTTACGATTGTGTCTTACCAAAAAACTAAGTAATAAATAACTGAAACTAGCAAAAAGCTGAGCTTTGTGAGGGCTCGCATTTATTTTACAATATGATTCTAGTGGTATCATCTAGTATTAAGTAAATTAACTAAGATGTATTTGAGTATCTGCTGCAGCGATGTTAACTCTTTTGTTTTCTAACAAATGGCGTAGTAAGTAGTACAATAAAACGAATACAAAATCTTTTTTTTTTAATGGATATATAATTATATTTTTTTTAACAGATAACACATCTAGATATAAAAATAACTATGTTAAAGCACGAATCTATAGGCGTAATAGTTTTTCAAAAAAGTGTACCACAATATGCTTAGGTTGAGGGATAGTGATAGGGCTCTCTACGCTCACCCTCATTTATTTTGATATCGATTTGAGAAGCACCCTTTTTCAAAAGTTGTAACCTGTGTTTAGTTACTGAATTATATAAACTTACAAAATTACAATGTAATTAAAAATTATAGCCACGAGCGGGTTCAAATCAGAGACCCAGACCCAGTTCCAATCACAGCATGTCCGTCTCTAGAGCCGGGACATGCTGTGATTGAAATTGTTTCCTTTCATTGTAATTTTGTAAGCTTATTCGCTTTACAATGTTCGAATCTTATCAACTTTGCATAACATACTGGTTCAACTCATAAATGACGAGTCTATGTCAAAATACTGCCCAGTAGTTAAAACACCCGATGTATAAAATCGTGAAGTCGATTCTCACTTTTTATTTGTACATTTGACAAAGCAACTTAAACTTTGAACTCTTATTAATGAGGAAAGGCAAAATAAAGCTTTTATCGAATATTATTGCGGTAAAAGACTGCAACTAGAAGCTAAAGTTTTCCGCACACACTTGATTTAGTCTGCAGGTTACAAGAAATATTTTGATAAATATACTATGTTATATACTGTGGAGCAATAAATAGGTCCCAAGCTCCACAAAGAAGCTTAGTAACATCGCGCGAGCAAGAGAAAATATACGAAACTTCATAAATTTGAATATAGTGATATGTTTTGAACGATTACAATAAACAAACTATTTATAGCATGTGACATGGTCTTAATTGAAACATTATATTATATTCATATGAGAAGAAGAAGACGCGGTTGCATGTTCATAGTCCAAAGAGACAATAGCGATAACATAACTTGAATTTTGATATAACTGTAGTAAAGTTTGTACTGAGGTTATATGTATATTACGTCAACTGAGCACAAACTTTGATCCCAAGTCAATAAAAATTGGAACCAAAGTGAAAATTGACAAAATCGAAATGCCAACCGGTAGCCTTGCTCTGGACATGTCTGCGTTAATTACATATAAGTACCATATAGCGTAGTCAAGAGCACTTTCGATTTCTGTCCACATTCTTAGTAGCACCCATCTTTGCGCCTTTACGACGCTGACGCTGTTGGCAAGGAACAGGCGGCAGCGGCGTTGGGCGTGGTCATTCTTCGTGGTCAAGCGTAGAAGTGACTTCATGCTCAAATTTAACAAGGTTATAAGAATAATTGTGGACGTTAATGATACCAAAATTAGCAGCCTGTTGCTGAGCGGAAAATCAAACAGACCACTTTTGAATTAAGGTGTGAAAGTAGATCAGTTTTAATGTCAAGTCTGACAACCTAAAATTGGCGATGCGAAGTCGAAACTGCGGTCGTGAACTCCTTACTGGAAGGTCGCAGCAACCGAAGAATAGGGATCAGGCACAAGAATTATTTAAAAACTAGGAATCCGTGACACACATTGTGATTTGATAATAGGCTTTAAAGAATAACGAATTAGAGTAGGGGTACTCTAATTCGTCGAAGTTTCGAACTTCGGGTCCGAAAGAAAGGTATCCGCAAAACACGTATGTATTGATTCACTTTTCTTTAACTCGTATATTTTAAATACGAGTATCTAACTTCTAGAACAGTAGCGACACCTCTCGCTAATCCATAACTACATAAGACTCTCACTTTTACCATGTGAAAATGTTCTTTAATTTCCCGCAACTAAGACTCAAAAATTGATTGAGGCATAATAGCGTTCTCAGAGTAGTTTGGGAGATTCCCTAGAGGGCACGATTTGTGATGAACGATGAGATCCGACCATAGATTATATGAAACAACGAACTTCGTATCAACAATTCTAATTTCGTTGTCTAAAGTGTCAACCGTAACACGAAAATTGAAACTTCGTTGAATTGTAGTAGCGGCCCAGGTAATAGATCCACGCGGATCAAAGATAATGAAAAACAATTGAATTTGATTCATAAACCGACGAAATCGGTTCCACGTGAGACGTCCTCCTACTTTCGTAAACTGCTTAGTTACCTTATGTTTCAATAACACTGTCCTACAGACTAGATATGTCATCCGTAATGTTAAAAAAAATAGCAAAAAACCGACTTCAAACAGAAAATATTCTAAAACAAAAATGCACTAAAAGTACATGAACCGAGCAGTCGTATAATTTTTTTTGTTAATATTACGTCATTTGGTGAAAATGAGAACACCATGTAGTCGAAGCCAATGAAATACGCTTTATTAGAGATAACTCAAATACTACTAGTCAGGTCTCACAGAAATTTAAATGGGAATACATGACAAGCACCAACTATCAAATAAAAAAAGGCAAAATTGGTACACCCAGTGAAAAGGTTTGAGGTTACACACACAAAAAAAACAAAATACAGTCGACTTGAGAACCTCCTTATTTTTGAAGTCGGTAAACAATATGGCAACACTTTAGTACCTACTATTACGTAATAACTATAGGTATACGTGACGAAAATTTTTCAAATTAATTCAAAATAATTTGTAATTTTGCGATGAGTTCAAAATCACAAAATGAGTATTTTCGAATGAACACAGCATCATAACCCTTTTTATACAGTCTGTTGTGGCTTTCAATTGTCTTATCTATGAAACTAACGAAATGTATTTTTAAATGATTGTGATGCGAATCCAGTCGCTGCGCCTGCTCTTTCACTGTTAAACCAGTAAAGCATTGGAATTCACCTCCCTATAGGATTCGTGCTAGCCACTCTTTGGATGTTTTCAAATCTAAATTGAAAGATATATCTTTGTATTTATTTTGTTAAAGTATGTATTTTGTGTAATTTATCTGTTATTTATTATATTTATTGTTAGTATAAATGATATTTTAGTTCATTATTATAAAAATATAATAATATATATATGTAAAATTTTATTGTATGAAACATACAATTCATAACATTTAAATGCAAAATATATGCCTTTTTAACCTAACAAATAACATTTCTCTTTACGCTAAGGTTTGCTGGAAGAGAAGTATTTTAGGGTTAAGCTCGCCTTTGTACACATTTTATAATTATTATTATTTCCTGTCTTAATTGTGTGTGGGCAATAAATAATCTAAATAAAAAAAATAAAATGATTCCTCTATTAGAGGTCGTGAGTACCAGTGTGGCCTATCTCGTACAGACACCATTGATTTTCATCGTGCCTTAAAAATATAGAAGTTACTGTGTACATTTAGAAATAACTGTGAGCAAAGCAGCAGAATTGATTCAATTCAGACGTAATTGTAGCTGTCTTTATACATCGTTATCTTCGCAACTGACAATCTTAACACCCTTCCCATCTAAAATCCTTTCTACAGATCATTTCGCAAACAGATAGACTTAACACTAAGTTAGTGACTGAGATCTGGCCTCGTCACTCATTTAAGGCTCAGTTGTCAACCGTTCGATCCTCTAAGATAATAATTAAAAGACCGACTGCGAGGCCACCAAATTATCTGATATTGAGAGCGAGGCTACACTCTCTTGGGCAAGCTGAGTTAATACTAGTGCGTGGCCAAAGACATGTTATTATATTTGCGTTACTGTTAATGGTATGCATAATGCTTTTTGGATATAGAGGTGATAATCTTTTGTCTATATGATGGTCAGTTGCAGAACTGATGGAATGCTTGTAAGAAAATATTTTTTTTCTTTTTTAATTATAGGTTCATAGAATGAATGATATATAATGCATTCACTATAATATAGATAGGTACATGTTTTAACTAAATTGAATGTTTTTAATAGTTGCTTTGTATGGGAACAATTTATTTATACAGTGGCATATTAAACTACTACTTTATAGCCGGTATGGCTCGTCTTTGATCACAATTTCACTTGATGGTAGGTGATGATTAGTTCGAAGAAGTTAATTAGGTTTAATCTAGCTTGGAATTGGCTCCAAGAATACTTACTAGTTGACAGATGAGTGGTAGTTTTTTTAAAATATGAAGAACATAATTATAATATATGGTAATTATTCTAAAGCAACTACGGTTTATGATAAATGCTAAACAATAATCTACAACGAAGGACAATCACAGATGTAGGTAATCCGTGGAGCGTAAAAGAGGAGCATGGTTTTTGCATGCTTCATTTGTATTGTGCACTGTGCTTATATCTATTTGATAAATAACCGGAAGCTTCACCATCAATGGATATTGAATACATTTCTTGATAGTAAGCATTATTTGTTATGCGGAAAATAACACTTAGGTATAGATAATTTGTATTTAATACTAGCTGCTTCCCGAGATTTTATATACCTACCCACGTCGATAATGATAAAGAGTAATGATGACGGAAACTATCATATCTATCATATGAGAAGACATCCTAAGTATAATATCCTATGTTTCATCAAAATCAGTTCAGCCAATTTAGCGTGAAGGACTACTAAACATCACATCTTCACTCAATGACCTATTTTATCTATTATTTTAGGTAGGACTTGGATATATTTTTTAGGCCCTGCGGCAAGACAACTCCCCACCGGGGTTAGGGTTAATAGGAGCCCCTTGTTCATTCACCCACAAAAAAATCACAATTATAACATTAGTGCAATACTAGCTTTTCCCAGTGGCGTTACCCCCGTAGACTATGGTAAAAAGGGATGATGATGTAAGATATCTCATGTGTTAATCCAGGATCTAAACGATATATTCCAAGTTTCACCCAAGTCAGTTCAATCGTGTAGAAGTAACATACACACTTACCTTCTCACATCCTCACCTAAACTTGCAAATTTAGTGTAATTAACATTAATGTGATATTTTGGTTATAGCAATTAAGTAATTATGTATCAAAATGACAGTGACAATCACAGTGATAGTGACAGAAGTGACTGTGCACACGGAGGAATTTTTGACTTTGACAGCTACGGCGCAACCGTCTCAATGTCAATTACGTGCTGAGGCCCGCGCTCGACGCAGTGCACAATCGTGGCTCCCAGACGAAGAACTTCAAATAAGTTCGAAACTGGTCGGAGCAATATCCGGTAAATATTACGCGAGACCTATAGCTTAAATTTTAAGCAATTATCTAATACAATATAGGTAATAATAAGTAGCCAGGCGGGCATAAGCAAAATGCCCTTCCACCACGTGGTTAAGCTCAAGTCAGTGGCGGACCATGAACCTTCTGAGCAGTCTGGTCATAAAATATTGCAACAAGGCCATCTTCAAAGTACTGACTTTATACTTCAAGTATTTCAGTGTGAAGGTATAAGATCATTTTATTGCTGCAAAATTTACTAGTTGTAGTACTTTAGATATATTATTGTTATGAAATGTTTAGAACAATATGATTCAAAATATTTTGATATATTATATTTATCATTAGGTATTTTCAGTATCAACATCCATAGCGTCCATTACTGAACAAACATTCCTCTACTTTCAAACACCCCCGCTTGGAGGGTTGCCACAAAGCTTGGCACGCGTCTTGGATATCCCAGTTCTTCTGAGAGTGCCTTACTCATTTTCTATATAATATAGTATTTTTTCCTACATATATATTAAATGGCTTATATACTACGCAGGCTTGAACTTTTATATATTTACACAACGTATATCTTTTGCTGTGTGTAATAATCACTCAATTTCACACTTAAACTGCATATATGTTAAATAATTTATCAATTATTTACTTAGTAAAACATTCAACGAATTGCAGAAGTACCTAAGTACATAGAGGCACTATTTATTACAACAAAAAACTACATTTTCTCTAATAACAGTATTAATCTTATGAACCATATTATAACACTCATACCTACTATAATAATTCATAGTATTTTGTTTAATAAAGGCATACCGCCAGTAATAAAAAACGACATAAAAAACAAACATAAACATAAAAAAAAAAACGATTCTATAATAACTAAAGATAAGAAGAGGAATTATTTTATTCATCACTTCGTAAGACACTTTTTTATTACAAATCATCATCCAGACAGAAGACGTTTACATATCGTTTAAAAACTGTTGTATTCTTCTCTCGGAATGTCTGATTCTCAGTTTTATACTGCATATATATCTTGTTAAATTTATATTTATAGATATATTATTCTTATCGTTATTTTTATTAAAATGTTGTTTAATCTGTTTTTATACATATCTATGTTAGTGGTACCTTTCGGTATTAATATTTTGGTATATAGTACTTAGTTATACTTGTCTGGGAGCGCTTAGGCCTGAGCTGAAAATCAGTGGTGTAGGTTTACCCAAAGCATCATGCAGAGACAGATCTTTTTTTGAACTGAAGGTACATGACAGCAATGTTCTTGTATTATACCTAGATATACTGTTTTACTCTTATGCGTTCTGTATGTTAAAAATAAAAGTATTTTTTGTCTTTAAAGCCAATGAGGCAGTCAAAAGAAACAAAACAGATTTTTTCATTTAATAGGAAACTTTGAAAGGTTTCTTCTTACTAGTAAAACCCAACAGACAAAAGTCCCGAACGAATGTTTCGGTAATTCCATACATTAATAGCATCTAGTGGTTTTACGCCCAGAAACCCAACAAAAACCCGTCGAGAATTCTTCCATGCGCTTATTCAATCTAGTTATGTCCTATCTATATATTGTCTTCCTTGGTTTTCCTTATAAAAGGTGAAATTAGTGTCGATGTAGATTGATGCAAAGTCTATAAGGATCTCATTTAATGATTTAAATCCCGATGCTCGATTACGAAGTCCCTTCTTATACACTCAGTTTTACACTTACCAACATCAACTTAAAGTTAAGCAACGTCCACCGCAGTCATGACGTTGATGGGAGACCGCTAGTGACATTACTACCGAGCGCTTCCGTGCTTAGGAGGGCACGTTAGGGGGTCGGTCCCGGTTATCTTAAGATGGCAGTCGTTATAGCATGGTGGTAGGGAATTTTGTGAATGCCCGCCTGGCTCTCAAGTAGAAAATCTGTCGCCAAGCACCTAACGGTGTGTTACGGCAGCTGTCCTTGAGAACCAGTAATTCTAGGTTAGCCTTAACAACATTTTCGACCACACCATCACTACCATCAGGTGAGATAGTGGTCAAAAGCCAACGTATAAGGCATACAAAAAACACATTACAACGAAACTGACTATGTGCGGGTTGGAATTGCACTTTGAGGGCTCCGTATACCATAAAACAATAATTATCTGTATGTTTTAAGAATAAATATCGTTATTTTATTTTATTCGAATGATCTTTAGCGCTAGTACGATGCGTACTGGGCTATTTTTTATTTTTTCTTTTGTTTCTTTTTGTGACATCAAGTCTGACGCTAGCATATATTACCGTTTTTACAATAGGACAAAAACGAAAACGTTGAGGTTGGTAGGGCTCTTTCTATTTTGTTGTTTTAATAATTATGGTTAGGTTTTCCAGCAATAGCGACACATATTCTGAAAAGGTCAAATGGTTACCGTTTTCGATCCAAACGATTAGATAGCTCTTTTAAAACGTTTCGACATAATGAAATCTTTGAGGGGTGAATTTTTTTTAAATACCTGTGTAGATTATAGTAGATTATACACGCGACTTGGTTCGCTTCAAATGTGATAAAAGGGATAAGATTCATATTAACTTTATAAGTTACTAGCTTTCCGGGCGCGGCTCCGCCCGCGCGTATGTCGGTTATCGCGTAAAAACATTAACCTCTTTTTGCGCAGTTGGATAAAAACTATCCGATGTTTTTACGGGTCTCAAACTATTTCCACACCAAATTTCATTCAAATCGGCCCAGTAGTTTTGGCGTGAAAGCGTAACAGACAGAGTTACTTTCGCATTTATAATATTAGTACTGATTTTAATTACTGTCTACTACTATACGATGAAGCGAGAGGGGTAAGTCGACCGCCTGTTGGTAAACGCCTTTGCATTATAGTTGAAGAGCCGCCTTCTCGTTCAGCTCGATACTGAACTGCGCTCGTCACTCCAGAACGTTTGTTCTTAGGTATTGTTCGCGCAGTAATTTCACTTCAGTTTTTTTCACGCATAAACACAGTAGTATTTGCATACTACTACTTTCAGGCAGATTATCTGACACTGTGGTGGTACCCACCAAGACGGACTCTTGTTAAAGAGACCTACCGCTTGATGAAGTAAAATATCTTAGTGTGCACCAAATGTTATCTACGTATATCAATTCAGCTATTACGCAGCCGAATGGTATATCATCATAGTAAACGAAGTAACTTCCCGCTGTCTGTCTGTCCCTATATAAACATATTTTTCTGAGCTCACAAACGCTGGCTGAACCCTACGAGATATATCTAAATAATGTACTACCGTATTGAACACCATAAAAAGGCCTTCAAAAAAGTCCGTGATAACCCAAAACATTTTTTTTTATTTTTGTATGCCTGTTAGGTTAGCCTTTGACCACTATCTCACCTGATGGTAAGTAATGATGTGATCGAGGATGTTGTTCAGACTAACCTAGAGTTACTGGCTCTCAAGGACAGCTGCCGGAACACACCGTTAGGTGCTTGGCGACAGATTTTCAACTTGAGGGTGGTAGCTAGCCAGGCGGGCATTTGCAAAGTGCCCTACCACCATGCTGTAACGATTGCTATCCTAAGACAACAACCGGGACCGACGGCTTAACGTGCCCTCCGAAGCACGGAAGCGCTCAGTAGTAATATCACCAGCGGTCACCCATCCAAGTCATGACTGCGGCGGACGTTGCTTAACTTTGCTGATCGATTCAGAATGGCTAAGCAAACTTGGCTACGATCGCTTCACATTACATTTTTTTATCCTATACTTTTTACGACAAACAATAGCTTATTTACGAAACAATTCTAAGCAATACATCATTAATGATTATATAATTAAGTACTTTTAATACATTGTGGATTTATATAAATCAATAATACATACCTATAAGAAGTATATATTGACAACTGTAATGCTAAACTTAGACAATTTACCTACGCTGACCTAAAACTCTCATAAAATGTTAATAATATAAGATAAGAAGGCATAATAATGAACAATAAAATTATATAATGTATTGAATGAGATTCCATAAAAGGTTTTGAGTAAATTCGTACTTACATAGTTATCGTGTGATATTTCCTGTATAAATTTACTTACAGTTTCGATATGCAGGATGCAAGGGATTTTTAAGTAAATTTATATCGTAAGTAAACTTATATCGTAACTGTTAGTAAATTTATATCGTAATATAGTTGTTATCTATGCAGGCCAGTTGGATATCCTTAATGTATTTAATTATTGTCTTTAGAAAGGTTTTAAAATGTAACAAAATTTAAATATACGAGTTTTGTTTTTGCCATGGTTATGCCATAAAGTTTTATTTCTGAACTCTACAGAAACGTTCATACGCTGAAACATTATTTAAATATACAATAATAATTTACATGGATTAATTTAATTTCAACTGAAATTAATTAAATATGTTTGTTATATTACTAATAAAAAATATTTTACTTACGTCCATTTTGAATTAATAGTCCGCGATAACAAACAAATATTTTTTAATCATTTTTATACCTAACAAGCGACAGAATATCTTTTTAATTAGGTTTTATAAATTACCATTTTTATTACGTATTTAATTTTAGAACGTAGTAAGTATTTTAAGTGTCATATTGTTTTGTGATTAAATCAGTCAGTCTCCAATATATTTTTATAGTGAAATGTACTAGATTACTAATATTTTTTATTTATTATTTCACTTGACCTAGCTCCTTGTTGGGTAATGTGGATATGTCTTTACAAATTTCATTTCAAGCCCGAAATTTGTGTATTAATTGATGTTTTATGTAACTTTCTAGCATTTCTGACGAAAATTTTAGCTTAAGTGCCACTACGGGGCGTACGCTGAAATGATCCTTATTTTAAGTTAGTAGGTTTGATTTTCGTACTCGCTGGTAACGAGCTGCTAATTGAGCAAGCGTCATTGACCATGGGAATGATCAGGTGAGATAGATGTGTTGGTAAATGATGTCGGTTAAAGATCTTAAACAGACTAACCATAAAATGGGAACTGACTCTCAATTCAAGGAGAGCTTCTGTAACATTTTGCTTGGCGACAGGATATACAAAATGTTCGAGGTGCATACATACGTGCAAATTTAAGGTGCAGCATTCTTTATTGCTTCCATACAATACAAGTTGTTATAAATTATGGGTACATAGTCAAATGGACCCCTACCCTGTCAGGCAAAGCAACATTAGAAGAAGGAGGGTACAATATTAATAATAATTTGCCAAATCATTTTCTATGTCAAAGTTAAATGTACTATATTCATTTAGAAATCGTCTTCTGAGTAATATTGCTTACAAATAAGATGTTATTTTTTTTAATTAAATTTCTTTATGTCACTTTCACTCTTTAATTTTGTTGCCATTTATATATTTTTTACTGGAAATAATGTTTTTATTCTAATAATAGGTAAAATTATTCAACGGCAATTTCCATGGATTATTTAATGAATAAGTCTTAAGGTAGAATCCCGCTCGGGGATAAAACTTTTCCTTTCCTTGTTATTTTGTCAGAGTCGATGAGTAATAAATTTGGCCATGTGTGAGTCTGGCTTTGCTTTTTTAGGTTCCATAATAATATTTGTTTGTACTTTTGGCGTTTCCAGTGTATTCTGGTTTAATAGAGGATATCTGGATTACATAATACACAAAAGCTTAAGATATATAACATGTTTATTTTTTTAGAAAGACATTGTTATTTTGTTATTTTTTATCTTTATATATAAAAATTACATGTCACGTTGTTTGTCCGCGATGGAATCCTAAACTATTGAACCAATTTTAAATTTGATTTGCACACCGTGTGCAATTTGATCCAAATTGAAAGATAGGATTACAAATTGACGACTATAAATTGAGCTTACATCTAAATTTATAGTCGTAATTATCCGTGCGAAGCCGGGGCGGGCCCCTAGTATAAATATAAATAACATAACTGTACTCTACTCTATGAGCTCTAGCCATGCCACAAAGAGTAGCCCTACATGCTATAGTATAAATTATTTTTTCGGCTACCTTCTCGTGTATTCGAGTTCCCTGAAATATTTATTTTTGTTAGACATCAGGTGAGTAAAGTTGATTTTTGGTGCGAGTGCCAACTTTAAATCTCAAGCCAACAAATAAGTATAGAATTGAATGATAAGCGTAGCGAGGTCTTTGAATATTCATGTATTACTGCGCCTATTGAGAAAGATTGAAAAGCGTGAGACTTATTAAATTACTCTCGTGTATAACATACAAACGTGTTGTGATGCAACCAAGAAAATTGCTTTGTATTTTCATTCAGCCTCCTAGCCAGGCTATGGTCTATGTTATGGCTTACTGCCAGTTCTGTAGTTACTATGGTTCAGTGGGTCTAGTCTAGTAATTTTATCTTTGAATAAAAACGCAAGTTTGGTATTGCATATTAGCCCTTGAAGGAACACCTAAATAAGTAAGAACTACAATATAAATAGGCATTTTAATGAGTTGTTAAAAAAGAGGACAAGAAATAACAGATCCCTAGATGTTTTTGAGATGGAACCCACGACAAAGATTGGTTAATTTAGTCGCCTCTTACAGCATCCAAGGGTAAAGACAGGCTGACATTTAGTCCGGCACCCCACGGGCTTTACCATGGATAAGGTAAATAATTTCACCAAATTCAAAATATGATAAAGGCCTATATAGATATAAAAATCTGATTATGGTTTTCTTCATGTGAAAGCTCGGAAACGAAAGTGATGCCCCTGGTGTTGCAAGAGTCTATAGGCTGCTGTAACTATTTACCATCGAGTGGGCTGTACGCTTGTTTGCCACCTTATTAGTATAAAAAAAAACTGATAACTAGGTACTTAAACTGTCTTTTTGTTGATTGTTTGTTTGCATTGAACCTCTGAAACTATTGGACCGATCTGAAAAATTCTTTAACCATCAGAATCCTACATTATTCCTGAAGAACATAAGCGATAGAATATTTTCAAATGGTTGTTTTTTTTTAAATTTTTGTTAAAGTCCCGTGCAAAGCCGGGGCGGGCCGCTAGTTTACTATAGTATTATAATACGTCTATCGATTCTCATTATGATGTTATTTATGCGTCGTTATCAAAACTATGGCCGAATCTAAAACGCCACATCAAACAAGACTTCCGCAACACATCTAGACATTGCGTACATAATGTATGACACGGTATCGATATCGTTATTAACAGACGGTAATACTATTTAAGATAACCAATCTACATTATTAATAAATAGACTAATGAGTGTCAATATCTAAGGAACGATCGTAAAGTACGGGGTTGATATCGACATTGAGATGATAGTACCGGATCGAGTATCAGTGCCGCTCATGCGGAGTCAGTACACATTTTTAATAATTCAAAGAACAAACTAAAATTACCTTAGTACGTTAGTACGTAAATAATCCGTAGCTAGTTATTATTTTTTTTTATGACTGATAGGTTAGCCTTTGACCACTATCTCACCTGATGGTAAGTGATGATGTGGTCGAATATGTTGTTCAGGCTAACCTAGAATTACTGGCTCTCAAGGATAGCTGCCGGAACACACCGTTAGGTGCTTGGCGACAGATTTTCTTGACTTGAGGGTGGTAGCTAGCCAGGCGTGCATTTGCAAAATGCCCTACCACCATGCTATAACGACTGCCATCCAAAGACAACAACCGGGACCGACGGCTTAACGTGCCTTCCGAAGCACGGAAGCGGTAGTAATGTCACCAGCGGTCACCCATCCAACTCATGACCGAGGCGGACGTTGCTTAGCTTTGCTAATCGGTTCAGAATGGGTAAGCAAACTTCGCTACGAGCGCTTCAAAAATTAGATTAACAAAATTACGAAAAAGTATTGTCATGTGTGGGATTCGAACCCGCGTCATCCCCCCTATATCCGGAGTATGTTCTAACTACTAAGCCAACTCTAATATGTCTTTTCGTTCTCTATCATCATATGGGGTTGGAGCGAAATCTATATATAGTTCAACTTACGAAATTTTTCCTCTCTTCCAATTTTGTAATGTAACCCGTAGTTCGGTTTCGCTCACTTGCATACGAAGTGAGGTCCTGCACCCTTAGATTGATATTTTTAACCGACTTCCAAAAAAGGAGGAGGTTCTCAGTTCGTATGTATTTTTTTTTTTTTTTTTATGTTTGTTACCTCAGATCTCTTGACTGGTTGAACCGATTTTGAAAATTCTTTTTTTGTTTGAAAGCTGATGCTTGTCATTTGGTCCCATTTTAAATTTCATCAAAATCGGTCAAGCCGTTTTGGAGTTACACTAAAAAGACTGAAAAAAAAAATTTTAACAAAAAATGGAACCGACTTCAACACCCAAAAGTGTGAAATAACTTGTCGAAGTCGGTACCATGCCCACAATATTGTGATATTAGGTACTTTTGAACCATCATGGTACCGACTTCAACAAGTTATTTCACACTTTTGGGTGTTGAAGTCGGTTCCATTTTTTGTTAAATTTTTTTTTCAAAGACCACATTGTCATAATAACTTGTTTACATATTAGTTGCATAATGGGAACCTTACTAAATGGGATGTAGCTAGTATAAGAACTAGTTTTATCAGCTCTGCATAATTACAGTGCAGTGGTCAAAAAAGTCGTGCATTCGCGTCGCCCGAAGGTCGATGGTTGTGAGGCCGATCGGTCACTATAACAATAGGCAGCTGTTGTAATTGCTATTACTCTGCGATGTTGTGTAACAGATAGTTGATAGCACGCGCGGTCATTCATGTTACGCCCCTTTGTATGATGTACGAGCGTGTGGTGGTCTTTGAGGTGTCGTTGCCAGAGAAGCCTTTTAAGCAGTGATGGCTCAGTGGCATTGGCTATGGACTGCCGCGCAGCAGGTCCATGGTTCGAATCCCGCCGCGGGCTTGAGATTCACCGCATGGGGAAAGGGTATTTTGCGAATGCTCGCCTGGCTAACGACCACCCTCAAGTAGAAAATCTGTCGCCAATCACCTAACGGCGTGTTCCGGCAGCGTCCGTATTTGAAGCGCTCGTAGCCAAGTTTGCATAGCCATTCTGAATCGATCAGCAAAGTTAAGCAACGTCCGCCGCGGTCATGACTTGGATGGGTGACCGCTGGTTGGGCATTACTACTGAGCGCTTCCGTGCTTCGGAGGGCACGTTAAGCCGTCGGTCCCGGTTGTTGTCTTAGGATAGCAGTCGTTACAGCATGGTGGTAGGGCACTTTGCAAATGCCCGCCTGGCTAGCTACCACCCTCAAGTTGAAAATCTGTCGCCAAGCACCTAACGGTGTGTTCCGGCAGCTGTCCTTGAGAGCCAGTTACTCTAGGTTAGTCTGAACAACATCCTCGACCACATCATCACTTACCATCAGGTGAGATAGTGGTCAAAGGCTATCCTACAAGGCATAAAAAAAAAAAAAAAATATATATCTAACTCACCAATTTTCATTTTTGAATTAATGTACTGAACTCATTGAAATATATTTCTTTTTTTGACAAGAAATGGTAAGGATAGCATAAAAATCCGTCATAAAATTTTTACTACCCTATTGCATTTACTGATAAAAAAAATATGAAACTGAAACCGGTGTAAATATGACATTAAGAGTAAAAAAAATAAAAATAAAAAAGAGATTTTTTTTTTGGATTTTAATAAAAATGTCAGATGAGTTTTTAATTTAAAAGGATTTAAACAGGACCACGGTACTTTCTTATACTATTTTTCCTGATTTTATACAATTTTCCCACTTGTTCTAAGTTGAATATCACTCAAAAATAACCTTTATTTTTTCATATATACAAATGAAAAGCTAACCGCTGCTGTATTTTATAATATTCTATTATATAAATATATAAATAAACTTAATATATCTCTTCCAGTTCCAAGATCTCTGCCCAAAACAAACTAACGGAACTATGAAGGTACCAGAACTTCATAAAAAGTTACAATAAAGCCATCAAATTGCGTGCAGCCACAAAAAAGCTTGACCGAGATCTACATATTATTTTGCTATAGAAACGTTCGTTTTCAATTCGATATCGATTTCATTGTTCGCGTCGCACACGGAAGGCGGACGATAATTAGAATTTTGTACGTAACAAGTAACAATTGCGTAATCGATAAAAAATCGATTCATAGATCGATTAAGGAGATGAAATTCGGAGACATTGACAGGCAGGTTGTCTAATAAGACATATCAAATCACGAAGATAAAGAGTTCCAGTATTTTTTTTTCCATCTATTTAATACATTTGTAAAGTTAGGTAGGTCACAACGCATAACTAAATGCCTTATTAGTATTTTCGACAGCGTATTTAAATAACCCGTGTAAATAACTGTGTCAACAATCAACAAATTTATAGTAACACTCTATACCATACCATTTATAACAGATTAATATAGTGTGCCTTATTAAATTATGTGTTAAAATACGATTTGTGCGACAATTCATTACCTTCATTCCAATCTTATTAATGTTAAACTAGGTACTACAAAACTGTTTACTATTTGATCCTCTGTCACATTCAGATAATTAGTAATTACATACTGTTGTGCTTAAAAAGCATCTATCTAGTATTCTACAGTATATAAGTAAGTAATTATGACGAAATACTACAATGTACTTTAAATCTTTTAAACATATTGACGCATCGACTACCTTATACCGAACAAAGCCCATCGCGGCATTTAATTGGTCTGTCAAAGGCGCCTTAATTACTTCCTAACATTGACAAAGTGAGTTTTTTGTCGATCCTGAACCATTAGGTTTGTAACTACTGAAAAAATGTTAATTTTATATTGGCAAATGATTAGGTACGTGATGTAGGAATATGCCTAGGATCGCAGCATATAGACCGTTTTGCTTCATCATCATTCGTCGTAAATATACCATTATACCAATATACATATCAATATATATATTACCATTATACCATACATTTTTGGAATTTGATTCCTGAATGTTTTAACCGAGATTTAATGAAGGGATAGTCAGTAACCACTGGTTATGTAACTGTACTGAACCTTTTACTGCGTCTTAAATTTTTCAAAGAGGCTAACTAAAAAATATTGGTATTCAGAGTATATGTTTAACCAATAATTTGCATTTTGCAAATTCCCGCCTGGCTAGCTACCACCCTCAAGTAGAAAATCTGTCGCCAAGCACCTAACGGTGTTCCAGCAGCTGTCTTTGAGAGTCAGTAAATCTAGGTTAGTCTGAACGTCTTCGACCACATCATCACGTACCATCAAGTGAGATATTGGTCAAAGGCTAACCTATCAAGCATGAAAAAAACAATACAACGTATGCTACGCTAAATTCCAGTCTTATGTTCAGTTGTTTTTTAAGAGAAAACTTTTTCGTATAGCTGATAGTCTAGCCTTTGACCATTATCTCACCTGATGGTAAGTTATGATGTGATCTAATATGTTGTTCAGGCTAATTAAGAATTACTGGCTCTCAAGGATATGCAACGTTAGGTCCTCGGCGACAGATTTTTTACTTGAGGGTATTTGCAAAACGCCCTACCACCATGCTGTTACGACTGCCATCGTAATATTACAACCTATACGAATATTACTATTATACCGCTTATTATACCAAGCGCTCGTAGCGAAGTTTGCTAACTTCGCTACGAGCACTTCAAAATCATATGTTTGGTTGCTTTTCTTAGAGAAAACTATTTTTGATTGTGTCACTAAGAATACAAACGTCGAGATACTTCCACGAAATCAGCAAGCCTCTTTTGTATTCGGTACAATTTTTCCGCGTAAATAAAATACAGCCAAAAGAACCGTAAGTTTCTGAATGGTTGACCGTGTTTGTAAACTAAGTACTAATGATAATTTAAGGCACCATTAAAATGTAGCCTGCACGAATCTATTGCTTAAAACTTGAAACAGGTGAAGTCGTGCTATGTCTCCAAATTATAATAATACTCAAGATAAATAAATTTTAATCAGTGAACACTGTATCGAAGTACTACTGGCACTTATATTTTGGACACTAAGGTCTACGTCCCTTTACGTATAGTGTGTGCAATCTTTTGGTGTACAATGCAATAGAAATAGGATTTATGCTTAATCAGTGAGGGCTTTAGAATGGGACGGAGTAATTAAATTAAACCTATAGGCATTTTTCTTTGAAAGAAATGTAAAACATCTAAATCATATTGTACTGTACTGTAACAGCCGCATCGTCCACTGCTGAACACAGTCTCCCCTATTAAGGGGGTATATGCCATAATCCCCACGCACGCTTGGCAGGCGCCTTGGGAATCGCAATAAAAGTCCGCAGTTCTTTAGAAGGCGCTGCTGCCCACCTTCCAGTATTTTTCCCTTAGTCGCCTCTTACGACACCCATGGGATGATTTGGGGAGGTGCAATTCTGACCCGGCACCACACGGGGACACGGGTTTATTTTTGTCAAATCATATTACTAGTATATAAATATAAAAGCTTTATAATATGCCAAAACGCTTGTGCTTAAAGTCTAAAAAATCGGGACTGTCATTCAACTAGGCAAATACTGCACGGTCACTAGACCAGACCACTAGATTTTGGGTAAAAACCAGACAACGATACAAACCAAACAACTTGTTATTGTTAATAACAAATATTTTAGGAGGTCGAGAATTTCTCGATCGTGCGTTCGTAGTGAAGACCTCCTGAGGATTTTTCGTGTAGAACCGAAACTCGTCGAAAATTCTTCCGTTTTGGCTGCGTGGCGTTTGTGACGTCATGACGGCTTAGCAGGAAAATAAGGCAGAATCGTCACTAGATAAATTTGTATATTTTTATTAAAATATTAATTTGGTGTTTTGTTTTAATATATATGAAACATTTGTTAATATGTGATATATATATATATATGGATTTCCGCAAAGTAACGCCTGAATCTATTCAAAAACGGCTTGACCTAGTTAAAATTTAAATGGTACCACACGACAAGTTCGGCTTATACTAAAAAAGAATTATCAAAATCGGTTCACACAGACAAAAGTTCTGAGGTAAGAAACATAAAAAAACGGCGAATTGAGGACCCCCTTATTTTTTGAAATCGTTTAAAAAGCATGAGTTTAAATATCAGAAAACTTGAGACCAGCAATATTGATCATCTTAATTATTAATAATTATTCTTTCGGTTGGCGTTAACAAATCCTACGATACTAAAAAAACACAGACGAACTGAGAACCTCCTCCTTTTTTTGAAGTCGGTTAATAAACCTTCAATACTGTTTGTTCGTACAGCATCGACAGAGAACATTAAGTTTATCTGCGCAGGCGCACGAGCCGGCCCACAAATTGCTTAGATCCGCATCGTTCGGTGCGATAGTATGGGCACACGTCACGATACGCGTGCAAATCGACTGTCAAATCGTCTGCTACAGCAGTTGCGTTTTTCTTACATTATGTAAAACTGTTACATATGGTTTTACTGAATCATCGGGTCATTTAAAACAATCATTAATTTATATTTTTAACCGACTTATAAAAATGAGGAGGTTCACATCAACTGTTTTTTTTTGTGTGTTACCTCATAAATCTTTAAAAGATCTACCGATTTTGATGTTTTTTTGTATTCGATAGCTGGTACTTTTCTTGTGACCCCATTTAAATTTGAGTATTTGATTCCTTAATAAAGCTAATAATGCATATATTACGATTGTAATCGGTTGTCTTTTGGTCAAAAAAATTACAGTATTAACCGGCCGCTGGCGCCAGACATGGTTGATTGGAACGAAAGGCAACCTTTTTAGATGCTTCATTTTCTTTTTTATAATCTGAATCGATCAGCAAAGTTAAGCAACGTCCGCCGCGGTCATGACTTGGATGGGTGACCGCTGGTTGGGCATTACTACTGAGCGCTTCCGTGCTTCGGAGGGCACGTTAAGCCGTCGGTCCCGGTTGTTGTCTTAGGATAGCAGTCGTTACAGCATGGTGGTAGGGCACTTTGCAAATGCCCGCCTGGCTAGCTACCACCCTCAAGTTGAAAAATCTGTCGCCAAGCACCTAACGGTGTGTTCCGGCAGCTGTCCTTGAGAGCCAGTAACTATAGGTTAGTCTGAACAACATCCTCGACCACATCATCACTTACCATCAGGTGAGATAGTGGTCAAAAGCTAACCTATCAGGCAAAAAAAAAAAAAAAAAACTTGGTCAAACTTGGTTTCACTACAGGAAATAAACGATTTATAGGGCTCAGGGAGTAAAATGTATACTACCTAGGTTATATTATATACAGGGTTATTGGTAAAATGCTAACAATCTCTTAGGGTTGACTTCTGCTAGTCCTAACAAACATTTTGAGATGTTTTTTTGTTTTGAAAAAATATACCTATATAAAGTATACCACATATATAATGCCAATTGTGAATATATTTTTAAGATCAATTTAGTGATTGAGGCATAGAAAAGCAACAACCAAACTGTCAAGCAGCCATTAACAAAAGCATACGCATAAAAAGAGGGTGGTAGCTAGCCAGATAATATTTGCAAAATCCGTTACCACGATGCAATAAAGCTCAAGCCCGCGGCGGGATTCTTACCATGTACCTTTATTGCAGCAGCACACAGGACCATCACTGATTTAAGAACTCAAAAGACACCCTGAATAAAAAAGAAAGTTTTGTAAAGTATCAAGTTAGTTCATATGCAGTGTTATTTATTAAGATCCTTCGTATCGTAATATTCATATATTTTATTTAGTTAGTCAAAAACAATTTGAACAAATTCAATTATATTTTTATTTGTCACAAGTTCACATCATCATCCCTAAATAAAAAAAAACAATAAACTTAAAGCACTAAATAAAGAAAACCCCAATTTTCCTCGTCTACCTTCGAGGACATATTTAGTAATAATATAACATATTAGCTTTTTTATAGCGCGTATGTCGGTTATCGCGGAAAAACATTAACCTCTTTTTGCGCAGTTGGATAAAAACTATCCTATGTTTTTTCCCGGGTCTCAAACTATCTCCATACCAAATTTCATTCATATCGGTCCAGTAGTTTTGGCGTGAAAGCGTAACAGACAGACAGACAGACAGACAGACAGACAGTTACTTTCACATTTATAATATTATTAGTACTGATTTAGTAGTTTTATTTGATTTATTTATCAATTATATATTAAGTCAGCTCAGAGAAAAAACCTTTGAGCAGTCGTCCATATTGGTATTATTGTTTTTACTGTTAAATAATAATCATATATTACGTATACAATAAGATACTATTTATCTATCTCGGAAGTATCGACAGATCAAATAAACATGACGTGTTGCTCTGTAAACAAAGATGTTATTTCATTACTTCTAGCACATAAAACAGTAATATAGGTATTACACAATTAACCACCAATCCTACCTGTAAACAAAGAAACAACATTTAAAGTTTATTAATAAGTCGATTCCTTATTGTTTCTTTTCTTACACTCCATATTATTTTTTTCATCATCTTAATTTACATTGTTTTACCGACACAGTCATACAGTGCACTTTACCGACGGCGCGATTGTTGTACTGACGACGGTGCAACTGTTTTACCGACGGCGCTAAGCGCGGCAAATTTAAATTTAAAATAAAGAAATAATACATTATTTTCTTTACATGTATGTGGCATTTTTTTTAAGTAAATGATTCACTGTTCTATAGGTACCTATTCAATTCAAGTGATGTCACAACGCGGAGTGTTTACTCTATCTTATCAATGCTTAGTGGACATATTTCATACCCATAAGATACAGATCCAATGCAGAACGGTAAAATATTATACCTGTAATGTATCATAAATCATAAGTTACCTTTTTGGTGAAACCCCTTTATGGGGGATTTTGAGTTGATTGATTTGCCATAATCCTCACGCTTGGCAGGCGTCTTGGGGATCGCAGTAGAAGTTGTCAGTTTCTCAGAAGGCACTGCTTCCCGCCTTCTGGATTTTTTCTCCTTAGCCGCCTCTTACGACAACCACGGGAAGAAATGAAAACATAAATTCAATTTATATTTAACAATCATCATCTTAATCTCAATAATTAATTTCATAATTACCAAAATTTTGAGTTATAATTAACTTACATAATTGCACCTTAATGTCACGTCGGCCTCTCTCCTCTATGAGTAGACAGTGCCACTGAATTCCATTTGATCTTATCACTTCTCTTGCTCTCTTTATACCATTAAATGCTTCGTACATGTTGTATGCTAAAGATACCCACGATACACATGAACTGTATTTTCCAGTACTTGTATGAAGTTTTCTTCTTCCAATTCTGCCATCATCCGGTTGAAGATATCATTCTTTAGTTGTGAATCTCTTTTCGTTTCAGTTTAGATTTGTGGAACAAAATTTGTATATGCCATCACCACATTGTTTTCTCAACACTCTGCTTTTCACTTTTCATCTTTCAATTCAGTCACACCAAGTATACTGCTCAAAGCTCTTGTCATAACTGCTGATGCTTTTGCTTATAGGTATAAGGTGCACTTTTCTAAATTCTTAAGTGTAACATCATTGTCTGTTTTACTCTGGAAGCATTGTTCGGACGCCAAACTCAGACCAAAACGTAATAACCTCTGTAATCAGATACTAAAGCACTTTTAATTTCAATTTGACCTTCGGTTGTCGGCCGCTCGCCAGTGAAAATGAGAGGCAGATAGACAATCGCGTTCGTGTTCTATTCTACCTACTGTAGCTTGAAGAGCTGTGTACAAGGAGAGAGACAATTACTTTAAAATATATTTACGTTTTTATAGTCATGCCGAGAGTCAAAGTACAAATCTATTGCCAAAATTTGACGCTGGCAACCTTCTACATCTGATAAATCTGCCTTGGAATGATACTTTTATACCATTTGTATATGATATTATGGCCCAAGATGAGAATAGGTGAAATATAGGGCTGTACGGAACTCACAATGCATTGCAATAGAATTTATCCTTCTAGGTGAGAACCTTTTTTGATGGAAAAACATTAAAATGCAAAAGCATGTCCGACAATACATGTTACAGTAAGTATTGCTTATATAAGCACACTCTATTATACAGTGTTATTAAGTTTACATAAAAATATCATCATTTCCTGCATCTTAATTCAAAGCTCTAATGATACCGATGTCATATCAGGGTAATTTTTGTATTAATTGTTGATTTCTTCGGTCGTATTGTCTGTCTTTCGGCAACCTTTAGAAGTTCATTCTTGATTAGTTACACCTATATAAATTCTGTGAAACAACATTACGTGGTGCGCGGTGAATTTCCTTGAGTACCATTTCAATGCTAAACGAAATTGATTGTAAACAACAATGTCTACTATAAACACTTTTATATCGTGCTTTGTACATGAATATAATTTTTATTTACGGGATTTACCAAGGCATCAAAACAATACGCATTGCCCAAGGTTCACAAACATAATGTGCCTCTTCGCCCGATAGTAATACAAATCGACTACCCTTCATGTGACTTGGCGCGCCAGGTTTCTCAGTCGCTCCAGAAACTGGTGGGTCTAACCAATTCTTTTGATAGAGACTCGGGGCATTAGGTGAGTCAGAGGGAAACTTTCCGATAACAGTGGCCCGATAGAATATGCCAAACTGCTGGGCATTGTTTGTCCACCAATTACTTTCTATACAGAGGCCAGATTTATCAACATATCGATGGGCTAGCTATGGGAAGTCCAGTGGCTCCTGTAGTGGCTAATCTGTGTATGGAACATTTAGAAGAACAGGCTATCTCCACATTTCCTGTCACAATTAAATACTGGAAAAGATATGCGGATGATGTATTCTGTATACTGAAAGGTGATGCCACAGCAGTAGAACAATGCTTGGATCATTTGAACAGCGTTCACTCTGCCATTCGGTTCACAGCAGAAGTTGAAAAAGACCGGGCTTTGCCATTTCTTGGATGGAATGATCTAGGTAAGGAATGATGGGAATCTGAGCCATACAGTTTGCAGAAAACCTACACACACAGACCTCTACTTACACGATGCCTCACACCACCACCCGCGTCATCTGAATTCCGTGGTTAGTTCGCTGACAAACCGTGCGTATGATCTTTGCAATCCAGAACACCTCGCTGACGAGCTATCCCACGGTCAGAAGGTCTTACGTAGAAATGGATACAAAGTGACAGTCGAAGGAACGGAACCACAAAATAAACGGATAATGATACCTGAAGTGGATTACCAGCCCACTTTCTTGCCATAGCTGAGGGAAGTAACGGGCCAAATTGGTCGAATTCTGGATAAATACTCCATAAAAAGTATGTACTCGCCATAATACTAAAATAGCGCAAAGTCTGCCACGGTTCAAATCCCGTAAGTAATAATAATATTTAAAATCTACTATTTTGGTACAGCATTTGTTTATGTGTGTAAAAGAGGTACACAATTTTTATTTTCACATTAAAGCTTTTGCTCTTGACTGTATCACGTCTTAAAGTCGAGCTGAAGGCTTCCAAGATACCTATTATACCTGCATTTTGGCACGTGCGCTCCACCCTGACAAAAAATCACAAATTATAGGTCACGCCACTCCGATTGTTTATCTCTTATTTTTAATATAATTTAGAACATATTAAATTTATAACAATCGTAATTGTGTTGTCTTAGGATTATAAACGACTGTAAAAGATGCTGATGTTTTTCTGTATATAATATATTCTCATGTATTGGGTATGTTATTTTGTGTAGGTATCTCTTTGATACAAATGTGTTGTTGTTAGATTTTATAGCTCAAAATGTTTTGATTAAATCCTATTGGTCGGAATATTGGGTTTTGAGCCTGTAGGTAATAGATATTTTAGCACTCGTGGTATTTGTAACTTAGAGGCTAGGCAACGCCATTATCAAGTCGTGCCGCCACGCCGTGCACACCTGTCTACAGCTCCGCCAGTATCTCCCAGTGAGACCGCAATAGTCCCCGCACTATTGCCGTCTCACTCGGGTCATCGTTCCGACGCTAGTTGCAGACCAGTGCCTTGGAATACGCAGTCCTGACGAAGTTTTGTTTTGTGTGCAGAAGCTGAGCAGCCGCCGAACGCCGTGCAACGTGAGCTACGAGCTCGCCGTGCCGTCGCGCAGAGGCGCTCTAAGACGTCAGGCATTACCACCTACCCAAGTCCCTTGTTTCGGAACAACATCATAGCGGGCTGGTGGTCTTGTTTTGACCGCACTTTTCGGTGCGCATTTCACAACTTTACTACTCGACACAACATTGTAACAGTGCGCGTAACAACACACTTTGTGCTGTTAAGCGACGTCGTTCAGGCGTGGGGTAGCGTCAGCCAAACCCGTCTGAACGATCAAATCCGCCATTTGCTGCGGTCGCAGTGTGACACCCTACGGTGACAACGGCCACTGTTGTTGTTTTGGTTTAACCTTGCACCGTGGCCTTTCCCGCTTCACGGGTCAGCCGAAGCAAGCTGGGCTCCGGGACAACTGGCCTTGGGGTCGCCCCTAGTCAACCCCGGAGCAGCATTAGGAGCACCCCTCTCCGCCGAGAAAAAATCTCGGAGAGGGTACACAACCAGGGCACACCATAGGTACTCACTCCCTCTCACACAAGTGAGCTCACGAGTTGCGAGAGGGAGACAGAACCCGTTAGGCCATCCTGAGTATTCCCCTCAGGATGCAACGTCCCTCTAACGGTGAGGTGGAGGTCCTTCAGACCTTCGCCCTCCGCTACCCCGAACTCTACGCTGATCATCAGCAATCACTTAACGATGCAGAGAGTGCCCGCCTCACGGACACTCTCATCGCTCCCTCCGGAACTCCAATTCCGGAGGCCATCGTCCCTCCTCTGACCCGGTCCTTCTCAGAGGACAGCCCGACTTCGCCCGCTCCGGGCCCTGACAACAGACGCACGGTGGCAGCCCCTCCCCGTGAGAGGTCTCGCTCGCGCTCACCGATCGGGAGGCCAGCGAGCACCCGTCCCTCCATCGCCGTTGTCGAGCCCACTTCGGACTCCGAAACGGAGATGGATGTAGATCCGAGTCGTGCCTTACGCACTGACTCGGACTCCGATAACGACGGCTATACCGTCGTAGACAGAAAACGCAAGCGTGCTCCTAAAGCCGCTAGTTGCGCAACTTCCGCCCCTCCCGCCAAGGCACCCGCTAAGGCCCCCGCCTCCGGCAAGAAGCCGACCCCCGCCCCGCGCCCCGCGTCTCCTCCCTCCGCTCCGGCCACCACTGCCGCGTCCCCTCAGGACGCGAGCGCGCGCCGCGAAAAACCGCCTCCGCCCCTGTTCATTCAGGACAAAACCAAATGGGACATGCTGTCCCGTTTAGTTTCGGATCGTGGGATCCACTACACTAATGCCCGCTCCACGCAGCAGGGCATTAAAGTTCAAGTGTCCACCATTAGCGACCACAGAGCGCTAACAAAGCTCCTCCGTAAAGAGAGCATAAGTTTTCACACTTATGCGCTCGAAGAGGAGAAAGTCCTCCGAGTGGTCATCCGCGGTGTGCCCAAGGAGGTACATACCGATTCGGTATGTGCCGACCTGAAGGCACAAGACTTCCCCGTACATGCAGTTCACCGCATGTACAGCGGGAAGGACCGCAGTCCCTACGATCTAGTACTCGTAGTACTAGATCGTACACCTGAAGGCAAGGCCATTTTTAATTTAAAAAAGGTCTGTGGCCTCTCAGGACTCGATGTCCAAGCCCCATACAAGAATGGGAGTCCCTCGCAGTGCCATAACTGCCAACTATACGGGCACGCCTCCCGTTTCTGCTTCGCTCGCGCTAGGTGCGTTAAGTGCCTAGGCGATCACGCGACAGCAGCGTGCACTCGCACCCGGGATTCGCCGGACCCACCAAGTTGTGTTCTATGCGGTGCTCAAGGGCATACCGCAAATTACCGTGGTTGCCCTAAAGCACCACGAGTGAACCACAGGGTGGCAAGGCATAGGCCGACCCGTCCCTCTTATGACCGTTACCAACGGGTAAGCCCTAAACTAACGGTAGTACCTGCCTCACAGGTAATACCCGCGCCGCTCCCAGCCCGTAACGCATGGTCTAAACCACCCAGTATGGTTAAGACCGTCGCTACCGCCCGCGCCCCGGCCCGCGCGCCCGCGCCCGCTCCCGCACCCGCCCGCGCCGCGGCCCCTGCCCGCGCACCGGCCCCGGCTCGCCCCGCGCTCCCGGCACCCGCTGCCAACACCGTTCGCGCCCCTCCCCGCGCCGCTTCCCGGCCACAAGCTCCCCCTATGCCATTGATGGCTGCCCCTCTTCAAGAGGCAATCAACCTAGTCAGCGATCTGGCTATGTCGGTTGACATCAATGAGGTACAAGAGCTATTCCACAAGATGCAATACGCTCAATCCCCAGCGGACGTGATCCAATACACATTGGAACACGCAAACTTACTAAGCGCCCTTAAGCGCTTCGTCCCCCAGGCCCCTCCCCAGTACAACCACTATGGGTAGTACAACCGAACGCACGAAACCGTACTCAGTTTCGTTAGCGTCATTTAACGCTGACGGCCTCTTCAGACAACGTGACCTCGTCCACGACTTTTGTTGTACCCACCTTATCGATATCATATGCGTGCAGGAAACCTTTCTAAAACCGGGGAAGGCGAACCCTAGGTTTGCCAATTACAGAACGGTACGTGATGATAGAGTGAACTCCCGTGGGGGAGGCACTCTTATCTATTACAAAAGGTCCCTGCACTGCATTCCCCTACCTACCCCGACTCTTGTTAATATGGAAGCATCTTGTTGCCTCCTAGCTATGACTGGTCATCAACCTATAGTCATAGCGTCCTGTTACCAAGCTTGCTCCAAGCCGATCGTCCGAGCTGACTTAGAAGCCTTATTCTCATTAGGAAGCGCCGTCATTCTGATTGGCGACTTCAACAGTAAGCACATCCTATGGAATTGTAACGTCAACAATCCCAAAGGTATTGCACTTGAAAATCTAATCGCAGAACTTAACTTTGACATAATTGCGCCCACTGAGCCCACTCACTACCCTTATATGGAAGACCACCAATCTGACTTGCTTGACATGGCACTATTCAGAGGCGTAACACTCCGGTTACGCTCCATAGAAGTGGTTCACGAGCTTCACTCTGACCACCGACCCATTATACTGCGACTAGGTCCCGACCCAACGACTGACCTCCCCCGCCCCACTAAGACGATAGTGAACTGGAAGCAAGTAGGCGATGCCCTAAAGGCTATCAGTTCACCGGACCTTGACAAGATCCCTGACGACATCCTGACAAAAGATGACGTAACCCTTGCGATCGATTCGTTCACCAATCACCTCTCCACCGTAGTAGGTGCATCTGCAAAGGAGGTCATAGTGCCGGACGACCGGCGCCTTGTCATTCCAGCGGATGTGAGACGATTGGTGACGGAGAGTAAAGCAGTGACCCGACATTACGACTCTTACCCCAGTAAAGAGAACAAAACTAAGAAACGCCACTTTGAACGCATGGTTCAAAGTCGCATGTCTGAGTTGCGTGATCAACAATGGGGCGATAAACTTTCAAACCTCGTGCCAAGCCACCATGCTTACTGGGACTTGGCGCGAGGTTTGAAAGGAAGTAACCACAACGACATGCCTCCCTTATACAGACCAGTCCCACTAGTCCCAGCGTTCTTTGACGAAGACAAAGCTGAGTGCCTAGCTGATAGCCTAGAGGCTCAGTGTTCCCCTAACGTAGATCACGTTGACCAAGCTCACCTCGATTCGGTGGATGCTGAAGTCGAACGTAAAAGCTCTGTGGTCACCTCTGAACTCCCACCAATCACTTTA
Organism: Plagodis dolabraria; assembly: GCA_963854805.1. Classification (NCBI taxonomy): domain Eukaryota; kingdom Metazoa; phylum Arthropoda; class Insecta; order Lepidoptera; family Geometridae; genus Plagodis; species Plagodis dolabraria. The sequence continues at coordinate 12,435,426 of OY978457.1, forward strand.
GCGACTTACGCTGAGGTGGAGAGACTGATCAAGGCCCTCTGACCGCGCAAGTCCCCCGGTGCCGATGGCATCTCCAACAGGGTTCTTAAAACCCTCTCTCCTCCTCTCATCCATCTCTTAGTCAGCATCTTCAATGCTGCTATGAGCCACTGCTTATTCCCAGACACCTGGAAATGTGCAAATGTCATTGGCATTCACAAACCAGGCAAAAGCTCATCTGACCCCACCAGCTACCGCCCCATCAGCCTCCTCAGTGCCTTAGGCAAACTTTACGAGCGGTTACTTGCAAACCGTCTCCAGTCCCATGCTAAGGAACACCACCTTATCCCAGATGAGCAGTTTGGCTTCAGACCCGGACACTCATGCGTCCAACAGGTGCACCGCCTCACGGAGCACATCATTGAGGGCTTCAATAAGTACCCCAAACCCCAGACTACGCTAGCAGTCTTCCTCGACGTAGCGAAAGCTTTTGACAAAGTCTGGCACAACGGCTTGATCTACAAGCTATACCAATTTGGCGTGCCAGAACGTCTTGTGCTCATCCTACAAGACTTCCTTAAAGCCAGAAGCTTTCGCTATCGCGTGGAAGGCACCCTCTCCTCCCCCCACCCAGTCAGAGCCGGAGTCCCTCAGGGCTCCGTGCTATCACCCATTCTCTTTGCACTGTATACCAGTGACATCCCACGCTCTCAGCCCAAAGTATTCCTAGCCCAATATGCGGACGATACCGCCATTTACACCACTGGGTGGCATATCAACAGACAGTCCTATTTCGTCATGCAACGGGCCGTCACCGAGATCGGTGACTGGTTCCGAAAATGGCGCATCGCGGTCAACCCAGCTAAAAGCACAGCTATGTGCTTTACTGAGAAGACACGCTCCCCTTACCCGAAACCGCTTATTTTGTTCGACGAACCCATTCCCTGGGTTCCTAGAACAAAATACCTCGGAGTCACCCTTGATCGTCATCTCACCTTTAACGATCACATAACAACCGTCCGTAACAGAGCGGCCTTTGTAATGGGTCGCCTTGGTCCCCTACTTCGCAAAGAGAGTAAAATGTCTCTTAGTAATAAGAAGACACTTTACACTGCCTGCATCCGCCCCATCATGACTTACGCATCAGTAGTGTTTAGTCATGCTAGTGAGGCCCACCTTCATAAACTTCAAGTCATCCAAAACCGTTTTCTTCGTAATGCAACCGGCGCCCCGTGGTATATCCGGAACACCGAGTTGCATTGCGACTTAAACCTTCCCTCTTTAGCGCAGTTCAATAAGGACTGCGCCCGCCGATACTTTGATCGAGCGCCCCACCACCCGAACCCATTGGTTGTCCAGGCATCGAACTACTCGACTGCCTCTTCTATCCCATTTTTCAAACCCCCCCGTCGCCGACCACGGCAGGTATTAGACGACCCGGATGACCCCATCGCAGCCATTACATTGGCAGCTTTAGCGTTATCCGCAAGTCGTCGAGGTAAAATCCCCAGGTGTGAGGTAATTAGAGGTCACACAATCAAACACCGAGCCCGCCGGCGAGCTCGAGGCAAAAACAAGGTCACGATAAATTGCTCTCCAAATAGTCAAAGAGTATTATTCAGTAGGGCCCAATTGTGCAACACTGCAGTTGCACAGAGGCATTTTGCTCCGATCCCCCCCATGTCTCTCGACAGCGAGACAAGCCGAGGTCCGAACCACAGTGGTGCCCTTGAGCTCGCTGTCAACCCCTCCTATAATAGCGGTACGTTTTCGGCGTCCGCAGGAGACGGAGGTAGAAAGCGCTTTTCGCCTTCTACGCCCGTCTCGGGAGAAGTGCCTTCGGCACTTCTCCCTCCCGGGCTATTGTAGGGCCAGGCCCTCGCCCAAAACCCGGTGGAGCTGGACGACCGCACAGGCGGTAGCCAGCATCTATGTCCTCCCTAAACAAACAAACATTATCAAGTAGTAGACCTCTTCAAAAAGGGTTGACATTTTTGGAAGCAATTGCAAGACCATGTATATTAACTCACTAAGTAGAAACATATGAATGGACCAACCGAGGAATATATTTAGATGACGGGTATCAGCGTCATATGAAGCGCACAATTAACTTACAATTAATATTATCTGTAAGAAGATATTTTAATGTATGTTAGGCTGGCCTTCAGCAACTGTCTCTCACCTAAATATGATACATATATAGTATTAAAAGGTCACATCACCTCATCACGTATCAATGTAAATAATGATAGACAAGCGTTTACCATCCTAGACCGCATTGTTACTTGACTTCAGGTGATATTGTGGTAAAAAGCCAGCATACATTTATTTTATTCGCTGGGATTTAATTGTCTTATCCATGTTCTTGTGCACCGTTGTGGATCAGTTGTAATATTTTTAATTGAAATATAGTGCTGTATAAAGTATTAACTGCATCAGGTGGTTTCACCCATGTAGACAACCATGAAAAGTACTCTGAGTATTAATCCAGGACCAAGTTTCACACAAATTGGTTCATCTGCTTCAGCTAGAAGTAACCAAGATAAACTTTAAAATTTAAAATAATAGTGTGATTAGATATTTTGAATAATCTACTGCCAAGCAGGTTAAAAAAGAGAACCTTTTACAAGATAGTCAGCCGTCAGTAAACGCCTTCAGTTAAATAGTTTAAAAATAAGCTTAATTATTGATTCGGATGGATGAGATCCAGTCGAAAAAAGCGGGTCAAATGACCTTTTGCCATTCTTACGACCTACCAGACTTATACGAGTACAAGCATTTCGCAAAAAACTCGGTTTAGTCGAATAACTTTTTAATGTTTTAACAAGTTTTTTAATCATTAAATATTCGTACAAGGTTGATTTAAAACCAGAGCAAAGTTTAAAGTAAAATGTTAAAATGTGTACTGTCTCAGAATAAAAACAACATAATTATAAACTGAACTTATAACTTTCTGCTACAGTTTTCAAGCTGTAGTATTATAAAATTCTTTGTTAGTTAAATTTTATAGCAAAGAATTAAATCTATTATCAAGATTATTAGGTTCAATATTAAACCTACATAATTGAGTTGAAGTAAATAAAACCTATAAAAGGCAATATTTTTTAAATCAAATTAATAAAATATGTGTAATTTATTTTACGTGAATTTTATTGAAATATTAAGTAAGTAATTAACTATTAAATAAAATTATATTTAGTTGCTCGAGTAGCGATGCTTAATACTCAAGTATCGTTTCAGATCTCTAGATCCTTCCATAGTTATTTCCAGTAGCCGCCTAGCCTAGAGTATTGTCAGGTATATCTCAAATTGTTGACAAATTAGGTGCAATTTTGCGAGCATTCTCAGCATAGCTTTCCCCATTTTTATTCGGGGTTTTCACAATGATAATACGTTCTGCTTTTGAGCATTCTCTATTTTTAATAATCAGAAAAATCATAGGTGTTATCTGTAGCATTTCACACAAAAAGTTTCACAACATTAAAATAGTGCACTTTTGTTGGGCTACTAAAACCGCGAGCGTTCTAAGAAATAATAAATAAATATTAAGGGCTCTTTTTACTTGAGGTAGGTCTTTATTTGCGACAAAAATGTGAAGAGAATGGTTGACCTCAGATTGGGCGTAATCTTTCACCAGTTTTAAGTAGACATTTTATGCACTAATATAATAAATTGTTGCTTAATTAATGGTTTCTTTCTTTGTCCAATTTAATAATTATTAGTATGTGGTTGAATGGCGGATACAAATTGTGTTGGTTCTACGAAAAATGTGAAGTATTTAGCCGTTGTGGTATACCATTAAAATTATAAGTCGGCTGACTTATTTAGACAATAATTTTGTAAGAAATATATTTTGCTAAGTATTCCGGCTATCATTCACGGTTGGTTCAGTCAATCATTGTTATCATCAGACCGACGTTCGGGTGGTAAAGAAGCGCTTTTTAGGTATAGCGTGGTTCATCTTCATAGGCAGCTAGTCGGTGATTATCAAGTTGTACCTACTATCATTTGGGATATTGTTGAGAGACTATCAGCTGTACATAAAAAAATACCGACTTCAACTCTCAAAAGTGTGAAATAATTTGTCGGTACCATGATAGTTCAAAAGTACCTATTATCACAATATTGTGCGCATGGTACCGACTTCGACAAGTTATTTCACACTTCTGATGTTGGAGTCGGTTCCATGTTTGGTATTTTTTTTATTGTCATTTACTTTCAACGACTTTATTATCAATATAGGAAATTTTTTTTAGTTATTGGAGTGTAACTCAAAAACGGATTAACTGATTTTGCTAAAATTTAAATAGGACCTACAGACAAGCATCTGCTTTTAAATAAAAAAAATGGGTTCACCCAGTCAAAAGTTCTGAGGTAACAAACATAAAAAACAGATGAATTGAGAACTTCCTCCTTTTTTGAAGTCGGTTAAAAATATGTAACATTCTGCAGACATTCCATCTGATGAATATATTTTATTCATGCTTGAATAGTTTGTTAATTACTCGTGTAAAAGTTGTTATAACAAGAGCTGAATCTTTTGTTTTATTAAGAGATATTCCATATCACAGTAATATAACAGTACTGAAAGCATTTTAGAAATGTTATGCATACGTCTTAGACCAACAGCGGTCTTGGTCGTCATGTAGTTTTGGTGGAAGTTCTAATGCACCTCACAATGTCAATCCATCTCCTTCTATTCATGATCATCCTGGTTCACTCAATTAAGAGACCGTTCACCGCAGGATTGATTTTGTCCATTGCGGTACTGGTGATCGCCATATGTCGTTTTACCCGATCCCAATGATCAAACATATGCTACATGATCGATAAAATTCATTACAGTAAAAACTTCTAGCCTTCTGGCACGGAAACTTTTGTATGACAGAAATATTCCACAGTAAAAAAAAACATTAAAAACATGTCCAAGCTTTTGTTTAAAAATATATTCAATATTTGAAACTACAGTATTAACTACACTATCATCGCTACACAGAGGGAACCAATTTCAGAAACATGACAACGTCCCATATCAACATTAACTTTGTAATAAATATTTAGGTACATAATAGAAACGTTCGGACCTTCAGACACTGATACTTATAAATATATCTTCTTATTATTGACAAGTTAATAATCAAAAGTTTTGGATGGCAACGCTGTGGATAGCGCCCCAAGTAGGTAACCAATTTTAACAAAAGCGATAAAGTCTAATAGTGCCCACAGCAAAATTCATCTAATATTATTAATTATTAAATAAAACTTTCATGTATTCCGCCACTGAAACAAAAGTATTATCAAAGCTATTCTACATTCAAAACCACAGTAGCAACGCTGTGGACAGCGCCACAAGTAGGCAACCAATTTCAGAAACCTGATAACGTCTCATACCGACATTCATGATCTAATTAAAGGCGGAAAGTCTGATTCACTCGGGAGCGAGGTCGTAGAGCGGAGGTCGTGATATCTCCGCATCATGTTACCCCGACGACCACGCCTCTAACTTATTGTTGTATTAATCTATGCCTCTTTTTATTATGTTGGAACAGCGCTCCGGGTTAGATCAAGATAAGCTGACGTCAGCTGCCTGTACTGCTATGCAGCCGGGTTTGTTACAAGCTTGTACTATTTTTGGTCAAATATAACTTAAGTTTTTTATTAGTCTAAATTTTTGAAGCAGTGATGGCTCAGTGGCTTTGGCTATGGACTGCCTCGCAGCAGGTCCATGGTTCGATTCCCACCGCGGGCTTGAGCTTCACCGCATGGTCGAAGGTCATTTTACGAATGCCCGCCTGGCTAGCGACCACCCTCAAGTTGAAAATCTGTCGCCAAGCACCTAATGGTGTGTTCCAGCAGCAGTCCTTGAGAGCCAGTGAAATTACAGGCACATGAGACATAACAATTATGTCTCAAGGTGACGGGCGCAGTGCAATTAGTGACTTGTGACGAAATGCATCTGTTATAGGCAGAGCTACTCCGCTTAGCGAAGGGCGTCGAGCTTGGTCCGTCACAAAAACATAAAAAAATAAGGTTATGAATTTTTAATGTAATGATGTCATGACATTTTATAGTTATACGTTTCACCTACCCACAGTGCGGCCGCTAAGAGAATGCGTTTGACAGTTCGTTTTTACCAGTATTTTTTCGCCAGGTCATAGTATCATAGACAGTCTGTTTTATAATATTGTGTCAGTCAGGCATTTAAATGTTTAAAAATATCTTTAATTTTTAATTTACTCTATTTAAAAGCCTCAACGGCTTATCAAACACGAACTGTCAAACACATTATCTCAACCACATGTCTCAACCGTTCGACGAAAACATAATATAACGCTCGTATTCCCCGAAGCTGAACATATACATTTGTTGCACAGTACAATAAGTAAAACATGTACTTATCACACAAATAATATAAATAGTAAAAATAATGCCAAATATAATTTAAAATATTTGGCATTCCAAAGGCGTAATGTATTCAGCGTTTTATATGAAAGCTACGGTTTTTTAGCAATGTTCTATGACTAAGATATTTACTTACGATTTTTTGTTGGTAAGCACATAAATGCATTACCCATGTCATCTAAAGAGTATGTCTTTATTATAGGTAAAATGAAAAATAAAAATATCTTATAAGTCCTTTGTGAGTATAAAACTTTAGGCGTCGTGTTCCAAGTTCAAATTAAAAATTGTTGTTATAATCAGCGAAATGGTCGTTGTTATAGCCGACTAAAAAATAATGCATATAATAACATTCTGATAATATTTATTTACTTACAAAAAGCATCATAGTAAACAATAAAGCAATACTACAGCTAGCATCTAAGCACGGTTTTTTTAAGAATTTTTCTGGCACTTCAAGCTAACTAACATGGAACATCTCAATATAAACGGTACTCAAATGTATCAATCGTATAGTTAGCGAAAAGCAACGGAACGTATATAAAGAAGGTTTGTGTTCGATTGGGGTGATACGGGAAGTCTACTCATAGTCGCTTTCCACACAAACTTACCTTCGTCATATTTTACATAGTTTTTAAGGTTTGTAAAATGGTGTACGCGTATTCTTGAGCCTAATACCTATGCTTCAGGTTTGCCAGCTTTAAGTTTCATCATTAAGTTTTATCTCTAAATGTGAAAATAATAATTTTCAGACGAAATTATTTTTGGAATAATATTGATAATAGAAAATTTTACGGAAAACTAGTAAACACTTGGTTTTTATGTGCGTCGCGCGGGAGTTGCAGCGGCTACAGCGGCGCTTGCTCGGGTTCAGAACCGATTTGAGCTATAAGCGGGCAATGTTTTCAGCGTTAATTCTGTTCCTTTCTTTATTTTCATTCAAGAATAGTATGTGAGCCTTGCGAATATTTAGTCTGTGACTATCTGTGACTACTTGGAGAGACGCTAATTGGGACTTTATTTTTGCCTCGAGCTTGGCTCTGTGTTTGGTCGTGTAAGTTGATAATGTTTGGCACTCTTATTTTTTCTTACGTACGCAAATATGTAGAAGGTGGTATATTGTAGCTGCAATAAAAACAAATTCCAATCTTCTGGACCAATCAGCCACCAAGGTAACTGTACATTTTAGTTTGTATTATAATATGATCGTGCTTCAGAAACAATCACACCTGTCAAACCAGCCTGTGATTGTCTATTAAAATAACGGCTTAAACTGCATATCCTAGGAACTAGTTGCATGATGATTGTGCTAATTTTATTGTTAAAGTAGACATTAAATCTAATCTGCAACTAATTATAGTATAATTAAAATCGTGAACAACAATATGCCGAACGCCGTGTAATTGCATTTATGAGTACAACAAAAACAGACAAATACAACATACAACAATCAGTTAATTTTATCTTAGACTAAATGACTAAATTGCGTAAGTATAATCTATATTTAGTTGAATTCAGTTTGGCTACAGATGGCGCTCCGTCCTCTTAAGACGGTTAAACGATAGGAGTGAAGGGATGAAAATGAAAATGAAAAAATATTTATTTACAGCTTTAAAGTAAACCACAACAACGAATAACAAAATTGAGGTTATCATAACCTTATAGTGCACTTTGCTGATCACATATATTAAACATGGAGATAACTATGATCCATTATATACATTTGAGCTATGTCTCACTCACTAAGATAGCTCAATTGGAAGAGCAAGTCACGGCTATAGGGACGGATGGTCGGGCGTTTGAATCTCGCTGGTACAAAATAAATTTTATCGTATTTTTTTCCTTTCTTTGTAATTTTTTAAGCTTATTCGCTTAGCAGACTTTAATGCTATAATTAGAATAATCTATATTGCAAAAAATATTCTTTACAATATTTAGTACCCCTGTTTTTATAAAGCGTAATTGCTCTTAGTTCTAAAAAAGCCATATTTATATTTTATTTTTATACCTGATATGTTAGCCTTTGACCATTATCTTATCATTATCTCTTGATGGTAACCGACGATGTCGTTGAAGATGTTCTTTAGGCTAAACAAGAATTACTGGCTCTCAAGGACATCTGCCGGAACACACCGTTAGGTGCTTGGCGAACGATTACAGCCTACTTATCTGCACAAATTACTGATTGGAACATCTGAGCCCCACTTTTATCTTTCTTCAAATACCTGTTTTCGCTATTTTCTGGCTTATATGTGCATGTTAAATTTCACATAGCAATAGGAAAAAAATCTACGATAAAAAAATAACGATTCTTCCATGTCTGTTGATGAATGACGAGTGCATGTGGTCTGTAGGCGAATGTTAACATGGATGTATGGTGTTACATAGTAAAAATCTTAATATTTTTCGTTGTTCTGCCAAACAAGTCAGTTAGAATTCAAAATATACATGATCCCTAGGCAGTTTTGATGTGTGTATTGACGACGTTGCTTGTACTACGTCTATACACTATTTTACATGTAGGGGTAACGACGACATTAGATGGCGGACATTTTTAGAGTTAAAGATCTCTACTAGAGTGGACTAGGTTTTTTCAAATTTCAAATCCAAATTCAAATTCAAAATCATTTATTCAATCTAGGCGTCAACGACGCTCTTATGAAGGTCTATTACAAATTTTTATATTTACATATTCTACATTGTACTGCCACGTTCAGCAAAAAAAATTATAGAGCCACTGCGAGAAGAACGGACAAGAAACTCGGGGCCATTCTTTTAACATCTTTTAACAATGTTTTTTTATGTGATTGTGACGGAATAAGTTCGAGGCCCACCTGATGTTAAGCAGTAACCTCTGCCTATAACAGATTCATTTCATCACGAACTGCACTGCGCCCGTCACCCTGAGACATACAGCTGTTGAGTCTCATGTGCATAATTTCACTGCCTCTCAAGGGGCTGCTGCCGGAACACACTGTTATGTGTTTGGCGACAGATTTTCTACTTGAGAGTGGTGCTTAACTTAGCTGATCGGTGGTAAAAACGGCTAAGCAAACATCAATACGAGCGCTTCGAAATTTCGCATACTGCTTGCCTACAATTCTGAGTGATGTATTAAAATTGTATAAAGACCTTTTGTATTTTGTAGAAGCAGACACTGTAGGACGCCAGTCTTGAATTAGGCCCCCATATCTCCCTATGGGAGTCGTAATCTATTACGACTCCAGTAGGGAGTTATATGGGCGTCATCTACGACGAAGGATCAAATATCTGAGGGTGGACAGCACCTTCAGAAGAACTGGCATCTGACACAGCTATCCCGAAGTTGCCTAATATACTATGGATTTATTAACTCTAGAAAATATTTCATGTTTGAATAACAACCCTTCATTGGCGTTGTCAATTGAGCAATGATTATCGTCTATAGGCCAAGTTTCCTAGGGTCTATTAATAATAATAATTAATAATATTAATTAATAATAATAATTAATAATAATAATTAATAATAATAATTAATAATAATAATTAATAATAATAATTAATAATAATAATAATAATCTATTCCTACTAAACGAGGGGATTATGGTCCTCTATGGTACTCTTCTATTGGGGGAGGCATTAGTACACCGGAGGACGCTAAGACTGTTAATCTTTATTTTGGCAATGTATTAAAATAATTAAGTATTTGTGTCGCATAGCAACATTGATTTTGATATGTCTAAGTGTTCTAGTGTAGTCATTACACAATAATAATGGCACTTATCTTCAGAAAATCGCAAAACTTGTTGTAAAGACAAAGAACCGGATTCGTGAAGCGATAAGTACCTATTATAAATTGTAAGTTTTAAAGCTTTGTGTTTTTAAATTAATTGATATTTAGTTAAAGTATACGATAGTAAAACTTATCTGATTTTAGTTTGTGTGCGACCCTGCATTTTGTTGCAGCGTACAGTTTCGTTTTCCTTGGCAGAACACTATCCCCGCTTGTTACTCTGCGAAGTTAATTATTCATTCATTTTAGAAGCCAAACTAAACAAATAAACTTGGAAGTACAGGATACCATAGATTTAATACTAAAAAAGAAAATAAAAATGAACAGTAACAACAATTGGATACATTAGTGTGCTGCTAACACAAGAAAAACGAAAAAGTATTAAAATAGAAACTGCTGTATCAGCCAATTGTCCACTGCTGAACACAGCCCTATTGAGAGCGGGGGATTGCACAAATCCACGCTTGGCAGGCGACTTGGAGATTGTAGTATAAGATAGCAGTTCCTCAGAAGGTGCTGCTGCCCATTTTCTGGTATTTCCCTTAGCCGCCTCTTAGGACACCCACGGGAAGAGATGGGGAAGTGACATTGTAGTCCTGCATTCCACGAGTGTAAAAATTGACAAACGCTTCTAATTTGTTTTCTTTAGGTCTAGTGGCTTAGATTAAGCGTTGATATATCTTCAAACCAAGTTAATGTTGTTAAATTTAAAATCAACTTCTCATGCTTAGACAGTGTTATATCACAAAATCTATTAGTTAATACAAAAAAAATATAATCTACTCGTAATCATCACTAACTTCCAGGCGAAAGAAATCTTACTGCGGGTTCTTTATAACGAGACAATATATCACCTATTTTTGTTTGTAAATAATTAAAATATATGAGTATATTTTTAGGGTTTAATGCAGCATGGCTCTACTGAGCTGAGCTACACATATCACGTATTTTTTGCAAATAATCCTTCTACAGGGTCTTTTAAACGGCAATTTTCTCACACTTCCACTTATTCTGCTTTTAATAGTAGTGTAAACAAGTGGACCGCTGCTGCCATAGCCATAAAAAGTACTTACTGTTCAGAGCCCTGTCCGTTAACACAGCACATATCTGCTTGGCTGCTAAATTAATATGTAAGGTGAATTAATCTGGTAGTAATCCAAGTAAGTGTCTTCTTCAAAAGGAATCTTACCACCTAGTACGATATATTAAGAATATCTCGAAGCCCTAACATGTTCACCTTCAAGCCCATTTGAAAATAGTTTGAGATTCTCAATTGAACAGTATGTTTTTATTATGTATTTTGTTAAGCGATTACACCACCAATCATGAATTGATATTGATGATTCTTTTTTTTTTGGGAGGTCATACTTCAGAAATGGTCCAATTTAAATTACATTAATATTTAATTACAAAATTACAAATTTATGAGATTTTTTCATTAATATTGGTAAAGTAGTTTTTAAGTCAGTAACACTGAATTTAGTGTTATAAGTTTTTGCCAATATACCTTTATTATAGGAAATGAAAACTCCGAGTGATTTGAATCAGCAAGGTACCGATTTTCACAAGTTTTTTCATACTTTTCAGTGTTAGATGACATTTCCAAATTATAATTTAAAGATACATTTTTTTAATTTTTAGTCAGATATGAGCTTAATCAATCAATACTTTTGTATTTCTGAAGTTTTCGTGAGTTTTATACAAATACATATGACATACGTTCAAAACCCGTATCAGATGCTCAGCATACCGTAGCAAATGAGCAGCAACAACGTCTGGAAGACATTTGAACATACATTTGAAAAATAAACTTTCAGAGAAGTCTTCAAAAATCTTTATTATCCGTCATTGCAAGCAACAAGTATACTCTTAGACAATCTCGTTTTTACAGAAAGTTTAACCAATCAACACTTTATTATATGTCATTGCAACCACTCGTAACAGAAAATTAAATTAAAATCACATGTAAATTAATTGTTGGTAATGAACACTTCAATTAAAAAGTAATTTAGAAGCGTGCCGTGCAAACGCCAGATAAAATTTAACCACTAGTTAGCCTAAACACAATAAAAAGCGTGCATTTTAATTGAACCAGCGTGAGGTCCAGTAATTTAGTACTCGTTTATAAAGTAACGAGTTAGAGTAATAATAACAGAGTCGCGAGACTGTGGCAAAATGTTATAAATTCCTTCGCACCTTTGTCATAGTAAAAGAATAAACATTAACATATATTTTCGATTCTATCTTTTATAGCCCAGCGAAAGTGAGTGTCGTCTGCTACAGGGTCTGGGCCCGTCGTTTAGGGTGGTCTAAATTAAAAATTAGGTGTATTTCTTCAGCTGTTCTTGATAGTCAATTAAACCAGATAATATAGAACGTGGTATCATTGAGTCAATGGTACCACGACAAATGAACAAACTACAGGCGTAGTAAGATGCTTATCATCACTTGCCAGCAGGTTAAATAGTGTAGAATTTCAGTATCCTAAGATTATATTTTGTAGTTTGCTTGTTGGCCAATTAACGGAAAGCGACAGGTAAGGTCCTTAAGGTAATTTTTATTTTTTACGTGTAGTCAGGTTTTTTACTGCTGTTTTATCTGCCACCGCCGTGCAATTTGTTATGGACAATAAATATGAGATGGGGACTATGCAAAGTAGTTTGGATCGAATGGTTACTCTCCAAAATAAATCCTTATTGAAATATATAGTTACGTACATTTTAGAGCACTTTTTTTAACACGAGTTAGAATTGAACCCGAGTCCCCGTTAGTGTAACTCACTGAGTGCCAACCACTGGGATATTGAGATTGGCTCGATTGAACTGAAATTTTGCGCTCTATTTTTATTACTTTATCCGTCATAGGAAACCGTGCTAGCTAGGGGTATGTGCTCCAAAAATTTGTAAGTAAATGTGATTTTCTCTTAGCACGCTAGTGATTGTAATCATATGTAAAAATACCTTTATTGTTATTTTAAATATATTCTTCAATATTTCGATCTATAATGTAAAGATAATATGTACTCTGGTTTATTATCTGAGTGACTTTGGCATTTGACAAGAAGAGCAGATCAAATACAAGTTCTTCAATTACACATTGACAATTGCTAATTTCATGAAGCCTTGACATTCATCTCAAAGGTCTAAGCAATTAACGATTTATGACTTAGCAATCAAATCAATTACCAAATTGATGGGCGTGATGGACGGCTACATTACTTGTATTATCAATCTAGTTGATTCTTGCTACGGAACGTATTGTAACATCTTTTTTTTTGTTTTCTTGTCGTACGTATCATGTCACTGTTGTTGTAAACATTCCCTTGTGACCATAATGTTTGGTATCTCATTTTTTATTGATAATGGGCTTGTAAATCCAATTTAGTAAATAAATTAATAAATAAAAACAATAATCATATCTATTGTAAGCAACCTGTTTGACGCTTTGGTTGATGTCTGTTGGTAATTACTTTAGATTTCGAACGCACGTCTTAGTACGCGGCGAACGTAATGCGTTTCGTTCGATCATGGAGTTGGTGAACGTAAGAATGGGGTGAGATAGTTTGTCTTGATGGTACAATAATGTTAAATATATATATATCCTGTTATCTCAGAATACTTAAAAGGTTTAGTGAATAATATAATATTGGTTTGTTAGGTCAGTTTGGTTGTTTAATTTAAAGATTTTAAAGATACAAAAATGTTGCGGAGCCTTAGCGATGAAGGAGAAACGAAACGAAATAAAGGCGCGTTCGAGACCTCGAAACGTATCCATTTCGGATATTCTGGTTAGGGTTGAGGTTAGATATTTTCTTGTATAATAATCTAGCAATTGGTTGTTACAAGTTTTATTTGAATTAATATTAGTTCAAACCAGTGTCTTTTTGGATAATTTTCAGTATACTAGTGAAATTAGAAATTATAAGTTATTGTGTTTATTGTAATGGGATGGTGACAAAATCTCAGTACTTGACTGTGAGTGAAGTTTCGGAACGTATCCGGAAGGATATCCTTTTGAAGAGGAGCCATTCTCTTTTTTCTCTCGTCGAGCCGTGCTTTTTTGAGCCGTGCTCCAATATCTTTATATAAAATTTCTTCTTCTTGTTGTTGGTGAGTAATTACTTCGTTGTTGTGACTTTTGTGCTAGTTCGTGGTTTTGTGCGGTCATCTGAGAGTATTGATTATTCGTTCTAGAAGTGTTACCGGTGCCCACCACGCGATGAAATCGTCTGCTGCAGTGATGGCGTCCCATTGATGCATAGTTGAATATTGCCTGGAGGCAAATATATTTCTTGTGGTGTTGATCGATTACTGAATTGACCGGTATGTATAAAGTTTAGATGTGGAAACTATCCATTTAACCTACCAGTAGAATGGATTCACATGTTCATGATATTTGTTGCAGATTTACTAATGTTGAAGCCATGATGTTTTGTGGATCCGAGGCTATTTACCTCGTGTGATGTTTCAATAAACGTTATTTACCTCCTCCCTCAAAAGGTATGTACATGTTTTGTTGAAGGTTAGCAAATTTTGTTCATCTTTAGATATCCTCCAGGATAAAGTAACTACAGTAAAATGTGAGAGATAAACTGATGTTGTTGGGTATTTGCTGCGTGCAGAAATAACCTTAGGATAGTGATTTTTCATCGAGGGAGTTACAACATATTATAATTCACTCCGGGCAAATAATTTTATTGTACTGAAATACCCTAGCAGGGATTTCTTGTTGAGTCTATTATTACCTTAATGATATCTGATAATGTATTGAACCTGTTTCCTATATATGTGGTGCATACATTATGTATAAAGCACATTACGTATGAAGTAAATGTTTTTGTATGATGTAACTCTGAAACTACTTTACTTTTGTTTATAGATTGGGTGGCTTGAACTAAGATTATTCTTACTAATATTCCATTTAAAGCATAAGAACTATGATATAAATAGCTCAAAATGTTTCGGTACTGGATCATTATTACCAAAGTTTATATTACAAAGATGTTAGCTCGGCGACGCTAATAATAAGCCAATGCTTAAGGATATTTAAATTGTTTTAATTTAAGATATTATTATTTACTATCACTTATTTAGAGTTTTAGTAACGTGCCTAAATGTGTTTTTGGAGTTTCCCATGTTCCGGGATTTTCTGGGGTTCTTCCGGAAATATCTAATAAGCTGTTTTATGATAGTGTAAGCTTCTCCTGGCTCTTAAAGCCTGACTGAATGTATTAAATATAATTTTGGGAGCTTTGGGAATTTTCCCGATTAACTAGAAAATTTCATATATTAAATTATTTGTTACTAAATGTTTCCCCTGGCTCTTAAAGCATGACTAAATGTGTTGAATATAATTTTGGGAGTTTTGGGAATTTTCCCAAATTTCGGGAAAGTTCCATTATTAATTTATTTGTTACTAAATGTTTCTCCTGGCTCTTAAAGCCTGACTGAATGTATTAAATATAATTTTGGGAGCTTTGGGAATTTTCCCGATTAACTAGAAAATTTCATATATTAAATTATTTGTTACTAAATGTTTCCCCTGGCTCTTAAAGCATGACTAAATGTGTTGAATATAATTTTGGGAGTTTTGGGAATTTTCCCAAATTTCGGGAAAGTTCCATTATTAATTTATTTGTTACTAAATGTTTCTCCTGGCTCTTAAAGCATGACTGAATGTGTTGAATATAATTTTGGGAGTTTTGGGAATTTTCCCGATTTTCCTGAAAATGTCATAAATTGATTTCTTTGTTATTAATTGATGCTCCTGGCTCCTAAAGCGTGTCTGAACGTGTTAAATGTAATTTTAGAGGTTTTGGGAATTTACCCGATTTTCGGGAAAGTTTCATTTGTGAATTTATTTGATACTTTTCGATCCTCCTGGCTCCTAAAGTGTGTCTGAACGTGTTAAATGTAATTTTAGAGGTTTTGGGAATTTTCCCGATTTTCGGGAAAATTTTATATTATGAATTAGATGAATCTGCTGGGCGTGTTAAAGCCCCAAAGCGTTCTGTAGGTGTAACTTGATTGAGTTTAAGCGGTCTAATGTAATGAGTTCTAGTAGACTTCTAAATATTATCTTTATGGGAAAATACCTCTTACTTACTTAGTTTAATATCATAAATTAGGATGCAGTTGATGGTCTGCAGGTGCGTGCAGTAGGTACTACTTACTCGCCCGGTACCGTTTTGTATACACATTTATTTTATAAGTAAACAATACATTTTATGTATCAACTTCAGGAGGTGTTTCGGGACGGCTACTCCGAGCCGAAATGTTTGTTGGGGTTACTGCGAGCTTTCCATGAGTTTGGCTGCTCCTCTTTCGTTTGGCTGATCCCAGCTACGTGTCGAGCTGCTTCTGAGGACATAAGCCGGTGAGAGCCACCCATTTTATGTGGAGGGCCTTTTTAATGTTTCAAAAGTAAAAACCAGTGGTAAAATTTAACTTTCCAACCTTTATAATGTCAGTACGTTAATAAGTTATAGATCAGCCAAGCGACCCAAAGAACCCCTTTTATTTGTAAGAGACGGACTAAACTTAGAGATAAAATAAAGTTTGAGTCTGTGAGTAAGAACCTCTGTTTTTTATTTTTATTTTCCACAGTTCCAAAAACCGGACTATACCTAAAAGTTTTTTTTCAACGTTACAATGGCGCCCGAACAGGGACTTTGGTGTCGCGGATATAATCCCCGCTACTGGTCTATTGCTCAGTGACGGATTGGCTGATCTATTTTGTTTTTTGTTGTTGTAGTAAATGATATATAGATATGTTGTAACTTTTCATGTATAGCTGAATATTTTTATTTACCAATTATTTGTAATTCTGTTTAAATTTACAATTTATTGATGTTGAAATGGAGGAACGTCCAATACGTTTTCATTTATTGAAGAAGGATGAGTTAATTTATGAGGTAACTATCCGTGATGGAGAGCCGGAAAATACAGTTGAACGATTACGGGCACAAATTAAGAAGTTAGCGTTGCAAATACCCAGTGATGAAGTATCTGCGTTTGAAGGTGATGCTCTTTCCGAATTACACACGATTAAAACTAAACTTGCTGAACTTGAGGAAGTATGTGAACAAAAACCACTTCTTTTGAAAAGGCTATATCGTATTCAAACCTTAGGCAATCATCTTTTCCATAGGTTGAGTAGAGTTGAACCCGTTGAGCAGGACGTTAAGGCACTGAAGGTGGAGCTGGACGACCGCCTGCTTGCTATAATAAAGCGTATGGATCGGATGTTGGATACTTTTAATAGTAGTTTTGAATTTAGGCCAGCAGTGGATACCGGTTCCGAAGTTCAAACAGGTGTTACCGAAGAGGGGTGTGAAGATATGTGTGCTGGTCCGATAACGAAGCAGGTTGTAATGTGTGACCGTACATCTAGTGTCCCTTCCCTTAATTTAAAATTTAATGGTAAAGATAGTGTGCTCGTTTTCATTCAGAGGTTAGAGGAGTTGTGCGCATCCCGTAATATTTCCTCTATTAAGTTGTTTAATTCGGCTGTGGAATTGTTTGTGGATGATGCGTTGTATTGGTTCCGTTCGGTGCGTGATGATGTGAAGGATTGGGAGCAATTGCGATCCTTGTTGTTGGAAGAATACCTACCCCCGGATTATGACCATCGATTGCTGCAGGAGATTCGTTCGAGGACTCAAGGCCCGAATGAGTCCATAATAAACTATTTAAGTATCATGCAGAATTATTTCTCGCGATTACGTAAACCTTTAGATGCAAGTGAGAAACTGGAACTTGTGAAATTTAATATAAGGCCATTCTATTCTACGCAACTCGCATTAATCGACGTTGAATCGTGGTCTGAGCTAAAGAGGCGTTGTAGGCAGTTAGAAGCGGCGAAGCAAAGGGCGGATGACTTTTCTGAACCACCTCAACATGTACAGAATGCTGTCGCGCAGGATTTAGCGTACAAAGGGGGTAAGATACTTGGTCCAAAATGTCATAGTGTAGCACCAGGTGTTGAAAAATTTTGTGTGCGATGTAGGGTGAAAGACCATACTTTGTTAGAGTGTACTGCGCCGCGTATTATTATTTGCTACCGATGTGGAGAGAAAGGAGTCACCAGTAAAGATTGCCTCAAGTGTGCTTCTAAATCTAATTTAGCCGAGCAGCCAAAAAACTCGTAGGGAAGGGCCGTCGTAAAATTCGTCATAGTTTAAATCCATCAACTAAAGGTGATGAATGGCGAGAATGGTGTGAATATGTTCGTGTATTTTTTGAAAATAGTAAAACTAGTGTAGCGACGGTCCGCTCAAAAGATTGTAGTGACACTCGCCCTTATTTGAAAGTGGATGTTTGTGGCTTGCCATTTACGGGATTGTTAGATTCCGGTTCGGAGATTTCCATTGTTGGTGGTTCTGCTGTGAAATATTTTGCCGACCTGGTCGAGTTACATAGGTCGTGTGAAATTAGTTCAGTGGCAACAGCAAACGGCACTACTTCGCCGGTTGTTGGTTGCATGTTTTTGCCCGTGACTGTTAATGATGTCATGAAAGTCATTAAGTTTTTTGTGGTTCCTGAAGTGTCTTCTTCGTTGTTGTTCGGAATTAATTTTTGGAAGGCTTTTAATTTTGCGCCTGATGTCTTGAGTCTAATGGACCAGACGGATAGTATTGTTTTTCAGAAGCCTAGTGAAGCCGTAGTGTCTGGAGTGAATCGTTTGCACCCTTTTGATGTTTTGACGGAGGAGCAGAAAAAACTAGCGGATGACGTTTGCAAGATGTTTGAGGAGGTGTCGGCCGAAAAGAAGGGTTTGGGTAGAACTCACTTGATATCTCACCACATCGATACTGGGGATGCCGTGCCGATCAAGCAGCGTTATTATGTTTTGTCGCCGGATAAGCTTCTTGAATTGAACCGTCAGTTAGATGAAATGCTTGAAATGGATGTTGTGGAGCCGAGCTGTAGCCCTTGGAATAACCCAATTACGATGGCACCGAAGGCGAATGGTGAGATGCGATTCTGTTTGGACAGTAGGAAACTCAATGAGGTGTCCAAACATGATGCATATCCTCTTCCATACATTAATAACATTCTAGATCAACTTCGAGACTCTCGTTTTCTATCCTCAATTGATTTGAAGTCTGCTTTTTGGCAGATTCCCCTCACCCCCGCGTCTCGGGAGAGGACTGCGTTCACTGTGCCGTCTAGGGGATTATTCCAATTTAAGGTGATGTGTTTTGGATTGACCTCCGCACCTGCCACTCAGCAGCGGCTTATGGATCAACTTTTCGGTCCTGAGTTTGGAGGACGTCTATTTATTTATTTGGATGACATTGTGGTGGTTAGTAGAACTTTCGAGGAGCATATTGAGCTGCTTATGAAAGTGCTGGAACGTTTGCGTTATGCTAACCTAACAGTTAGCTTGTCGAAGTGTTGTTTCTTTAGGAAACAGTTGAAATATTTAGGTTATGTAGTAGATGAGATGGGTTTGAGGACTGATCCCGACAAAATAAAGGCAATTATTGATTTTCCGGAGCCTGTATGTCCCAAGGACGTGAAACGTTTCCTTGGAACCGCTTCCTATTATCGACGTTTTATTCGAGGGTTCAGCACCATAGCTGCGCCATTGAATGCCCTTACGTCTACGCGTAAGGACCGACCTCGTTTTGTTTGGTCTCCAGAAGCTGAGTCTGCCTTTCTGGAACTAAAGAGTGCTTTGACGTCTGCACCTGTGTTAGCTTGCCCTGATTTTTCTTTGCCGTTTGTTGTGCATACAGATGCATCTGGAGTGGGTGTTGGAGGAATGTTGACCCAGTTTTTTGGTGATGAAGAGCATCCAGTTGCATATTATAGTCGTTCCCTGAGTCGACAGGAACGTAATTATTCTGCCACCGAAAGGGAGGCGCTTGCTGTGGTTAACGTAGTAGAGCATTTCCGGCCATATCTTGAAGGCCCCAAACCTTTCAAGATAGTCACGGATCATGCGAGTTTGAAGTGGTTTCTTAACCTTAAGAATCCTACTGGACGTTTGGAACGCTGGGGATGTAGACTTTCACCGTACAATTTTACTATTGAACATCGCCGAGGCAAAGAGAACATAATTCCCGATGCACTTTCTCGTTCTGTTCAAGTTTCTTCCATAATTATGTCGGTGCCAGATTCTTGGTTTAATAATGTTTATTCTCGCTGTCAGTTTAGACCGCAAACTTGTCCAAACTACCAAATTAGTGATGGTAAACTTTATCGTTATACAAAGAGCCGATCGTCCTTAACCGGAGATTTTGATTGGAAGGAGGTTGTTCCTTTGGGGCAAAGACAGCGTCTTATGTCGGAATGGCATGATTCTCCTTTGGGTGCCCATTTGGGAATTGAAAAGACGTACAAGAGAATGCGTCTTAGATTTTACTGGCCCGGGATGTATCGGGATGTTGAGGAATACATATCTAAATGTGATACATGTAAGGCGTACAAACATCCTAATCAACCCATTTCAGGTTTGTTTGGTAACCCGAAGGTTTGTCGTAGGCCATTCCAATGTATTAGTATGGACCTTGTTGGCCCATTGCCAAAGTCCAGACAAATGAACGAGTATCTCCTCGTTGTAGTGTGTTGTTTTTCTAAATACTGTTTATTGTTTCCGCTTAGGCGTGCGACTAGTAAGGTGGTGGCACAACGATTGGAAGACCATGTATTCCTAGTTCATGGGATTCCACAAACGGTGGTTGCTGATAATGGACCACAATTTGTAGGTAGAGAAGTAAAGACTTTGTTTGAGAAGTATAAAATTCCTCAGATTCATTACACTCCTGTTTACTGTCCCCAGGTGAATACGGTGGAGCGGTATAACCGAACCCTCGTAACAGCTATCGCTGCCCTGGTTGGCACTGATCAGCGTAGTTGGGATGCTAATCTTTGTAAAATTCAATTTGCTGTTAACACCGCGGTTAATGACTCGACAGGGTTTACCCCATTTCTTATTGTGCATGGTCGTGAAGCTATAGGAGATGGTGACGTTTACGGGGATAGTGAGGATCTTGATCATATCGACGTGGAACCTCGTGCTGAATATGTGGATCGGTTAGGTGAATTGAAAAGTGTGTATTTGAAGGTCGATGAGGAACTCAAGAAGTCCCACTGGCGAAACGCTAAGTATTACAATCAACGTCGCAGATGTGTTGAGTTTAAAGAGGACGATGTGGTCTGGCGCCGCACCCATGTTCGCAGTGATGCTGCGAAACATTTTTCTAGTAAATTAGCGCCGCGTTTTGAAAGGTGTAAAGTGGTTAAAAAGTTGTCCAAACTGGTTTATTTGTTAGAGGATGAAAATGGTAGAAAAAGTGAGTGTCATGTAAAAGATATTAAGAGTTTGGATTAATGATAAAGGTTCATGTTAAAAGTTTAGTTTTTCGTAAAGCTCGGTGGTTTACCTCGCGCTTAAGTGCTGGAGGGCCAGCGAGAATTTTGTTCGTACCCTCGCAAAATTCTGGTGACGAAAGGGGCACTGTAACATCTTTTTTTTTGTTTTCTTGTCGTACGTATCATGT
This sequence comes from Plagodis dolabraria, assembly GCA_963854805.1. Taxonomy (NCBI): domain Eukaryota; kingdom Metazoa; phylum Arthropoda; class Insecta; order Lepidoptera; family Geometridae; genus Plagodis; species Plagodis dolabraria. Next base: position 12,457,085 of record OY978457.1, read on the forward strand.
CACTGTTGTTGTAAACATTCCCTTGTGACCATAATGTTTGGTATCTCATTTTTTATTGATAATGGGCTTGTAAATCCAATTTAGTAAATAAATTAATAAATAAAAACAATAATCATATCTATTGTAAGCAACCTGTTTGACGCTTTGGTTGATGTCTGTTGGTAATTACTTTAGATTTCGAACGCACGTCTTAGTACGCGGCGAACGTAATGCGTTTCGTTCGATCATGGAGTTGGTGAACGTAAGAATGGGGTGAGATAGTTTGTCTTGATGGTACAATAATGTTAAATATATATATATCCTGTTATCTCAGAATACTTAAAAGGTTTAGTGAATAATATAATATTGGTTTGTTAGGTCAGTTTGGTTGTTTAATTTAAAGATTTTAAAGATACAAAAATGTTGCGGAGCCTTAGCGATGAAGGAGAAACGAAACGAAATAAAGGCGCGTTCGAGACCTCGAAACGTATCCATTTCGGATATTCTGGTTAGGGTTGAGGTTAGATATTTTCTTGTATAATAATCTAGCAATTGGTTGTTACAAGTTTTATTTGAATTAATATTAGTTCAAACCAGTGTCTTTTTGGATAATTTTCAGTATACTAGTGAAATTAGAAATTATAAGTTATTGTGTTTATTGTAATGGGATGGTGACAAAATCTCAGTACTTGACTGTGAGTGAAGTTTCGGAACGTATCCGGAAGGATATCCTTTTGAAGAGGAGCCATTCTCTTTTTTCTCTCGTCGAGCCGTGCTTTTTTGAGCCGTGCTCCAATATCTTTATATAAAATTTCTTCTTCTTGTTGTTGGTGAGTAATTACTTCGTTGTTGTGACTTTTGTGCTAGTTCGTGGTTTTGTGCGGTCATCTGAGAGTATTGATTATTCGTTCTAGAAGTGTTACCGGTGCCCACCACGCGATGAAATCGTCTGCTGCAGTGATGGCGTCCCATTGATGCATAGTTGAATATTGCCTGGAGGCAAATATATTTCTTGTGGTGTTGATCGATTACTGAATTGACCGGTATGTATAAAGTTTAGATGTGGAAACTATCCATTTAACCTACCAGTAGAATGGATTCACATGTTCATGATATTTGTTGCAGATTTACTAATGTTGAAGCCATGATGTTTTGTGGATCCGAGGCTATTTACCTCGTGTGATGTTTCAATAAACGTTATTTACCTCCTCCCTCAAAAGGTATGTACATGTTTTGTTGAAGGTTAGCAAATTTTGTTCATCTTTAGATATCCTCCAGGATAAAGTAACTACAGTAAAATGTGAGAGATAAACTGATGTTGTTGGGTATTTGCTGCGTGCAGAAATAACCTTAGGATAGTGATTTTTCATCGAGGGAGTTACAACATATTATAATTCACTCCGGGCAAATAATTTTATTGTACTGAAATACCCTAGCAGGGATTTCTTGTTGAGTCTATTATTACCTTAATGATATCTGATAATGTATTGAACCTGTTTCCTATATATGTGGTGCATACATTATGTATAAAGCACATTACGTATGAAGTAAATGTTTTTGTATGATGTAACTCTGAAACTACTTTACTTTTGTTTATAGATTGGGTGGCTTGAACTAAGATTATTCTTACTAATATTCCATTTAAAGCATAAGAACTATGATATAAATAGCTCAAAATGTTTCGGTACTGGATCATTATTACCAAAGTTTATATTACAAAGATGTTAGCTCGGCGACGCTAATAATAAGCCAATGCTTAAGGATATTTAAATTGTTTTAATTTAAGATATTATTATTTACTATCACTTATTTAGAGTTTTAGTAACGTGCCTAAATGTGTTTTTGGAGTTTCCCATGTTCCGGGATTTTCTGGGGTTCTTCCGGAAATATCTAATAAGCTGTTTTATGATAGTGTAAGCTTCTCCTGGCTCTTAAAGCCTGACTGAATGTATTAAATATAATTTTGGGAGCTTTGGGAATTTTCCCGATTAACTAGAAAATTTCATATATTAAATTATTTGTTACTAAATGTTTCCCCTGGCTCTTAAAGCATGACTAAATGTGTTGAATATAATTTTGGGAGTTTTGGGAATTTTCCCAAATTTCGGGAAAGTTCCATTATTAATTTATTTGTTACTAAATGTTTCTCCTGGCTCTTAAAGCCTGACTGAATGTATTAAATATAATTTTGGGAGCTTTGGGAATTTTCCCGATTAACTAGAAAATTTCATATATTAAATTATTTGTTACTAAATGTTTCCCCTGGCTCTTAAAGCATGACTAAATGTGTTGAATATAATTTTGGGAGTTTTGGGAATTTTCCCAAATTTCGGGAAAGTTCCATTATTAATTTATTTGTTACTAAATGTTTCTCCTGGCTCTTAAAGCATGACTGAATGTGTTGAATATAATTTTGGGAGTTTTGGGAATTTTCCCGATTTTCCTGAAAATGTCATAAATTGATTTCTTTGTTATTAATTGATGCTCCTGGCTCCTAAAGCGTGTCTGAACGTGTTAAATGTAATTTTAGAGGTTTTGGGAATTTACCCGATTTTCGGGAAAGTTTCATTTGTGAATTTATTTGATACTTTTCGATCCTCCTGGCTCCTAAAGTGTGTCTGAACGTGTTAAATGTAATTTTAGAGGTTTTGGGAATTTTCCCGATTTTCGGGAAAATTTTATATTATGAATTAGATGAATCTGCTGGGCGTGTTAAAGCCCCAAAGCGTTCTGTAGGTGTAACTTGATTGAGTTTAAGCGGTCTAATGTAATGAGTTCTAGTAGACTTCTAAATATTATCTTTATGGGAAAATACCTCTTACTTACTTAGTTTAATATCATAAATTAGGATGCAGTTGATGGTCTGCAGGTGCGTGCAGTAGGTACTACTTACTCGCCCGGTACCGTTTTGTATACACATTTATTTTATAAGTAAACAATACATTTTATGTATCAACTTCAGGAGGTGTTTCGGGACGGCTACTCCGAGCCGAAATGTTTGTTGGGGTTACTGCGAGCTTTCCATGAGTTTGGCTGCTCCTCTTTCGTTTGGCTGATCCCAGCTACGTGTCGAGCTGCTTCTGAGGACATAAGCCGGTGAGAGCCACCCATTTTATGTGGAGGGCCTTTTTAATGTTTCAAAAGTAAAAACCAGTGGTAAAATTTAACTTTCCAACCTTTATAATGTCAGTACGTTAATAAGTTATAGATCAGCCAAGCGACCCAAAGAACCCCTTTTATTTGTAAGAGACGGACTAAACTTAGAGATAAAATAAAGTTTGAGTCTGTGAGTAAGAACCTCTGTTTTTTATTTTTATTTTCCACAGTTCCAAAAACCGGACTATACCTAAAAGTTTTTTTTCAACGTTACAGTATGCCAGACCAAGTTCAGAAAAACGGGATTTCTTCTGACACGTCCCTTGTTGCTATGTCAAGTTATTTTTGTACAACTATATCGTTGTTATTCTCTCGTTCTTTATCGTCTTTTTGGATAATTGTAAAAGTTGACAGAAAAAAGCATGAAATGAACATCATGTTATTAGTTACACTAATGTTATTGATGTTGCTTGTTCGAGTGCACAGCAAGGTTAGTTCCCATTTTTGTACAAGGATTCGCCGAAAAATTCGCTTTATCTTACGGCTTAAAACAGCCACCTATATTTAAATAAAATACCAACGACGATCAACATCTATTATACCGTTAGTCTAGTGGTTAGTCATACAACTGAAGTCAGAACTATTGACAACATATTTTTGTTTTCGTTTTGCTAATGAAAACATATTAATGAATCGATTCCGCATACTTAGGCTAAGAGAAAAGTCCTCTCTACACAGATTGCTTTAGTTCCGTATTAATAAATAATCTCCAGTTTGAGCATGCGCTGGAGATACAGAAGCAATTTAACAAACCAACAAAAGAAGATATTTGTAATCTCACTATCAGCTGACACCACGCACCAATTTCAAGAATGAAAAGCATTCTTGAGATGAGTCATGAAGATGACTCTTGAAAGCAGCATTATAAGAAGCTGTTGATATATGTTTGTTAATAAGTGGTTAGTTGATAAGGTTACTAGCTCCTGATAATTTACCAGCTGATATCGTTTTGGAGACCACGTCTAGGATAAGTTTATTAAAACTTAAACTGGTTAGAAATCTCAAATCATTTTAAATTTTCGTTTGTGATTACATTTCTTTATAATGTATCTCGTAATGTTGCCATAAAATGTACCACAAAATAGGTACAGCAAAATCCGTCTATTACGAGTTATTTTACAACGACTTAGCTATGTTTAGCGACGAAAATTAAACCTCAAGATTGGTTTTATAGGAGTACCTACTATGAAAATTTCCAAAGAGCTCCGTTTATCAAAAAGTGATTTGAATAAAAGTACAGATCTCGGATATCGGGGATATAGCATGGGTCAATCTGATCCAGACTCCACATAACAGATATTTTAATAAAATTCTAAATAGTTTAGTGAAAATTTGCAAAAAATATACGACGATCACAACGAACAATAATGATGAGTGAGATTTTTTTAGATTGGTGTGAACAAATTAGGTGAGAAAAAGAAAGGTGACACTGAAACGTGGAAATTACCTGGTGAATAATTCACTTCATTATTATTATAGATTATATCATTTAATTACCAATGCCAATGTTCTGAACCGATTGCGAGTCTAGCGTTCGCTGTGTTTACAATGGCGCCTCGCTGTCATTTTGTTAAGTTGTCAAAACAATTTTTGTCTTAGGTCTGTCCATGGTCTAAGAAAACAATATTATTGTACCATGGGTCTGTCATTGTGAATGAAGTCTGTCTGATTGAAATTATAACCTTGAATAATTGGGCGTGTTTTAAAAGAATTTGTTTACTTTTTATATCCACGCCTTTTGTCCGGCTTGTAAGCTACCGCTAGTGTTTGGTGCGTGAATTTAACTACTAAATTGTTGTGCTTTGAAAACTGTTTCTATTGGATGGCCTGTGTCGACGAACGCGAGTGCCAGATATAAAATCAGATCTTCTGAATCGGTCCCAGCTTCGGGCTCTGATCTTTTATATGACTTGACTTTCCTTGCTTCCAGAAGATGCATCGCCGAAGAACATCATTGTAAGTGCTTGAATTATCATTTGGTAGGTTAAGTATTTAAGCTTCGCGAAACCCTAGCAGTATCCGTCCGTCTCATGGCTGTTCCAGTAGACGAGGGTACTAAGCTTCCACCCATTACATTCCTGTAGGAACTATTCCTGGACGATACAGACAATGTATCTTAGATATATTGTATTTCAAAAACTACAGTAGTAAATTGAAAGATTATGGCAACACTGCGAAGATCCGTCCTATGAAATAAATATAAATAAACTCTTTTGCAAAAAAACGGGCACCTAAGGAAATTTACGTTCTAAGGTCGAGTTTAGTTAATTAAATGAAATTTATTACTTTGACGTAGTCTGTATACTTATAATCGTGTAAATTAATGCGCGTAAGTGAATTCGAGCAATTAAAAGAAAATAAACGATGGATTCTTTAAAATCGATGTACACGCCCAAACTTGAACTTTTGAGAGCCAGTAATTCTAGGTTAGCCTGTACAACATCTTCGACCACATCATCACTTACCTTCAGGTGAGATAGTGGTCAAAGACTAACCTATCAGGCATAAAAAAAAAAAAAAAAACAATAAGAAGTGGTCGGGCAATAAAGACAAGTTTTTTTTTACTTTTTTTAATTAAATAAAGTTACAAATGTAAAAACCAAATAACGAGTGTGACCTCCTTTTGCCAAAATCACAGCTTAAATCCTTCTGGGCATGCTTTCCACGATGTTTTTAATAACGTTTTGAGGAACACGTTCCCACTCTTCTGCAAAGACTCTTTTTAGCTCCCTGATGTTTTGTGGAGCAGGTTGCACTGATCTTACCCGTCTCTTTAGAACATCCCACACATGCTCAATTGGATTGAGGTCAGGACTTTGAGCTGGCTAAGGCATTATGTACCGGTGTGCATTTAATGTTCCATTTCCTATGAAAACTAACTCCGTACGCTCCGTCGAATTAATTGCTGCCCAAAACATAACGGAGCCTCCGTCATAAAGAGTGATTTCTTCGAAACACACTTCCGCATAGCGTTCCCGTGGTCTTCGCAGCACTCGCCGGCGTCGGTCCCCTCCACACAAAGAGATTCTAGCTTCATCAGAAAACAAAACTTTATTCCAGTCCTCCAGAGTCCATGAAGCACAGTTCCGAGCAAACTGAAGTCGAGCAACACCGTGCTCACGGAGTAATTTAGGGCTCCGAGCTGGGCGTTAACTCTTGATATTGGCAGCCAAAAGCCTCCTCCTGACAATCCACATGCTAACTTCTACTCCTCTTACTTCTTCAAGGCTCTTCTTCAGGTCCCACACACTTGACGCCTTACGATTACGCAACGCCTGACTCACCAAAAAGCGATCATCTCTTGGTTCTGCGCATCGTTTTCTTCCCTAACCGGGTCTTCTTTTGACCCAACCAGTCTCTTGATACCGTTGCCAAGTCCTCTGGATAGTTGAACGACTCACATTTAGCCGCTGAGACACGTAAGTTTGCGAACAACCTTCTTCAAGTAGGGCTATAGTTTTACCGGCCCTTATCGCTTTATCACTCATATCAAAAAGTGGTTTTAATGTAAAAAGAAAGATTAAATTGTTTAATTTGCAGAAAATATCTAAAAAGTTTTAAAATATCTACTAAATATCTACTAAAAAGTTTTAAATTATCTATATAAAAGTTTTAAATTATCTATATAAAAGTTTTAAATTCTTATAATAATTTCAAATTTTAAATTTGGGACCTTAAGAATCATGCCAGGATGCTTCAAAATACATGCCAATACATCGTCAAATTAACAAAACCTATTTCTTGTTCTTCTTCATTGAAGTAGAAAACAAATCTAAGGTGCCCGTTTTTTTGCAAAAGAGTGTATTTAAAGAAATTATATATTTACGTAAAACATTGGAATAATGTAAAATATATCTCGTGATAACTTCACCTAAGACGATGTGAATTCAGAAACGCCATAGCCCAGACTGATTCTCCATGCGGCATCTTTCATCTTGAGACTAAAATTTTGTAAAGATCTTGATTGAGCGCACGATCGCTTTTCGATCCTGCAACGATCGTGCGTACGAGTTTTTTTTATTATTATTTATATTAATACAGATACAAAAGACACTACGTGCCACTAAGATTCCCCCTATCTCTGTACTGTGTGCAAAACTTGGCCTGGCGCTATATTATTTTCTTCAGTTCTTTATTCTATATGGACGTCTGTAGAATAGATTTTAATGAGTTTCCCTTCGTGAAAATACTAATATTGAGAATGACTGTGACTGTAAAAAATTTGTATGTATTTATATTTTGTTACTCATTTTTAGGCAATCCAATTAAATTTCTTTTAGACGACTCCAAACTTGGTCTCCTATTTTACATTTAAGCGTTTTGGTATAATTTTATATGTTTATTGCTCTTTGATTAAATGACGGACTGTGATTACCTCTAAAATAGCTATTTAAATTTCAATTATACGTAAGTATTGGAATTTAAATTATATTGCATAGTTTTAAGACATCAATGTCTAAAATTGATGAATTATTATGATCATTTGGTGTTTACTCAACATTGATGTATTTAAACATTCCTGAACCAGCTTGTAGTTTTGTTGAATCGTTTGCCGTTAAAGTATTGTCTAGTCTTAAACTTTTGTGAAGATTTTTATGGTTCACAATCTTTGGTTATCTAAACTGAACGTATTATGAAGTCGTCTTCGTTAATCACCTTATTTCATATTTAATAATAACAAAAATTTTAAAAGTATCTTAAGAAAACATAAAATAATATTTTAATAAAACACTTCAAAATGTATATTAATATATATCTAGTGACAATTCCGCCTAATTTTCCTGTTATGCCCACATGACGTCACAAACGCCACGCAGCCTAACCGGAAGAATATTCGATTAGTTTCACTTCTAAACGAAGCATCTTCAGAAGGACTCACCGAGCGCACGATCGAGACTAGAAGGGAAGTTTTCGTTTAGAAGCGAAACTAATCGAATATTCTTCCGGTTAGGCTGCGTGGCGTTTGTGACGTCACGTAGGCTTAACAGTAAAATTAGGCGGAATTGTCACTAGATATATATTTTTATACAAAAAATATTTATTATTATTAAATGTGGATTTCCGCAAAGTAACGCCTGAATCTGTTCATTATTTCATATTGTGCCATGGTCCATGCAAATTTTTACACTACAATTCGTAACTCAATTTTAAAACGATTGCCGCATCTCGCTTTTACGTTTTTAATATATTTCACGCCGGACTATTAGTCTGCATAATTAATTGTTTATTGGCCTGTACCGTACTCATTATTCATTGTAAAGGAGCTTACTTTACAAAAACAAATAATTTTAATACACTCAAGTTACATAGCTACAGAGTACTCGTAAATATTAATCCATAGGTACCCGAACTAGCGTCAGCTGTATTTCAGGAACCATAGGCTTTTCCCATTATAGTTATGACACTGGCACTTATAACATAGACGTCTATGTTATGAAAAAATGGCAATCTCACCAAAAATCTACTTTGCTCACTTGTTGAATAAATAACTATATTCTTTATTGATGTACCTCATTGTGTAATGATCTACTCTAAATCTAAAGGCTAATTACTAATGAGAATCAATCTGGTTTTTATGTTCAGTTTTTTCTCTCTCAAAGCTATTTTCTTTTTATGTATGTGTGGCAACATGAGGAATTTTCCGCCTTGATGTAAAGATGATGTCTCGTAGTAACTTCCCTACAAACTTATCAAAACATGTGATAGCAAATTATGATAAATATGGACTGTGTTGATCATCAAATTCGATGATGTATTGCAGTTGATCCAAAGGAGCCAACTTTGTTATGACTACTAAAGCTTTTCATTAGGTGTGTTTAACAAAATTATTAGGAAAATAAAATGCTGAGATTTAGAGAAAGACGTCAAGTATAACAAGATTAAAAAATAACTGCATGTATTTTATAACCTGCATTATCAACCTACAAACAATAATATCCTCTTTAATACCCTATTTATTAAAGAGTTATGATTTAAACCTATAATTTATATGTAATTTATATCTACTGCCTAGTGAGCGAATCGCAGAACGACCTGCTGCAGTTGGAATAGTTCCACAACGACTTCGTCAAAAAAGTATTTTTACCATCACGTCACGTCTTGGAGACTTATTTTTATATATAGCTGATAAGCTAGCCTATGACCACTATCTTCCTTATGGTAAGTGAGGATGTGATGGACGATAATGTTCAGGCTAACCTTGAATCTTTTCAGGACAGCTGCTGGAACATACCGTTAGGTGCTTGGCGAAAGATTTTCTACTTGAGGGTGGGTAGATAGCCAGGCGGCCATCCTAAGACAACGGAACCGACGGATTAATGTGAAAGGAAGCGCGATTCGGAGTACTTTAAGCTCAGTAGTTATGACATAGCGGTCACCTATCCAACTCGTGACCGCAGTGGATGTTGCTTAACTTAGCTGATCGGTTTAGACTGGCTAAGCAAACCACATTACGAGCGCTCCATATTTTGGGTAATAATCCCCTTGCTTTTGGCAGGCGTCTTGTGGATTGTATTGCAAGATGACAGTTCTTCAGAAGGCGCTGATATCCATCGTCTAGTATTTTTCCCTTCGTCATTTCTTATGACTCCAAACAGGAGGGGCAAGTTTAGCCCGGCATTTCTAAACGTTTAGTGGAATCCACCAATATCATAATAAACCTTGCGCAAATAGTCTACTCAAATAAAGAAACATCATAATTGCAATAGACATAATAAACAATATAAATTAACGTAAAACGCAGTATATAACAGCATGTGATTGCTTGATGCTAATTAAATACAACAATCTACTTAGCTAAAGAAACAAAAAAACTGCAATAGACCTAATAAACTATAATAACTTAATTAAAATAACCTATAAAATTACAACACAGCACATTATTACAAAAAAAAATTGTGTCACAAAGCAAATAAATAAAATCACAATGTGGATAAATCACCGCAAATAAACATAGAAATAAATAAACATACCATAAATTATTATTCTCACTTACACAATCGCAGTGACTTTTAATGTCGTGTTAACAAATTTACAAAGACAACAATGAATTATAACGTTCCGGAATAAGCATTCCTAAAATGGTAAGTGCATAAGTTTACGCTATACCTGTGGCATAGAATATGTAGTACTGGCGGAGTTCAGGATATAACTGGCGCGTAAATCAGATTGCATGGACACTGCACAGTTTTGAATTGTTCGTATTAGGAAATTCGTGTCAATGTCGGCTGCATTTGGTCCAATGTTTCTAAATAATTTGGCGGAATATCCAGCTCGTGGAAGTAAGTATATTGAAGGACGTACTTTTACGAGGTATACATTATTAACCTTGTTTTTAATATTATTAACCATATAAACTACATATAACGAGTAGTTCGCAAAAATGCATATAATTTTCTTAACTGATTTCAAAAAAGAAGGAGGTTCTCATGTCAGCAGATTTTTTGTGTGTTACCTCTTAACTTTTTACAGGTGTACCGATAATGATGATTTTTTTATATTTGTAAAGTGAGATGAAGAGTTGTATTTGAATTAATCCCAATGTTATTATTTTTATCTCTCTCTGTAGTCGTCCCTTCATGACTGAGGATCGTGGACGTCATTAGATGGTATGTATTTAGATTGGATGATCTTTCTCCACCGGCTTCTGTTACCGTGGACCAACATCGTGCATGATGTTGTGGAACATGATGGCTGATGAGTCCTTAATCTGATCTATCCATCTGGTTGAGGATCGACCTCGTGAGCGTTTCCTGTCCGTTTTCCCAACTACAATGACCTTCTCAAGGTTCCCATCACCCTTTTGTATTACGTGACCAAAACATGGAAGTATGCGTTGGTGGCAAATCGTGGACAAGTGTGTCTTCACTTTGAGTTGTGAGAGGATCGATACGTTGGTGCGTTTGGCGGCTTACGGTATCCTCAACATTCGCCTTCAACACCACATCTCGAACGCTTCGATCTTTGCTTTGTCTCGCGACAGTATGGTCCAAGTTTCCACTCCGTACAGGAAAATCGGAAATATCAGTGCTCTGGTTAGGCGCATTTTGGTGTTGTTTGGATTCCCCGTTTAGACCATATATTCTTTAATCGAGCTGTAGCATCTTTAGCCATTCCTATTCTGCGCTTTATTTCCGGCTGCAGCTACCGTCATTCCAGATTTGGGATCCAATATATGTGCAGTGATTGATGGTTTGAATTACTGGGACAATTATGTTGTCGCAATTGGGTACAATTCCAGCTCGATCTACGACCATAATCTTGGTTTTCCTCTTGTTGACCGAAAGTCCTATGGTTTCGCTTTCTCTCTCAAGCTTCTGGAATAATTCCACCATGTCTTCTTTAGATGTGGCTAACAGAACGGTATTGTCATCATAGCGGAGATTCGTTAAACGCTAAAATACTACATACAACTAGTAATTTGCCTAAAATTAGACCTTGCACTGTGCTTAAATATATTTAAAAAACTGCATCAGTTTTTTTTTTCAAAAATCTCTTAATTTCCTTGTATGTATAAGTAAAACGTTGATAAATAAGTCTATCCGACGAAACATGGTAGGCGTTCGTTAGCATAAGAAGTGCAACAATATTGTATTCTCAACCGACTTAAAAACAAGTTGAGGAGGTTCTTATTTCCAATTATTATTTTATTTATTTATTTGAGTGTTTATCCTCTTAAATTTTTCCAGGATGTACCTATTTCAATGTGTTTTGTTTCGAAAGCTTGTGCTCATTTAATTTATTGTGGTTGTTTCTCGGTTTGTCGTTAATGAATATTATTCATATATGTTTCAAATTGCTTTCTAGTCTGTTTGCTAAGTATTTTGATATATGAAAACATTTTCTTTGTTAGGAGTTGTACAATTTGGGATATCTTAGTATAGGCGATTTGCTCCTCATTTTATGTCCAATACATAACCGTTGCATGTGTGGCATTTCTTAAGGCATGAGTGTCTGTCTCAATGTCTGTCAAAATCTCGAAGTCCTTAAAAGTATATATATGTGAACTACTTGAAAAATGGCAAAAATTACCCCATTTAAATAAGATTTATAAAATTTTATATATCTACATATTTATAAAATAGTTTATGTTAAAAGGCTTGTCAAATATTATTACTATATCAGTCCTATAAACGTAGAGATATTTTGTCTATGATCAAGGTCATGAAATGCACAATTTTGCAGCCACCTAACACCCATTATAGGACTTTTAAAAATAAACTATCAAATTACCCAAAATTGTTTTAGCCTTATAAACATCCACTTAACATTATCAAGTAGCAGTTTGCAAAACTAGATCTTAATGCAGTACAGCGATCGATTTGCATAATTCTTCTTCCTGTTATTAAATAAAACACTTCCTTCATTCTGTCTCATATGAAACAATGACGTTTGAAAGCTACTTTATTTTTCATTAAATGAATACAAAACAATCAAAACTTAATCTGATAACAGTTTAATATTATTATGTCTGACTAACGCTTTGGCACTATCTTCTCCTACACAACATAGATCTGATTTGTGAACAATGGAGTGAAAATTACAGCATTATTGTTTTGCGGTAAACTTACAAAAAAACGGGCAAATGAGAGTCGGATTCGCGCACCGAGGGTTCCGTACAAACCTAGTATAATATGGTAGTAGGCATATAAGTAAAAGTTACTTAATAAAATCCATAACATTTTAAAATTATTAAAAATATTATAGGTATGTATATGATGTAACTAAAAATTTATTCTTTTCACAATTATTTTAAGTTCAATTTGTCCTATAAGTCGTTGCTTTGTACCAAATTTCAAGATTCCGAATTCAAGGAAATACCCTGTAAGTTTAGATTCCCTTGCGAGTGTCGAAAATTTGGCATTAACGGCTGTATCTTTTACTGCGTTGCGAAGTTTAATTTTTTTTCAACTCCAAGAAACATTATACTTAGATTTGATATGAATTTCAGCTTGAATTAGAAGTGGTCTAATTTTCAAGGCCTGGAGCTAATTGTATCAGATTCAGGCCTATTCTTAGCTGATTCATATCATCTCAGAAAATATCTAAAATTTCCTTTCATTATTTCATTAAACTTCAGGCCATGAAACATTGCTTAATTTCATTATCAATTTCTAACGAAGTCATTTGACAACTTTTTCTTGGTGTCTCAATATAGGAAAATATATTATTATAATAATGTTATTGAAAATATACTAAGAAAAAAATAATATACATACTTATAATTAACATAATTAAAAATTAGCTTACAAAAACGATTACTTTTCAAATAAACACTAGGAAAATTAAAATCCATTTCTGCAAGATATTTGTGAAATGAGGCAGTAATGCCCCCAAATGTAACAAAAACAACGACCTCACACGGAGTACCCACAAAGCATAGCACCGCGTAGCGACGCGAGACATGACGGGAGCTACCGTGAACTTTGCCCTTTCCGCATAGGGCAAGATGGACCGACTTTCACCTTAAACGTCCAATTTACGGATACCTGTCTACCGGCCAGTGTCTAGAACTAAACTGTCTCAATTAGTGCCCGGATAGATGACCCCGTAATTTCGTCAGGTAATCTCGAGATTGCTGGTGCATTGGGTGCAGGGCTTATGCTGTTACGGCGGTGATTTAGGGCCCCATGATGGGGTGCACTTATGAGGCCTTTAATGTAAGGTATAACGGTTTTGTTAATAATTTTATATTTTGTGTCGATATAGAAACTGTGAGAGGTCAAAGTTATTTACTTCTTCCTTGAGAGTATATGAAATCACTATGATGAGCTGCGTACGACTTTTCGCAAAGTAAGAGTAATGAAATTTAAGCCACCAGCAAAACACACTCTAAACATAAATGTTATATAATAATTATTATGTGAAAGTCCTCACCAATTGTATATAAAAGCTAATGTTAATATTGTATGTCTATTTACTTGTAACACTGAGTAAATAGGTTTCTTCTAGGTAAGCGTGCTCCATCTTAGACCACACCAATGCTTAACCTCAGGCAGGGTGTGGTCAAACGCAAACCTATCATGAATAAAAATACAATTTTACCCTTTTTCTTACGCTTTATTCTTAAACTTTAAAAAATTCACGCACCTAACCAATACTTTAAAAAGGCACTTTCTGCTTCAAAGCTACATATATGATTAATATTATCTATTCTTATTAATCTTATATACGTAGCTATTCCTACAGGGAATATTATAAAAATAAGTACATTATACATATTTATTTTAAACTTCTGATGACATTTTACGACGTCTCCCATGGTCTGAAAAAACATTTTCGGTTTCAAAATCTACATATTATTATTTATAAATAATCGTTACATTATATTAATCGTATATAATATCTAATACTATATAGAGTCGGAAAAAATATGTACATAATAATGTATACATAATATAAGTACTGACCAACATCTCGATAAAGCTCGTTTGTTTTAAACAATAGCGTGCTTTAGATATCTAAAACCTATTATATAATCCCTGATCGAGAACAAAGAGATCAGTACAAAGCGATCGTCCTTCGGTAAACGTTTTAATTGTACTGCAAGTATTCGACCGATATCTGATACAGATCTGGGCGAGAGGTCACAGGCAAGCTTACTGTGCTATTCGACTGAATTGCAAAATTTGAGTCTTATTCATAGTCGTATGGTCGGGAGAGCTTTTGTTTAATTTGTATTGCCAATTCTATCATCGCAGTTTTTTAATCTTTATCCTTTATTCCTCATACATGCAGTCAGTACCTACTATATGTCTTCTTTACTACAAAGGACAGCGAAAAACCGATTCGGATGTGCTTTCCTTTCCTTCTACACGTCCTACTCAAAATACTTCGCCGTTCGATGCGAAATTTCGGGCCTGAACTCTGTGTATAATTATTCGTAATATGTATACTATTGCTGTCCATTTTAAATAATTACCTTAACATAGTTATTTCATAGATATTTAGTGATTATAACAATTAGCTAGGTTACATTATCTAGGTGAGCGTGCTACATCGTCGAGAGATCCACCATACAACACTAGTCTACAAGCGCTTAAAGCAAGCAGTTAATGGTCAAACCCAAGGTGAAACAAATAAAGTATCAAAAACATAACATCCTAAGATTCTCTGTTTAGTTATTCTTTTATATTCAAACTATAGATACGGCACTCACTTCACGTCATCGGGGCTCGATGAGTTAATAATATTACGGAATTATCTTCGAGCGAGGGCCATAAATAACGTGCTAGTTAATTTTTGTACGTTGCCTCTGTGCAGAGGTCAAGTAGCATTTTAAAATAATTGCTCTTGTGCTCATAATTGATTGGCATTGTTTGCTTGCTTGATTAAGCGATGCGGAGTTTGACAAGACCGCAAGAGTGATAGTGCGTTTTTGTGACCTTGAGGCTTAGTATGTGGAGATTTCGGAACAGGTGTAACTCAGTGGCATAAGTTACATTCATTGTCCAAACAACTCCAAATGTGCTTCGATTTTTAACGTACAAAATAACCCAGATAAATAAAAAAAGTATCAAGATAAATGTTAAAACTTGTCCCACAAACTGGGTGTGAAGTGATCGGAGGAAAAGAACTGAGGGTTTACCCTCCGTTTTCATGCTCTTTCCTTGTCTTCTTCTCTGGTTACCACTCTGATTACCACAGAGTCACAGATTAGAAGAGCATGAGGACGGGGTATGCTGTACTCTCAAATGATGGATCGAAGGCGGGTTCGAATCCAGCCGTGATTTAAATTTGAAAGCTATGATAGCCGAGCCGTTATAGATATCGACTGCCGTGCCGCAGGTCTGTGGTTGAATACCCACCGCGGCGCGCCGGCTAGAGCTTCAGCGAACGTTGGGAGGACATTTTGCAAATGATACCACCTTTAAGTAGAAATACTGTCGCCAGGCACCTAACAGTGTGTTCCGACAGCAGTCCTTGAGAGCCAGCAAAATTATAGTCAAATAACATTCAACAACAGTATGTCTCAAGGCGCTGTGCAGTTCGTCATTTGTGACGAAATGAATCTGTTTTAGGCAGATGTTACCATGTAACATCAGGTGAGTTTCGTATTAGTTTCGTCACAATACATAAAAAAAAACCTTTCATTGTGATATTCTATTGTATATGCTTCTATGAAATTCTTTTATTCAATGTTTCAATTGTTTTCAACATACTACGAACTATATACAACACTACAGCTACTACAGCAAAAGCATTTATACAACATATAAGTCATTGAAGACTCACAAGCAGTCAAATGCTCCAACCCAGTACCAGTTGTCAGTGATTGTTTTTGATTTTATTGTGGAGAACGCGTAATTCGTAAGTAGGAGTAAGATAACATAAAAAAGCTGTAATACACCTTATAGTCATTTGTAAGGGCACACCAGGCACTGTGTTTTACTGGGTCGTCTAATTACTGTCAATAAAAAAAACATTTTAGTAAATAATACGGGATAACTCACGTGAATCAGTCAGATAGCTCCGACTATAGTTTAGTGCTAAGCGAGACGTCAACGCGGGCGTCCCGAGCTCTCCTTGAAAACGACCACCGAATGTGGTTGAAACTATAGTCGGAGCTATCTGACTGATTCACGTGAGTTATCCCGTATTATTTACTAAAATGAGTGAAAACCACGTTAGTTTTTATAATAAAAAAAACATTATGTAGCTAATTTAAAATATATGGTCAATATCTGAAATGTTCGATTTTCCATTTGCTGAAACTAATTCTTGAATAGTTTTTTTTCTCTTTGAATAGGTATACTTGATTTTTTTCATATTGTGGAGCTATTATATCCGTATCCTTTAGTGTTAATAGCTGTCTGATGTGTTTAATTAGATAAGTCTATTGTATTTTTTTTCTATTTAGTTCATTGTTGATAGGCTAGATTTAGGCAGTGGTTAAAAACTAGCCTTACCAGTATAAAAAATCAATCTAAGTACTTACCTTTAGATGTTGTTCTAACACCGTAATTGCCAAGCTTACAAAACTATGACGTAAGGAAAAATTTAAACCACGAGCGGGTCTGTTCCTAGAGCCAGGCTTTTTTATATATACATGATTGGTTAGCCTTTGTCCACTCTCTTACCCTATGGTAAGTGATGAGGTCGAAGATGTTGTTTATGCTATTTTAGTATTACTGGCTCTCAAAGACAGCTGCCGAAACACACCGTTAGATGCTTGGCAACAAATATTCTACTTGAAGGTGGTAGCTAGTTAGGCGGGCATTCCCAATACCTACCACCTTGCTAATACATTATACTAAAAATATTCTCTGCCAATTGAGCCATCGTGGTGAGAGTGAGTCGTACTCAAAACCTAACTCAAATGTATCCTATCGTTCCTATTGTTTAACCGTTCACTGTAAATTTTGAAGTAGAGGTCGTCTAAGTAATGTTTTACCACGTAGTACATGGGTTACGAAAAATATTTTATTCAATATCTATAATTTCCATTATAGGTGGGCCTACTCACTAGAAGCCTGCTTCTTGATTAGATAATTTTTTTTACAGGTGAAAATAAAAGACGAAGAAAAATACCAGAAAGTGGGCGCCTTATAAAGAACCGTCATATCTGCGTCATACTGAGATCCCTAAGACGCCTGCCAAGCGTGGGGATATTGGCAAACAAGGGGTAGATGTTATGGTTATTGATGTGAAATGTTATTTTTTATCAAAATCGGATCTTGCAAATGGGAGGCCTTAGTGATTTTTACGCACTACATGCCTTCTCCAGTTTTCCTCTGCCCCTTTCTCCGACTAAATTCGTATTCAACACGCTATATGTTTATCATCCCTCATGATATCACCATACATGGCAAAAGGTAATAAACTATCATGACCTAGTATTGTAATAAAACGATTGAGGTACTCATATTTCTAATAAGATTATGTATTACTATATTTAGGTATTTTGATTTGCATCCATTCCAAATTATCATCAAGTGGTTTTGACACATGTTTTTGTAAATGCACACCTAAAAAGAATAAAATATTAGTTGTATCGCAGAAACAAATAAGTAGGTATTTATAAAGTTTGGATAAAGTCTCGGCTTAACCGTCAGCGCACACCAAGAGCAGAGCATTTTCTAAGACTACTGAAAATTGAATCTTATAACAATCTCATAGATTGCAAAATTAAATACACGTCCAAACTTGATGCTCGACCATGCTCGAGCTTGCAGGATGCTTGGTCGAGTATGCGATCTTAATGCGCTAGCGCGCCCGAACAGCCGCCGCGTGCCGCCCGCGCTCCTTCAGTATGCCAACAGCGATATATAGCGAGCGGATGTTAAAAGTCAGTGCTTGTGAAAACTGGAAAAACTGGGAGAACTTCTCATTTTATGACGTCTTATTTAATTTACATATTCTTCATGTTACTCTTCCGCTGCCAAAAGGCTAAGGCAATAATTACTAAGTTTCAATTAACCATTTTGAAAACGTCTGCCAAAGTCGGATTGTGGTATCAAATTGGTTATGGTCGCCCGCCTGGCAACCCAGAGCATTTTCAGTAGAGCTTGGTCACAGAGAAGCGAGCATGCCGCCTGCATGGTCGAGCATTCAAAATGATGCTCGACCATGCATTTTGCAGTTCGGTGTGCGCTGACCGTTATAGGTAGAATTTTATTAAATTCTACCTATTAACTTTATATTCATCTAACCGATGATAAATTTACTTGGCTATATACGCCCTCGCTTCATAGAAGAACTAATATGCTGCCGTCTGTGAGAGAGATATGGCTAACGATATGGGTTTCTTACGTCACAGATGAAAGAATAAGTACTAGTAGTGTATGTGATATTCTTCTTCTTAGATAACTTTATACATGGAAGCATCAACCTGAGTGAAATATGATGCCAGAATTATTATTTTTAATTATTGTACTGTACCACTTTCGGAATGCACAAGAAGGCATAACATAATTCATGATTTATATTGCATGTACAGTCGCCTGCAATGGTAAACATTGTAAACATTTCAAAAAGACAATTGAAAAATATGTATACATACACCACCCATCATGAAGGCATTTTAGGAAAATTAACAACTTATGATATGATACATATATATATTTCAAAATGGTGTATACAGAAAGTTGGAAGTTGGATTTTAGCAAATTGAATTACATATACTATGTTTTCAACAAGATATATTTAGAATATAAATTTGCCTACTTATGTATAGATGTGCCAGCCTATGGTAATATATACATGCATGGTGTATAATACACTACCTCAATATAATTATTATAGATATTTAGAAATAAGTAAAAATATTTTATACTGAGTAGCTTTACTTTTTTTTAATATTTTAGTTTTAGTAGTGTAACTAGGTTTGCTAATCTTATATAATCCGTAAGCGAGTTGTGTTTAGTGCTAACCACCAACCGCATTATTTCGATTCACGCTTACCATAGTTAAACTGAAATAATAATGAAAATGACGAAAAAATAAAATAACTGGTCATATTTTAAAATATCGATGAATATTTAATAATATATAATATATGTATAAGTAGTATATTATAAACCGTAGGCACGTGTATATTTTCTCATCTGGACACATCTTGCTTAATGTTTTCTTAAATGCTGCTTCCATGACTGTGTACATTATTTTGAAATACATCATATTGAAAAATATTTTGCCGGTACAAAATGTTAATATCCTGAAATGCTGTTTTAATTGGATTTAATGGTATTTTACTTGTTATTGTTTTTTTTATGTAATTGGGACTGAACAAGCCCGAGACCCACCTGATATTAAATGGACTAACCTCTGCCTATAACATATGCATTTCGCCACAAGTGACGAGTTGCAGTACGCCCGTCACATTGAGACATATATTTTTTAAGTTTTACTGGCTCTCAAGGACTGCTGCCGGAACACACTGGTACTTCAAGGGGGTAGCTAGCCAGGCGAGCAGAAAATGCCCTTCCACCATGCGCTGAAGCTTAAGCCGGCGGAACGACCTGCGGGATGGCAGTCCATAATTATTACCGCTCGTCCATCATTGCTTCAAAAATGTTACGATGTGTACATTTTAATGTAACTTAAGACTGTGACATAGTTTAGATATAATGGAATGTATAAATATTATTGCAGGTGACTGTACTAGTAAGCGCACGTATTGCTCTTCCAACGGACAGAAACTGACTGAGACAATTAATCACAGTGTCGCTAGTGAACGCTCACTTTTTTAAACCCGCACACTATGGCTCGACATATCTCATTGCCCTGTCGAACCATAGAAGTCGCATCATATACGACGTCCTAACGTATCGAATAATTTTCCAGTCAGTTTTCACCATAAGGCAGCGAGACAAATTTCACTGTCCTTCTTGATTGCTATATAGATATTTCTCCAATTCACTAGGAGATTTATAAGGATAGGTTCTTAAGCCTTAAGTGGATATTTTCGTAAGCCTTAAGTTTTAATCCTTAAGTCTTAAGAGGCTATCCTTAAAATTCTCCTAGTGAATAGGACAAATACTTTTCCTAGTGAATAGATTTTAAAAGCTCTTGAAATGTAGTTCCGCTGTCAAATGCTGCGCATTCGCTGGACCGATATGGTACCTAACGCTTATATTTTAGATCTAAAATGACACAAGCCTCAAATTATCAGAAATATTAAACAATAAAAAGTTGAAAACTTGGGCTTAAGCAACACACATGTATTGCGATCATTTACATATTCTCCAAACCATTATGGTGGCTAAAATAGCTGGAAAAAGAAAGGTCGAAAGACGTAATATATCCTGGCTCAGGAATATCAGGGAGTGGATATGCTTAAAGACGGAAGAACATCTGTTCGGACTAGCTCTGGGGAGCTGACTGCCAACCTTCAGTGATCGAGCGGCACGGAAAGATGAAGTGAATAGATTCGCGTTATAATAGTTCTGTGATATGTAATAACACCAACCTTTTCTAAGTAGTTCGATTATTCTTTCAATGTTTTGACCGTGCAATGGATCAGGATTGGATACCATTATATCAGGGACTTGATCATCGGCTTCAAGGTAACCATCACTTTCAGCATTGTCATTCTTTTCTGGAAAAATAAACCAATATTCGACTATAACAAATACATAACACATATTTTAGAAAACATTTCATATACATTTCTATATTTATCAATATATTTTTAAATTTATTAAGTGTTTTCTAAAAATATTTCTAATGATTTTTACTATAACTAAATATTTAACCTCTGACTATAGCAGATGTGAAGCAAACGCAGTTCATTAATATTATTATTATTACTTACGGGATTTGTATAGTGGCGATTTTAATTTTTGAGCTCCCAATATTACTCCCGAAGCTGGCTCTAAACTCTCCAGTACGTGGAATTCAGTATTAGAAGATTCGAAAAATTTTACACGTTCGCATAAAAGTGACTCCAATAACTTGTGCAGTGATACTGTGAGTGTATTTTGTCGATACTTTCAGTCGAGTTCGAGTGCCAGTGGTATGCATTACAAAATACAAAGAAAGAGGGTAGACCGTTTCATCTACTCGTGATTTTTGTCAACCACTCCTTTCTTAAGTCACCTCGCGATCATGATGCATGTAACAGCGTCGATTATATATCGGGGCTTAAAAATAAAAATCGCCACTGTACAAATCGTGGTAGTTTTAAAAAAGTGTTTAAAAAACAGATTCAGTTCATCACAAATGGCGAACTGCACTGCGCCCATCACTCTGAGACAGTAAGTTGCTAAGTCTTACGTGCCTGATATTTCACCAGCACCCATACCTCTTAGCTCGAACAGTAATGCGAACATTACTGCTTGGGTAGAGAAATAGGCATGGTGGCAATACTTCCCCGAATGAACTAGCACAAATAGATCTATTTCTGTTTAAAATAAAACCCTTTAAAAATGGTTAGATGTGACTGTTGTCAGAGCTGCCGGGGACTGGGGGCCGAGTTGTGTTTGTGCTTATCATGGAGGGTTTTTCCATAATCCCCACGCTTGGCAGGCGTCTTGGGGATCGCAGTAAATATGTAAAATCCTCAGATTGCGCTGCTGCATACCTTCCGGTATTTTTTCCCTTAGTCGCCTCTTACGACACCCACGGGAAGAGATGGGGGGGTGCAATTCTAACCCGGCACCCATCTGATGGTACCACACTACACCGGAAGACGTAGAGTTGGTAGGCCCCCTACTAGGTGGACTGACGATATTGTGAAAGTCGCGGGTAGCCAATGGCTACAAGTGGCTAATAGCCGTTCTTTGTGGCGATCTATGGGGGAGGCCTTTGTTCAGCAGTGGACGTCTTCCGGCTGATGATGATGATGACTGTTGTCAAAGTGACAGATGTTATATATATTTTATGTTGATGATTAGTATTTGGGTATGAATGACAGAGATATGAAAATTAGTGAAGTCAAGTATTACTGTTGGATAGTCTTCTTTCAAAATCAGCTAGCGCCTTGTCCAAGTCATCCATATAAACTGGTACTCTGCCGTCAGCAGGTTTTGTAGGCGGGTTGGCTGAGCAGTAATAATTTTGTAATTTAGTAACACCTTTATTGCTCCTTAATTTTATTACTTCTCTTTTATGTTTGAAATCTATAAAATCGATTAAATAAGGTATACCGAATATACCTTATTTTATCGGAGGACGCGGGTTCGATTCCCGCCCAGGGCATACAATTTTGTGCTCCAATAATTTGTAAAATATGATTTTTGATTAACACGCAAATAGCGTGCTTGTAATTATATTTAGAAATATATAAGGGTTGAGTGTTTGAAAAAACACTTCTCCGATCAGATGAAGTCTAGTAGTCTGGTTGATGGCCGCGCACCGTCCCTTATGACGGTTGTAGTAATAAAATTGGAGCACGAAATTTTGGATAGAAATGGCGTGTCCAGGTGGCCGAGGAGGTTTAGGCATCCGACGCGATATAGGAGGATGCGGGTTCGATTCCCGCCCGGGGCATAAAATTGTGTGCTCAACAATTTGTAAAATATGATTTTCGCTTAGCACGCGATAGTGCTTGTTATCATATAGCAATACCAAATATGTTTCTATTACATACAACTTTCCTTTGATAATTTATTTTAAACAATATATATGATGTTACTAGGTCTCGTGTATACTTGCATTTGACAAATAAGATAGGAGCTTAGCTGCTTCTAATGCTATACATTAGCAGCAGCTGAAAACTAGAATAATAACTGGCTCTCATGGACTGCTCCCAGAAATCCTGGTGTCCAGAATGGACGTTGCTTGGTGACAGATTTGTTTCTGAAGTTTTGAGGGTTACCTCAGTAGCTAACCCCGGGGGAAACATAATCTCCCACAACGTCCTTAGTATTCAAAAAACACAGTCACTGATTAGTCCTTTAAAAATCTTACGTGCTTTAGTGGTTGTCACCGTAGGAACTGTAGGCCGTGGTGAAGTAGCTAAAGGGAAAGTCGCTGAAAATTAACAAAAAAAAAATTTGTTACACGAATCTGAATACACGAAAACTTTGTAATAATTGAAGTACTCACAGCGTGATCCATCGGCAGCACGCACTGTAAAAAATATTGTATTGAATTGTTCATGTCATGATGATTTTTTTATTATTACCGAGATTTGAAAAATCATTTGGAATAAGAGATTGACTAATAAATGAGGCGAATAAGTGGAGTGTATCAGAACCGGTCAGCTCACACAAGTGGGATGAAAGAAGTGAAATGAAATGACATTAGTGGGCTCATAGAAGTAAGTATTTAGTAAACAAGGCTGTGCGAGGTACAAATAATAAATGAATTGAAAGGATGTGATAGGTAGATCGGGTGGGTCCAATAAAACTATAAAACTTTAAAGGAAGTTGATTATCAGCGTTTGCCATGTAAAGGTAGTTTCATCTTATTTTGTGTACCAATTCTTTAAAATCAGTTATTTTAGTTATGCTTGTCTTCAAGCCTAATAACTATGCTTCTGAGTTCCCAGTTTTATCATTTATTTTATTTTCTATTATGAAAATAAGAATTCCCATACAAAAAGTTGTTTTTATTAATACATTTTAAAAAATTACGAAAACAAAGATATGCAATGAAATGTAAAATTCGTGTTGAACACTTGGTATTTAAAATATGACGATATTAAGTTTCTTTAGATCCTCCTCCTCGCGTCGTTGTCCTCATTAGTGAGGGTCGTAACTACCCCACTTTTTTTAGACTTTGTTTAGATAGCGCTATGCATACTTATGTAGTAGGCTTTTTAGAACGAATAGTGCAACAGCTTGCTGGCATACATATTTTATGTTCTTAGACTTATGAAATAAATGTAATGATTATTGGTAAACAGGCAATGATATTCAAGAATAATTGTATCGTGAGCAAAATGCTTTAGTAGATATTCCTGAACTGATCGATCGTATTTTATTACCATATTATTTTTTCACTTACAGTGTGCTGGTGTTTCATAAACATACATTTTTCTCCGTGAATGTTTTTTACTAGGCTGGCCCTGAAACTCAACTTGGACTTCCACTTCATGATTCGGAAAACGCTCTGCAAGATAATAATATACATTTAAAAATATTATCTCATTTGTTTTTGTTTTAACTTATGATACAAATTTTGACATGGAAAATGATTGCGTAAAAAAACAGTGATATTATTTGCACCCTCAAATTAAGATATGAGCAATTTGTTTTATCAAAAATAAAATCTGCAAATCATTTAACGCAAAATTTGGACAAAAATTACTATCGCTATTATCCAAATCTCTGAGCATAAAAAAAACAAACTTAAAGAAAAATGCATGAATGTTTAACAATCTTCCTTATTTTTTTAAATATGTTATGTATTACCTGATAGAGGTTTAATGTAACTGTTTATAACACCTTGAATATTGTTCGGACTTAAGACATCATTCACTGAAAAAAAAAATTCATAATATTAATAATACAAGTTATTGCATATCACAAATTTATAATTTACGTAACAACCTTTTATACTATAGCATTTACAATAACTAAAAATAATAAATGTAAAAATAAATCTACATGCAAACATAGTACAACAGTCTTAACTTTAGTGTATTTTTTCTTATCGGATCATGTCGCAAAAGTCAAAGTATACTGTTGACGTTTATGACATTTTTCGTTCATTTTATTGTATATTGTGCAGTTAAACTGCAATCGGTCTGACAAAGTTTTATGTCTTTATCACAGTTACTTGTTATAGAATATCAATTTGTACAATCCAAAGAAATTGTATTGAGTATCCCGCACTTTGATAACTATTGCGAGTTTTATCCACATTAACTTATTAGGCCGGACCAGTTTCGGACTGATTTGAAGTCCTTCGTCTGGGAGTACGATTGCGCGATGCGACGAGCACGGGCTAGCGCATAACTGGAATCTTACCGGTAAAGAAAGAAAATAAGGTCGTAGCCGTTTCCTAATTTGGTAATTTGAGTATTTACGGTTTTGTTGCAGTGGCAAGTCATATAAAAATGATTAAGATTTAACACGATCAGATACAAAATAAATAATTACTTAAGTAATGAACAAATCTAAAAACAGTAACTAAAGCTGAAGTGGGTACAGTCGTTATCATAAATGGTCATGCTAACTCGACTCCATCTACATCCGCACTCACCAAAATAATCGTGAATTAGAACGAGAACCTAACTCCAGGTATATATGATTTGACTTAAAAAAACAAGTACATACACTGCATACCAGTAAAAAAATGCGTTTGTTGCAAAAAATAAGGACGTCAGAGGATTTCATTATACGCTATGAGTACACTTACCTTAATTGTATAAATGCAACTTTTCGATCGGAAAGGGATATTACTCACCACAAAGAAAATTAATGGTTAACTCTATATTCGAAAATATTCCCAAGCGCACCACGCGGTCGCTTTACACACAAGATACAGTAAAATGGTATAGTTATTTGTTATGCAAGGCTACAAAGTGTTACTGTTTTTTTTTTTTTGTTTTTTTTTTTTAGCGTCCTCACGTAAGACCACACCAGAGACATGTAGGTACATCTGATAGAAAATGGCGTATAATTAACCACGAGAGTAAGCTGTTTATTAGAAACTATTTTACATATGTATTTTTTTTGTATTTGTGACGGAACAAGCTTGAGGCCCACCATGTTAAGCGGAGTAACATCTGCCTATATCAGATGCATTTCGTCACAAGTCACGAATTGCACTGCGCCCGTCACCTTGAGACATAGTTGTTTAGTCTCATGTGCTTGTAATTTCACTGGCTCTCAAAGACTGTTATTTCAAGCGTTTAAAAGTGGTTCAAAATAAAGAAACCTGAGCGCAACGAAGGTTTCCATGATACGGGACGCAAAACGACTTTTCTGCCATGCGTAACATCAATTTTTCACCTCGTTACAGCGCGGAAAATGTTAAATGCTTTTGTAATGTAGTAAGTTTGTGTTAATGAAGGGCAAAAATTCACGAATAAATTGATGATATTTAGGAGTAAATTTCTTGAACTTTTATGTATGTTCGAATTTCAAAAATCTTTTCCACACTAACAGAAAAAAAGCACCTTTCCGCGCAGATTTCAAATAATAAACAACAACTTTCCGAGCTTGTGAGGCGAAAATACTTCATGATACTAGCTTTTCAGCCGCGACTCCGCCCCCGCGTACGTCGGTTACCGCACAAAAAGAGGTTAATAGATGATATAGGTTAAGAACCCCTTTTTGCGCAGTTGGATAAAAACTATCCTTTGTCCTTTCCCGAGTCTCAAACTATTTCCATACCAAATTCCATCCAAATCGGTCCAGTCGTTTTTAAGCTTATTGGTTGCATACAAAAATATAAATCTTTCCTCTTTATAATATTAGTGAAGGTAGACTATCCCGAGCAACACTGTCATCGGCGCAATTCAATCTGTATTCGATATAGAATCCATATCCTGAGTTTACTCATCGTGACATTGACATCTATACAATGATTATCAATACCCAAAGCAACGATCGCCAAAATAATAAATTGACTGGTATGGTATACTATACGGTCGAGCACCATCGACCGACCACACTCAAGTATCATACTAGTATAATATTAACTCCATAATATATAATTTTCTCGATCTTTAAAAAGGTAAATAAAATAAATCGGGCATGGGAAACACTTTAAATCAAATGCTCAAAAATTCAAACAACACGAAGTTTGATTCTTATCATTGAACAAAGATCTTGACAATGCGGTAGTAGATAGGTAATAATTTATTTATTATACTTTGGCAGATCATTATTAGCGTATTTTTAGCAGCGCGCCATAAAAAGTCCGATTTATTGAAGCAATTAGCCGCGATTGACAAATCAAAGTCGTTTGTGAGAATTATTATTGCTAATGTATATTGCTAATGAATGTGTAATAAACTATGACATACCCATTTGTTTACGTGTCTAAATTAAAAGTATCTCCTTGCCGGATTTTAAAAGGGCTATTGAAGCGCTCGAAGCGAAGTTCGATTAGCCGTTCTTAGCCGATTAGCTAAGTTAAGCAAAGTCCGCCGCGGTCATGACTTGGATGGATGACCGTTAGTTATATTATTACTGAACGCCTCCGTGCTTCGGAGGGCGCGTTAAGCCGTCTCGGCCCGATTGTTGGTGGTGGTAGGACATTTTGAGAATGCCCGCCTGGCTAGCTACCACCCTCAAAAAATCTGTCGCCACGCACCTAACATTGTGCTCTGGCAGCTATCTTTGTGACAGTGGTCAAAGGCTACCTGCCATGACAAATTATTTAAATGGGTTTAAAGTTTGAATGTATGTTATTAAAATCTTCTTATTTTATAATATTCCTGTATTTTCTTTTCCCAGGACATGTCTTTACCGCACCTTTTAGCCAGTTTTATAATGCACACAGGTATGCAGACATAACCGGTGAACTAATCGGAATATTTTTAATGGAACTCTTCATTCATTAAAGATGCAGTTTGAAATTTACTCATAGTTTTGATTATTTAATATTACACTATACGGAAAAAGTACAAACGGTACTGACTGTACGTACATTTAAAAGAGTTTGATTGCATCTCGTAAGTTTACCTATTTGATTGTAGAGAACAAAAACAAGTCTGGAAAATTAAGTTCTTATTATAGCCACACTCACTCTCAGAAGAAGATAGATAGAAAATACTCATGTCTATATAATCAAATTATTTTTGAAGCAGTGATGGCTCAGTGGCTTTGCCTATGGACTGCCGCGCAGCAGGTCCATGGTTCGAATCCCGCCGCGGGCTGTAGCTTCACCGCATGGTGGAAGGGCATTTTGCGAATACCCGCCTGGCTAGCGACCACGCTCAAATAGAAAACCTGTCGCCAAGCATCTAACGGTGTGTTCCGGCAGCAGTCCTTGAGAGCCAGTGAAATTACAGGCACATGAGACTTAAGAAATATGTCTATATGTGACGGGTGCAGTGCAATTCGTGACTTGTGACGAAATCTGTCTGTTATAGGCAGAGGTTAGTCCGCTTAACATGGTGGGCCTCAAGCTTGTTCCGTCACAAATACAAAAAAAATACATATGTAAAATAGTTTCTAATAAACAGCTGACTCTCGTGGTTAATTATACGCCATTTTCTATCAGATGTACCTATACATGTCTCTGGTGTGGTCTTACATGAGGACGCTATGCGTTAATGACAACAAATTACCGACCCTTATTGTTATTCTCTTAATATAAAATACAAGCTTGTAAAAAATAATAATAACAACATTAAAGAAAGACGAATTACTCAAAATTCCTTGGATTCACCGTGCGGTTGCCGGGTCCATAGCATTGCAGTGAAAGAGGCCAGAGGGGCCTGGGACTTGCAACTCAGGGAGTAGTCTTGGGCCCCTTTACGATAACATCAATGCTGCTTCCCTTCAACGCTCGAGCCTCTTCCCCTGCCTAACCAAATCACTTTTACAAAATTACCCGATTACAGTAAGAATACTGAAACAGGATAGAAAATTCCGCATTACATTTTTGCAAACGGAACACATTAGTTTACTTTCTGTTCCTAATTTGCTATTGAGTTCCGCCTGCTACGAAACTTAGGCTCGTATTTATTATCGCATCTCAAAGTTGAGGTTCGACTTAAGATATAGTTTTTGATATATGTTCGATACAATAAACGTATGGAATGTGTGGAACATACGTCAAAAACTGCATTTTGATTTCGTTCGAACTTTGAGATGCATTTATTGATGACCCTTAGTGCGGGATTCTCGAAGCTTATTTCCGTATTCCTAGTGCGGTTGGGTTTAAAATGTTTTAGCTTACTATTTTATTTTAGACTTTCTACTGACCCATTAAATTTTAACATAGAACGTATGTTTTTAATTTTTTGAACTCCTTTTAATTTCCTTTATCTTGATACCCTACTGGATTGGTTTACCTAATATATTTTTTTAAACTATTTAAAAAGATTCAATTTTTTTTCAGACATTTATCTGAGTACACTTGGGTTCTTAAGACATATAACGATACCTTTACTATAATAATCAATCCAGCCGTTTGGAAGATACAAGGTAGCAAAGAAATTTACAACCAAACATACCTACTTAAATACAAATACGCGTGAAAAACAAAACCCTTCTTTGGCAGTCAAGTAGACACCTGGGTCAAAACATTTATTTCAATAAGTAAAAGACATTTTCGTACTCTGGAACTGTGACTGGTACATGGCAATAGGTTGGCCCGCTATCACATGGGACCAAAACTTCTGACGAAACATGAATGCGTAGAAATCTTCCTTCCTCTTCTAGGAATACAGGCGTGACGGTATATTTTGTAGTGCGTGTTTTAAATACAACCATAGTAGCCACAACTCAAAAGCTACGAACGACCAAACTATAATTTTAAAGTCTTTATCTTAGATCAGATGTCATTCTTATATTAATGAATTCATTTATTTAGTTCTACATGTTTCTTCCGTAGTGGTAAGCTAAAGTTCAGGGTTGTCAAAAAAAATATGCATCCATTGTTTAATGAATTGCAATGGGATAAAAAATATCCCTTGTTGACTAAGAACTGCAATGTCTACAGTAATTTAACGAGTTAATTCAACTGATAAGTTATTGTTGGCATTTGTTATAGTCAAAGATCGCGGTTCACCGCAGTTGATGGTTGAATCATTAAGTGGTTTCGTTTCAACAAAATAAATAAGTTTTAGAGTATTAAATCAAAAAATCTAAATATCGATATCAAGCAGGATCGGCCGTAAAAATTATGATCGCTTTTATACGAGCAACATACCGCGGTTTCACCCGCGTTGACAATACAAGAAAGTGATGATGTTAATAATGAAATGTATCGTATGTTTGTTTGAAAGTTCCCGTGAGTATAAGACACATTAATAACTAGCTTTCCGGGCGCGGCTCCGCCCGCGCTTATGTCGGTTATCGCGCAAAAACCTTAACCTCTTTTTGCGCAGTGGGATAAAAACTATCCTATATTTTTACCCGGGTCTCAAACTATTTCCATACCAAATTTCATTCAAATCGGTCCAGTAGTTTTTGTGTGAAAGCGTAAAAGACAGACAGAGTTACTTTCGTATTTATAATATTAGTACTGATTTAAATAACCGGCTGTACTCACTTAAATTATAATGTATCCTATGTGTTAATCCCGAACCTCAACTAACTCAACCTAATCTAACGTGATACTTATAGATATAAATATGACATTTCATCCAAATCGGTTTAGCTATTTCAGTGTAAAGGAATTACAAATACACACTCACTCACTAACAATCTTATACGTTTTTTTATTTATAGCCTAGCCTAGCCTTATGGTAAGTTATGATGTGGCCAAAGACGTTGTCAAGGCTAACCTAGAATTACTGGCTCTCAAAGATGGCTGCCAGAATGCTTGGCGA
Source organism: Plagodis dolabraria (assembly GCA_963854805.1). Taxonomy (NCBI): domain Eukaryota; kingdom Metazoa; phylum Arthropoda; class Insecta; order Lepidoptera; family Geometridae; genus Plagodis; species Plagodis dolabraria. The sequence continues at coordinate 12,488,061 of OY978457.1, forward strand.
CGGTATTTCTACTTGAGGGTGATCGCTTGCAGGGCATGCTTGCATTCGCAAAATGCCCTACAAAATAGTGTGATGTGTAAGTAACCATTTGGTTCAACAAACAGCTAGTCTAACATTGTCAACTATTACACATATCAAAAAGACATTGTATTTAGTCAATGATATCTGGACTATAACACCAAATATACAAGCGTGAAAAAAGGATTTTTTCGACTTCTCATGTATTGTAGCCCCCTGAAAAACAATTTAATTGAATTTCCATTCACATTGGGTCAACGTTTAGGTACACTAAATATCTCGTTCGTTTGCGAGAGACAGACCCGTGAAAAACGGACGGATAGACTTAAAGACAGACAGATAGTCTCGTTAATAGGGCGTGCCTTTGGGTATGTAACCCTAAAAGATACTCTATGGCCTAGATGACGTCTTCTATTTGTCGTTATCCTGTGTAATATCTACCTCATGCTACTTGAATAGACACCCAAAATCAATCAGTATTCGTTAGTAAGTTGAACTATAGGTGTCGCTCCATTCCCACAGGATGGTTAAACAACGATGGGACAAATTAGTGTTATGATATTATTATGAGTAATATGTCATGTTAGCTCATTCGGTTAGAGCAGGCTCCAGCTATAGGGGATCCAACCCTATAGCGCGGGTTGAAATCGTAATTTTGTAATGTAATCCGCATGCGTTATTGCAAAAATAAAAATATTAAAATGGGAAATACGTGAAAATCTGAAGACGTTATAATGAAACACTTATTCGAAGACATTCAATTACAAAATACAACAAGGCGTGTACCTACTATGCGTGATTGGTTAAATAATCAAATAATAAACTTCGACATGTTTAACAGGGTCGGAAAACTAAGCAGTAATAGAATAGAATAGACTTTGTTTATGGCAAAAAACATACAAAAAACATTTCTTACAACAAGACACAAAAATACAAACAATAATTACAATACGTAACAAAATGGTTCTTGTAGCCCTCTGCCACAAATCGGCCCCAACTTAACATAGTGCTGATCGTTAAAAACCAGCGTTGGTCTTCCTAATAATATTTGAACTAAATAAATGTTTTCGAAAATTCTATAAAAAACATATATTCTGTGATAAAACAGCGTTATCCCTGCCATTTCTACTTGTTTGCTTGAGTCGTATTTGTTCAGATATATAAAATTTAATAAGAAAATCGATAAAGTTTATGGCGGTACAGAAATTATTGTTCTCGTGGATCTCGATAGATGTCGTTATTTCTAAAATGTATGTTGCATTATTGTTATCAGCTGGGCTTTGCGACAATCGTGAGATTGTCCGGTATGTGATACTCTACATAGGTCGTTAGGTGGTCTAGATGTAAAATGAAATAAAATTATAAGTCACGTAGGATGTATGTAACTTGAACATTAGAAATGTGCATTAATCGTTTTTACTTGTATGTATTACTATATATCATAAAAACACTTCCGTACTGGTGATGCCTCTTTAAGCTTTAAGTTTTTACATCTGCTTAGATACATCCTACCTTTAAAATAAGTTTGAATAATTTTAACGATTTAAAATAACACCCAAGCTATCTTCATTCTTTACCCCTGATGCAAATATAGGGGAGTTATATTAAAATTTATTGTATGTAGGTAACAGAGGGGTTATATTAAAGTTATAATTTTAGTTTAGCGTGTGTAGGTAGGTATATATGTATCTGTCAGGGGCAACTTACATCCGGAACGGTCAAACCCATTTCGACTTGGTTTTCTGTTTTAAACTTGACTTCGTCGTTAGTCTTAAGAGGTATTCTTAAAAGATTATCGAGGCCTCTTTTCTGCTTGATGAAGAGAAATTATCTACTTCCACGGGTAAGTTCAATTTGAAATTGGGTATCATGTTTTTATTGAATCAATCATCATTGAAATGTCAATGTTATTACAATGTAATATTAATCTTCCGCACCATTTTTTACGTCGCATATTTATTTATTTAATTAAAACGGTAAGTATACCAATTACATTAATTAAAGATACTGTTCAATATTATTAATCTTAAATTTAGTTTTAAAAATACTATGTCATATATTAATTACATTCATTTACACATTAACAATACAACATTATAAATTAACAATAACATAATTATAAATAGCAACAAACATTAATATAATTAAAAAAACACACAGACCCACTCACAAACATCACTTTTTTTATATTTTTTTTATGCCTGATAGGTTTGCCTTTGACCACTATCTCACCTGATGGTAAGTGATGATGCGGTCGAAGATGTTTTACAGGCTAACCTACAATTACTGGCTCTCAAGGACAGCTGCCGGAACACACCGTTAGGTGCTTGGCGACAGATTTTCGACTTGAGGGTGGTAGCTAGCCAGGCGGGCATTCGCAAAGTGCCCTACCACCATGCTGTAACGACTACCATCCTAAGACAACAACCGGGACCGACGGCTTAACGTGCCCTCCGAAGCACGGAAGCGCTCAGTAGTAATGTCACCAGCGGTCACCCATCCAACTCCTGACCGCGGCGGACGTTGCTTAACTTTGCTGATCGATTCAGAATGGCCAAGCAAACTTCGCTACGAGCGCTTCAACAAACTTTCACAGAACCTTAGACATACAAACAATATTACCTTCCATTCATCTGCAAACAAATCACTTTCAGGGTAGGTCTCCGATAGACGGTTGAGTGCCGAGAGGGTGCGTGGTATTGGGGAGTTTTCATGAGCAACGTTGCTGAAATTAGGTACTGCAAAAAGTCTGTGTCTTCTGTTTCTCAAATACCTGTCAGATTTATGCCTATTCGAGTTAAAATGTGTTCGTGGCGGTCATAACTGGGATGGGTGACCGTTAGTGGCATTTACTATTAAGTGTTATCCGTGCTTTGGAGGGTACGTACGGTTATTGTAGATAGGAGTTGTTATAGCATTGTGCTGATGTCCACCTGGTAAGTCTCATGATGAACATTTGGGGCGCCACCTAACCGTGTGTTTCGGCGGTTATCCTTGAGAAATGTCTATTTACAACCATATCAACCACATCTTGATATCAGAAGTATATTAGCATCATCTGGATCCTGCAGTTAGTGAGCGGTAAAGTATGCTCACTAACTCACAGCAGAGTATATGTATCGTGTTTAAGGACATCGGAATGGTCTCACTGAATGGGTTATAGATAGATGGCAATCAGGGTCTGATGATCACCATCATGAACCATGGAGGAACGAAAAATTATAACAAATTGGTGAAGAGTTCTAAGCTCCATTTACCATAGTAATAGCATATCGTTCAAATCACAGCTATTTAAGGCTATCTATTACTTCATGAGTACGTAAATTCGGCATGCGAGAGTTGCTGTCTATGCGCACAACGCGGCGCTGCGCTCTAGTTGCACAGCGCGCTCTCAGTACACCGAGCGTCGAATAGCTCAATGTCACGTCACACACAGTGCAACTAAAACAGTTGATTGACTCCAGGAGGTCTACTGCCAAAAACGAAGTTCAAAGTTTCGTTTGAAGGATCGCACTTTTTCTTACCACGAAACACTTTCGGATCCAAATTTCGATAAATTCGTACTTCGTGAATTGACATAATATTGCCCGTATTTTACCCTACTCCCAAATGTTATTTGGAATTTATAATTTCGTATTTAGAATTTAAGTTGATTATGGATTAATGATAATCTCTTAATAGATACGCCTACTTTTTCGTCTGTTGTAGAGTTATCGTTTGCTGCGAAAATACTTTGCTTCGACAAAACTTGCTGCATTCCATATTTACACATTTTCGTTTTTAACTAAGAAACTATGTACCAAGTATAAATGAGCACCTACACAGGTATGCTATTTCATAGGATAGTTTATACATTGTACATTTTATCCCTCATTTGCAGCATACATCACAAAAATGAAACTAACTTATTTTATACCCATATAATGGTGATGCCATAACTTACCCATAACTGACTCCATAACTTTTTCTCCCACCACCGCTTGGTGGTGAACACGAATGTAGCTATATACAAGAGTCACTGTTACAACATATTAAATCATTCTTGTGTTTTCAAGAATATGTTTACTTAATTTAGGTACACGTTGCATGGTTGTTCGTAGAAAGCAGCGCGAGAAACAGGAACTTCAAAAAAGAAGGGTTACGTGTATTATGGGTCTGCCTCTTCAAAAAATAAAAACATTCTGACAAACGTTGTATTGAACACATGGGCTTATCTACTAATGTAAGGCTCATGGTTGCATTCTCGTTTTCATATTCGAAGTAGAATTTACTAAAGAGTTTATAGTGTTAGGCATTATTCCATTAGGTTCTTTGTTCGTCGACGACACAACCATCACTGTGAAAAACATTTGTTTACTAAGAAAATAAATCGTAGAATACGTTGAATTCTACAAACACATACATGAATAAATAGTTTCTTAATTACCGAAACATTATTCTTCTCAAATTCTTTTTAGTTTTTGATTTATATACCAACTATTTTTTGTTGTTACTTATTTTATTATCTTACAGTTCAAACACCACACGGTATTATTTATTTGCTTACTGAGTATTATAATCATGAAATAATACTCAATATAATAGTACCGCTCCTTAATATAATTTACGCTAGTTGTCTCATATCATCCCGTGGGTGTCGTAAGAGGCGGCTAAGGGAAATTTACTGGAAGGTGGGCAGCAGCGCCTTCAAATGATCTACCAACTTACACTGCGATCCCCAAGCCGCCTGCCATGCGTGGGGACTCTAGTCACAACAATTTAAGATATTAATGATTAAACAAATCTTACATTCACGAAACGATAAAAGTATAGAACTATCCAATAAACTACTTACATACCTATTTTATATAAATGTAGATTTAAATTTAAGTTTAAGAATTAGTTTTTTAATCAACTTAAAAAATATGGAGGAAAGTTATAATCACGTATATTTTTTTTATGTTACTGGATCATGCAAATCCAGTAAAAAGTAACGCTTAAACGTATCGTTATGATTATTTTATGTTGAGCAGCATATACCTACAAATGAGTGTTCTAGTAGTTCGTATGTTACTCTCAATTTACTTAATGAAATTATTTGCTAAACTACCAATTACTAACTAACAATTACTACTCTTGCTGATGTTAGCCAATATTATGGGTGACAACTTGTCTTAGACGTTAAATATACGTCTAAGACAAGATACTAAAAATTTTGAAATAAAATTAATTAAACGTCACTGACTCCTTTTTGAAGCGCTCGTAGTGAAGTATGCTTAGCTATTCTGAACCGATCAGCAAAGCTAAGCAACGTCCGCCTCAGACATGAGTTGGATGGGTGACCACTGGTGACATTACTACTGAGCGATTCCGTGCTTCAGACGGCACGTTAAGCCGTCAGTCCCGGTTGTTGTCTAAGGATGGCAGTCGTTATAGCATGGTGGTAAGACATTTTGCGAATGCCCGTCTGGCTAGCTACCACTCTCAAGTAGAAAATCTGTCACCAAGCACCTAAGGGTGTGTTCCGGCAGCTGTACTAGAGAGCCAGTAATTCTAGGTTAGTCTGAACAACATCTTCGACAACATCACTTACCATCAGGTCAAAAAGTCAAAAGGCTAACCTATCAGGCATAAAAAAAAATAACACCAAAAAAGATGAAAGCAACTTGTGGAAGTCGGACAATGATACTGTGAGCTCAGAGTGTTTTGAATCTGCTTGGTATCGACATCCACAAGTTATTTCATACTTTTCCGCGTATGAAATTTATGTAGTTACGTTTATAAAAAATATTTTCTAAAACTCCTCTAAATTTATTTGACGTATGCTTTCTCCTAGTAGTGCATAATTAGGGTGAACATTGTCGTTATTGTTTTCATAATCAGGGTGAATGTTTATGTTGACATCTTGATTTTTAAGTTTCTAATGGACATACCACTCTCATTTCTGCTGTCTATGATTTCGGGCAGTAAGCATTTCATATAAAATTTTATTAATTTTGGTCTCATCTTAGTTTTCAAAAATGTAACCTTGAATCTGGTAATACCAAATTGAGTTTTTATTTACAGAAGTAGTTCTAATATGTTTATTATATATATATATATATATAAACTTTGTTCTGCAGTTAAATAAAACATCTTGAAGAAAATATAGGAATGTTTATTGCTAAAAACAACTCCTCGATCTGAGAAAATTCTATTCCAGAAGCTTTAACTCCCGTGGTACAGCTAAGTCAAACAAACTTCTTTTCACATTTTGCACTCAAATTTGAATATTAATATAAGTTAATGTCTTCTCTCACCAATCAAGAAGAAGTTGTTTTATTTACATTCAAACAAATTATTGTGGTGTTCTTTTTCTTGAACTTGTTTTAAAAAGTAGGAGATGTCAATTATTCGCCGTCCCGATATAGGTTGAAAATAGTCCTATATTTATCCATTTGAATAATAAACGCGTCCTCGTTGCCATCAATTTCTCTGTAACACCATAAAATAAGATATAAAGATAGTACGAAAATTTAAAAAAATATTCCTATTAAATTCCAGTTTTAGAATTCAGTCCTTATTCTAATTTAGAATAAGTAAAAAGCCCAAATTTACACTTATTTTAATATACTTAAGGCAATAATCGTACTCGTTCGTTTTAACGGGCATAACGTAGAATTACTGGCTCTTAAGGGCAGCTGCTAGATACATGGTTAGGTGCTAGGCGACAGATTTTGTACTTGAAAGGATGGGAGCAAGTCAAGCAGGCATTCTTAAAATTCTCAACCGTCCGCAGTCCTTGAGAGCCACTTAAATTGCAAGCACATGAAACTTAACAACTATGTTTCAAAGTGATGGGCGTAGTGCAATTCGTGACTTGTGACGAAATGCATCTGTTATAGGCAGAGGTTAGTCCACTTAACATCAGGTGGGTGGGCCTCGACCTTATTCCGTCACAATAACATAAAAAAACTTAATTGTCTGAAAAAAAATCACCACTTTTTCAAACTGAAAAGTTGACTGAATCTACAATATCTGAGAGCCATGCATACCTAGTCATAATGTTAAGTGTTTTGAAGGATTACTAGAAATAGTAACTTTTTACCTCTTTTTGAACCTACTGTTATGTTTAGACTGTGGTCAATAGAAATAAATAAACAAACAAAAAATTACTTACCAAATTTCAATTCCCATTTTCTTTTGCCTTCAACCGTGATTTAGTGCGTGGTTTATTTTCTTTATTTGCCATTTCCAGAAAACAACCAAAAAAAATATTGTCTCATATAAGTTTTCATAAAATATTTACACAACGGGAAATAAACACAAACACAGTCTATCTAATGCCTCTAATATTCTAATAGAGATATTTACACTATGAGGAATAAACACTATGTCATAATTATATGCTATAGTTCACTAAATAATAATTATTTACAATTTATTGTGTATCCTCATGATATTTGTTTACGCAGATACCAAAAAGTGCGCGCGCAAAAATTTGACACAGATCTTGTCTTGGTGACGTCCCGAGGGACACTGATTAGCGACGTTTGGATATATTATCACTTAAATATTCGATTTAAAAAAGAATAGATGTAATGAGAAAAAAGGATCGCTTTATTTGTATTTCAAATTAAATTACCTACAAAATGGTATAAGTTATAGATTAAGTGGAGTATTAGTACCTGTTAAAAATTAAATTTGGCCGGTAAAAAAACCGCAAATCGAACTTAGTTCACTATTTTTTTCTATCGAGAAAATTTACTCGTATCGTGATTTGAACGAATACACAATAAGGAGAAAGAATGTAACTAAAATATATATTTATTTCAGATTTGAAATGTTCTTCTTTGTTTATAAAAAACAACATCTACTTTAGGCAAAAACGGGAATACCCGACCTTAAGAGTGTTTTTCTGAATATACCAACTACCTACTTATTTTTTCCACATGCTGATTGTGGATTGGGTCTTTATTCGAATGAAGTAATTCTACTATCATCCATATTCTGCAATTGGCCTGAAATATGGGAAATTTAAAATAGGCTCCTAAAAAGGATAGCGACAACTAGGTGTTTCTTTTAATATCTTAAAGTAATAATTATACAACTTTAATCGATAATCGAAGTGTTTGAATGAATTGAAACGTCGGGACAAAAATAATGACAAATATACACGATTTAAACCGTTTAAAGTTGTTTTATAACTATGTGTGACAATCGCAAAAACCTAAGACAACATTATCTCAAAGTAAATTTAGTGCTAGGTACCTAGGTGCATTATGTGTCTGAATCTATCCTTATAGTTCACTTTAATAATACATGGATAATATTATAATACAGCATACCCCTACTAAGCAACGTCTAAGTATCTCATTATCATATCCCAAAGAAGGCAAGATTTTAAAACGGGAGCAGCATCAACCAGATTAGAACGTTATTTAGTTTATCAGTGACAGCTTATGGGCATAAGGTGCATCCAAAATGGTCTACGGTGGTCAACGTCGTGACCGAACTCGACCCGTGCGAGCTTTACATTGTAGATGCAATCACTAGGCAAAGAAAGGAGATAAATACATACAGAATCTTTATAATTCATTTTGGTAGGGCATAATTTTTAAAGAAAGTAATCTTTATGCTGGTTTTGGTATTTTCAGATTCACCAGACGGTACGCAAATGCTTGCAATCCACAAGATAGCCCATGGAAGCGAGTGCTGAAGGTGCAAAATCTAGCCACACTGCCTCTTGTAGCCACCAAAACGTACGCAACGCATACTCGTACCTACTCTCTTATCTAAAACGTCTACTGCCAGTCCCCCCATCCCATGGAATTGGAAAACACTCAATAATCCTATGCACTCCCGTCTCAATGAAAAAATATTCACTTTGTTTCTTAATGATATGGGTTAAGTAGACCCATCACCCACATATGATAGTCAAACAAAAGCTGAAAAGTAAAATTATAATTAAAATAAAACGTGCCTACCTCCAACTTTGAAAAGTATTTAAGAACTTCGTGAAGTCAGTTCGCGCTGATACAAATCACTGTGAGCTTTTCGATATATTGCTTACAGTCAGTGTAGACTTATACCGGACCGTGCATTGTAATACTTACAATAGAACGTCGTCATCTGAGGCTATTTCACCAGGGTGGACTATAGTTACTTACGCTGCACCACAGCTTACCATCCAGATGGACCATGGGCAATGAACCACCATAGAAACTAGATAACCAAGTAAAAACATCACCAAAAGTACCAGGTAAACATTATATCTTTTAAATTTAAGATAACAAAATATTAAACTAAATTATTTGGAAATACAGGGGAGCAGAAACTCATAGTAGGGTGTTTTTTTTTTATATTGAGAGTATCGCAGTGGTTCAGTTAGTTTTGTCTAGTCTCCCCGAGAATATGCTTGAGAAATACTTGTAGTAAGCTATGATGTCCCCTATGGATATCATAATATTATAAAGTGAGTGCTGTCTAACTTCCTAGGAGACTGGGCTAGAAGATTCAATTTAGTGGGACGATGGCAAAACAAATGACAGGAGGAGTTGGCGAATGGATCAAGGGCACCACCAACTAACCCCTCGGGCTGTTGCCAACGTGCCAATAAATTCAGCGATGATGAAATCACGATACGTTAAGATGGATAATGAAAGAAAGCATTTTCACACAAAACTACGAACGTATGCCTGCACGACAAGCGCGATCAAGACTCTTCCTCTAATATTTTTTTTATTTAAGTAACTAGCTGCCCGCCATCAACATCAACGCGGTCGACAATGATGAAAATTAATGATTATGAGGACAGTGAAAAATATATATCAGTTGACCCACCTAAACTATCTATGTTTTTAAGTGTCTTCTAAATCGGTTCAGCCGTTTCAGTGTAAGGAACTTACAAACATACACACTAACCCACGCATTTATAACACTACTCGTAGTGTGATTTAGTATTATATTCCTTTACAGTTTTATTTTCCCATGATGTTAATAACATGTTTTTTTGTCAAAAATCAGATCTAAGAAAATACGACCATAATCATTTTACTTGCCTGCTGACCCTTCTGCTACAAGCTTAATGTATATTCAGTTCTTATCAGCCCCATAATCAACATATCTATACTAATATAATACTGCAAATTAAGTGGCCAAGTTTAATGTAGGAAGGAAGGAAGTTAGCTACGTTTAAACTATATCATTAAAGTAACATATCCTGTATGATTTACTGCAATGTATATAAGTTACTTGTATTTTGAAGGATTTAGGTACATAAACACTAACTGCAAATGTGTTTCCTTAAATGTGACAATTTTAACTAATTGGCACTCTGCGCTTATGACTAATTGGTAAAACAATTTGTGCAAAATATCATATTGAAGCTAAAATAAACAGAATGAAATTTAAATTTATTTTATTTATTTACCTTTATCGGTCTTAGATGGTTTTATTTTAAAGTTGTAAGTCATGAAACATATTCAAAAGAATAAAATTGAAGAAGAACTCTTTCATGATAACAATAAAGATATTTTAAATTATTGATGAGATTAATTCTATCCTACCCTTAGTAATTATATACTATAATTAGTACAATACATAAAAAATTCGCAGTGAAATAACTTGTTTCCAAAAGCCGCAAATACTCATGTTCTTTCGTAGAACTCTCCACTAATGACAATGACAACACCAGCCAGTACCTAATGATATAGTGCACCCAAACTCGTAGGTCTGCCCAAAATGGCGCGTAGTATCAGTACTCCCAGTATGGTCACATCACGCGTCCCGTATCGCTGTTATAACGTGCTTACTTGTGGTTCTGCTCTCTACCTGCCCTATACTACGACGTAACTGTCTTGACATTTTAACAAAATGACTTTCAATAAAAAAACATACTTTATTCGTTTCCTCTAGCTCCTTACTTATACCTAGAGAGGCAATTAATCTTATCGTCTATGATAAGATTAATCACCTATATACATTGGTACTATTAATAATTGTATATTTGTGTAGACATGATCAGCATAAAAGATACCATTTACAAAAAAAAAAAACGGTAAAGATACTCTTTCGCTCATTACGCTCAAGCATCTGAGTTTCGCTTCTACATCATATTTTTTTTTATTGCTGATAGGTTAGCCTTTGACTACAATCTCACCTGATGATAAGTGATGATGTGGTCGAAGGTGTTGAACAGACTTTACCTAGAATTACTGGCTCTCAAGGACAGCTGCCGGAACACACCGCTAGGTGCTTGGCGACAGATTTTCTACTTGAGGGTGGTCGCTAGCCAGGCGGGCATTCGCAAAATGCCCTACCACCATGCGGTGAAGCTCAAGCCCGCGGCGGGATTTGAACCTTGGACCTGCTGCGCGGCAGTCCATAGCCAATGCCACTGAGCTATCACTGCTTCAAAACATATATAATCTTAACAAAACGATATATATATAAATATGTATTCATAACATATTAGGTCAGACACAGGTTTCACAGATGTATTGTTATATAATAGGTTTATTATCAACAATTTAATAAGCGTTGCAAGTACCAAAACTCTTCGATCGCTGTCGGCATTGGAAGCTGTTGTGATTGCGGTACGCTACAGATAAGGCAAATAGCTCATACAATTGTTGGAATGGGAGGCATCGAGCCTCTTTTGTTAAGGAAGTGATACCTAATGGGCCCGGCAAGCCAACGGCTAGACCAACATGGTGTCAATGGTACTGTGCAGCCCAAATGGAATACGGGCCGATTTAAACGGCCTATTCTCGCCAAGAGAACTCTAATTTGTGAAGTTTAAAAGGCTAAACTGTTATTCAGTGAATAGACTTGTTTTATGGTGTAGGTGGTTTTATCATAGGTGGTGGTAGTATGGAATACGTTTTTAGAGCACTCTGAAATGTTTTTAGGGTTCCGTACTCAAAGGGTAAAAACGGGACCCTATTACTGAGACTTCGCTGTCCGTACGTCTGTCACCAGGCTGTATTTCTATTGTCGCTATAACAACAAATACTAAAACTAAAATAAAATAAATATTTAAGGGGGCTCCCTTACAACAAACTAGATTTTTTTACCGTTTCTTGCTATAATAACGGCGACAGGTAAACCCTTTAACTATTCACAGACTTTTTGTTTTATGTTCTCTTTAAATATAATAATTTAAAATAATATAAATATTAAGGGGGCTCCCATACAATAAAAGAGGTTTTCGCCGTTTATTAGGTTACAGATAATGGTACGGAACCCTTCGTGCCCGAGTCCCACTCGCACTGGCCGGTTTTTTATTTATATTTTTAAAATAAAACGTTAGTGAATGTTATAAAAAGCTGATTAATATATTGCTAGTTACGAGTATATCCAACTTTGTATGTAAATTTAAAAACATGAAATCCCTATCAATATCGCTTCTACTCAAACTGTTCAGTAGTTTTTATACTAAACTTCATTGAACAACCTACACTTATCAAGCTTGCATAAGTAGTTCCCAAATAGCAATTTGATGTCTAATCGAACCAGGTATCGATATGATATCATATTCAAAGTTATTCTCGACGTGTTCGACGTTAATGCGACGTCATTGATTGACGAGTAATAAACTGACCTATACATGATCAAGAACAACGAATTATGTACTGACTAACTCAAAAATAATAATAATCTCTCGATCTAAATAGATAAAACTCTAGTATCTAAGCTCTCGACAGACATTGTTTCTAGTTCACTTATTACGAAACGCACAGGAATAAAAGTGTCAGTCAGTATCACATTTTTTATTTATTTTTATGACAATTGTTTTAGATTTTGGCGTAAAACAAAATTTTATAAGCCCTATGATGTTAGCATTTTCCCAATAACCTTGTATATGATACGAAATAATACTGTGGAAGCACACAAAATGAACTAGACGAGCGGTAGCTACATCCGTTAACTGTCTCAATAAGAAAAAAATCGGCATTATTTGGCTTTCATATTTATAAGAGTTTTTCTAAAATATTGATTTAATGTTGTTTTAATATATTTGTTATTAATAAATAGGGACTTCTGCAAAGTAACGTCTGAATCTATTCATTAACTTATTTTTTATTGTCTCTTTAAAGTTACTTCTTGAGCCTTAAGGGCCTGTTTCAGAATGTTCGTGTTAGTTCCGGTTACACTACCCAAAACATATTTATTAAACAAAACACTATCTTTGCGTTTCGCAGTCATCGATTTAGCACCAGCGGTTAAATCTTGAAACGCGCTGCATGTCAACTGTCATTTTTATCATTCAATTATTTTATGTGTTGGTTACCAACCCGAAACTTTATAAGGACATTCAGAAACGGGGCCTAAAAGTAATAACTTAGTGTCAGGAAGTTTATGTTACTACAGAGCTAATGCCAAAGTACAGTAACAATAAAAATGTGATTTGGAAGACCAAGCTGCAACATTAAAGCCGCTCGGTTTTCAAGAGTGATAAAATTTTAATGGCGAACTAAAAACTGCTCACAAAGTATTATTGAAGTTTGTAGATGTAAAATAGCGCGAGTGCTGCGTATTAGCGCGAATGAGCGAGTAATGTGTATTACAAGATACTTCATACAATTAGAGAAGTTTTGTTTTCTAATTGTGCTAAACTTTTGTGTTATAATTGTACTGTACTGTATCAGCCGGATCGTCCACTGCTGATCACAGTCTTCCCTATTTAGGGGGTGTTTGCCATAGCCCCCCGCTTGGCAGGCGGCTTGGGGATCGCAGTGCAAGATAGCATAGTTCTTAAGAAGGCGCTGCTGCCCACCTTCTAATAGTATTTTTCCTTTAGTCGAATTCTACGACACCCACACGGAATGAAATGGGGAGGTGCAATTCTAACCAGGCACCCCACGGGGGGTTATAATTGTACCAAATTTAAATTACTGCAGCTTTGGATACAAAACACTTTTCCCTTATGCATAGAACATTTTATTGGGATAGAAGAATTTGTTAAATATCAAGTAGTGAGTCTACGAGTTGTTGCAGAATCACGAGATGGACATTAAACTGCGTAATAAAATGAAAACATAATTATTCATACCTACGCTATAGGAGCAGTTTTAATCAAATTTCACACCTTGCTAAACGTATATGAGATTTTCTTTTAATTTGCTTTGACATAAATATATTAACATTTAACTCATACTATTAAAATTATATACTGATACCTGCCCACAGTATAACCTATTAGTAAGTGATTTATATGAGGTAGAGGAGCCGATCTTTAACGAAGAGAATAAATGTGAAAGCAAGAAAACTTTAACCGTCCATTATACGGATAGTCCTTCAAGAATTTTAATTATTTTAAAAACTGTTAGCATCTATTGAGTTTAGCTGTGCCAAACACCTGAGCTAAGATCGTTGAGGTAGATGGCGCTGGGCTGTGCCATCGCTTCATTAGGCCGGGTCAGGCGAAGCGACACCTCGCGCGCTAATGCTGATGTGTTGTTACGATTGTTGAGCCACTGCTGTCAGCCAAATACAGGGTGAGCAAGAAATTTTATTTAAGTATTTAGGAGTAAATCCTCCAATTAAACTAAAAATCTTGTCTGCCAAAAATTCTCACTCAAACCTATTAGCATCAATTTATTTTTTTTACCTGCGGTATGGTTTTATTTTTTGCTATGTTTATGTTATTATATAAAAATATTATAATGATGGTAAAAGACCTGATGGCATGTCTCTGGTTCCGTGGAAGTTAGGACGGCCCTTAGTGTGTGACGCTACTTGCGTAGACACTTTAGCGCCGTCACATCTTTCTGAAACCAGCGTGAGGGCTGGCGCTGCGGCTACTTCGGCGGAGCAACTCAAAAGCGGCGCAAATATGCTAGCCGCGGCGTGGGTTACATCTTGAACCGTTTGGTGTAGAGACGTTGGGTCCGTGTGCCTGGTGTGCCTTTACAAATGACAAATAGGTGTATTATAGCTTACCTAGCGTTTATTTTTACGTTATCTTACTACTACTTACGAATTACGCGTTCTACACAATAAAATCCAAAAAATCACTGCCAACTGGTACTGGGCTGGAGCATTTGGACTGCCTATGAGTCTGCTATGACTTATAGGCTGTGTAAATGCTTTAATTGTAGTAGCTGTATTGTTGTATATAGTTCGTAGTATTTTGTTTAATATTAGCATCAATTGAGCTTAACTTAGATGCTACCAAACACCTTAGCTAAGATTGCTGAGACAAGCGCCGCGTTGTGCTATCGTTTATCACTTCATCAGGTTTGGTCAAGCAACATAAGGACTTCCCGCGCTTGATGTGTTTAATTGTAGCTATTTTGACTGTGCCGAATACTCATATATGATGAGCAGGAATTATATTTTAAAAATTACCATCAATATGATGTAAAATGCAAGGCAGCCGAAGTCACACCTTGTACGCTGATATGTGTTGATGCAATTGTTGAAACTATGATATCACCAGATACACCAAAAACAAGTTTGAAGAATATTATTTACAACGTGTTAACATCAATGAGGTCCAAGTGTGTGTACTAAGATTGTCGAAACAGAGGGCTCTGCACCAGTACTTTTTTAGACCGGGTCAGGCAGTGACACCTGGTGAGCTTATACTGATTTGCTGATTTGTTATGATGATAGTGGACGCCAGTGTTGATGCAAAATTCATGATCATCTAGTTTTTGTAAGCTGTAAGCATAAGTTACTTTTCTATACTGTCATATACAATCAAATTTTATAAAAAAAATACCAAAAAAGATGATTTTTGTGCAAACGATGGATGGCTTGACCGGTTTTATTTTATTTATCATGTTTTTGTCTTTATAATCCAGTAATCCGAACATTCCAATAATCCCGCACCCTCTGGTTTTTAATAGTGCCCGTTCTTCTCGCAATGGCTCTATAATTTTTGTTTGCTGAACGTGGCAGTACAATGTATTTATATTTCAATATTAAAATTTGTAATTGACCTTCATAAGGGCGTCGTAGACGCCTAAATTGAATTCAAATTCAAATTCAAAATCAAAATCATTTATTCAATTTAGGCGTCTACGACGCTCTTATGAAGGTCAATTACAAACTTTAATATTGAAATATTCTACATTGTACTGCCACGTTCAGCAAAAAAATTTATAGAGCCACTGCGAGAAGAACGGGCAAGAAACTCGGGGCCAAAATGATTACGATGATGACGGGGAATAAATGATTTTGACTTTGACTTTGCTGAATTAGTGAGATTATACAGTACATACAAATTGGATTACATTGCTTCAGTAAAACACGGCAGAGACAATGAACCAAAGGCTATGCAACATCTCAGCGTGCAAGAGAACACGGTAATGGAAAGGTGTGGACTTTTCATTGATATGGAATACTGTTTTTAGGAGCTACACCTGACGGATTGTGCAATGAAGTTTTAGTCGAAATAAAATGCCCTAGCTTTTCGGAATAGATCCTGATATTGCCATACGAGAAAAGAAACTTAAATGTTTCGAATTGGATAAATCTCAAGTAGAAATGAACCAAAATCATTACTGAACAAAGATCGTAGAGATAGATGGCGCTGTGCCATCCCACCAAAGTAATTTTTGTAATAAAAAAATTATCGTTTTTACTCCTTTAGCTGTTTTTTGACCAGCATCTTACATTGTAAGGTTTTATATCTCAGAATCTGAATTCCATTTTTCAATTTACATGAGCCTCCATTGAATTGAGTTATAATTTACGAAATTTTACTCTTTTCTACAGCATAAATTATACACCCTGTAATAACGTGTCGTTAATGTAAACACCTTTGAATTTACCGATGGCAAACAAGCGTCCCAGCTTAATATGCGACATTAAAGTTTGCGGTGTTTCTCTGCGAGACTCCATCGGTAATTACGAATTTACGATAAATGATGCGTTTGCTCCAAACCCATTCTCAGAAAACTAACAATAAAACCACTGATACTGCAAGCAACATTAGACCTTGCCTTGTTCTCTTTAAAGTGGAAATTTATGAGCTTCATGCGCTTGCATAAGTTGTTTTAAGGTGCGATGCTCCCGTTTTCAGATTGTTCCAAAAGATAGGCGGTAGCTGCATGCAAAATACTTCCCGTTGAGATATGAGGAGCGTCCAGAGACGTATATTATTCAAAGTATCTGTGGATGCCACACACGTTGCCAGCATAAGGGAATAGCGGCTCCAACTAGCTTGTGATCGCTTGGAGCGGAATCTCAGATAGCAGCTTCTGCTCAGCTTATTCAAGAATCTTTTATTTACTTATTTGCAATTTTGTTCTTTTGTGCAAATTAGATAACACTATAAATAATTTTATCAACACGAGACAGTAAATTGTTGTAAGACAAGATACATTTTAAATATCACAACTGCTTTCTTTATGGAGTCGAAACTTCACTTCTCTATCGGTCTCTTAAACAACATGATCGCCGAAATATCGATGCACCGGAGATGTGTTGCTGGAGGAGACCGTTGAAAATGTCGTAGACAGCATTCCGTACCAATAACTCCATCTTCAAGGAACTTCAAATACTGACGACTACAGACTTTCGTCGATATGAATATCGAAGATTTTTGGGCACATATCCATAAACGAGAGACTCGATGGAGAGACTAATAATGCAAGGCTAAGTGGAGGGACAGAGATATTAATTCACCAACACGCTGTTCTCTCTTTATTGAGAAAGCGACACAGTGCACCTTAGTTACGTAAAGCCGTCAGCCCCGGTTGTCGTCTCAGGCTGGCAGTCATTTTGGGATTACTAGCCACCTTTTTTTTGATGGGAAAAATGCTTTCGCACTTCTTCTCCAGCACGGGGGTAGTGGAAGGGGATGTGTGGGACTTAAACGCACTAAACCCCGCCGTGAGCAGTCCTCCACCAGGGTGGGGCAAGATAGGTTCGCGTTAGCATTCACCTTTCTCCGGCTGTATGCCCGAGCCACCTCCCTCAAACAGAAAATCTGTCGCTAAGCACCTGACGGTGTGTTCCAACAGCTGTCCTTGAGAGCCAGTGACTCTAAGTTAGCCTGAAATATTCGACCACATCATCACTTACCATCAGGTGAGATATTAGTCAAAAGTTAGCTATAAAAAAAGTGCTGAGGAAAAAAACAAAGAAACCTATTTTTTTAAGTCGTTTTATTTTAATGTCTTAAGATAATCTTTTAATGTCTTAAGAATACCTATAAATTTCCTAGGTATTCTTAAGACATCGTCAATCATCATTTTGCACGGTGACAGAGCAGTTAGGGAATGCCCATCTGCCTAGGTACCACTGTGTTGAATCTGTCAAATGGGTCGCCAAGCAGATAGGTTGCAACGGCTGTCCTTGGGAGCCGGTTCCCATTATAGATTATACCTGGTTAACACCTTCAACTATACCATCAATTACCATTAGATGGGATTGTGATTAAAGATATACCTATCAATAAAATTTAAATAGAACTAAAAAAGGAACAGACCGACAAACTGACTTTCGTTTCACTATTATAATGCAAAAATTAGTTTGTTTTTCATTATTTTTCCTATAATGCAATAACTTCTTTGTATTTTATATGAACCAATGATGGCTCAGTGGCATTGGTTATGGACTGCCGCACAGCAGGCACATGGTTTGAAGCTTTACCGCATAGTAGAAGGGTATTTTTCAAATGCCCGCCTGGCTAGCCGCCACTCTCAAGTAGAAAATCTGTCGCCATGCACCTAACGGTGTGCCTAACTCTGGCAGATGTCCTCGAGAGTCAGTAATTCCTGGTTAAGCCTGTTAACACCTTTGACCACATCATCACTTACCATTAAATGGGATTGTGGTCAAAGGCTTACCTATCAGAAAAAATAATAATATCAAAAGCAGTTAAATTATATGTAACTAAGTTCTAGGCTGCAGAACAAATCACAGCCAAGTTAAGCAAAGGCATTACAGTAAATGAATCTTAGGGTTGTATATTAATTTCAACACGATGATAGATGTTCTATAACACTAAATGAGACTTTCTGAACCGCTAGTCGCACCTCATGTCATATTATCGCCCATCTTTACAAAGAGCAACGGCAGCGCCCTAAATGGACCACCAGGTCGGAAGCGGAACCACCCACATGCCTCACGAACATTCTATCTATAACAATCTTAATTATGAGCGTGGCGATGATGATCTCAAATTTTCTGCCTTAAAAGGTCTATAAAGAGTTGCTAAGTGTAGGCAGGAGGGAGATTACGGGCTCGCTCGGAGGCTTGTCACGACTGTCTTTGGGCAACAGACACTTCTGTTTCGAGCACGTGCCGTTGCACAACTGTCAGAGGTTATTAGACGAGACATATGATCATAACAATTTTCAGAAGGATTTGGTGCAAATTTCTGCTTTGTTTTTTGATAATGAAATTAACTGAAGCAGTGATGGCACAGTAATAATAATAATAATAGGCAAGGAGCTACACGGGACGTTCTTCCGGGCCCTAACAGGACCTGATGTAGACTTACCCGCTTCGGTGAATTGGCTACGCTTCGGAGACCTCTTTGGAGAAACCGATGGTTTTGCCTGTGCAATTGCAGACGAAGTAATGATGAAGAACAACTATCGGAAATATATCCTGAAGGACGGTACGGTCGACATTTGTTGAGCATGCCGCCGTCCCGGAGAGTCACTCAGGCATTTCATTTCCGGTTGTTCTCATCTTGCTAACGGCGAGTATTTGCACAGGCACAATCAAGTGGCCAGGATCATCCACCAGCAACTTGCCCTTCAATACGGCCTTGTCGAGTCAGAGGTGCCGCACTACCAGTACACACCGGCGCCAGTTCTCGAGAATGGTTGTGCATTGCTCTACTAGGACCGCTCTATCATCACGGACAGGACTATTCTTTCCAATAAGCCTGATATGATGGTAGTCGACCGATCCCAGCGCCGGGCAGTGCTCGTCGACATCACCATCCCACATGATGAGAACCTCGTGAAGGCCGAGAAGGACAAAGTCAGCAAGTACCTTGACTTGGCTCACGAGGTAATCGCCATGTGGGATGTTGACTCGACGATCATTGTCCCGATAGTCGTTTCGGCGAACGGCCTAATAGCGAAGAGCCACGACCAACACCTCAAGAGGCCCTCACTAGAAGGTTGGATCAAGGGTCAGATGCAGAAAGCAGTGATACTCGACACGACGCGTATTGTCCGGAGGTTCCTCTCGCTGCAGCCCTAACCGCTGGTAGCTTGGGCCCGGCTCCGCTACCGACGGCATCCTAGTTTTAAGTTTTTTATATTATTTCTTTCTTTTTTTATATTTATGAATATTGTAAAAAAAAAATATGTTATGAAATAAATGTCTATAATAATAATAAAGGTCATGGTGGAAGGGCATTTTGCGAATGCCCACCTGGCTAGCAACCACCCTCAAGTAGAAAATCGGTTGCCAAGTACCTAACGGTGTGTTCCGGCAGCAGTCCTTGAGAGCCAGTGAAATTACAGGCACACGACACTTAACAACTGTATGTCTAAAGGTTAAGGGCGCAGTGCAATTCGTGACTTGTGACGAAATGCATCTTTTATAGGTAGAGGTTAGTCTTATTAACATCAGGTGGGCCTCGAGCTTATTCCGTCACAATAACATAAAAAAAACT
Source organism: Plagodis dolabraria (assembly GCA_963854805.1). Taxonomy (NCBI): domain Eukaryota; kingdom Metazoa; phylum Arthropoda; class Insecta; order Lepidoptera; family Geometridae; genus Plagodis; species Plagodis dolabraria. The sequence goes on from OY978457.1 coordinate 12,508,633, forward strand.
AAATTCTTTAGTCGAATGGCATTGCGAATTTACTTAAATAAGAAAATTATTATTACTGAACATTTCCCGTTAATGTTCGACTTACTCTATATAGAGTCAGCAAGCTGTTATCGATACAATCACCTGTAACTCTACCTCTGAACCACGACCCATTCCCGCTAATTTACATTTCTCCGAGGCGCCACAACGAGTAATTTTTGCACGCCTCTACAAAGAATAAGTACTAGTTAGTGTACGTTTTAGCGTAGATTAAATAGAAGTTACTGAAGCCTCGCCTGACCCGAGCACGCGCGCCCTCTCGCTGCTAAACTGTGCAATGAACGTTCTGTTTTCTGTTCAGATTGTGTGATTGTGCAGTTATGTAGAATTTCCTGCTTTGGTACAATGTTTAATCGCTATTTTTTGTTTTTAAAATTTTACATGCTCATGTTGACATAGTTGATTTGCCTTTGCATCATTACAAGTGACATAAAAAAAACTCTTATCACAAGCTTGGAAAGTTGTTGTTTAGCATTCAAAATTTACATGGAAATGTGTTTTTTATCCGCTAGCTTGGAATAGGTTTTTGAAATTCGAGCCACTATAAAAGTTCCAGAAAAGTGATTCACATGAAATGTAATTTTATTAATTTTACAATTTTTAGTGTAAATTAACGCAAATTCACTACATCATTAACAATAGTTTTTTTGCACCCAACATTTTCCTAGCTGCAGTGGTTAAAATATTCTGTGTTGCGCTCTATACCAAAGTTGTTATGCATCTTGTATCTTTGAAACCTTCAGTATGCTTAGGATTCAATCCTAGAATCCTTTGCTTCCTCAGGTTTCTATAAGTGTTCGAGCCAAATAACATCTTTATTGTCTTTCATAACAAAATAACTATTGGTTTACGCAAAAACCAACAACGACTTTTCAGACAGGTGGTACATACTGCCGTTAGTATATTCATTTTTCAATAAGTTGCCAACGATAACAATTCTATATAATGAAGTCGAAGTACAAACCTAATGTAAGAGAAATATTTTTTTTAAACATAGATCCAGGTAACAGTAGACAAAACGACCTATACACTCATCCCTTCATCCAGCTGTTAAAGTGGTGGTTCTCCGACAACATGGACTCACCTAATCTCCATTTAATGCAGCATCTTTCTGAGAAGCTAAGCCGATGACGCGCCGTCCGGTTCAATCACGGCAACACACCGAATGGTCGATAGCATCCGCTATCAAATGTATCAATAAAACACATTATATGACCACACGCAATTTATAATTAAGAGGTAAAGTGGCCGTCTTTAGCGGCAAGTTAACGACATTTACATTTCCAATCAGATTGCAAAGACAAGTGTTTTAGAAAGAGGGCAACTAGATTGATATATGATAGTTTGTTAAGTTTGGTTATTATTTTATTAGGTAACTAGCGGGCCGCACCAGATTCGCAGGTAAAGGTAACCAAACTTTTGTAAAAAAAAAATATATTCTATAGCTTATGTTCATGAGGGATTATGTAGGGTTCTAATACTGAAAGAATTTTTCAAGTCTGTCTAGTTGTTTTTCACTTTTTATTCCATGTTTTAGAGTTCCTTCCACACACCATTACTAAGCCTACGCTGACCATCCCTCTGTGCTATCTATTTTAGTAGGTATAGTTTTTTTTTATAGCAGATAGGCCAGCCGTTGACCACTATCTCACCTGATGGTAAGTGATTATGTTTTCGAAGATGTTGGTCAGGCTAGCCTAGAGCTACTGGCTCTCGAGGACTGCTGCCGGAACACACCGTTAGGTGCTTGGCGACAGATTTTCAAATTGAGGGTGGTAGCTAGCCAGGCTTTATCTGTTGGTAGAATCCGGCTTTTTAAAGAAACGCATCGAAATAAGATTTTTTTCACGGATATGACATCTTCCGCCCGAACGAACCTACGCACTATGGACATGGGGGTAGTGCGCACGTCATTGTCATGACTATCGTGAAAGGGGTCCCCTTCAAACTGTAATGCCAAACTTCAGACCATCCGCCTGTCCTATTGAGGTACAAGGATCTCCCAATTAGAGTCGCCACCTCAACAAGTAGGCGGAAAATCTGTTCGGAGACCATCCGGCTAACAGAAGTCTACAAACGGACACGAACCAGGCTGATGGAAACTGCAGAAGACTTAGAGGCTGCCACTCAAGAACGGACAATGGCAATCCACGACTCAAATCAAAAAAGCAACCACTTACTACCTAACGCTCACTGGGCGATAGGACCTTAGACATCAAGGTAGAACCAACCCAATTATTGCCCCATTGCAAAGGGGAAAGTCGAGCTAAAGCAAGAAGGCGAAGCCCTGAAACTTTTTCACTATACGCAAGATATACTCAAGAGCAAGGAATCCTGATGATGCATCAAAATGAAACTGTCGCCGTTACGCCTCTCACTCGTACAATAAAGACAGCAATAGAGTGCGAGTGAGAGGTTTAGTAGCGCTAGTTTCGATTCAATTCGTTTCTTTATTGAAACCGGGTTTTACGGAACCCTCGGCGTGTGAGACCAACTCGCATATGGCCGATGTTGCTGTACTTTCCGCTTTCGTATATCAATGAATACACATTACTATGCGTAAGCATACTAGTCTAACAAAAATTATGTCAATCACGTTGTAAACACTAAATGACCACATTACACGAAGCTAACAAATCTATATAAAACTTGAGAAAACATTGCGACTTCACAATTTTCGCCTAGTTAGGTTTCTCGCAAAATAATTACTTACGTCGTTATAAAAATGACTAAAGTAGTTAAAAGTAAAGCTTCAAGGTGAATTTTGAATATGTTAGCATTTTGAGTTATTAATTATGTTATTTTATTATATAAGTAGGCTTTTTACTGTTCGGTTGTCTGTGTGAATGTCATGGTAATTTAATTCAGAGAATATCAGAATTTACTGCATCAGCCGGAGTATCCACTGAACACAGCCTACCCCATTAAGGGGTAGTAGTGCCAAGTGCCACGCTTGGCAGGCGGCTTGGGGATCACAGTGTGAGATAGTTGTTCCTCAGAAGGCGATGCTGTCCACCTTCCGATATTTTACCCTTAGTTGCTTCTTACAACATCCACGGGAAGAGATGCGGGGGTGACATTCTATCTGATCAGATTTAGAATGCTGTAAATTATTAAGTTTACACGATTAAATAATATTTTTCTTTAAAGTTTCGTGAAATAAACACATATTTTTTACTCGTTACCGACTACATCGTCGCTTCCCAACAAGTGATGTAGTCGAGCAAGTGATATCATAGTGGTCAAAGGGTCACTAATCAGCCATAAAACTAATCACTCATTTTGCCCTCAAAGACAGCGGCCTGAAATATCGGTACAAAGTTATTATAGTAAACCTTAGAGCCGTTCAAAGTAGATATATATACATACAAATGTGCCTCGTTTAATAGTATAGGATATAGGAAACTATAGCTCTCTTTAAATAGAGGAAGCCTGATACAACTAAATCAAGGGAAAGGAACGAAAGACATTCAAACAACGGTATGACGGGAAGGCTATAACTCTACAGAGAGATGAAGTTATTAATGTCTCTACAGAGCAGGTGCATAGCGACATACCTAATCTATAACCTACTATTATAAGTTGAGATTGAAACATGTAACTAAAATATCAATTTTTGTTATTTGTGTTTGTATTTTGTTATTTGCTGTATTTGAACCAGTCGGGCCATGTGCGAGTTGGGTTTTACACCAAATATCAAAATTTCTCGTTCGCAACTCTTTCCATTTACAAGCTGGATACCCATGACGTACGAACGGACGGACAGATAATCAGGCTTGTAATTATGGACGAAAAAATAATGGCGATAACAATAAGAAATCTCAGTGATGTCATAAGAAAAGTTTATGGTGATGTCATAAAAAAGTCTATGGTGGCTTTGTATAATGGTTTGCCCACTTCCCTCCAATATGGTTGAGTAGGATAATAGCAACTTTAGAAGTCCACTTATACTCGCATGTTGTAAGCAAGGTCTGGACCAGATTACAGATAATTAAAATAAAATAATATAAAATATTCCTGTGGGGTGCCGGGTTTGAATTTCAAAGATATCTACGCTACAAGCATAATTTAGAGTCAACTTTGCAATTTTATTCTATCGAGAAAATATTAAGAAAAATAACACTTTTTACTGGTACATACTAAATATATTATGCTAAATATCTGTTCAAGTGGAGCTATTAAGTCTTAAAGACAGGGAGAATTTATCACTTCAATGATATTATATATATATACTATATACACCTATGTCCCGTGGGGTGCTGGCTTAGAATTGCACCTCCCCATATAATCCCGTGGGTGTCGTAAGAGGCGACTAAGGGAAAATACTGGAAGGTGGGCAGCAGTGTCTTCTGAATAACTGCCAACTTACACTGCGATCCCCAAGCCGCCTGCCAAGCGTGGGGATTACGGCAAATACCCCCTTAATAGGGGAGGCTGTGGCAGCAGTGGAAGATTCGGCTGATACAGTACTATATACACAAAAAACTGGATTCAGCGAAATTTTAGAGCTGTATTTAACATTTTATTTAAGTTTTTTTCTAGAGAGAAATATATAGGGCGCTAAACTCTTCCTATAAAACATATTCAAAGTTTGCCTTTTTGTGACTCACTTTACCTTAAACAATTTTTAACTGGGTTTTTTTGGGTGTATATTTATGTATGGCCAGTAATTCTAAATTAGCCAGAACAACATATCTGACCACGTCATCATTTTCCATTAGGTGAGATAGTGGTCAAAAGCTAGCCTGGCAGGTATAAATTCATATAATATCAAATAATTTTATTAACAAATTATAAAAAAATATTTGTTATTAAATGCTCGCAGAAATCATAAAAGATAAAAGGACATGCAGGTGGCTACAACTCGCAGAATCGATAAGCTCTTTCCGCATTTAATTTGAAATTGATTTTATTTTTAGGTTAAGGAAAGGGCATCCGTTGAGAAAGTGAATTGAATTTCACGGAATGTGCGCGTTAAGTGCTTTAGGATAACATTATCATTTCCTTGTTCGCTATTAAAACATTAATATATGAGTTCTATCCTGTGATTTAAAAAAATCAGGGCATTGGTACTGTTGCACTTTTATTGCAATAAGTGAAGTTCCGGTCACAGTAAATAACTATTAATTGAACATGAAAACATTGCATCGATATCTGTTCACATACCTATATGGTAGTGTGATAAAATTGATAGTATCTGGGCGAGCAAGCTTCACTCAGTGTTTTTTAAGACATTCATATGTTACATATTTTAAAATAACTCATACGTCTACGCCGTAGTAGTTCCTCGGTCTAACCAAACATTTGATTTAATACCCAAATTTAAAAATTTTCCTAGGAGAGGTCATTCGTATTCGGATAGTGTCATATATCGCCATCAAATCAGTTTTGAGGAAGTAATAAGCTAACATCAAAGCGCAACAGAGCATATACCTCAAAAATTTACGGTGGCGCTATATAGCATAGCCTAAAAAAACTTTAACAAAAAATAGTAATAAACATTATTATACTCGTAACTATATTACTGGTAAATTGAGTTTGTTTCATTTTTAGGAAAGACGTCATATAGATAAACTGAACAAAACCTTATCTACATTTTAATAATATTATTATGTGTAGAAAATATTTTAATACGCAACGAATAAACTGAAAAACTACTGGACCCATTTAGATGAAAATTCGTATGGTTTGAGACCTTTTTTTTTTAGGGAGGACAGAGATGCTGGCTACCGCCTGTGCGGTCGTCCAGCTCCACTGGGTTTTGGGCGTGGGCCTGGCCCTACAATAGCCCGGGAGGGAGAAGTGCCGAAGGCACTTCTCCTGCCAATAATAAATTGTGAGGGAGAAGTGCCGAAGGCACTTCTCCCGAGACGGGCGTAGAAGGCGAAAAGCGCTTTCTACCTCCGTCTCCTGCGGACGCCGAAAACGTACCGCTATTATAGGAGGGGTTGACAGCGAGCTCAAGGGCACCACTGTGGTTCGGACCTCGGCTTGTCTCGCTGTCGAGAGACATGGGGGGGATCGGAGCAAAATGCCTCTGTGCAACTGCAGTGTTGCACAATTGGGCCCTACTGAATAATACTCTTTGACTATTTGGAGAGCAATTTATCGTGACCTTGTTTTTGCCTCGAGCTCGCCGGCGAGCTCGGTGTTTGATTGTGTGACCTCTAATTACCTCACACCTGGGGATTTTACCTCGACGACTTGCGGATAACGCTAAAGCTGCCAATGTAATGGCTGCGATGGGGTCATCCGGGTCGTCTAATACCTGCCGTGGTCGGCGACGGGGGGGTTTGAAAAATAGGATAGAAGAGGCAGTCGAGTAGTTCGATGCCTGGACAACCAATGGGTTCGGGTGGTGGGGCGCTCGATCAAAGTATCGGCGGGCGCAGTCCTTATTGAACTGCGCTAAAGAGGGAAGGTTTAAGTCGCAATGCAACTCAGTGTTCCGGATATACCACGGGGCGCCGGTTGCATTACGAAGAAAACGGTTTTGAATAACTTGAAGCTTATGAAGATGGGCCTCAATACCATGACTAAACACTACTGATGCGTAAGTCATGATGGGGCGGATGCAGGCAGTGTAAAGTGTCTTCTTATTACTAAGAGACATTTTACTCTCTTTGCGAATCAGGGGACCAAGGCGACCCATTACAAAGGCCGCTTTGTTACGGACGGTTGTTATATGATCGTTAAAGGTGAGATTCCGATCAAGGGTGACTCCGAGATATTTTGTTTTACTAACCCAGGGGATGGATTGGTCGAACAAAGGGTTGGTCGAACAAAGTGGTTTGAGACCCGGGGAAGGACATAATATGATAGTTTTCATCCAACTGCGCAAAAAGTGGTTAATACAGCGCGATAACCGACAAATGCGCGGGCAGAGCCGCGACCGGAGAGCTAGTTGTATATATATACAATTTTATTCAAACCGTTAGAGACGTTTCCGAAATACACGAAACATATTTATTATATATATCTACAATAGTCTACACCAATAATAGTAATAATATTATAAAGAGGAAAGATTAATATTTTTGCATATAACAAGTATATTTAAACACTACTGGAACGATCTGAAAAGTTCTTTCACCATTTAGCAACCTACATTATCCCTGATGAACATAGGCTATAGAATATTTTTAGCATTACATAGCGAGCCGTTAATAGATATAAATATAATACAATAATTGCTTCTTTAAGGTTATAAAATTTATTCAATTTTGGGTTATAAATGCTATGTTGTGCATAGAGTTGAAAATGGGAGAAAATTTTCAAAAGTTATATATGGATTTATAATACATGTCTAGATATTTTTTATACGTACCTATATTTATCACATACATAATACGCGTCTAAATATTTTTTAATTTTCGCTTTTTATTGTGTACCTTTCGTATATCCACTACACTTTAAAGAAGCAATATATATATTTTTTTAATAATGTAGATAGGTTCTTATCTGTGTTATTAATGTTACTGTGTACAGTTTTCTGACAGGTAAGCTAACAAATTATAATAGTAAAACAAACAATTATTCAATGCCAACTCGTAATTTAAATCAGAAATTCATAAAAACATACAAAATTTGTATGAATGCATATGGACCAGCTTGTTAGTTGACTTCTCCATGGAATACATCAGCCGACAGGAAGCTAGTCCGAAGACCTGCTGACAACGCGCTAACGGGAGCACGCAGATCTGCACGTCAAATACAACCGAGTGGAAAAGTGTTTCTAACTGTGAATTTTATGGTATTGAGTCTACACTATACGAGACACTACACTAGACGAGGGTAGAATTTGTAACGTCTTCTTTTCAGTATATTATTAGCTATATAAGCTTATGAAGTCTGGGTTATTGGTTTTGCATATTAATCTATAAATATAAACAACGTATAGTGAGCTGATGACACTATTGTCCGTGCTACCTTGGTTTGGATGACATGACAGAAATTCTACATAACTAGACTAGAGGTGGAAAAATTTACAACGTGGACCACCTTCCAGATGGAAATCCTTATTTTTGTGTAGATGATTTTATCCTAGATAATTTGATTGTCTTGGTTGTAATGTAGAAATCACACGCCACTCTGGTTATACTTAAGTACGTTATATCTAAAATGATATATATATGTGTCTATATTACAATATTATGACAAATTACAATTCTGTTCGGAACACTCCACGCAGAAGTAGATTTTTAACTATAAATATCAATATTGGTAAATTGTGATCATACATTTAAATTAAAAGGCAAAGGCATTTAAATGATTTTTATGAGTAAATTTTATAAAAATACAAAAATTTTAAACGAAGTGTCTTATTCTTCGATACCTTATTTTTAATGAAAAAATGTGAGTACACTACAAATTAACATAAATGAAATAAAATGAGACAGAATCCTTTCTTAAACATCCTAAATACATTTCGTTTGCACTTTTCCAACTACCAGTGCAGGTTCCACCGACGTATTTAATGGCGGGAAGTGGACACAAATTAAAATGGGCCCGTCAATCGGGCGGACGTCTCTGCCAGTCGCGAACAGAGAAAGTGAGATATTATCTGCTTCGCTTGCTCCATCTAGAATTATGATGTCGTTGGTTAATATTTTATGTTTCACTTTTTATGAAGAGTTACTAAGCAAACGACGAGTTACGAGCAAATGCATGATGATACCAGTAAGCTAGTGTCCTTACTATAGTTCGACCGTTCAGAGAATGCGTTCCTGATACCCATCAGTTAGTCACGACTAGTGATTGGCACAACATAACACTTAGTTCGTTACCGTTCCTCCAAAATGAACCACCGCATTATTTTTAAGATAATTTTCGTTTTAAATTGGCGGAATCATTTAAAATTTATATTTTAGTTATTTAAGTGCAAACCAAAAAAAGGTGATATTAATGTAATAAAATTGTTTTATTTATTCTTCGTTACAAAGTTACAATCTGTATTTCTATACAGTAAAGTACATTGAATTGAATGTGCGTACAGAATATTAATCAGACTCCGATTCGCTTGAGGAGGTGGTGTCTTCATCATCATCTTCGCCTACATGTATAATTATAATATTATCAATAACAGAATTAATCCTGATATCTCACTCAAAATGTTCCAAAATCAGGTTTTTAGTCTTCTCAACAACCTTTGCCCAGTCATCTCTTGTGACTTCCCGCAGGCTTCTTTTAATAGGGTCATCATCTATTTCGTGCTGAATGCGGCGTAACCTTTTATTTGAGCCCAGATTAGCTCGATCGCGTTATATTGGCAATGATACGGTGGAATTCTTAGAACGCGATGACCGTACTCCAGAGCCAGTTCATTGATTTTGTATCGAACATTTGCCGCTTTATTTTCTTTAACTAAGTTTATTAGCTCTGCTTTTAGCATCTGCATATTTGCGTCAATGCCTTTTGCTTGTAACCAAGCCACCATTTCTTCTTTTTTATTAGATTGGGTAGGTGGTTTTTGTATTTGAACCGAGTGATAAGAGGCATTATCCATGAATATTACAGAAGGCTCTGGTAGGCTGGGCAAAAGCACGTTCTGGAACCACCCTTTAGATGTAGTGGCATTCATTTCCTCGTGGTAGTCATTTGTGGTTTTTGATTGAAATGCCAGTAACGCTTTCTCCACAAAGCCGTATTTTGCAGAACCTGCGTGGCATATTATCAGACGGGCCCCCTTACCATTTGGTACTTTCGACGTCGACACTTGTGTATCATCCGTCTAAGTACGAGAAACCGTGTGATTGGCGTTTAGCCATGTCTCGTCAATGAACACGACATTATCCCAGTTATCAATTTTATTGCTTCTCTCAAAAAACTTATCCGTTTTAAAATTATGTCGTATCGTTCTAATAAAATTTTTCTTTTGTCTGTTTTTTTGTACGAAAATCCAAAATCTTTTAAGATTTTGCTTAAAGCAGTTTTACCCCCGCTAAACAGTCCAGCTTCTCTTAACGATGCCAAAAGTTTCTTCCTGTTGAGATATTCATTTCTGGAATAGTAACCATATATATGATTTCTGATTGCATCGGCGTCAAAGATGTCAATATCGGTCATGGGTTTAGTTATACGTTTCTTCTTCGGAGCACGTAAAATATTATCTTCCATGCCAATAGAGTCGTACTTTTCTTTATTAATATTTGCTATCGTTCGTTTGCTAATTCCAAGCGCCTGAGAGACGCGTTCTTGTACTTGTTCGACAGGTACCAGGGGTCCGCAATTTTGCCGCTCCCGCTCAAAGTAATCTTGCAGCTTGATGATTAACTCATGGGCTCCACTTTTCAATGCTTGTCCACGTTTAGGCATTATAATGCACCAAAAGTAAAAAGAACGCAATACAAAACACAATCGAGCCGGGTAGTCAAATAAAAACAGATCGAAAACACTTGAAGAACGTGGTCTATGCGCACGAAACGACAACAGATGACTGTTTTAGCGTCACAAAATGGCGGCCCATAATGCCATTTGGGGTTACCATTTTCAACCTTAATATAAAAATGCTACTTTCTTTCGCGCAATCGGTTTGGTCGTAGTTTTATTTTTATATTTCATAAAAGTTATCTTATAGTCCATTATTTTCAAATTCTTAAAAAGAAAAACAAAACGTAATATTTTATAAAGTATAACTGTATAAGAACAGATCACGATACTATTATTGCCCGTTATTGTTAGCACAGCACTACAAATAAAAAGCGCTGACATAACCATGTAATAGCGCAGTATAGATTTAGAAAAATATTGTTTACCAAGTTATTTGACACTCAGTTTGGCACAAAATTATAACATTAATTGAATATTGATATAATAATGTTGTTTTAATGCTCATCAATTGTTAAAACGGTAAACAACCAGCAAAAATATTTTTATCGTAACTGCAACGCCATTACAAAGTTACGTCGTCATTTCAATCGTGACGTGTCAGGAACGCATTCTCTAAACGGCCGAACTTATAATATCAAATACAATCCTATCGTTGGAAGTGCTTCCATTTTCGCTACCGAGACTGGTATCGTAGGAGGAAATTCGGTTCAGTTCGTCTGGTTAGCTACGACCCTACAAGTAGTAAATCTGTGGCCAAGCTCCTAATGGTGTGCTGCCTATTAGTATAATAAAACCGGTCAAGTGTTTGCTTCTAGAAAGTAGATATATATAGGAAGAAAACAAGTACCCCGTTTCGCAGCTGTATTTTAAATGCCCACAAAGAGCAATTATCTGTTACCTTCCTTACTTATATAATATTTAGTTCTAAGCAACTCTACCCTAGTACAAAAGATTCTGCTGTTGCTACCTTTTTTATGCCTGATATGTTAGCCTTTGATTTGATGATGTTGTTGAAACTAACCTAGAATAATTACTTGCCTTCAAGCTTGGTCACCATTCCCACTCTTGCTGTCCGGGCTTTGGTCTCGCCCTATATTCCAGCTTGCCCATCAAGAGGTGAAATACTGACCGCAATTAGAAGGCTTGGACCTGCGCCACACTAGACTTTCAGCTGCAAGCACCACAGTCATTACTCATAACAGATAGCGACAGTAATGTACTAATACTTAAATTAGGAGTAGAAAAGATTTAGCAAACATATAAATAAAGATAGGCAAATATCTACATTTCGCTGTTATAATAGAAGGCGAGTCTATTGAAACTTTTACCAGCCACGATTCTAGACTCAGGATTGTTACACAGACAACGATGTATAGTACTCTACATTTTAGTAATAAAATTTGAATTTGCCGCCCCCCAATGCTTCGTGTGGGTGTCGTAAAAAGCGACTAAAGGTAAATACTGGAGGGAGGGCAGCAGCGCCTTCTGAGAAACTGGTATCATATTATAAAAACTTACGCTCATATTTATATCTAATATATGAAGAACATAGTACTCATAGTAAGTTCACGCTCAAACACCCGTGTTCTTCATATATTAGAAACTGGTATCTTAAACTGCGATTCCAAAGACGCCTACCAGGGATGGGGATTATGGCAAACCCCACCTTGATGGGGGAGGCGTGTGTTCAGCAGTGGACTGACAGAGTACTAAAATGTACTTTTGTCAGAACTGTGAACATATTTATAATAGTTATATATCGAATAATAGTTATTTTTTATGCGAGGTTGCAAAATTATTATATTGCGCAAGTAAGAGGAAGCCAAAGATTCTAGGATTAAACCAGGAGTGAGGCAAGTGGTACAAGTTTAGAATCATAAGCGTAGCGAATGTTCGAAAGGTACGAACCACAAAATAACCTTTTTTCTGAGAGAAACACATAATTTTTTACCTCACTGCAACAAGGAAAATACTAGGTACATACAAGCAAAACGACGTAAATAACATAATACATAAGTGTTTATTTGTAATAACATTATTAAGTAAAATAATAACAATCGTGTGTATATAGATTTTTTAGAACTGTTACAGAGGTAACCTTTTCCACGCTAGGGGATAAAAATCTTTTGCACGCAGATTTTGAATGGTAAACCGAGCTTGTCAGGTGATAATACATTTGGTGCTTATTGCCAAACATTCAAGAGTAAATTGTTCCATAAATTACCTCAAACACTGATCGATGCTCGGGACGGCTAGTTCACAGTTCGCACTAAACATGAAACTGCGGAACCATCAATGTTTATTTCAAGTTAATGTCAAGTACGTCCGCGGGCGTCACAGTTCTGGGACTTCCACAGTGGTGCTAGTCATCTTTGAGTTTCATGAAAAGCATGCCGAATTGCCTGCGTAGGATTTGCTTAAACTTGTAGGAACTGCGTTCTATATGAAGGTAGAAAGCATTATTTGTTTTCTTTTGGGCTAACTCTCACAAATTGACAAACATATTTTATTATTTCGAATATATGCATGGGAATTTAATAACCCTCAGTACCTAGCAACAAATTATTTATAAGGGACTGCACACTTGAATTTGACAGAAACTGTCGTAAGTATTCCTTCAAAATATCACATTGATCAGCACTCTTATTGCTGCAAAATGATATAAAAAAGAAAAAGAAATATAATACGAATAACAGACCTGCATAATACATACAAAACTATTTTATTTAGGGACTATTGCAATTTTGAACAGACACACTTTCAGACTCAGGACTGCTAATAATAATGTATATATCAGAAGAGCCCAAAAATGTCAAAAGCCAACAATTTTAGTTACAATACCGCCAAAGTTACCTGCATAGGTACACTAAATGAAACGTCAGAAATGCCATGTATACCCAGCCATAACTGATTTCGCCGCCTGTCGCTACTACACGAAGCATCTTTAGGTAGACATAAAAGAAATCGTGCGCTCAAAAAGTGTCATAAAAAATTTTGCCGGACTCATCATAAAGAAAAAATTAAAAAGACGGCTACCTTCATTCATGATAATTTAACAAAAGAATATCACTAAATATTGTACTTTTTAGTATTGAAAATTTGTTATTCAAATGATACCACTGTAGCGAGCCCATGCGATTCAGTGCAAGCGATTTACCCGATGTGCGCGCATTAGCGCTAAAACAAGCCTCGAGCCTGAATTTTAGCATCGATGTTAAGGCACAGCACACTCGTAACGTAAAGCTGTCGTGCTGCTTCATCTTTACGATAAATTTCTGCGGGACTTACTATTGGAGACTTGCTGTTATGAATTATCAAAGTGAATATGGCCTAGGCCTATTTTAAAATGCTTATAAAATGTTTTATGAATAATATTAAATGTTCGCGAATATCATTTTGAATATGAATTTGATTCGCAAATGTTTAAAAGCTGTTCAGGATTCATGCTGAATGCTTTTCATATGCAACTCCATTTTCTTGATTTTATGTCAGTTTTTGTGACCAATGGCTCTAAGTCTAGTGTGCTTCTACTCCTGTGCTTCTCGTCGTAGTCAGGAAGTAATGGCCAAATAGATTCAAATGATATTATGCTTTTTGTGCTTCTAATGATCGCAGATTTGACTAGCTTGTGCTTCCGACTTAGAACTGCTAGAGTTGGACGTTTTTGCTGACACGGCGGGCGGCGTTAAAGACCTTCGAGATCTTACGGGCGTCGTTAAAAAAGTTTTCAAGTTATTTGTTATGTAAGGATGCTATTTGGTGCGAGTTCTTGTATTGAAATACTGAGTGTAATGAGTGTTTTAAATGTATAGTCATAATAACTTTGCTACCACGCGAAACACACAACTTTTCACTTCACCACGGCGAAGAAAATGGTATTGGTGCAAAAAACACATTCAATATTATATAAATTGAATATATAATTTGGTTAATATGGAAAAACAACAACAACAAAAAAACAAAAAATGTAGTAACTAAAGTTTAAAATAATCATAGGTAGAAAACGGATCTCAGGTTAGGGTAATCAAAAAAGGCTGGTGTCATTGCCCCGTTTATAGGCAATAGTAATTCTCTGGCCTGGGTAAGTAAATTAAAGATTATTTCTAAAAAAATATATGTATCATTTTTGTTTCACGGAACTGTTACAGAGGTTCAATTTATTCGACGCAAGTCTAGAAGTTTTACGAGTTTTGTTGTTATGTTAATATGTTTATCTATTGAATACGCATAATATTTAAACTAAACCAATCAATTAATAATTAATCAGTTGCAAGAGCACTTGTGATTTTGTGAAAAGTCTTTTTATAAAACTATTTACTGTACAAAAATTAAAGCCATTTTATCCACAACCATTCACAAAGGGCCAACAATGCCCACACAAATCAAACAGGATTCCAAATACACTATCGGCCAAGTTGTTGTGTACACCAAACATTTGCATGGGCCGAGATACTTGCGTGTTGCCGCCCACTGCCCGTGCAATACCGTGCAATCTTTCTTCGTATCAGCATCACATTAAATGCTGTAAACTCGAAACAATGTGGATTTCTCCACGGCTTATAAAAACTTATGTGTAAGGTTTTGCTTAGTGCGCGGTGACATGCGAAGATAGTTGCGTCAATGTTCCGTTACAATTGTCGGTTGATTTCCGAAGGACGGTTGCATTGAATGCATTCCGTGGATCTGGGTTAGTGAAGTTATCGATGTTTTTGTACACTAATATAGTTATTGCAGTAGTCTCATGGGAAGGTGTGGGATTTTTCAGTTTTATACTATATTGTAAAAAGCGCAAACTGTACGAATAATAGTTTGCACCACTGACCTTCATTTTGCAAACACTTTGTCGTTTTTTGAATATTTCTACTGAATATTTCCATCCTGATATTATATCACACGAGTTGGACTGACGTTGAAGTCGCGGGTAGCCAATGGCTACAAGTGGCTAATAGCCGTTCTTTGTGGCGATCTATGGGGGAGGCATTTGTTCAGCGGTGGACGTCTTCCGGCTGATGATGATGATGATATTATATCGAATGTTATCAATATTAGCACAAGCCAAGTGGGGCACATTTAGGCTATCCTTTACTTTAAATTAGCACGAGCATTCAGCATGCATAAACGTTGCACCACTTAACTTCATTGCAAATTGTAAAGGAATTGAAAATTTAAAATTTAAAAATTTAAATTGAAAGATATTGCTTTTTTAATATAACTTTGTTTACAGATATGTCATCCTTTGAGTTTTCATAATGGAGTTCATTATGAATGTGCTGCTTCATATAGCAACCTTTGAACTAAATAGCGGCTATATCCCCACTGATCAATTTACACAAGTGCGTTGACATTCCACGCCCTATGGATGGGTAAGTCGATCGCTGATATCGGACACCGACGATACGGCACGCGGCCTTGGTGCTTACGGAATACGCGTCTCATGCGTATCGGGTAAGCGTTCGGAAATCTGAGAGTGGTGTATACTTATTGGTGGCAAGAGATGTAGTGCCATTTATCCTATAATCTTTCGAAACTTTGCCTAAGTCTACACGTTTGAAGTGGAGCTATTGTTACCGTGCAAAACTTGTACCACTCGTTACCCTAATGGAAAACTATAAACATAGCTAATAGAAAATTTAAAAAGATTAACAGAAAATTAGGTATTAACATAATATCAGTGTAGAGTTTGTTAAAGTAAGAAGGAAGGATGTATGTGATTTTCCATACAAATGTATTCTCCTATTTTATTTCTGGTTAAAGCCTCGAAAGTATTCTTTTCGTAAAATCTAGGCTTCCTATAGGCTTTGTAATTTCGTTTTTTCAGCAATTAATCATACGTAAAAAAATGTGGCACCGACAGTCACAAAAATCCGCTTATTTTAATGCTATGATTAGAGGACCACCAGACTAATATAAAATGGTTTTGACATAAGTGAAAATCATAGAAACCTAAGTACATATCTTCGTTTTTTTATAGTCACAAAATAATATAATTGGCTCAGTCTTAGAGGACAAAACAGGGGGATACGAATCGTCAACATTGTAATCTTGTTTCAATTCCTCGCAGGTTTTGTTATCTCCAACAAAACATGCGGAGCTTATAAACTGACGGCAATCATTTTTATTTTCATTTGAATGGACATTTAATCTATGCAATATGTACACAAAGATATTTCATTTAAGTATTGTATAAAATCTATATACAATACTTATATGAACCTTAGTCTAGGAAAACCTAGACCAAGTGACAAATGTGCGTTGGTCATATAATACGACGAATATATTCGTCATTATATCTTGTACGGATTTGTACGGATATTTGGCCATTATCAACTTTTCACACGTCATTCAATACATTTACATACTGTACTGTACTGTATTGTAGGAATTTTATAATCGTATGTGAATGAATTAAAGTAATACGGGTATTTTAGTGTATCACATTAATAGTCATTACGTACACAGTTGAACAAATGCCTCACTATAAGGGCAGTACATGTTTCCGAAACAAAGTTATAAGACGACGCGAAACAAAATTTTGAGTGCGAATTCTTCCTCAATGTTTCGAAAAACATTAACAGGAAACGCGCCTTTAGTTTGATTTTTTTATAGAAATAGAAAAGAAATAGAAATACTCTTTATTTATGACAAAAAACTGACAAAAACATTATAAAAACAAACCAATTTAAAAACAAATATAAAATTTAGATAAGTTCTTGTAGTCAACCTCAACTCAACATAGTGCTAGTCGTAAAATACTAGCCTTTGATCACTATATCGACTGACGGTAAGCGATGATGTGGTTGAAGATATTGTTCAGGCTATCCAAAAATTATTGTCTTTCAAGTATATCTGCCAGAACACGCCACCGCCACGTGATAGGCACCAGATTTTGCTACTTGAGGGGTGGTAGCTAGCCATGAAACAAATGCCCTGCCATAATGCAAAATGTCTTTAGGAAGTAATTTCTAGCAACTATGCTAGAGGAGAGAAGCTAAAGTATTTCATCGATGGCTCGAGTAGATGGTGAGTACAATAATTCTGCGATCATAATACACCAATTATATTATTATTTTATTCATCAGATATTGTAACAAGGTGTAAACTTAATAATAATGAGCTCACGGATGATAATGATGATATTATTTTGCATAATTCAATATTCATTGATTGTATGAATAATTTTGATATGTTTATTGATATATGCTATGTCAATAATGTAGCACAATTTATCTTTCGAGATTATTCAAAATATTTCAAATAATATGGTTATTGTATTTTTGTTTACCTATAAATTTTTGTAGATTGTAGACATAAAAAGAAAACATTAAATTAATGGTAACTTTAAGACTTTCGCGACTTGAACACATAGTTATATGTATTTAACGGGACTTAATAGCTACACGATGAGCTGCACGACCAGAAAGTCCTCTCAACGGAACGGCACTACGTACTATTACGAGAAGCTATTGAAATAAGGAAATACCATAATTTCAATCGAGAGGATGGGTTTAAGTTAGCTGCATCCTGGAATCCAGTGCTAAGGAAATGCACCAAGCGCGTTTTACCTTCATTAAGACCTGTGGATGTTGTCAGTGTTGTGTGTCGAGACGATACATTTCTAAATCAAATGCGGGTAGTTGGAGAAAATACCTGCCCTTCAAGACGCTGACACCCGCCTCTTCAGTCCGCTCGTGTCCACGACCAATGCAACTTGATCGAAACGTCGAGGTAAATAAATAAAAATATACATGTTTTATCGCGATTAAGTAACGTTAAATACTTATAATTAAAATAATGTTACAGAAAAACATTTCTAAATTATTAAAATATATCCAGTGACTTTCGTTACTTGACTTCTGAATTGTGCACTAAAAGAGTCTACTGATGACGGTTCTTTAGAATCAAAACTAGTTGAATTCCTTTCTTTTTAGGCAACGTGGGCTTAACAGGAAAATCTGACAGAATTATCACTAGATATATTTTTTCTAAAATATGAACATACTTTATTGATTTCATATACTTTATTGATATTTTGCTAAAACAGATAATATTGGAGCCGAGTCATATGTAAATGAATTTTTAAAATTCGTTAAAAATAGCTGCAACATCAATAATCTCTGTATTTTTCCTCTCTACTTAATATGCGCAAACGTATATTATAAATTATATGATAGTGCTATTTGCAGTATATATTACAATACAGTATGAGCATGATCTGCCTTGGGTGCGATGTTTGCATACATTAATAATCTGGGATAATTTTCCATAATAAATTAAATATTCTAGATCTTGGAGTCTTCCTTAGTAATTATAGCTCAATCATCAGCATTTTGCTACCCGTATCCATTTAGGTTTAGTACAATACTTGTAATAACGCAAAGGACGGCAGAAGACATATGGTAGAAAATTTGTCTTGGTTGTATGGCCAGCCGCCGCTCTGACACCAACTTCCTTTAGATGCCCGTGGTGGTAGTATAATCGTTACCTTTACGCTACAATAAAGACTCACACCTCACCCAACTCACACAAAAATCACATCAACTCACCAAACTATAGCGGCAATTTTTTTGTATAGTACTCTTTTTCTTTCTTGTGTTACTGTTTTTAGTTATTTTAGCACTGTTTTTAGAGGCTAATTTCGTAATTAATTGCTGAGATACTCGTATCAAAGTCAATACGCTATGATGAACCTCACTCCAGCTTACTCACCAAGAGACCTTAATAACGTTTAACTCTGTGAAGCACTATTTCTCACATTTGGTTAACCTGTTCACTATTTTATAACTATTCTTTGAGATATTAACCATCATTGTAAATTAAGCTGTTTTCACGGTCAAGAGCTGAGTAGGCCATAATGATATCATTCTAGTAAACTCATCAAACTTACTGTAACTTTTTTATATACAGTAGCACTATTTTTCTTATTTGTGCCACCATCACTATGTCAGCACTATTAATTGGTGGTACTCACCAAAAAGTACGCTAGGATGCATCGCGCTAACAGCTTCAAGACGTAAATATTCCACAAAAAAACTAAAAAAAAAATCTACACAACCAGCACATATGATTTATTTCTCGGTTTGTTGCAATATGGAATTCTAAAAGAGCGTTTTTATTTTTATGTTACAGTGACAAAGCATAGAGCACGATTGATAATCAAGTAAATCGTCGCAAATAGAATTTTAGTCCAAAAGAACGTTCCAGCTGACAACTTCAAGTATCTCAAAATGTCTAAGTAGTTTTGTGTCCTACAATATCCAGAGTATTGAGAGTTACACTGTCTTATTCTGTCTCGCCTTCTGAAATGTCTATATATAACAGTAGTATACAATTAATCTGCGAAATTAAATCTTTTTTTCTACAATTTCAAACTCTTTATGTAGATAACAAGACAAAAATATTATTCATCGTAGACATTAACACGGAAGCACCATCACATTAAACCATAATATACGAGATTAAAAATATGATAAGTAACGTAATAATATATTATTTCAAGCTGTATAAGGCAATATAGCTTGTAAGCTCTGACTAACGTTGTTTCTAGAAATATGTATCGCTTGTACCACGTCATGGTTGACAATTATTTATGGCTTACAAAATTTGTATAATATTTCAATGAAATGAAAAGCCTTATAGAGTTATGGGCCCGTGATTCGTGTCATATCCTTAGAATGGGTGTCGTTGGAACTAATTCATGTCTTTGTCAACTAAGTTTAACCAATATATTCGATATAACATTTGCACCTAAATAAATTCCATGTTAGTAATATAAAGTTTAAAATTTTTAGTTGAGGAATAATATTCTTTAATACGATATAAAAAAATGGCTTAATCCCCAATATACAACGGTCGTAAATGGTATTACAAACGTAATGGTAAACAACTGACATCCCACATGAAGATCTCCAAGACGCCTGCCAAGTGTTGGGATTACGGCTAAAGAGGGAGGCCCTTTAGGAGAGATTTAGGGGAGGCTTTGTGCAATGTTAGACCCGGCTGTTGATCACGTTCCTTGAAATGGTCGCGCAACAAGGAATGCCCTGGATAAAATGACACATAATACGATTAAAGACTATGGAGATGTAAATGACTATGCAAATATATATTTTGTCTTCTTCCTGTCCTTATTGCGCGATAAACGGAGTCAGCAAAGAGTAATACCCTATCAAATTGTCACCAAACATTTTTGCTTTAGTTAACTTTCCCCACGTCTTCGACAGCGTGGAAATTCATTTCATCGGGATACTTCAAAAACTACCACGTTCATCGGGATAAATATATTTACTATACAGATATCGCTACGCTTGTATTCCCGAGGGGAAGGCAGAACTTTCTACGCACTCACGTTTTACGTTGTACCATTCCAGGCCACGGTTTTGGTTGGTATTGCTTGGACAATTTGTTTCTCCAAGAACCAACCAAAATCCAACAACTAACAACCCAATAACTTGATCAATCCGGGAATTGAACACTAGACCTTAAGATTCTAAGCGGTGCATTTACACACAAAACAATTAGGAAATCTTCGTTCTGCTGTTTCGATACTAATGAACTACCAAACACATATAAACTATTGCAGTTAAGTAAAATGCTATGAAATACCACAAATTTACACAATTTTGGTGTAAATTTGTGGGATTCAACCTCAATTTAACCATTATTTATATATTTTTTTTGTTTAGTTAACCACATATATAACACATAACTACATATATAATATATAACACTCCTATTCAATCAACAATATCTAACCACCGTTAACAATAGATTAGAATAGATATTTTTAAGTATTTTATACTGCAATTCTCGTTACGTAAATCTCTAAACAATTTGCACTTGAATCAATCTATTTTATTTAAATCACCATTTACAGTAGCTTAATGCTATTTTTATTTGTCAACAATAGTTAAAATAAACGTATCATGACGATAACCATAAGTAACTACCACTAAGCAATGAGCATCAGTCTCCTGTACGCCCACGTGCCGCATAAAATATTCCATTTTATTGATAACCGCTACCCACCGTTGGCATAAACTGTGAGACATACGAGTAGGGATTTAAACAAACTTATAGCCTATACGTGTATACGAATAATATTAAATTTGAGGTCTTGAATATATCCTTGAAGAAAATTGAAGACATATTTTTATAATGCTGATTGGCTATCCTGTGACCATAACCTCAAGTTAGCGATGATGTAGTCAAATATTACTAGCAGAGTAGTGCTAGGAAACCGATTTTTGAATTGATGGTAGTAGCTAGCCAAGCCGGCATTCACAAAATATCCTACCACAATGCGATATGTCAGTGTTTTCAGAACGAAGGCCTTCGAACTAGCCCAATAATAGCCACCCTAACTCTCACCGAGACTGAAAATTTAATTGAAATGAATTTTGAACTGAATAAAAATATATTTTTACTATGCAGGATTTAATATTTAGTATTATGAATGAAAGGCGTAACTTCAATGAGATAATTAAATTAATTACCTGCTGTAAAACTTCAAGTAGAATTAATCAGCTCTCTTTTTATGTTATTTGATAGGCTAGGTTTTTTAGGCCCTTTTTATTTGGAAGGCAGAATGTTAGTTACCAATGTCAGCAATTATAGCTCCCAGGACTTCGGGCGAGGGAAAAGCTTCAACAAGCGTGGGGGTAAGTGCTGAAATCACAGTACCTGAGATGGATGCAGAAGTTGTGAACCTCAAAAGCCTTTGACAACCATCTCACTTGTTAAAATTGTAAATTGCTGCTTCAGGGTTTGGAAGTCTTTATTCAATATTCTGCAGTGCCCATTGTTGGCAAATCCCAGGCCTGGTTTGGTCGCTCTTATAGAATGACCTCTGTCCTACAGCGAAAGCGTTTAATAACTATAAGAGCTTTGGCCGTTTCACTGCCATCTAATGTTGTAAATACCAGCGAATTCAATAAAATATAACATAAATTTGCCTCCAGGCCCTTCAAAAGAGTTATCACAAAAGCGAAGACGGAGTAAATATGGCGACCATCGGTAGAAATGGCGAGAGATCCACTTTCTTTCGGTTACAAGTGCGTTCTGGTCTCTTGCCAAGTCTGGAAATTTTGTCAATCATCTTTACCATCCCTGCATAGAGAAAATAACACACTGGCCCACACCGCGAAGGAGAAGACTGATCTTCAGGGCTCGCTCTTTGCGTCCATCTAGAGTTTGGATGATCATGGGAACTCACAAGCAACCTAACCGCGGTATGATACTTCTATGCCCATTATATATGTAAAAAATCCACTCTTTGTAATTTAGTAAGATTATTCGCTTTGCGGCGTCAATGTCAAAACTGTTAGTATGAAATATCTATCTTCAGAGTATTTGTTGGATAAGCTATTAAATAAATTCAAATTATTTTGTACCCTCTCTTCAATTTAATAAAAGTCCATAAATAAGCTACAGATTTTACGAGCAATTTCATATATTTAAATCCCAGCTTACACCAATAATCCGACAAATATGACGACAGTAAAATTAACAAATAGATACCTCATAGAATAGATGGTCCTTAATAGTTAAGTAAATACCATAAATTACGCCCAATGGTCGGACACTGAAATTTATTACTTTTGAATTGCATTTTCTGTAATAGCTTTAGAGTTATAATGTTTTCAAATAAATATCTTGTTCTGTTTTAGTAAAAATGGGGATTATATTATTATAAAAATTAAAAGATTTATTAGTAAAATCTTTACTTAGGAAAACTAATATTCCATCTAGCCAAACTTTTTCAATATACCGTAACTTTATCATTTTATTACTGATATGCTAGCTTTTGATTCCTATCTCCCCCATGTTAAGTGATTGATTATGGTTGAAGATGTTGTTAGGGTAACCTAGAATGGCTGGCTCGCAAACTTTATTTGTGATTCAATTAAATCTTCAAATCTTTGTGATAAATAACACTATAAATAGTTCAGTATTGAACACAGAGACTCATTTATATTAACAGTTACATTATTTTAAAATATATCGTTGGGATGGGAAAAATGAAACTGTTTTTCTTTGCAGACATGGTTAAGCTTCCCGTACGTCTGCGATGCCGTGACTTGAATACGTAGAGCGAATGGGAGAGATTCAGTCACCTAAACGTGTCTACGAAGGAAAACCGGAGTATCGGAGGTTGGATGGTTGCCCAACATTGAGATGGCAGGATAGGGCCTAATAAGATCTATAGAGTGTCAGCTTGCAATGATAAAAACAGCATGCTAGATCCAGATCCATAAAGAAAGTAGCTCTGATTGGATCAAGCAGGTTTCAGCTACCGTGGGCAATAATTCTTTCACCTAAAAATATTTCGAATGATAAGTTACAATTACCATTTTAGGTTTGCTGTATGTGAAAAGGCATGTGAATAGGAAACTTGATGGTTGACATAATATATACTTTTATTTCGGCAAACTTCGTCTTGGACAATATGTCCAAATCCTCTTTATGGTCAGGATTATTTGCTCCCAAGGCACTTATGTCACATGCATATTGTAATTATAGTCACATCAAATTAAATCTAATAATATTCTGGTTGGTGAAAGCAGTACTCACATCTGGGTCTCAAATTCTGTATCCTTTGAGTACGACCCGAGGAAATGAGTTGAAATAAGAAAAAAAAAACTTTGATTTATATTTCATTCACAATTATATTCTATCAACATTTTCTACTTGATATCACGTCAGAAATACCACATAACACAGGTAAAGCTAATTACAAAGACCTTTTTTTATTTAATCACAAATTTAGTGCATAGGGGATAGATTACCAGCTCACTATTTCAGTCTGTTTTAAATCACAAACGCAATTTACAAACAGTCAATATCAAAGTTTACAATGAAGCAGGCATGAATTAAAGCTAGTTGACCTTAGAGTTAGATGTAGAAACATAACTTAGCTTCCAATAATTGTATGAAAAAAATTGATGAGTATTAGGCAAAAGAAACATTGCTTCACTTTTTAATGATACAGACGGACTTCTTGATTGATATCAGGTAGCTATAAACGTAGTAGGCTGCAAACTCACAGAAGCTGAGTTATAATTGGAAATATTTGTGATAAACTAGCCTTTACTGCCGATAATAATACATTATACACCAGGATTCGTAATGACCAACAATTGAAACCATCGATATGGTACTATTATGAGCAAAACTCATAAGTTTTTCTCTCTTCTGAAGCAGTCTTTTGAAGCAGTGATGGCTCAGTGGCATTGGCTATGGACTGCCGCGCAGCAGATCCATAGTTCAAATACCGCTGCGGGCTTGTGCTTCAGTGAGTTGAGCACATGGTGGAAGGGCATTTTGCGAATGCCCGCCTGGCTAGCGACCACCCTCAAGTAGAAAATCTGTCGCCAAGCACCTAACCGTGTGTTCCAGCAGCAGTCCTTGAGAGTCAGTGAAATTATAGGCACATGAGACTTTACAACTATGTCTCAAAGTGACGGGCGCAGTGCAATTCGTGACTTGTGAAGAAATGCATATGTTAAAGGCAGAGGTTAGTCCGCTTAACATCAAGTGGGCCTCGAGCTTGTTCCGTCCCAAAAAAATAAAAATAAAAAATCTACTATGCATGTAATTGTGGAGCATTTTTTTGGATAACTTTTTAATTCATTTCCAATGCTACAATATGTAAACCTCTACTTTGAATTTAATAAATAAAAATAGCTACACTTATGAACGAATAACTCGTTTTGCAATGCAAACAACACGATGAAGTGCAGTAATCAGGTTGAAAATCGCGCCATACCCCATGAAAGTAAAAATAAATATATTAGAGTACATAATTTACATCAGCCCAGCCAGTCTCGATGGCGAAGCGTTTAAGGTGTAGGTAAGGTAGTCTATAAAGCGCGGGTTTGAATACAGCTATAGATGGAAATTGTATGCTTTATAAATTGTTAGTGTGATATTGATTAGCAGGCGATATTGCTTTAAATAATATTTAGGAATGAACAACAAGTTATGATTAAAATTAAATTCATTAAATACAAAAAATACCTTTGACATGAAAACTCAATTCTGATACAGACAGTTCTACAACATCATACAAAAGAGTCTTTGACCCTTGTTTACGCTTTAATATCATGGAAACAGCTGATCAAATTTATAAGTACGTCTTACATGGCTAAGAGCTTTTTCACAAAGCCCGATTTTGTATATCTGATACAAACTTAAAATTGGCTCAGCTGTTTTGTAGTGATGCCATAAAATTAAAAAGAGAAGTCAAAATTATTATTTTACTTACCATGGAGAAGGTTCCAATACCTTATCTGTAAATCTACCTCAGGCTGATTGAAGTCTGAAAATCAATCCAAACGATGTAAGTTTTCAAGTCATTGCATTGTTGCATTGTCATAATTATTGAAATCTTACACTTATTATGATTGCTAACACTTTTCTTCTTGGTTGTATGAAGCGCGTTTCTTGCGGGGATGAGGTGGGGGGTGCAAAGGCGTGGTCGCTTGGCCGCTCTCCTTGACTCCAGCATCGCATGATCTCTGCTATAGTACAATTTAATGGCATTGATACTTGCTCTAGAATACAACAGTTTTGTTGCGTAAAATTCGGTAAGGGCTATATACATTTAGTTGACTGGAAACTTAGCAGCTACTTCTGCCGTTTTGGTAGTAAATAATCTTTTCAATGGTTCTTATCCAATCGATCCCACGTCCAGATATTACACATGCAAATATAATTTTAATATATAAACGGTTTTATACTATTTCTCGATGCAACGTGAATAACCAAATCTAGTTTCTATCTTCTGCATTGAAACCGGCCTCAAGTGCTTCGAAAATTACTTTTATAATAAGAAGCATTACTCTTTTTACCCTCCCATATTTGAAGGAGTTGTTCGAGTTCTTAATAATCTTAACTAAACTTCATGTTGGACATCTAGAGGTGGCAGTTACTAGTTTATATGCCCATTTAATTGTCCGGTATTGTATATAATATAGGAGCCATATGTTTAAGTAACGAGTTCAGGTAGCTATAAAATAGAAAGGACACTGAACTATTAATTTGAAAATCAAGTTCAGTATAGTACATCTACACTAATATTATAAAGAGGAAATTTGTATTTTTGTAAGTAACGAGTAAGCTAAAAAACTACTGGAACGATTTGAAAAAATCTTTCACCATTAGCTATAGAATATTTAAATTTTTTTTTAATAGTTAAATACCTGTTCAAAGACGGGGCGGGCCGCTTGTATTATATATTCGGTTTTGATAATTTTTGTAACTATTTGAATTTCGGTATGTATAATATATTAGGAAAGTTACATTATCTATTTATCTAATTATACTATTACTAGTATCGTGCCGGGCTATAATTGCACTCCCCCATATATTTCTGCGCAAGTCCAGGAGATAATGAACAATACCAGAATATGGGTAACAGCGGACAAAAATACAGGTACAGAATAACTACCACCTTACACTGTAATCCCAAGCCTGTCACGCGTGGGGGTTATGACATACCACTTATGAATAGGGTAGGCTTTCTTCAATAATGGATGTCTACCAGTTGATGCTGATATTTAACGGTGAATTAATGGTCGTTATAAATGGTGTAAAAATAATTATGATAATTTAAGGAAGTATCAAACGCGGTAAGTTGCGCTACCACAGTGGTGAATGTGGCGACCGCGCACACCCGGGTGCGGTGATAACGCGGTGCCGTTATCACTTGCCCGACCGAATAGTGTGTACATGAAAATACGGTTTCTCGCCTAGAAGGACTTTTACTTTGCTACTTTACATTAGTTATCTACTTGCTGCCAGGTTGCTATGTTACCTGCGTTCTGTCCGCATGGGATTTACTTCACGTTTTCTCGAGTCACATGCATTCTGTATTTAAGGAACCTAAGCATTTATTTACACCCTATTCTTTTTCTTATTTAAATGATTTATGTGTTAATTTAATTAATAAAATTGAGCATGTTCTGATAACCCATAAGTCAGAGCACTCGGCGCTTCAGAGGACACGGGATCGATCCGCAATCGGGACAAGAATTTTGTTCTCAAACAAATTGTTATTATAAAATGACCTTTTTAGGTCACGCTCATTCTCCTAAAGCTAAAGTCAAATGGATAAATTCTAAACCTAAAATTAAAGAGTTACATATTCACAAAATGTTGTGCTCATAAAATTTTGTAAGTGTGATTTTTGCTAGGCTTACAATCATATTTAAAATAAAGGTAGGGACATCATTAAGAGAGTTAAGTGTTTATAAAGGATCTTCTTTTTTTTCATGCACACACTATTCGGTCGGGTAAGATGATATTCAGTAGGGCGGTTGATAGTTGCACCGTTTTTTATGCTATAGTTTATAACAATCTCGGAGGGTAAAATGTGATTTTTATTTATAAAAATTACTAACCTAAGCCCGTTAAATAACTGTTTTGGCTTCAAAATTATAGTAGATTTAGCAAAAGTATGCCATATTTCTCCCTGACGAGACGTGACGAACCTGCACAAACAACACCAGCATCGATTGAGAAAATTTTTATTTTTGAATTGTCTTTGCAGTCGTAAACTTATCTGGATTTTAGCACCAACGGAAAAAGAACTTTGCATTTTAATTTAATTTCAGCTAATTTGCAAAACTACGACCATTCCTTTTGATTGTGTATAGGTTGGTTCTACATGACAGGAATTTAAATTAGAAAATTCTTGTGAGCATTCTTGCGCAATTACTTTAACTTTCCAAGACGTTCCATCAACTGTGTTAATTTATTTCAGTGTTCGTAATAAATGCACTTAACTTCTTTTCATTTCTGTCTCGGAGCAATTACTGCATCGACAGACGGAGGACCTTTTAGGGCAATCGTATAAAAGGTAATTTTGTACTTTGCCTGGAAGACGGCAAATTGCTACCTGTGGGGTAGTACGAGGCGAGGTGCTTGCAATACCTACGCTTCATGTCCTATAACCCCCCACCCCCTTTCAATATATTTATCAAGGTTAAACTCCTTCATCCGGATATCAATAACAAGTATCGCTTTAATAGCATTAAACGCTTATCAGCTGAGTAATGATTGTTCAAACGCTTGACATGCGACGAAGGACACTAAGAATTATTAGATATTGAAACAATTATTATGACAGACAAGGCCGAAAATAAACCTGTTTGATTCAGATTCTAGAGTTTTATTAGTTAGCTGTAACTATGTATGAGAGAAACGATATTTCAAGTATGGGGATTTAATTTATAACTTTTTGTTAGTATTATTATTTGGTACCCAATCCGTTTCATTAAGACGCTGTCAAATGGTGAAGTTTCGTCACTATCGGACTACGAAGGAGTGAAAGACAGGAAGCGATGGTGAAATCGCGATTAGTTTAGTTAAAATCCGAAAGAAAGCTTAATTACACAAAACTGGTAACTTAATACGAAAATACAACTTTTTGATAAGATTTTGCTATTTTATTATTACATTTTCATACACATTCATATGTACATAAGTAATTAAGTTAAGATATTTATGTTACAATCGTTATTTAGAGTCAACTATGCAATTTTATTTTAATCTATCGAAAAGTTTTTAAGGAAACGTGTTTCGGAATTTTCTTCGCTTTAGATAAGTGATCAAAATTAACATAATATTTTTTTTACTGTTCCAAACTAAATACATCTTGCTAAAAATCTGTTCAAGCAAAGCTACTTAGCACTTGTCATCCTTTTAAAACATATTCTGTGAAAATTTCAACCAACTACATATTTCCGTTCCAAAGAAACATCCTTTTAAAGGTTGGACGTAAGAACGGACACCCGAGTCCTGGTAAAAAGTAAAACAGTCCCATTATCTTTTACGAAACCCTTAAAAGAGTGCTTTCTGGCGACATACATATGATTAGAAAAAGCTTAAGAAGGTATGAAAAATCTCTACGAGGAGGTTAGGTGTGAACCCTGCAATGACAAGTAACAATTGAACAGAGTAAATGAATTTTAATAACCTCAAAGCAGCGTTGCGATAACGATTCTTGTTTTTGATATCCCGATGAAGGAATTTAACCTTCATAAATACAATAAAGGGGGTAGCTAACGAATATGAAAATGAACCACCCATGGTGGAATGCCGGGTCAGAACGTCACATTTCTCCCTTGGGTGTCTTAAGAGGCTAAGAGAATAATACTAGAAAGGGAGACGCAGCGTCTTCTGCAGGACTGACTACATCTACTGCGATCCCCAAGCTGCTCCTTTCAAGCGTGGGAAGTGTGGCACATTTCCCCCATTGAGGGAGTGTGCCACACTTATTATTCAACGTTGGACATTCCGGTCGATATAAGACCAGAAGATTTCAAAAGACCCTCGGAAGACATCATTTACCGTGAGATAAGGAAACTAGAAGAAAAGGAATTTCTAAGCCTTTTCCTTTTCAAAATACAATGAGTATAGACAGTTTAGTATAATTATAAATCAATAAGTCATAGATACTTACAAATATCCGTAATCGCTTCGCCGTAGGTTACACATTAATTATGAAATCAGAACAATTCCTGAACATAACGGATCTGTTATGTTTAGGTATATTCCGACAAAACAAGGCGGACACAATAATATTAATTAATGATATCACTGCATCGCGATCAGGAGTTACCCTGGTAGTTATGTAGGAAGCTGTGACTATGTAAATAAGTTATAATACTGCGTGGTCAAAATGTGTAGGCGGTTATCTTGAACGATCGACTGAATGAAGTTTAGGTTGAGAATGATATCTCAATATTTGAGAAATTGAGAAATGGATGCATATTGATGTGTAGTTTGTTTATGTCATGCACTCTTGGTAAAACAAAATAACAAAAAAAAACGGCCAAATGCGAGTGGGAGTCGCACGCGAAGGGTTCCGTACCATTATCTGTAACATAATCTTGCAAGTTACAGACACTTTTTATTGCATGGGAGCCCCCTTATTTATTTATTTTATTTTAAGTAATTATATTTGAAGAGAAAATAAAAATAAATATTCAGTAGTTAAAGCGTCTATCTGTCACCGTTTTTAGTATCGAGCAAGAAACGGTAAAAAAATCATATTTGTTGTATGGGAGCCCCCTTTAAATATTTATTTTATTTTATTTTTAGTATTTATTGCTATAGCGGCAATAGAAATACATCATCTGTGAAAATTTTAACTGTCTAGCTGTCACCGTTCTTGAGATACAGCCTGGTGAAAGACGGACGGACGGACAGCGAAGTCTCAGTAATAGGGTCCCGTTTTTACCCTTTGGGTACGGGACCCTAAAAAGAACTCTTTTTAGTGTTAAATACTTCTACAAGAACATTCACTCGTTTAAATAGTGTTTATCGTCGACAACAGCAAATATGTACCTATAAATCATCCAGGTAAGCGAATAAATTTTTCAGTTAATTGACTTATAAAAACTACTCAACCAATTTTGATGAAATTACTATGGGACCACCTTGAAAGTATATTCTTGCCAATATTTTTTTTATCTTTCATTTAATTGTTTGGTAAACTCTGCATATAACACATATGCAATTCGTCACATATGACGAACTGCTCTATGCCCTTCACCTTGAGACACAAAGTTGTTAAGCCTCACATGCATGTAATTTTACCGGCTCCTATACTGTTTGAAATACCTATTACAGTCAATGTATAGAATATCTACATACGGCGGTCCTGGTTGTTGTCTTAGTATAGCAGTCGTTACGGTGTTTTCCGGCAGCTCTCCATGAGAGCCAGTAATTCTAGGTTAGCCTGAACAACATCTTCGGCCACATCATCACTTACCATCAGGTGAGATAGTGACCTATCAAGCATAAAAAAAAATAAGAATATAGAATTATGGGACAATGCTGCCAGCATGCTGGGCACGCTGCCGACTGGTAGTGGGCTGGAACATTGGGACTGCCTGTGAGTCTGAAATGACTTATACTGTATCAGCCGGATCGTCCACTGCTGAACACAGCCTCCCTATGTAGGAGGTATTTGGCATAATCCCACGCTTGGCAGACGGCTTGGGGATCGCAGTGCAAGATGGCATAGTTCTTAAGAAGGCGCTACTGCCCACCTTCTAGTATTTTCCCTTAGTCGACTTTTACGACACCCACACGGGAAGAAATGGGGAGGTGCAATTCTAACCCGGCACAACACGGGGGTGCCGTAAATGACTTATAGGTTGTTTAAATGCTTTCATTGTAGTAGCTCTAGAGCTGTATATAGTTCATACTATTTTGGTAATAAAGGCATACCACCGATAAAAAAAAAACAGAATATAGAATTGTATACTGATGGGTTCGGCTAAGTATAAGCTATACATTTTTTTCTGTACCTTTAAGTTTTTAGTTTATTATATACTTACGTAATGTATATTTTACCTGGAATTCAAAAGTTAAGTAAATACTCTAAAAAACCTATTAATAAAAAAATCTGGTATGGTATAAAATTATAAAAACATGACACTATTTGCTTTTAAACTCTGCTACCTAAAAATATATATAATAACGCATGCTCTGCGGAATACTTTATTAATGAAATTTATAATTTTATAATAGGCCCTGTATTGTCAATATAGATGGTACACGTCGAAGCTTCATTCAATTATACCATCAGAGAGTAAAAGAATAAGACATATTTAACATAATAACAATGTCATGAGTTTTATATAAAAAAAAATATCATCATGAGCGATGTTGATTGATAACGGAGGGTAAACACCAAACACTTAACGGTGTTTTCCAGAAGCAGTCTTTTGAGCCAGTAAAATACATTAAGAGCTGTATAGTTAAGCCTTAGGGTGACGGGCACAGTGCAATTCGTAAATTGTGGCGAATTGCATCTTTTATAGGCAGAGGTTATCGCTTAACGTCAGGTGGGCCTCACGCTTGTAACGATACAATCACATATGGCTCAGCCAGTTCAACCTAAAAGTTTATATAATTCTTTTGTGTGAATAATGCAATAGACCTACCTACCTATTTAATTATAATAGCCTAAGCTTTTGATATACCTTTTATTACTTTTTATGGTTTTAAAAATGTTGTTAAAATTGTTTTTAATCCGAGACTGCTTGTACATTAATCCATTCGCATCCGTAGATAATGAGAACTATAGAATTCAATTCATAAAATGGACGATATCGTCCACGCGGATGCTCGTATTTTATAGCTCACTTTGAAGTTCTGAAAATACTTATCTCTTTAGAGACTACGACGAATAGTTTGAAATATCAATTTACAGGAAGAAACAAAGTATTCGCTTAAATTTATTGAATTAAAAAAAATGCTGATGATATTTTTTTAATGTCAGAATCTTGTTTAAGTTAATAAAATGAATGATCTCAAGCATTTAATATTTCATTCAAAATGTCACCATCCAGTGAAAAGTAGGTACTTAAATTAAATGGAGAGCAAAAAAATGTTATCATGTTGTAAAACAATTAGGATAGTTGGTCCAGAACTCAAACACACGTGGTGTCAATTGGTATATCAAAATTCATTTGCAAAGATAGTGTGATATGCGAACAGCGTCCGACGGCACGACGATTGACTTTGCGAACGATATCAGGTTCCTGCAGCAAAGAGGACAAGAGTCCCGCGGCATCATTTCGTCGAACAAAATTAAGCTATAAAACTTAACGAGGCTATCACTGAACCTTCCCGCAGCACATAAATTATCATAATATTCGGAAGGGAACCCATCGAGAGAGACCCGAGATTCGACATTCGTGCTGTCAAAATACCAAACCTGTTGCACTCCTTATAATGATTATTATTTTGGACTTTAATTTCGACGCAGCGGTAGTATGACCTTTTCACTCAAAGGCTTTTTTCTTATTTCAGATGCGGTTATCATCAAACGTCGATCTGGATCGGTGGCGAGCGAGGCTGCTACATCCGTTTTGTAAGGTCTCTCGACCACGCCTAGCTCAAATGGCCGACGATGCTTGCTATTGCCTAGTTGACTATTACGCACTAGTCTGGCTTTGAGTGCTCATAATAATTAGTTGCTCGGACTACATATTAAACGACGTGCGTAGGTTACATTACAAGTTGTGCAATGATAATTTAAGCTTTTTATTTGCTTTGAGAGGCGATTAAGCATTCTTCCTATATTGTCTGTTGAAATTACAGATATATTTGGACAAAATTTGGTGTCACGAGTCATGATTATTTTGGTACAAAGCCATAATAAGCAAACAAATTTAGAACATGAACCATCTGAACAGCAATGCATTGATTGTGCCAAGTTTGTGCTGTACAAGTTTTTGTTCTTAAATTTTATACATGCAACAACAATATCTTGTGTACTCTATGATAGAATATCTCTATAGATTAAGTTTGCCATCTGATTAAAAGAGACGGTGATATCTATCTAGACGTTTTATTCTCAACGATAATCTTACCATCGAGTTATAATACATAGCGTAAGTTCTAGCTTTATTTATTTATAATTGTTAAATTATAGGGTAAATTTTTTTTTCAAATAAATTGTCTGTTACAATTCAGAGCTGTCTTTTCGTTTTCTAAGACACCGTTGCTGTTTCAAATGTATATTTGTTACTAACAAATTCTTTCTAGTGCCAATTCTTCTGAGATGGCATCGGCAGACGAGCTATATAATAAGTATCTATACTAATGATTATGGATGTACTATTAAAATGATTCTCTAAAAACAAAACGTAAAAAAACTACCGGCTTGGTGTCCGGTATTAACTACTGGTTAAATTTTTGTTTGCGCAATCGATAACTGAGGTGGTATGACTTAAGAATTGAATTGGTTTTCTCTTTTGGAAGGCCGTTCGAGAATGATTTGTTACAGTTTAAATGAAATGATACTTAGTTATTCCATTATAATTTTGGTTTAATTGCTTGTAAACTTACCTTTGACCACAAGTAGATGTTCGCCGAGGATGGTTAAGAAGCTGAATCAGAAGTGGTTCTCAAGGACAGCTGCCGCAACACACCATTAAGTGCTTGGTAACATACTTTTTTTTTTTTGCTTACAGGTAAGCCTACATACAACCCACAATCTCATCTGATGGTAAATGATAATGTGGCCGAAGGTGTTAACAGACTTAACCTAGAATTACTGACTCTCAAGTACAACTGCCGGAACACCGTTAGGTGCTTGGCGACAGATTTTCTACTTGAGTGTGGTCGCTAGCCAGGCGGACATAAATGCCCTTCTACCATGCGGTGAAGCTCAAGCCCGCGGCGTGATTCAAACCTTGAAGGTAGGCGAGTATTTGCAAAACTGCCATACGGTGAAGTAGTCGAATTTTGGTCATATGTATGATTTATTACTGATAGGCTACTGAACACTATCTCACTTGAGGGTAAGCGCCGAGGCGTCGAAGATGATGTTACGACGCTTTAATTATTCTAAATAGGTACAGAATTCAAAGCTTGTACAGTCGCGTGCAATAACAAGTAATACATATGGCCTAATAACAAGTATGCATATAATAGAATTTAATGGCCATTAAAATATTTAATAAATTACCAGTAGGATTAAAAGGAGAAGAAAATGATATATCGTTTGAAAAAAAATTAAAAAACCTATTAATAGAAAAATCTTATTATTCTCTTGACGAATCCCTTCAACAATAATGTAGTACGAGTATATTAATTATTATAAATAGACCGGCCCACTTCTTCCCAACATTGCTACACCCAAATAGGGTAATTATGTGATACCTCTAAGTTGTGTTTATTTAAGACCTGCATGTAAAACCACGTAATTTTGCAACACACACAATGCACAGGCAGTCCAAATGCTCCAGCTTACAGGTTGGCAGCGTGCCCAGCAAAATAAACAGAACCTATATTCACCTTATTACGTTATTCAATACATTACATATCATTCTTAAATGACTTTTGGTCATAAGTTGCAAAACTCATCAATACGTATAAACCAGATCTTGATCAAACTTACGTAAAACATCAAGATAAAAATCCAATTTAATTGAAACTGAAAGTAAATGCACCAATATCGAGCAACTAACTGCAACATGATTTATTGTGTCAACACACAGAGTTGCCAGTCTCATACTGCCATAATTTTCATACAATTTCTTCAATTATATTTGACATTTCACTTTTGATCTGACTTCTTTAATTAGCCGAAGAATTGCGTCTTTAATCAATGATAATGAATATCGTTTTATGAATGTGTTATTTGATGAATCATTTGCGTAAGAGATATGTTTAATTTTTATGTGATAATTGACAGATGTAATGAGATTTTCTTCATAATGTGTTAAAAATTTCCGGAGTCGTCGTTCATTTTGGGTATAATTCTAGAACATCATTATTGGTGCCTTTGAAGTAAAAATAAAATAAGTCTTAATCAAACGAGCATTTGGCTTGGGTTTCCCAATATGTATCGGCAATGCTTGTATTTTGCTAAATTTAAAAATAAAATCACAACTTTGCCTATATTTATATATACATACATATTTTGGATAGTTAGATAGATACGTATTTAATACTTTTTAAAGTGTTTTATTTAAATATTATTTAATGTTTTCGTAAGATACTTTTAAAAATATTTATTATTATTATATAAACTTTTCTTTATGCCTGATAGGTTAGTTTTTGACCACTATCTCACCTGATGGTAAGTCATGATGTGGTCGAGGATTTTGTTCAGGCTAACCTAGAATTACTGGCTCTCAAGGACAGCTGCCGGAATACACCGTTAAGTGCTTGGCGACAGATTTTCAACTTGAGGGTGTTAGCTAGCCAGGCGGGCATTCGCAAAATGCCCTACCACCATGCTATAACCACTGCCATCCTAAGACAACAACCGGGACTGATGGCTTAACGTGCCCTCCGAAGCACGGAAGCGCTCAGTAGTAATGTCACCTGCGGTCACCCATCCAAGTCATGACCGAGGTGGACGTTGCTTAACTTTGCTGATCGGTTAAGAACAGCTAAGCAAACTTTGCTACGAGCGCTTCAAAACAACATAGTAATTCAAAACATATTTGTAGGCAAAACAATTTGCTACAAATTATGGCCTCACAAATTTTTTGCACAACGCGTTTCCGAGATATCGCGAAATAAGAGTTTTCACCCCTTTTTCCAAGATGGTGGCCGAGGGACAAGGGTGGTGACCCCACAAACTTGAGGTTAAGCTTCTATTGAACCCCCACATATGTTCCAAAAATAAATCTGCATCCTCTAAAAAATACAATATTCGGCCCTTAAATTGTAACATTTCGCTGGACTACCTTCAGCCTATCAGAGCAGTTTTTTAAAATCAGTTTTGTTATATAATTTGCAATGTAACCATTTGCAAATCAAAAACTGAATTAATACAGTTTTTGATTTGCAAATGGTTACATTGCAGTTTATCATTAATTATTTTCTAAAGTACAACTTGGGCTACACGAATAAGAGATTCGTCATAGTTTATATTATTATCAAGTAGTAAAAGTACATACGAAGAAAAAAAACATACCTCCTTTTAAGAAATTGACATTTTCGTCTTCACAATAAAAGTATCTTCAAGTGACTTTTATGTCACACTACAAATTAAAGTCCCAATTACGGTGCAATGCAAAACGTCTCAGTGTTGACATATTGTCTTTATTTAATTACCTTAATTGAGGTCTCCAGGCTCGTAATACGCATGAAGAATAAATATCGCTTACAGAAACAATACCGTGAATCTTCTGCGGCCTTGAGTTCATCCACATTGATGCAAATTCACACGATGCGTCGAGGTAAGAATACGATATAATACGTAACTTAACTCTATAAATAAAAAGCGTAGTAAGATAGTAATAAAACCTTTATTGTTGCCAGAAACAAAAAAAAAAGAGTGTGACCACTTGGGGTAATTTACAGTATGAATCATGGCAATAATGAGGTACTTTTTCCGGCGTTTACAGATCTGCAGAGAAACGAACGTCACAGCCACTTGCAGCTCATATAATTCTAGGAAATTATAAAACCATTTCGTCTCATTATGAAAAATACCGAAGATTGCACTTATCGGTAAAAGATCGAGCAAACTGGAACAATACGAGTACAGTACTTACTACAATTACAGTTTCCCAGAAAATCGCTCAAAGTGCATGATGAAATTCGCACCTTGCCATATTCGTATGAATCCCTGTTACCACGGTTTCTCGAATCTGGCTAATAAGCGGTTGCTAGTCGATCCGAACTCGAAAGATTAAAACGATATAAATTGTCGCGGAGAATGTTTTCGGCAATTTATCCCGAGGCCGCGCCTGTAATGAAGAGTTACTGCAGTGTTGATTTTAACATAATGAGCTGAGTAATTTCTGAAGTGTTTTTTAAAGTGGTAATACACACGGGTTCTGAAAACTACAAGCAATGAAACAGAAGACGACGATGTATCTATTGAAAGATGTTTTATACTAGATCATTATCATCATTCATCACTTCGTAATAAGATACTGGTGTAAATCTATCTGATAAGAGAAACCGTGTACGTTCATTTATTCTTATAAAATTGTAGCGGTTAATATATATATATTTTTAGATATAGTGTAGCAAAACACATTTAACAATTACAGTACTGATCTTAACAGATTCACTAAATACAAGTGCCGTGTGTAACGAGTGATAGGACCTCTCAGATTTTTCACCAGATTCTGGCGAAAAACGATTATATGTCATGACTTTTATTGCATTTTAATAAGGTACAGCTCCGATACAGTACGGAGGCCCTAAGGCGACTTTGGACTGTTTGCTCTTAGCATTTTCAATACTAAAATATGTTATTTATTATTTGTGAGATAAGCTTATCTTCAGAAATAATGGTTATGGTAAGGATAACTAATGTGAAAATAATAAAATTAATTTTGATGTTAAAAATTGAAAAAGTAGTGTCTTAAGCATTCAAACGATAAAAAAATAAGGATGTGTTTCGATAAAAAAAAAACTATTTATAGATAACCACGCAAAACAGTAAACGATAACTAATATCTTATTAGAACAAAAGACATCAACGCGTTGCTAGCAACAATATTTTTGAACCAAAGTAATGTTAAATCAAACTAAACCTTATGAAATCATAGCTGCTATCATTTTAATATTTCAATGCCATACATCTACAATACCAAAACATTTAAACAGTATTAATATTGAAAATATTTTTTCATGAATTCGTTCCCATCCAAATTTTGTATATTGGACATCTAATCGAAAACTATGCAGCATATTCTTAATGACACTCATTTTGAAAAGCTACGAAATAAACGCTCTTATGCCTCATACCACTCACATAATAGAAAAGGCGGGAAAGAGCCCTACGCAGTTCGCAAACTCGAAGGCTTTGCGAGCACGTAGGGCGGTGTCGCGAACGCGACTGCAGTTATCATTGCGGGTCCCGTTAGACAAAGAGAGCGTGTGTGCGAGCAGTACAGCCAATGCGCTCGCGACCCATCCGGAAGCCTCACTGAAACTGGACCGTTTTCTTTTCTTGTTATTATTGAGATCGACTCTCAAGTTCTGTTGTTGTCGCGCGGCGCGCCGCTCGCGCTGATAACGCGATGCCACGGAGAACTGCGCACGCGCACAACACGACGCTCCGCAGCTTAAAGCTCGCGCGGACTCTGTAAAAAAATAACATCAATTCAACCCCCACAAGTGATGGAATGGATATTTTTCTAAGTGCTCAGTGAAAATAACTGAACGCAGTTAACTTTTATTAGTGATACATATTTTTAATGGACGTAGTAAGTGTGTTGAAAGTGAAACCGATTCTGTGTCGTAGTTGTAATAGCTGGATTATTTTTAATTAAACTTTATTTTGTGTTTTGTTTTGGAACTGAAAGCTGATTTATTAAAAGGGAGAAGAAGATAATTTCAACGTCGTTTTTTAAATCAGGTATGTTTTTCACTACCTTTTTATAACTGTGTATTATTATGCTGACGGATTTTATAAATTTTTCAATTGTTAGATTGTTGATATATAAAGATTTGATGATGTTAAATCATAGTACGAGTTATTTCCTACTAAGCCTCACTAAATCAATGTACCTCATTAATTAAATAATACATGCAATTCATATCTCGTTAAAATACGGTAATCTGTGATAAGGTTATAATAATAGAAACACAACAAAAAAAAACTCATCACGTCTTTGCAAGCCCCGTCACATACCTAACAAAATAAATAACCCCAAAAATCAACAAATAAGACATCTTTATTATAAAACGAAATTAAAATCAAACTATAAAACCGAAAATTAACGTGTTCTTATCAGAATAAGTAAAACAGCTGTTCTCCGAATTTAGTACCGTATATTTATTTAAACAAAAAAATATAATACAAATCAAAAACTATAATCCCTGTTAACAATTCAATCAGAAAAGTATTTTTTATGATTCTTGCGATATTAATCCTAATTTATTGAACACGTTTACACGTGATTATCAGTTTTTAAACAGTTGTTTAACATAAATTTGAATACATTTGAGTTTTCTTTCGCGTTTCAATTTAAAATTTATCTTATGGTAGTGAGCTTGTGATTTATGATATTTTAATAAAATAGCTAATCATGATATTTTTAAACTAATTTACACTAAGCTGTATTATTCAAAATACCATATCAATTAAGTACAAGTTATGATATATTTAATTTAGAAAAGAAAGTGAAAAATGCATACGTAAAATTATATTGACTATAAAACAGAGATTCGGAATATTTCCCTTGGGCTGACGATGGTAGTGGATTTTGAACTCTAGAAAAAAAAACATATATACTTCTATTGTCAGTGATAAGTTTCCTTGGCTTTTTGTGACTAAAATCAAAATAAGATGAAAAAATAAACAATAAAACTTAGACAACAACCTTTTTCCGGACCTAACCCTACAAAAGTGAAGGTACGTTTTCACTGGCATTTTCTCTCATTGTTACGATAAAATAAATAAAAAAATAAACAAGATTATTCGACCCAGTAAACCAGAAAGTAAGGCGGTGCGAATCCGCCCGCCGCCGCTGCCTCTGCCGCCCGCCGTCGGCAATGTTTTTTTGTTTGCGTATAGCTATTGTTATTTGTGCTTGAATAGCCAGAAGTATATCTACCTATTACATATTAAATTATTTTCCGTGCTGCGTTTTAATTTTATAAAATATATCAATATAGAAGTTGTAGTTGAAAATATATTTATATTTGACTCAACGAGAGAAATAATTTATATACGACTATATACGTTTTTTTGGAGATTTATACAAGGACGTGACGGATTCTATATTATGATAATTTATCAAATAGTTTATATATTCAATAGCATATTTTATTAATTAATATTACATGATTAGAAAAATTAATCAATACTTTTTTATAATAAGTTAAAATTTGACTACTTTATCTGTTTAATATAATACGAGTATATGTAACATGTTACATATGTTCTATATATAATCTGCTATATGTTTTCCCAAGTTTGCTTTATTTTAGACAATGGTGTCAACAGGTATTATATTGGAAATGAATTAGAAAAATATAATATAAAAACTAGATAGTCAGTGTAATTGCAGGGTGTATTAAAAGTTATAATTTTCTATACTTGAGGAACAACAATATCGTTTAGTTTTCGTTTCAACAAATTTAAATAAAAATATTTAATAGCGAAATTGTTTTCTTATTTTCTGTTCATTTGATTGTTGTCTGTTTCGGATTTTTCCCGTGGCTTTATCCACGATAGTTATTTAGTCATAACGCGATTTCTCGGAAAGTAATTAGCGAATTGGAGTGAATTCCTGATTATGAAATAATACAGAATGAAATTAATCTATAAACTTAGTTTTACACAAACCATTCGCCATTTTGGGGGAGAGAGATAACAGACTATGACTAACACACAGAAGGATTACTTTAATCAAATATAATTGTTATTAAATGAATTCAATTATTGACTATGAAGTTTTTCTAAAGTCAGTAAGTATTACTCAGACTAACAAAATCTGTAAGACATAACAAGGTTAAAAACAATTAGATAAACTTTAAACCAACTACAATTTTACAAATAAGCCATAAATGTCTTCATAAGTCCTTAAAAACTTACATTATAAGTTCATAACTATTAATACACCACCTTAAATGGCTAAGCATTTACTGCTTTACTAATACTACGAGTGCTTACCACGGTAAAAAAAGAACTCGACAATATTGCTCGAGTTTCAAATACTGGTCGAAAAGTAGATCTGCAGTGATTCTTAAGCGTGTAACAAATCGTAAAATACGTTTCTCACATTATCAGGTCCTTAAAAGACATTCCCCATCGAGCTACTGCAAAAAATAAATGAAATCTTTGCAACCGAATTCTCCAAATTGCACTAATCTTGCCTTACATCAGAGACGAGAGGTATATAAAAATGGCTGTTTATAATCGGAGAATAATTTGATTATCATTTAAAATTCAAACTCGGTTCTTTTTATGCTCTAATTGAATAAAGAGTTTTATTTTTCTTCAATACTTTTCTGATATGGATGGTTAGGCTAACATAGAAAGTTAAGATCTAATAAATAGTTTATAATTTTAATAATAAAGAGAACTAATCTTATTATAACTTTCATATATAATCATATTATAAAAATAAGTAAGAAAATTAGTTGATAAAAATATCCAAGGAATAGAATAAAAGTCTATATTATATACTGAATGGTATATAAGAAATACAATACTATATCAATAATTTCTTTCTAATTCAAATGTAATAGAAATAAGTTGAAAGTATTACATTTCTAAACATAATATATAAATAAAATTTTTAAACTTATATGCTTTAAATTTCAACAAAAAGTTTTGCTATACTCCTTAACTGGAAATCCATGTAACTGAGCTGTATTATTCAGGACATCATTTCTTCTGTATGTTTATTTGTGACACTTATATAATACAAATTTTGCTAGAACAATTATTATCTGTTAATTTGATATCTATTAGTCTAAAAATACTCTATATACTAAAATCTATGTATTAATAAATTGTTAAGCTTTACTCGAATTTTTTGTTGCAAATGAAATATGCTAAATCATTTCCTCAAGTACCTAGTACGCAAACAATTCGTTGATTACTTTCATGTTCGTCGTCTAAAGTTTTGAACAGTTGACATTTGAAACTAGATAATATAAACGTACAATTATTATGAGATATAAGATTGATTCACGCAGCTAAAAACTCTGTATTCATGATGCAGGAATAAAGAAGGTACAATAATTGTATAAAAAATGTCCTTTGTGCCTTCCTCCAATAATCCTACATATACATGAAAGTTCAAGTTTACATGCTGCTTTTGTATCCTCTGACTCCGATAAAGTCTGAAAGATTTTTAATAAACACATGATGCTTCTATGAGTATTGAAATACGTATAATTTTATAGATGGATATGAGACAACATTTAAGTTATTTTCTATCAATCAAATACATGATATATCGTGAAAGCCAATACAGATAAAAAATACGCCTAGAAGGCAGTATACTAATAAAAATTATAGCAATAATACGCTCACATAAAAGGTGAATCAAACCTTTATTAATGCGAAAGGCAATCATTCGCATTCGCCGTAGTTATTATTCAACTTTTATCATTGCAGATTGCATTTAAAACTGAAGCGCTGTGTCATCTCCGTTATAAAAAAAGTAATTAAAAGTTTCGCTTTCACTGATACAGAATAGGTAGGCTGTAGGCAGTATTCGGTAACAGGTAACAGTAAGACCTGTCCGATTTAATATCGATCAGCGTCGAGCGACAAGTATCCGGTTTTAATCTACATCTACACTACACGTTTTAATTTCTACGTAGGCAGTTTCCACATAACATTCTTTGAAAATAATTCTTGCACCGCTAAACGCGACGTTCTTCGAGGAACTTCTTTTTTTGTTCGTTCATGGTTTTGCGCTATTTATTTTTTATATGCATGATTGTAAGCTGGTTTGTTTCTCTAGGTCAGTAAGTTAAAAAGTAAACTTATGTATTCTTAAAACTTGTTCCAATCTGGATACTTTGTAACATGACTTTAAGAAAGAAAGACTTTTTATATCGTTATTTTTCAAAGGCTATGTATAAGAAATTTTATACTATTACAGCTAAAGTCTAATTTTATTATAGCTAAAGTCCAAAACCGTTTAATGATATGGCTATCAAAAAGAAATAGTTTAAAATTACCACAATAATAAATAAAATGCGAAATTTTATGTGCCCTGTTATTAACCTCTATTAAAAGTAAAAGCAGTCCTTTAAAACAACCATTTCGCTACGCACACAATAGAAAATCGCCGAATGTGATAATAAAATTCATAGAAAGCTTATGTATCTGAAAAAATATAATCATAATCATTCCTGCCAGAAGCGTCAATACACCCTCAATTTCAATGGATGTTTGTAGTTCAACGTATTAATGGTAGGTGAGACTATTGTCATTTAGGTACAGGGCACAGCTTCAACTCCACATTTAGAAATAAGAATTAGTTTTCTGAATATCAAGACGCCTTATAAGCGGCAGTGGGCTGGTAAGCGTGATATTAAAATACAGGTTAAAGACCAATAACTAACTAAGTGTAAAACATATATTCAACTAGCACTACATTATACGAGTCAGTTTGTCGCGTGCCATTTCAACATGCCCTATCTTTCATGAGTGGGATCAGTCTTGTTCGCAAGCGGCGCGACTGGCGGGTAGGTGTGACATCAAAATGCGAGGTTTCAAAACGAGCTGAGGCTGTCGCCAACATTTGCATATAATTGCAAGCTAGTTTCTAATTATTGGCATTGTGTTCCAGTAACGTTAAGGATGGTAGGAAACAATTCTGAACATTTTACATTC
The DNA here is from genome assembly GCA_963854805.1 of Plagodis dolabraria. Classification (NCBI taxonomy): domain Eukaryota; kingdom Metazoa; phylum Arthropoda; class Insecta; order Lepidoptera; family Geometridae; genus Plagodis; species Plagodis dolabraria. The sequence continues at coordinate 12,552,803 of OY978457.1, forward strand.
AGTTTTGACTATTCGAATTAGGTTTTACGTTAAATGATTTTTCACAAACCATGAAGTATTTTTTGCCGCTGAATAGATAATATATTACAGTTTTTAATCATCAAGTTTCAAATCTATTACCCTTTTTCAGTTTATGTAACACAAACTGCTTATATTGATTGAGACATATAAACTTACAGCTACGAGTATGATACGGAATATATACTATGTCTATCAGAGCCGGAAAGACGGCAGCGTAATTTTTTAGAATTATAGTCTGGCTCTTGGTGTATGTTTGATGTATTAAAATCAAATCGACTAAATTGACTTAACATGTATATTTACGCTGAAAGAGATTCACAGATCTATGACGATAGCAACATTCGTAAAATAAAGAATTACAACACAAACGTTTTTTGCGCATGCTTAGAATTTGTTTTGCTATTTCGCTTTTACACGACTATATGTCTTTGAAATAACTTAATTCCTGCTCATAAAGTAAATAACTTAGACATATGCAATATACCATATATTAATAACCTTTAGCAAATATTAAGATTATCATCTGATAAACGAATATTGTAAGTGACGCAAAATTACAAACAATTATTTGTTACTATTTTTTTCATTGAATAACGTTAAATTTGACAATGAATGTTTACTTGGTTGATATTCGTAATATTTCTCCCTTGCTGCTAACCTTTTGAAGTACCTAACAAATATTTAAACCCATTATTAGTAAGTAGATGACTACAAAAACGTCTATCATGCAATGTCGTAATATTTAAAAATGCTTGATTTTTAACTGTTGGTATCAACTGCATATACATAAAGGACATTGTAGCAATAAACACTTATCATTATATCTCGTAACATAACACGCTTGATATTTACAGGTTTTATCCACATTAAATTAAAACAGACAAGTTTGCAGTATAGTTGCAGTTTTAACATGAAAAATGAGCGTACTACCTCAAAAAAACATTGGTCACTTCTAAAGTACAATTTGTATTCGTCTACTGCAGCAGACACATGAATCACTTGCATGCAGACAGTAAATGTATTCTCTTTTGGGGGTGACAATTTATCTATATATGATTTTGAACCTTATCGATTACGACTATAAAATAAGATTGAAAAGAATCGAATGCACAGCCATATCCTTTTTCCGGACATAGATACAGAACCCTGATCTAAATTCAAGGAAATTCGATACATTCTGCATTCAAGTACATCGTTCCAGATAAAATTCAGCTTGTAAAAAATGCATAGACGGCGGTGTAGACGAATAATTTTTAGATTCATTTTCATAATGTGCAGTCGAATGGGTGAGGTCATTCTCGCGGAATCGTTCATGATACGTTAAAATGCGGACATCGCACTAGGTACTTCTTTATTTTAAGACGTTATCTTCTTTGCGGTAAATCATGTCACCTATAAGCCTGTTTCTTAAGTACAGTTGAAACAATTAATCTCGGCCTACCTCAAATTTTTCTTCCGTACCGAGCGCATAAATTAACAACAAAAACAAACTACTAGTAAATAATGAACAAGGATGTTTCTCTGTGGCTATTATTTTTTCATAAGACACTGATGTACTTTACAAGAAAAATCTTAACACCTCACAAAATATTTTTTTTTATAGCTGATAGTCTAGCCTTTGACCAATATCTCACCTGATGGTAAGTGATGATGTGGTCGAAGATGTTGTTCAGGCTAGCCTAGAATTACTGGCTCTCAAGGACAGCTGCCGGAACACACCGTTAGGTGCTTGTCGACAGATTCTCTACTTGAGGGTGGTAGCTAGCCAGGCGGGCATTCGAAAAATGCCCTACAACCATGCTATAACGACTGCCATCTTAAGACAATAACCGGGACCAACGGCTTAAAGGCCCTCCGGAGCACGGAAGCGCTCAGTAGTAATGTCACCAACGGTCACCCATCCAAGTCATGACCGAGGCGGACGTTGCTTATCTTTACTTATCGGTTCAGAACGGCTTAGCAAACTTCGCTACGAGCGCTTCAAAATCATTCAAAAAAAATGTGAACGTGTTGTTCCTTCCTTGTTATGCCTTGTGTCAACCGAACCCTACTCAAGTAATAAGACTAGAAGCTATATAATATGTATTACTGTTAACCCATTGTCAAATAATTATGATACTCCATTTATATGCTTACCAGCATACATCGATGTATACCTTTTAATTTTCATTTCTTTAAATATCTACTATTTAAATGGTTAAATACCTATTGTTATACTCAGTCCTACCTATATCTTACTCAGTACTAACAAATGTTTAGCTATTTATAGTCAAAGATGTTGGTCTAACATAATATTATTTTAAATAAGAATACATTATATTAAGAGAATGTGAAACTGTTTGAAGGTCCTTAAAAAATCCTTTTTTTTTAATGCCTGGTAACTACGACCACTATCTCACCTGATGGTAAGTGATGATGTGGTCGAAGATGTTGTACAGGCTAACCTAGAATCCTTCATTTCTTACTTAGATTGAATAAGGTTTGAAATATTTCATAATTCATTTACTACAACTTAGAATACAAACGTAAGAGTACGATTTAAACAAGCACAATTAATAAGGAGTCCTCTTAAAGTAAGAATTTTCTAACATCTATATTAAAATGGTGAATGTTATACCATTGCATGACCTAGTTAATATAAGTATTTTTATTGAAATTCAATTACTTGTACATCTGTAATATTGATTAATAAATAACTAAAAATGGAACCAACTTCAACACTCAAAAGTGTGAAATAACTTGTTGAAGTCGGTACCGTGATAGTTCAAAAGTACTTACTATCACAATATTGTGTGCATGGTACTGACTTCGACAAGTTATTTCAATTTTATGATTTTTCAAGTCAGTTCCATTATCAGGAAAAAAAAATGTCACCCTTTTTAGTGACTTGCTACTTACGGGATCGATTATCATTCACTGTCAATGACTTCATATTACATCATCGAGATAGGAAAACTCAGTTTCAGTTATGGGAGTGTAACCCAAAAACGGCTAAACTGATTTTGATGAAATTTAAATGACACCACTCGGTAAGCACCAAATTGAAAATCTGTCGCCAAGCACCTAACGGTGTGTTCCGGCAGCTGTCCTTGAGAGCCAGTCATTCTAGGTTAAGCCTGTTAACACCTTCGACCACATCATCACTTACCATCACGTGAGATTGCGGTCAAAGCCTTACCAATCAACAATAAAAAAAAAAAAAGCAAGAGCTTTTAAAAAAATAATCATCAAAATCAAATAAAGAAATAATCGTCAAAATCGATTCACCCAGTCAAAAGTTCTAAGGTAACAAACATAAAAAATACAGCGGAATGAGTAGCTCCTCCTTTTTTGATGTCGGTCAAAAGTATAATGTTGATTCAATCAAAATCCATTTACATTCCACCTCATTATTTATCATTAACTCGTTTGTATTTATTTTAGAACATCTCCAATAATGATATGCATTAATCTTCTAAGCCTTAAGGCGTCCTTAACTACCATCGAAGATGTAGACGGACATCCGCTCTTAGAGAAAGGTGCTCTTAATTGTTTTATTGAACAAATGGTTGGTACATGTAATCGCCGTTTTATTTATTTAAAAGATAATGCCAACGTTAGGCAGTAAATTAAGTGCATTAACGTGTTTACATGAATTATTTTTATATTTTAATTCATTTATCTCAAAATAACTACGCTGAAATCTAAAAAAGAGACGAACCATTAAATATAGACCTCTGGGTAAAACCCTTCTTTAATGAGGAAGGCTTTAGTTCCTTGATTTTAGGAGCAGTACAACTCTTTGTGAACGAGGTCGTCTGGACATGTACTGCCCCCATACCTTTTTGTACCACCAAGCTGTAATGTTTGCATTACTGTGTTCCCGTTTAAAGGGTATGGATGCCGGTTAAAAATGACAGGAACAGGAGACCAAACAACTTTGTCTGAGGGTAATGGGCGCAGTGCATTGTGACGAAACGCTACTGTTATAGGCAGAGATAACCACTTAACACCAGACGGGCCTCGTGTTTGTTTCATAAAAATCACGTAGAAAATTCTGCGCTGTCGGCTGTTGATGATGATTAAGAAGTACTATGAAGTACTTGTATACTGTCATGTTTAAATTTATACTACCTAATGTTTATTTTTAACTAAAAGACAGTAATACGAGCAAGTTCATAGTCGCATCATTTTCGACAGACGTTTCGCATATATCTGGTTTCTTTTATCAAGTATATTTTAGATGCTAGATCATGGCGCTGACACCACATACGATATCGAATTCAAAACACTAAAATTGAGCACAATTTGTGAATTTGTTTCTCTTAAAGTTCTGGTTGCGGCTATGCTGGATGTTTCTTCAAGCACTCTGCTGGAAGTTTCCAACAGCATGGCTTCATCATTGTTAAAACTTACGTAAGTATTCGATATATACTATAATATATATACTATAATAATAACCGTAAGTGCAAACCGTATATAGTAAATTAGCATGGCTTCAAATAAACATCGACTGACTGACAGACAACGCAAAGTTTAAAGCGATTGTTCTAACATCATGAAACATAAGAGTTTCTTGAGAGAGCGTCGGTAAACACTAAGACAGGATTTATGAAAATTCATATCTAAAAGAAGCTAATTTAAATAGCGAATGAAATTTTGATTAGAATATTATCATTTTTTAAGTTGGAAATATGAAAATGATTGTTTGTTTTTGGGCTTCTGTTCATAAATAAAGGTCTTAAATATCAGCTTTTTTTTAAATTCATTCGATATAACATAACACCAAGAACTTTACTGAGAAAAATCAGTTGCCAGCGAAAAATATCATCCGTCAGACTTACGGATAATTAATAAATAAAAAGTATTAATATTAATTTGACATTGAATTGAAATTTGCAAGCAATTCAATCAAATAATTGCATCAATCCTGCATGTTTGCACAAGTTTCTAGATTAGGACATTCTGACATAGGAAGATTATATCTTGTATATCCATTTATGTGCATATCTAAATAGTCTTTAATTACTAAATGACAATCAACTATGATCATGATCAATCAAACACCATATTTTAACGTAAGGTTATACATAAATAGACCTGTATTATCTCATGCATATAGTGATGAGTCGATTGCTATTATGATATAACTAAAATATATTTTAATTATACGATGAAATCACAAGTCCATGCAGTTCCGGGCTAGAATATCCCATCTCTCTCCGTGGGTGTCGTAACTGGCGACTAAGGGTAACTCACCAGAAAGTAGGCAGCAGCGCTTTCTGAGGAACTAATATCTCAGACGGCGATCCTCAAGACGCCTGCCAAGCGTGGGCATTATTGTAAACCCCTCCATAATGGTGGAAGACAATCGGGCTGATACAGTAAGCTTACAAAATTACAATGACTAAATTTGTCTCTCCATCCTCTTCAGACGTTTAATTCTTAGGAGTGATGTAAAAGATTTGAGCGGTGACTCTCTCAATACGATAGCTTGGTTGGAAGACCATGTCCTGGCTATAGGGAGGATGGTACCGGGTTCAAATCCCGCTCAATCAAATTTTTCCTTTTCAAAAAAACCGCCCTTTTCGTGCTCGTGAGACGAAAAAGTATTTTCTTACACTAGTTTTACACATATTCTGTATCATAAATTTGTTTTATACACAAATTCTTACAATGTACCAAATCGCATTTCCACTTATCCTCATCAGCACGTAGGTTACAAAACGCTGCCCTTCTCGGCTCAGTTGAAATCGTAACGCCCACATAGGTCGTATAAACTGGTCTAGATAAATCTAAATCGGCTATAGCGTGTGCCGTAGTGAGATCATCTCGCTTTTCCCTTGACACGTCCACGGCATGCTATGACAGATGTGCTTTATTAAGCCTGCATGGATATGTTTCACGAGAATCGCAATACCACGCTCAGATATTATGTGGTACATACAAGGTGTCAGCATTAAAGTTTTTCTATATGATAGAATGAGTTGCGTAACGTGAAATTGCCACCTAATTTTAAGCTCTCTTCTGTGATAAGTAGCAGCTATGTATATAACTTTATACATGAATATATTCTGCCAAAAAACTACTTTTTATATATGTTAAACTCAGGTGAATATATAACATTTCGCTATTCAGGCTATTAAGAAAGAGTATTAAATAAGTTTAGCTGTTATTCAATTAAATAAACCCCAACCTACACATACACATTTTTCATTTGAACTCCTAATAGCAAATTAGATAGAAGAATCGCGAACATTGATTTAGCGAATCAACACATTAACAGCGCTTTTATTTCGCGCGTAACAACAATGTTTCAAGCTCAGTTTCGTAATTAACATGATTAGTTAATGATTAGCAAGTAACATCGTTCACCTACAGACCTCCTTACCCCAGCCCATACAGTTCTCTCACACGTTAACAAAAAGATCGCATACGTTATCTCATGACATGCGTCTTCGTTGCGTAACTCAGGTTTACTATGCCATTGTGTTTCTTTTAACAGTACATAAACTTGCACAGTGGCATAGATCATATAATAATACACAGTAGCTTCTTAGGTACTTTACAAGTTTATGCAAACTTTTATATACAGTCTTTTGACGATTGCTTGATTGAAGTTAGTAAGCTTAAGTTCGATTGACCTCTAGTGTCAAACAGCGTCAATATAATTTAAAAATTCTTTAAACGTTCTTCCTACAAAGTGGTGTGATACAATTAAATATCATCAAAAGGTTAATTAATAGTATTATAAAATCAATAAAAAAATTAAACTTTTTATTGATTCTTGTAATTGTAATGATCGACAAGGAAGATAAGCCAAATTTTTTGCGAGCAGTATCTTTACTCAAGCACTGTTTCAAACTATAAAGTAGAAGTAGGTTTAGGTATTTTACAAGTAATCACCGATATTACAAATGGACATTTTACGGAGTGATTTTAAAGACGCCCGTTTCAATAAAATAAAATGTGTCTGATGTGCGAAGCTTGACTACTGATTTCAACTACCTTTATATTTTACTACAGTATGGGAATCCTATTGTTTTACCTGAACGCGTTCGCACATGAATGCCAGACATACAAACTGCTATATAGTCTATGTAAAGACCTTTTTGTTAGATGCCAGCAATGATTGGCTAATTTGACGTTACAATGTTTTGGGTTCACGCGTTTTATGGCCAAGTTACGGTTATTACTTGTTTGTTCGCAGGGATGATTTTAATCAAGATTAACTAATTGTTTTGCGTAAGGATGGTTTTATTCAAGATCTTGCATTGTTTGGTTATCTATGTTTTTGTATGAATTTTGTCAAGGTCTAAAGAAGGAAATGTTCCTATATGTAACAAGATCCGTTTATCCGTTTTGAAGATGATTGTCAACCAACAGACTATCACACGCCCTTACTTTACATTTTTTTTTCATTCAATTATGACGTGTACTTACTCAAATTTGTCTATCAATAAAAATAGTTCGGCCATTTTGAAGGTAAGAGTTATGCCTGTAATCCTTATTTTTTCTAACATCAAGAGTTAACCTAAAATTTCTGCAAATACAACCAAAATCGCCATTGCAAAAAATAAGAAAATTAAATTAAAAAGAAACTTTGATTAAGACATTACTTGCGATTTCATTAAATTTACTGAGTACAGTCAATAACAAAACTTAAGTTTGACCGCAATTATTTTCTCAATGATCGGGATCGTTTATTGTGTTCATCTATTTGTCAAACGTCCAATTAACTAGACATTTGAAAGATTAAAATGGATTTGTCTTTTTTGCATCGAGTAACTATTTTGTTTTCTACGAATGCTTGTGTGTAAGATCGAATAAAAGAAAATCATGTAACAGAAAGCAGTATAATAGAAAATAGTATAAATGAGAACAAATTTACAAGAGCAAAAGAAAGCCCAAGAATGTATGATCTACGTAAAAAATATCAGCAACTTGTGAGTTTTAAAGGACATAATAACGCGGATTGTAAGAAATATACATGAAGTCCGGATGCTAAATTAAACTACGTAAATACACAATTCTAGCAGAGTGGTTCGAAATTCGGTAATCCTTCAATTTTATTATTAAAATTCAGTTTCAAAAACAAATTCTTAGATTAGTATAGTATTAGAGAACATACTTTATATACGATTTACATGTGTTACCAGTAGTAACATCCGAAAGCAACAAAGCAAGAACCTCAAAAGTTTTCGGGATGACGGAAAAAAATATGTCGGATTTTTTACAGTAATGACGCCTATTTAGATGAACTTAAAAGGCAAACTATATCTATATACAAGATTCGATTCGAAGTATATTGGCAGATATAAAATAATCGCTCGTTATTAACCGTTTAAGATCGGCTGTGCAAACACACCTGTTGCATATGCATCTAAAGATTTAAACATAGATCTGTCTTTGCTAAACATGAAAAATCAGTACTATAATATTATAAATGCGAAAGTAACTCTGTCTGTTACGCTTTCACGCCAAAACTACTGGGCCGATTTGAATGAAATTAGCTATGGAAATAGTTTGAGACCCGGGAAAAAACATAGGATAGTTTTTATGCAACTGTGAAAAATGAGGTTAACGTTTTGCGCGATAACCGACATACGCGCGGGCGGAGCCACGCCCGGAAAGCTAGTACCTAGTATATTTTCGTGAATTAACCACTTTTCTACACGACTGTCCGAGTACTCGATATCGTGAACTGTAACAATAAGACCAATGCTCCCATCACCGTACTAAATTGTCAGAATTGGCCGTTGCGTCACACCTACAGAATCCGAATAATTGCCGAAACCGATTATTACAAAGCTAATAGTTTACAGGCAATTTGGTAGTTATCTCAAATTGTACGGATTTTTGTAGCACGGGGCCAATTACGGTTACACGCGATATACAAGATGAATGTTGTAGCAAAGAGTTACCTACTGAAACAAGATAGGATACGTTACCTCGTCATCACTGATCATCCTGTACAGAGAGGGTCAATTTTGAAAAGTGATGGGGCTGACCAATCATGACGTTATATAATTTTTTATAACGTCATGATTTAAAAGAGAGCAAACGAGAAGTTTGCCTCACTCAGTATATCCGCGCCCACGGACATTTGCAACACCATAATATGTCTCAGAGCTGCGGGCCTTTGAGGTGGGAATATGCTTTTTCTTGAATGTACCTAAGTCGTATTTGTGCGGATATACTACAAATGGGAAATGTATTAAGAATCGCTTGGTTGTGGACTATCAAACATGGATATGAAAATTGTGTAACATCTGTCAGGCAGGCCGATCGTGAAGTTCGGATGCAGGTATTAAACCAAACAGTTCCTCGAACCACTCCCGTGATAGATACGGAAAAAATGGTGTATAATTTTCAATTGCATTAAAATGGCTATCAAATTTGTGTCATGCATGAGGTGTGTTTTCCAAAATTTTAATGTGTAATTAATATTTAGCTTCTTATAAACTGCGAGTACTAATCGGTTACCTAAAAACAGGAATTGAGATATAAATAGTACTCAGACCACAATACTCGCTCTCACAATTATACCTAATTGTATTAAGTGGCTATTACTAAAATAGCTTCAAAATCAAAATTAATGATAGTCCCATTTTCATGGAATGCAAATACTCAGACTTGAAATTATAACTGGAACACGGCTCATGCATTTATTTTGTCAAATATATCATTCTTTAATCATTAACTACAAACCTAACATTTTATTGACATTATTTCAAACGTTGCCCACAACTAATCATTGATTTAAACATTAAACTGTCATTTGTACATAGTAATTAGGTGTCATTCTGGAAACATAAAGATTTTCCTATCGATTTATTTCAATTTTCAATTCCGAAAAGCGCTTGAGTTCGCAATTGTAATTAGAGGTCTGCGAAATAGCACGCTATATAAATCAGATGTCATGGCGTAACATTTTAATTGCTGGCGATTGTCGTCAGATTATTTTAATGAAGTATGCAGATTTTAATTAAATTGACACATCCTGATTTTAGTAAATTTGGCAAGAATAAAACTAATCAATGGTTTAGCTACGGCTCCACTTATGGTTAACAAAGAACATGCAGAAAAGTAAACTTAAAAAAATTCATGAATACATTTTTCAGTGTTTCTGAACCGCTGTAATAATGAACTAAGGGATATCTAGATACAATTTTCTTATTGCTTATGTACATAAAAAGTGTTAATTCAATTAATTGAAATAAATTGATTATAATTTAATTTTTACTTGCATTAGAAAGACTTCTTATAATATTCAAACTCCTTATTCAAAATTGCTCTGTACCTCTATCACACATTACAGTACCTCCATCAAAACTCATATAGAAATGTATATTCAATCATGTATTAAACGTAATATGTATAATAACCGATTATAGTACTAGTAAAAACAGACTGCAAAATGAGAATTTGTGAGAAAGGCGTAAACGAGGGATCTACAGTTTTAAATAATTCCTTTAATATAATTTAATTGGTTGCCTGATAGGTACTATTTTCAATCAAATATTAAACTATATTGATAAAATCAAATTAAAACTTTATTGACAGTATAATCATCGGGTGACTTAGTTCTGATACAACTTTAATATTCAACATCCACCCATCGATAACTCATAACTTCAAGATTCATTTATGCATAGTGTTCTTGATTGCCATCGTTGTATTTTAAGGTCTTATTAACACACTACATAACATTGTAACTGCTATGTTTATAACCTAAATAACGTATAAAGTGGTGTCTCAATACCCATATTTTGCCAATAATGTTTTTATGTCTACTGCATTAGAACGCGAACTTATTGAACTAGCGTTCACAGATTCATATTCTGGACTGCTGCGAAAAAAAACTTAATAATACTGATAGGAATTAAACAGCTATAAACGGTTTATATCGCGTATATTTATCATTATTTTTGTCCCGACGTTTCAAACACTGTTCAATTACTTTGTGTAATAATCGCGACTTATTATTACTGGTCTTATTGATAACAACCTACTAAATAAGTTCAAGATGACAGAGAAAACCAAGCGCTCGTAGCCAAGTTTGCTTAGTCATTCTGAATCGATCGGCAAAGTTAAACAACGTCTGCCGCGGTCATGACTTGGATGGGTGACCGCTGGTGACATTACTACTGAGCGCTTCCGTGCTTCGGAGGGCACGTTAAGCCGTCGCGCGTCGGTCCCGGTTGTTGTCTTAGGATAGCAGTCGTTACAGCATGGTGGTAGGGCACTTTGCCAATGCCCACCTGGCTAGCTACCACCCTCAAGTAGAAAATCTGTCACCAAGCACCCAACGGTGTGTTCCGGCAGCTATCCTTGAGAGCCAGTAACTCTAGGTTAGTCTGAACAACATCCTCGACCACATCATCACTTACCATCAGGTGAGATAGTGGTCAAAGGCTAAACTATCAAGCATAAAAAAAAGCAGTGTAGACGAACAATGTATTGTAGATATCTAAAAAGAGTTATTTTGCGTAAGTTGTACATGCTAATTGAAAACCTGTACATACTCGTATACCTTTATACATTAGTAACCTTTATAATACTTACCTCACACGTTACATATTTATCTCAAAGGTCATGTCAAAAACTTTCCCATATACATATAATACCGGCAGTTCTTTGGCTCAACCAATTAGCGGATCTAGCAGTCTCTACTTTGGTAATCCCACGGGCTACGATGTCAGCATGCCATGATGCTAACTGCTTTCTGCTAGGGCCGCTAAGCTGTTCAACGGCTTTTATCTAATAGTTGTAGTGTTATGTATAGCTAGTAGAGCGATTCATTAAATAAAAGCGAAAAAAACCCGAGAATATGATAAGCCGCTGCGCGCTTTCTTTTAAGGTCATGAACGACTGACAATATTACTTCTATGCATTATCTATAGGTTAAGTAAGTAATATACACTGATCGTTGTACAATTTAAAAGTGAACTCGAAATTCACCCTGTAGGTATACTTTGTGGGTGCATATACCCAGTTTATTATTGGCTATGAGCTATCGTGAAGTCTGCACGTGGCGCAACTGCGCAGATGTCCGCCAAAAATTACCATACAACCTTCGAGCAAAACTAGAGCAGTTCCTAGAATATCCTGCATTTATTTACTAGAATTCTATTATTACTCGTCTTGCGCCTGCGGCTTCGCTCGCGCAGTATATAATAGAGTTTCATTTTATCAAATATTTAGTACTAAACGATTAAAAGAAAACTTTCAAATGCACTCAAGCAGTATTGGATAAAATGCAATACAAAGTCTGTTAGTCACGTATCTTGTCATATTCTAGACAATACTTTAAAAACAGCCAAAATCAGGTTTATTCTGATAATCATAACCAGCAAAAAATAAACATTAATATGTAAAACAAATGAAGAATGAAAATGTTCGTATTCACCCAAATCCCTTTTTAATATATGCATTGTATACTAGGTAACCGAATCGAACGGCATTCCGACGGACGGAGTCCTTTAGAACGCGCCAATCAAAACTATAACAATGGCAATACAAAAAATCTCCCACGGCACATAATAATGAATAGTTAACGACGAAAACTAGGTGAATCTTTGTGCAATCGCGTAGTGTCTTTTAAAAGAAATATGATCATTTTCAATTTCATAACGTTTCCCACACACGGCACTATGAATGGACTAGTAGCTGACTGACAAATTAGTGTAATCTAAAAGAGATTTTTTGTCACTAATACAATTTGTGGACGCGTGTCTTCGTGCGTGTTATTGTCAAATTATACGTTTGTGTGATGAATAGCATCATTGACATTGGGTTGTGAAGTCAAATTATCTACAAATTGACGGCACGCTTTCCAATGGGCTTATTATAGTGTTATAAAAGTTTCACTGATATAACTGGCCTCACAATGGACAACGACTTCCAAGATTTATGAGCAAGTACGTCACTCCAGTATTCAATGCTGTCTTACAATAGATTCCTGACTGCAGTACCGGTAAACCATGAAGCATTATGGAGCATCTCTTAAGTATTTAAATGGAAAAAGAACTATTGAAGAAAAACATCAGGGAGGAACAAGAATTTTAAATAAACGTAAAGAATATATGAAGAATACGGGTGTTTGATCGTGAACTTGCTATGAATCGATATCGCTATCGACAATGTTTCGGCTTCTACCGGAAGCCTTCCTCCGGATTTTGAGTGTGGTACGTCCGCCGCGGTCACGTCACGCTTCACACACATATATATATAGTGTTTTTTTTTTATTGCTGATAGGTAAGCCTTTTGACTACAATCTCACCTGATTTTTTTTTTTTTTTTTTTTTTATTTTCTTTATTAACAAAATCCACAGCCCTTAAATACAGAGTTTCATAATAATTGACTTAAACCTAAGGCCAATTACGGATTTACTTTTTATAAATGATACTTATGTTTTAATTAGACAGTCATAATACACCTACTGAAATTATATAACATTGTTAAACTAAACATTTAAGAGAAGTTACAGTTAGACACAGAAATAATAATAATAAAACTATATGTGTTATGTGAATATGTGTGTGTATTTGTGTTTGAGAATGTAATAACATTTAATTGAAATGTCCATAAAATACTATGACACTGCACTCATTTGAGATTCCGAGGCAGAGCTAAAGCTTTGGCTCAGAATCTCAAGTATATCATGTCTAAACTTTGATTTACTACTGCAAAAAATATCAATTGATCTGAATTTATTATTGTTAGTCCTTTGCAATCTACTGACGACAGAATTTTGGGCATAGAGAGTGCTACTACAAGGGACTGCAAATAAGCCTGTATGTCGTGTACGCTTCATGGGACAGCAAAGACACAGCATTTTATGGAGGAGTTCTAGGCAATCAATATATCCATTGATTATGCCATGTAAAAAAGTCATATCGGCAAGAACTCTTCTATTCTCAAGCGTAGTTAAACAATGACGTGCGCAAGACTTCTCATAATAATCAGAGCTAAAATAACTTCTGTAATTTAAATGTTTCGTAAATTTATACTGAATGTTTTCTATACCTTGTTTATAAATCACGTAGTGAGGGTTCCAAACTATGGAACAGTATTCAAGCACACTTCTTACATACGCATTATATAATAATTTTAGACAACCTAAGTCTGAGAAGGGGCGACTAACACGCAAAACAAAACCTAGGTTTTTGAAGGCTTTATTAGAAATATATTGTACATGATCTGAGAAGAAAAGTTTAGCATCCATCATTACGCCAAGATCCACAACAAGGTCAACTCTTCTCAAATCAATATTATTAATTTTGTAATCAAAGTGGATAGGATTCTTCTTTCTAGTAAAAGAGATATACTGACATTTATTAATATTTATACCTATGCGGTTGTTGGAAAAGTATTCGCCCATTCGGACGAGATCTGACTGCAAGTTTAAACAATCTAGCGGGTTCCTAATTTGCATATATATTTTCGTGTCATCAGCATACATGAGATATTTTGCATGCTGGAAACATCTACCAATATCATATAAATAAGACGCATACAGGAGAGGTCCCAAAATAGATCCCTGCGGAACCCCTGAAGATACACTCACAAAATCAGAACAGAATCCACCAACGACAACTGCTTGCGAGCGGTTGCGCAAGTAAGACTCCATCCACCTTAAAAGATTGCCACGGATGCCTAGTTCAAAAAGTTTTTGAAGTAGTATCATGTGGTCTACCCGATCAAATGCTTTCTCAAAGTCCGTGTAGACCACATCCACCTGAGAGCCGCCATCCATGCCTCTAATTACGCTATCAGTAAAAACACCAAGGTTAGTTGCACCTTTCAAAAAGCCATGCTGCTCAGTTGGTAGGAGAGGAACAATCATTGGGTATATGTTAGTATGTACAACTCTTTCAAGCAACTTACTTAAAACATTAAGAATTGATATTGGCCTGTAATTTTCAATTAATACTTTTTGTCCCTTTTTATGCACAGGAACTATGTGTGCTTGTTTCCACACTTTTGGAAAATAGCCGTCACGGAGACATCTATTGAAAATCAAGGCAACCGGAACAGCAAGAGATTTTGCACACTTAACAAAAAATATTGGGGGTATTTTATCTGATCCGGCACCTTAAGTAATGTCTACGTCTTTAATTAATTTTAAAATATTCTGTTCAGTTACATGTATCGTATGAATTGTGTTGGGATATGAACTAATTTCAACAGCTGACGGCTTATATTGACCGTCAGGTGCACTAAAGTTTCCTTGAAAAAAATTATTGAACGCTGTACATATATCTTTCTGATTTTGTACTGCAATATTATTATAATACATTAGCTGCGGGTAATTTGATTAATTCTGCCGTTTACTTTTCACATAAGTCCAAACAAATTTTGGATGTGACTTGATCTTGACTTCAGAGAACTTTATAAAATTTTGGAAACATTCACATTGCATTTGTTTTTGTTTCAATCTAAGTTCCGAGAAATTGTTATAATCAATTTGATTACTGTATAACTTCCAGTCAAGATGTGCTTTAGTTTTTTCTTTTATAACTTTTATCAAAGCCCTACTGTACCATATCGGATAAGCTTTCTGTCCAGAACAACTAACTTGAGGAACATGTAAAGAAATAAGGTCATTTAATATAAAATAAAACTTGTTTACAATAAGTTCAATATCTGATTCCAAATTTATAAACGACCAATCTTGCTCAGTGAGTGACTCATTTATTGAGGTATAA
The DNA here is from genome assembly GCA_963854805.1 of Plagodis dolabraria. Lineage (NCBI taxonomy): Eukaryota > Metazoa > Arthropoda > Insecta > Lepidoptera > Geometridae > Plagodis > Plagodis dolabraria. The sequence goes on from OY978457.1 coordinate 12,568,517, forward strand.
TGGGCTCTCTTGAACTTATATTTGATGTGTGGGTAAGGCTTAAAAGGTGGTATCAAAATATCACTTATCGTAATAGAAAAAGTCGGGTGAAAAACGTCTTCTTTGACTAATGACAATGGACATCTTTCTATGTCAACTGAAAAATCGGTAAACACTAAGTCCAAAGTATGGTTATGATTATTTACAATATTATTATGTTGCGAGAGGCCCAAAAACAATGTCTGAGCTATAAGGCAAGAAGCAGCATCTTGGACATCAACACAGCCTTTCTTTAGTACAATCGGCTCACTAGAACTCCAATCGATGCATGGTAAGTTGAAGTCTCCTCAGTAATTAGCCAATGATCTTGAGGATTAGTATTACTGATGGCAGTGACAGTCTCAAGGAAGGATTGTATACGCGTTGATATCAACGTTTGGTTCGGAGGGATATAAATGACAGCTATATGTAAATCACCAGCAGAACCTAGTATGTGCGAAGGTATTGTGACCCACAAACATTCAAGATCGTCACGTTCCCATTCATGTCTAGCCCGGGCTTGCAATCGCGATTTACATGATGATGATGGTAAGTGATGATGTGGTCGAAGGTGTTAACAGGCTTAACCTAGAATATAATATGAAACGTAAAGAATATATTCTTGTAGCTTAGATTTGACAGCTACATACATGTATGTAGCTGTCAAAATCTAAGCTATAGTTATATAGTTGGCAATAATAATAAGTACCTAAGGTGTATTGAATTATGCTAAGTATGTCAGACGTCAACGTTAAAAAGCCACCATCATTCTAAAGAATCTTTTTTCCTATATGAATTCAGATCCATTACTTATCCAAAGGTTTAATTCCGAATATATACTTTATTTATCTTAAAATCAGAAATTGGCTGCACCCAGGTGGTTCTGATCAAGATATAAAATTAACAAAGTAATTTTCAATTCCACATGTTACTCAGCAAACATCATATTTCTGGGTTCTAATGTTAAAATAAACTAATCTATTTTGTAAAATATCTAGATAGAATCTCACGTTCCTAATAATCACCTTTTAGTTTTATTGAAATCTTGATCTTGATGTATACAGCTATTTTGAAATAGGCCATAAGTCAATATTCACGGCTCTATTTGCTTAAAATCATCCTGATCTAAACTGCGAAGTATCTCCAACATATGACGGACTGAACAATGAAGAGAACGTCGTCTGAAAACCCACAATAACTTCAAGAACACGCGTACAATACTAATCCGAATGTCAGCTTGCAGTATAATAGGTCTTACACAACAGTGCATCTTGACATTCCGTTTTGTTCGTCACACAATCAAACCCGTGTGAGTTCCCACGTGTAGATGAAGATAGCCACCGAGCCGGTTAAACAGTAGTTTAAGATAACAGTCGATTAGAATAATATGGATACTAGTTTTTGTATCTGCTTAAGCGGTTCTTTGTCTTCTGGCTGTGTCTCAGAAGTATCTTTGAAACTATTGTTTTATTAGCTTATCAGAACGTTTGAAGCTGAACCTTTTTAAGAAATAATTACAATAACTTTAAAAGGGAGGAGACTAAACACTTAATTTAAAACAAAAAAAAATAATGATACAAAAACTCCGTTTAATAATTAGGTATAAAAAAAAATTATATAACAAATTGGTACACTTGATATGTGTACACTTTAATGTTTATTGACTTAGGTGTCATGTGTAACTGGAGGATGTCCAAGGGGAGCGGGACCGTAACGATACCTGATCGCGGTTGTGGGGTCCGCCCTTGTGGGTTTTTGTGAGATAATATGTGAGGTATGCGGAGGAGAGGAAGAGAGTTGCTTTATCTCTTCCGATCCGCAGAACGCAGACACTCTTCGGCATTTCCGATTTGAGGACTTCACGAGGTATGGAAGCATTCGTATTCAGGTGCATCCCACGAGGCGTAACAGGGGAAAATTCCCCTCCAACACCACGAGCATAGACCTGCTTAGGCGGGCAGCTACGTCGATGGAGGCTGCGACTGAATGTGCGAGCGACCCCATGCGCGCCATCACAAGTCAAGGACGGCGTAACACCATGGGGTTTTAAGTTGGTTGTGGATCTTATAGCCCAACAAAAAAAATCTTGTTCTCGGGCAGGTGTGTTCGAGTAAGAGAATTTCCGAAATCCAAAAAAAATTAAAGGTGCCATGTGCATCAAATTCAAGGTGACAGCATAAGCCATTGACAATTTTTTTTCTAACTTACCCCTAGAAGTCACTAAGTCATTGGATGCATGTCCCGATGTAGCAGAAACTCTGCTAATACATAATTTCCCCTGCAAATCGCCGGACTTTTCTTTCAGACACACAACAATATTTGAAATTATAAAGACATTTAAAAATTTAAATATTAAGAGCACCGAAGACTTGTGGGGTATGTCAGTTAAAGTGGCAGAGTCTATAATATGCATTATTGCACCATATTTAAAAACAATATTCAATCTTTGTATTGATAAAGGAAACTTCCCCGACTTAATGAAACAAAGTAAAATCACTCCAATTTTGAAGTCGGGGGCTACATCTGACCCTTGCAATTACAGACCTATTTCTATCTTACCTGTTCTGAGTAAAGTATTCGAAAAAATTATGCTCAAACAACTTCTATCCCATTTTAATGAGCATAATATATTGAATGAGAATCAGTTTGGTTTCACAAAGAGCAGATCCACAACAGATGCAGGTGCTCAATTGATGTCACTTATACTTGAAGCCTGGGAGAGTTCACAGGATGCTATTGCCGTATTCTGTGACCTTTCTAAGGCATTTGACTGTGTAGAGCACTGCACTCTGATTCGAAAACTTTCACATTATGGTATTCGTGGAAAAGCTCTGGATCTTATAAAGTCATATCTGTCAGACAGGCTACAGAAGGTTAGAATAAATGGCAATACTTCTTCCGGGTCTTTGGTAAGAATAGGCGTACCGCAAGGATCAATTTTAGGACCTTTTCTGTTTCTAGCATATATAAATGATCTGCCTTGCATGGTTAAAAATTTCTGCGATATAGTTTTATTCGCAGATGATACCTCCCTAATTTTTAAAGTAGATAGGAGGGATAGTGAACTTATTCATGTAAATAATGTGTTATCTATGATCTCTAAGTGGTTCGCGGCTAATAATCTTCTCTTAAATTCAAAAAAGACCAAATGTTTAAAGTTTTCTTTACCAAATGTTACTTATGTTGAACCAAACATTAAGCTTGGCCTAGAAAAACTCTCTTTTGACAATGCGACAGTCTTCCTGGGAATTAAAATGGATTCAACTTTACAGTGGAATCCACATATACATGATCTATCTGGAAGACTTAGTTCTGCTGCATATGCAGTTCGTAAGATAAGACAGCTAACAGACGTAGCTACTGCTAGGCTCGTTTATTTCGCGTATTTCCACAGTATTATGTCTTATGGTATATTGCTGTGGGGAGCTGCTGCTGAGATAGAGACAATCTTTATCTTACAAAAGCGTGCAATTCGAGCCATATATGAAATGGATCCTAGGGAATCCCTGAGAGATATTTTTAAAGAAATTGATATTTTAACTTTACCAAGTCTGTATATATTTGAAAATATTATGTATGTTCGTAAAAATTTGAGCAAATTTAAATCAAACAGTGACACTCACGATTATAACACTAGGAATAAAGATAAAATAGCGGTGCCAGGTTTTAGATTAGCAAAGACAAATAAAAGGTCCTTCTTAGGAAATTGTGTGCGGTTTTATAATAAATTGCCCAAACATATTACAACGCTCACAGAAAGAAAATTCAAGTTGCATGTGAAGAATATTTTGATAAAGAAATCTTACTACACAGTTTGTGATTACTTAAACGACAAAAATGCTTGGACTGGTTCGCCTCTACCAAGCTAGCGCCTAACACCTACGTAATGCAAATTAAGTATTGTAATAATTTTATTATATAGTATGTACCAAACACATTTTTAAAAAACGTTTAAAAGAATGGCCCCGAGTTTCTTGCCCGTTCTTCTCGCAGTGGCTCTATAATTTTTGTTTGCTGAACGTGGCAGTACAATGTAGTATATTTCAATATTAAAATTTGTAATTGACCTTCATAAGAGCGTCGTAGACGCCTAAATTGAATAAATGATTTTGACTTTAACTTTGACTTTGCCAACAAGTAGACTAAAACACAGCAACCAAAACAAGAATACAAATATACATTGACACTGAAAATGCAATTTATTCACACCGCTCAAATAAATAAAAATGAGTCAGTTTCCGTTACTAAAAACTAAATAGCTTTGTCCTCGCTTATTCCTGCATTAAGCAATAGAGGATAGCATTGCATACCGAAGTCAAAATAAGAACTAACTACGTCTCGACGCATCCTATAATCAAAGTATAAAGTCAAGTGGCATTTAGACCACTCGTTAAAGAATATCGATGTTTTATTACACTCAGTTGGCCGCAAATATATAATAATTACCTAATAAAATGTAACTAAACCTCTAATTATGGTGCTATTAATTTGGGTATCATCATATCAACAATGCGAAGTAATTTCGGTGCGGGTTAATTTGAATATTAAAAAAAGAACTAGTTATCTATTGAGGAATTAAAACTAAGATTTTGCCCGTGGCTATGCTCTGCCTTAGATTACTCTGCATTATATTCTCATTAATACATTTCATATTACCGGGCAATCCACTTGAATCAGTTGAACCCCTTTTTTTGTCTCTGATAAAAAGCGTCTAGCGGACCGCGCAACTTCTCAGGGAGGAAAAAGGGCAGGGGTAGGTGCGCGGTTATGTGGGTCTCTTCAAGTAGATATCCCAATGCATCCCCTAAAAAACAAGTGATGAGTAGTCCATATGGGTTAAAATATATATGGTCACGTTAGCGTTCATCATCTCTCCCCGGCTGTACCTACTATACTCGTATATAACGACTAATCCGTGGAGCAATGTTTCTGAGTCTTTTTAGTGTCGCGATCCCCTTAATATGCAAGTATTCACTGATCAAAGAAACTTTCGTGGTGTTGGTAAACAAAATAAAGAAGTAGGTTCTAGCACTTTGTGCGCACTGATACATCTCCAAGAAGTATGTCCTTGTTGCTCGAACCACCAAAACCACAACTTGTTAACTAGCATTTACATCACTTAATAGACAACAACGCCCATCATCTTATGTTTCTAATGAGAAACACATGTTCAGGGCTCGATGTAGATTTATGATCGCTTACGAAAACCAATCAGAGAGGGCGTGACCAAGAGTAATTATTTCTTAACACCATATATCGGAAGCCGCTACTGAACTAAACTTATCTTCTAAGCATTATTATTCGCTTCCTTTTATTAAGTACATTGATATACTTGCGACTTTTTATGTAGCTCACAAGCCTTTAAATGTCGCTTAAGAACTATCTTTCTGTGCGATTTATTACACGACTTGTATTTAAGTTAGAAACTTTACATCAGCCCCAGGGAAACTGCCTATATAGTTTTCAAAGTATGAAAGTTTACATATTGTCAACCTACATTATAGAAGCTTGGTTGAGCATGTCATTTTTGTGAGAAACCGCTGTCCCAATAGAAGAAAAGTGATGGGCCAAAGACAGCGATGATGATGATATAATAAAGGATACATTTTAAATGAGAAAACCATTGTTAATCCAGATAGTCACAACCACGTATCTACCTGACGTTATATATCTTTAATATTTATGTAATTACTGTTCTCAATGAAAAACTTAATGATGTGATTGTAACTAGGCACAAAAAGGTCCATATTATTACACAAAATGCAGTTCTAAATACAAGTAATTTGTAAACAATAATAAGTGGCAGCCACTAAAAGTTGCTCGTTTGCTTACACTCTTATACTTCTGATTGAGATGCGGTCAGATACTAAAGGGTTAATTAGACTTGAATTAACGTAGCGGATATCGGCACTACTATTTATCGGCCAACGGTATTTCTTGCTCAATAGTGAATTTAAATGGTAAAATGTTGTTGATGCATCTGTTCGTACAGCTTTTGTGTAGGTAAGTGGTGTCGATTTGTCTTTAGCTTTTGGTGGCATAGGTTTTTTTAGTATTATGTAGAGCAAACGTTCGAAATGCATTATAGATATATTTTGCTCATCCTTCAAAATAAATTCTAGTTTAGAATACAGCATCTGTCAACAAAAGTCTATACTAATGGTATGTGTCTATATTTTTAGTTCGCGTTATATTCAGGCCATCTCCAATTTTAATTATACTCACACTAATTCATTCAGTAAGATACAAATCACTTAGGCGGATCAACTATGATCTGGACAGCTGTATTATGTCAAAACTGAGTGATTATTTCCTTCCTTTAGAAAGTACATAGGTAGTACTGCTACGTGCTCATAGAAGTAGAATAAATCTGAGATATTTAGAGTAAGCTCGTTTGCACTGTACTGAATAAGAATGTAAGCTGAGTACATCCTTTGAGGGTTCCGTACCCAAAGGGTTAAAACGGGACCCTATTACAGAGACTTCGCTGTCTGTCCGTCCGTCCGTCTGTCATCAGGCTGTATCTCAAGAACGGTTATAGCTAGACAGTTGAAATTTTCACAGATGATGTATTTCTGTTGCCGCTATAACAACAAGTACAAAAGTTGGCCAAGTGCAAGTCAGACTCGCGCACGTTAAAACAAAAGAAGGTTAAACTACGAAGTCTAATGGTGTATAGCCCTTCGTGTGCGAGTCCGACTTGCACTTGGCTGTTTCTTTTTTTTTGGATTTTTGCTGAGACACAATATTGTGCTAGTTACTTATAAAGTAACTCTTCGGAAGTAAAAATATTGTAAGTAGGGCAGGAATTTTATGATGATGATAAATACACGAAGAAGCACGAATTAACCAAATTTCACGCTAACAACGCTGCTGGTTTAGATACTTAAACATGTTTAAGAGGTTCATTGTCCTCAAAAGTAAAATTGAGTCATACATTTTGTGTACTCCGTGCTCGTCATTCTTCTCCTATTATCATAAGCTCATCTAAAAGAGGCGTCAGTGTGTCCTCACTGATGCTGTTGACATCTCCCGCTGTCACTGTCACATCATCGACGGCTTGACAGCTTGTTTGATAGCTGGTTTGACAGCCAACTTGACATCGCGTGATGTGAAGATAACTTAGGCTTAGCATAGTTCATTTGTAAGTCGTTACCCTTCGACGCGTCTTAAGTTTGTAGTTTTATGATCTAAGTGATAGGTAATCTACATATTTACGGGTAGGCAATGTACTCACATTTTTTATAGCTTATAGGCTAGCCTTTAACAACAATCTCACTGGTGGTAAGTGATGATGTGGTCGAAGGTGTTGTTCAGGCTAGCCTAGTATCTGTTCCACGCGTATATACTAATGAAGAAGTTATTAGGTATAGTAAATACTTCACTTATAAATTATAAACAAAATTGCAAAAGAGCCGTTTTAAAGAGTTACTGGAACAGTCAATGTGTCTGCGATACATAACCATTAATCACTCACGACATTTCTGATACTATTTTAGTTGAATAACTTTATTTCTGAGTTTATTTGATAAAATGATCTCGGCTTTAATGTTCCTGAAATGTTGGTGTATTATTGTATTTGACTGTGACGAAGCTGAAGACTCAAGCAAATTCAACAAAATTGACGAGCATTCAGCTATTTAGGGTAAAACGTTATACAAACTATGTACATTATATTAAGAATCTATATCAATTGAGAAATAACAGAATAGAAGTAACTTAACAGTAGATAGACCAAATCGTGCGAGCAATTCGGAAATTAAGGGACAATATCTCAACGAATGTGTACGTTTCAAAATCGAAATTGCTTGTCATTAGCAAGGCTGAAATGTCATAGAACAATGCTGGTACGATGCTGGTACCATTCGATCTGTTGTCGCAGCGGTCGAAGGCCGTACGTGATCACATTTCCTTCAATATTGCGGTACATATATCTGAACGAAGTACAAAACAGTACGCAAGGTCTAATTTTTAAGGGACAAAATAGTGCGTCAAAGAGACAAAGTGCTGTGAATCGTAGCGATACCATTGCAAAGGATAGTATTTTCTAGCACGTTTAGATTTTTTCATACTAAATTCAGTAACAATACAAAAAAATATATACTGCGCCGACCGCAAATGAATAGAGACAAAAACAAGGCGAAGAAAATCTAGTAGTAGTACAAAACTATCATCATCCTTACATTAATTTCACTTACGTATAAGGTCCTTCGACCTTCTTTTCCTATGAATAAAATACAAATGTAAAAAATAATGAATCTGTAGGTATATGATGCAAGAACACACACTTTGATGCAAGAAGTCTGTGTAATTTTCACGTTTTTATGACCTATTTTCTCTTTGTATCTTTGTATCTTTGACTCTGTTCTACATTGTCACATTGAAAACAGTCACGCAACTGCAAAGATAATGCACTCATAAATGTCTCGATATTATTAAAATGTTTTGGCAACGAACAATTCGGTTTGATTTCAATTGTTCGGGCAAATCAAATCGAATTGGTCAAAATCGTAGTGACCTACATAATACAGCTTAAGGCATTTTATTACAAGTTGTAATCAAATTAATCCTGATACCCAAATACAAAAGAGATCGTTTATCTCTTGATACAAAATAAAAGATGACAAACATACAATACAAAGAAATATTGAATGAGCTTTTGTTGAAAGATGCGGACGACATTGAACTTTGTATGGAATAAAGGTGCAAGTTCATTTCGGTGAGGTTTTGAATAAATTTAACTTTTGTATCATGCTTTACATCACCGTATTACATAGATTTCTAATTGTTATCACATTATTGAGATCCCATGTAACAGATAAACGTATTTGAGAAATCTTACGGGAAAAGTTCCAGATAAGTACAACAAAACAATTCATTGTCAGAATATCTCAGCCAAAACGAGAAATAGATTTTATTATAAATGCAAGTTTAAATGATCTAGTTCGTCCATTACATTTTGTGTCTACATAACATTATGCAGCACGTACATCTTTCTACAACTTGTTCTCAAAAACTGTTATCCAGAACTTTCAACAGCCACCTTCATATATTTCTAGTTATTGCCGATATACTTGATTAAATAATTTAAGACCCCTATAAAAGTTCACCTCAAAGACTCACCGTAGTTGCCTCTGGGTACAAATAAACTGTAAAACGTGTAGCGTGAAGTGTTCTTGTAAGTTCTAACCAATCACAGCGTCGGCAGCACGTGTCGAAGCGGCGCGGGTCAAAGGTGCTCCGCGTCTAGGTGCGCGTGCCAAGAATCGACCGTTGGTTATATTTAGTACTTTGCCGATATACATTTTCTGACCCAGAAAAGAAGCTGGACGCCTTGTTTACTATTTAAGGTAAGTACGTAATAAAGTTGGAAAGAACTTGCGTGAATTTCAGGCTGATGTATGGCACTGGTAGGAATTGAACTAGGGCAGTTTAAAATATAGCTTTCTGATACCAATACTCTGTGCTATAAATGTTAGTTACATTTTTTATAGCTTACTTAATGTTGAAAGCTTTGGCTTCAGTTTTATAACCAGATGCCAACCGTCCTTGCAAAATATACCTACTTTAAATAGGAGGAGTGGGAGGAAGAGCCTTCGATGTGCACATTCCGTCCTCGAAGGTTGGCATGGCATTATCGAGATCTCTGGCGCTGCAGATGTCTATGGGCGACTGGGATCACCTACAATCAGGAAAGCCGCCGTTTTATTTGCCCTCCTAAACCATAAATAAAAATATTGGAGCTAATATTGTTAATCCAAAGATCAAAGTAATGCTCCAATGCTGGAAAACGATTATTCATCAATAGAATAACGACATCCTACTGTGGGAATGTGGAGTATCTCTAAAAACTAATAAACTCTTAAAATCATAATTAACATTAAATAATTTTCTTTCTCAGGTAAGATCCTCCTTCTTTCTCGTGGAAGTAGCTGCAATTTAGCTATCACAATGGTAAGCAATATCTTAGTTTGGATAATGACAATGAAACTACGAAAAGACTTTTGAAGCGCTCGCAGCCAAGTTTGCTTAGCCATTCTGAATCGATCAGCAAAGTTAAGCAACATCCGCCGCGGTCATGACTTGGATGGGTGACCGCTGGTTGGGCATCACTACTGAGCGCTTCCGTGCTTCGGAGGGCACGTTAAGCCGTCGGTCCCGGTTGTTGTCTTAGGATAGCAGTCGTTACAGCATGGTGGTAGGGCACTTTGCAAATGCCCGCCTGGCTAGCTACCACCCTCAAGTTTTGAAAATCTGTCGCTTAGCACCTAACGGTATTTTCCGGCAGCTGTCCTTGAGAGCCAGTAACTCTAGGTTAGTCTGAACAACATCCTCGACCACATCATCACTTACCATCAGGTGAGATAGTGGTCAAAGGCTAACCTATCAGGAATAAAAAAAAAAAGACTCATCACCAGGATAGCTCTATATTGATTGAGCGTGTCCCATCCCCAGAAACGGGGATTAAGACGGTCTTGGTTCGAAATCCGTTCATGTGGCAAAAATTATAATATCTTAGAACTTTCAACCCATTTGCAAAATTGATTCGGGATTTCACTCGGCAATCTGACTTGGTATTTGCTCACACTTTGTATACTCAAGCCATGCGTCATCACAACAATCGTACCCCGTCACCGGAGTACGGGTTTCGCGATACTAACACCGTTATCTCAATGACAAGTTTAGAGGCTTTAATTCAATCAGAGAGTAAGATCACTTGTATCTTGTCGCTTCAGTGCTTAGACATAGCATTCTAGCGCAGTAACTTACTTGGAGAAAATATTTATAAGCATTTAGAGAAACCAAGTATTGAATCGAAATACTATATACATTAAAAGTAATAGGTAAATATAGTTTTCTGATACAAATCAGCAAATATAAATAAAGAGGTTGCCATAGCATATTTCATGTTCTTTCAACCCCGTTTAACATGGGGAGAATTTCATGGCATCTTATTTACCTTCTATTGAAATATGGAACCACTGAGTGAATAAAAAGGAGACTCTTTTACTAAATAACCTCCTTTTTATGAATGTATGCAACACTTGAGGAACTATGTTTGTAGTTAAAAGTTCATTTTTTGTTCCTTTGAAAGTAAAACGCGAAAAACGAACCTTCCAATCACAACAGTTTTCTTCTATTGCAACGTAATGCGTTATTTTAAACGCTAGTAATTTATCTAGGATTTTCATTACTTGGAATTTCACTGTCCTTGCCGATATTAAACATATTATGTTAATGAATCTCATTAATTTCTTATTTTTTAATCATATCTATATTAAGTTCACTTATAGTTTAACTTACTTTCACTCTAAAGAAAGTTTTTTTGTGTATAAATCTACACTCCACCGGGTCCGTGACTTTTTTCAATTATGACATTTTTATTTAAAACAAGAAATAAGAAATAGGAAACATACAACATTCCAAGGGGGAACAGTATTAAAAGAAAGAAAAAAAACCGGTAATTTCATTAGCACTAGCATCTAAAGTAAGTTGAACTATAGGTGTCACTCCATCCCAATACGATGATTAAATAACTATAGGAAATATTAGACTCATTGGAATGTTAGCTCAGTCGATCAGTGCATACCCCGGCTAAAGTAGATGGACGCGGGTTCAAATCCCGCACATGACTATAATTTTTCTTCTCGTAAATTTGTTATTTTATGATGTAATCCGCAGAGCATGCGTTAGGGCAAAAATAAAAATGTATATAAAAATTATATCCTTCTGCTTTTAACAGACTTATGGTCAGGAGGCATTCCACCTGGATTCTTTTAAACGCGTTGCCCAACATGGCTCATTTCATGACCTGTTGTCCAATTTATAACATCTCCTTACTGGTGCATGTTGCAGTGTCACCATAGGGGCGCGTCCACCAATAAATCGACGCGCGAGGCTTGAGAGATGAAGTGCGCGCTTAACATACAATGAGCCTGGGCTATGTCGCAATGGCCTAGGATTAGGTTCGCGTTGGAGTCGGTGACACGGACATTTGCTCTAGTCTAGCACTGGCGCCAGTGACTCGCGGTGTTTAACTTCAAACTATTGGAACTTGATACAAAATCGATGTAACTTTAGAAAAAAAATGGTTACTAGTTCTATCGTAAATACAAGTAATATGAAATGACACGTGAAATAGGAAATAATTGTGGAAAAATAATAATAGATTATATTAGATATTTTGCATGGTGGAAGGGCATTTTGCGATTGCCCGCCTGGCTAGCTACCACCCTAAGGTATAAAATCTGTCGCCAAGCACCTAACGGTGTGTTCTGGCAGCAGTCTTTGAAAGCCAGTGAAATTACAGGCACATGAGACTTAACAACGATGTCTCAAGGTGACGGGCGCAGTGCAATTCGTGGCTTGTGATGAAATGCATCTGTTATAGGCAGAGGTTAGTCCGCTTAACATGAGGTAGGCCTCGAGCTTGTTACGTCACAATAAAAAAAATAAAAAACATACTTCCGAATAAGTTATGGACTCGTTTTGGTATACGCTAATAGACAAAAATATTAAATGAACTTACTGTAGACAAATAAATTATGCATGCAATATTTCCTTATTAGCCTTTATTGCTAACCTTAACTACATTTTATAATTACAACATAACTTTGAACACCATATTTAAAGTTTTGCCTAAGGTCATCATAACTTTATATCATAAATAAAATTTATCATGACTCTGATCTCATCCGACACTAGTGTTCTATTTGAAAAAAATACCGGTAATTTAGTTTAGTGTGTATCATGATTTATTTTTTTATAGGTCAAAGTAAGATTTTAGTTTAAAAATAGTTCTAAATAGAATATCTTGTTACTTATTGCAATATAAATATTTTCATTGCGTGGTTTGAATAGAAGATTTAATATGAATGGCTAGCATTCTTTCAAGTAGTCTAACCGAAGCATAAGGTTGGTCGATAACAAGTCTGGGTGTGTCCCTTGCACCAAATAATGCTAGTAATAATTGTGGGTGCAGCTTAGTACTATAATGGTTTAAATAATGTGTACCTTTGGGCCGCTTAAGGATAAAGCTTTAGAGATATATTTTCTATATAGAATAATTTTTATTTTACTAGAATTTGGCTGTTTATCTGCTTCTTGATATTTTAAATCACTTACCTTCAAAAGTATGTATATAGCTCTTGTACGTACAATGCTTATACAAGCAAAAGTAAAAACCGTATATTTGATATCTACTTCATGACTGAACTGTTGAATCGATTTAGATAACATTAAACTCAGTGCCCGTCGGGAGCTCGCAGACGCAGCTGTGCACTCGCCCTGATGATGAGCATCTGATATGCTCGAAACCCGGGTCGACGTATTCAATCCCCAACGTGAGTGTTTGTTGCCGGTTTTATTTATAATATTTAAACATTAAACTTATTTTTTATTTTTATGAAAATCAATGCAATTGACATTCTTGGGCAATTTTGATGAAATGACCACTAACAAATATTCAATACAATTTATCTTGACTGAGACATCCACAGATAATTCTATATTTTAACAGATGGACATTAGTATTTTGATGTATCAATTTAAATAATTTAAATTTGTTTGTAATTAATGATAGCTTTTAATAGGCTTAATATAAATATATTCTTTTTTTTAATTTGCATGCCGCTTGTTGCAAGGACATGAGTTACGAAATTTAAGTTACTGTACCATCCAGTGTGCTATTTTATGATGTACGCTCACCGTTTTCTGACAAATAAATTATTTAAATTTGAATTTGTATGTTTATCTTAAGAAATCATGTAATATAATTCAATACACGCACTAAAATAACAAGAAATTTCAAAGATCCTCAATTCTATTCAAACCACGATCGCGCTTATCAACAATTACGAATACTAACATGCCAAACTGCACCAAGAAAATAAAAAATGAAAAAGAAATTAATTACATTCGTGTAGAGCACAAGATTAACGAGTGGTAGTCTCAAACCAATTACACTGTCAAAACATCACCTTGAAGTCGAAATAAAGAAAACATCAGTACGATCGACGGTTCAACATAGCAATAATGGTTCTATTGTTGCATAAAACGGTCCAGATGGCCAAGATAAAGGTGGTATGTGAAAAACTAAAATATTGCCTTTGTATTAATTACTTAGGTCAAAGTTGCGTATATGTTTTTGTCCTCCGCATATTTAGCTGTCGAAATGTCGATAACTAGATGGGTACTCATTTGTAACGCATGTTTGGGTTAGAGTGATATAAATTATAGGCTTCATGTGTTAAGGCTAGATTTTATAAATTAAGTTTGGAATTATCTAATCGTCTTGCAACTGCGCCTATTGTATAACGAGTTTTGTACTCGTAATACAATATACTCGATTATGCTTTCTCCTAAACTACAAGACATAAATTGAGAATAAAAAGTATCTTACGTCCGTCCTCGTAAAGCAGCTCAGGTAGAAACAAGAAATAAACAGAATATCACAAGGCACTTAATATTGTTACAGAAATCTTATGATTTCTGTACGAACTGTTCAACAAAACTCTGCACCAAGTTTGTACCAACCACACTTATGTAGGATAAGAGTAGAAAGATCATGATAATGACAAACAATTCCAATATGACAAAAAAAATGAAGAACATTTTCTTCCTATAAATCATTTATCACCCTCTTCCGTACTTGAAATTAAAAGCACGGAAGATGATGCCTACTATTTCGTCACTTAAAAATTTAATTACAATCTGGTATTAATAATATCATTTCAATAAAAATATTACTATTGCTATTATTACTAAAGATCCACATTATAAAGGAAATCAATCACATTGAATTATGACCAGTATATTAGACGTAATAAATCTTATTACACCAAACATATTCATAAACGTGCGCAATTTACCAACAACAGATTAAAATAATATTATTGAAATTACGAAATTGATCTAGTTCAATTGAAAAATAATTATACTAATCGTAAAAATATTGTAATGCTATTAATTTGTAAATTATTTTAACGACAACGTTATCCAATACGTTTTTAATACAGTGATGAGATTTAAATTTAAATAATCTTGAATCAAGTTTTATATACACTCGAGAGCAATGAATCCGGGTCACTTAAAGAATCCTTAAAATCTCGGAAACTAAAAATGCTAGGTTAATGCAATAAATTGTATTTAATAGACAATGTAATACTCCTTAAATGAAGGTATTAAAACTTCTTAGTTATTGTAAAGTTATATCATAAAAAAATCAAATTTGAAAAAGGGCCACTTTCGAAGATGGAACTACGAAATTACAGCATTTGGTTTTGCTTTTGTTTGTAATCTGTCATTTATGTGGGTACATAAACCATGTTGATAGTGCTCTATATTCATTATTCAAGCTGAAATTATGTCGCTTACGCCTGAAGAATGCACCAGAATACTTACAATGCTGGAAACCGGCCGGAGTCAGCGCGATACAGCCAGGACTGTCGGTGTGTCGCTGTCAACAGTACAAAGAGTTCTCCGACGTTACGAAGAAACTGGTTCTAACCTACGCAGACCAGGAACGGGCAGAACCAGGTGTACCACAGCACGAGAAGACCGATACTTGGTGAACACCATGCTTCGAAATCGCTTTCTCACAGGAACTGAACTCACCAATCAGTTTCGACGCCTCGGAGGAAGTAACCCAAGTGCATGGACAGTAAGACGTCGGCTTGCTGAATCTAACTTAAAACCCCTTAGACCTGCAAACGGCCCTAAACTGGAGCGTGGGCATCGTATTTCGAGACTAAGATATGCCCAGAGCCACGTAAATTGGAGTATTGAAGATTGGTCAAAAGTTATGTTCTCCGACGAATCAAAATTTATGCTCTACAAGCACGATGGAAGACACAGAGTGTATCGAAGACCAGGGGAAAGATTCAAGCAAGCATGCATCGAAGAAAAAGTAGCCTACGGTGGTGGGTCTGTACTTGTGTGGGCCGGAATTTCTTCTGAAAGTCGCACAGAGCTGGTGATCATAGAAAACGGCTCTTTAACTAGCGTAAGATATGTGGAAGAAATCCTCAATGATCACGTTGGTCCATTTATGGTCAATTTAGGTGAGGATGCTATATTTATGCATGACAATGCCCGACCTCATACAGGTAGGATTGTGAATGACTACCTTCAAGAGATGAACATTACTCGTATGGTGTGGCCAGCGCGCAGCCCGGATATCAACCCGATCGAGCATGCTTGGGACGAGCTAGGCAGATGCGTAAAACAACGAAACCCTCCCCCAATCACGCTTCGTGAGCTCAAAATTGCTCTCACAGAGGAATGGGAGAATATTCCCCAAAATCGTATAAGGAACTTGGTGTACAGCATGCCAAACCGCGTAAACGCAGTAATGGAAGCACGAGGAGGCAATACGAAGTATTAAAATTCAAGAAAATCGTAATAAAGTTCAAAAATTTCATGTTTCCTATTTTTGTTTTAAGGAGAGATCAGCAGTATTTTTCTTTATGTAATTTTGTGTTAATAAAATGTATGGTGACTCATATTTTTTTTACTTTCATTTAAGGAGTATTACATTGTCTATTAAATACAATTTATTGCATTAACCTATCATTTTTAGTTTCCGAGATTTTTAACATTCTTTAAGTGACCCGGATTCATTGCTCTCGAGTGTAGTTCAAAATAAGCTTGATCAAGATGACTGCATAATCAACTTGATTTACCTACTTTACGTCAAAATGTTTCCTACGCATCATGTTATTAAACTTATTAGGCGTTATGACATAAACATCAGTCACCAGTCAATAGTGAGGCGTATAAGGCACTTCACAATAATTACCAGTAACTTAGCGGTAATGATTTGTCATGACAACCTTTTGTTGTTGTTCAGAATTAATGAGGGTACTTGAACATAAATCAAAATTTAGGTGCCGAGTCTAGTCTTTAATTTCTTAAGCTTATTAAAGTGTGATAATGATAAAGGTTCTAAGTAAACGAAAGGGTCGTATCTTAGGATATTACAAACAAATTGAAATAGTAGTAACTTATTTACGAAATGCAAAAGCTGGTTGACGCAAAACATATCGTTCGTAAGCTTTATTTAGCACATCTTCAATTAATGTCAAGGTATCTCATACATTCAATGGAAGCGATAGAAGTTAGAAACGACAAAGTATATACACATTTTTTATGAATTGTAACCCATAAATGTGCTCGTACCATTCTCATCTGACCATATAAATGTCAAGTCAAAGTCACGACTAAGCCAGACAAAACGAATTAATCTAGCATTCCTTCGAACACTTTCAGAATAACCAATCGAACGCAACATCAAAAATAAAATATTGTTGAGATTATAATTATAATTTGAATACCGAGTAGCCAAAATAATAAGTGTGGTGCTGCGATGGCATCTGATAGGTAAGTGGTTTTCGTAACGCCCCCTCCAGCGCCGAGATGTTATCTATGCGCGCGTGCGCTTCGCAGCCGTTACAATCGTGTGTTGTTCTCGATCGAACAAATACACGTAACAGAACATCTGTGCGATGAATCCGCAGATAAAAAAGCCTGTTTCTCATCTTTCTTAGAAGGATTATTAGGAGTCCTAATGGATCGATAAAATCGCCGCACACGCATGTCACGAGGACAGCTTTTAACCTTAATCCCTTTAGGATATCGACCTTGAATTGAATTGAATGACTGTTCATTCATAACTTATGATTCGACAAGACTTCTCAAGTTTGGAAGGTATTGTGGGTGTACCATTTGTTTATAGCTCTAACTATTTTGCGACGCTTGTCCTAACTACGTCATTTAGCGGAAGAACGACGGTTTCCTTTCAAAAATTAAGGCAGCAATATAAAAGTGATTCATAGGAAGAGAACTGACCGAATGTTTCATCGCAATTTCAATCATGTTCAATGGCATCGATTCAGTTCTGTCTTTATCTCTTGATCTGAGTCGAAAGCAAGGTTGCTGGGAGTGGTCAAGGGATAGAACCTTCACCTCGGGTCTCGAGCCTTGATGAGTCATTATTGTGCTCTGATATTGATCCTAACGACATGGTATTGCTACATCATCTACTAATTATAACTTTATACCATAGGTTCCATTGCTTAACTGTATTATGACATGTACGTACTAGTTTATACATCGTCTTAAGTCAGGAGCATGTTCTAGTTTCTTTTACGAAATTATTCAGTGGGTGTATTAGCTTACGATGCTTTTCTTTGTACTAAACGTATGTAAATGGAATAATTGGAATGTGTACTATTCATTTGTTTATTTTTCAACTTTTTTCCTTGTTTATTACTTTGATTTTTAAGCACTTCTTGCGGAGTACTGACCTAAGAATACGTGCTATCATATACAGAGTAAGTTTACTGCATAATACCTACCTTCTGCATCTGATATCGCATTACTGGTGCTGCATCAAAGACCCCGTCTCTCGTTCAACCGTTACGCGTTATCTGATCTATGTTTCGTAATTCAGAATTTAGCTCACGCATTTTGATCGGGCAAAAATTCTTCATGCCGCCGGCCTTGGCAGCTATCTATGATTTGTAGCTTTGGAACACCTGATAACGAGACTGGCCTATTGTTATCTTACGATCGGGGGCCGTTCTCACTCTTACTTTCGCTTCAATGGCAATGGCATCGCCGCCTCTGATATGATGTTCTTTTTTTGTCTGTTATATGAACAACTAAATAATTAAATGGAGAAACTACGTCTAGCTTTGTACTAATAGACTAGATTTGGTTATACGTGACACCTCGAGAAGTCTGATTGTTAAGCCAGAATTTTTAGTCTTTCTTTTAAAAAGGCAGTATAAATTTAATCAATCGATTTAGTTTCTATTTGCAGTAGGACTAACTATAGTTTCACATCTACATAATAAAAAAACACAGCACATACCAATTTTGATCTTATCCCAAAATGTTAAATCAGTGTATATTCACCTGCAGCTTCACTAGGAACTACTCCCGAAATTATGTTCTTGAGTTGAATGTAGTTATGGCCTGAAGAAAAGGGGGGGAAACCCGTCCCCCCAACTGCCAGTCTTTCTTCATATGCCCACTGTGTTTTATTTTCTGTAATCTACCGCACATACCACTCTGCGCTCTCTCGCGCGCCTGCTGCAGATATACGCTAGTCTACATCCCTGGAGCGTCAGCTAACGCAAGCTTCAGTGGGATTTAGGGTCCGCGGATTCACATCACACCGTCAACTCACTGCAAAGCCTTCGAGACTATTATTTTTAGTAAATGATGTATACACAAATTGTGATCATGAAGATGAAGTTTGTAGGTTGTAGTCTGTACATAAGACCGCACAAGAAATGTTTAGATTTCCCGACAAAGTGTCATTGCTTATGGATTTTATATAGCTGTATAAGGTACGTCAGTGAAATGTAGACGAGTTGATAGACCCTTTTTTATTTTATCTATATTGTAGAAAATGTTCCATACTTGGATGAGGTTGGGTCGGTATTCTTGTTACAATTTAAGGTTGTGCCCACACCCCGGATTTTGTAGCCTCATATGAAATGGTCTATGTCCATAACCGCATCGTTGTATGTTATGGAATTATGACATCCTATACTTTCTCAACGCCACTCTGTGACTTAGCCATGAATGACCCAGATTACTCGCTGCAAGTGAATCGTTTTATGGGAATTTATGATAAATACATAGTTTCAAAATAGAAAAGAAAATGCAAATCGTGCCCACCCACAGTCTACCACAAAAGGCATTATTAAGCATTAAAATTATTTCTAAAATGCTAAAAATTATATTTCACCAGTCTTTAAATGGGTGAGCTGTAATCAGTATTGAAAAAGTACGAATGAGTTTGTACTTAACTCGATCTTTCAGAATCTAACAGAAAACAGCATATTATTTTTGTCATATCATTATTTTTACGTTTGACAAAACAACAGGATGTGTTTTGTATCAAAACTGTTGAAGAATCTTGGTTGAAGACATGGTCATATTGACCGTTACGTCTGCCCACATTAAACACTAAAATCTGCTAAACAGGTACTATAAATTCAGAGCAATTTTTATCATCCTATATCCAATCTGAAATCTCTCGCATTACTTTTTCGGGCAAAGTATTGCGTGACTTGCACATGACATGTTTGATATGACACTGATGTAAGTCAACACCGCATGTGTATTGACTATTGTGTGCTCGTGGTTTTACGCGTGTGGAAATTGGCTTTACTGTGGTTTCTCGAAAGCTAATATACATTATAAAACATATTATAATTTTATTTAAATATAATTTAATGCCTATTTATTTAATAAATAGGCATAAATTATCATGTGTCCAAGATTTCAAGGACATAAAAAATGTTGGTCCAAAATTTTGTCAAAACATGTGTTTGATTCTTACTTTTGCATTTATAATATTAGTGTCATATTAAAGTTACATCTTCAGAGTCATCTTAACCTTATCCCACGTATGTGGGGTAGGTAAAATATGTTTGTTTCATAACACAAATGACGACACAAGAACATATAATGTAAAGGGTGACCACGACCTTCAACGAAGAAAAGACCGCAGAGAGAGATTCTTAGGACAGGGACTAAAATATACATCTACGCCATCAATATATTGGCTAGAATCTATACTAACCAACCTTCGTGTGGTGCCGGGCTAGATTGCAGCATCGTATATTTTCATGTGGGAGACATTAGACACCGAGGTGCAACCTTCTTCAGCATTCTGCAGGATCTTCTGAAGCCACTGGGAATTATGGAAAACCCCGCTCCCCTTGAATGGAGAAGGGCTTTGTTCAATAGTAGAGGTAAGAAGGCTTTTGACGATACTAAAAACTGTTTATAATGTTAACTGATGCCCATTGTTTTACACCGCTGAAATTTGTCTTTGCATGAAAACCAATTTATGAACCTAATAACACTTCACTATTATTAACTGTGATTGCACAAAACGTTTTGCTGACTACATTACTAGCTACTATGTAATTCATCATTAGCTGGAAAAAGTCCACTGTTGAACAAAAGCCTACCCCCTGCACCGTAGAATAACACAATTAACGGCAATTAGCCACTTGGAACCATTGAACATCCACAACTCCTATGATCTGGTTAGTCCATCTATTCGGAGCTTTACCAACTCCACGTCTTCTGGTATAATCTGGTAACCATTTCAGAACCTTTCTGCACCATCGGTATCGGTTTGTCATATAATGTAGCCTGCCCATTTCCATTTCACCTTGCACATTCTGAGAGCTATGTAAGTGACTTTGGTTCTTCAGCGAACTTCCTCGTGCCGGAATTTATCACGCAAACAAACTCTGAGCATAGCTCTCTCTATAGTTCGTTGAGCGACTGAATACACTTAATGAGTAATATATTATGTACTTAGGTATTTAGGAATCTCACACTTCGCATTCTTTTTAAATAGAAGATTATACAAATAACCAGTTAGTTATACTTTAATTAACTTCTTAATTAGAGAATCCAGTAGCGTTAAGAAGGATATGGGGTATAGAGACATATATTTTATTAAGCTGAAATTAGCTATAATAACTTTTATGGGCTGTATAACACATCATAAAGTAATATGGCGTTAATAAGAATTTTAATTACTGTATGGGTACGCGTTTGCTACCGATGTTCTTGTCTTGAGAAGACGCACTATTAAATATTCATAGCTGACTTAATTATATTGTAGATTTTCTATTTTGTTGATTTAACTCATATGCTAAAAATGCGTTTATAAGTAAAAGTTAGTGTCCGATGGATTTCAATAGAAAGGTTTTGAGCTCGTTTCCTTACTATATTTATAGAATTATTGTTTTGTAATAACATAGTTTTGCGTCACCTTACTTAAAGTTTATGAGTAATAGATTGATATGGGAAGGGATTAAGGGTCACCATCGTATATGGCGAGAAATTCAAAATTTTTAATTTCTTATTGCTTTGTTGCTGTTTTCTATCTATTGTACGGACCTTTTATTTAATATAGAAAGGCAAACGAGCGAGTGGCTCCCCTACATGCGGTTGATCACGTAATACGCGAGATTTTAATATATATATTTACATACTAGATGACCCGGTGTACTTCGTATCACTTATCCTAACGGACGAACGGCAAATGTTTGACAGGAAAGTATAGGTAGAACAGTTTATATGGAAAAATTAAATTGTTATTTTTACTATCTTCCTCGTCATTTTTCCATATCTTCTCATCTTTCAAACCTTTTCTGGCCTACGACAAACATTTCAAAATTAAAATCAGCTTAATCGACCCAGCCGTTTTCGATTTTTAGTGAGACAAACGAACCGCAATTGATTTTTTTATATACATTTTAAATTGATTACATTTTTAAGTACCTACATATACAAGTTCTTAGCATTCCGTAAATTAACGGTTCATCACTTTGTACATTGCAGAGGAAAAAACTTGGACCAGCTTAGGACTTGTAAGTTAGGTGCCTTAACTTTGCGATGGTCACCTTTACTGGCAGAATTTTTGTTTTTCATTCCACGAAGTGCTTAACCTTATATTGGGTTCAAAATTTCGTGGAATCATAATACTAATACTGGCTCAGATACTTATTGTTAGGAAGCTACACATTCCCGCTAATATTAATGACAGAACTAGAAAAGCATACTGATAATAAATATTTCAGCGAAATACATAATGTGACTCCAAATATGTTGCTTAAGGGTAAATAAGAAAATCAATAAAGAAGATTCAAGTAACGACCAATGCCTTATTGAACCAAGCTCAGTTCAGTTTAATCAACTTTTTACGATATTCTAGTAAGGCAGTATGAGTTTATTAAACCCTCGTTTTTGATCTGAGTCAGTTACACGTCCGTTCATGTTAGAACGTACATCCGTAGCCATCGAGGTTGTTAATTACTGGAAGATCGAATATACAAGTAACGTGGACGACCACCCGCGGGCGGTTTTCGTTGCTCAACTGTATCAGGTTGCGATGGGGCTTCCTTGTAACCATAAAACCTAATGACCACTTCAAGCTATACAAGTTTCCTCCAATAAGTTCTATGCCAAGTTGGACTGATCTGACACTAAACTTTTGCGATACTATGAAATTTTATTTTACTTTGCTAGTAGGACAGTCTTTGATCACAATCTCACATGATAGTAGGTAATGATGTAGTCAAAGATGGTATTTATCTCTTACAGCACTGTCAGGATATTCTACTAAAGAGAGGTTGAAACTATAATAGAGTAAGTATGCTACTAAAGATCGGTGGGATCCGAATCATGTCCCCGCTGATTGGCAGTAATTACCACTACACCACCACAGCTTTTTGGTTCTATTTATATGAAGTATGGGATTCACAAATATTATGTTTATTGGGAGAAACAAAATTGGGATAAACTCTTTAGGTGAATTGAGTCCCAAAAAGATTAACTTTGAATATGTTTTTAGAAAGAGGGTACGCTTTACAGACATTGATAAAATATATATTATTCTAGAGAATATTCCTGACATGCTATGCTAAATTTGACAACACGATTCCATTTATTTCTCTCGATAGAAAATAATGACGAATATTTCTTGATCAATTTTTATGTTTATATAGTAAATTATACATACAAATTTTATTTCTTATGATATAGTACCTGATTTTTATTAGATTTTTTAAGCACTTTAATGCTCACTTTTAAAATAATTAATTAAAAAAAAACACTGTTGCTGTTTTACTCACTCGCGTGCTCAACGAGGTCTATCCGTCCTACGCCCTCAGTCTGACATTTTCCTAAGACCACTTCACCTTAATTTTAAAAGTTGCGGTAGATTTCATCTCTTTTAGCACGGTTTCATCTTATAAGCATTACAGATTAATTATAATTGGGAAAAACTAATAAAATTAAAAAAAATATTCAATATCTGATATAAGTTGTATAGTAGATACTAGTGGAGTTTCAACTTTAATAGTCAGCCTTAATACAGCCTGTGAATATGTGACACTACCTTAAGTTGAACACTTTTTTGGTACACTCGTGAGAACTTAGACTGGTTTGTCTAGTAGGATGTAGATGTGAAGTGATATGTGAAATGTGTAACAAATTTTATTTTATCTGATAGATTTTATCCTGCGGCAAGAAGATATAAAAAGACTTTATTTATTGCCTTTTTTTATGGTATCGTGATGGAAGAAGCACGAGGTCACCTTGTGTTAAGCGGTATCTTCTGCCCCTAACAGATGAAGTTACATCTACATACGATGGTTAATAACGAGAAGACAGATTCGAGTTATGAGTCATATGTCATGTTAGCTGAGCGGTCAGAGCTTATATGGGTGGATGGCGAGGGTTCGATTCATGAAGTTTTACAGATGAAGTTCGTCATAAGAGGCGACACGATGGCATTCATAGTGCCACCATGGAACGCATTAAAAATATACCTTAAAATTTAGTATAGTTCATCACAAAACAATAGAATAGCGATTTTATTAGAATTATATACCTATAACCTGTTATATTTATGTTACTTTGTATAAATAAGGTGTTCTGGTAGAGATCGCTCCTTAGCGCTAAGACCACCCATTGTAGGTACATTAGGGTTTATTATATAAATGTGTTTTTGCAACACTTTAGTAAATGCTTATATTTATCTTATGACTTAGCATTTCTATTTATATGCAGAAACTGCACAGTGATAATTCTAACATAGGATTCGAACCCGTGACCAACCAAGCCAGGACATGCTCTACCAACTGAGCTATCATCGTAAACAAGTTAAAAGCAAATTGAAAAACTAGTCTTGTTTGAAGTTCAATTCAGTTTGGCGGCAGATGTCACTCCGTACCCGAATAAACAATAGAAGCGAAAGTATAAATTTGATCTATGACTCACTCACCACTGTCGCTCAATATGGCAGAGCATATCCCGGCTCTAAGGACATCACGGATTCGAATCCTGCTCGTGATTCAAATTTTCCTTTTCAAATTTGCTTTTATAAAAAGTCCCGAGCGAAGAAACTTTTGCTTTTTTATTGTATCGTATACTGCTTCATAATATAGGTATATTAAAGCAAATCAAACCACGTTTTTATGTCTTTTCCACAAGATATCTCAATTTATTGATACACATCTTTATTGCATATTGTAAAGATTAGGACCGTTAATTAACTCTTTTTTATCTTTGAATCATCTACATCAAAATTTTATTTCATACTTAATTTGTCTTTTTAAATAAAAACATGTAGGTGTACTTTGTAATTTCTCTAAGGGGTAGGCAAAGGTTTAGGTTACGGAACAAGCATGAACTATGTTACACTTAACAATAACTTAACATAGTTCATTCTTGTTCCGTAACCTAAACCTTTGCCTACCCCTTAGAGAAATTACAAAGTACACCTACATGTTTTTATTTAAAAAGACAAATTAAGTAAGTTTTATTAAGTTACACTTAACATAGTTCATGCTTGTTCCGTAACCTAAGGCATATGACACTTCATATGCCTGTGATTTCACCGACAACACAGTAATGCGACCTTTACTGCTCAGGGGTAGAAATAGATATGGCAGTACATCCCCGGACAAAAGCATTCACAAAGAGTTCTTCGGCTACTGTAAGGCCTATGAAAAGATTTTCAAGTAACGGATAATAGGGATGATACTACTATCATATACACGGCACGTCTGTCTCCGGACTGTTACTGCAAGTTTCCTGTAAGACAAGCTGATTGAACCGGAAACCGTCATATTCTATGAACATGCCAATGCTATTATAGCGTTTTCCATACTAAAGTAGGGTTTTCATATTTTTTATAACGAAGTGTTCAAACTCGGTGGAGTATTGCACGCATGTTCTTGAGCCTATGGTCTATGCTTCTGGTTCGGCAAGTTTTCTTTTAACAATTTTATACTTTAGCAATGATGGGCTACCGTTTTCCTCCCGCGGCGGTCTTGAGTCTTATACTTTAGTTATGCATTGGTAGTAGGGTTATTTGCGAATGGTTGCATAGCTAGCTACCACCCCTAAATAAAAAAATCGCCTCAAGTTCCAATCGTATGCCGGCTGCTTTTCTTGAGATCCAGTAATGACACGTTTGGCCTGTTAATATCCTCGGTCGCATTAGTTGGAGAGCCTAGATAGTATTCCGGTCTGAACAAAATTCAAATAAACTACCGTTAAAAAAGTTCAATTCGATATGTAATGTGCTCGTTAATATAATCATTACGTCAGAAATTAACGAAAATAAGACGCCATTGTTTGATTTTATAATCGTATATGCAAACATTCAAAATATGTATTTTACTGACATTATTTTGGAGAAATATATCCTACACTTTATATAGTTACTGAAAATTCAGTCCACAAACACATTTTTCACTCGAAGACTCTAGGTCAACGTAGGTACAATGTCAACGATCAATGTGGTCAAGAAGTTGAAGAATCACATGGACAAATGAAATAAGACAGCTTTAGTCCATTTAATTTTTAGAGTTTGTAAACATCTCATACAACTTTTAACGCCTCATATCAAGAAGAAATACTTTACCGTGCTTTGCAAAACACGTTCGTATGTTGATCGGGTATTCAATGGACATGTGCAAAAGCGTAACCTAAGTCTAAGTCAAGTATATTTCATAATTCTGTATCATAAAAAATATGATTTCTTCGACTTTCCTTTAATTGCACGTACCATTACGTACATTAGGATACATAAATAAGCAGCTGAACTAGATTAAAGTGACTATATATGTTGACTTTTTTCCCACAAAGATGTCACAGATTATATGCGACTTGAAGGTCATTACACTACGAAATTAATTCTCACGGCTCACGCATTAAGACGCTCTGATCTGTTGGAGATGAGACACGTAACTTTACAAGGATATATTTACACATACCTCACATAAAATACGACTTTAAAAGTATGGAAATAGAGCTGATTTAAGTTTCTCGGAGGTGTATAAATATGCTGGTATAATTTGAGGTATCTCGATCGAATCGAATCAAATGCCTCTTCACACGGGTATTTGGCTCCGCGAATGGACGTCAGCTCTTCTGATTAAAGTATTGTTATTTAGGTTTCTAATACAAATAATCCTCTCGCCATCATCCCTCGCTTTTGTTATTAGATGATAGAGGTGATTATAATGAGGACCAATATAACCATAAAATGTAAGAATAACAGTAATGCTGCAAAATCCATTTTAAATTATTAAATTTTATTATATCAGTGCTGACGAGTCTAGCAAGTTGTTCGGCCTATATTCCTGTATCAGTTAAATTGCCGTAAAAAACTTGAAATTTACAGTCAATACTGCAACGCGATATTTTCATTTAATCTTATATCTTCAGTTGGGTTCTTCTAACCTGAATATAAAAAGTATTAAGGTAAAATATCTTACTGCAATGGTTTCTTAGACAACTTTTTTCTAGGTCCAATGACTCACAACAAAAATGAAAATTGTGTGCATAATTTCATCTGGAATTAAATAGAACCAATTCAGCCGATCCAAACGTTTCAACACAAAAATATATCGTGAAACACTCAACGAAGAATTACCGCCACAATTACTTTTATTTATTAAACATTACTTTAAAATTAAGTCTGTAAAAGTCAATAAACGTAAAATACTTGTCTAGTAAAGAACATAAAAATTACACAAACAATAACTTGCTGCCCAGTACCTGATCTTTCAGCGTACAAGAGCCAAGGTTTTTCCTTCGGCGCATCCTCTTAAAAGGCAATATTTATTCTTCAGAAAGTCTTTAAAAACCACCCACGAAGGTTTTAATGCATTCTCAAGATTACCGCGACTCAAAGGAGTCATTCTGGGCCTTATTTAAGACATGCTATAATCAAATTAAAGAAATTTGCAGATACATATGGGTTTTTTTCGTGTAGGAGTTTAAAGATTATGTTAATCGAATGCAGGGGCGAATAGTGAAGTGAAGCAAATTGTATCTTTGTGCATGGTACATGCAATAATTTTAAGGATTTACTTGGTTCTTATACATTTATGGACAAGAATAAATATAGTAAACAATGAGATATATCCGGGTGTGGTAAGAAAAATTTAATACGTTACGTATTTATTCAATTCAAAGATAAACATTGTTACCCCTATAATTTACGATTGTTATAATTCTTGCTCCTCACAAAGAACTGCTCTTCACATAGACTTGCTCTGTTTTGGCGAGTAAATTGAAATTTGAATATTTACTATATTTTTGTGAGTCAAGTTAAACATTGTTAGAGATGAAAAAGGAAAGTATAATTTATTAGGACTTATTTAATTTATTTTTTTTTAATATAGGCAGCACAGACACCTAAAAAGAAGCTTCAAATAGTATACTTAACATGCGTTAATGATAACAATTAAAAGGGCAAAAAATACTAATAGCTCGTATCATGTGGACTGTTAAGGGAAGTGTGCACGTAGCGGTCTTCAAGCAAACGTAGTTTTAAAGTTAAAACTCGGCGAAATGTTTGCATGCATGTCCTTAAGCCTTTGTCTCAAATAAATCAGTAAAATATATGCTTCTGTCAGTTTTCCGTTTTATTAAGTATTATCAAAAATATTCGGAAAAACGTTTTGAATGGCATTTTTTTTATGTTATTGAGACGGAACAAGCTCGAGACCCACCTGATGAAAAGCGGACTAACCTCTGCTTATAACAGATGCATTTCGTCGCAAGTCACGAATTGCACTGCGCCCGTCATCTTGAGACATAGTTGTTAAGTCTTATGTGCCTGTAATTTCACTGGCTCTCAAGGACTGCTGCTGGAACACACCGTGAGGTGCTTGGTGACAGATTTTCTACTTAAGGGTGGTAGCTAGCCAGGCGGGCAGTCGCAAAATGCCCTTCCACCATGCGGTGAAGCTCAAGCCCGCAGCGGGACTCGAACCATAGACTTGGTGCGCGGCAGTCCATAATCAATGCCACTGCGTCATTACTGCTACAAAATTGTATTATTAAAAAAACGAAAACCTGGTAAATTTCAACGAGTTTAAATACTTGGTATTTAAAATAATAATAATATGAAACTACGTAATCAAATGAGCTACGAAGACACTAAACCTGATGGTGTACGTATTAATCACAGAAAAGAGAAAATAGTATTTTATATCTCTATGGTATTAATAATGTTTTTAAACTGCAAAATAACTGTACTTACTGTTCAGAGTGTTCAGTGTCATAAAAAGATATGAAAGACGGTATAATTTGTATCTCTTTAATTTGAAATTGAAAAGACTTGAAAGATTGTTATTCTGACTTTTTTACAGCTGATTTAAGCCTTTGACCACAATCTCACAATCATCTCTTCAAGTTCGCAAGTAAATAACTAACTATAGATAGAGTAAATTCTCAAGTATCATAAGAATCTTTATACATTATTTACATACTCACACGATCATATTCTCTAAAAGTAAGACTAAAAATATTCAACAACACGATCTGTGTCGTACAAATTTTTGAATCGATTCCGAAATCGGGGACGCGGATTTGATTCCCGCCTGGGACAAAAGAGTAGTGATTTAAAAATTTGTCAACACGATTTTTGTTTAGCAAGCAATATTGCTGGCAATCATATTTAGATAATTTTAAACTTGCTGGCCAGCACCAAAGTGCCTTAACAACAACAATCAAAGTAAAATATTTTGATGAGCATAAACATAGCGTTGAGGTTGTCTTGTACGCGATACTTTTCGCGCTTAATTGGCCCCAAATGAGCCAAGTGCTTTAATTTAAAGGGGGCGGCAACTTCAAAGGCGTGTACTTATTTATTGTGCTGTGTGGCATAAGGGCAAGATTACACGCAGTATTTTTATAAATAGTATGAAAGCCTTTTCAACGCTATCTTATCAGCTAATAAGTGTTGATTTAATGACGGGAGGAGTCTTACGGCAATGGAATTAAGGTTTATTATTTTATGTTCTGAACTGACGAGAAATCGTGAGTGATGGTAAGCCTAACGCATGTCCATTATTACTGGGCCAGTAATTTCACCTACAACAGCGCCTGCATTCTAACTCAATAATCCTTATGAGACATGCATCAGTAGAGAGGTGAAATTTGCTTTCTTAAGAAACGAAACGGCCTTACTTTAGACTACCAGATATTGTAAACGCAAGAAGTGTTTTTCAAAACACTAAAACTTTTGTGATCAAGCTTGCATCAACATAAGTGAGACTAATAACCAAACCTTAAAAGAATTATTTGAATTAGAATTTGGATTAAATTATTAAATTAGATCATCAATTATCAAGGACAGCAGTAGTCATCAGTAGTCAGAGTACATCCCTAATACTAAGATGATACCAGTATACAAAACGGACTGATGACAAAAATACATAAATGGTGAAGTCGTTCGACACTTCATACTATCAGCGATTTAATTGAACTTATAGATTCCTAAGACGATAATGATAATGTAAAGTCCTGCGTTTATTACATTGAATTTATTCAATGAAATTTTAATTTCAAAGTCATAATAATTATTAATGTCGTCGTATTAAATCTTATAACGGACCAAGTAAATAATAAATCTTATAATATATTTGTATAAAATAATATTGTAAAGAGGAAAGATTTGTTTGTTTGTTTGCATTTAATAGGCTCTGAAACTACTAGACCGATTTGAAAACTTCTTTCACCACAAGAATCCAACACTATCCCTGATGGACATAGGCTATAGAAAATTCACAAAGATGTTAGGGATCCTTATGAAAACTTCGATAAAGTAACGCAACGTACAATAAAATACCAAAAAAAACGTTGTATTGCGTATGCTGCAGAAATTATTGACAATAGAGCAAAGTGATGAACTACATTTTTTTAGAAGACATCAATATCTATAAAAAAAAACAAAAAGAAATGTTAACACTTTGCAGTGATCACGGACTGACCCCGTGACCACGATCACTGCTATGTGTTTGAAACTATGGGACAAAATAATGATATATGTACGCGACAACATTATATTACAGTTATGCCACAATAACTACTTTTTATGTGATTAAATTTATAATTTTTGTATATTTTGTTAAATGCTCGAGCGAAGCCGAGGTGGACCGCTAGTATTTATATAAAGGCCCTTTTTATTATGCGGCAAAACGGAGTCTTAAACCCCTCAGCGTTAAATTGATTAGAGTTGACGTGCTCTGCAGATAATTTTAATGGTCCGTGTGGCGTTACATCAAATAAGTAGTATGTATAATGCGGTTTCGTATTTCGCTTTCACTTCAGCGGATATGACTGAAATTTTCACCAAAAGTTCCGAAAGGTCAACGTATTTAAATTATCTGCTGGTGCAAAATAATTAAGCGCTACAAAGAAAGTACCAGCATACTACTCGTGTTACTACTGGTTTGAGATAAAGTAAACTCTTTGGAATGATTGGTAGAATTTATGGCTCACTGTATCTGGAATAGTTACGAGTTAATTTTAATGAAACGTTATTTTTATTTAGTCGGCTTTTTTACTTTCGATTGGAAGAATATTGGAATATATCCGTAATGTAATGGCTAAATTATAGTGTGTTTCTAGGCCTTTAGGCGACTCTTTTTGTTAATATTTTAGTATATCGCAATAAAAATAACTTAATATAAATATTAATCAATATTTTTTAAAGAAGATTCAAAACTTATAACCGCTTTAATCTCCCACAAGAAAAATCGAATCGAAATTTTATAATATTGAAATGTTTGTTTGTGTGTCATCTGCCTCATGGTATCGTAGCTGTTAAACGGCTGAACTGATTTGGAATCTCTTATTAGTTTTTGCTATTCAAAAATATCCATTAATGAGATGGTTCTTAGTTACGTTTGACAAAACATCGGTTAAGCCATTTCTTAGATATGTCAATATCTGTTATATATATATATATATATATCTGTTTAAGTACGCGCACCGTGCATTAGTAGTATCAGATCTCGTCGTATACTAGTTATATAAGCTTCTTATTTTAACCAAATATTTTGCTTAGCTAAGACAATGAAAAATTTTGTATTTTTTAAACCAACAAGGGTGTTATAATACAATGTCAATACAATCAAGCATTCTACATTATAATCGTAGCATGTACTGTACATGCATCACCATGCCAAAACAAATATGCGGTGCAAGGTCTGTGAGCCTCTATTGTTTTGAATTGGATATACTTCACGGCTGATAATATGTATATGAAAATAGTTCATTGTATTTTTATATACATAAAATATGCGACTGCCTGACCAAAGTCAGGTGAAATGAGTTTTACGCGGAAATCTTTTAAATCGGGTTTGGTTCCCGTGAATAACCTTTGGTCAAGCAAATGTTGTTCATTGGTTTATCAAATTGTGTTATATACACCATTTTCTATGCAATCCTGATGGATCGAGCATGAGGCCCATATGATGTTAAGCGATAACTCTGCTTATAAAAGACGAAGTTCGCCACAAGTATCTAACTACACTGCATCCATCACCTTGAAACATAAAGTTGTTAAGTCTAATGTGCCTGTAATTGCATCGGACTATACCCTTCAAATCGGAAAACAGCTATGTGAACATTACTGCTTGGCGGTAGATATACCTATGTAGGGTGGCAGTACCTCTCCGGATGAACGCGCATAAAGAGTTCTAATGCTACACCCATTGGGAGTAGGTATTAGTGCATCAAGATATTGTTTTGCTTTTACTATTAAAACAAAGTCACTTGAATAAATAGATTGATTCTGTTCAGGAACTAGGATATCTACCGGCAACAGTTTATAATTCTGGGCTGTGAATATTTCTTTATCTTAAAAATCACAATTCATGTCCGTACTAGGGATCAAACACAGGTCTTCGTGTTCAAAAGCGTCACTTTACACGCTATAAAACAAATCAGTCAATATGATAAAACGTTATAGTAACTAATCATGTGATCTTAACCATAATTATAAAACTGAGTATCTGCTTATAAGTATATGAACCTCAGATTATTTTTAGTATATAATTATCAATTATAAGTATTATTATATGATCTTTTGTAAATAAAAGCTTACAGTCGTTACAAAAAAAAAGACAAGGTACCGTGTTTCTGTCGTTGTATAGTGTATTATATTTAAAACCATGATATGGTTTTCCGGTGTAAGTGTGTATGTGTTATATTTTATTTGTCTTTTTTTACTACAGGCCTCACATGTCTAAAAATTTTTTATGAAAATTTTTAGATTTTGATACCCGGAATAATTAATATACATAACACATACTATATCCAGTTGAGAGCGTGATATGAACAGATTTCACGAGGGTGAATCTACATGGATAAAAATAAACTAAATAATATAGAATAATTATCCAGCATAGTGCTGGGTTTTATAATAAGTTTGAGCTACTAATATCTCATTCACGCGTGCGGCAATCGTTACAATCCTTAATATCAGTTTTCGATCACGGTTGATCTCTGTGACCCTTGATTTCGGCTACTGTAGGCACGATTCTTTCATTTACATTGCACGCAAATATACACCTTATTTTAATGATCTATGATCTACAACGGTATGCAAGGTAAGATCTGGCGGAATGTTTGAAGCATCCCATGTTAACAATCAGAGATTAGCATGTTAAATACGGCTACAACTGGTATTTCGAATCGAAAACGTGAATGATCTGCCATCGATAAGCAACCAAATCGATACTTAATCAAAATCACAACAAACTGGTTTAACTAAAACGTCAAACATCTAGTTACAACGAAATAAAGGATGTCCGACACAAAAAGCCGAAAATGATATCGTAACAAATCATTAAAGTAGTCAAATGCAGATGTTTCATTAAATATCGATTCACAGCAATCGATAGTCTTTTTTCTTTGGAATATTGAGATCGTTTCGCAATAAAAATCATCGCAAGCCCAAAGCCATTACGTTAATGAATGGCGAATATGGAGCAACATCCTGCGGCCATAGGAAGCCGGACCAGTTTCTGACTAATAACGGAGATGAGTCTGATTTAATGCCCACAGTTACACGCGCGTTGATTTTTATTTCAACTCAATAAAGACTACATGTTCCAGAGTATTTTGATTTTATCGCAATCAACTGTGAACTAAAGGTTTCCGCCGGCTAGACCGGAGGGCGCCTCACGCCTGTGGCTACCGGATGATATTTTTCGTAAGTCTTTCGACAGGAACCGTTGGTGGTCTTAATTGAGCACATATAATTAAATCAATTTAGACTAATTATACACAGTATAAGTTTATTAATTAAGAGTTTAGGTTTGACCATTTTGGTTATTAATCATGGAAAGTCTATTAAATTTTAATGTATAACTTCCTGCAAGCGAAAAAATTATTCGCCGTACAAAAGAGTTCAACGTCGTCGCTCGTCGGTGCGTCAACCGCGCGTTATAAGGTTCGCTCTAATGAAACCAGACCTTAAACATAAAGATGGCCACTCGTAAAGTGCGAGGACGACATTAATGGACTGCCGCACTTAGTGGGATGCTAAGGTCAGTCCATAATGACAATATTTAAATAGTAATTTTTATTCCACAGTTAAATATGTTAAAAAATAATTCCTGTACAGTTACGGTATAGAAAGAAGCCGCAAGCAAGTATGCGACTTATCTGAATTTTATAACATTTTTACGGAAGAGAAAACTTTATTTATAAAGTAATGGAAATAAGGGACAAAAAATGTTTAAATGCATTAGCTCGGCGGGCTCCCGTTGATGTCTTTATTACGCGCCAAGTTTTTGTCAGTGTCAATGCATGGAATAAATCCCTTTCATGGAAAGCAATTGATGTTAATGAATGAGCGATGTATAGTATTCAAGTTTTTGTCCATAGCAAGCAGGTGTAATTGCTGAGTAGTGGCAGATTTATTCGTTTGTAACAGGTATTTGAATTTGAAAGATTGCAAACGAGACGCCTGGCAGGGCTGTAATGTACTTTATTATACAGTAGATTAGGTTAATTAGGAACTTGCTGTCTCTTGAAAAAAATATATTTTGTTCTTTTTTGTACATATTTTTATAACGGAAATGAAAAGCCATTATTAACTTGTACCTCATCAATTTTTTTTTGTTTATACGGCTAAATTTAGGACCTAAACCTGACCTCGAATGCATGTTCCCAGTATAAACTAAGTTTGCTAACTATCTACGACCACATCATCACTTATCACCAGATAAGATTTTGGTCAAAGGCTTGCCTATATCGAATAAAAATGGTAACTTATTTACTCAATTACGTATCTAAGCTTGTTTCATACCTAGTGACTATTTACCCTCACGTTTGTTGACATCGTGGATTCCTTTGGGTGCTTTATCATAAATATAAATCATTAATGTTTACAAATTATACATGCGCATAGTAACGAGCAGGAAATCGTGATCAGAATCTTTGCATTTCTTCTGCTGTTTGATTTAGCATTAATAGTTATATGATAAATACACTCGAGAGCAATGAATCCGGGTCACTTAAAGAATCCTAAAAATCTCGGAAACTAAAAATGCTAGGTTAATGCAATAAATTGTATTTAATAGACAATGTAATACTCCTTAAATGAAGGTATTAAAACTTCTTAGTTATTGTAAAGTTATATCATAAAAAAATCAAATTTGAAAAAGGGCCACTTTCGAAGATGGAACTACGAAATTACAGCATTTGGTTTTGCTGTTGTTTGTAATCTGTCATTTATGTGGGTACATAAACCATGTTGATAGTGCTCTATATTCATTATTCAAGCTGAAATTATGTCGCTTACGCCTGAAGAATGCACCAGAATACTTACAATGCTGGAAACCGGCCGGAGTCAGCGCGATACAGCCAGGACTGTCGGTGTGTCGCTGTCAACAGTACAAAGAGTTCTCCGACGTTACGAAGAAACTGGTTCTAACCTACGCAGACCAGGAACGGACAGAACCAGGTGTACCACAGCACGAGAAGACCGATACTTGGTGAACACCATGCTTCGAAATCGCTTTCTCACAGGAACTGAACTCACCAATCAGTTTCGACGCCTCGGAGGAAGTAACCCAAGTGCATGGACAGTAAGACGTCGGCTTGCTGAATCTAACTTAAAACCCCTTAGACCTGCAAACGGCCCTAAACTGGAGGGTGGGCATCGTATTTCGAGACTAAGATATGCCCAGAGCCACGTAAATTGGAGTATTGAAGATTGGTCAAAAGTTATGTTCTCCGACGAATCAAAATTTATGCTCTACAAGCACGATGGAAGACACAGAGTGTATCGAAGACCAGGGGAAAGATTCAAGCAAGCATGCATCGAAGAAAAAGTAGCCTACGGTGGTGGGTCTGTACTTGTGTGGGCCGGAATTTCTTCTGAAAGTCGCACAGAGCTGGTGATCATAGAAAACGGCTCTTTAACTAGCGTAAGATATGTGGAAGAAATCCTCAATGATCACGTTGGTCCATTTATGGTCAATTTAGGTGAGGATGCTATATTTATGCATGACAATGCCCGACCTCATACAGGTAGGATTGTGAATGACTACCTTCAAGAGATAAACATTACTCGTATGGAGTGGCCAGCGCGCAGCCCGGATATCAACCCGATCGAGCATGCTTGGGACGAGCTAGGCAGATGCGTAAAACACGAAGCGTGATTGGGGGAGGCCCAATCACGCTTCGTTAGCTCAAAATTGCTCTCACAGAGGAATGGGAGAATATTCCCCAAAATCGTATAAGGAACTTGGTGTACAGCATGCCAAACCGCGTAAACGCAGTAATGGAAGCACGAGGAGGCAATACAAAGTATTAAAATTCAAGAAAATCGTAATAAAGTTCAAAAATTTCATGTTTCCTATTTTTGTTTTAAGGAGAGATCAGCAGTTTTTTTCTTTATGTAATTTTGTGTTAATAAAATGTATGTTGACTCATATTTTTTTTACTTTCATTTAAGGAGTTATTATGGAGAACATTGTCTATTAAATACAATTTATTGCATTAACCTATCATTTTTAGTTTCCGAGATTTTTAACATTCTTTAAGTGACCCGGATTCATTGCTCTCGAGTGTATTACTACAATATTGGTTAGACGCGACATCTTAAAATAAAATAATACAAGCATACGCACGTGTATTCAAGCTGGAGTTTGGTTAAACCACATTCTATGGGATCACATGTTTCACTTGAGAAATATTAATACCTATTTTCCGAGCGCAAAATGCAGTAGACCACATTTTGTACTATACAAAGATGCAGCTATACAATCATGGAGCAGAAAGAAGGTAGGCTAAGGTGTAGAGGCTAGTAAAGTTTATCCCACGTTACATAAGGTGACGTAAAGGATGCCCCGTGTGGTGTCAGATTAGAATAACAACCCCCTCCCCCCATTTCTTCCTTAAACTTATACTGGAATCCCCAGGACTGAGTGAACAAAGCGTGGAGATTATGGTAAATCTCAACCGGAAAGACCAACGTGGGCATTCCGGATGATGTGATGAATATTAGGTAAGTTTTATACTATTAATACGGCACTGTTACAGACCCTGTACTTTTATTTACCTATATCATATATATGTACATTACTTATACCGAGCATCACTTCGACACAAGAGTTAAGTAGTTTGTCAGACTACAGGATCAGAACCAGGAGCATAAAACCTACTTATTTTTCCACAATACTAGTAAGCCACAAACTTAAGAAACGTAGGACGCAATAAGATCATAATTTTCAGAAAACTTCCATATATTATACATTTATTACTGCAATAATACTTAAGTTAATGATTTTATATTATACTAAGATGGAAGTGTTGGTACAAATTACTGTATTCTATTGAAACCTAATAAAATGTGTATTACTTTATTTTTGCTTAACGTAATGTAGAATATTTCAATATTAAAATTTGTAATTGACCTCACTTGATACTTGACAGCCAGCATTAATATTCACATAATTATATTAAATAGACATATCAAGTCATCTTCCTTCTCTTCTCCTACTCATGTAGATATGGTGTGTTCCGGCAGCTGTCCTTGAGAGCCAGTAATTCTAGGTTAGATAGTGGTCAAAAGCTTATTATCTATCAGCTATAAATGATAAAAAAGTATAGAATTATGTAACTATATTTGTCGTATAAAAACAAGTCACAGAAAAGCTAATGTGATAAACTTGTGGAGAACTTAGCTAATGGAAAACTTCACTTCATCAGTCAGGGCCGTCAAAATTTTGTGTGATTATTCCAAAAAACGTATATAAACAAAGTACAACTAATTATTCAAATGTAGATATGTACAACACCTGCATTTCAAGTTGAAGTCACCTGAAATGCTTTATTTGCCTTGTTTTGCGGAAACATGAAGTGGTATTTTTATTTGGCCACAGCAATAAAAGGAAAACTGGTAGGTACTGTCGGCAAAAAAAGTGTCACATAATGCTACCGTGTAATATCAGGCGCGTTTTAGCAACTGGTTAAAATATACATCTGAATGTCAACCAACCGGGTAAGGATAGCATAATAATCAAGTAATTTTATCACGCTTTAGCTGTTCAACTTTAGGGTAAAGATAAAACTGCTGATAAACATTTTTTACATTTTATTGGAGCAAAATATATAATACAGATCACTGAATACAGTTCAGTTTATTTATGTTTCACAGGTAATTCTGAACTCCTTTATATATAATTTAGGACTTTTTAATACATAAATGCATCTTAGTGCGAAGCGGCGAATAGTTCTGTCCCGAATCTTTTATTTGTAACTTGACAACACAGTACTAGGTAATGTTTTTTTTGCCATTCGCCAATTTATCTCCTGTTGGTAAACCAAACAAAGTGCTAGTGTGGTCAAAATTATAAGCAATGCAAATAAAGAAATGCATCTGTTACGAGCAGAGATCACCTTACCACATAAAACCAGATGGGACTCGTGCTTTTCCGTCACAATGCCATGAAATGTAGACGAAAGAACAGCGTGTTAAGAATTACAAACTTTATTGTTTTGCAGACCGTACCTACACTGCGTTGTGAGCAAGTTAACGTTAGTAATAAAACACCTACTGATGATGCCCGCACTCTGCCATGATCTATGTCACAACTGCACTTCCTTATAACCCACATACGTTACGGAAAAAATATCCAATTATAAATGACTAACATTTCCATGAAAACTTGGCGTGTGTTTTACTTAAATGTTACAAAAACGTCAACCTCGTTTGTGGTTTTGAAGGATTTTTTGCTAATTTATTTTTCTTGCATCTTGCTTAATTGCGTCTGGCAGTCTTACTTCACTTACAATGTAGCACGGAAGTTGCACTTGTACCCCGCTATACTTACAAGTCACCAATGAACGTTACGAGCGCTTTTGCATCATCCCAACCCAACCATCTAAATATTATCTCGATCATTTATTTAAAAAAAAGCAAATCAAAAGGCTTTTATGACTAAATTCGGAATGTATTTAGGCTGATCAAAAATTAAGTGACAATCCTTACAAAGAGCATAAATCTGGTCATTAAGATATTCCTCGTAAAGGAGACGATACGTTGTGTAATAACTGAGGAAATCACTTTCGAAAGTTGTAAAAAACCGAAGGTATACCGAAAGGACCCTTCTCTTTAATAGTGGATCGTAAATGAGTGTTGCAATGACCCCGAAAGTAATTCATAATATCATCACAGCAGCAGTGAGAAGGACGATTGTATGCGTCCTTTATTTCGTTTCTCGGTAAGTACATTATCTTATTTCTCGGACAAGATCAACCTTTTGTAGTAACAAGAAATTCTTAACAACGCAGATGCAGTAAAATGTAGTGTTAAATCAAATTAATGTAATAAGCACAGTATGTTCACACTACTCTAAAAGCCGCTCTACTGTAAAATAACATATTAAAACAGTACAAAACTATTACTTTAAAATTTATAAAGATCCCTTACCCCTTCAGATTTCTTTTACAGATACTAAACATACTATTTTTTATACTTCCGTTATCGTGATAATTTCACATAGTTAGTAATAAAAGAACCATAAACTATCACGTATTTTTTTTTTTTTTTGCATTCCGGCGTTTCAAACGCATTGCAGTCACCGTGGTCACAGTGTGACATTTTATACATTTATTATATTTACTTATATGAATAGTAAAAACTAATTTCATTGCGCAGATATTGCTCGTAGTCGATCCTTCAATGTAAGACCACCATTTAAACTTAGAACCTTTTCCGTAGTGCAAGAAGATTTTGAGAATGCCTGCCAGGCAATATCGCTATTGCCTTCAAGCAGAAAATCTGTCATTGGGCACCCAATGCCTGTGTTTCAGCAGATGTATTTGACAGCCTGTTCTCTTTCGAGACTAATCCTATAATTACTAGATAAAGTTCCAGAAGCTCCTTTTTATTTCAAATATGCAAGCCTTTGACTACAATTTCACCTAATGGTGACTATGTGGTCAAAGATGGTAACATATTCAAGAGATCAATGACAGCAGAATATGTATGAATCGAAACAAAAGAGTGCTATGTAAATAAACAAACACAGTCAAACATGATTACACACACAAGAATAACAATTGCTCTCAATAGTGCCTACATATCCATACCGGCTGAATTGCCTCGGTCGAGACGGCCAACATCTTAATTATTGTTATTTCGACCCAACCACTGTTCCTACGAGCGTAATTGCGTGCTGTATCATCTATAATCTATGTGGAAGCCATAATATTTAGTTTAAACTAGCCACTCGATTTTTTTTGACGGCCTTGTGTACATCTGGCTCTTAAAGTGGGACGGTTGCGTAAGGTTGTGGAGGACTTTGTTGAATGAAATGGAAATTGTTTAAAAATTACGTTGATGTCTTCAAAGTTATGTTGTAGGGATTGAAATCAGGGCTAGGATTTTTACTAATTTTTCAAGTCTATTTCATTCCTGAAAAATCGAATGCAGAAAGCATTCGAATTTTAGTCTTCTTTCTTTTAGTCTTTAGTCCTTTCTGTTTCTTATTAGAAAAAAAAATATGAAGTAATATCCGATCTGAGCTTTTAAGTCTCATGAAATTTTATGCGTTCTAATATATTTATATATTGATTTAACTATTTACGTTCGGTTGTAGAAGCGCTTTTAGTGTAGTTTGCCTAGTCGTTTTTAACCGATCATCTAAGTTCGTTAGCATCACACACACGTGAATTCGGGAATTTATGAGTAATATTCAAATTACTCGTATTATCATTATCTATGAAACGCGTTGCGGTCATTACTTGGATGGGTGACCGCTAGTAAATTTACTACTGAGTGTTTCCTTGCTTCAGAGGGCATGTCAAGACATCTTTTTGGTCTCATATGTAGCCTTACTACGACTGCCATCCAGTTGTAAACAATATGACTGTACGGTGATGGTAATAGGGCGTATGCAAAATGCAATTTTTTGTATATGATTCCAGCATTGACTCACTTCTGTGTTGCATACTGCTTGTAAGATCGATTGTTACCACACCACCCACAAACTGGTCAATTAATTGGTCCAATTACTATTAAGACATCCATATACGTACATTGTACATATAGGCTTATACATTTTTTCAGTTAATTAAGTGCAACTTAATAGCTACTCGATCAATAATAATGAAATATAATAGGACTAACATGAGGGTAGATTCTGCTCAACAAAAAAGTTGTCAAAAACTACTTTCAAACGACGACATTTAAAAGAGAATTTTAAATAGTGCAACTCAGGAATATAATATTAAAAATGGTATATTATTATTTAGTATTAAATTTATATGATTACATAAACCCATTATTTTGATAAAATTTGCTTTAGGGATAATCCGTGAACTTTTCTTTCGTCGCCTCTAACAGACCGAATTCTTCGTTTTTTCGTGGACATACATAAAATTAATGTATATACGCTTTGAATTTAGAACTTTCCTCTTTTGTTTTTGGAAATAACATTATTATATAGTTGTGAAGATGAAATCGGTAAACAATATAACCAATACTTAATTACCTCATACGCACATCACCTATCCTATTGTATGATATTGAATAACTCCTTTCTTCACTAGAGCCTTAACCTAGTTTACTGTTTGTTGCTCCATTGTGTCGCATCAATCTTCAGCGAGGATTGATAGTGAAGACTCCCATTGCTTTGTATATCGGCATCGCATGCTATTGTATCTGATATGTTATATCTGATACACACAGTCAAAGAGTTCTGAATACATATCATTTATTTATTAGAATCAGACCCGGAGCCAAGGTAGCAATTAAAAAAAAACTTTCTTCAAAGATTAAAAATAAACTTGATAAATTTACAAATTATTGGAATACAAAATGTTTTGCCCCGGGCGGGAATTGAACCCGCCGAAATTGAATTTGTAAATTTATGATTTTAGCTTAGTACGCATTAGTGCTTGTAATCATAATATATAGAAATAAACTTGATGTTTGAAATGATCAATAAAGTCTAATCAATGTCAAAAATAACACCCCAAAGGCTAAGGATGGCTCTCGACAAAGGCTTGCTTACGGTCACCCCAGACTGTTGCTTCACCATACTAAATATATGCTCTGATTTGTGTCATACGATATGTAGTAAATTAAACAACTTTAAACGGTTTAAATCGCTTATTTTTATCTTTTCTTGCGATGTCACCCCGTTACCACGATCACTGTAAAGTGTTACAAACTTCGGGATATAAATAAAAAATGATAAATTTACACGATTGAAATTGTTTTAAGTTGTTTAATTTGCTATATGTAATAATCGCGAAACCTAAGGCTCTATTCAGGGTGCTACAAATGAGCCGCCATGGCGTCAGTCTTGCTCTGTGTCGAATCACTTCTATTTATGTACTCGTTACTTTACGTTGAGTCTCATCGTCGGATTTATTCGAATTTAGTCTGATATACCATATTGTTGACCTTAATTTAGCTTCAGTGCTTCTTCTTCTTCTTCTTTAGATGGCTTTTAAACGCACGATGCTTAGCTTCAGTTATCTAGTTCTTTTACAACTTGATTTTGAATGCTTGTTTAATACATTCATTGCCAACATATTTTTCGTTGCCAGGTAACTTTGAAATTTTATGCCCGGCGTCGCTTTATACAATTTTAGTCACTCGAAAATAATAGGAAATCTTATTATTAATTCAGGTTCTTACACAAAAATATCTCGTTATATTTTTTTTCTAAATATAATGCGTGCTGAGTGAACATTTTTCTAAAATATTTCTTTAATTTGTTAATGTGATCTCCTCTTTCATTATTTTTGAAGAGTTTCAAAGTAATGTGCCTGATTACTAAACTCAATAACCGTGTGTAGTAGGAACACCTAGATAGGCGCGGCGGTATTCAATAGGCAAATCTCTAATGGTGCTCACAAATTGTTCCAACCTTTGTTTTGGTACGAGACAA
Organism: Plagodis dolabraria; assembly: GCA_963854805.1. NCBI lineage: Eukaryota > Metazoa > Arthropoda > Insecta > Lepidoptera > Geometridae > Plagodis > Plagodis dolabraria. The sequence goes on from OY978457.1 coordinate 12,611,809, forward strand.
AAATTCATTCATACACGGTATCCATCTTGTTAAGCAACCATATCATCATTTATTATGAAACGTAGTCATCATATTCGGATGATTTGTTTGCAGTGCGCCCATTGAAGATACATTATGCAATTTATGGCCATATCAGACTGCGAGCACTACGAGCGAACATGCATGCTTCTGTTATTTGAAGGGGCCTTAAAGACAATCACTCACCACCCATTCTTAAAAAAAATTGCACTATCGCCTGCTAAACATATGAAATATTAAAAAGATTATAGAGGACAAATTTTCATAAAAATTTAAATCTTTTGCGTGAATCCAACTCGCATATCCCGATTCTACACACGGGGCGCCTTAATCATTAATCATTAGGATTAATATAACAAAAAGTTGCAGGTTGGTGTATTGACACCTAGATCCGTATATCATTACGATTTCAATTTCAAGGCCTTTTCCCATTTAGAGTAAAATCTTGTATAATATTTCATATTCTATATACCAACATCAGACACAGAGAAGTAGAGGAGTAGCCCCAAATAAATTCCAAACCTAAACAAGCACTTCTTTTTTCACGAATTAATAGAGATCTTAACATTGACATAGCTGACCGTTAATAATAAAATAATAATTAATTACAACAGAGCTCATGGTATAAAATTACCTTAACATAGACCACGTTATACAGCAATTTCAATTTTAAATACAGTTTGAATAGACCCACCGCGGTTTGATACGTCGTAAACAGAACATGTTATTATGCTTTTGAATCTTATATTCATGGGTTGTTCAAAGATGGAACGTGTCTTCTTTATTAAAGAGTACTTAGTGAACAAGACAAATATACAATAATATGGGTGTATAGCCTATTATAATAATATACGTTGAAACTTGTGGTTTATTAAGAGAATCACTAGCTTCTTTATGCAATAGATTCAAAGACAGATACACACAGATAAACTTTTCGTTAACTAAAATAATATTAAAATATTTACTATGGAATTATTGGTGTAATAGGAGAACATCAAGTGTAGGTTTCATCTTCATTGTAAGGCACCTGACAATTACAGATTGCCTCCCTTCCCAACTTAAATACGGAGACTTTCCATACACTCCTGTTACATGTCGTTAAAAGCAAAGTTATTTAGAAAACTGGAATAAATAAAACGTACAAGTCTAGTCAATGATATTTTCAATACATCAACACAAAAATCACCGAAATCGGATAATATTAAGAGGTAGAAAAGAGCTTTTTCTTTTTTTATGGAGAAGTACGCGCTATATAATCCTCTTAAGCGCAATCACTTCTAATCTATAATAAATATGTGTCCCGTTTTTATTATAAATAAATATGGATAGATTATTTGACCGGTAAAACCTTCGATTATTTATTATGATTGGCCGACCGATGTCCTATTTCATTTATTGAATCACATCATTCAGATATGAGTAGTTGTATTTAAAGGGAAATTATTGCATCGAGTTTATACGCGACTTCGCGGTATTAACACTGCCATAGTAATAAAATTGGCACCAGAATGCCGTTTATAAGCATATTTGCGCAACTTGATACAAGCGCCGGAAATTATCTCGCTCACATTTCATCTAGCAATTTAATTAGTTTTGTGATGAACACTATAAACTCATACATAGAAAGTGTTTTTACTTTCTTTTCTGGTATGATTAAAAGTTAGACGTTGAAAAGTTTTCTTATAGTAGAGTTCTTACAGTGCTTTAGAGTATAATATAATTTAATTAAACCTAGAGCACGTTTGTTTTAAATAAATCAAATAGCACAGTGGTAGGGCATTTTAGTAATGCACGCCTGGATACCACTTTCAAGTAGAAAATTTGTCGCCAAGCACTGAATTGTGTTACGGCACCTGTCTTTGAGCTCCAGTTACCATCTAGATGAAACTTGTTTACCACCTTTAACTACACCACCAGCAAAAGCAACAACTTAGATGTAAAAAAATTTGATAAGCAATAGCTTAGCATTGTCGCAGTATAAATACAACAAAAAACGTATTGTATCGCCTGTGTTTCCCAAAATTTAAGGTGTATACTGTAACAGCCGGATCGTCTACTGCTGAACACAGCCTCCCTTATTAAGAGGGTATTTCCCATAATTCCCACGCTTGGCAGGCGTCTTGGGGATCGCAGTGTAAATTGGCAGTTCATTAGAAGGCGCTGCTGCCCACCTTCCAGTAGTTTTCCCTTAGTCGTTTCTTAAGACACCCACGGGATGATATGAGGAGGTGCAATTCTAACCCGGCACCCCACGGAGCATACATAAGGTGTATACAGATACATTTTTATATTTGCCAGACAGATACATTTTTAGTTTATGTAATAGAGGACTAGCCCATTGCCATATACCGGTTACAGTTCTAGAATTCCTTTGTCCGAAAAACTTAGTATCAGGGAGACACTCTTTTTAAAGTAACCGCGTATTTGAATGTTTTTTTTTATCATACCCACGTAACAACTAAATAGATTTTAATGAAATTAGATACAGCGTTACTTCGAAGGGACTCGCGTTAAGAAAATACCCCGCGGGAAAAATAGCAGTCAGAAGCTAATGTTATAATAATAGTCTAACGAATAAGTTAATCATAAATTTACAAATTATTGGAGCACAAAATGTTTTGCCCCGGGCGGGAATTGAACCCGCGACCTTCCGATTTCGGCGACACAGCCGACCCCCCGGTAGCTTAGAAGATAAAGCATCCGGCGCGAAATTGGAAGGTCGCGGGTTCAATTCCCGCCCGGGGCAAAACATTTTGTGCTCCAATAATTTGTAAATTTATGATTTTCGCTTAGTACGCGATAGTGCTTGTAATCAAATATTTAGGAATAAGTTAATGTTTAAATTTTGTTACGAGTTCCGTGTAGAACTCTGGCAACTTCATTATATACTTAGAAGAGTATCTCTTTTTCTTATGTTTGGTTACGGTAAACAGTTCTGAAAATGGTGGTTAGAACTATGGTGGAAACTCACATTTTTGCCGAAAATAAACATTTTAACAGTTTATTCAAGTTTTTAGCCCTGTTTCGTATCCATTATTCATGTTAGATAGATTACAATATTCACAAGTCTAAAATTGTATATCTCAAATTATATAGGCAGAAATTTCTTAGATTCTGTAAAAACTCTTTTGCAAATCTCGCATTTTACGTATTCTAGTATTCTAGTACATTCAATAAACGATGTCAATACGACGACAATAAAAATACCTAAGCATCCACCAAAGCAACCCTTAAGATACTCGATACTCTTATTCATATACTATCACCAATCAGCATCTTAACTATCAAATACATATGTATAATATATGTACTGCGATATGGTGATCTACATTACAGGTTTTAAACCTAACTCAGGCACCAGTCTCTCACATCACAGGTATATGTGTAAAGATAGATACTATGTATTTTATAATCTATACTTATAATATCTTTAATAAATTAAGATACCTTTGTGGAGAGAAGAATAAATAATATTGTATAGAATATTGTATTGTATTGTGTTCACCAATTCACAGTAAGATACATATTTTCTTAATCTATTCCACGGTATAAGACTGAAAGTACATTTCAATGTTTCAATCCATAAATATTTCGAACTCTAAACAGAAAATCCTTTTCATTGAAAGCAATTTTCTTGATTTGTTACACAAGCTTAATTTTATCAGATATGTTGTATATGTCATCTGTGTTGTATAATCTTTTAGCGTTCAGCAACTTGTCATTATTATTTTACCATAAAGCCGACACTAGACATTAGCACAAGCGCGTCGTAAACACCGCTAATCGATTCCACGGCTGTAAAGAAATCATTTTCCGCCCGTGTGCACATCATAAACTATGCAGACTATAATTTCATCAAGACAAGTGATACTACCGTTTTAACAGCTTCCGAATATGTTTTTAACGAAGCGCTCGTAGCGAAGTTTGCTTAGCCATTCTGAATCGATCAGCAAAGTTAAGCAACGTCCGCCGCGGTCTAGAGTTGGATGGGTGACCGCTCGTGACATTACTACTGAGCGCTTCCGTGCTTCAGAGGGCACGTTAAGCCGTCGGTCCCGGTCGTTGTCTTAGGATGGCAGTCGTTACAGCATGGTGGTAGGGCACTTTGCGAATGCCCGCCTGGCTAGCTACCACCCTCAAGTTTAAAATCTGTCGCCAAGCACCTAACGGTGTGTTCCGGCAGGCGTATAAGGCATAAAAAAAATAACAGTAATTTCAGTTTCAGCGGTAATGTAAATATGTATTTCTACTCCATCGGTTTTTTATTTTTATTGTAGTGCACTCAGCTGGTCCTACTTAGTAATTCTTAATCAATAATTTAAGTTCTCTAATGTTCTCTATAGTACTTGGATGGTGATCACTAGTAGATTTACAACTAATTGTCCAACTGAGTGCACGTTAATTACACGTCCCAATGGTTGTGTTAGGATGGCAATCGTTAAGTTATGTTGAAGGCATTTGTGTAGCCTGATATTTTGGCTTTAACATAAAAAAGGTAGAACCGAGGTTGAAAAAAGACTCTAAGTAATTGATTATTAAATGGACAATGTGTGGTTAAATCATCTTGGAATGTGTTGTACTAAAAATAATAACATCTTGAAGATGTAAGGTGAGTAAAAATTTTTTTTAATAAAAAGTGGAACTGACTTCAACTCCCAAAAGTGTGAAATAACTTGTTGAAGTCGGTACCATGATGGTTCAAAATTATCTATTATCACAATATTGTGCGCATGGTACCGACTTCGACAAGTTATTTCACAATTTTGGGTGTTGAAGTCGGTTTCATTTTTTGTTATTTTTTTTTAAATCTTTTTAATGACTTGCTCCTTACGGAATCGATTGTCATTCATTCTCAACGACTATATCATCAAGATAGGTACATATTTTTCAGTTATTGGAGTGTAACTCAAAAACAGCTTGACCGATTATGATGAAATTTAAAAACGACAAGCATCAGGTTTCCAACCAAAAAAGAATTTTCATAATCAGTTCTCCCAGTCAAGAGGTCTGAAGTAACAAACATAAAAAAACAGACGAATTGTGAACCTCCTCCTTTTTTGGTAGTCGGTTAAAAATCTGTTAGTGCGCAGTATTCCCATCTCTGTTTATGGTCTCAGTAGAAAAATTGGAAACACGTACTGTGTTTATAGCCCGAAAATGTTTGTTTGATGCCCGCCCAATGCGAAATTGTGGGTGTTACAATTAGGGGAGAAGAGTGAGAGTTTGAGAGCCAGTAACTCTAGGTTAGTCTGAACAACATCCTGGACCACATCATCACTTACCATCAGGTGAGATAGTGGTCAAAGGCTAAAGTATCAAGCATAAAAAAAAAAAAAGTGACAGTAGCTTAGATCATGTTTTGTTTTCTTTGTAAATATAATGTGTATTGCAAAATTATACCATGTGGTTCAAGTTGTCCGCATAAGAATATCGCAATGTTTTATTTACGAGGATATTAATCGATCGTTAACTAAAACTTTATGATCCCATTACATTAAAAAGAAATACGTAATCCTTATTCTTTATGCATTTTGTTTGTTCATGAGGTTAAGAATTGTTTGTTATATGTAGATTGTTAATTTAATGTATCATGCTATGAATCACGATTGAAGTATCCTAAAACAATATAGTCCGTTCGATAATACCATAGTTCAAAAGATCACGCAATTAATTCTCGATCGAGGATACCTAGAAACAGATAACCAGGTCCTCACGATGCTTCTCATTTGATGTGAATGTTGCAATAACAAATAATTACGGGCAGCATTTGTCGCAACGTTACAACAAAGTTTTGGGGACGTCTGGAGCAACACTGTTGCGCAACAACGAATCGGATGGCGATGAAATTAACTTATCGCAACTTTGCCTTATTATTTGTTAACAACCGTTATTACTCGTTTCGTCAATCACTGTCATTATTAGTCCAAACAAGCCGCTTTATTTGTCATCAAAGTCGGGCTAATTTCTGAGTCGGTATTCGTGTGCATCGCTAGCTGTATATGTATTATTGGGAAAATATATGCCATTTTATTTTATTAAAAGTCTGACTGGTACTGTGTACCCCGTCTGCTCACTACACTTACGTAGTATTGTATCCTCATTGCACCATCATACAAATTCTATTATCATATTGTTAGACTTGTTTAAATCTTCCGTCTTATTACAAAATCATATCAACACATAAGATCAATAATTAATAGACAGATATTAGAGCTGTAATAACCTCAAGACCACATCCTTAAATTAAATTTGACTCCATTCAGATGTAAGGCACTGATTTATAATACTGTCTGTCAGAGAAGCTTAGCTTGGGAGAGCTTTAGGGTACTTGTACGGAATCGCCAACTTGAAATCACGATCAGCTATTTCGGCGTGTTAATGTGTACTTGATGGTCAGTGTGGTATTCGGTACAAAAGCTACTGGCTACCAATAAAGACTAATACCATACTATTTTGCTTTATATATTTGTTTTTTTTTTCAGTGTACCTCCACCGCCGCCAAGCTGACTACCGCAAATGAGATTATTCACAATTACCACGTCCAAGCGCTAATAGGTATGTACCTCATTTTTGTATTATCAATACAAATCATAATAGAACATGCACTAATGCAACAGCTTTCCCCATTTACAATGTTAATAATACATAATTCATAACGCTAAACGTTACTCTAGTTTAGACAAACAAAAATTCTATAGAATGATGTATTAAATATATAAATTTGTGATTTTAGTTACACTTAAACACATTTAATTATTATTTTAAAATCTCACTATTTAAATTTTAGGTCATAATAATGATTTAATATTGGAAAACCAATTTGGAGTTTCTTGTTCAAAGGGAAAACCAAATCCTAATTATATAAATATTGTCTATAGGATATTCAAATACGTTTATATTTACTACAAAATCTATTTAAAGAGAAAACATACAATGCTTCACAATATTTATTCGTATAACTTAAATCAGCTCATGCCTATTAACGACAGAATAAATTTAATAGTAATATAATTTCCCTATATACAATCTCGGTTAAGTATAAAAGGGCGATGGGCAAACTTTATAATGGCTACCAACGGCTTATTATAATAAACGTGGTGGGCCGTCGGGCTCCTACACGGTTTGACCCCGGGGCTGCTATTAGTCGGCTACTACAGGTACTGGTATCTACGTTGTAATACCTCTTAACATGGTATGTGATCGGTAAAAGCTGGAAGAGATTGGACTTGGGACTTGGACCTCACTACATTTAGTTAAAACATTGTCACATACCTTTGAAATTTAAAATTGCTTTTTGTTAATATTTGTATTCCAGAAAGACATAGTAGAACTGATATATTGTGTAGTATATTCACTAGATTCAGCCTGCTATTTCACACACTTACAATTTGGGTATGTCACGCTCTCTCAAGCAACGAAACCTATGCTGTCAGATCGGCCTTATAACTATCTCTTAGTAAATATTACATCGACTCTGTAGTAGTGTGTAGCGTAAAAGAAGGACGAAACAAGAAAGTAATAAACATATTTTCACTTTAAAACGGCAAGTTTTTTGCGATTATAGGATAAATGTTCTTGAAAAATATGTAAATGGTTTAGAATTAAATCAATGCTGAGATAAAGTGATTCATTTATAAAGAGAAAGAAGATCAAAGATGTAGAACAAAAATCAGCAGAAAAGTGGTCCCCATAAACGGCCTAGTCAAACCACTTGTGATTTCTTAGTAAAAATGTTTGTCACGGAGTGATTTATAATTTCTCTTTTTTTGCAATGAAAATCTTGTAAGACAGTAATAATGTTGTTATGAAAGTAAAGCCTATTATTTTCTCTCTTTTATCTTTTCATTGGGTATTTGCAAAACCAGCTCACTTTTATCTGGTTTACTAACTAAGTTTAGCCACTTGCAAAAAAGTACCTGAATGAAAAGTTTATCAAAGCTGACATTTTTATATTTTTCATTAACGCCTATTTCATCCCCTCGAGACGTTTAAACGATAAGAGCGAAGCAATACATTTGGGCTATGACTTATTCACTACTATAGACAATTGGCAGACTATTTACCGGCTATAGGGAATGAAAGAAGGCTGTTGGACATCAAATTTTTCCTTTCCTTTATTTTCCTTTCCTTGTAAGTTTATCAAACCTTTTAACAAGCTTTTCGCGAACACTCCAAAACCTTTTTTTATTCTAAATTATCTTAGTCTAGAAACGCAAATTTGATGCTTTAATGTACAAACAAGTATCAATAAATTAGTATATGATACTTTTCAAAATACCTAGTATAACAAAATAATAGATTTTAGGCTCACAATGGACATCAGTTGCATCTTTTCTCCATGCAAGTACAAATTATGGGGCTTGCTTATGTATTTCAATATAATTTCTGCATCAGACTCAAAAATGTTTTCGTACCTAAGAACATTTATTGTGGATATATATCAAAATGTCTGGGATTTAATTCCTTGTAGATATGTAATTCAAAAACGGATTGTTCTGCCGTAAACCTCTATCTCCATGTTACTCTCTATCGTTCCGACTCTACATGGTACTGCATACGCATTACATGCTCCGATATAATCATACGGCAAATGACTGCTTAGAGAAATTTTCCTAGGAATTCTACCCATTTTCCGAGATGTTTAGATTGAAGCAATTTTCTACGACTGTTCTCGGACATTTCTCAAAGCAACTACAAGTTAAATCTTAAGTACTGTTGGTTACCAAATTACGCGTTTGTAAATATGTAAATCACGAAAACAAATCTTTTTATTCAAGAAACGAAAAAAATATCGTTTTCTTATACATTTATAATGGTGAGAGATGTTAAGAGTAAAGTAAGGCTCAAAATGTGGTAACCTTAAATTGAATATGAATAATTTCACACGTGATCCTTTCAATAATGAACACCTAGCTAAGAGAGATGAGAGTTTGTCGGTCATCCAAGAAAATACAAACAAATGTTATGCTATTTTCGAGGTTCTAACCCCTCATCTAATTCCATATAAACATTCTCAAAATCACTTTAGTTACATGTACAAATTGTTAAAGTGACAATTTTCTAATTAAATCGAACCCACGTCCCCCAAATTGTATGCACCAGGTGCCACTAACCACTAAGCTATCGAACATAATTTTTTGCTCTTATTGTATTACCTAAACCGTCATAAGGGACGGTGCGTGGTCAACCAGACTAACTAGATCATCTGCTCCACAGAAACAGTCACTTTAATCACTATAATTGTTACTCATATTTTGGATACGTTTTATCTTACAAATGTTAATGGAGCCAAAGCTGGAATTCAGCACTGGATTTGTGTTTGTTTTTTCAAACTATACATACTTAACTGTATATATATCCTCACCCCTCAGTTTCTCAAGTATACCTAGTCGAATATGAAAATATAAAAACCGGATAAAACGCAACAAACCAGGTAAAAAACATAAAACACTTTTTTCGGGCAGTCGTATAAAAACGTACAAGAAACTTATAAACTAAATGACTATTTACATTTAACGATTTGCAAACATAATTATAATTTCAAACCAGATCAATCATAAAATTTTCATAATTAAAATTAAGTGCAGCTTCTTGCGACGCAATTTAGAGCTGACGAAAAATATACATTACATAACTACTACGACCTTTAATAATACCGTTTGGACAGTATTTACATAACTACTCACTTAGATACATACAAAAAATAAATGTAGGTATAATAATATACACAGACTTTAATAGACTTAGAAAATGTGATCTACTTCGGTGCCATTCAAAATTTGTCACACTTTTACGATGGCAAATAGAAATTATATTCCAGTACCTATAGAAAAACGTTTACCATCAAAAATGTAGTTATAAGTTGCCTTTCGTTATCATCTTATTGTCACTGATGTTCCATTGATGTTGCGTCCACGCAGTGTGTATTTCACTATAACTAAATAAGAACACATTGTAAGCATTTTGGCTTTCGTTTTATGGCTATCTGCCCATAGACGTTGTCAATGAGATGTCAGAGAAGCAGATCTTGTTGGTAGGATATCATTTGGCTTCAAACGATAATATTAGACCTGTTGCTTATACGCAGAACTACACTAATTTTACAAAGACGCAATGCGCTCATTTGGTACATTATTTTCCTCATATATGGCTTTCTGATAAACTATTCAAAAAGAAGGATACGATACCACCCTGATACTTAGCCTGGGTACTCTACTTACCTAGTAACTTTTGAAGCAGTAACAGCGGAGCGATAACAGTTATGGACTGCCGTGCCACAAGTCCATGGTTCGATCTCTACCACCGGCTTGAGCTTCACCGCATAGTGGAAGGGTATTTTCTAATGGTTGCCTGCCTAGCTAACACTCAAGTAGAAAATCTGTCGCTATACATCTAACAGTTTATTCCGGCAGCAATCCTTGAGAGCCAGTAAGTTACTATGACACATGAGACTTAACAACTGTATGCAGTTAACATATGAGACTTAACAACTGTATGTACTTAACACATGAGACTTAACAACTGAAAGTACTTAATACATCAGACTTAACAACTGTGTGTAATTAACGCATTAGACTAAGGGCCTGTTTCAAAATGTTGTAGTAAGTGCCGGTTATACTACCAAGAACATATTTGTTACATAAAATACAATCTTTGCGTTTGACAGTCATTGATTTAGCCCATCCATCGGTTAAAGCTTAAAACGCGCTGCATGTTAACTGTCATTTTTAACATTCAGTTATTTTATGGGTATTGCATAGCAACCCGAAACGTTATTAGGACATTCTGAAACGGACCCTTAACCTCGTGACGTCATAATCCTGAGAAGGTTACGACGTCACGAGGAAATGCATCTAAATGTATCCGGAATCTGTTATGGGCTTAAAATCAGGCTTCATGCGTGTTTGTTCACAATTCCATAAAAGAAATGACTGTTTTTATATCAACTACGGCTTTATATATTAATTATATATAATCGACTGCTAATTTCAACCCTATAATATATTCGTACGCAGAGCTGGTCTCCATCGCACGCGACTCAGGTTATCACTAAGACAGCCCTGTGAATCACTAGCCTACTTTCTTAGCCGTGTCGATACATCTACTCGTTGCAACGGATCTGCGCTATTTTGCGGTTTCCTACAATTGAATATTACGCGGTTTGCCATCAGTTGGTATCGTGTCCAATAAACTGGTTTACTAGTTTCACCCGTCTGTGCGTTTATTTATGAGAGTGTAAGAAATAAAATTATCCTACGAAACAACTTTAATAAGAAAGTAGATTACACATAAATTAATTACTATTTTGACTTTAATTAGCTTCATTTTCATAACTACATATTACACATTGGCGATCCATTTGCTTATTAAAAGTGAGTTTTTGACTTGATTAATGTTATATTACAACAGTTTCATAAAAATTAACACGTAGAAACGGAACAAAATCAAACCAATGAAATAAACCACAATATATTCTCATTTTAAAATAAAGTGCGATATTTTAGAATCGAAATAAAGACATTGGAAGCGTTAACTGGCAAATCGCGGCATTAAAGTATGTAAATATGGAAATGAGATAGATAAAAGAAGGATGTAACATAGTTTAACGATGCGCCGAGGCTTGCGCGGGCGCAGTGAACTGCGAATTTATTACAAGCTTGTTTTAATAACGTAGTAAACGTGCTTTTTGATTTAATAAAATTAACTTAAGAGAAAAGCTAGAACTCTGAAAAAGGAGGAATATTTTATCAGTGGAAGATTATGTATGGCCTTGTTGGTCAAGGAGTGTAAACTGCTTTAGAATATTGAGGTTTGAGGTCGGATCCTGGTATTGAAATTGCAATAGGCCTACATACACACAGGGAATTCTCCCTATACTATGTTTCTAACTACCTCTTAGGATATATGTTTGTATAAGTTCCTGTGTAAGAATTATTGCAAATATATCTATGAAATGCTTATTTTTTTAATATGTTGTTAGTATCTTCACAAGAATAGAAAAGCGAGCGACAAAATATATATTATATTGTTTCTTTATCAATTACTGTAGATGTTATCTGTCCTCTATAGACGTCTTATTAATAAGAACAAAAGGACTTCAACACGGTAGCTCAGATAAAAAACAAATTGATTTCTTCTATAAACTCCGCTCATAGATTTATTTTTATAGCTAGCCTTTGATCTCCATCTTACCTGTTGGTAAATTATGATGTGGTCAAGGATGTTTAATGGACTAGACCTAGAATTATTGGTTTTCAAAGACTGCTGCACACATTTTGGTGTTTGGCGACAGATTTGAGGGCTGCAGCTAGACAAGCAAACATTTGCAAAATACCCTTCCACCATAGGGTGAACGACGGACCTACAGCAGTGCACTCCGCTCAGCTATAAATGCTTCAAATTTCCATATGCTGTGATTTTTTATATCTACTCTATTTGAAAATAGTTCAGGGCGCATAGAGCATTTTAGGCGCGCCGCGTATGTGTGCGTAAGTAAGGCACACCAACAGCATCCGTCCCCGTCCGACGGCCGAAGAATTACTAAAGCGGATAGGGACAAAGCATCGCGGCTCTGACTAAAATGGGCGGAACATGCGTGAATTTGAATATTTTCTTCTTATAATAATAATAATAAAAATAATTAAGTACCTATTTCAAAAATGTAATTTGTATACGTTATAGAAAACATGTTGTTTTTTTTACTATTCAAATACTGATGACTCTCCGTTAAGTATTTACGCCGTATTAAGGGTTTATTTAAATTTTTAGATGTAACTTTGGATTTTTTTCTATAGAGAAAATTTTAAGTAATGGTGTTCCCAAAGTGTACGGTTTATAGAATGAATCCTTAAATATAATATATATTAATTACATAACTCAAAATTAAGAAATAAAGATACAGCAAGGGATCAAACGAACCACAATTACGTATCGCTGCCTCGGTGCAGGCTTAAAGGCGGTGAAATAACACTACCCTTTATTGCAGACCTGTCATACGTTGCTGCAATTAGTACTATATGTTTACGATCGTTAAAGGAATTTAATTTTATTAGTGCTCCTAGAAGATATAAAAGCCCACTAAGCTCAGCTTTCCGCAAAGAACACATAAAAATTGTACAGTGTGTCAACACTTTCTAATAACTGTGTTGTATTTTCTGTTTGTCACACAAATGCTTCCATTTCGCACATTTTTATGCATATAACTATCATGGTACGTTTATCTTGATTTAAATATTTGACTTTGTTTAATTATTCAGTTGATTGTGTCAAATATATCATATCCCTAAATCATGTTGATATCTCAATTAATAAATTTGGTTTATTACTTATCTTGCCATATCTAGAACCACTATAAATAAAGTTGTAAGTAAACCATAAAAGTAAAAGCTTAAAAGCGGTTTGACGCAATACTACTTAACTCTTATTATAAAATTGCCCAATTATCAAAATGTCACACAAAATCTTAAGGCATTTTATTACTTTATTTTAGGTTTTAACCGCCGATAAATCGATAAATAATCGATTGCATTAGTTGACAATCGAGATAATCGATTGATCATCAATTTCACTGTCGTGGTTTATTTGAAGTAATTTAAATTTTACTGGTTTGTAAATAGCACTAATTTAAAATAAGGTATTAAAGCACTAAACTTATTGAATCATTCAAGCTTCTAAAGCCATACGTACATCAGCGGCGAGATGTTGCAGGACATCCAGCCCGAAACTATCATCCACACGAGGTGCTCCTCTCGTGAACGGATCAAATTTACAACTATGTGAATTTATTTATACGTAATTCGCCTACGATCTTCAATATTGTTTTATTGTGCATAGTTCATTCTATAACAGCCGTCAAAATACGACTAATTATTTTTTCATCCCTTAAACTTAGCTTACCATACCTTATACCAACGGTAAAAGATATAAAAGGATTTTTGTCGATAAATCCCATTTAAAATCTCTCAATCGATTCATCCCGTTGTAGGCGATATTTCAAATCATCCAAAATTATCGCGCGATAACGATTCCGATACAAATACATTTTTCAATGAAAGTCGATATTTCAATTCAGATCATAAAAAATGTGGATAGGAAGTTGTATTCTATTGTTTGTATTTTTACTGATAAATGATTGTATTTTAAGAATAAATTATAACTGGCCAGTATCATGTTACTAATCAAATAAAAACTTTTTCATAAAACTTTTTGCGTGTTTTATGTTGTGATTTATGACCATATACATTACCTAATTAATCGTTGTAGTTAGTTGTAATCATATTACATCATGTAAACTCAATAAGGTAAGATTGCGTACGGTATAATTTCACTACCGTATACACAAATGTATATATTTATTATTCTAATTACTTTTTTAGTACTGATTACGCCATATTCGATTTTTATAAAACCTATAAAATCAAATGCATTGTTTAAAACAATCGGTGCATCATTGTCTAAGACGCGTACAGAAATTGCATTTTGAAATCGCAAAACCACGAACGACGATGACTGCGTTCATACGTAATGGATTTTATCGACTGGTACCGGACTAGTAGAGATATCTTGTACAAAATGGGCACACTTACGGCGCTCCAATTATCCTATCGCATCAGTAAAAGTAGATATAAAGATTCGATTAAACGAGTCTGTAGTTACAACTCTATGCGCCCGGTTTCCCGACGAGTAAACGATCAATTAAAACAGGTGTAAATACCATAATGGTAGTTAAGAAGGTAGAAATCAAAGTACTTCACTTCTGGTATGAAATATTTAATATTATTAATAAGACTAGGTATATGGTCCGTTTAGGAAGTCACCCGCGTGGATTTTAATTACATGCCGTTGACTTGGGAACTACTTTGTAAACCGAGATTAAATAAATACACAGTAAAGATGTGCAGGAGACAAGACAAGTAAGTCCGATACACCTAACGTGATTGCCATTACATACATCTACTTCTATATCTTATATTTTTTTAAACCTTTTTTTTTGGTTTTACATAAAAACTTGCAGTAGTGCGCCCCTCTAGGAGAAACCATAAACTACATTTCATCTTACATTGAAAACAAGACTAACAAAAAACATTTGTTATCCTTTTTTTCTAACTTAATTTGTCCGTATATAGTAAAAATATTATACAAATATTTGTTAAATGATATAGTAATTTACATAATATTTATAGGTAATGTCTCTAACTTGGAGTTATTTGTTTCTATTTGTTACGTTTTCAAAAAAAGTGCAAAATTTGGAATATGCCATGTATTACGCGGGTGTTTGAAAATCCTCTGTCTACTCGATAGGACGTGATGATTTAATATGAGGTCCCTTATTGCAAAGAAGGTGAATTTTATTATAACGATATCATTTTCAATATATACTCCTAATTTGCTACATTATTATATTAAAATAATGTTTTTGGTGTTATTCTTAAAACATAGAAATGTTTACGAAATCGCAATATTATATAAATGCTTTAATGGTTAAATATATCGGCCATGCTCTAAAGGCGAGTAACCGGCCCCAACTCATCTGTTGGTATTGACATTTCGCTCGTGATTTCACCATTCTAATTACGTGGGCGTTATCGCTACTTAGCATCGTATTACACTTTAATAGTTCTGTAGCTAATAAATATCGCTTTCGATATCTTTACAATGTAAGCTTTGCTGAATTTTCTAGCACCTTCATAAAAAGCACTGTCGAAATATCAGACGAAATTTTCGAATAGACCAATGGAATAAATTGATGTATCGAAATTGGCTCTATGATTTAGCAAAATTGAAAAGTACCTGCTATAATTAAAATTCTCGTGTGTCGTCTTAAATTCCGAAAACATTAATCAAGAACGGATGCGCAATAATAATCAAAGGGAACTTACTAAACTAGGCACAGAATACCAAATTTCTAAAATGTCTCCTCAAATACATAAACTATTAGTAACTTACTTGAACGCGTGACAAATATTACTATACTTAAATAAAAATTACACTTTCAATATCTAATTTTGCCAGTTTGAGTGCCGGTATAAAGCAATTTAAGTTTCCCAAAAAGACAAAGCTTTTAAGGGCACACAGTTGTTAACTAACCGCATCGATTGTCGCAATACAGAAATTAGGTTAAACTTCGTACTTCAGACAAACAATCTAAAAATATGATTACGTGAACGTAACTATTCTGAAATTATCGGTGCACTCACGAACCAAACCGAGATACAGAAATCGAGATGCCTTAAATCACGAAGCACTCACGCGTAAAGTGATTGGAAAAAAAAGTTATCAATTTTCGTTTTTATCGATTTGCGTTAATACAATTTACCGAAATCGCGGGAGACTTTTACCTCCATTTGCGCGAAAGCCGACATAAATGTTTTGGACATCAGGCTTCTGACTTGATACTTTTCAAATGTGCTAAGTTTTATTATTTTTTTATATAAATTGAGCTACATTTTTGCACACGTTGGTGCCTCATATCCGTTTTCTCAAATTTCAATTGCATGGTTTTCTTACAGCTTATTAGTCAATTTTCAAAGCCTTACGAAAAGTATTCAATATAGAAAATTTTGCACAATTAAAGCGCCCTTTTTTAAACCTGATTCATGGATAATGTTCAAAAAGTAAAAAGAGGCCTAGATAGTTTTATTTATATGTACCTAGTAATTCTAGGTTAGCCTGAACAACATCTTCGACCACATTATCACTTACCATCAGGTGAGATTGTGGCCAAAGGCTAACCTATCAGGCATAAAAAAAAAACAATATTCAAATATGAGTAGAGCGGTTGTAAATAAATAATTAAGGAATTGAGTGGCTGCATTAGCTTTGTCTCGTTTTCTTAGCCTGCTTCAATGTGTTATTGTATTGTATTGTTAGTTAAACGCTAGTGTAAGCTATTGTAGTGCTTGCAATTATTCCCAGCGAACTTGAAGAATCTGCCCAGGTTCAATAAATTCAAAGTTTAAAATTAATCAATCATATCAGCCTATTCTGGTTACGTAGTTACGTATTCATGAACCAATTGAAGGATGTTTCACAGTTATCCACAAAGTAGGCACCACATAATGGTAGCGTGCGCTCATTGAGCGTGTTAGATCACTTATAACGGGTGCGGGCGGGGGCTAAGGCGCGGGCGCAGCCGGCGAAGGCACGCGCGCGCGGAGCATCAATTACTCGCTCGTGATCGCTCCCGCACTACAACCAATATAAATAAAACTGGCCACCACACGCCAACCAGCCGCAATTTCACAGTAGTGGCGCAATTGTAAAATGCTAGATCGAAAGGTCTCCGGTTCAAACGGCTTATCTTTATGTCAGAAATACTCCACATAGAGAACGTTTAAGCGATACTCGCCGCACGTGCCGCTTGAACTTTAGATCCGCCAAGGTCTCCAAAACTAATTTAACTGAGAGCGTTTCTTTGTTTAGTACTAAAAGATTAGCCGTGACCGTTGTGAAAGAATTTCAATTTCTCGATGCTCCCAGATTTACGATCCGATGACCATATTAATCAGAGTCGTGACTGCGAGTGACGTCCGAAGTAGCACGCGACTGGCGATGCGTCACGGCGCAGTTGTAAGTTACAAAAACGATCACCGAAGCGCGCTGCCGCCGCCGCTGGCTCATTCTTCTATTTTTCGTGGCGCCTCCGTCCCATTTTCCCTTTCCTAACTGTGGCCTCGGTCACGCACAGTATTGATAAAGGCGATTGATTCGCTTTCGCTTCCTCGATGTCGAATCAGCTCGGTGTCGTTCGATGACGACACGACCGGCCCTTGCGGTTTTGACGGACGCGAAACCTCTGTTGCGTTGCGACACAGGTGGCAACATTACAATGGACATAAACTGAGTCTTGTTTAAACCTAAATCACCCGAGATACTGCCTTTATCATATACATCTGCAGAAAATGTCTTAAATTGCCATTTTGAAGTTGACGGATATACTCAGAAGCTGTGAGAAAAAATAAAAAATAAAAAAAATGAAAATTAGGCGGAATTGTCACTAGATATATAATTTTATGCTTTTTTAAGTGTTTTATTTAAATATTATTTAATGTTTTTTAGGATACTTTTAAAAGTATTTGTTATTAAAAAAAATGCTATCTATAGTGACAAACAACAATAATTTAGGCTAATGACGGAGCTTGCAAAATGCTGCAGTTTACATTTTAATATACAAATATCAATACTACAACTAAATCGAATGAATATTTAAAAAAGATCACTATTCAAACGCATCATGTAATAAAAATATATTATTAATTACTCCACTGCAATTTTGAGACAAATATAGAGCGGAAGCTACCGAATATTGCAAAAAGACATTCGATCTACCATTTTACGATTAACATTATATGTGTCTACAATAACGAACCCTTTCCTCAATTTCATAATGCAAAGGAAATAATAAAAATATGATACAGATTACGTACAAAGTGTCGGGCAAAATCTCCCAAATATAACTTTTTAAGTGTACATTGCAAAAATCGGAAATGTCCATCAATGGTGACGTTTAAATTCATGGCAATCATTATAAAATGTCCGAGAGTGTTAACGTCAGACTACATTTGGGGTACTTAAGTGTTAATATCGTGGGAAAAAATCAAATTAAATGTGAGCCTTCTCCAGTTTCCATGTTAACTTTATATCAACATTACTTCGGAACGCACTTTATTCCATTAGTTGCTGATGCTGATAAGGCTGTTACATTACGTTTAAAGGACAAAGCACAAAAGAGACCTAATCAATAATAGAAACCCATCTATCTAACCTTCGATAGCGATTTCTTGCTACAATCGATCAGCGAGTGACCGCCCCAGGCGATGGCTTGCGTTATCGCGTCTCAAAACTCGGAACAAACAAATTCAATTAGGATTATGAAATTAAAGTTAGGCTTCAAAGAAACCGCCGAGCTCTTCCGATGATACCAAAATTTAGGTCATTGACATTCGTTATCGAATTTCGTTAAATTCCAGTGAAGCTACTGGTCTTTCGAATTGTACATAATCTTTATCGTTTTATTCTATCAGCGTTGAGGTTACACACAAATTATTTTCACGAGATTAATAATGCTACTGTGTTCTAGTGCAGAGAAAAATACATACGCGTGTACCATATGGAACCGCTTTTTTAGCAAACAAGTGGTCAAACTCATCAACACCTGTCATTATTATTTTCCTGAACGTTAGTAAAGCTTATTCCCAAGTGAAAAAACGTATCACGTCTTGATGAAGACTTTTGACTTAAAAACTTGTGAGAATTTTAGCACTGTTTCAAATCACCTTTGACATGACAACGGTCACTCGTAGACATGTTGAAGTAATTAGGAGTCTGCTCCACGTAATCGGGAGGTATCTTACGTGCCATTTGACATTTTTGATGTGACCACTTGACGTTCACACCGTTTAAAACTGTGTTTTTTATGGTCATCGCCGTCTGGTGTAGTCTCATGGTTATTACCATGACTCATCTCAAAATGGCTGGTTTTTGTCCATCAATCATTGTAATTTTAGTAGGTTTAGTGTTATTCGCTCCATCAACTTCTGAAGGTGTTATTACGGTGAAGTTTAATGATCTTAACAAGTTAACTATAGGAAACAACAAGGAAATAGTTTCTATAGAATATCCAGATAAAATGCATATCACCACGCCTTTACATTCTAGGTAAATGTGTTTCAAAAATACCCATATCAAGTCAATAATCTAAACAATTTCAAGATTCAAAATTTCAAATTATAGTAGGTCTTAAGCTTTGAAAATTTTATATTACAATAACACATACCTAAATTCAGTCATATAAGCTGGACAAGGCTAGGAGAAGCTAAGAAGATAACATTTATGGTAATTGACCTCGGTAAAAAGGCAGAAAAACGAGATATATAAACGGTCTACAAAACTTTCGATTGCTCTACTGCGCAATTACAAGCTCTACACTGATAGTGTGACAGATTGCGTAGTAACACTGTGCTGGTATTTTATGAGGCATCATCTATAAGGATGGGTGATCCGACTACTTTTCCCGATCGATCCAGTTTTCTCTAGGACCGGTCGCATCGGAAACTGTCGTTTTCGAGCCCGAGATGATTCGCCTTATCAAATTGCCGGTTGCGTGAAGATTTTCCCACATTTTCTCGTAGTCGAATGCCGTGTAGATGATATAAATCAGAGTGAAATTGTTGGTTGTAGCGTTCGACGCTCGCGGCTAGTAATGGGTGGTTATTTGTAAGTTTTCACTTGACGAACGTTACGCGCCATCGGAGCATTTGTCCAGTCGGGCTCGCCACAGCTGTGGTTTGAGGCAGTTTTTTGTACGTTCACGAAGTCACTTTCGATTGTCTTAAAAAGTTAATGAGGACCTCGTTAGTTCAGACTTCAAATAAGTAATCATCAACAAAAGCTATCACCACTTTCATATTACTCAGATTTTAGACTGAGGATGATCTAGATTTCTAACAGTATCTTCAATTTATTAGGAAAGAACTTTGGGGGAAACTACGTATCGTCACGCTAACTGCGGATAACGGTGTCTAAACTAAACATCCACGCTTTGCCAGATATGTTATATTCCCATTGTATCAGGTGAAGACCTTTTGACATTCTCAGAGCGTAGTACCAGACTCCTGAACACACTGACTCTGTGGCTCAGCTGAAATAACCAAGATAATGTTTCATGCACTCATAGCGATCTCATTAAATGACAAGAACATGAGCTAATCCTTACTACACTGGTCAAATGAATGAGTGACGTCGTTGCATACAATAATGACTGTTAACTTAAATCAATTACATATTACTCAACAATTACTCTCAATTCTCACCTAGCACCCACTGCAGCGTGACAAATGATGGAAAATTAATTAATGAACTCAAATAAATGATAATTTGATTAATTAATGTATTGTAATGTAACTCACTTCAGAATTACGAGTAAGTTATAAGCGTAAGTAGTTATTTAGTAATATGGGCTTGGTATATTTTTTTAATCATAGTATATTATTGTATTAGTCTATATTTATCCATTGAATTAAACAATAAACATTTATTTGCATTGATAAGCTTAATTCTTCTTAAAATTATTTGTTTATTAAGATTAAGATATATACGTTAAGAATTGAAGTGTAGTTTTTATGCTCTTTTTTATAAAGTTATACCTAGGCACAAATAAATACTTAATTGCATATTTACACCCTGAGTAAACAGTACTAACTCTTTAAAGTATAACGAAGCATTGTATAACATTTCATAGGTAGGAAAACAACCACGCCTGACTCCAATCGGTTTTATGAGAGTTCCCGATGTAAATGACGGCGTGGAACGGGACCGGTGAACCTATTACGCGAGGGCACGACCGCCCCCGGCGTCGGCAGGCGGCCGACTGAGGAAGTGACGAGGATCAGCGCAGCGCATTCTGCGCACGCGCAACCGCAGGGGTGCGGCTTCCGATAAGCTTTTCAGATAGTTTAACCCGTTTATTAGACGTCCAGCTTGAAACAGTTTAGGGAAACTGATACAGTTTCCGAGTTAATTAACAAAATTAGTTTATTCTGTGAAACAATATAACGCTAAATATTATAAATTGCAATTATTTTTATAAGTTTTATACGATGTCACTGATTTAGGGGTTTGCACGTGAGTTAGTTGTATAATCAAATAACAGTAACATGACCATGTTAACATTTTGGTTTGTGGAACTTTAGTTATGATTTATAAATATTATTGAACCACCCCTACAAGTTACGCATAGCCAACAACTGGCCCGCAGTGTATTTGAACAAAGCGGGCCGCATTGCCCTCAGCGATCCGTGTCATTCCTAGGTTTGCCATTAGTTCTGCAATGACAACGTATGTATTGTCTGACTAAATATAGCATTTGAATTATAACTAGTATCACCTATATTACCACAGATTAAGCAATACTTACATTGCCTATTACAGTAAAAATAAGTAAAAGTAAGTTTAGACGAGTAAAAAGGTGTTTTAAAGGGATGTTTATTGAAGTGTGTATTTAGGTGTGTTGGTGTTTGGTGGTGTGTACCAACATAAAAAATAAATGTTCTAAGAATAATGTTTTAACAAATTGTTTGGAATCTTCTTATATGCTCTAAAACTTCAATATATATTTCTCTATGGGGTAAAGAACTGCAATCTTACACTGCGATCCCCAAGACGCCTGCCCAGCGTTGTTCGATTATGATCTGTGTTTACCCTGGACATTATGGCTATTATTTTGATGTGTGATGTGATTACTACGTAATCTTTTTCAAGTGAAAAGTCAGCTATATATTTTATTTTGTAGAACTTCGCTACGCTTCTACCACATACAGAGGCTCTCAAAATCATCCATCAGCATGTCCCGGTAACTAAACCTCCATAAGCAAATACGACAATATCGACTGACAGCCAAATATCTAAAGCATTCAGCCTCTTATCTGAACATATTTATAGCCTACCCATTTGCAAATATTTTGCAACGTCCGCGACAGAAAACATACTTGTTAGATGACCGCGGCACCACTCGATAAACTAAGACATTCCGGCTCTCAAATTGCTTCCAAACAGTTAACGATCTAGATTTGCGATAAAATCTGAATACAGGACTATCTTAGCTTTATATCTGTATTCAATTATGCCTACAAACACTTGTTTAGAAACATTTCATTCGAAAATAGAGCTTCGCGTTAACGGCACCATTTTAGACGCGAGGAATCGATTCCGCGATGCATTTATCAAGATCATCCTGCGTGCGCATCGGGCGCCATGAATATTTAGCGGTCTCGTGCTGTTCGAATAGATTCCAGACATTAAATGCCAACAATTCATTGAATTTGCCATCTAATCTAAAGTAAATTAGTTTATGTGAGATATTGGCTATAAATTCGCTGACTTACCTCTTAAATTGCGGCAACGCGCCTTCATAATTGTTTTTGCTAGAAACTGAGTCTTGTTCTCTTTAGAGCTCAATGCTGGGCGTCATAAACTGTGTCTATGTGCCGGAGTTTGTGACGCAACGTCGCTTATAAGCAGTGTCGTTTGTGCTTCCTTCTTAATTTCGTATATTACGAGCTAGTATGTAAATATGAAGTAATGCATGCGCTCTAAGACAGTTTTCGTAACACCACATCCGTTGCTATCGTGCTATAATGCATTTAACTTCAGCATTAGCCTCGCGTGGGTAGAACGTCCACATTTCTATGATGTATCGTGTTCAGCCGCCTTACGTTACAAAATTCGCCACAATTTGCATAGAGATACCTATCAAGTGACAGTGCAAACCAGAGTTTGAACTCTGGTCAGGCGTTCCGAATCTGTAATGCTTACTATAGGTAAATAATATATATTTCTTTATTTAGTTATCCATACAGCGTTACAAATATGGGATTATAATATATGGGTTTTCATCTCATATGTGGTTATAAAGTGAGGTAGTATATTATTAGAACCTCACAACCATACAACTTGGTACTGACAATATTTGTAGTGTTTTTTGCAACCCTTTAGAAATAAACTTGAAAAACTTTCGTCTAATTGAATGTACTTTTTCTACATTATAAAATGATCGTCAAATGGTTAACCTATTTTTTATTTGTTAAGACTGTATTTTTAACCAGTTTGATACCGTGTTGTGTTATAGTTTTTCAATCATAATGAAAATGAACGTACTTTCTGATTAATTAATGATATTTATTAAAACAGATCATATGGTGATAAGCTTGTGAGTCAGATAATGTAAATTCTAGTTTTAAAAACTGAAACTGACTAAGATCCAATTCCTACGCTTCACCATCGCGATCATACTAAAAGCAAATAAAATTGCTACTACGGTATATTTAAGCACTACCCTACCATTTAAGGGCACAGGTATAAGCCAAAGCGTAAACCTATTTATAAACTTCTTCCTTGAATTCTTTTTTTTTAACTAATAATTACAAAGTTTAGTATATAGCGTTTAGTATATAGCACTCGTTTTTAGGAGTTGGAGCGCGTTATTCTAGCGTATTACGAAGTTCCAGATTTATTAAAAAAATATGGTACACATGTATAAATAACTTCCCATTATACAAAGTTCATTATATTCCCCATGTTTGTGGTGCAATAGAAATATTAAAAACATGCTTATTTTTCTTGAAAAAGGTGCTTAAAGTTGGGGCTTTCTTTAATCTTAAATTACGAGTTTTTGAGTGTAATTTCTAAACTGTATAATTTAATGAAAATCGGATGCACCACAAACCTAGATATTAAGATAGTGATTACGTAGGAAAAAAATCATTGAGTTTTATTCGCTATTATTAAAATGAGATGGGAACTGCGTTTGTATGGGGGCGTTCGTCTAAAATATGTCCTTAACGGACAATGGTAACATAAGCACAACTCGTAGGTATATTTGTCTATCCTTCCAAAAATCTCTGTAACATCCGCCCACAGCGTGCAATAACGTGGTCCTTTGACATATCTCCACCAATAGTTCACGAGTAGTTGGTACAAGCATTATTTATTGACCACAGATAGGCAGCAGTGGTTAAATAGTAGACAATAAACTCAGCAATTGACGCCTACTGCGAATAGCTCGGTTACAATAGTTATACACTTTGATTGAAGATGATTTACAGTTGTCATTTTGTAGTTCAAATAATGGTGGTTTACCGTCGATGTTTGTTTCACCGGTTGGTTATAAATATGATACAAGCAGATCTATAAAAGTTCCAAAAATCTGTTCCCTTCCTTTCTGGCGGTGCTCTTTACGTCAAAGAACAACGCAAAAAAAGTAATGTTATTGAGTTGAAATCATTGCAACCACCAATAACAGAATACTACCTATTTATTAAAATTTACCAAATAACACTGGTCGAAAAAATATATTTAAAAGGAGTATTTTATATTCCAAACAGAATCATTATTATTTCTTCTTCAACAACTGCCACTAAAAATTAAGATGAAACATAATCCCAGCTACTACTTATTTATAATATCAACTCTGTGGCTCAGTTTAAATAAAAAATGAAATAGAAAACTAGGTGGACATATCTTCAGACCAAGTTTCAACGAAACTATTTCACTTGCGGTACAAACTTTGATCATTAGGGGCAATACAAAAGTTAAATCACAACGCTCAAAACTGATGAAATTTTCAGCACCAAGGAAGATAAATCTTAAGAACTAAGCACATAATTTAGACCTAACACTAGCTTAACATCTAGTTTTAAAAAGGTACTAGAACAAAGGACCAGCAAAACAAAGCTGGCCGGTCAAATGTTGCCCTGTTGCGAAACAAAAGCATTAGAATGTCATGTGGTAATGGACCGGCGCGCGCGCAAGATTGATAGCGCGCGTGGGCGGGAGGTGCGATGAAAATACCCGCCAAATTACACGCCAATATTGAGGTGAGGGCTACATATATTTGGTTTATGTCTTCGGTGATGAATTATTATAGAAGTATCAGTATCTAAATAGAGACGCAAAGACATAGCTTAATTTCAAAGGAACGAATGAGTAGGTCACAGAAAACGTATAAATTCATGCGAAAATTTACCTACGGCAATACATAATCAATAACCACGTTACCCTGATCCTACTTGTGAGACAAAGCTACTTTTTCTGGTTTTAGCAGTAAAAATACTTTTTTTTACCTCTGTGGGTTGCCGTACACCCTATATTTTCTGTTTTGAGTGTCGTAAGAGGTGACTAAGAAAAAAATACTATAAGCAGCGCCTCTTAAATTGCCTTCTTACACTGGAACCTGCTAGTCCCCATAATGAAGGAAGCTGTGTTCAGCAGTGTACGATCCGGCTGTTACAGAATTAAAATTACATTATAATATTCTATTAATAATAATTATTATAAATTATTTTGTGGGTGCCTCTTATCTTTGATGTGTTCTGGCGTCTATTCTTTTCTTATTGCTGACAGGTTAGTTTTGTACTGTACCTTTAAAAACTATCTTACCTTTTGGTAAGTGCTGATGTAGTCAAAGATGTTATGAAAGATGTTATGTTTTCTTCGCTTTTTTAGTCTTAAAGAAATAAGGGATATGGTCAATCAGTTGTTAACTTCTCGTTGATCATGATATAGATCGCAATCAGTATCATGTAACCGATTTTAAATCTCTATGTTATTTTGTACTGGTACTAAACTTAGTAAATGAAGATATTCAAGAGATAAAACCAGAAACAAATACTCTCATTACGAACTATAGATAGTCGTAATTGCAATTTAACACATGCTACTATGTACTGATAGTTGATTATGCAACACTGTTGCAGTGCAGGTAATGTTCGTACTCCTAAGTATAACTAGGGACTAGGGTTTTCATTTTGGAGCTTAATCTATAAAAAACAATCTGAATTTCAATTTTATATGTTTTGGTTCGAGAAAGTTCCTTCACGTACTAGCCAAGCGGATTTTCTGTAAGAAATCGATTGCGGCGATAAGACCAACTAACGTCACTCATATTCTTGATTATTTTATTTTAAATAACAGGTTTAAAAATTAGTTATGTGAAAAAAAATTACCTATCTCTAGAATGCCCTCATTTTATATCTAAACCTGATAGTTTAATGTATTTTATGTGACCGTAATAATTGAACATCGAACGCCTATCGTTTAAAATCAACCAAAGTTGTCGGAATTCTAATTACAATTCTAATAAGTTTTTGTGTATATCAAGAATCTTAACTCAAGAATCTTAACTAATAGAACTGATAACCCTATGCCAGTTATCTGATAGAATATTATCCAGTATAGTTAGTGATGTACACTGCTTCAAATTTAATGGCGCATCGAGAGACGCACGCGCAGCGCACGCGCCGCTAATGATCTACGGGAAGATTCTGCATTCATTCAGTTTTATTTTTATATGTTTTAAATGTAGGCTTTTTGTTTCATTACCATTATCTAGCATTAAATTTATCTGTGATTGCGGGCCGTATTTTGTTATAATGACTAATGATTTAAACGTAAGCTGTTATTTGAAATGTATTTATGTGGAGGCGTCCAAGTGGTAGATCTCTTTAGCAACAGTCCGTTTAACACTGCAGTGTCAGATATTCTGCCTGGAAGCAGTAGCAAGTGAAATTACTGGGCAAACGATACATAAGAACTAACATCTATGGTTGGCGAGCGCAGTGCAGTGTCGCGCAGGACGGGGATGGTGACACTGCAACTGTAGGTAATGGAAATGCGCTTACCATCTATAGCGGGCGACTATATTATACACTTGTTTGTCTCTTCACTTCATGACACAAAAATTAATACAAAATAGCCCTGTATGAAATATTTAATGCGTTACAAAATGACAATGATAGGAAAATTATACTCATGTGCGGGATTCGAACCCGTGCCATGCACCCCTATGGCCGGGGTATGATCTAACCCCTAAACCAACATGACTCATGACTCTAATTTTTCATTTCGTTCTTAGGCATCGTATGGGCAAGGAGCGACATCTATAGTTCAACGTTAGTTGAAGTTAATTAAGTGCTGTGGAAATTGGTATCAAATTTATCTATCATCTTTCAGCGCTACCAATTGTTACAAAGATAAAATGCAATATATATCAATTACGACATTCTGCATCAACCAAATAGTAGAATAATTATAGACTATAGAACATTTAACACGAGTTTTATATTAAAGTTCAATAGCTGCAAAAGTCTTGCAGAATAGCCCATCTACCTTTAACGACCTTCCAATGTAGCACGAGTGCCATCCATCTCTATAATCTTTTCAAGTTCATTCAATCGTTCATTCATTCTCCCATTCAGAACGATTCGTGCGTGAACTAAGATCTAATATTCTGAATACGAAGGTAAATAAGCAAAACAAATAACGTTTAAGGTTTACGAAAGATTATAATATTGCAACATGTTTGATAGGTTTTGTAATTGGGTTTATATCAATGTAACTGTCGTCATTTTCATTCGTTCATTGTGAAAGGAGCCAATCAAGCCCCTGTTCAAACTTTGAAATGTACTTATTTATTATTTTGCTTATTATAATGATACACATAAGAAAGACCACACACGGGCTTTTCTTTCTAATATAAAATGGTTTTGAATGATGGGCGCTGTATGCGTGCGTCACTTGTGAAGAAATGCATCTGTTATATGCAGAGTTTACCACTTAAAACCAGGGATGCCTCTGGTTTGTTCCCTTTGCTTGAACCTTTTTTGAGTATTTTGACCGGCTTCAAAAAAAGGAGGCGGTACTCAATTCGACAGCTTTCTTTTATGTTACCTCAGTACTTTTGACTGGGTAAACCAATTTTGATGGTTCGTATTTTATTAAAAACCGATTTAATTTTCATCAAAACAGTCCAGCCGTTTTTGAGTTACACTCCAATAATTGAAAAGTGTTTTCCTATTTTGGTGATATTGTTAGTTGTTGTATTGACAGTGACAAATCGATTCCATTTTTTTTTAGTGTCATTCGGTATGCTCTGCGGCCATTTATTATACTATTGGACTTCGTCTGAACAATTTACACACTAAACTAGACCATTGTTTTACAATGCAAGCGGGATTAAACCAACGTTAATTATATGCAAAGTTATTATAAAATATCACTAAAAATGTAGATCATCTAATAAATATTGAAGTCACAGAATTGATGGTTATAAATAAGCATAGTAATCAAAACTGTACCTACCTAATTATTCGTCAGAACGTAAATAAATCTACCAGATGATAACTGAAGAAGCTCAGTAATTGAGAATTGTGCCCGAGGCCACACGGATTCCAAATGTTATTTATGTTGAATGTGGATCGTTATTATTTATTTTTCATTAGTGTAACGTCCGTGGCGAATGTTTAATAAGAAGCTAAATCTATTTGCGAATTTGTTATAATTATAGTTAATATTAATTCATCAACGTATTCATATTAGCCATACGGAGATATTTAGTGTATATAAAAAACTAAGGGTTCTTTTCTTATACGAGGTTACAAACAAGTAGTCGCTCCACCTAATGTTCAGTGGTCACCGCCGCCTAGAAAAGACTATTTGGTTCTCATTGAAATAAAGTTAGTCTCTTTTTATAACTGGTTACGAAAAACAGTATTAAAAATGATCGACAGGGAAGTATGACAAGGTTATCATCCAGTGATGCTTAGACAGAACAAGGAAAATGAACCGTTTTAGTTTAACCATTTACTTTATAAGAACAAACAAAACAGACACATATTTACGCGTGTAAAGAGCATAGCTATGTTGCCCACTATAACGGCGCGTTCTCGCAATAAAGCTAGCATTCCGCTGGACAGTAAGACGGTTACCGCATTGATGTAGTGCCGCATCAGTTTCAGCTTAGACCGCAGTCTAGATTTACTGTTCCGTAATTCATGTGGACACAATAACCCCGTTTTTGGGTGACGAGGTAAAAGCGGGCAGCGGTTTGAAAACATCGACATTTTATCTTTATCCCTTAAAACTCTATGTCGAGACATTACTAATTTCTTTAAAAACTCAGCACTTTTACTTTTTAGCACTCATTGTATTGTTCATTGTCCTAAATTTAGCTCCATTCTTTTAGTTTTTGTCTCCTCTCAATTATATGTCACAAAATTTTCTTTCACACACTATCAATGATTTTTTCTGTATTCCTTTAAGAACAAACTTTAAAAAAAAAACTGTACGACAAAACTGGTTGGCAGCACGACTGATATTTGGAATATGCTCTTGTCAATAGCAAGATACTGCGTTCCGAATAAGTCAAAGCAAAGTCTGCGCAACACAGCATCACTTTTGCTCATAGATGTGTCTAATGTAAGTCTCACGTAATTAGTAAAAGATACGGATAGAAGATTAAACGTCACTTTGACAGATGACGCATTTGACGTCGAATATGTTTAATTGTCAGTGTAAATTTAGTTACCTACCTGTTATCATTTTACAACACATAATCTGTTATATTTATTATTTGGCAGGCCTATTTTTGAAAAATAAAAATCTGGCATTAGTTGAATGATTATTTTGCTTTTCTAATCTTTTGCGTCACCTGTCATTTATAGTTTTAGACTTATCGCGAATCTGACATTTTGCGGTACCAACATTAATTCGCCTTAAAAACGTTAATCATTATATCATAAGCAACCATAATGTGCACCGATAAACAAAAACAGCCCACGTTAGCGTCTTGGAAATCACACTCTAAGCTGCTAGTTCTTCAAAAGGCGCTGCAACTGGACACAAACTAAATCATATCAATATTAACTCTGGTGAATATACAGTGAAGTAGTATATAATTGTCATAGTGATATCTACCTAGCCGTCACTAAAATTTAAATCCCAAGGTTTTGAAATAAATAAGATTCATATGCATATCCTACCTTGGCGATGCTTTATGCCGTTAATTTCTGTCCCTTGTACCATCCACCAAGCGTTCGATGTAAATTGTGTCTAAGTACCTAAGCTTTTAGCTGATTATGAACTATGGGAGATCTAAAATGCACAGATACTACAAATTGATTGTAAGTTCCATAATCCTTTTCATTTTACTTATAGCCCACTTGTTATGTATAGACAGTCATGATCCAGCTATTATGCTAGAAGTCGCTTTATCACAGGTCACGGCTTATTGCATTGATTGAACCATGCAATTGTATACAATCTATCATTGATATTAAATAGACAAGTTTTGATGTACGATTTAGGTACCTACTCAATGCTGACAGTGCAAGAATATTATTTACAATGTACATGGTCATACTAATGTATTAATTGTTGCGTATACTAAGCCTACTAATAAGATCTCTTGACGAGGCCTTAATTTAAACCTTTAGGATAATTTCTGTAACTCACTCACCATGATAGTTCAGATTCGGAGTACCTACATATCCTTTATTAAAAGTTTACCGATAGTAATTTATCATACAATTTTTTAGCAATAATAACAAGATGGATGGAACATGTTTGCATCGCAAACATAAATCATTATCAATTCAATTATAAACTACACATTAAAATTACAGCTGTTCAACTGATTAACCCTTGTAAGTCACATTATTTTATGAGGTGGCCGAGGCCTCATAACTTGTCATCCTTACCTCATAAAGTCCCTTTAGCACGATCGGCTATTCTCGTTCTCGCTTTGTAACTTAATACTTATTATCGGATCATTGGACAGATCGGTATCAATTTAAAATCGATGTTATCTTGTACTCGATTAAGCTTAACTCTCTTCCTATTTGCGGGCGTTTACCTTTCAACGTCGCTAACTAGTTTGACAACGTGTAATTGTATTACTACACTCTTTCATGGCTCATCTTTATTTTTAATTCCTTTTATATGACTATTTAGACATTGCAAGTCCTTTTGAAGTTGCATTCTGGTTACGCTGTGGACTTCTGTGGCTTACAAGGTAACTGCAATCGCAGAGACTATTAGAATATTTGATAATACTTATGTGTAAAAATAACACTAACATTTGTTGACTTTGCAGGCCAATAAAACACAAACACTTACACTCTGCTCACTGACTGGACTACACTTACTCTTGACGTTCTTACATCGAACTTCAAACGACGACTGACTGAGTTTTATACATTAAACAAACTCATCGCCTTCTAGGGTGAAGCAGTTTTGGCTCGCTAGCGCCATCTTGATTCTGCTTAATCCTACAAGCTTCTTTTATACTAAATAAAATATCTTAAATCCGCCAAACACTCTTAAAATTCATAATTATTATAAATACAATTTTATACATCGGTTAAGGTGAAAAATATATACAATATGCAAAATATGACATGAAATGTTGGTACTAACAAAACTATTAATCAATTGATATACTTATTGTCTACTAAACAAGTTTACATATTGCATTAGGAAGTTATTAGAAGGGATTTTTATACATTGACCTCTATATACGTGTAACGTATTATTTCGATGTTTTTATATAGTTTTTTTTCCTCTTAATTATCTTTGAACGTTCAATTGCGATCATCACCCATTTTTAACGATGAATCGAGATGACCAGAATTCTATTTTGACGCTAAAACCCTTCCTACGAGGAAGTCTTGTATGACGATGTAGGACAATTATATCGAGCAACTGTGAGTCAAGTGGTGACTCAGAATTATTTTCCTTTAGTATCTTCCTGCCTTGACATTTCAGCCCTCTTTAATGGATGCAGGTACTCAACAATTGGCAAGTACTCAAGCCGAAATGGCTGAACTTAACACTACTATACCTGACTTTTTATTGTACTGCGAAATCGTGATGATCGCAAGGATCGTCTCGTCAACTTCATTAATAAAACTGCAAATATAATGCACTCTGTAATATTTTATTCAACCAGTTACAAAAATGTGATCTCTGTACGGAATCTAAACATAATTATTTAATTATATTAATAATAATAATAATTATTCGACGTTTTATCTAGCTTGAAATAGCTTCTTTATAAAAAGAAGATGTTAATTGTACTTATGTTACTAGAGCAATAATGTCCCAGTGGTAATAGCTATGCTATTCGATCGTAACCGCCGCCTTAAGCTTCATCGCATGGTGAAAGGACATTTTGCGAATGCTCGCCTGGCTAGCTACCACCCTCAAGCAGAAAATCTGTCGCCAGTGTTTCGGCAGCAGTCCTTGAGAGCCAGTAAAATTACAGGCACATGAAACTTAACTACTCTGTCTGCAATTCATCACTTGTCTGTTATAGGCAGAGGTTAGTCCACTTAACATTGGGTGGGCCGCGTGTTTGTTCGGAAACTACCTCATAAAAAAGTAGAAGAATAACGCCACGACAATGAAATGAAAATTGCAGGATAGTTTTTTTATACCTCTAGTAATGTTTTTTTAAGTATACACTAACATAGAGATAGAAAGAGATACATAAAGAAATGAAGTAGATATTATTTCGAGCAAAAATTAAATAAAGTTTAAGGAACGGTTTTGCTGTCCTTATAAAATACTTGTGCACACGTGCACTTAATTTCGGCCACTGAATAAAGATTTTTTATATATTTTTCTCGCCAATATTTCTATTAGCTCCATCCCCACAGGTTGATTTACGAACGCATTCATTGCGACGTCTTCATTTACCACCTCCAGGCGAATCGTGAGGGGGAGTGCCACTAGTGACCCTAAAAAACCCGATGAAGTAATAAATCAAATTCACTGTTTCTTAAAGTCTTAATACTCTTTTGTGTATGTCGGCACATTTATCATCGCGATCAACACACCTTGTAGAACAATGGCCAAGTATTTTTGTGGCTCGTAACCCTCTGCCGAAAGAACCTGAGCTTGTGAAGAACAAGCTTTCGGTATGTGGTAAAAATAATAAGACAAGTGTTACTTTAAATGTCTGAACCTGCTTGAACGTATTATGAAAGTTTGTTAAGTGTTTTACGATCTTTTATGTCAATACTTACCTTCAGATGAGATTGTGACTTAAAGCTAGCATATCTGTATTAAAAAAGTACATCAACATATATGCCATAACTTCATATTTGTCCATTTACAGATGGATAAATATGAAGTTATGGCGGGCGATAAGGCGCCATAACCTAAACCTAAAGACCTCTAGTCACGGGGTTGAATGCCGCTTATAGCCAATTATATTTACATCAAACAAAAATTTCCAGTAGTAGTAGAATTCTCTGTGCGAGTTCATCCGTAAGTACTACCACTATAGCTATTTATACCACCTAGCAGTAATATTTACATTACTGTTCTGGTTTAGAGGTAATTGGTGCCGGTGAAATTACAGGCTCATAGACTTTTTGAAGCAGTGATAGCTCAGTGGCATTATGGACTGCCGCGCAGCAGGTCTATGGTTCGAATCCCGCCGGGCTTGAGCTTCGCCGCATGGTGGAAGGGCATTTTGCGACAGTCCGCCTGGCTAGCGATCACTCTCAAGTAGAATTTCAGTCGCCTAGCACCTAACGGTGTGTTCCGACAGCAGTCTTTGAGTAACGGCCGCAGTTGAATTCGTGACTTGTGACGAAATGCATCTGTTAGAGGCAGAGGTTAGTCCACTTAACATCAGGTGGGCCTCGAGCTTGTTCCGTCACAATAACATAAAAAAGACGTAACAACTTTATGTTTCAAGGTGATGGGCGCAGTGCAATTTGGCACTTTTGATGAAGCGTCTGTTATTGGTAGAGGTTACCGCTTAATACCAATTAGGCTTCTTGCTTGTACCATCACGTTAACAATAATAAAAAATACCGCTAAGCAACTGTAAATGCTTAATTCTAACAAAAAGTATTCAAAGATCCATTTACACAATAGATGCAGTAACTTTAACGTTATTCCGTGTCCTTACATTTTGTTATCGCTCGCTTTTAAGTTTATCTTAATGGAATAATTCGTCCAAACATTTTGTGGACTAATCTCTATTATATTAAACCTTTTTATATATACCTTTAACATATAAACATATTTTGACCTCAATAAGTGGTCCACAGCGTCGCAGTATTTCGCTTAATTAGCACGCGATCTCGTACATTCAGAGAAACCGGCCTGTAAACATCGCAAAGGGTACGAAATCGAAACCTATCGAATTTCAACTAATGTTCATGACTACGCAAATGTTCTAGCGTTATGTTTATCACTGTGGCATCTAACTGTAACGAGTCACTTGTATTTGCGATAACTTTAATGAAAATTGTTTGAATTTTCTAGGTTTAATCAAGTTGGTTCATGGTTTCAATGGTAGTATTTGCATAGGTAACGTTGATAATGAATTTTCATAAAGGAGTAAATAAATACACTTTAAAGTGATACGTGATACAATGTAATATTTTTACCTTATTAAACAATGTTTTGTGAACGCAGAAACGGTTTTACAAAACGATGTTAGGCATACAATATTTAAAGACTATTAGAAATCTTTTCTCGATCGTGCGTTCTAATAGTAAAGACTTCCTGAAGATGCTTTGTGTAGAAGCGAAACCTGCGGAAACCTTTGTGGCTTGGCTACATGGTGTTTTTCACGACCCGGCACGCGATGGCTTAGCCGAAATTGGGCGGAATTATTGTCATTAAGTTTTTTTTAGATTGTTTGTCTTGTATTTTACAACATAAACTGGCCAACTGCTATTTAGGTCTCGCTCTTTTGCGTTCCATATTAAATTAGGCCATTAAGAAATGATAATTTTTATCATAACTTCAAAACTATTCTAATAAATTAGTGTTTACAGTATTAAAAACTTGTTAAAAAGCAGTTATAGTATAGATACAAAAGTTTCTGATTCCTAAATACACACCACTTCTTAATTTTCATTTACTAAAAAGTAGGCAAATTTTGTTTGTATTCTACTCGATGAGTTCTAGATGAAGACTCCCAGAAGATAACCAATAAGGTAAAGATAAACAACTTTTTGAACTAAGGCTTTTTGATAAGGGCTACTTTTTTAAATTGAAACCCTCTGAAAATGTATTTATTTGAATGATATTAATAATTTATATTCCCATAATCACTTCAACGTTCTCCACAAAATGTCTATAAATTTTAAGTTCGCTCTTTTCATTTCCTAATATTCGTATTTCCATTAGTTTTTTCTCCAATCATTCTTTAAACTATTCGAACGCTTTCCTTACAAATTTTTTCACACTCATTAATTCCTAGTCAAGTAAAAGCCCAATCATTTTAGCTTGCAAATATAATTATGACCATTCTATCCATATTTAAACCAAGCAAGAAAATATGTCAATTTTAAGCACAGTAAAGTTAAGCGTTAAACTTAAATTTACACGAGCTACATTTCTCCTCAATAACCTTAAGCGGACACTTCCCCGTTGTCCAGCTATTGTAGTCCAATGATGTTATAGTTCTTACGAAATATGACCACAATTTGCTGGACAATGCTTACGCGGTATGAATAAGCGAATCGATATCGACTGCGATAAATTAGACAAGGATGTTACAAGACTAGGCAATACAAGATCCAGTCATTATTTTCAAATTTTCAACAAGCTTCTAAAAATGTCAATGACGACATCGTGAAGATTCCAGGTACAACAAAATTAAGAAGGTTCCAAATTATGAGACTAAAATACTTAATTATACACTATAACATTAGGCACATTTAAATACAGTTAAATATGTACTTATATTGTACAGTAGAAACGAAATGTCTCACAGATATATCAATACTACTGAGCGCTTCCGTGCTTTGGAGTGCACGGTCGCGGGTTTTGTCTTAGGATGGCAGTCGTTATAGAATTTTTCAAGAGCATTTTGCGGATACCTGCCTGGCTAGCTATCGCTTTCAAGTAGAACATCTGTCGCCAAGCACCTAAAAATGTGTTCCGGCAGTTGTCCTTGAGTGCCAGTAAATCTAGGTAAGCTTAGCCTAAACAATATCTTTGAACACATCACCACTTACCATCAGGTGAGACACTGGTCAAAGACTGGCCCATCAGCTATAAAAAGAAGATCTCTCGAAAATTGAACAAGTCACATTATATTCTCCCAAATCTTTTCTACGTTCAACTTATACAAAACTGTGATGAATTGAGGTATCTTTTTTGATTAGTTATAAAAGAGATGATATGTGTTAATGAATATGGAGTAAGATTGTTTCCCGTGTATAACGAAACCACAAATATAATAAAGCATATCGCATGGAGAGTGCATTTAAAATAGACTATCATTCACGCTATTAAACATAGTCTTGAAACATGAGTTAACTCGAGGAAGTCTTTTCAACTTCAGGCAGGGACCTACATGGTACCACCACATTTTCAGTTATTCCGCCTCAAAGCATTATTGTGAAAACTGTGACTACTGTATTAGATCTGAAGGATACTGTAGTGAGTGACATTACTAGGCATACCAGACATACGAACTAACAACTCGGAGTGATAATAATATGGCATTGCACCATTAAGCGGTCGAGGCAGGCATGCCTGATTGTCATCATGCGGGCGTCTTGATAGCTTCATAATTTCAAAACATGAATAAAGACTTCTGTAACAAAAAATGAGTAGAAAAACTAAAATATTGTAAAGACTACTCGTATTGCGCTCGGTACACCCATAATCTGAATCAAATTGAAAAGACTTCGTGGCTGAGCCTATATGCAAAGGCCTGCGCTTTTACTGAAGATGGCTGGCCGTATTGTTGTAGGAAAATATAATTTTAAAACCAGTGAATTCTGTAACAACCTAACAGGTGTGCAGTTACCAACGCTGGCCGTGCCTCATTATTTCACAAAATGATTAAACCTCAGTGTATTGTATCTCGATCTAATTCCGTAACGGAGTGGACAGAGGGCAGTGTCGTAGAATTCACCGTTGTGCCTCGTGCCCTCCTTGCATACTTTCACCACTCGCTTCCCGATGTGTCTAGTTTAGGTTAGGGCTTTAGTGTTTACAATAGAGCCGAGACGGCATTGTTTACTCATAAGGTAACTTTTTAAGACACCAAAAACAGAAAATATGCGGCAAGGCGGTTTCAAGTACCTTTCTATGTACCTTTTGACTTTGTAACTTTTTTCCTGTGAAGCATGGAAGCACTTAGTAGTAAATGCCATCAATCCCATTCAACTTATGACCGCAGCGAACCTTGTTGATAGTTTAAGAAAGACGAGGTATGCTGTGTTACATACGGTTCAGGATATATGTTTTTTTTTAATATAAAGCATCGTTAGTTGTAGCTATAACTGTATATACATAACTATACACTATATAGATGTTAATTATTTAATGACCAAATAATATAACAAAATGAGCATATCATGGTATAACTTAAGTTCAATTTGGTGACTGCTAACGCGAACTGATTTGTCTTGGAGGACTGCTCACGGGTGGTGGGTGGGGGGTATTTTAGTGGGTTCAAATCCCACACATCCCCTTCTACCGCCCCCATGGTAGAAGGGTATTGCCAAGGCATTGCCCGCCCCCTAAAAAATAAGGTTCAATTGTTAGTTATATAACAGCAATTTATAGGTTCCATCTATCTGCATAAGCTTTGGTTTCATTCATGAATTCTTCTTTTTATTTCATTTATATATAAAAACTTTGTCACCACATCACACAATGTTGACCAGATCATCCTGTAAGACCCTAACAAAGACCTGTACCACTTACCACAACTCAAGATTAAGTCTCAATAATAATATGTATATAAAATTAAAGAATTATACACGTATTATTAGAGCACTGAGGTCTAATTTAGACCTAATTCAATTAAATTATACAATACTTGGGTGAAATTCATATTTTTTCTATTTATTTTTATATAAATTTTTCTTTTCGAAAATTTTGTTGAACAAATCTGATAACGTTTCACAATCATTTTAGTAAATAATACGTGATAACTCATGTGAATTGGTCAGATAGCTCCCACTATAGTTTCCACCACATTCGATGGTCTTTTTCAAGGAGAGCTTGGGACGCCCGCATTGAAAAATGTTAGTATTATAGTAAAATTTTACACAATCAGTAGTTGAAACGGAGGCTATTAAACTTCTTACAATATAAGGTTTTCTAATGCTACATTTCAGAAGGCGAGCATTGGCCTTAAAGCTTATGCCTTATATCTTCCATGAACTAGCTTCCAACTACTTAGTACTTCACTATCACAGCCGCAAGGGTTCATCAAAGCGGTTTCCATCTGCAGTGCACTTGCTACACATTACTTACCGGTTGGCTCGCAGGAAACGTCGTAACAAACGACTGTACGGCGTTTATTTATACTATACCACTGTCTTATAGGCACAAAGTGCTCTATTGCGAATAGACAAGGTACCTTCACATATTGAAGATACAAAATGTGGCTGTTAATTCCAACTTAGTGTAAATTATTTTTTATCTAAGAAAGCCTCGATGTTTGAGCTGCGTTAACTAACGCTCAAAGAGTTCTATTTTTTCTACTTAAAACACTTGTATTTTTCTTACACGAAGGCCCAAGACAGTTTGTAATATGAATTTAGTTGTCATGTATAAATTACAAGTAATATAGTTAGGTGCCGGCTAGAATGTAACCCCCTATCTCTCCCGCAGGTGACGTAAGGGGTGACTATGGGTTAAATACCGACAGGTGGGCAACAGTGCCTTCTAAGGGACTGCTATCTTACATTGCGATTCCCAAGACGCCTGCTAAGCGTGGGGAAAATGGTAGTCCCCTTTTTTCTGGGAGAAGCTGTGTTTGACAGTGGACAATACGGCTAATAAAGTACAATATGTCGATTTCTCAATTAGTTATTGTTCCCGTGTCGAGATGTACACCAAAGGTTCTATTAGGTCACGAGGTAATAATAATTGTTCTTCATCTTATTTACTCGACTTTGCTAGCCAAAGCCTTCACTGTCGGATATTCGATTGATGTTTCATACGATTTAAAGTAAAACATAACACGAATGATATTAATAACTTAATTTATTTATGTGAAGAAAAATCTAAAAAGCTACTCGTAATTACGACCATTATAAGCTTTGAAATCATCGAAATAATAATCGTGTAAAATTATAAAGATTTATTAACGGCTAAAAGTTGTTGCTTGCACTTGAAATACTTCTTTCAAACCCCTTGTTCTCAAATTCAAAGCAAGAATTTTTATTTCCTTTTCTTGAAAGCATTTTTACAGCTTCGTGGGCGAATAAATTCATTGTCTTATAAAACAAAAAGAGAAACCTTTACACGCTTCATAAATCAATGCAAAATGTAACACTCGAGTTTAGGAGGTGAAAGTTTAGAATTTCGCTGCCTTTTTATGGCTAAAATTTAATTATAGAAATTAATTAGCGCAGTGCAAATTTAAGTGACGAATGTACGAGCGTCAAACAATATTTTACGTTCATTAAAGAGAATGTATGAAGTAGTAAAGCGAGGTGAGATGTAATCTGTCAGGTCGACCTGAGTCTCATCTTACGCAAGATTGAAACCATTTCAACATGGCTGTAAAGTACCAAAATAATTCGTCGGTCAGCCTGTAAACAATCCACTTTATGCACAATTCGCTTTTATGAAATCTTACTTTCGTTCGTGGCGGTAAAAAGCTCAAGGAGTAGTTTCAACGCAAAAATCGGCAATGTGATATTGCGACATATAAACATTCCGTCATTTGTATTCTTTGACTGTTGATGTGATTACACATAGTCTTCTAATACTGTATATATAATATACTGTATATCTTAAGAACATACTAAAAATAATACTGCAGCTACTACAATGAAAGTATTAAGGCAACCTAATGGCCATTGCAAACCTACAGGCAGTCTAAATGCTCCAGCCCACTACCAGTTGGCAGCGTGCCCAGCATGGCGGCAGTATTGGCCCGTTGGCTTGCAAAGCTTGCGCTGAGCCAAATAAGTGCCAGCATTTTAATCACGTGTTGTACCGAATAAACGCTCTGATAAGTATTGGAAAATATAATTAAGTCATAAATTAATATTTCTGAATATTATGATTACAAGCACCACCGCGTACTAAGCGAAAATCATAAATTTACAAAAGGGCGGGAAAACTTTAAGTTTTTTTTTTTTTTTTTTTATGCTTGATAGGTTAGCCTTTGACCACTATCTCACCTGATGGTAAGTGATGTGGTCGAAGATGTTGTTCAGGCTAACCTAGAATTACTGGCTCTCAAGGACAGCTGCCGGAACACACCGTTAGGTGCTTGGCGACAGATTTTCAACTTGAGGGTGGTAGCTAGCCAGGCGGGCATTCGCAAAGTGCCCTACCACCATGCTGTAACGACTGCCATCCTAAGACAACAACCGGGACCGACGGCTTAACGTGCCCTCCGAAGCACGGAAGCGCTCAGTAGTAATGTCACCAGCGGTCACCCATCCAACTCATGACCGCGGCGGACATTGCTTAACTTTGCTAATCGATTCAGAATGGTTAAGCAAACTTCGCTACGAGTGCTTCAAAAAGTTTTGGTACTAATGATAGGTCAACAAAAGGACGGGAAAACTTTAAGTTTTCCCGCCTGGGGCAAAACATTTTGTACTCCAATAATTTGTAAATTTATTTTGTTTTCCAGCCAAGGGCAACACATTTTGTACTCCAATAATTTGTAAATTTATTTTGTTTTCCAGCCAAGGGCAAAACATTTTGTACTCCAATAATTTGTAAATTTATTTTGTTTTCCAGCCAAGGGCAAAACATTTTGTACTCCAATAATTTGTAAATTTATCATAAATTAATAGTTACGTTAAGTAATAAAATACAATTTAACGTGAAGTGTTTGTTAACGTGCGTCTTGCACTGGTGTAGGTAAAAAGTACAATAGCAAGGAAATTTTACTTCTCAAGATCTCGCCACCACCATCAATATTGGGCTTTAACTTTTGAAGTACGATAAATTCATTAAATCATCTCTCAGTGTCACATCTTGGTATCAGTAAAGAGTTCTACGGCTACTGGCACCAAGAGATGACAAATAAACATTTTCGCTTTTTAAGAGTAATACAATATCTTTACTATAGAGAATCCTGTAATACACTTATCAATACGCTTATCATCTGATACGATTATAAGTATTTGGGTTACTTTTTAACAAGCAGTAAGTACACGTTCAAAATTGTCTTAATTTGTTCCATAACTCAGTCTACACTACTTTAATTAAATTAACGTAACCAGTTACGTTACTTTCTTATCGCAATTGCGACGACCTTTTCACATTCGCATTAACATTTAACTTTCATTAAAACCTTCATTTCCAACAAATATTCTTACACAAATAAAACGGACGAATAAAACGCATTTGTTAAAACCCGATCGGTATCAACGTGAAATATTATTACAATATTTTGACTGAACATAATTGTTATGAAGAAAAAATATAGCTATACGCAATAATTAGGTATAAAATATATGTTATGGTTGGAACCTACCGGGCCTGTAATAGTGCACAAGAAAGAATTTAAACTCAGATCACCTGACCTATCACTAGTACCGTAAAAAACGTATATGTAAGTATACATAAGAGAAGAAACATTTTGTATTTATGTTATAGTACAATTGTCGTGGTGCGTTTTGAGCCCTTGAAGATATGAATAAGCCACTACAAAGCACCCGCCTTGCCCCAGATTGCAGTCAGGTTAATTACTGGCATCGTTCAATGTTGAGATCTTCAGACGATACTGTGATCTCTTCATATTACTCATCGCGCTTATGTGAATTAAGTGAATATCGTAATTAAAGCATATTGGTGGAAAATGATTATGTGCGATTCATTATTGCTAGTCAATTGAGTACCAAAGTTAACTTCAGGTAAGCAATTCCACTTGGATAGTTTAACCTCCCCTAGCTCCTTTCAAACTTTTCGCTCGTGAGCTGATTTCCTCCATCCCTTTGGTAAGTCATCTTCCCATCTCTAATTAAACATCCTTTTGCCCTTTCCCGTTTCTAGGTACCATTTCATGATATATTCCGTTGATTATTCTCTATCAACTACTACGTAATAACTTCTAATATTTAAATAACTAAAACCTTAAATATTTCAACGACGTTAATAACTACTAGTATTTAAAAAAACGAAATAACTTTTTAAAACTAACGTTTCGTCGACGAAGCGCGCGATCAAAAGCTAGCATGCATTTGGCTCAATTAATAAGCATTACAATCCAACTAGGCATTCCTGCCAGCATGCTGGGCACGCTACGAACTGGTAGGCTAGAGCACAGAGGCCTTTAAATTGCCTAAATACTTTCGTTGAAGTAGCTGTAGTGTTGTATATAGTGTGTCGTGTTTTGCTAATAAAGGCATACTGCCATCAAACCATCGATAAATTTTCTTATTAACATTTCAAAGTCGACATTGATTCCTTTGATTTAGATTGCTATTTATGTGATAGGTACATTTTAATCAACTTCTATCAGATGTTATCTCAGTCAACATCTACAATATCAGTGTATATTATTTAATTTACCTACTCTGCGCTAAGAACAATTTAACAACTCCAAATAGATTCAACGAATCATAAATTAAGAATTCTCCGAGAAGTGGAGCACTTTTATCAAATATTTATAATATGCCAATCATACGCATTTACGGCTTTATCCATTGATTTATTTATTAGATCGAATTTAGAAACTTGTTATAGTATCCGGCGATCTTACCTTCTGTGGTCATCCTACCATTGGCCATCACTTTGGTGTCAGAGGCAATTTTGAGTTATAAGAAATTGATCAGTGGCTTTCGCTGGTGTTCAAATACATACGATGTACTTTCCTACCCATATTCCACGATTTTAGAGTGTTAGTATTTTTTGTCTTCTTCCAATAAAAGCATATGAGTACATATATAGGCTTTACATATATATACTCCTTTCTATACGCTTAAGGCTAAAGTGCTCGGAACGCTCTCCATAAAAACGTAGTCTCGACATATTTTATATATAAGTGTTCAAACTCGGTGAAGTTTAGCATGTGTGTCTGTAAGCCTAATTATTTATGCCTCTGGTATGCCAGATTATCGTAA
Source organism: Plagodis dolabraria (assembly GCA_963854805.1). Lineage (NCBI taxonomy): Eukaryota > Metazoa > Arthropoda > Insecta > Lepidoptera > Geometridae > Plagodis > Plagodis dolabraria. Next base: position 12,655,188 of record OY978457.1, read on the forward strand.
ATTTAAGTTTCGGCTAAAATATTTGGAAATCATTTTGTTACTAATTAAGCCTAACCTGTGTCTAACATAGAGCTAACATAGTTACTAACTATATATTATTATATATAGCGGGATGAAAAGTAGAGTGTATCACACGGTCACTAAATTATTTATATAAATATGTAGATATAGATATATCTAATGACAATTCCATCTCCATTACTAATGAAGACGTCAGAAACGCCACGTAGCCCTAACCAGAGAAATTTTCGGCGCGTTTCATTCTACATGAAGCTGAACTAAATCATTTAATCACAGCTTTAGTTTATGAAGCAATGGTGGCCGAGCGGTGATAGCTTAGTGCGATTTTACGCAGGTCCATGGTTTTATCCCCACCGCCGGCTTGAGCTTCACTGCATGGTGGAAGAGCATATTGCGAATGCTCGCCGGGCTAGCTACCACCCTCAAGTATACAATTTGACGCCAAGCACCCAACAATGTGTTCCGGCAGCAGTCCTTGTAACAGGCAGAGAGACTTAACAACTGTATGTCTCAGGGTGACGGGCGCAGTGCAATCGTCACGTGGCTCGAAATGCATCTGTCATTAGTAGAGGTTAGTACGCTTAACTTCAGGTTGTCCTCGTGCCTGTTTAGTCGCATACCATAAAAAGCTACTTTTCTTTAAAAATCAAAACTAAACTACTAAAGGTGAGTTTGATATCAATAGTAGTGGTCACTTAAAATATTATGAAGTCCTATTTCTTGCTTTTTATTACTATTGACCATAAACAATCGATGTTTATTGAGCATCATCTAAGTAGCCGACTTGTAATAAAGTTTTCAACCGAACCACCTAGCATCGTAAAATTCGATTAAGTTGAATTTTCCGTCGAAATATACCAATAAATCTTATTTATTCTTGTATTTAATTGATGAATAATTATATCCCTAACTTAATGTTTCGGGTTTATGTTAAGGTATAATTTAAATTAAACAACATAATTATGGGTTTAAGTAAATAGGTAACACCCACATATTAACTTATCAAGGATACTTTGTTGAAAAACACAAGTGCTTGATAAACAACTGACAAGCTGAAACAATTATTTATAAATTACTTATACAGTTTTGATTTATTAAGGACTAGCTTTCTGGCCGCGGCTCCACACGCGCGTATGTCGGTTATCGCGCAAAACCACCTCTGTTAACCTCTGTTTGTGCAGTTGGATAAAAAGTATCCCATGTCCTTTCAAACTATTTCCATGCCAAATTTCATCCATCGTTGCATACAAAAATACAAATCTTTCCTCCTTATAATATTAGTGTAGATGTAAATTAATTGATAAGTATATATATGAATGTGTAAACTATAGAACTTGAAGCATTTATATCAGAATTGATATTCAACACAGTAGAAGTACGAGGATATAAAAAAGTCCTGGCTTCGCATTGATGGCGAGCCACTAATCTGTTGCCAAACCTCCATGGTAATACGTTTGTTAGTAGTATGAGTATACTAGGCTATGTATGGTAGATATTATATATATCTACCTTACATTACTACGTTAGCTTTTAAGCAATCCAACATTATGACTCCTGCTTTAATTCTCATTAAAAATACATAATAAGCGTCCAACTTTGGCTCAATCTCAAAAAACAGGTAAATACTTGATAATTATACTTTCAATCATAACTAAGGATTATGATAAATTTAAACTGCTCTATAACAGTATTCGCATATACCAGATATTTCTTCGTAATATTAAATTTAATCAACGCAATATCATTCTTTTTAATCATCGTTTTAAAGTATTGAGGTGCGTTACTCAATTTCACAATGAATGTTTTAATTGCACAAGCCTTTACCGACCAATGCCGCCGTCTGGTTACTGACAGTTTTTAATTGAATTATGTGTCGTTAACAACTGAATGTCGCTAAAATTTACACTCTGTTTAAAATAAAACTTCTTACATACTATTCATACTCAAAATATATTTTAAAAAACCATTATGCTTGAATAAGGGCATTCTAAGATTGTTACAGACTTCTTATACAATATTAGTCGCCAAGCAGCTAACGGTGTGTACAACAGCTGTTCTTGAGAGACAGTTTAGGCTAAACCTGTTTACCATCTTCGACCACATCATCATATACCATCAGGTAAGATTGTGGTTAAAGGGTATTCTATCAGTACTAATATTATAAATGCGAAAGTAACTCTGTCTGTCTGTCTGCCACGCTTTCACGCCAAAACTACTGGACCGATTTGAATGAAATTTGGTATGGAAATAATAAGACCCGGGAAAAAACATAGGATAGTTTTTATACAACTGCGCAAAAAGAGGTTAATGTTTTTGCGCGATAACCGACATACCCCGGAAAGCTAGTTGCTAATAAAAAATACTTCGAACTGAACAGGAGGAAAGAACGTTGTAATAGATTATATCTACAGACTGATCGATCAACAGTACAAAATGAAAACTAGGATTTTGGTAATTATATTTTGTCAATACATATAGGCAGCAACACAAAAATGTGCACTTTAATCAACCAAACAGCAAAATAAGTCTAATGGAATACGCGCGCGTTTATGTCTTTTGTTGCCAATAAACGTGAATGGATATGCTTTAAATAAGATGAAATGAAAAATATTAATCACAGAATTATACAAACCAAACATGAGTATGTAGAGGAAGAGATTTACTTACAATTATAATGTATAGTTTATGCATACAAAACAAATTTAATTATCTAAATTATAGTAAGCTGAAAGTGTTTCGTTGAATAGAGTGTAAACCCGCTACCTTAAATTGATAACGGTGATTATTTTACATTACCTATCAAGCAGGAACATTAAATCTTATAACATTTTAAAAGAGTTTATTTTTTGCAAAATTCCGACCTTAAAGTAAAAGAAATTGGCTTCTAAAATCAATAATTTCGTAGATATTGATTGACATCAACGAACAGTTAGTTTTACGAGCCTATTAAAGACAGCCGTAGAGAATCTAAGAACTGTTGCTATTATGTTTGTGCTTCGCGTTTATGATACATAAATATTTTTATAATCGAAATCACTATTCTACCATTTACGACCGTTTTTATTTCGATACATTAATTGAACCAGTTTAAGTCAGCTGGTGAAAGAAATTAATTGGTTATATTTCAAACAAGAGAATGCAACAAAACGCTAAACTCACTTCCATTGATTTATTGGTGAATATTTACAGTGGTGTATTTAATGACACGTCATAAAATAACAACACATTAAAATTATAATCGAGCCATTTAATAACCAACAAAAACTTCTACTATCAGTCAGGAAACGCAAGTCTGGTAATGTGAAAAAAAAGCAATATTTAAATATCTGATATTAAGACTTAGGTCCTGCATTTTTTTTGTGCCTGATAGGTTAGCCTTTGACCACTATGTCACAAGGACAGCTGCCGGAATTTATTGCTTATAGGCTAACTTTTGACCACCATTTTACCCGACGGTGATAATGTTATTGAAGATATATTGATGCTATTGGCGTATTTTGTGATCATTCCAAGGCATTCGACTGTGTAGAACAATGCACTCTGATTCGTAAGCTTTCACACTATGGTATTCGTGGAAAAGCTTTGAATCTAATAGAGTCTTATTTGTCAAACAGGCTACAGATGGTTGGAATAAATGGCAATACTTCTTCCGGGTCTTTGGTAAAAATAGGTGTACCGCAGGGATCAATTTTGGGACCTTTTCTGTTCCTAGCGTATATTAATGATCTGCCTTGCATGGTCAAAGATTTCTGCAATATTGTTTTATTCGCCGATGATACCTCTCTGATTTTTAAAGTAGATAGGAAAGATAGTGAACTCATTCATGTAAATAATGTGTTATCTATGATCTCTGAATGGTTCGCCGCTAATAATCTTCTCTTAAATTCAAAAAAGACCAAATGTTTAAAGTTTTCTTTACCAAATGTTCCTTATGTTGAACCAAACATTAAGCTTGGCTTAGATAAACTCTCTATTGACAAAGCGACAGTCTTTCTGGGAATCAAAGTGGACTCAACTTTACAGTGGGATCCACATATACATGATCTAGCCGGAAGACTTAGTTCTACTGCATATGCAGTTTGTAAGATAAGACAGTTAACAGACGTAGCTACTGCACGGCTAGTTTATTTCGCGTACTTCCACAGTATTATGTCGTATGGTGTATTGCTGTGGGGAGCTGCTGCTGAGATGGAAACAATCTTTATCTTACAAAAGCGTGCAATTCGAGCCATATATGAAATGGATCCTATGGAATCTCTAAGGGATCTTTTTAAAGAAATTGATATATTAACTTTACCGAGTCTGTATATATTTGAAAATATTATGTATGTTCGGAAAAATTTGAGTAAATTTAAATTAAACAGTGACAACCACAATTACAATACTAGGAACAAATATAAATTAACGGTACCGTGTTTTAGATTAGCAAAGACAAAAAAAAGGTCCTTTTTAGGTAATTGTGTGCGGTTTTATAATAAAATTCCCGAACATATTACAATGCTCACAGAAGGAAAATTCAAATTACACGTGAAAAACATTTTGATTAAGAAATCCTACTACACAGTTTGTGATTACTTAAACGACAAAAATGCTTGGAAAATTCCACCTCTGCCAAGCCATCACCTGTCTCCTACGTAATTTAAACAAATATTGTAATAATTGTATTATATTGTTTATAACAAATTGTAAACAGACGTTTAAAAGAATGGCCCCGAGTTTCTTGCCCGTTCTTCTCGCAGTGGCTCTATAAATTTTTTTGCTGAACGTGGCAGTACAATGTAGAATATTTCAATATTAAAGTTTGTAATTGACCTTCATAAGAGCGTCGTAGACGCCTAAATTGAATAAATGATTTTGAATTTGAATTTGAATTGGCTAAACTAAAATTACAGGTTTTCAAGTATAGGTATACCTAGACTAGAGAAGATACATCAAATTAAAAAGTATATAGCAGAGTTTAATTCCAGTATACTTGGTTATCCTGTGTCATTAGCAAAAACATTTATTAATATATTCTATTTTGATAAAACAAAGCTAGATCGTTACAGCCGATTTAGAGAACGCAATATTATCTACGTATATTGGATTGGATTAAACCAACCATATCTTTGAATGTAACTATTTATGTACCGCAATTGCAACGCCTTGTATTCGTAAAATCGTTTGTAGTATTTCGTATTACGAAGGCTTTAAGGCCGTATATTTTAGCAAAGCAAACATTCCAATCATAAAGGCCATTTAACACCAATTGAAATTGAATGCCAACCAATCGTCAACATTGTAACCTGTGACAGTAACTTGAAATGAATAAGATCCCGCGCATGTTATAATTCACTCGACACATTAAAAGCGTGGAGCGCGTTATACATCGTTTTCATTAGTCAAGGAGCAGGCGAGACGTGTCTTGCGCAAATGTGTACCACAGTCCACGGTCCTCGGTTTATTGGATGAAATATTATTAGTTTTGAACCGCGTCCGCTTGTCCGCCTGTCCGCTCGGTTGTCGCCGGATGCGTGTCTAACTAAATTGATGGGACCAGTATACGAGCGATTGCCGAAGCCAATTTCACCCGACCTGTTTTAATTGCACTATATAACTTTACATGAGGTCGGCGGAAATGGACTACCTAAGCAAGGACATATCTAGTCGTAGTCTTTCCCAATAGTAAATTTTATTTACTTGCTAGATAAAATTTAGTTTTAGGTTTAGGTGAATTGTTAACCAATCGATAATGCCTATTAGCAGTTGTAGTACTATTTTGCTATTACCATGATCACAGCTCAGTTGGCTCTCACGATATCGTTACCAATAGTTTATTCTTAATTTCGGAAATCAAATCACGCCTTATTGTCATTTTTCTTATCCGTATGTATGTTCAAATTAACAATATACTATGAACTGTATAAAATACTACACTCACTACATTAAAAGCGTTTAGACAACCTTTAAGTCATTGCAGACTCATAGGCAGTCCAAATACTCCAGTCCACTACCAGTTGGCAGCGTGCCCAACATGCTGGCACTGGCAGCATTGCCCCGTTGAATTGCAATGCTTATTTGTTGAGCCAAATAGACGCCTCCATTTTATCACACGTCGCATCGACCAAGCGCTCTGATAAGTTTTGGATAATACGATGAGCTTTCGGTCCCCACGGACTAAATGTAATGTTATGTCTAATTCCAATCTTGAATATAAGATGAAAATGATCTTCATTTTGAAATTCGAACTACTAAAACCCGAAGAAAAAATACACAATTAATCCATCTCCATTACAATTCTCATTAGAGAATCGCCAATAAAAAATGTTAAGTGGAGGGGCGTGTATTTTTAGACTGAAAGATCTCTACACAATAAGGCCTGAATTGGTGAATTTACGAGGAAATTATACAAGACTGAGATATCGCGTATCTTCGATTGATTCTGTATAAATAAAGTATAAGCATATTGCAATTTACCAATTACAATTACCAATTTACAGCTTAATTTATGCTCGTATAGTCTGAATTGAAATCTTCTTCTCCCCATTAGCGTCTTGTTCCTGTGACTATCACTCCGAAAGCACTAAAATTTATACACCCAATTAAATTAGAGACAAAAACATCAGTCGTAATGAGGCAATCAATAAGGCGTTTACATTTATATTCTTCTGGATCGTTCTTTCAAAAAGGAGTTTGGCCTCAAATTAAGTTTCGTTAAAATGCCACCCGATGCATATTTTCTTGGCGACGAAGAATTTTATGGCGGTGATTTTCTGTTTTTCTCGGTGTTTTTTATGGGATTGAGATGGAAGACGCTCGCGGCTCATAATTATGTATTACGTCACTAGTGACGAACTAATATTTCTAATTTCGGAATGAACATCACTGTACTTCTGTATTTAGAAAACGGTTGCAAAAACACAAAACCATCGGATGAATAGTACCTAGAATCTCCCTAAGCTATTTAGAGACAAAAATTTACTATGACTGTTTTATACGATTATGTGATTTTTTCAAATATTACTACCGATAGGCTAGTGTTCGCCTATCTCACCTGATGACAAGTGTTATTGTGGTCAAAGGTGGTCAACAGGCTTCTCCTACAATTGGAACTATCTCTCTAGGACAGTTGCCGGAACACTTTTTTTAACCAAACACGGGTAGGTGTTAGTCGGCAGATTTTCTACTTGAGGGTGGTAAAAGGTTGTAAAATTCTCTACAACCTTGAAAAATAACATCTGTCATCCGAAGACAACAACGGAGACCTATGGCTTAACGTGGCTTCATCAAAGCGCACTGTAAATGCGACTAGCGGTCACCCATCGAAGTTAAGAGCTTAACTTAGTTGAAACAACTAAGTAAATCTCCGTTGCAGCGCTGCAAATAAAAGTTATTTATAAGGAATCAAAGAAACTAGATCCATCTGTTTTCTTAAACATAACGAATGCTTAATGCATTTAATAATATTTCCGTACAAAACATTTCATCTTTATTAATACCTCAGTATTATTACTTATAAAATAATTATACGTACATCATAAGCTTTAAGAAGGATTATTTATGTTAATTGTTAATCATAATTTTCCTAATTCAATAATGTTAAGTGTATTGGTATATTAACAATCGTAAAAGTATATAGACGATACTTAATGACTCTTTGATGGGCGTCATGAAGGCCTTAAAATGTTGCAATATAGGTACTTAATGAAGACGCTATAATATCTTAATTTACGATGTATATATAATTATACTCATTTTCTTTCTGCCTTTAAACCACTTGCGCGTAATCGCATACATTTTGTCTAAGCAAAGAAAACAACGCAAAGTATTGGCTTCGGTAAAACCGACTTTTTTCATTTGACCTATTAATACTTATATATTAATTAGAGTGTTGCGTGCTTCGGAGCAAGCCGTCGCGTCGATCCCGGTTGTTGTTTTCAGATGGCAGTTAGTATGGTGGTAGGGCATTTTGCAAATGCCCGCCTGGCTAGCTACCACCTTCAAGTAGAAAATCTGTAGCCAAGCATCTAACGGTGTGTTCCGCAGCTGTCCTTGAGAGCCAGTAATTCTAGGTTAGCCTGAACAATATCTTCGACCACATCAGCACTTACCATCAGGTGAGATAGTGGTCAAAGTCTAACCTATAAGGCATAAAAAATGCATTGATTTAATTAGAACAAGCGGAAGATCACGTTATCGCGTATTTGCTTACATTTGTTGGAAAATAATCTATCGACGGTATTTTGTAAGTTCCTCTGGTATTTATTGCTGGTATTATTAGCAGCTCTAATAAATTTTAGTGTTAAACGCATAACTCTCTAACAAGTCAATGTATACCTAAAGCTTTCGATTTATTCCAGTTTTCCTTCGTCGACCAACCACGTCCACCTGATTTCGAATGATTTGAATAAAGCGTCTCATGTAATTAGACTTACATAAGCACTGTTTATACAGTGTATGACAGTGACAAAGATTTAAAATTGTCCATTATGCATAAACCAAAATCGTAGTGGTGCAGACACCGTCAATTAAACGTATGGCATGATTTTTTTGTTTTACTTAAAGCGTATATGTTTTGTTCTAAACCTATGTGACCATTTTTTTTTCAGCAACCATATTGTATTACTTTGTCTGAGATAAAAAAGTAGTGTTTTTAGAATTGAAGTACAAAAACAATGAGATATTAAAATTACATCATTGATTTTGTTGGTGGATTCAGGGCACTGAATTCTGAATTCCAGAGCTGTGATTCTGATCACTTAAAAATTTTGCTCAAAAAATATTTGGCAAGGGGGAGAAAAAATATGGAGTATCACCGGCTAGGATATCCGCTCGTTTTGTCTGTCACGTTTCCTTATTTAAAATTTAAACAAGCCATAAGGACAACATATTGGTAATATAATTCTATGAGATAGAAGCAGAAACAGCGCCTTCTGAAGAACTGCCTTCTACAACGCGATCTCCAAGTGTGAGGATTCCGGCAATATTCCATCCATAATGGAGAAAGCCTTTGTTCTTTGTGGAAGCCATGACTGTTATAATGATGATGATGACACAACTCGTGAATGTGATATATCTTTTCGCAGAGTACTGGTAATAGTAACTTATATAATCACATGTACCTGTTTATATTAAACTTATTATTTATGAATTTATATTAAACAGCATTGACGCATGATAAGCAAAAACAAAAAAAAAACATGAGAAAAATCCCTTTTTATAATAAAAAAAAAACATATAAAAAAGAAAACAAAAAAATACATTTTATTTTATATTTTGACTAGAAATATATTATGTGTTATTATTATTATTTTTTGTATGTAATTTTGGTTTCTGTTAGTATTTTTCATTTTTTTTTATTTGTATATCTATATTTAAGACTTCTATGCACTAGCTAATGTAATTGGTTATACCGTATTAGTTATGTAAAAAAATAAATAAATAAATAAATAAATAAATATTTTGACTAGAACCCGCAGGCCCAGAACAGAATGGTATTCAGAGGGGCTTAAATCGCGCCGGAAATGATCTGTTTTCTATCCAAAACTGTCTACATCAGACCTTTGTTGGCCAAAACTGTAAGTTTATGTACCGTATTCACCGTTACATAGTGGTGGTGAGGAGAAAACGCGTTCATGTGCCGCATGCGCCACAGATGTCCCTGTAACAAGAGCGGAGTATCTAAATTCCGCGCGACGAGCGGCGAACGTGCGCGCGCACCGGAGAAATCTGAGGGGTCCTCAACATTTAATAGTATTATTTTTCTTCTACCACTACTAAATAAAAACATAACCAATTCAATTAAACGCAAAATCATTATGAAATTTTACTCCTAAAAACTGTACTGATATAAACCTCTAAGAAATATCTTAATCCTGAATTTGTAATAATTGAATAAACTTACAAAATTTCAATGCAAGGGATTTTTTATAGGACTATAGGGATGAAAACTTACGGGTTATTATCTCTCTCGTAGTTCAAACTATTCCTTTCGTTGTAATTTGTTTAAAAATATCTTAATTGTTTATAATTAAATTGTACTGATGAGGACTGTAATTTCCGATGAAATAACCTTATAAATACATTCAATTTAATTTATATTTTTCTGTTTCAGGTAATTGTTTTGAACATTCAACCAACCCAATACTCAGTATTCAACACAGAGTCACGGAAAACTATGCATTGGTAAGGAGCCAAAATCTCCAAAATGATTACCCTAATCTACCACTTCAAAGACAAAGTACATCATCAATTAGTCAAAAGTTTTATCCCAGAATAAAAGAAAACCGATTATGATCTGCAAAAAGCGTCTCCGTACGCCCATTCATAAATTAACAAGCAAATAATTGTAGCGTTAATCATAAATTAAGGATATCGATTAGCTTTAATTAATGAATGAGAATTTATACGGGTTTTTAACGGTCGATTTATAATGAATTGTTAGCCGCCCCGGATGGTTGCGGACCTCTGCTGGTTTCTCTCAAACCAGTCTGGTCAGGCTTGCTCGACGATATTTATATATATCGGTAAAATACCGATAGTGGCTAATCGTAATTAACGATAGTATCCTGTGAAATCGAATTATGTCCACTAATCGATTCGCGCCCATCGCTCAAAATCTTAGCTAGGTGTTATCTCTTCAGTTACTTATAAATATACTTTACAGATTTATCACTTTTTGTTCGTCCAAATACATATTTTGTGTTTCAATAAATATTGTTGGAAGTGCATATAAAACAATGATGTTTAGTCGTCACTCGGTTTATAGATTTAAATTCGCGAAGCGCGCAGTTATTTATACATTTTAAAGTTCTTTAGAAACTAGACTTTCATATAGAGTACCAAAAACAAGTTCCAGAGATGCTTAAAATTAGAACTAAGTAAAATGAAAAATGATGATTGATTTTGATTTTGATTGATTTTGATTGATCAAAATGCTGGCACATATTTGGCTCAACGAATAAGCATTGCAATTCAACGGGGCAATGCTGCCAGCATGCTGGGCACGCTACCAACTGGGAGTGGGCTGGAGCATTTGGACTGCCTATGAGTCTGCTATGACTTGTAGTTTGTCTAAGTGCTTTTATTGTAGTAGCTGTAGTGTTGTATATAGTTCATAGTATTTTGTTTAGTAAAATTACTATGTGCGAAAATATAACTATCATATTTTTTTAAAGTACGAGCGTTACGTATTTTTCTCTAAAATCAAGTGTGTCACATGTAAAATAGCACAATTATAAATATAATAATAAATTTAATACACAAAAACGTGGTAGGTCCTCAATTTATCATAATAAAAGAAGTAAAAGTTAACTTCATATTATTGACGGCACACAGTTTTTGTACAAATTGGAGTATTGTGCCCACCCCCTGAAATAACATCGGAACCACAGTAACCTGACCCGCTATTCTTTCATATGAATAATTCACGAAACTGTACAGATTTTTAACCATAAAGAGATCTTCTTAATCTGGACACAAGTAATGATCTCCTTGCGTGTGGTCCGAAATATTTCCGAGTAAAATTTTCGCATTGAATTTAATGAAGACAATTCACTACGAGTGATAACCGCGAATTTACATGCTAATGATCTAATTTCAATCAGCAATTAACTAAGCAAAAAGTTTACAAATCATGTGCCAATTAAAGTAGCATTCAAATTAGACATGTTGATTATATAATTGCGTATATCGATGTCGATGAAATGTTTGTTATTTCATGCAAAAAGCGGTGTTTCGCGCTTAGTCGGAATGTACAGTGGTTATCTACATTTCTTTCTTGTTTAGCAAGCTTGCGTTGTGAGCTTGGTCGAAGGCGCGCAAGTGCCCGAGATTGTGACCAAATAAAGAGTGGTTTTCACCGTTAATGGACGCTGATGTCTTCGGTGCATCAGGTATTAAAATACCCCATACTAGTTAAGCGATCAAGTCCACTACCGATTTTATCGATAGTCGATAAAAGCTTCGAGTCGTGATAGTATGTGGCACACAAAATGATGTTCAAACGTTTTTTATGATACATAAAATTACTGGTTTTACTAACCATACTATTGAATTGAAAAGTGATTCAAATTTATTTAATTTAACTTTTTTTTTTTATTATAAAACTAGTGGGGATTTAACTCATTTTAGTAAATAATACGGAATAACTCGCGTGAACTCAGATAGCTCCGAATGTAGTTGCAACTAGATCCGTTTAGTACTATAAGCGAGACGTTAAAGCGGGCGTCCCGAGCACTCCTTGAAAAAGACACTGGATGTGGTCGAAACTATAGTCGGGGCTATTTGACTTATTCACACGAGTTATCCCGTATTATTTACTAAAATAATTTAACCTTATTTATTATGTTGACTTACAATATAAAAGACCAACATTATTTGTATAGTTCATACTTCGCTGGTAATCCCTGAATATAAGCAGAAGTTTCAAAACACCCATGCTTCATCAGATATAATTGTAGATCATAAAGCAAAATATCGATAACTTCTAAATGAAAATTCATCGATTAATTCCCATCCTTTTGAATTAGTGCACAGTTGGACGAACCAGATGTGTATGTAAAGCAGGTGCGAGGTTGTGCCGCGTTAGGCTTAATGACTTTACTCAGGTTCAGGACCATGGGCGAAAGTCACACGACTTTAACTGGTTTTCTTGTACTGTGTGGCGTTTCTAAACTACTAGCTACCTAGTATTTCAGACAGATATTATTACAGGCGGTGGTCACCTTGTCTGATATTTATTCGGTTTTGGCATCTAAAATAATATCGGATACTTTACTGCAGCGTTTAAATTATTGTGAGTGAAAACGATGAGCAGTGTTAGGCAAATGGTAGCAAGTATCGGGCTACATACCAAGAGTCAATTGGTTACCTTTAGATTGGACATCGGTCTTCAAAAAAAGGCTAAAATTGTAGGATTACATCTAGGATATACCGACCTTACAAAAATGGGTTATGGATAAATCAGGTATAACTAACCTATGGGTAAAATGGTGAAAAGTATTCAAAGTGAAAACTGAAAAGTAAGATTTTAAGGCCATAGTTGATGAAAAGATTACGAGATACACAAAAGCAACGACTTAAATAAACTGTTATTTTAAATTGTCTTAATATATTTTTTCTTACTCCATCTATCGAAACTACTGTTCTAAATGATTTCCTTCTTTATCTAGAGGTATCTCAATAACATCCTACACAATTATTAATTGTCGATGCTCCAATTTACATCCGGTGTGCGTAACGAGGAGCTTTTAAAACGATTATTTCGTAACTAGTCGTATCGGCTACCTACTTGATTTTTTTGGGTTCCGTAAGGCCACACGCTGAGTCAATGTTGTGGTATAGTCATAAACAGTACGGTTTCTTTGCCGAGTACTTCCTAACTTGGCTGGATAGTGGGACTAGTATGAGAAGGGATTTGGTATATCCCGGATTGGTACGACGAATCGGTATAACTGAGGTGCCAGATAAGCGGCAGGCGGGCATGATATGTTTGTTTAGCGTTAATTAAACTGAAAAGTGAGATGACGAAGACAATATCAGTGAGGTATCGGTAAAGCAGTAAAGTATCGCATACAGACACCGCAAATTTAAGGACCTGATTGCGCTATAATTCGAATTTAATGGTTTAAACTTATATTATAAAACTTATATATTATATAAGATTTTAATGATCGAACAGATCAAAAATCATTCCTAAAATCTTTTTTTTTATGTTTTTGTGACACAACAACATAAAAAAAAGCTCGAGGCCCACCTGATGTTAAGCCGTTACCTCTGCCTATAACAGATGCATTTCGTCACAAGTGACGTAGTTGTTAAGTCTCATGTGCCTGTAATTTCACTGGCTCTCAAGGACTGCTGCCGGAACACATCGTTAGGTGCTTGGCGACAGATGTTCAACTTGAGGGTGGTCGCTAGCCAGGCGGGCATTCGCAAAAAGCCCTTCCACCATGCGGTGAAGCTCAAGCCCGTGGCGGGTTCGAACCATGGACCTGCTGCGTGGCATTCCATAGCCAATGCCACTGAGCCATCACTGCTTCTAATTATATAAAGAATCTAAAAATAACTTAAAGTACAAGAACTAATTAATAGTTATACCCAGTTAATAAAAATGTGATACCTAAACAACAACTTATGGTCTAGCACAATATTCTAACCTACTAGCAGCGAGTATAGCAGATACTGATCGTAACTCTTTTTCCAGTTAATGTTTTAAGTGCCCTAATTTTGGTTCCGTATACTACAAAGCCCGTGGGGTGGCGGGCTAGAATGTTACCCCCATCTCTACCCTTGGGTGTCGTAGGAGGCGGCTAATGATAGCACAGAGGGTGGGCAGTAGCGCTTTCTGAGGAACTGATATCTTACACTGCAATTCCAAAGACGCTTGCCAAGCGTGGGGATTAGAGCAAATCTTCAGCAAAGACTTCAGGGAAAACTATCTTCAGCAGCACACAATCCGGTTAATAGAGTATACTACGAATAATGTCTTTACCAGTCCTCAAATAGTATTCCCAATATCCAGACTATATACTTAGGTGCATATGTATAAATACTAGTACCTACCTCTATATTAATTTTATATCGATATCACATACAAATTGGATCAAACAAGCAGTACCTTAACTTTCTCATGGTTGGAACACCATCTTATCTGCAGTTCAACACCCTTAGCTTATATACATTTTTAATTTACTCCCAACAGGAAGGCGGCCGGTTTCAAATATTAATTAGATACATTACAGAACCATTCCATCCGAAGTTGGCGGTCTATTTGAGACCCTCATTAAATACACTACATGCTTCGTGATAAACCAATCATTTAATAGATTACTGTTTTGATAAGGGATACCAGTAGCCGGATATTTTAGTGAAGGCAATAAAATAAACTAGATTTATTGATGGCACTCGCTGTCAGGTTGAGATTTAAAGCTAATTAGTCTATTTGATGGTAATTTTCGACTCCAATAACGCGCTTTTACTGATGTTATGGTATTACTTCATGACTTACTCCTAATGGTAGTTAAGTCTTGGTTACGCTATACAATGTGTGTCAAGCTTTGAGATTGAATTTACTTTTTTCTATATTCATTTATGGTGTATATATTGATGTTGGCCGCTTAAATGGAATAGTGAAAGCTTTGGAATATCGATATGAAATATATTACAAACATGCAGAACAAATAAAAAAACTATCATTTTTATGCACTTGTTCTTAAAAACAGACGCTTTGTGCACTAGAGCATAAAAAGCCGTATCACTTACACAGGGCATCTAGACACTTTAAGCAAGAGATGTGAAAAGGGTATTTTTTCTTATAACAACTTAAATCATCAATGTTCTTGTTTGTTATATCCTATTTCGTTGTATTTATTACAAAGAATTGGTATCAATATGTAGGTAATTTATTTACATGAACAACTTGAATCTGATCTCATCACTACGCAAAATATTCCTTAAATGCCTATTATAAATTAAGCTCACACTCCCGATGCAAACTCTATACTAAAACGTATTACATCCTATGCTATCAACAGGATACTATCATTAATAATAACTTCTGATGATAAAAGCGCAACTAAACAGAAATAAAATTTAACTGCGCCATAAATATGTATTTATCTCGCTGCCAACAAGTAGCAAATGAAGGTGCGCGCATCGGAAGCGACCGCCCCCGCGCTATTGTAGCGCGATGCCGACTATTCGACTCACGATGAAGTATTTGTTTACTAATATTTGAGTAAGAAACTAATTCTTACACACATCTTCCTGCTCTTATTCCACGGATGCGGAGTTGGTATTTCTCTAAGAACAGAGAGGACGATTATATAATAAGTAGAAGAAATTACAAAAGGTAGGCGGCAGCGCCTTCTGAAGAGCTGCCTTCTTGCATTGTGATATCCAAGACGCCGGCCAAGTTTGAGTTTATGAAAAACCCCTCCCAATTTTGGGGGAACCTTTTTAATTAATGGCACTCACTTTCAGGTTTGTGGAAGAAAAATAAATGCTTATTATTATTATTTATTCCACGGTGGACATCTATTAATGATCATCTTCTAAAATGTTTGCATGGTGGTAGGGCACTTTGCGAATGCCCGCCTGGCTAGCTACCACCCTCAAGTTGAAAATCTGTCGCCAAGCACCTAACGGTGTGTTCCGGCAGCTGTCCTTGAGAGCCAGTAATTCTAGGTTAGCCTGAACAACATCTTCGACCACATCATCACTTACCATCAGGTGAGATAGTGGTCAAAGGCTAACCTATCAGGCATAAAAAAAAAAAACAATATTTTTATAAAAATTTCTTTGTTTCTATTAATTACTTTGACTTTGATATGTGTTAGAAGAATTACTTTAATCCCTTCATTGATATATAATTATAAGGGCCAATTCCACCAATCTACGGTTTAACTGTACATGTATAACTTTATACTATTAGCCGTTAAAATGTGTGATGCGTTTGGTATCATTGAATGATTAACCACCGTAATATAGATAATGTTACCGTTGTTTAACCTAGTGGCGGTTTTGAATATGTAGTATTTTTGTCGTGGAAAGGGGAAAACTCATGATGTTTTGTCTTTGATTAGATTATTTCCTTTGCTACAGCTGTTTGCTGAAAAGTCAGATTTCATAAAAGTCTATATTATGGTTTATTTAAAATTCTGTGACATCATTGGACGTATCTGATGACAAAGGCCTATAATATTTTGTTGTATATAAGATTTAAGTTATCCTCCTGTAGATGGGAGCAAAGACCCTTAGATGTAAATTGATTTCATTATTATAAATTCGTATTGACATTATTATGGCAGAATACATTCACTCTCAATTATTGAAATTATAAGTTCTTTTTAAATGTATTTCATGTTTTTAAAGATGAATCGTGTTTGAATTCAAATTTAACTAATTCAATTAAGTATCAAATGATTAACAATGGAAAAGAATTGGCACAATGTGGCTTACTTGTACACTTAGCGGGATTTTCCTTTCAAATATTTACATTTAGGTAAGTATTATAGATTACCATGCAAATAATAATCATCTTTATATTACGGAAACATCACCACCATTCCACGAATCAACAAATCCCATTTATTATTAATGCACTTGACCATACGAATTACAAAAATGTAAGTCATGCCCAGCCAATTAAGCCGACATTGAGTGACTCGTTGCACAATACCGAAGGCGAATCAGGATTATTGAAGGTTTCGAAAGTATTCATCCACGTAACTGGAAGGGTTTGCAATGACGCCTCTGGGCCAGATGTAAGTCACGTTGACGAGCTGACACTTTGCAAATAATTGACGCTTTTATTCATCGTTTCTAGACCATTTGATTGCTACTTCAACGAGTCATAAATAAGCCCGCCAAAGGCCCGTAAACTTTTAGGTATTGCAACACATATATATAGCTACGTATAAATCTAGGTTCCATACAATATACGACACAAAAGTTAAAACCTTAGTATCAAAATTCAGATAAAGTCTTCTGGACGATGCAAAAAACCATAACTTTTATCGACGCATCAGTATGCATGCAAGTATGCTACAAATATTTCGTTAGTAACGAGAGCTTTTATTGTCTAAGTATTTACCTAAATTATATTGGGTTTCAATCAAAAACCAATTATATCTACCTAACCAAAAGCAATAGACTACGCCTATCGCTTTTGGCATGAAAAGAGAACTCTACGCATCCCTTAACACCATTAGCCCTAGCCGTAAGCAAAATAAAACTGTAGCTATATATCGGTGGTATTGCTCCAGTACAGTTATGTGCCACGTCAATCGGCCTACTGTATTATGTAGATTAATTATCAACAGCGAAAATACTTTTTTGTATGAACAAAAACCTCCTCCATAGTGGAGGTTTGTCATATTCCCCACGCGAGGCTGACGTTTTAAGGTTCCAGTGTAAGATTTCAGTTCTTCAGACGCTACTCGTATTTTTCCCTTCATCGTGACGTCGACAACTTCGTCAGGAAGATATTGTGGGGTGCCCACCCCACGGTTATATTAATAATACAAACACTTCTGGCGTATGCCGACTGTGGTGCTTCAAATTTGTAAGGAAAGGCTCTATTAGTCCTTTTGGTCTATTAATGCAGGCGTTTTTATTCTAGTTTCAAATTGAAACCAGAACCTGTTACCACTCCAGAAAGACTACAAGATCCTTGGTCCTTAAGTGAACTTCCAAACCTTTTAAAACACTAGTAAGAAATTTAAATTTTAAGTTAGGATATAGTTAGTTTTCATTACAGTCCATTATTATACCTGCAGCCTAAGTATTCATCCGTTAGGTTATTAAACGAATACATTAAGATAACACGCATTACGACAATATTTTAAGCTTATTCACTGAGCTGGTTTTAATACAGAAAAAAATATATTAGGAATATTATATGTCAAGGTCCGAGCTAACCGGCTATACTTACCTGACAAAGATATTCAATAAATTAGTCCAAAAACTATTCATATCATTCGTCATTAAACAGTAAATACAATCTCACATTGAGCAGAGTCTACAAAATTACCCTTGAACGATACAATTGAACCTGTACAGAAAGCACTGCACACTTGAAATACAGTACCTAAGATAACAATATCAACAGATTAACCGATAACTCGCTACCCCGAACATATGCAAGTAATAAATTGTACTGTGCATAATTTATACACTTCTCACTTACTATGAAAGGAAAAACAGATTTGGCGAAGTTTTTATCATCTTTTTCTCGTTGTTCTCATACAATATGATTTTTCACACAAAAACAGACATAAGCTGTCAGAGATTTAGATTTAGCTACCACACGTGACCGTACTACAATGTTCCCTGATTAATTAAAAAGCTATACAGCAAAGTCTGCATTGACGTTTTTTGTCCGTGCTTAATGAGGCCCATACATGGCATGTCCGCTCCAGAATCGGGTGAGTGTAAATAATCGCTTCTTCAGTTGTACCAATTTGGGCTTAATTCCATAACGCAGCACGGAATGAAGCCCAGGCTACGGTGAAATATTGATGGTCTATTCAATGGGTGGAAAGTCCTATCTAGATAAATCTCTGATTCTAACTACGATTTAATTTGACCCGATTTGTACGAGAACGCCATTTTCTCCTTTTATGGGTGAAATGGTGATCACATTAGATGAAAATTCATGTATTGAGTACTATTCAATTATCCGTAGATTTCATCTAGATTTATTTGCAGGTATCATCATGCGTTTAGCTATGTAATCGATTGCGTTTTTTAAATGCATATTGTTTTAAGAATACTTAGAGAACTTTACTTAGTCTACGTCGTGACCGGTGTGACATTCTACCGTAAATAGCTCCACGCATCAAAACACGCGGGCCGCGGTCCCCGATCGTGTCCCGTTGGATTGAGCGCGATCGGAGCTATACTTTTTTTAATATTGCAAAATCTTAGTAAATTCTACATATAAAATTCACCTAAGGTGTACCGTTCCCCATACTTTAGGAATACGACATAGTCAAATTCACGTCCCAAAATAGAGTGTAGTATACCAAAATTTGCGTCTCTGGTAGCGCAAATTAACTAAACAGTTTAAATAGTATCGTCCGATAATACAATTTTACACCAGACAGCTAAAACCTGTTATTGCAAATATTTTTGTAAGAAATTCCATATATTCGTGTTGTCTTTGTTCGTTTCCTATTTGTGTGGTGTTTTTTTTTTAGGTAATTAGCATCAATAGTGAAAAAGTTATCAACTTCTTACAGTCATAAATTTCAAAATTTAGTGTATTTTCAAAATTAAAAATCAGAATTCAACCTTTTTAAATAGCTCCACGCATCAAAACACGTGGGCCGCGGTCCCCGATCGTGTCCCGTTGGATTGAGCGCGATCGGAGCTATACTTTTTTAAATATAACAAAATTTAAATAAAATACCTAACTTTAAGATTTACAGTTAATTACCGGTGAATGTCACGCCCTCCATCAATTTCTTTACGCGGGTGTCGTAAGAAGTGACTAAGGGAAAAATATCAGCCTACTGAGGAACTGACAACTTCTGCTGCGATCCCTGCCAAGCGTGGGTATTAGGCAAATGCCCCCAATAGGGGAGACCTTGTTCAACCGTGAACGATCCGGTTAATGTCATGATTCTGATGATGACAACTTTACTTATAGCAAAAATGGGAAAGTTGGTTTTGTGCGTGTTTTATTTTCTTTATATAATAATAGGTAGCTCACTAACAGGTGGTAAAAGCCGATGGTTAAGTAGGATGTAGTAGAGACTGGTTACAGGTTGGGCTAAAATGATATATTATTGTATGCTAGTCGTACGGTTCCTCATTCCTGGCTAGCTTAGAGTTCATCAACCTCTGACGTCGATACAAGAGGGGTGTTAGCGCCTTAGATTTTTTTGTATTTCAACTCTCTAGTTGGCGCATATTGGGCGCACTGGACTGGGATGACTCCTTAGAATCTTAAAGCCCTATGGTAACCTAAAAGGAAGGTAGTATGCTACCAACGAGACTATTCCCAATTATTGTTGATGTCACGCAAACGGCCAGCCATAAAATTGAAAGCGATACATATTTCAATTATGCCTTTGTGTGAAATACGCGTATGTTCGTGCAATGTCTTGTATTGTTATAGAGAGAAGACATTATACTCACCCCACATGCGTAGAATAATGGATGATGAGTTAATTTATGGTTTCAGTGTCACTAGAATTTACTACTTTGTAAAGTTTTTTTTATTTTTGTCAAATGATAATATATACAGTTTTAATTCACCAACGCAATATATGGCATAAACATCACATAAATAAGTATCGATTTCTCAACGAGGACTCGAATTAGGATCGAATATATCAAACACATCGTTCGCAAGTCGTCAGCTGTACCTAATAATGGGCTATAAACAATGAAATGGCTTCGCAAGTCAACAGCTCTAGCACGTGGGTTGGCGTTAAAATCAGAAGACATTGCTCAATAATGTACGGAACATACTGTTGTAAACATACAGACATAAGCAAGAACCAGTAACAAAATAATGCAAGAAAAATACTCGACCTGATGATAAATATTGAAATTATGAAAATGAATAATGATGATAATAAAAAGTCCCTATAGACAAAGTTTTATCTTATCAAAATCGGCTGCTGGTAAAAGTTACCAAAAATAAGCAATGGCTTTATTTTAATAGAAAGCTGTCAATGACTGAAATAAATGATATCAACAATGGCCCTAGTTATCATATTAACAATAACTTGATAAATTAACCTGCTTGTTATACCGATCAGCGTATGAATGAATATCCAGGAATTATTATTTTAACGAATTTAATTCACCTTTATTTCAATTATGTGGCCAAGTAATGGTAGATGACCACTGATCAAACTATCTGCATGGCCTCAACTCCAACCATTCCGTATGAGCACCAATCAGGCAATTAAGGCCGGCCGTATCGGCACCTAGATTGCGGTGCCGAGGCGAAATGTCTGCGTTGTCCTTTATTGTGAGCATTAAGGCATTTTTCACATTAGTTTACATTAATACATTTATAATACTTTACTGCCAATTGAATAGGGAGAGTTACAAACTGAAAAGCATAATGAAAATTATTCGAACACGCCACGCGCATTTACACGATACCGTAGTCTAAAACTTAAAATTACCATTATTAATTAACTTTAACACGAAAAAATATTATTTAGTAAAAATATCAATAGCAATCAATATTATATTCACATATGAACGAGAATTAGGTACTTTGTCACATCACTGACATTTCGCTAGACAGCCAACTCGCGAAACTAGTATCAAAATGTCGTCTGCAGTACTTTTAATTTAAAATGTACAAAGACAGTTATAGCCAGGAAGATAACTTTGGCATTAAATTATTGAACCAAAATCGTACATTGCGCAGAACGCGTGTACCTAATGTATACGTAGAGTTTCAGATGGTTTGGAGGACCTACCATAATACATATACCCTAATAAGCCAGGGCTACGGAGAGGGAAGTGGATCACGCACTCTTACCATCCACGAAGCGCAGGGACTGACATACGAGTCGGTCATCGCCATCAAGACCAAGAGCAGCATGAAGTTGCACGAGAGCGTCCCGCATGCCGTCGTTGCAATTTCACGGCACACTGGAACCTTCATATACTACGCAGATGACGAAAACGACGCCATAGGACGGTTCGTTAGGAAGGCGATGGTAGCGACACCAAAAGCCATCCATGATTACAACCTCAAAATGGCGATCAAAGATCGAAATAGCGCGGTAATGGAGGCCCTGTTAAAATGTGACGTGGGAGAATAACAAAATATGTAAATTTCTGTAGGTATATTATTTTATTGTAGTCCCAAATTATTTTTGTAATTGTAATCGTTGGCACGGGTATCCGGAGCGGTCATGCTCACAGAAAGGTGTTGTCTAGCGGCGGTGTTGTGTGTCGGGTCGCCATCTTCCCTCAAAAATGGTTGAGGAAGGCGATGGCTGGCACATGCGTCAACTCGTGAACGGGTGCTGCTAGAGGATACTGGTCTGCTCTGGATGCTGGTGCTAATGACATTAACGGAAAAAAAAGAAAAAAAAAAAAAAAACTTTTAACACTGTTCCCCCTTGGAATGTTGCATGTTTCCTATTTAATATTTCTTGCTTACTAATAAATTATGTCATAGTTAAAAAAAGTCACGGACCCTGGAGTCTGTGGAGTGTAGATTTAAAATTAAAAAAAAAAAAAAAAAAAAAGGTTAACGTACAAGATAAAATTTGTCTGTATTCGACAGTATGGATATCTCAGTATTCGTCAATATGAAATTCTCAGCATTCGTCAATATGAATTAGTACTCAATATAATTTCGCCTACGATACTAAAGCAACCCAAGCAATATTCTTTTTAAAGGTGTTCTTTACTCTTAGGAAATCGTCTCACTTAAGTCTTCAAACCTCCCCGGTCAGAAATATTCTCGTCCAAAATTTGAGCCTCCCCATTGTGAAACCATACGTTAACGATTCTATTTAAATGAAAATCATGTTCTTTCATTTCTTGTTGTAAGATATTTTTTTATTATAACTATGATATAATGTGGCTTTTTATAAGGTTTTCTGTTTTTTTTTACATGCCTATATCATCCTTAGGAATCGGCAAGACATTTCACAGAATGCCAAGGTCTGTGTTTTGTAACGTGGGCAGTCCATTCATCTATTGTCAACTATCATTGTTAATTTTTAAATGTATCACACCTATTATTGTGTCACTATTATAAATGCTCTCTGCATATGAAAGGCATTTCGGATGCGAAACCAGTCTGAGAACCTTTAAGTGTTTTTATGTGTTACAAATTAGTCATAGATTTCTAGACTGTCTGTAAGTCTAGACTACCCAGGCGGAAGCCTTGTTATAGTTTGTCAGTGTCATTAATTTTGGCAAAGACAATATTATTAACAATTAAGAACTGCGTTTATATCTTATTGTGACAATCGTGATTAATTAAATTTCAGTAGCAATATCTGGTTCTGTTTGTTTTTATTTTTGCTTTATTCTTGTGCGATACTAAGGTATCAAATTAAGATAAACAATGTTCGGGTAAGTAGACAATGTGGGTAAATGGTATTCGTTTATTCTTACTCAGTAGAACAGTTTCTTACAGTACATTTTATAGAATAAATGAGAATAGGCGAATTGCATTGTGCCCGTCACCATGACACATACAGGTGTTAAGTTTCATTTGCCTGTAATTTTACTCACAGCTTTTATTTCGGACTGCTACCGAAACACACTATTGCTTAGCAACACATTGGCTACTTAAAAGGTAGTTAGTGCCAGGCGAGCATTTGCAAAATGCCCAGCATGCAGTGAAGCTCAAGCCAGCGATAGGGATCGAACCCTGGACCTGCGGACGGAAGGTCATAGCTATAATCGCTCGGCCATCATTGCTTCATAAAACTTCACAAATTTTGAATTCTACAAATCAAAGACATTCAAAAATGTCAATCAAATGTTACTGCGTAATTAATAGTTCAACATCCATTAAATCATGTTTTCCTAGCCAATTCGTATTCACCTGTCATTACTACATCAACGCATAAAGATCTTGACCTCTAATGCAGGCCCTGCAAACACACATTAAGCCTCACTCCACTGAATGGTGTCTGAATGGCGCTAGATCGGTCCTAATGACAGGCCACTAGTCTGGCACGCGTTATCTTGGAAGGTCGATTGTCTTTAATGCTTTGCTTGCAATACAATGCAACAGGTGAGTTGTTCTGGTTCTATAATTGGGTTCTAGGCGATATATAAACGATTGTGTTTTGTTTTCTGCTTCATGATCGGTAGAAACCTACTTAGACCATTAGGCTTAGTGGCAATCCCCAGTAAACGTTTGACCGTTGTTCAGGTAAATTTTTCCATAGCAATAAAGTTGAATTTAGATAATTTTTATACATTAACGATAGTGAAATTTAATGCAAATCAGCCTTAGTGTGACCGTTCCAAAGAGGTAGCGTGTTGCGCTTTTGACGTCAAGTAGCATGATCATTATGATCTTACTACTCTTATCCCACAGAAGTAAAATCGGTGCAATATTTTCTTTTACAACACATAAAACATTGTAACAACACACAACGGCGTTGTAAAGTTTTGGATTCGGTTTTATGACCGGCTGTTTTCCTAACGCTTAGACTTCTTGGCAATGCTTTCGTTGATAGTATATATGTTATCTGCGTACCCAAATGGCCGTGAGTGGTGACATGGTGCTCATTTTTCCTGTAATTGCCTTTAAAGACATCTCACAGGATAATATGGGACGGTAGCCAGAAGTATACCAATACTATTTGGTAGCACAGAGAACATAGAGCGAGTAAAACTATTTTATTTAAAGCTACATTGTCAAAAATGTACTTTTATTGTATTGGTTGGCGTTACTCTATTATAATTTCCGTAAACCACATTTTCCTCATTTCAAATTAACCACAAAACGTCAATGGTTACATTCAACATGATATCTTAGCATTGTGAATAATTTCTCTGTTCCTTTTTATATGTTCTATAAAGGTCGTCTGGTTACAAAAATAGATTTGCTCTTATTTCTTAATAATTATTACCTTTTTAAGAAAATAATTTATGGTAATTTACAAGTTGTGTGCTCAAACTTTTATTGATAATTGCTCTTACCCTTCAAGTACTTGTTCGGAAATATTTATTTATATCTGGTAAATTTCCAAAATCATACTCGAACGTTGATATGTGGAAGTTTTCTTGTAGACATATAAGTAAACATTAATTTACAGTTCTCAAGGATTTCTACTAATTATTTGAACTGCCGCTTAATGAAATGAAATTGGGCCCATATTAATGAAATTGGTTCTTCATTAAGGCGAGCAAGCAGGTTTTATCTTCAGGACGCTTTCATAGTGGGCAGTGTAACTATTAAGTTTTTGAATAATGAGTAAGTTTTCATCAGTAGTTAATTGTTCTATTGATTCCTTGCCAAAGAGATATAATGAAAATATTATGTGAAAGAAGTTACTGAGTTTTAAATTCGAATACTAACATAAAAATCTGTGTCTCGCGGCTCATTGAAAAATAGAGTGTATTGCGACGAAAAATTCTTGTTTCTCTGGTGACGTACATGAAATCCCTTATTGTATATTGTCAGGAATACATTAAAATCCTTCATTCCAAAAAAAAGAAAACATCACAAAAATCAATTACCTAATGTTTATAGGTAAGCTTAATTCGTTTTATACTGGCATACGTTTTCAGCTATTAGCTTGGATAAGCTGGCAAGTCAGTAAAATACAGGCATTTTGTAATATATGATTGAAACTTGTCAGAGAGAAAACTTCTTTCATTACTTAGTGATAAGGCGGAGTATAAGAGAAGGTCGTTCTAGGGAACCTAAAAATATCATTCTTGGTGAATGCCCTTGGCGTGATTAGGAGGTTTCAAGAAGAAAAGCACTTGGAACATACTTATCAAGGGCAGATTGTTTCTTTTTACAGTCTTTGAACACTATCTCAGCCAATGGTCGGTGAAAATGCGACCGAAGATGTTGTTCATGCTAACCTAGAATTACAAACTCTCATGGACAGGTGACAATTTATTTGCTTGACAACAATTTTTCTACGTGAGGGTGATAGCTTGCTAGGTGGGCATTTACAAAGCTCTATCACAATGCCTGAATGTAATTACTGCCACCCTAAGACAACAACCAGGACCAACGGCTTAACGTGCCCGAACACTCAATAGTAAAATCCAAGAGCAATTTGAGTTGAATGGGTGACCCCATTCAACTCAGAACCGCAGCGGACGTTACTTAAACACTTCAGATCGCTAATTAATTACAACAATTGAATCTATTGTTATTCTGTGCGGATTGACATTCACCGATCTTTTCGGCGAGATTTATCTTTATTCATAAACCTAGTATAGACATGCTACGCTTCGAGCGCTTCAATTTTGACTATATCTATATCCTTATTTATTTATTTATTTACCATAACATCAAAAACTTACAGTCTACGACCAAAACGTTTTGAGCCAAACATAGTAATAGTATATAATAATATAGTATTAGTATACATAGTCAAATGAAGAAAAGAAAAACATAAGAGAAAACTTAACTATAACAACAAAAATTAAAAAATATTATAAATATCTTATAAATATCTCCGTCAGTAAATAGTTTGTATTCATTAGTATAGATGTATAAATCAGCGCTAGTTTCCGTAGCTAGGTTCAAACTACCGTTGATAGGACTGTATTAAGCCATTTACATACGAGTACATGCTCCATTTCCAACGCAACTGTGATCTCGTTTGAATGTTAATGATAATTAGAATTATCTAGTTTTATGCATCCTCCGATGTTAACTTCTATATCTGTTAACTGAATGTAGGTAGACTCCTTTGGAAATAAGTTTTGATCACACTTGTAGGAATTAGGGTAAGGAGGTTACTTATGTCTGTTAGTTGGACATAATATCGAAAATAATGAAATATCTCTTCCCCATTTTTCTACTATATCATGATTTCTTTGATCAACAACATATATCACATCTACATCCATAACGACCACAGTTGAACAAAGGCCTCCCCAATAGACACGGGGTTTGCCATAATCCCCACGCTTGGCAGGCGTCTTGGGGATCGCAGTGCAAGGTGGTATTTCTTAATAAGCCGCTGCTGCCCTACTTCTGGTATTTTTTGTTTCCTCGCTTCTTACGAATCTTAAAGGAACATATGGTGGAATGCGATTCGAGTCCGGTACCCGACGGGTACTGTTTACATGTATGTACACACTAAAAATAAAATGGGCCTAGTTTTTTTAATTTTTTTGATAGGATAGGGAAAGCCTTCGATAAGCTACTAAAAAAATTAAAGAGAAATTATATATTTTTTTATTTTTTTTTACTTAGGAACTTTGATGTAAAGTTGCAGCCGTAGTTGTTTTAAATCATTTGTATAGATGACATCATATTTTTTCATCCTACATAAACAAGATATGTCAAATCACCTTTAAATCACATATCGTAAATCTTTAAAGTAGTATTTATCGTGACGAGAAGTCGAGCAAGGTCGACTCCTCCCAAGTCAGTGTTGCAAGTTCTACATAACTGCTGGTGATATCACTATGTGTAGTTAACGTAATGTGTATCTCTACCATTATATCGTGTATGTTATTAGGTTTTATTGGATTTACTCTGAGTGTAATGATATTTGAACATGTCGCCAGTAATATTTTCACTTTCCATGCTCGTAAAGTTCTTGTTTATGCTTTTTAAGCTCTAGTGCATTAAAGCCTGCTTTTTAATCACTAGTGCATAAAATGTTTATTTCGTTTCGTATAATTCAAAAAGTTTCAGTTTTCAATATATTTCATGTAAGATGTTTGCCTAAGTCCTTAATTATACCCTAAGTATTACTAAAGACCTAGAAACAATTAGTAGGGGTTTCATTTTAATTAAAGAATAACAAAATTAAAGATATATGTATTACTAACAATATCATTTTTTAATTTCCTCGCAGTTAAAGTGAAAATCTGAGTGCATAACTTGGCCACTAACCCCATTTTAGCCTCGACATATGATAGCCACCCTCATTTCAGGCTGTTAAAATTCTCGGCTAAATTACTTGTTTTATGCACTCGTTGTTTAATGTATGCATAACTATTTTTTATAGCTTATAGGCTACCCGTTGACCACTATCTCACCTGTTGGAAAGTAATAGCGATGTGGTTGAAGATAATAAGAAAGACTTCCAGCTTCGTTTTTCTATTCGTCAGCTTTTCAGCTTTTTGCTTTTCGGCAGCAGTCAAAGACCCATTTTAAGTCTATTGGGGTCCTCAAGACCTGTCGAAACGTACAGACGGGTGCTTTTCTACTCGAAGGTAGCAGCTATTTAGTGCTAGCATCATCACTTTAAAAATACCGCCACGCCTGAAAAGACAGTGTTTTGCCATCTATCACGGTTCGGGTACATAGTATTATTATATTTTCTATGGTTCCAGGACAGTTCAACATAAAACATAGAGATAACATTACTCTGGGACATAAAGACTTACGTAGGAACGTTTACTAAACCGATTTGTTATCTATATATTAATAAAAGTTACGAGTAGGTCAGCTAGTTTGGTTTTGTAGAGGTCTAAACGGACAAATATAAACATCTGCTATTATGTACCAACGAGTAACATGTGCGTAATGATAGCCGTGCAGTTATGAAATGCTTCGAGCAATGCGCATGCGCTCATGATTACAGTCATTTGTAACGTTTGGCTCCATATCAAAGTGGTCAAGATCTCTCCAAGGAAAGATTTATAGATATATATATTAGATTATGACACAAGTTTGCAGATGACGACTTTTCGATAGATATTTTAACGAGCGTGATTCCGAAAATGTTTAATGTGAAGTAAAATATTACAAGAATCGTTATCCCTTTTTATGTAAATACTTACAATTTAACACCTTATTAAATAACAATAAAAAATATTAAAGGTATGAAGTAATAAAAAGCTTGTGTGCTTTTTCAATAAAGGCAAAGTGTCAAGTAAAAGTAACTTGTACGTTTACTTGTAATTTTTTAACTTATTTTTGAGCTGCTTTTAAGTGATATCGTTAAGGATAAATGATCAGTTAAGAATAAAGCCACGTCTCCACCAGAGATATGCAAAGAAGATGAGTGATGGAAGAAGAAATCGACCAATAGAATAGCTTCATTTTCGTGACGTCACTGAACGCATCGATGAGTGTCCTTGCACACCGCTCATTTAACTCGCACATAATATGTGGTGGATACGCAGACTAACTCCTGAAACACATTGTATATACTTGATATATTGAAGCGCTCGTAGCGAAGTTTGCCTAGACGTTCTTAACCGATAAGCTAAGTTAAGCAACGTCCGCCGCGGTCATGATGTGGATGGGTGACCGCTAGTGACATTGCTACTGAGCGATTCGTTTCTCTTGGTTCGGTTGTTGTCTTAGGATAGCAGTCGTTATAGCATAGTGATAGGACATTTTCCGAAAGCCGGTTAGCTACCACGCTCAAGTATAAAAATATTTCAAAAAATCAAATTTTTCTCAAAAAATATTTCGCCAAGCAGGTAACGGTGTGTTCCAGCAGCCGTCCTTGAGAGCCAGTAATTCTAGGTTAGCCTGAACAACATTTGAACAACATAATCACTAACCATCAAGTGATGTAGTGGTCAAAAACAAGACAGTAAAAAAAAAGTTCGGTTGAGTTGTATTATCAACAGCGGCACACAACTTCCTAAAAAAATAGGAACTTGATAGCAGATTCTTGACTCTATCTATAATACTTGAGGGTGGTAGCTAGCCGGGCAAACATTCGCTTCAAACCCTTGCTTGTGAAAACAGCTCTTGCTCAGGACTTTACTTAGTAACTGCCTAATCTACATCCGACATAGGATTCGATGGCGTCTGAAGCGTAATAGCATAACTATGATCGCTTCAGCCGCTGTCGAGGGCAGCAGCAAGTACATACATCGTCAGTACCATAATAGGGTCAAAGCGGCACTGGATCCTCAACAATGCTAACTGCTTGATTACCATAACGTGGACGTTATAATGGTTATAACTAGAACATGTGGAAGGTCGTCACATGCTGTAACTAGGGTGCGTATGATTTGAGAGAATCGCAGACAATCAACTATTTGTCTGAATCTGTTCCTGTTAATTATGTATGCGTAAGTAGGATAGTGTGTGCCCAGTTTATTACTTGTTCACGCCTTAACCAATGAACCAAAGAAAAAAGTCTGTTGCTTGAAAAAATGCAGGATAATATTTTTTTTCTTCTAAATATGATTATAAGCACGATCGCATGCTGAAAATAAATCACATATACAAATATTGGATTGGATATTAGAGCACAATTTTTTTTATGGATATCTCGGCATTGGGGAGAGGAACAGGCATCCAGCACATCGGAGGACGCGGGTTCGATTCCCGTCCGGAACAAAAAAAAATGTACTCCAACAATTTGTAAATATAAATAAAGTTTTTAATTCTTTTTCTCACGTTATTCCTGTGGGAGTTGAATACACATTTTTGTTTAATAGTTAGTTCTTTTTAGTTCTGAAGTTAACGAAGTGAATGATCGTCGTTATAATAAGAACTAGAAACGTCTACATTTGAATACAGCCTGAATATAATATGAAAACATTTTATAGATAATCTCGATGTGGGATTAGGTTACTAGATTATTGGGGAGAATTTTACATAAATTCAACGCTTTACAGGCGCCTTGAAAGCGGAACTCTTTATGATTTGAAAAAATGTCGATGCATATTTTCGTAGTAATTTTCTTAGCTTGTTCTCATAACACCTGACATAGGTTAAAAAATAGACACTAATTATAAACATCTCACTTTAATAAAGACGTGTCTTTATGGCTCTTAAAATTATGGCATAAGAGGTGATAAAGAATGAGCGAAGCCATCAATATATAATTGATATAAAATGTTGTTAAGTGTTAAAAACTGCACACAAACGGTAACTTTTTCATGTATCAAAGTTACCAGAAGAACCTGTTTTACGTAGGAATTTTGTTGCTTGGGGATATTACACTGAAGTTGCACCATGTCCTAGATACGTAGTTTTGTGAGGACCTGTATGTCTTATTACAAAATAATAGATTACCGTTATCTTCCCTTTTTGTTAAATGTAAATTAACATATTTTAAGCCTATTTTTTTTTTATTATTGTATATTATGGAATTGTGTCGGAACTAGGCCCATCTGATGTTAATCGGACTAACCTCTGCCTATAACAGATGCATTTCGTCACAAGTGTCGAACTCACGTCGTCCGTCATCCTAAGATATACAGTTGTTCAGTCTCATGTGCCTGTAATTTTACTGGCTCTCTAAGAATGCTGGTGGAACATACTGTTAAGCCCAGCTAGTTCCAGCAGCAGTCCCAGCTAGATGCTGTAGAGACGGGTCCGCGGGACCTTAAAGTGGTAGCGGTCGGTGCAGGAGGTGCAGGAGATGGTATCGAAAGGTATAGCCTCGTACTCGAAGGTCAGCCTCCTATTGGAACCCTGGAAAGCACATGGGCTCCAGTTATGATAGGTCCAGAATGATGTTGAGCTGGTGGGTCCACTGTCCTTCTGCTACTGAGCATTTAGGGACCCGCAGGCGACAAAATTTTCTACTTGAGGATAGCTAGCCAGGCGAGCATTCGCAACATGCCCTTCCGCCATGTAATGAAGCTCAAGCCAGGTTACATGAGTTAACTTTTTAAGTAGACGTATTATAATACACAAAATACTCTCCAGATTAATCTCTATAAAATACAATTTTCTTGAGCCTAAACGCAGTGGTTTTTTTCTTTGTTGATACATTTAAACGTCTATTAAACTTCTGAATGATTGTGATCAAGTTTGGCTTAGGCAGATTAGATTTATTTTGATTTAATAAGTCGTTAAATGAAATTGAGATTTCTAAATTCCGTGCGGCCTAAGTCTCAAATTCTCTACTAAGACTCAGAGCTTAAATAAATAAAATCAAACTTATAATCGGATGAAGCATCACTGCATTGCATACTTTCACTTGTCAAATTAACTACTAATTTTAGTAGGTGTGTTGTTCATCTTATAATATTAGGTATAGAGCAATATATCGGATGTAGAGTTGTAGAGTACACTTGTCGCGTCCGGCTTTGTAATTACAAGGTAATATCGATCGATATCTCGATATAGACAAATCGATAGACTTATTTGGATGATATAGAAACCGTCCTGCATTTATAACACATTGTTCCTTAACAAGACAATGTCGTGTACAGATATGATGATGGAATTCCTGGGTGGCAAAAAGTAATCGATAGATGTTTGTGCGAGTTCCGGTCAATAAAAATAATAGGATATTAATTACTAACCTGAATATAATTGCTGTATAAAATATGTGCATGGCGATCAATAAAATATAGAATTCATTATGATGTAA
The DNA here is from genome assembly GCA_963854805.1 of Plagodis dolabraria. Classification (NCBI taxonomy): domain Eukaryota; kingdom Metazoa; phylum Arthropoda; class Insecta; order Lepidoptera; family Geometridae; genus Plagodis; species Plagodis dolabraria. The sequence goes on from OY978457.1 coordinate 12,687,644, forward strand.
TATGTGACTTCATTTTAGACTGTATAGCCTGTAGAATTAAAAAAGTTTGGGTATAATGAGATTAATGAGACATCCAGATATTTCTGCCATAATTATATCCTTACCTGGAGAAAAAAATATTGAATGCTGAATATTTTTTCTTCAGTCGACCATGGAATTTTTTCACACATAAGCAATTTTTAGTGAAAGAAAACCTAGATATATTTATGTTGGCAAACTGATATGAAATATTTTTTTATAACATCAAGCTTACCTACAGCTACTAACAAAAGACAAAAAATAATCTTCAGCGCAACACTTAATTAATAATTTTCTATATAAAGACATCCAATATAATACACATAATCTAATGTTTAGGGTCTCTTCAGGATCTCTTCAGCTAGAGCTTTTGGTGGGTACCACCGCACCGCGGTGTCCAATATTCTTCTTCGAAGCAGTAGTGTGCAAACACTACAGTGTTTGCCGAACAGCTGGGCTTAAAACTAACGGCTGGGAGTAACGAGCGCAGTACAGGATCAAGCACAACGAGGCCAGTGACACTGTAACTGTGATGGACAGTTGTGAAGCTTACAATCAAGAAAGCAACTTGTCCGTCACATAACTTAATAATAAAAAACACAAACTTACATCTTAACTATCGTCATCCCATAAGATTCAATAAAAAAATAGGCACACACAGCTTCCAAACTAGTACCAAACCAAGTCATCGTACCATTAAGGCAATTTAAAAGTTGCGTCTGTCTTAATATTTATTTTTTGAAGCTATCATTACTTTCGTAATCAAATTTTAATAGCGCCATAAAGACCTAGCGCTGACCAGTTTTGAGAAATTATTTCTTTATGTGGCGTGCGCTAATCATATTATATTGGTTCAGTTCAAACAAGCCAATTTTATTTTGCATCATGGTCTACCTGCAAACATCTAATCAAACAAGTTTTTAATAGCGATGTGCAATCTTTAACCACTAGTAGGTAAATTATTTAAAGAGATGACTAGGTATACCTTCTTGGAGTTTTTTCATCGCATAGAAACATTTTCAATTCGAGATTACGATTCAATTAGAGATTAAAAAGAATATCTCTAACTAGCGGGCCGTCCCGGGTTTACACGGGTGTTTAACAAAAATTTCAACTTGTTTGAAAATATTCTATAGGCTATGTTCATCGGGAATAACGTAGAATTCTAAAGGCGCACAATCTCGAATTGGTCCATTAGTTTTTAAATTTAATTCGTTACATACAAAAATACAAATCTTTCCTCTTTATAATTTTTATAGTGTAGATGTAAACACAGAGTTCTAACATAAAGCCAAATATTTGCTTTCGGAAAATTAATTTGATCTAACTGTTGAATATGATATTTTACTTTAGCATCCATCACAGCGGCATGGTAGAATAGATACATTGGCTTTTAACCTAAAGTGAAATGTTATTTTTTAAAAACTTAACTGAAAATATCCTAGCTTTTTAGAAACTGCAAATTTTGCAAAACCATACAATAAAAACCATGCATTTGTACACAAAATTTGATATAACACGTGCTGCAAAAAACTTCCCATACATTCCTGATATCCGCTATTCCAGAATTTATTAAGAGAAACTATAATAAAATCCAATGTAGCAATGCAGTGGTATTGTAGCATTGATAAAACGTGACCACCTACGTGCCAGGTTCTGCGTTGGCGCGCGACGCGAGATCTTGCTAGCGCACTATTTAAATTATACGGTATGGTTTCTCCAAATTTGAAGATGATTAAAAGAGAACTTTGAATTTAGCTACTTTTAAACAGTGATTAAACGAGAACATTGATTTTAGCTACTTCTAAACAATGATTAAAATTGAACATTGGTTTTGCTACTTTTAAATAGTATGCTTTATCGATTGTATCTTGAGGTGAAATAAAGGATAAACACAAGAAAATACGTTAATATATACGAGTATATATTCGTACTACTGTTAATGTTTTTGTGAACTCAAAAGTTAGTTTGTTTTTACTTGCGTCTGAAGCTTTGATTTTTGATTGAATTTTTTGTATAGATTCCTTAGGTCCTGGAGCTACTTATCCATTCCATTAAAGAATTACCTTGTAAAAGAGCGTGAATGAATTAAAATAATTTCGCACTAGGGAAGCTGCTATCTAGTCTTCATCTTTTATCATCTTATATTCTTCAGCAATTATAAGACCTAGCTTGATCTCATTAAGAATAGATGTATATTATTTACAATTATTCAATGATCACATCGCAAGAAAACGTAACTGATAAGTGTATATCTCTTTATCTACGGAAACACAATAATTTTATTCACAGAAATACAGTTAGGTTTGCTCAAAAACATTATAGGGCCGGTAAAGTATGTTTTGCACACAGAAAAAATAAGTTATATATATTTAAAAAATCGGTCCAAGTTGTTTATTGTTTTTCCGAGTATATCGAAGAAAATATTTAAATTCAATGAAACTGTTATTGAAAAAACCTAACAAACCACTACACGTCCATACTGTTTCGCATAGTGATGCTAGTCATGATCGTAAGGTATGTTGCAGAATATCGGTTTCGAACAACCTGTTGTTGGAGTCTCCTATATAGATTAGGCGTTTTACTTGCTAATTAAATTAAATTAATTATACAGCTTATTAACTTTACAATGTCCTAAAAACTTTATTATTTACAATATTATACATGTGTGTGATCCATTGTCGGATGAGGCTACTACGGATCTAGTATGCTAATAGGCGCTGTAGGCAATTGTAGCTCCAACGGACGGTAGGCGAGGGCCGTGAAATTCTCAGTAACTCTGGCGAGTGAATGCCAAAAGTAGTACCTGAGTCGAGCGCAGAGCGGCACAGCTCCATCTTCTGCGGGTGCCAAATACGAACCACTGCGGCGAGAGGTGCAAGTCTAGCTCCTCCGTGGAAATACTGGCTTAACGCATCGTTTAGATTTGCGCGAGGATCAAAACTAATTGCCCTGAGTTCAGAGAGGCCCTACGGATATTTGCATTGGTACTATTTGGATAAATTAATCATGACTTCCTTAAGCTTGTCGGTTAGCTAGGTGTTTAATAGCGGTACCTGTAATTTAAAAAATACCAAACCAATTCAGTTACATTTCTTTCTATGTATAACCTAGTGAGTGCACGAGCCAAAGGTAACTTAAACGACCTACGATCATCTTATCCTTTGAACACAAATGGATTGACAGACTGTGTTGTGAAATAAGTAGATTATATCGATACTTAAAATGCTGTGATTGTTTGATACCCGGTTCTTCCACAACTGTTACATATTTTATCAGAATTTCAAGTATCGCCTGTGTTCTTGTGTCGAACTGTCATATTATATTGCAGGATTGTCCCAAACATACTTGCTATAAATGTTTACATACACACACATTATAAGCGTACATTGTAGTATATATCTATTCACTATTTTTTTTTAAATATTATAGGTTATACAACAGCACACAATATGTCATGACGATTACATGTATACCTAAACTAGCTGTTAACGTAACTTTGTCCGCTTGGAAATAGACCACCACGTGGTTTTCACAATGGTATTAATTTTAGTATAAGTACCTAACTAAAAAAATAAATCTGTATATTAGAATGGATAAACCCACTACGTTCCGGGTTTATCCATTCTTTGCAAAAACATATTTAATATATGTTTCCATGCTTCGAGTCATGTAAGTTTTGATATCATGAAATAGAGGGCGAGCCAGTTGCTGTTTATTGGGCACTTTTCCATACTCACAATTGCAACTGAAAATTTATTTTTCAGTAAACAACTGTTTTATTTAAAATAATATAAATAAATACAATAACTAAGGAACTTGAGACTACAACCAACGGTAGTAAGATTTATTCCCTGTTTAGTCTTAATGCCATGACTCGATAAGGTCTACTTTTTTAATACTAGCAGTTCCGCCCACACAACTCCTAAGTTTCTAACCAACCTGCTGCGCTACAATCCCGGAATAGATGTCCTAGCGCGACTTCCCCTCGCGGGCCGCAATCAAACAACGATACATCATTTTATTACTGGACGTGTCACCGCAAATCCGAATCTCCAATGCAAATGTAATGCAGTGAATTTAAACTACACTCTAATGGTAGACCATAAATTACAGAACAGCCTGTTTTGTTATCTGCGCGCGTCTCTGTATAGGATTTCGTTGAGATTGTACTAAGAATACGTAATGAAAATGCATTATGCTGTTTTGAAATTGTGGAGTTTGCTGGGCGGTATTTGGACTTGGTCATTGGGGAATGTAACATTTTATAGTCATAACTATTTTAACTTTTTCAAGCATTACCTACATATAAAAGCGTTTAGTCAAAGTCACTCACGTAACATAGGTAGATATATGTTCAAATATCCCAGTCGGAAATTTGTTATTATTGTCATAATAACAAAGTAAAAACTTTGTATGTTCATGTTACAATAACTCAAACAAAGCTATATTCCTGCATTAAACTTACATTAACAAACAGTTTTAGTGAACACAATGCCCGCCTGGCTAGCTACCACCCTCAAGTTGAAAATCTGTCGCCAAACACCTAACGGTGTATTCCGGCAGCTGTCCTTGAGAGCCAATAATTCTAGGTTAGTCTGAACAACATCTTCGACCACATCATCACTTACCATCAGGTGAGATAGTGGTCAAAAACTAACCTATCTAGAATAAAAATAAAAAAAAATACTTGCTGCTTTTTACTCACGTTAAGTGCAACACGGTATATAGACTTCATAGGTATCGTATAGGTACCAGAAGCCAAAAAAAAACAAAGAAGCGATGCATACCTCATATATAAAATCAAGTGTATATATATCGCTAACCAAAGAGATAATTAACTCTGCTGAAGGAAGTAATGAATACCGCATCTTATACCTTTATTTTATATACGCGAAGTCAGCAATTAGTTTTAAACAGGCTAATTTTAGGACAGCCATTAGGTTAAGTATAAACAAAATGGACGTTTATGACCAAATGGATGGATTTAACTTTATGTTTTCTTTGATTTATGGTTCCAACTGACTGGCCTTGCGTACATAGGTATATCTTTGACGGTATTCGTTTCTATAAGTTAATGTAACAAAATTTGTAAAAAAAATTTTTGGGTACTCATTTGTCCACTTATGAACCGATGGCATCTCAATAAAGCTTGTTCATAGTAATTGCCCTAAATCGGTTTCAATAAATATAATTGCGGACGCGGCTCACATAACTAATAACTGGCAAATAAGTTGCATGTAGGCGATGCAAGTTACGGTTGGTAAAAAGTCCCGATTTCCGGCGGTTCCCACGACGTCGCACCGCGCCCCCGTTCCCACATGCAATCGTACATATTACGAACAACATTATCGTCATAAAACTGCGCATGCGTGCCAAATCAATCTACTATTGGCTAAAATCGGCCTACAAGTCCTACGACATATTTGCTTCTAATAAATACGAGATCTGAAATGCGTCGAATTCCCTTCTGATTGGTCCATGAGTGCGGGCGCGATAATGAATTAGATAATTATTCGGCATGGCAGCTCGAACATCGGTGCATGCTTTGAATACGTTAGCTTTTTGGATATCGCCGGTTTCAATAGTTTAATTAACTGACAACGTTATCGCAATAATAATATAACATTGTAACTTACAATGACAAACTCTCTGAGCAAATTAGGTCAAGCAAAAGATGCACATTAAACTAAAACAATTTCAACCTGCGAGGAAATATGTATGCACAAATCAGAATCCAATTACTCCACAGTTGACATCATCTCACGAACAATAAGGTTATTTTGTTCATTTATGGTCAATTTGAGAACATAAATGAACAAAATAAACGTTTTTTCCTAAAATATGTCGAGTACGGCCATCTTGAAACACATAAATATAAAATAAAAGTCTCATAAATAACTAGTGAGCAGATAGAAAGATTATATTCAATGAAGAAGCTTTAGATAACATGACCAGATATAGGTGTAAGTAATGTGCGTTTACAGCAGAGTTTAATAATCGATTCTGCAACGACACACAGTCATGATACTTCCACAGACATAATCGATCCATCTAACTTCAGAAACTATTTAGTTCTCATTTTGAGCTCATACATCGCCGAGCAATTTCATATCTTGCCATAAAATGCTCGGCGCGACGACTTGTTTCCTAAAATAGTGATGTGAAATAAATCAATGATCATGATCGTCGATACGAATCGTCTAAAAAAGTTAGCGGTGCGTGTGAATCTGCTGCGACCGCGATCGTATGAGAGAATAAGATATGGAATGCTATCGACACGGCGACATACGATACCGACGCCGCTCGACTTTAATAGTGCTTAGGCAAGAGTTTCAAGACTTCAGCTAATAGATCCATGTCGCAGTTGACTTTGAACATATTTCAATCTAGTTCTTATCACAAAAATAATCGAATTGAAGCTGTTACTCGGTTTATAACAATTACTATAGGAATTCGCTTGCGTCACTTTGCGGGCGCATAACTTGTAGTTTTTTTGGCGTGCTATAATACTATTACTCATTTCATAGTTGCATTGCGAAGGACCGGCTTCGTGACTACGCAGTATTGCAAATGGAAGCAGGCTAGTTTTTTTTACTAATCTATCGATACGCGGTGGCAACTATGATGGTGGTGCAATCTCCGCTCTAGGCCTATTGTTGGTTAGTTCACGCTTTTTTGCATTCTGAAATCATTGAGATATTGTTATGAAATGAAGACATTATAGTACTAATTGTCTGCGATTTACTTGTTATCGCACTTATAATAAAGATCAGGCTAGTGTTTGTAACGCTTCTTCACAGTCAGGTAAGCATAGTTCGATAGGCAAACATACCGGCTATATATAACATTGCTTTCTTTACGGATTGTTAACCAAGCTGAACACCCGTCATTGGTATTTCAAATAGCATATTATGTACTATTACATTAACAACCGTGTGTATCTTAACCATAGTTTCATTCTTAATTTACCTGTCGTTCTAGTAATTCTAGTTTTAGTTAAGGTCTTGACTTTTACTGTAACTAGGTATTTTCTCTTCTCATCTGTTAGTGTGATGTTGATGCACTTTAGACGTGGGTACAAGATGTCTCTTTAACATATTTTTTGAGTGTACAGTATCAACTTATATTGAATTGGTAATAATACCAACAAAAAATCCTTTGAAAGGAAGATTATTGTCAGGCTGTTGTTGATAAGACTGACTTCAAATCATATTAATAGTGACGTGTTGTTTGTTGCTAATTTGTCGTTTGATATATTGTAAGATATGTTAACATAAAAAAACGTAACATGACCTCCGCGCATGGCTAACCTACCTAAACCAATGTAAACACACAATGCTTGCAATCTACTGAGGTCAAATTAGAATGTTTACATAGCTTAACTTCTGTCTTGCACAACATATAATTTATTATTGATATGTTTACATAACGACTTGGTGGGACGACGGCGGCGAGGCGTCGTCGGGCTCGACCGTCGCGCCTATTCGGAATGCGTGAAATCCTACAAAAGTGGACGGTTCGTTTAGAGTGGCTTCACTCGAACGAATAAGCGATTCAAATGCTAATATATCACAAGGCGGTGCGGCGTGACGGCGCTCATTGGCCACGGTATTTATATTAACATACATAACGTTGTTCGCTCCGCCTACTGCGCGCGCGTCACGTCGCATCCGAACATCGTTAATTACGAGTAATTAGTAGGTCGTGAGTAGTCGTGACTACGGGATGCGCGACCTAATGTGTTCCAGCCGTGTTGCTGTAACAGCGTGCAACTGTACATTACTGCGAACGAGGCTACGCATGGATTTGGCGGTAATTAGGTATCGTGTTTTGCCTGCTAAGTCTCGTGCCACAGGCAGAAGTCTGTTCGGGTGTGGTTTGGTAAGGCAATACTGAATAGACTTAACCAACTTTTATTTTCATGCTACACCTAGAATGATATCAGCATAATACATTTAAAGTCAAGGAACTCATTTACAGTGATCTAAAAGATAATACTTAATATTTTCGAATATGATTCAATGTCAGCAAATATGAAACACAAATTTTCTAGATTGAAAATTCATTTAGATTGAAATAAGCATTTCTGAAGGGCAGTGCACCAATGTCTCTAGATTCAACATACCTCCTAGATACCTTACTTTCCTGGAGGGGAAGGCTGAAGTTGGAAAGGATTTTTTCCTAAACTTATGGGTTTAATGATGATCAAAAGTTTATTGTTATATCATTGCGTGCTTTGCAACATGATAAAATAACCTTTTATATACCTACACATGTTTAAGATATTTTCTGCTCAACCTGAAAGTATTAGAAAAACTCGGGTGTTAGAGCGGCAACAATTTACTATAAGTCGATGTCACGATCGACAATGTTTCAGCTTCTATCGGAAGCTCATCAGGATCTTGAATGTGGGACGTCTACCGCGGCTGCGTCATGTTTAAAGTATAGACCACAAGAGAGAAGAGAAGTAACTTTTTATAATAAGAAGAATTTGCTTTTAAAATACGACACTAGGAAACGAATATTTTAAACTACGACCGGATTTTTTCTATGCGTTGTAATTTTTGTAAGTTTTCTCTTAGCAGACGTTCATGCAAATATTACAATGTTATAAGAAGAATTTGTTCCTTAATACATACGGCAGCAGTAACCCTGTTAAAGTAGCTACAGCAACTCACATTGTGTAAATATGGAGCAATTGAAATTACAAAGTGTCGCATAATATTCTAAAACTGTCCCTTGATTTTATTTAAAAGATGAATAAGATTTATCAAGTTAAATTTGAATGCAAACATTGTATCAAATTCGTTTGAGTCTGTAATTTATGGTCGCAACCATTCATCTGCAGATAAGTACAGCCACTTTGTATTCTATTTAATACATCAACAGCCAGCCCGACAAATCATGTTGAATATAAAATGATCAGTTAAATTAGTCAACTCAATTGAAGCAAAGGCTTCCGATTGCAGCTTATTATTTTCCAGGCATTCTGACGTGGCTATGCTACAGCTTATCCATATGGTATAACTGCTAGCATCCCATTTGTACGAATCAATGGAGTCTTTATTAAGTACCCGTTATTTGTCGATTCTGGTTCGATATAAAGAATACTTTCATAAATCAATTATATAGCACTTGGTTTTGCCCGCGACTATACTAGTAATGTCACTCACTCTCCCTTGACAGATACTCAGAAACCGGGACAAAAAGAACCCATGACCTTATACACTTTACTATGTACCAAATTTCGTTACAATTTGTACAGCCATTTTGAAAGTGCCAATTAACAGCCTCGTACATACATAAACACACTTTCGTATACCATATAATAGTATATTTGCATAATTTCGGAAACCTACCAGATAAATATATGCTTATGATTAGCTCTCAACCTAAAGTACAAAATCTGTTACCAAGCACATATGTGTGCTACAGTAACTCTCCTTGAGAGCCAATTAAACAATCATCATTCGTCACCTTTCCATAGTTTAGCCCATATTTTAAGGCACTCATGGCGAAGTACCCAGTCTTTCTCAATTAATCAAGTATATTACTATAGTATATAGTTATTGTTCGCTGTGATCATGCGATGCGCTAAGGGTATTTGTTACTGAGTGCTACCATGCTTCGGAGGGTACGTTACACTATCTACGTATTGAATTCGTTATCGAATGGTGGGTAGTAAGGCATTTTGCCTTTCTAGCACCAACCTGAAGAAAATATATCATATGGCGACAGTTTTTCTACTAAGTGTGATCTAACAGCCCTTCTTGAGAGCCAGCTTTCATTCTAGATTAAACCTGTATACCTCCTTCAACCGCATTATCACTTAAAATGAATTGAGATGGTCAACAAAAACTAACAAACGGCCAATAAAAAAACGTACTAAAATATTAACACTCGTATTAATAAGTTCATATCAAGAAAGAGGTTTTTTTTTTTATTTTTTTTTTTTTTATTGCTGATAGTTAAGCCTTTGACCACTATCTCACGTGATGGTAAGTGATGATGTGGTCGAAGGTGTTAACAGGCTTAACCTAGAATGACTGGCTCTCAAGGACAGCTGCCGGAACACACCGTTAGGTGCTTGGCGACAGATTTTCAACTTGAGGGTGGTCGCTAGCCAGGCGGGCATTCGCAACAATGCCTATCCACCATGAGGTGAAGCTCAAGCCCGCGGCGGGATTCGAACCATGGACCTGCTGCGCGGCAGTCCATAGCCAAAGCCAGTGAGCTATCACTGCTTCGATCGGTCGATCTTAAGATACAGTTTTGACGTTTAAAGTATGTAACATCTGTCAAAATCTGCATCTTTAGATCGATCTCATTTATAAGATGAAATTATTAAAAAGAGCCGAAGATAAAAAAACTACTTTTAACTGAAAGATACGAAACGCAATATGGTTGTATAAACTTGGATGGTATAGATTTTTTTTCCAGTAATTTGATTTAGAAACCAAACTACTGAACCGATATTGATAAAATGGGACTTCCTCTAAAAGTCTACCAAAAAAAACCATGAAAATCAATTCACAATGGCGTAGTAACCGCAAAACAAACATAAAAAATGCAGTGAATTGAACCTCCTCCTTTTTTTAGGTCGGTTAAATATGCTCAAAGGATAAAACGGATCAGTTACAAAAACTAGTTGATTCGTTATACTTAAATAAATTATACAATATTTACGCCTCATTTACCTCTTCCGCAATCGTTGTAGGCTATACTTGTATACCTACTATACAACAGTATTCGACATAATTTGTAGGTAAAACTAAACATTCGTCTTGTTACATGACCTTCCGACCCTGTCACCTCTCGAATGCAATCTAATTTAAACACAAAGCGTCCGCTCACAGGCTGAAAGGCCCACAAATCATACCCTGGTCCCGGCACACGATCTAGCCAAATATGGATGTTGGACGTCGATAGTGGACCCTGTTCAATGGATTTATGCTCGCTGCTTTTGGCGCAAATTAGCGCGTGCTCTCGTAGGCGTGAGCGAACAAATTTGTAAAAGCACTTAGGGATGTGTACTTTAATCCCAGCCATTCCGTTAACTAATCGTACTTACGTACGCATCTGGTTTTAGAAAAGGCGCGCTAATCTGAGCTGTTTCAATTATTATCATTTGTACTCCACAGCCACTTATATGAAAAAAAAATACTCGCCCAAACTAGGGAATCATAAGTCATAGGAATCCTAAGTTAGTGAACTTAGGGACGATTTTCTAGTTTTGGTCACGATGAAGGTGAAAAATTAGAGCACTTCTATAACATAACTAGCGAATATGTGAACCTATTTACACACAACTGTCCACAATCTACTGCATATATTATCCTTCATATATAATCTACTCCTTCGGGAATACAGATTGATGAGATGGTTAAGTTGGTAAGAGCATAGAGAAAAGACTAGTACTTTTCTTTATGGTAAGAGTTACCGCTTCGAAACCCTATAACGAAGCCTAAACGTATTTCTTATTAGCGTACACCTTCATGAAATTTAAACGATTTTTTTTGAGAATAAAGTGGTTAAATAAACAGAGTATCAATAAATTCTCCCATCTACGAATAGTGCTATACATTAAACGACATGTAGAAGTCGTGACAATTTAAAGATGTATCAAGGTTGACAGAAAAATCGAGCTCGGAAAAATCAATATGTACTCGTACCTAGGTATAATTCATTCCCTGTATCGAATATGGACTCGATGTTACCCGTAAATCGCATTATCAATCCGCTAGGATATATTACGAGTTTCTATACCTAACCATTTGTAGTATATTAATTACAATACACTTTTACAACTTTAAATTAACGAACTGGCAGTGCTATATTTTACGCTGTGGTCAGACCTTTTAGTAAAGACTTCCTGCACCTAAATTCATCTGACATTAATCTTCTTATCGCCTACGTCCAAAGATAAATTCTAAGACAAAGCCATGTCAGTACCGCCGTGGTATAAAAATGGGATCGATTTATCACCTTAAATAAGCTGTAATGATAATGTAATATGTTCAAGTACTAATGATGACGAAAGTTAGTAAGGCTTTTTACTTGTAGGCGTATTGACCCAAGATCTATTTATCTATTTTCAAAATATATGTCGCAGTATCAAAGCCCTGGCTTTACTTAATAAGCGCTCAAAAATTTATTTATTTTGTCGTTTCTAGCACCTTTATGCTATATCTATACTGGACTGGTACGTACATTTATGTTGACACGCTAAAAGTTACAATAAAACTTGTCACGTCTGGATTGTTGCCTGCTGTAGCTTACAATAAATTGAATGAATTGTTATTTCTAGTATACAAAACAAACATTTGAAAGGGTCATCATATCCACTCCACGCATAACTAAATTTCGGTGGAGTTGTTCAGCCGACAGCTGCAATCAACATCCTTGCCCCTCCTGATTCTACAAGTACACATATATACTATATGCATTAAAATTCTGTCAAAGTACTTTTTAAATAAAAAGTATCCTTAATTAATACAGTTTTCCATATCCCTTGATATTATGTACTGCGCTAAAAGTATACTGTGAGTAAATTGGCGGGCACATGCCTTCGGTAGCGTGCGGTAACGTGGGTGATGCGCGTCATCGATCGATCATCGGAATGAAGTCGTCCAATTTATCGGCCACGATTATCGGATATTATTTTTGTAATAACGCCTATCTGTTCTAGCATTACGTGGGACGTAATATTGTGCGGCGAAAGGGAATTTGTGGTGGTCATTGTTCTACAGGTGTTTGTTGATGTTGTCTTTGATAGCAATCTTATCATAATGTTACATAGCATTTTGAATAACAATAGTTGATGATTCTCTCGGTCGCAAGGACTATTTTCGTTTATCAAGATATTAATTTTATTTCTATAGTTGATTGCCTCCATAAAAGACATCAACGCGCTCCCGTTTCTTTCACACAGCCAGATTACAAAAGTTTTCCGGTCTCGTTATGACTTCTACAAAAGCCCACAGCAACTTCGGATGCAATATTTCTTTAGTCCGATAAGGCTCGTTAATAATTTGCTAAAAAACACGTTGGTTTCGGTAGCGAGTGCTCCAGTTTCGATGTCGCAAGCCGTGGGCGTGCGACGCGTAGGAGCCGATCGATCAGACCGCTCGGTCGCCGTGCCGCGCCGCCGCTGCCGCCGATCGGCCACCCCCGCCGCTAGTTGCTCAACAGACCAGAGGTTTAGCATACTGGTGCACTGATGGGGGCAAAGATCAATACTCTATTGCGGCTAAATGTCTGTGCGGTTAAACGCAATGAATAATTGTTGGGGAGCGACACATTTTGAGAATATCAATATCCACAAATTGAATGAGAATGACTTTCATTGGTATTGTACCACTTTTATTAATGATATCGTTTCAATTGTTTCAGGTCGGTGGCGCACGAGCCCGATGAGCGTGTGCGCGGCGGTCGCCATGCGCGAAAAGCACGCGGCGCCGCGCCGCCTCGCGTCTCCTCCCACGTCACCCATCGAGCACTCCAGCCCTCTCGGCTCTCCACGAGCAGATGAACCTCTAGACCTACGAGTCACACACAAGCGCCCACAGCGCCTCGAGGATGAGAACTGTAACCTCATAGTACCCTCGCCGCCTCCGCATCCTACTCATCACACGCACCCTGCACACCCAGCGCATCCAGCGCTGCTCCAGTTCTGCCGGAGACTGCCGCACGCTCTACCCGCCTCGTTTGGGAGATACCCGTTCCTGCCTGCGGCTGCAGCGACACTCCTCGCACCGGGCGCACTTCGTGCTCCACCCGTCCCCCAAAACCCAGGGGCGCCACGAGCTCGAGACCGCTACACCTGCTCTTACTGTGGCAAAGCTTTCCCTCGTAGTGCAAACCTAACGAGACATTTACGGACTCACACAGGAGAACAACCTTATCGATGCAAATATTGTGAGCGCTCGTTTTCTATATCGTCTAATCTGCAACGACACGTAAGAAATATTCACAACAAGGAGAGACCGTTCCGGTGTCGTTATTGTGACCGCTGTTTCGGCCAGCAGACGAACCTTGACCGGCATTTGAAGAAACATGAGGCGGAGAACGGGGACGATGGACGTAGAAGGTCTCCAGACGAGACGTACTTTGAAGAAATCAGATCTTTTATGGGACGAGTAGCGCCGGCGCGCCGCGCTGCCGCCACCGCCACTGCTACTCCTGCGGATCATACCTGATAGTGTCAAGTGTACGACCACATTCCCCTTAATATTAATCTGGTCGAAACATCCAAATGACTGTGAATTTACTGGATATCGAAAGGAGTTTATTACTCGTGTTGTGTTAGTAAAAAATAAGTATACGAATGGTGTGCCTCAAATTTCTACTTAGAACATTATTAAGAAAGTATAGTAAGTAGAATGCCGCTTTGCAGCACAATTGTTTTTATTCCTTGATGGTAATAGATTATTTTGTTACCATATGATAACTTTTCTGCAGAATCAAACAAATCACTACTCACCAAGAAGTCGGCTATTAGTTTTATTATATTGTATAAATAAAGTGATATCACAATCCTGTACTTAATGTAAATATTACATGTTACTTTTATTATAAAGTGTCCGAATTCTACTACCGATGAAGACATAGATTTTATTAAAATATATTCCTTGTCATCATATAAAACTTATTTTTAAGTTCTGTGTTCGCTATGTTAAGATAAATTACTACGTTTGATATTAGTATCGTATGAATAAAAATAGGATTTTTATAATATTTTCTATGTAAATTTTACTTTATTCGATCTATAATAATTAGTATTATTAGTCTGAGAGGAAACGCCGGTTACCAATAAAAATATAACTTGTTGCTTATTGAAGATTATTATTATTATTTTCTTATATGAAATGTTAGAAAAGTTGTTTAAAAAATTATGTAGGGGGTCGAAATTATATATATTCATGTTTGCGTAAATATATAGTTAACGGGCTTAGCTCACACAAATTTAACGCGTTGACACTTGAGCATGTTGTTAAGTTTCAAAATATTACGCAAATTAATGTTATTTTGAGATTTTTCTTAGATTTTAATATCAGATATATATAGAGATTAATACAACGTTTGTAAAACAATTTTCCAAAAGATTTTTAAATTAAGAAGAATTTAAATCTGTGATTTAATTTATTACTGGCCTACATGCAATTGGATATTTTCCGTGACATTGTAATATCTCTCAAAGAACTAAGCTAAACGTTCCTGTAAGTATAGATAGATCTCTATCGTTGTTGCTAGTGTAAAGTGGATTTTACCTTATATTAACACTTTCAAAGTTTATCACATAGTTTGAAGCAAAGCTCTCTTAAATATGAATATAAGTTTTTAAGATATCACATTATTTTTTTTCACATCGATCAACACTTTTGTTCAGTTTCATTTAATATATTATTCTGTGTTATATAATTTTCACCAATGTCACCTATAGGTACAAAATTAAATATTATATAGGCTGAGAGGATGCATTTTTTTTAATAGTTTACAAAAATAATATCGTTGTCCATACAATTTCTTAAATATGTTGTCCATGTATTCACATTTATAATGACTCTTTTATGCAAAAATCGAATCGAATCAAAATATTGTTTTTGAATGATAAAAAAAAAGTTGTGTGGACTTTCGAATGTATACATCTAAAGTAACCGATCAATATAGTATATTACTCTTCTACACCGATCCAATGTAAGATAGGCATAGTTTAACACCTCTCAGTCTTTCTGCTTGCCATGTTTCACACAGTACCAAAATCTTGCTTATGAGATGCTACTTAACTTATCAGTCTTATCACTGGTAATTGATAAGAATAGAGATTATGTGTATCTTTTATACTTTTGATATGTACCTTGTAGTCGTTCAAAGGAAGGTCACCGATTACCTTGTCAACATAAAATAAATAATAAACTTTTTGTGAGCATTTTCTTTATCATCCCATTTCCCAGATAGTTTTGCCTTGAATATAAAGTAAGTGTTGTTAACTGAGATATGCGAGCCTTTTTTGACAAGGCGGGGTTGAGTATTTATGTGGACGTATGTATATATGCCCCATGGGGTGCTGGGCTAAAATGTCACCCCTAATTGCTACCTGTTGGTGTCGAAAGAGGCGACTAAAGGTGAGGATACCGGAAGGTGGGCAGCAGCGCCTTCTGAGAAACTGATATCTTAAGTTGCGATCATCAAGACGCCTGCCAAGCTTGGGGATTATGGCAAGACACCCCTCAATCCATACACTTTCCAATCCCTTAATGGGGAGACTGTGTTCAGCAGTGGATTATCCAGCTGATACAGTAAAATTTGGCCAACGATCAATTTCTTGATGAGAACAATCTGAATTCTTGATCAAAATAAAATGTACAAGTATTTGATCATGTATATGCACGCTGTTACGAGTAAGTGATCGGGCTGTTATAATGTCGCATAAATATGTTGCCAACTAGGCTTGTAGCCTGCGTCTCGAAAGTTCTGGCAACAGTTTCTGGCTTAAAACATACGGAATGCTACATATCATTTTTGGTAAAAAGCAACTTAAAGTAATAATGAGCTGCTCACAAACGTAGCATGTTATGAGGCACTCTCCAGTGATAGCGGCTAATAAGAGAATTTCCATGGACAGTTGGCGTTAGGTAGACAGAAGGTATAAAACCGAAGCCAAAACTGTCGAGAATATGTACTTATTGTATCATCCTTAGTGTTGTTAGAGCCTTAACTTAAAATTACTCGCTCTCAAGGACAGCTGCCGGAACACAACATTAGGTGCTTGGTGACAGATCTTCTACTTGAAGGTGGTCGCTAGCCCTAGCACCATGCGGTGAAGCTCAAGCCCGTGGCGGAATTCGTACGTTCTACCTAATCGGACCTGTTACGCGGTAGTCCATAGCCAATGCCACTAAGCATCACTGCTTCAATATACGTATGATAAGGGTACGGGAATATACGATAAAAACTTTTGACCATGGCACATTCTTACACATAGAGATGAGATCAGACTAGGTCTAGAAAGAGAACTGGGTTTCAAAACTAACTACAAATATTTTCTTCTTGAGAGAGGAGACTTACGATGATTGCAAATTAGCTACAACTCCTAAAAATTGCAATTTTTATAACAAGTGAAAACAATTTTTAGCAGCACACTTAATTTTCAATATACTACTATCTTACGAGTATATATCTTCTATATCATTATTATTTATTATTTTCAACATAGAAACCTTGGAAAGCGTATTGGAATGCGTAAGGACTTACAAAGCGGAGAATTAACGTCTAAAATTAGTTTTTTACGGGATGTAGGCATCACCTATGAAATAATTTTATAAAAGTGGTTCAAACGGAGCTGAAAGTTTGTTTGAAAGTTGTTGTTTGTTTGTTTAGGGAGGACATAGATGCTGGCTACCGCCTGTGCGGTCGTCCAGCTCCGCCGGGTTTTGGGCGAGGGCCTGGCCCTACAATAGCCCGGGAGGGAGGAAGTGCCGAAGGCACTTCCTCCCTCCCGGGAATACGGGCGTAGAAGAACGGGCGTAGAAGGCGAAAAGCGCTTTCTACCTCCGTCTCCTGCGGACGCCGAAAACGTGCCGCTACTATAGGAGGGGTTGACAGCGAGCTCAAGGGCACCACTGTGGTTCGGACCTCGGCTTGTCTCGCTGTCGAGAGACATGGGGGGGATCGGAGCAAAATGCCTCTGTGCAACTGCAGTGTTGCACAATTGGGCCCTACTGAATAATACTCTTTGACTATTTGGAGAGCAATTTATCGTGACCTTGTTTTTGCCTCGAGCTCGCCGGCGGGCTCGGTGTTTGATTGTGTGACCTCTAATTACCTCACACCTGGGGATTTTACCTCGACGACTTGCGGATAACGCTAAAGCTGCCAATGTAATGGCTGCGATGGGGTCATCCGGGTCGTCTAATACCTGCCGTGGTCGGCGACGGGGGGGTTTGAAAAATGGGATAGAAGAGGCAGTCGAGTAGTTCGATGCCTGGACAACCAATGGGTTCGGGTGGTGGGGCGCTCGATCAAAGTATCGGCGGGCGCAGTCCTTATTGAACTGCGCTAAAGAGGGAAGGTTTAAGTCGCAATGCAACTCGGTGTTCCGGATATACCACGGGGCGCCGGTTGCATTACGAAGAAAACGGTTTTGGATGACTTGAAGTTTATGAAGGTGGGCCTCACTAGCATGACTAAACACTACTGATGCGTAAGTCATGATGGGGCGGATGCAGGCAGTGTAAAGTGTCTTCTTATTACTAAGAGACATTTTACTCTCTTTGCGAAGTAGGGGACCAAGGCGACCCATTACGAAGGCCGCTCTGTTACGGACGGTTGTTATGTGATCGTTAAAGGTGAGATGACGATCAAGGGTGATTCCGAGGTATTTTGTTCTAGGAACCCAGGGAATGGGTTCGTCGAACAAAATAAGCGGTTTCGGGTAAGGGGAGCGTGTCTTCTCAGTAAAGCACATAGCTGTGCTTTTAGCTGGGTTGACCGCGATGCGCCATTTTCGGAACCAGTCACCGATCTCGGTGACGGCCCGTTGAATGACGAAATAGGACTGTCTGTTGATATGCCACCCAGTGGTGTAAATGGCGGTATCGTCCGCATATTGGGCTAGGAATACTTTGGGCTGAGAGCGTGGGATGTCACTGGTATACAGTGCAAAGAGAATAGGTGATAGCACGGAGCCCTGAGGGACTCCGGCTCTGACTGGGTGGGGGGAGGAGAGGGTGCCTTCCACGCGATAGCGAAAGCTTCTGGCTTTAAGGAAGTCTTGTAGAATGAGCACAAGACGTTCTGGCACGCCAAATTGGTATAGCTTGTAGATCAAGCCATTGTGCCAGACTTTGTCAAAAGCTTTCGCTACGTCAAGGAAGACTGCTAGCGTAGTCTGGGGTTTGGGGTACTTATTGAAGCCCTCAATGATGTGCTCCGTGAGGCGGTGCACCTGTTGGACGCATGAGTGTCCGGGTCTGAAGCCAAACTGCTCATCTGGGATAAGGTGGTGTTCCTTAGCATGGGACTGGAGACGGTTTGCAAGTAACCGCTCGTAAAGTTTGCCTAAGGCACTGAGGAGGCTGATGGGGCGGTAGCTGGTGGGGTCAGATGAGCTTTTGCCTGGTTTGTGAATGCCAATGACATTTGCACATTTCCAGGTGTCTGGGAATAAGCAGTGACTCATAGCAGCATTGAAGATGCTGACTAAGAGATGGATGAGAGGAGGAGAGAGGGTTTTAAGAACCCTGTTAGAGATGCCATCGGCACCGGGGGATTTGCGCGGTCGGAGGGCCTTGATCAGTCTCTCCACCTCAGCGTAAGTCGCTAAAGTGATTGGTGGGAGTTCAGAGGTGACCACAGAGCTTTTACGTTCGACTTCAGCATCCACCGAATCGAGGTGAGCTTGGTCAACGTGATCTACGTTAGGGGAACACTGAGCCTCTAGGCTGTCAGCTAGGCACTCAGCTTTGTCTTCGTCAAAGAACGCTGGGACTAGTGGGACTGGTCTGTATAAGGGAGGCATGTCGTTATGGTTACTTCCTTTCAAACCTCGCGCCAGGTCCCAGTAAGCATGGTGGCTTGGCACGAGGCTTGAAAGTTTATCGCCCCATTGTTGATCACGCAACTCAGACATGCGATTTTGAACCATGCGTTCAAAGTGGCGTTTCTTAGTTTTGTTCTCTTTACTGGGGTAAGAGTCGTAATGTCGGGTCACTGCTTTACTCTCCGTCACCAATCGTCTCACATCCGCTGGAATGACAAGGCGCCGGTCGTCCGGCACTATGACCTCCTTTGCGGATGCACCTACTACGGTGGAGAGGTGATTGGTGAACGAATCGATCGCAAGGGTTACGTCATCTTTTGTCAGGATGTCGTCAGGGATCTTGTCAAGGTCCGGTGAACTGATAGCCTTTAGGGCATCGCCTACTTGCTTCCAGTTCACTATCGTCTTAGTGGGGCGGGGGAGGTCAGTCGTTGGGTCGGGACCTAGTCGCAGTATAATGGGTCGGTGGTCAGAGTGAAGCTCGTGAACCACTTCTATGGAGCGTAACCGGAGTGTTACGCCTCTGAGTAGTGCCATGTCAAGCAAGTCAGATCGGTGGTCTTCCATATAAGGGTAGTGAGTGGGCTCTGTGGGCGCAATTATGTCAAAGTTAAGTTCTGCGATTAGGTTTTCAAGTGCAATACCTTTGGGATTGTTGACGTTACAATTCCATAGGACGTGCTTACTGTTGAAGTCGCCAATCAGAAGGACGGCGCTTTCTAATGAGAATAAGGCTTCTAAGTCAGCTCGGACGATCGGCTTGGAGCAAGCTTGGTAACAGGACGCTATGACTATAGGTTGATGACCAGTCATAGCTAGGAGGCAACAAGATGCTTCCATATTAACAAGAGTCGGGGTAGGTAGGGGAATGCAGTGCAGGGACCTTTTGTAATAGATAAGAGTGCCTCCCCCACGGGAGTTCACTCTATCATCACGTACCGTTCTGTAATTGGCAAACCTAGGGTTCGCCTTCCCCGGTTTTAGAAAGGTTTCCTGCACGCATATGATATCGATAAGGTGGGTACAACAAAAGTCGTGGACGAGGTCACGTTGTCTGAAGAGGCCGTCAGCGTTAAATGACGCTAACGAAACTGAGTACGGTTTCGTGCGTTCGGTTGTACTACCCATAGTGGTTGTACTGGGGAGGGGCCTGGGGGACGAAGTGCTTAAGGGCGCTTAGTAAGTTTGCGTGTTCCAATGTGTATTGGATCACGTCCGCTGGGGATTGAGCGTATTGCATCTTGTGGAATAGCTCTTGTACCTCATTGATGTCAACCGACATAGCCAGATCGCTGACTAGGTTGATTGCCTCTTGAAGAGGGGCAGCCATCAATGGCATAGGGGGAGCTTGTGGCCGGGAAGCGGCGCGGGGAGGGGCGCGAACGGTGATGGCAGCGGGTGCCGGGAGCGCGGGGCGAGCCGGGGCCGGTGCGCGGGCAGGGGCCGCGGCGCGGGCGTGTGCGGGAGCGGGCGCAGGCGCGCGGGCCTGTTTGAAAGATTTATGGTATCGAAGTTAAGGGTATGAAATCCAGTAAATAAGCACGTCAAACCATAGCGTCAACCAGAAGTGGTAGCCAATAGCAGCACAGCGGCCGGCATATTAATGTCAATCTATTTTCTACTTTGTGCCTAACACGACAAAGTACTTGAGAGCCAGTGAAATTACATGACAACTACGTCTCAAGGTGACGGGCGCAGTTCAATTCGTGACTTGTGACGAAATGCATCTGTTATAGGCAGAGGTTAGTCCGCTTAACATCAGGTGGGCCTCGAGCTTGTTCCATCGCAATAACATTTAAAAAAATATATATAGACCAAGTCGAAAAAGGTATAAGAGTAAAACGGCTGCTAACATTTCGATGGGAATCAAGTAAATCTTAAGCTAAGCAACTTAACATTAATTAGAATGAAAAATATTTAATAACTCGTTTAAAAAATACTTAATATAAAAACAACTATATATTGCTATTTTTAGGTACCTAAGTTATTGCTTTTCTTTAGTTATATACTGTATATTGCTTCTTAGCCTATGTGTCTTATTATTATACCTATAATATACAAATGGTGCGATAAGTTCTTTTGGTGATAAGATAAGCCATGAAACAGTTCAGGTTCTTGACATAACATACTTGCACTTTGCACTTGGTGTAAGCTGTACTAGCTTGTCTGCCCTTGCAGTGTTTGCATCTCTGATAGCTTGCTGAATGGAGGCCTATGATTGACTGGTGAAAAGATAATGAGGGTAATGCAGATATGGACGCAACAGCAAAATCATCGTAAGGCGTTGGACTAGGAAAACTCTCAAGTACTCTCGTGTGGATGGAATTTAAATACTTTTATGAGGAGAGATTGTATGGACTGGATCTTCTCCAGCTAAAATATTGACGAGCTTATTGAGCTAAAAGATTGATGATACTGTTATTTTAGTTGAAGAAGATCTAGTCCAGAACAGAAGTTGTTCCTGGTTGGAAATATTTGTAATTAGAACCAGTCTGTCCAGTAAGTCAAGCTGTTCGTAGGATGAATCTAGAGATTGCCTCTCAATCGATCCGCAAGTCTCAACTATTTTTTCCATCACCCACGTTGGAACTTGCATTTTGCCTGAGGACAAAATGCGCTTAGTACGTTTTTTAGTATATCTCTACAATACTAAGAAAAGAAACACACACATAAAATCTGAATCCGCAAAACAGCCTTTTGTCTCATATTAGTTCCGTACAATATACATAAGTTAAAATGTCATCTATTCTGCCGATTCATTACATCATTTATTATTCATTTAGATCAACTTTCTAGTACCTTTCTATTTGGAGATATTCCAAAATAAATACGCTTTATCTGTTTAGCAAAATGTGTAAATGCCATTACAAATACTTATACAAGACAGGTTTTACAAAACTAAGCTAGAAAAAAAGACGCCCAGTATCTACATAAGAAAGCTGAAAATGGCAATTATCCAAAATGTTGGAATGATATAGTATTCTATAAATAACAAACCAGTACTGGTTTAGCTAAGCTGAAGTAACGTATGATATACCTAATAAACGCCAAAAATATGCAGAATTAGGCATTCTTAAAACTCATTTCATAACAAATCAGTAAGCATCACATATTTGTTAATCAAAATTTATTTGTTGGTAAAAAAATACAGTTAGACTATTAAAAAGTAATACTTTACCTTGTACAATTGTAATACTCCCTCGTTGATCTTCATTTGTACAAATACAACTAAATTGTCACTGTCAAAGTCGTGTTTCTACTTGTACCCGCAAGAGATTCGTTTTGTAACTTTTTTCGAGCAAAAATAGTATTCAATAGAGTATAGTATTAGACAAGTGATTGTCAAATATCAAAAAAATATTTTTTGAACGCAATATTGTCAACAAAATTTGTTTATGGGTTAAGTTACATAAAAAAGTACTTATTAACAAAGAAAAATATATGTAACGTTTAAAATTATCTAAAAGAGATATCAATTTGTCGACGTGGCGTAAAATTATGAACACCTTACCGATACCCTGTGCTAAGTCTAGGTATAGATCTAATAAAGGCTTAAATCTGATTCACCTTATCGACCTAAGATTTGCTAATAGTGTATAACCATAAACAAACATGAAATTTATGATTCTCCTTTTATAAGACTCAACTTAGCAAAAAATCGTTCGCTATCGGTCGTGTACTTCAACCAAGATATTATTTAATTAACCTTCCAAGGAAGGATGTACATAAGTATAATTATTGGCTTACAAGACTATAAAATCTCAGATCATATAATAATTGAACATAAAATAAGGGCATTTTGCGAATGCCCGCCTGGCTAGCGACCACCCTCAAGTAGAAATCTGTCGCCAAGCACCTGACGGTGTGTTCCGGCAGCTGTCCTTGAGAGTTAAGAACTATGTCACAATGAGACGGGCGCAGTGCAATTCGTGACTTGTGAAGAAATGCATCTATTATAGGTAGAGGTTAGTCCGCTTAACATCAGGCGGGCCTCGAGCTTGTTCCGTCACAATAACAGAATAAAAAAATATATATTATACTATACAAATCGAGATTAAGTCCCTTAGTTGACTTTATAAATTTCCGCCTTAGAAACTCAAGGCAGTTGTAGTAAAATACCCACAACTGTGTTTCAACGCCATCTTGTAACCGGAGCACCCGGGGGCTGCGCCTCGCTCACGAACTACGATATGATTGTGCTTTATTACCATTAATTTGCGACAAGCGAAACCGCCCAGACTTATCTGACCGCCATATTGGATGCCGTTTTGTGCTAATAGGCGCATATCGACTGTTTTTGGCAAAATAGTAAAAGTATCGTTGAGTTGAATCTAGAACTTCTAGATTAAACAAAGAAGGATATTAATGAAGCTTTGATGATCTATAGCTGTTGCTACGCAGCAGGTCCGCGGTTTGAAACTTGCCACGATATTGAGCTTCACAGCGTGATGGTAGAATATTTTGTGAATAATAGTGTCTATTACCAGGTATACGAAATGTCGCCACGCACCTATGTGTTCAAACACATATACACTTATATATCCCTGAGCGCCGATGCCCATTCCAGGTTAAATCTGTTAAAAATCTTCAACCACATTAAATATAAGAATAGATAATTTTCAAGATAGAAATTATTGTTGACTGAAACTGTTAAAGGAGAATCCTTTAACGAATTGTAAGATGATTTGATATAATTGTTAACGGAATAAAACACAGAAAACCTTTTCTTAGCGCCTATATTCACTGATGAAGAACGAGTAGGAAGCAGTGTCTAAGCATTGTCTCTCAAAAAATATATGTTTTGGTCTCAAACAATAGAGAGCGAGCCTGCTGCCATCTAACGGGGACAGTTCGAGACTCTAGATTAATACTCCCAATTTCTTTGTGAGTAAAATCTAATTATCTTTCCGATTCGCGGATTGAACCCATTACCCCAGGATCTCTAGATTCCAAAGCTATTAAACACACAGACGTGGCAGTCACAGAAAATGTAACTTTTTTCCGATATCTGTAGTGTGTGAAAGTTAATTCATTCGGCTAAAACTCCTAACCACTTCGCATATATTATTTCTTACGATTATAAACAAAAAACTATTATAGGATATAATATGGTGCATAAACATTTTTTGGTGATAATCTCCTTTTACAGCAAATATTGAATTGTATCCCACTAAAGTAGCAATCGTCGATATCACAAGCACAATTTACTGCAAAGAATTACTGTATACCTACTTCAAAATCTACTGCGCACTGGCTACTGACCAGATCTTATCAAACGAAGGCCTACACAACAATTCAACTGACCTTTGGCCATCAATAAAATAAATTAGGTTATACTCTACCCGCCCAAAGAGAAATAATTATCAAACTTAATGAATAAGACGCTATCTGCGCACAGAATCTCGTTTTTGATATTGTAACACCGAGAATTAGAAAGGTAAAACATATTGAAGGACACTACATTGTGATTTGTGATCTGTTTTATTTTTTTGGTCGCGACAATAGATGGCCAGTTATATTACAGAATGTTTTTTGTAAGATGTGTACGTAACAGCGGGTAGGTACGTAAGTAGGTATAGAATGGATGCGGAAAGTACTTAGATAGTCAACGTTTAATAGCGTAGTAGGTATCCATTGTGAATACTAAAGTTGGACAAGAACGGTATCACTAAGGAGCTGGTCCAAGTAAGTGTCTGAGACGGTTTATATATATTATTGGTACTATTGCAGCATAATTATAACGATTTTCAATCTTTATGTCGTTTAATTTCCCCAAAACAAAGTAAAATCTAAAAATATAAAGATTCTATCTGAACAGAACGAGTTGTGGATAGATAAATACAAGGAAATCAAAGCAGATGCAAAGAGAATCATCAAAAAGCTAAACGAAAGCACCTTGACGACATCGTTTGGGGCATGGAAACGCTTATTAGTTCAAACGAGTCCAGGAAGTTTTACAAGGAGGTAAGATCTTGCAGGAAAGGATATCAACCCACAACTCAGATGCTTGAAGATGAAGATGGCCGGTTGATAACGGATTGCGAGAAAATAAAGACTAAATGGCAATGCTACTTCCAGCGACAGCTTAACTGCTCTCCTCTCGACGAACCTGTGTCCCACACTAACCACCTTAATGACATCGTGGTGGAAACAATAACCTTTCATGAGGTTCGAGATGCTATTGCGAGACTCAGAAACAACAGAGCACCGGGAATAGATGGGTTGCCATCTGAGGTGTGGAAATATGGAGGAGGAATAGTCCAATCGCAATTGCAATTGCTATTGACCAAAATATGAGAAGCAGAAGAACTGTCCGATCCATAAAAAAGGCTGTAAGAAGATGTGCTCCAACTATCGTGGAATAGCACTACTCCCAACTGCATATAAAGTCCAATCATACGTGTTGATGAAAGACTACGACCTTACGCGGAAAAAATCCTCAGTGAGTATCAGTTCTTCAAGCAATACCATAAAAGTAAAAATAATCTGTTCCTAAAATGCTTTAGTATCAAGATTATTTACACTCAACTTGCAATCCGAAGAGAAAGGGAGGGTATTAGATGAATTACATCCGTAACAAAGGGTAAGTAGGTATATAGCATACATATTTTATGTCTCTTTAAATTTGTGTCTTGGTATACAAGCTCCCAAGCTGCTTAAGTAATTCTGATGCTGTTTAAATATTTGTTGGACATCAGATATTAATGCGATAGTAATGAGTTATGTACCTGTACAAAAATCTAAAAAGCCGTTTCCAAGATATTAAGGTCTAAGCATAGGCCTAAATATACAGTTAGAAAACAGTGGCGGCTGAAGCAGCACATGTGCTGATAGCAATGGCTGAACTTAAAGCCGTCACCAATATGCCCGTAGGTACCGAGCTAATCCTGCACCCTCTCATATCTTCCTGTGGAAGTCGTAATAGCCCAGAGAGAAAAATACAGTAAGGTGGTCAGCAGCGCCTTCTGAAGATCTGTCATCCTTTACTGCGATCTCTAAGACGACTACCAAGAGTGAAGAATCCCCCTTCTAACCATCATTGGAAGAGGCTTTAGTTTAACGGTGGAAATAAAAACTGTTGATGTGATACCAATTATGTCATCATTAAAACAAATATTAGTATATTTGTTTTTATTTTATGCTTGAGCATTTGAACACTATCTCACCTGACTATAAGTGATGATCTGGTCGAAGATGTTGTTCAGGCTAACCTAGAAGTACTGGCTCTCAAGGACAGCTGCTGGAACACAGCGTTAGGTGCTTGGCAACAAATTTTCTACTTAAGGGTAGCAGCAAGCTCCGAAGCACGGAAGCGCTCTGTAGTAATGTCACTAGCGGTCAGCAAACTTCGCTACGAGCGTCAAAACATATTGATAGATAAGCTGAAATTAATCGCTCATGCTCATGACATAGACAGCGGCTAGAGTAGAAGTGCCACAGCAGGGTGGGGCCGTTGTGCAACGATGGCTCGGCGGCGCGGGCGCGGACGCAAGCGCCTCGTTACCGCGCGGCGCGTGCGCTGCCACCGTTGCAACGCAATATTTATTGCTTATTGAAAAACAACCTCTGCTGATTCAGGGCTTTTGCGGTCGCTTTCGTTACACAGTTTTTGTAGTAGACTTTTGTACATAATTGGAATAGAGATTGGATATTATGCAAAAACTATCTCGATCAAGAAAAAGTTAGGCTTTACTCGCATATTGAAATTAGTAAAAAATACTCTCAGGCAAATGAAGTTTTCAATGAAGCGTGATCTCTTTTGTGCGTTCTATTATACTTTTTGGTGCGTAGTATACCTATTTACGGTTTTAAATTTAATGTAAATTTTTCTATCTATGTAAGTATGTTATTTACTGTTTTAAATTAAAACAATATCATTATATTTAAAGCGCTCGTAGCGCAGCTTGCCTAGTCATTCCCAACCAATCAACTAGAATAAGTAACGCCCACTGCTGCACACTGGGTGACCACTAATGTCATTAATTACTACTTTTCGTGTTTAAAGCACGTTAACAATTAAGACATTGGTTAACAAACCCTCTTAAGGTTAATCCCGGTTGTCATCTTTGGATGGCAGTCATTATAGCACGATGGTTAAACAAACACAAAATTCTGAAAATCTTAGTAGTCCTTTCGTTCTTAACCATTGTGTGGGGATCCACTCCATATTGTCTTTGGCAACTGGTTTAAAAACAAGAAAGACTTTCTTCTATGACAACTAGTTTTGAACCTCAATTGCAATGGTATCTGAAAGGAAAAATACAAATAAGTACTATAGGATCTCGACTTAATATGCTTAAAGAAGACGACAGAGAGTAATATTTCTTCAGTTTTGTTTTAAGCCCGGTTAGGCACAATAATTTTATTTCAAACGAATACGTTTGCAGTTTGCCTGTTTTGGCAAGAGTCATAATTCGTAGTACATAGTAAAATACCTTGTCTTATTAGATAGGAAGGGTTAAAACAGTCCCCGCAAATCCCACCATTCTGAACCAATAAAACAGTATATTAAAGTTTCTAATACCATGTTGTTCTATATCAGAAAATAATCCGATGTTATTAAATACATAGCTTTATTTACAAGTGTCTACCTAAAATGGTACCTACATAGAAGTTACGATAGGACATTACAAAATCTAGGCCTTCGTGGCCTGCGTGCTTTGATAACGCCGAGCCCTACCTTCTCTTGTACCTACCTGTAGTATTATCATAAATTTTAATTTATATCTCATTGTATACTGACACTAGGGATACCTTTAAGGTTTAGGCATAGATTGGTTATCTTATAGTACGGTGCTGGTTAAAAGGAGGCAAATTTATTAAAATGGTATACTATAGTTGGTTTTTACCCGTAACAAGTTGGTATCTACAGATTGCTCAATAAAACAAAGGCATAGTGAATCCAGTAGGCTATCTCACAAAGAGCCCTCCTATCACTTTTTAATACTAGTAAAACCCATGGATCACTATCTCGTATGATGGTAAGTGATGATTTAATCGAGATTATAAACTGGCTTAAACTGGAGTGGAAACTGCAACTCAAATACAGCACCAGACCAGAACATCTTGAGGTGCTTGGCAGACAGGTAGTTGACATTGCTACTACATATTATATACTTCAAAATCCTATTTAATAATTATATCTGAGCGTTTCGTCATATATTTATACCAAATTGTAGAACATATTTTATTTATGTGTAGTATTTACACAATATATTCATCGTCGCGAATAATGATGAACTTGGATGGATGTTAATGCAATCTGTTCCGTAATAGATATTTAAGTTATAGCATAAATAGACAAAACCCCTTTAAGATAATTTATTCTTAGTGATTGCTACCTTTTCTGTCCATCGTTTTATTATCGTTCAGCGTCCTTCAATATTAAAAACCATTTATCGCTTACTTCTCTATTCTAAGTAAGAATGTTATTGTATAATACTAAAAAAAAAAGTCACACTATTTCTAATTGCAGATTTTACGCAACACAATGGCGGATCTAGGTTGTCAAAGTTGAATCACCAAAATAAAATTGACTACACAATTTTGTAACATAGACTGAGGACTTTCCTACCATACATGTACAATCGAACGAGATGTAACATCGGAATCAACCTGTCTGTGGTCACTTGCATGATTTTTAGAGCATTGGCGGTGACATGTACCCCCGACATAAATATATTCTGTTATGGAAGTGACTATAAAAACGCTGTAATTAGGAAGACTATAAAATTTAAATCGTTCCGTTTGCGATCATTAATAATGACAAATTAAGAGTGACAATGAATCATTTGTAATATCAGGAAATAATTTCGTAAGATACGCTTGTTTGTTCATAAATAAATTATATAAGAGTATTTATGTGTAAAGGTGTCTGCTTCAAATTATATTCGTCAATCAATCAGATGGTCTTATGTTTAGGTATTGCCTTTGTTCGAAGTGAAGCATATGTACATTGTACGTGCTGTTTCATATAGACTCAGAGGTGACGCCGGTTCACAATCTATACTTTTTATTTGCTGTAATCCAAAACACTTTGCCGATACTTACTAGTAATAGTGCGTTGGCAAAAACTATAAATAAATTATGATTATTCCAGCCGCCTCTTGTAAATGCTGCGGGGCGCCTGACCAAACCCGACCACAGAACATCCCGACCAAAGAGAATCAGGTATTTCGATAGCATTTCGTACATCATTCATTTCGTATATCAAAATAATTATTGTATCATTTTCATCGAAATCTTAATATCTATTTTAAAAAAAGCCTATCATATTTTTGGTGATGCTTGCATTCCTTGAAAGGGTAAGCTAGAGGTATATAAACACCAATGTTTCACCAGACATATTTCTTTCTGCCTTATTCTCATTTTCTGCCATGGAGCACAGTAGTAGACCCAGACTGCTACCGGGAATTTCATGGACAGAGAAACTCCATATAACGCGGAAATCGAACCCAAGACCTTGACAGCAATGCTTTGACCTCTTCACCAAAGAAGCAGTCAAGGCATTTTTATTACATGCGTAAACAAACGTACGCGTCGTAATTAATCTCAGAATCAACATAATATAAATAAACGTAAATAAAGCGTCTGGTTTCGTATGAAAATTTAGCCGTAAAATTACTTGTCGAAGTCACTTCCAGTAAAGCAAATGCTGTGTGTAGAACAGGTGACCGATCCATCACCCGCGGTCAGCGACGTGGCTAATTAACGGAAAGCAAGGTCGGTGGGGAAACAGGCCTAGAGCACCCACTTGTCAAAAAACAGATGATGCAATAGCAAGTTTCACTGGCTCCTTCGATTGTATCCTCTTACTCGGAGCTCTGTCTGAGTTGTCGCAATTTGGGCGTTTATAAAGATTATAGTAGACGCAGAAATCAAGAATATGTAATTATAGCAAAAGTAACTTTGAGCACTTTTATTGTTTGACTGCACGTTTCGCTTCGTATTGTTAGCAGTCATCATCGTCGTTATCTCCCTACCATTATCCCACGTTTGTGGGGTCGGTATGTTATACCCTCTCTTACATGTAGACCGTTTTTCAGAAAGTTTCAGTTCATTTTTACGGACAGCCTAACGGCTTTTCGTTTGATGAGGGCTTCAATATGGTAAAAAGTCTTGTTGTACGATCAATACTATAGAAATACCCTACTTACGTCAATATAAGTGGTATATTTCTGTTTTTATTTTCAGTTGTCTTTTACGATATCTAACAGGTAGATATGGAACAATCTTGATTTTCAAAAGCCAAGAACTGTAAAGCTGAAAACTTTGCAAAATGAGAGTCAAGCCTCGGGCAAGCATATAAAATCTTTTTTGTTTTTTTTCTATGGTAGCTAATTAAGTTCATTATAATGTTTGCAATATTTGTTATGGTTACGAAAAATATATAGTACCTACACAAACATACCGGAATTTTAGATTCTTTGTAGTTTAGCTTTTGAGATAGAGCCGTACCTACGTAACATAAATGGTTCAATTTTGACAGGTATGTTCTGAAATTGTATTGGTAGATATCGATTAAAATTATGCGAAACATAATTAACAACAAAATCTACATTGTTATGTTTACGCATAATAATATAGTTTTGAATAAATGGACGCCATAGCAAGATCTACTTTCGAAATCTTACAATGAACATTTAATATTTTACGTATCGCGTGGGCACCTCGACTGCTTGAAATAATTTTTAGTTGGTGCAAAAACGAAATCTGTAGGGTGAGAAAGCTTGAGGCTTATTAAATTAACAGTTACGTAAATTAAATGTAAAGAGAAGTATTTTCCACAATTAGCGTCCGAAAGTGTTAACGTCAGAAGAACATGGACTTACACTGTATTTTTCGCCAACACCTTCGACACGCGATCGTAATGTTGTGCAACTAAAGTCGAACAAAAAGAAACAGCAATCAGTAATAAGGTCCCGTTTTCACCCTATGGGTACGGAACCCGAAAAAGGAAACATGCGCACATGAAACTGTAAACATTATATTTATACAAGATTTCAAACCTTGTTTTAGAATATTTTGTGAGTGAAAACTATTATGATAATAATTGTGACAAAGATTTGTAAAAATGATATATATAATGTTAGGATGATAAGAAGTTTCAGAAATATACAGAATTAATCGTTATGTACAATATTGTCCTTAATCCATAAAATATATAAGCTCTTTCATATTGTATGTATAGGTATATGTATAATCAAATCATGTTTGTTATAGAATTCTATACAAGGTATTCATTTATTATTTACTGGAATCATTTCATTGTAGATCCACTTTTCAAGAATTGATTCTATAAAAAGAGTGACAGATAAGTCGCCCACCTGATGGTAAGTGGTCACACTTGTTCATTATAGTTGTACTGTCACTATATAGTTGTACTGTACTACCATAGCATTTCCCCACGTACAAAAAACAAAAAAAAAAAGTACCAACTGGTAAATCACATTAAAACTAACATATTTAGGAATCTGAAATATTTATTTATTGTGTATCACATCACCGGCCATAGCAAAAGTCTCCTCCATTCGGGGGGATTGACATAATTACCACACTTGGCAGGTTGTCTTGGGAATCGTAGTTAATGATGGAAAGAGAATGAAGGAAGAAGGAGCTGCTGCGCACTTTCCGGTTTTATCTCCTTAGTAGCATCTTACGATATCATGGAAGGATATAAGACATACAATTGTAGCCTGCCCCCTCATTGGGCTTTAGTGGTTGTCACTGTTTAATTTATATAAAGAGTAGAAGAGCATACAATATAATTTCTAAAATATAGACTTTACGCTTTGACGCTATAAGCTTCCGCGTTCGGTTAACGAGATACAAAAATGGCGCAACCTAAGTAAAAAATTAGATCATTGTTCAAAACTTCAAAACACTCAATAACAATTAAATTAAACTAAAGCGCGTATCATAATCCCACGAAATTATGCTCGTTAGTATATAAGTGATAATCAACATATATGCAAAAACGTCTTTTCGGTGATTTATTTTAATGACTTAATTTTACCTTTTACAAACCTAGGACTATCGAATCGTAGGTTTCTAATCCATATACATGTAACAAAATAAAAGATCAGCTACTTAGTATGACAGACAATACTAGTTTTTGTAGCATTTTAAATACCTAATGTCTAATCTTATCTGTGCGGCATGCGGCAGCTTAAAAATTAATAATCACATCTCAGTCGGTAGGTAACACATTTAAACGATGTGATAACTCGATCTTTAGCTTATTAAAAGATTTTACGTTCATAAATCGTAATAAACAAATTAGGCGCCCGCCGTCCGACGCCCGAGGCCGCGTTCTCTATAATTATTGGAATTACTCGAAATATAAACTTGAACAAATTCCATTAGGGTTCCTTCACGCGTGTGTACGTCACCTACTTACTTTTTTCTGATATTACAAAAGCGTAAGATTGTGTTTCTTACTAAACACCTTGATATTGGCTGCAGCGATTTAAATTAAATCAAGTACATAGTCTCCTATGGTCCTATATTACTTGTACGTGGATAACGATGAAAACAGCATAGAATTATTTTCAACGCTATCCATTTCGAAGTGTTTTCCAAGGACGCACAATGTTATCTAATTCTATTATATCAGTTACAAGCTGAGCTCAGAGATTTTTGTAAATTTAGGGGGTGATTCCTTGTGAGTGAATGAACTTGAACTCCTCTCTAAGGGATCAATGTTAGTCAGAAAAAAAACGATGTATAGACATTTTGGCAATAAATCAGTGATGAAGTTGTTTTTCATAACAGTTTGCTTGAAATGTAAAAAAATAATTAAATGTAGCTGTTTTAAATTATTGTTTGAATTCTTCAACGGTAGTGAATTTTCACATCTAAATTACGCTAAAATATAACCAATAATATACCTTTAAATACATATGCGTCAAAAAAATTTGAATCGGACAACTGCATCCATACGCAAAATTGTTATTTTCTCTGATTTTCGCGCTTTAAGGATACAAAAGGTTGAAACGGACACGCGCAGCGCGCTTTGTTACTGAACTTTGTTTAATTCATATTTTGTTTTATTTTCCATTACAAGGTTCTTATTTGTCTGCATCGCCCCCTTAACGTTAATCATAACTAGTTCTTCTTTATAGGGTTCCATTAGGTTAATGTCACTGCTATGCGGTCTGTACGTACGTTTTTTCGTCGGTATGTCACTGGTCTCTAGCTCATAAACTCATAAAATTATAATATTTTGTTGAACAAATTTAATTAAATGTTGATTCCATAAAACATTTTGTTCAGCTGGGAATATTTTTTATACTCAAATAGTACGTAGAAAATCATGGTATAAAGATCTCATAGAAAAGAACATATATTGTACTATATATTAATAGATACTCAGCCCTTAAAATGTATATTTTAGACCAATTCTGTAAAGGGGTTTATCCCAAAAACCAAACTTGATAATACGTGTTGTAATCACTGATCCGAGGCTAGTGCGGTGTCTAAAGCAACTTGCATTTTTGTTTTATAATTGTAAATTGTTCTATGTGTTGCGATTTAACAGTCATTTTTCCAGAATTTCTACCTCACCGTATACCGAATTAAATTTTGGCCTTAAAATCTCCACTGGGGAATTATGTAGCAGGTTTGTGAGGTATTTGGATTATGGGGCAACCGTAATTGAGATTACGGGAATTAACAATAAAACCTTAAATTTCGGTATAATATTTATCATATTTTCTTCTTATTTGTACATGAAATGCTGAAGAGGCTTATCCATAATGTAGCTAATATGCAACATTTTGTCTTTAATGTGTTGTTGCATAGCGGAACCTTAATAGAGCGATTTATTCGCTGGTTTATTATTGTTAATAAATATAAAATGTTATAAATGTGAGTCAATATCCTTATTAAATCAAGTGGTTTTATGCAAATTTCAATAATCGTCGTTATACCATGATTTCGCACAAATCTGTGCTATCGACAGTAAAACGGAGCAGTATCGATAATAAGTGCGCAAGCATCGATAATTACACGGCAGCCAGTGACGATAAGAGTCACCACTATTGTGCATAATATCGTCCAGTATTACTAAATTATACAGTAAGCTGAGTACCTGCCTCTGAGCCGTCAACCGGTCTTCAAAACTAGGGTTCCGTTTAGCGGCAAATAGTCTTAAGAAGGGCAATAAAAATATATATAGAAAATGTATATGTTACTTTTCTCTAGCATAAAAATAAATATCTGAATTTTGCCCGAGATAAAATCCATGTAAGTAAATTAACAGAAAACCAAATGTAGATACGACTGTAGGTTTTTTTTTTTCTTAAACCGCTACGAGCGGTTTGCGAGAATGCGATTAAATATTATATTCACTGATGTGTTTCCGATCACTCTTACCCAGTTTATTGAGCTTATGCCCTCGCCCAAAGCCTGGTTGTATTGTTACAGCGATAAACACCATCTCAGTCCCTTCCTAATAATTGAATGAAAGGATCTCCTCTTAGTTAAAGAGGAAATAATTGTATAATATCTATCCCTATCGTCAAGAGTCGAGTGAGATGGATCAAGTGAACAAATTAAGTCAGCTTACTCTTTTGCACTATGAACCAATGAGATCCAGCACGAGTAAAGCTGGCAATGAGGTATGACGAAGTTGCCTTAAGCAACTTTGTTAAGAAGTGACAAGAAAGCACGGCTTTCAGCAGATAAACATGCTAAATGGTCACCAATCTCTCTGCGACTGACAAAGACCATAGTCTTGGCATTTTTAGGACCAGGAGTCATTTTAAATTGTCTTCAATACAACTGCTTAAGGTTCTATAAATGTGTCTGCAATAGCCCAATATTTAAAATTATAAATTATTAAAATAATATTGATAGTATTGTCTAGAGAAGTTATTTTACGTTGAGAAGTTATTACACATTAGTGTTCAATCACACAATTCCGTTATTTGCCGTTAAAACCGTAAAATTATTGAAAATACTAAGTTAAAACCATAAAAAGTTTACCCGAAAAAAATTACTATAGACAACCTAACACGTTACGCCACACACGTTATCACAGAACCTAGAAAACTATAGGTAGCTAACTACACAACTAATAATCTTATATAGCAACATAAAAACAGAGCATTCTAAAACACTTCATTTCTCTTCATTTCGTTTCTAATACCCGATCTAAAAAAAACATAAAGTTATCGATCACGTTGAAAAATAATTAGTAGACAAAACTTGGTTCTTCAGCGTAACGCCTGTCACAATTGCAAAAAAGTATTAATAAATCAATGATTTATACCTGGTTACCTAAATTTCTATAAAATCGACAGACAGGAAATAGAATTATATAAATTTGGAACTTAACAGTAGCTATCATAAAAGTAATTTGAAAATTTCATGGCCTGCATTACATCTGATTCAAAAAGAAAAAGTCAAAAGCAATTAAGTATTTGGCAACGATACCTAGTATCAGATTCTTTGAGAAGACGTAACGAAACACTTTTAACAATCATTTTGTTATCAATAAACTTTCAAGTTTCTGCGTCTGGAAATATATCCAGTAGATGGCAATAATGTCAATTATAAGAACTAAAAACAAGTCTGGCGAAACATGAGTTGATAAACCTCTGCCTACCTCTTCGGGGAATACTGGTGTGACGATTTATATTTAACTATGTATTAAACTTTCGATACGCAAAATGTGTGTGTGTGTGTGTGTGTGTATGTGTATAATATATACGTAGTGCGTTTGTTATTAATACACCGGAATTAGTCAAACCTACTCGTATGTTATGTCTTTTATCCTAAATATTCTATCTCAATATTAGTTAATACTAAATGATACGGACCAAATTTGTATACGCATTACATTGTAAGAGACATGGTCATATTATAAAGGTATTCTAAATTATGAAAAATTAAATGTATATACTATACTCAACAAGATATGTGTCAAAGGGTGAGTGTGTGCGTGTGTGTCTGTATGCGTTTGTGTGTAATCTCTTATTGCTTTCTAATATAGTTATCTATTTTTTTCGATTTTGTGTTTCCATTTTGCTGTAGTGTTGTATATCATTCGAAATATCTTGTTAATAAAGGCATACAGCACAACAAATAAAAAAAAATAGTATTTTGCAGCTTATTTTAACAGGCGTATGGAACCCAATATGAATAAATCTAGACGTTCCGACATACCAACTCCCCGAATTATGAATTCAACGCGGGCGCAGCCAGTTTTTCCGTTTTGGTCCATTATTACCTTCAACTTTTTAATGCGTCGTCTAAAACTAATCTGCAAACTTGCGAACAGCTTATTAGCGAATATTTATAGCATAAAAAATGAACTATTCGTGATTTTAATGCTGCTATGTTACTGAGCGCCTTTTTAGGGTTGAGATCCAATCGCGTGGCTTGTCATGTACTGTATAATGTCACTTTCATAAAACGTGATGTCTGATGCTAGTCAGGCTCTAGGCCATTAGATGATTACTAACTATATATTTTACAGTTTTTGTTTGGATATAGGAGATAGTCTCTTTTGCAAAAGTCCTTCTTGGTGATTACCACCGCATTGTCAGATATTTTGCCTTAATGCCATAGTGTGCATCAACTACTGTTTGTGGGCTTGAAGGACACTGTAGCATACAACTTCATAAATACTCGTTAAAACTCACTCCGTAAATTATTTTTTTACCAGCTAGGGAAGGAACAAATTGTGCTTAAATTTATTATTCTGAATTTGGCTTAGCACGCGATACTGTTTGTAATCATATTTAGAAAAACAAACTAAAGTCTCGGAGGCACGAGCGAAGTTCAGTGTCAAGCAGGACAAGAATGGTGACACTTTAACTGTAAATGAACATGCGTGACGCTTACCATCAGGCAGTTGACTTGTCCGTCTCCTTAATGCTCAAATATCCTGTAAATGCTGGTATTTTGGAGACATCAAAAATACCAACATATACAGAATATTGTGCTCCTACTGCTTTTCAAATATTAAAGCTAGGATTCATATACTCGCAGATGTATTGATTTAATTACATTTTTTACAAAAGCGCTAAAACGTTTTTTTAAATATTGTTCGATGAATAACAGTATCAAAATATCTTAATGTTGACATATATATATATTAACCATTTTGACTTATTGATTTTATACTTACAAAAATATATCCGCGTGCTAAGCGAAAATTATATTTCACAAATTATTGGAGCACAAAATTATTTTATGCTCCAGGCGGGAATCGAATCCTCGTCCTCCAATTTTGCGCCGGATGCCTATACCGCTATGTCCAAGTGGCCGAGCGGCCAATAATTTGTGAAATATGATTTTCGCTTAGCACGCGTTATGTATATAGTTCATGGTAATTTGTTAATTAAAACATACCGCTGGTTAGAACAGAACTAAATAAAATAAATGTTGATTCTTATGGTCACTCGAGTTGTCTGTCCCTAAAATTGTCTTTGTTTTGGTCATTCCACGTATTCAGCCGACCACACGCACAAATCGTGTTTCAGCGTCATAACGGGACCCCAAACTGGTAGGATGGACGGTAACTTGCAAAACAAGAGCAGATTCCACAATAATGAGCCTCCCAAGACACGGATGCTTCGCGTTTCTCGGATATACGTAGCACTGAAATTACAATTCAGACCTCATTAAAATTTACCGAAATTTTTATAAAACGTATCATAAAATACAAAAATGTATTGCTCAATTATAGTATAAATAGAAATATACTAGTTTTTTTTATGTCTGATAGGTTAGCCTTTGACCACTATCTCACCTGATGGTAAGTGATGATGTGGCTTTCAAACAAACGTAGTATCGTCATTTTTAAACATTTAAAGTATGCATGCATGTCCTGCTTCTCTTGGCTCAACCAATACCTAGGCTTCTAGTGTGCCAGTTTTCAATAAAATAAAGTATTTGCAATATTATTCCGTAAATTCGTTTTTTTATGGAACTTCTTTTTTTATGTCACATTTTAAATCAAAATATAGAATAAAACGAATACCTGGCAAACCTGAAGCATAAATTTTACCGAAAATTTCACCCAATTTGAACACTTCTAATATAGTCTCATAGAAAATTTCGTCTAAAATCTTAAGTGGTCAACGCCATACCACACATATCAATTACAGGTTCTCAGCAGGCAGAGCTTCATTCGTCAGTAAGTGTCAGGATTTGATTAGTTAATTATATATTTAGTATTCTGCTTAAAGTACCTA
Source organism: Plagodis dolabraria (assembly GCA_963854805.1). Lineage (NCBI taxonomy): Eukaryota > Metazoa > Arthropoda > Insecta > Lepidoptera > Geometridae > Plagodis > Plagodis dolabraria. Next base: position 12,726,410 of record OY978457.1, read on the forward strand.
GTAATTTTTTGTGAATAAAACTAATATTGTGAATGTATGGTGTGTGTCTGTGTGTTTGTTGCTTAGAGAATTAATTCTCTAAGGTTTGTTGACACTCACATTCGAAGCAGCTGGTCAGATTTTAACTAATATTGGTACATACATTCATTTGCTTCTGGATTAGGACATGAGATACTATATTTTTTATGCTGATGTACGGATTAGTACACGGAGATGGCGCATGATACTTGAGAGCATTATATGGGAGGTAAAAGGGTACCATATACCTATCACGAAAGAATATGAAAAATTTGTGAGTACTTACGTTTGTTATACTATGGTGTGTTTGTTGAAACTCATCTCCGAAACTCCTTAACGGATTTCAATGCAGTATAAGTACGTAATAAGTACGTCCTTATGTCATGGATGATGGCATAGCATACTTTTTATTCCGTTGAACTGAGTAGTTGCTTCTGTGACACAAGCTGCAGGTGGACGCTAATCGTAAGAAAAAGGCATCATTTTTTTTTTTTTTTTTTATGCCTGATAGCTTTGCCTTTGACCACTATCTCACCTGATGGTAAGTGATGATGTGGTCGATTATGTTGTTCAGACTAACCTGTAACTCTGGCTCTCAAGGACAGCTGCCGGAACACACCGTTAGGTGCTTGGCGACAGATTTTTCATTAATATTGTTACTTCATAACAAAATATAATAGGAATCCATTCCTGTTATATTGTTAAAACGAGTTTTACTCACACTAGCAAGGATGCTCAAGTTTACATCTGGCTTTAAGGAAGGGCCACGAACCTGATAAACCACAACACGATAAGACATAACTTGATTATACGACGCGAGCATTAGAAGTGTAATTATAAAATTAACTTCCCTGTCAATTTGCAAATATATCGCTTCTAATATCAACGTACAATCTCGCGTTTCCTACGAAGTACATTCCAATGATTTATATGTAAGCATAATGTAGAATTCCAATGTAAACAAAATTACTTTAACATCAACCGCGCTGACTGAATAACACCCTTGGATCGCTTCGGGCTTCGCTCACGTATCGGAATAATAGACATATTGATAGACCGTGATAAACATAAATACCGACCATTCAATGTTGACCTCCCTGTCTAGATTCTATACTCAAATTACGGTAATGTGGTGGAGGTCTGGGAGCCGTGGACGCTCCAGTTGCCCACGGCTTGTTTTCACTCTCTATGACATCCCGCTATTTTCTACGGTGATACAGTTTTTCATTTGGTCAACGCTACGTGCTCGGTTTCACTGATTTGTCGTCAACGGACACTTAATTGTAGATTGTTAGAACTATTTGTTTTTAAGTGACTAAAGCCTTCTCGCTGTCTGTGTGCTTGAGCTAGAGTTCAGACATAGAAAAATATCCAATTAATGTACATTCCATAGTAAGTACTCCCTATTTGTAATACAACCACACACACACAGTACAGTACAGTTTTCTTTATATTTTTGTGAGATGAAATAAGTTTTCGTTAATTTTGTTTCTGTTAATCCTACCCACGTTTACTTTTGTCTATTAGACCTATGACCAACCTTTTTGCAGCAGGTTTTCAAGTCGATGCGTACTTATTTTTTTTATTTTACATGTACGTATAACTTTTAGCTGGATCCTCTAATCTTTTTTTGAGAAATTACTTTCGATTTGGTCGCATTTAAATTTCATGAACATCAATCGAGTAGTTTTTAAGTTGCACTCAATTTACTGAAAAAAAGTATTTTGTTTATACGTGGATGACATGGTTTTGCAACTCTTATGGATGGTTACCAGACAGTGTGGAACAGATATTTGATCTGCATCGCAGTATACACTGTTTTTTTAAATATAAACAGGACTGACTTCCAACAATGAATAGTAATCATGAAATAACTTGCGGTGTGATGTGGTAGTCGAACCATAAAAATGGGAGCTGAGTGAGTTTTTAGTTGGCATGGTATACCGATTTCCACTAGTAATTTCATACTTTTCATTCAATAAAGGAGGATCCGTTTATTATTATTTTTTATTAAATAAGATTTGAAGTAGATATTAACGGCCACTTAGGACCTCTTTATAATTTACACACCAAACAAATCATAAACGTGTTCACATTTTTTATCACACTTTGAAAACTATCGCGAGGATTATCCATATTAACTTATTAGGAATGGCTAGGAGCCGCGTTATATTTAGCCGAAATATTCCGACGAATTTTGGACTGCGAAGTGACTCCCAGACGAAGCACTTCAAAACAGTCTAAAACTGGTCGGAATCTTTCCGGTCAATATAACGCCGACCCTAGCCGATTCCTAATAAATTACCTAACATTTTTTATTTCTTAAGAGTAATCTTCTTAGTGACGTTGAGTGGTAACAATCCAAACCGTGGTCTTTCACTAGAAATTCACTTTCTCACGTCGAGATGAGTGTGCAGTTTTTCTTGCAGAAGAAATTAGCAAGACGAAATAAAACAAGTTATTCTGTGTCCTCCTCATAGTTTCTAAAATACAAGATGCATTCCAAATTTGAAATCAATCTTTTTTATTAACATTTTACTGGCGTATGCTGCCAGTGAACATGATATTAAAAATCAATCAACAAGCATTTTTACAATCAGTATTCATAACACAGTAATTATATGTCGTTACAATGTCACAGGTACAGGGCACTACACATAGCTCTCATACCACCCGGATAATAAAACGACATAGAACTGCGGTTTTAAAAAAATCTTCTCATGTTTTACGACGTCGATACTGACCAGTGATCTGGATTGCGCATACCATCGCACATACCTACTCCCAATGAATTCTCAGTCATAAATAATTATAACCTTAAGTTTCTACGCAAAGCCACAAAACTCCCCGCTGTGTAAATTCTCAGTTATAAATGACGATCGAGTGTCGAATGCCGATGGTAATTCCGCCGACATTGCCGCGATACTGGGCAATTTAATGCTGGACGGAAGAAAGGTGGACAGGCCTTAGAGTAATTAATGTTCCGATAGATAACCAAAGGAGGAAGTTTAAGACGTGCCAGTTCCGTTGTTCTTGTTGTTTAATCCTCTTAGGTGCGAGAATCTCTTATAAATTCTAGATCGAGGACATACAACAAGAATGCTTATCTTAAGAGAACAAGAGGACAATGTATTCAGCAATTTTCGCATAATATGTATTAAGTCCAAGATGTCTCCTTTATAATTTATACGAAACATTCACTGAATTTTACGAGTAGGTATGTGTCTCTTTATTGCTTTAAAGTAGGAATCAAAATAATTGACCTCTGAATATACTAACCTTAACATAACGAATATTACAAAATTACAAGTGGAAAAATTATAGTCATGTCCAGGATTCGAACCCGCGCCGTTCACCTTATCGCTGGGATATGCTCTAACCGCTAAGCAAACATGACATATGACTCGTGCCTCTAATTTGTCCTTCGTTCTTGTCCATCCTATGGGGATGGAGCAATATCTATAGTTCAACTTGCGTTGTTATTTTGTAATGTAACCCGCGGTGCATGCGTTATTGCAAAAATAAAATTATTAAAAATAACAAACATGACTCCGAACTAAATATAGTCTATGTATGATTTCACACAAAATCCATCGTTGTGGTTTCAAAAGAAACCATCTGCAACCACATTAATCGGTTTCTATTCTCTTCTGAAACTATAAACCACACAATGTACGAATAGTCAGTGACTGAAAAATTAATGAACATTACAACAATACCAATAAGGTTTTGTTGTTATGTTACAACAAAACCAATAAGGTTTTGTTGTAATAATACGTTAGAACATATTGTTTTGATCTCATTGCCAAATAAGGTTTTTAGGCTGCAATTGCTCATTGTATTGTATTTCGCTAATAATCATTATTATTTCATTATTTTCATCTATTCCCAATCATCACTCAATACTTAAATACTTTTCATGAAACTATGCATGTGAGTGTTTACTTCTGTCTCTTGTCTTTCTCCAATGCCGAAATTAATTCAATAGAGAAAGACTGACTAACAACTAACACTGACAACTCCACTGTAATGTATGCAGATTATATGATGAATACTTACATATAGGCTGAGATGACATCAAATATCCACGTTTTTTCTAGATATATTCGGTGCCATCAAAGAGGGAGCACTAGGAATACTTGGACCCCGGACAGCTTCTTAGAATTTGGAGAAAACACCAATAACAATAATCGGGTATCGAAGTCATAGATTCCAAAGTTTAGCAATAAAGTCATTTTCACGTTAAAGACAGCGATTATTTCCAATTATTAAAAAGCAAATAGCCGAGTTCAGCAGGCGTCCTGCAAATCACACTTATACAGTGTGTATTTTGAACTCTGACGAGTGAGGTGTTAGTTGATAAAAAATTTTAATGCCTATTATCATTTTCATTCTTGATTGCTTTTTACATTTTCCACAGATGAAAAGAAAGGGCAGTCAAGGCAGAAATTAAGTGTGATACATAATAGGGTATCTCTTTAAGTCAGATAACATTTTTATATAGAAAAGAGATATAAAGAAATAAAGAGATATAAAGAGTTTCTCCTCACACTTACAAAATTAGGAGTACCCAATTGTAAGTGTGAGCAGAAACTTAAACTCTCTCTCTCTTTTTATTTAGGATAAAGTTTCAAGTCCTTTTTTCTATGAAATATGAATAAAATTGATTAAACATTCTAATCCTACGAGATATAAGTTGGATTTTGAGGGACTACTACGAGTATGTGTATTTTTAACTATGAATTCCAAAGTAAGATGGTGATAAGATGGTGACATATATATATATTTACACACGTTTAGATGAAAAAGTAACTAAGACCTTCCATACTGAGTTGAATTAGTCAGCTGTTAATTATGTCTGTAGTTACCCTACCAAATCGCGCAACTACCTTAGAAGAGTAGACCCATTGCAAGTTGAAGCGGTAAACATAAAGCTTAATTCTTACGACTTTTATTTCAACTATTTTAGACATATTACCTAAGTACCATGGTTAACGATCTTTGAATTGTTTAAATTACAACGGAGATAATGAACTGTTTCTTCATATATTGTATTCGTATAACTGCCAGCTTATTGTATACACTGTATTCTCTGGGAAACCAATTTGCCACTGACGCCAGTTGCCGAACTGCGTGTATCACATTGAAATTGATTCATTTTGTAACAAACACTTATGTAAGCGTCATCGGATACGATCTAGTAAAAAGCAATTATAGTTTGAAAGAAATGACGGAGTTTCAAGAGCGTTTATCTATCTATACTATAAGTTTTTTCATGTGAAATTTTGTTTATAACATAGTGTTAGTTTATGTTCTATCATGATAACTTTTGATTCTCCTTGGCGATAAAATACTTGGTAAAGCGCATGTTTAGATTTTAGAGCACGCTTAGTGAGGGTTCGTAACTAATAGATTAAGCCCATTGTCTATAACGATGTATTTTTCTCGACCAAATTTAAGCATTGATTCTGGTAGCTAGAATGACCAGAGTCTAGCAGAGTGGTTGAAGAACTTAAGTCATGCCATACTGCCCAAATTTACGTTAAAAAATAGATTTTATGTGTACAATTGTGATACAAAAGCATGCAAAATATATTAACAAAATACGATTATTACAGCCACTGAAAGGATATGTGCTAACAATCAACCAATGTTGCTGGGCTGTTATAATTATTTCACTATTCAAGACCAGCCGCCGAGAGACTACGGTTCACAGTTCGTTTTGTAGTTTTTTTTTTATCTAGTTCAAAGTAACATCTGCTTTTTATACAGAAGTACATGACGCAATTATTATACTCCAGCAAAATGAAAATGTGTTAATGTTAGTAAAATCACTTATTTGTCAAGCATAAACTAAACATACATTTAGACGTTTAAATTTTAGGCCCCTAGTTTTAGGCTAATATTTATATGTGTATACATATATAACACCAAGCCTCTTTCCCGTAGGGGCAGGCAGAGACCACAGATTTCCACTTACTACGATCCTTGCATAACTCTTTCGCTTCATCTACACTCATCAATCCTTTCATACATAAGCGTCGGTTTAGGGTACTCCTGACCTGGCCTTTCTTCAGAACGTCTTCAATTTGATTTCGGAACGTTCACCTAGGTCGCCTTCCTTTTCCAACACTTCCGTTCACTTGTCCCACGTATATCTGTTTAGTCAGTCTCATTTCATTCATTCTCTCTACATGTCCAACCCATCTCAACATACCTTTCTCGATTTTTGACACTACATCCTACTCGTAATTCAGACGTATCGTATATGTGTAAATGTGAGTGAGGGCAGGGAAAATAAAGATTTTAGTGTCCCAATCCCACTTTATGTGAGACGCACACAAGCAGAAGACTGAAATTCTGTAGAGATAAACATTTTTTTTATTTTTTATGTCTGATAATTAGCCTTTGACTACTATCTTACCTGATGGTAAGTGATGATGCTGTCGAAGATGTTGTTCATGCTAACCTAGAATTACTGGCTCTCAGTACTCTGGACAGCTGTCGGAACACGCAACACTTGCGTTAGGTACTTGTCGACAGACTTTCTACTTGAGGATGGTTGCTTTACGCTCAAATGACTTGCCTTAACAACAATAGATCTTCGCTGCACTTGATTAAACTATCACATAAACAAACCACGAAATCCTTTTCAACAATTTCTTGATAACAATATGTTAAATAAATTCCTATTGAATAAAACATTATAACACTCGCGAATGAATTTCCTAAAGAGCTCACCGTAACTGAACTCGATGCATAACTGAAACACTCAACTACATCCACGACACGAATGTACGTCATATTTATCATATATTTTATCATATTTATGTATTATTCATATGACGAGTTGCGATTTTGATGTCGCAACGAAACTTCAAGCGTGTTTTTGCTAGATACAGATTTATATCCAGGCAATAAATGTATCATAAATGCGAATTGATTCTGTGCTTGTATGTGGAACTGGTCAGAAGACAGCGTTATAGATGAAAAAACTGCACAAGAGTGAGTCGGGCCTCGCTCCATTAGGGTTCCGATTCGCAGCAACCCTTAAAAGATATTTGCTTGTTTTGAATATAGCTTATAATAGTACATTGTACACCGAGGGGAGAAAACAACCCATTTCTGTTCGAGAGTATGTTTAAGCCCGACGCATTACTGAAATTTCAATAAATTGAATAGATTCAGGCGAAAATTTGCGAAAATCCATATGTAATAATAAATATTGTTGTCTGCAAAGTTTTCATAAATGTTTTAGAAAATCACTTAAATAATATAATAATATATCTACTGATAATTCCGCCTAATTTTCCTGCTAAGCCCATATAGCCTAACTAAACTGTCAAGTCCATCTATGACACTGTGTAGAAATGAAATGCTTCGGAATTTTTCGGAAGAGTTGCGTATTAGGCTACGTGGCGTTAAAGATGTCACGTTGGTCTAGCAGAAAAATTATGCGGAATTGTTTTATATCTTCAAGTGTTTTCTAAAAATATTATTTTAATGTTTCCAAATATGCACTATCGTGTGCTAAGCGGAAAATAACCTTTACAGAGTATTAGGTACAGCATATTTTTTTATCCCGAGCAGTTGTACTCACCAACGATCATGACGCCTATGGTACAAAATAAACTGTATTTTCTGGTTATTGAATTTGCTAGCATAAGATTATGACATAAGGACGGAAGAAAAGTGACATTATAAGCACACCTTTTAAAACGGCAAATATTGGTACTGAACCTTAAAAATATAGTTAAATCGATCGCATGATTGAGATAGCTTGATATGGGGTTAGGTAACTTCATGTTGAGCATCCTGACACTCATGACTTACCAGTTTTAGATCAAGCTTATTCATTGGATTCAGGTTCTTTATATCAATCTTTTTTACCTTGATCCAACAATACTAAATAAATAATGCTTAATTGATTTGTGTAAATACGAAAAATTTATAGGGTAGGTAATGAAGAGCCAAAATCATGAGTGAAGGTAGACCTAAGCGAGGAGATTTTATATTACGATAGGGACCTAACTTTATATTAAATTATACACCTATCATCAGGAGTTGAGATTGTGGTCAAAGGCTAACCTATCACGAATAAAAAGAAATACAATTAAAACATCGTATGAGCTTTATACATAGTCCGACCGTAAGTTCTGATACAAATGAAAATGCATTTTTTTATAAAGTAATATTCAATCCCAATACGATGGTTAAACAAACGATAAGAAAAATTAGAGTTATGACTAATTATGACAATTAGTCATAACTCTAATTTTTCCTACTCGGTCCTCTGTCAGTCATAACTCTAATTATAAGCTCTCATAACGGTCCTCTTGTTGCTAACCATTGTGGGGATGGAGCGACACCTATAGTTCAATTTTTGTTGTACTACAAGTAAGACTAATTTTTGCAATTAAATTTTAACTTCCTAACGATGACGAAACCCTATAATACAAATATTTTTATTTTTGCAATGACGCATGCTCCGCGGATTACTAAGCATACCTCGGCTAATGGGGTGGATGGACTCGGGTTCGAATCCCGCACATGACTATAATTTTTCACCTCGTAAATTTGTAATTTTGAAATGTAATATTACCAAAACTTATATGTACATATATACTAGTCTCAGAAAAAAATAAATACAATATTCTATTGCAAATGGCTTCGGCTTTTATACAGAACTTTAATCTGTCTGTCCACGATTCTATGGATTCACTGTTACCATGGGAAATTTCGCCTCTGCATGCTCCAGAGATATTGACTTAATGTCGCTGTGTTATTAAGAGCTAGCCATGCCCTCTAAAACTGACCAAATTTTTAGTTGAAAGGGTTGAGGTCTGGTCAAAATGAGGGCCAGTCATAATTTCTTAAAAAGTCCGGATCATTATAAAAGTGTATCTGAGAGGTTTCTCAACACGATCCAAGGTTTTCTCTTGATACACTTTAGCTGAAATTTTCACATTAAATCAAACCATCTGCACTGACGCAGGATGATGACCACGTTCTACCTTTCCGATCACTTGAGCAGATTCTTTAGAATTGTGAGCGTAAACTTTATCATTTTGCTTATTGTAGTGCTCCTCAATCGTTAAATTTGTGTTCAAAATTATATGTAAAATGGTGCGAAATTGAAAGAAGTTTCCAAAATAATAAACGCATTCCAAATTTGATATCAGTAAAGTATTTATGTTACAGTATTTATGGCCTGACTAGTTAGTATTATTGTTTATTTTTATGTATATAACTGTTACTTATTGCCTACCTATTACAATGCCATATATTTCATTTGTATATTTTCTCTTCTGCTACATTTTTGATAGCTTTATTCTGCATTTTTTGTACATAATTATTTAGGTTATAATAATTGAATGGTGTAGAGTGCGATTTTGAAAAACATTAGCGAACTATGCAAAGCAATATTTATAACTGAAACCAACTATCAACAATAAGTGTTGTGTAAATATTGTTATGATTTTTTTTTTGTTAGGTGGAAAAAAATAGTTACTAGCAAGATTAGAACCATTGTCTCCATGCTCAAATTTCGCTATTTGAATAATATTCACATATACTCGTAGTTTGAGTAAATAAATTCTTGTATAAATAATTTTCTTCATAATTTAAATAACAGGCATACTCTAACATACGGTTTTACATTTATTATTTGCTTAAAATATCTTATTGCTTTGTAGATCGTCGAAATCTATTGAAACTGCGGATTTCCCAGAGAAATTATGTAATTATATAAATGACTGATTAAATTATAAAATAAATACTACTTCCAATATAAACGAGTTTAAATATACTTTGCACATGAATTGGAATTATAAAAAACACATTATTATATTGGCTTGTGATGGTTCAAGCACGAGTCCGACCTAGTGTTAAGCGATAGCCTCTGCCTATAACAGACACATGTCATCACAAGTGACGAGCTGAGCTGCGCCCATCACCCTGAGACAAAGTTGATAAGACTCATGTGCCTGTAATGTTACCGGCACCTGAGTCTTACCCTTTAAACCGGAATTCATTAATGCTTGGTGGTAGAAATAAGTATGGTATATACTCCTCCCCTGGAAGAACTCATTCACAAAGAATTCTACCGCTAGGTACTACAATTATACGAAAATAGATAGCTTATAGACAAGAAACCTACAGAAACAGAACTTTGCAAATCACAATTGGGCGAGATATAGTCTACTTGATAAGATAGATGAGAATCCAAGGGAAGTGGAACATTAAAGTATGACATTACAGTCTTTAATTGTACGAGAAATGGTGTACGAGAATAGACAGCATAGATGAAAAAGCTGAAGAAACCAATTAGAATAGCTCTAATAGATCAGAAAGCGAAATAAAACCTATTTTTGAAGATCACAATAGTTGCATTAGAATAACATAGTATTATCCCTCGAATAAAATTTACGTACATATCACAAGATTTACACTAATAAAATAACAATAAAAACGAAAAACATTCAACAATTCAAGTGACTATTGTGAATGTTATTGATTTAGTTATCAATAACGTTCACAATAGTAACCTGATATCATAAGATTTTAACAATTTTTGTCATAAAAAGAGTATAATGCCAAAATATATTTACAGAGTGTATCTGGTAGCTCGGCCACATCCAGCATAATTATAAACAAAGTACTGCATAATAGGTTGATTACATAAATAAAGCTTTTAAGAGTCGTGCCATCAAGATGCCCAGTTGACAGCTATAAAATTATAGTCACAGAAGCTTTAAGAAAGCAAACATGCAGCCACCCGTCACGCCGTGGACACACATCTCTTAATTTCAACACTATCTCACACGACAATCTTGTGTAATTGTCTAAACTGATTTCCTTTCATACTCTGGTATTCTGGTTGAAATACTAATTTGAATATCTTGTGGGTGAAACTCTAACTGGAATCTCATCCTGCTTCAACAATGCCTAGTACATTACGTTTTATAAAACGAGCCAGAATTTTTGATAGCGATAACAGAAAAAGCCCTTGTGATATTAAAATGATATCAATTCGAAATTACATGAGAATACTACAGAATCTTTAAATTCACGTGTAGATGTTGACATTTCTTAGCCCAATTATAGAGATCCAATTCAATATCTACGGTGTAAAAATGTCCTCTGTCAATGATTAGAAGAATCATTAACTTAATGATAATAAAAGTTGATAGGCCCAATAGTAGAGGTGATTTTACGATCGTAATCCAAACTCGACACAGAATGAGCTTAGGCGGACAGACTAAATTACTTGATTATTATATGTTTATACGTTTGTCGTGTATTTTAATGGAGCATTTGATTGCTTGATAAGCCTACAACCTACATAGGCTGATCATCAAATGAACGGCAAAAAAGCGGAGCGGTCTCGGTTGGATCATCAGCGCAGCGACAGGTCACATGCTCATATCATTACACGCATGTCGGTGGCTCGTGACTGGGCTATGCTGGACGCTGTACGGCTGGTAGGCGCATATTTATGCATTCAAACACAACATCAATCATTCTAATGAGCCGACGGACGGTCGGTAGACCGACGCGGCCATAGCCGCCGGCAGCGACCGTCGCGTGAGCCGCTCAATAGTGATGCCTCACATCAACCTATGATTTATCGACCAAAATGCTACGCTCTATCGATACCTCATAAATCTTTATCACATCCATACAAATGGAAATTAGATTCTACTATGAATTGAAAATTTGATTAGACCTTAATTACTATCGACAGAATCTATTTAGGACTTGGGTTTCACGATCCTACATCCCTAAGCTCGTATGTCACCATGACCTGGCTTTCTAATCGAATCATGTAAACATATAAGATTTGTATCAGAGATGCCGAGATGAACTGGTCTTGTTAAACCACTGTCTTGGAAACTATTTGCATAATTGGAATAATGCATTTAATAGTTGAGGCTATTAGAATTTAAATGCACGCTCGATTCTGAAACTATATTAAATACCAGTAAAGGGAGTGGCCGTAGGCTACCGTTTATCGATGGTTTATGAAGTATCGATATCGATGACATTCAAGAAAATGAGCTCTTTGAATCATTGCAGTGATATTCAACTAACAAGTTTAGCAATGAAGGAAAGAAAGCTGCCCGAAGCGTCCGGCGCTATTCACAAATTGGCACGAGCTAGGCACGCGTTGCGAACACACCTCGTAACGACACATGTCCACCAATCCTTCCAATTGAAAAGTAACTTAAAATCATTCCACTAGGGAACATTTTTGGAAAATTGATGTCATAGAAATAGAATGGATGCATGAAGAAGATAAGTTACAAAGATTGAATGGCGTAGCGCAATGATACCGCGCGGAACCATTAGTAAGAGCAAAGGAGATGGAATTCGTTCGGTTGCGTCGAGTTTGTTTTCTCTTATGTTATAAATTACATTCTTAAATAGATATTTGTGAAGCGCTCGTAGCGAAGTTTGCTTAGCCATTCTGAATCGATCAGCAAAGTTAAACAACGTCCGCCGCGGTCAGGAATTGGATGGGTGACCGCTGGTGACATTACTACTGAGCACTTCCGTGCTTCGGAGGGCACGTTAAGCCGTCGGTCCCGGTTGTTGTCTTAGGATGGCAGTCGTTACAGCATGGTGGTAGGGCACTTTGCAAATGCCCGCCTGGCTAGCTACCACCCTCAAGTTGAAAATCTGTCGCCAAGCACCTAACGGTGTGTTCCGGCAGCTGTCCTTGAGAGCCAGTAATTCTAGGTTAGCCTGTACAACATCTTCGACCACATCATTACTTAACATCAGGTGAGATAGTGGTCAAAGGCTAAACTATCATGCATAAAAAAAAAAAAAAAAAAAAAATATTTTTCGTCGTCACTTTCCATTAGGTGAGACTGCGGTCAAATGCTAGCATATCATATTAAAAAAATAAAAAACAAATTAAAATTGGTATTTTTTATAAATAAATTACACTGATGGATATACATATAGGATAAAGACTAGATCTGCGTCATCACTAGTCTGGAAATACTTGCTTTACCTTTTAATTATTCTTTCAATTTATGGTGTCGACGACCAACCTCTGTAATCATGTACAGTTAATTGTGTACGTTTTGTTAGCTATCATTACACCAGGAAGGTTCTACTATGCAGAATGCAAGCAGATCAAAAGTAGTATGTAATTCTCATATGTCTTTTGTAATTAGAGCATCATATAAAACATGGCAATAATTAAATGTGGCAGATAAATAAGCTGTTAATTAAGTATCGTGGCTGGTCGTAAAATCACTTAGAAGACTTGAAAATTACATTTATTTTACTATACTAAAAGAAACACACAGTTATAAAACAAGTATTGTATTCGAAAAAATAAAGAACAAGACAAATTCGAACTTATATTAAAGTATATATCAAGTAATTTCATATTCTTCATTGTTGAAATAAGAGTATAAAGGAACGTTAATTGCTTGAAAGAATAATTGCTTAAACCACTTAAGTTGTAAATTGAATATTGTTTATAAACATTGTATATGCTTCGTAATCGTATTAGCCTTCTGTTCCTTCCTAATTCTTTTATCAGTTATAGTATAACTCTCTTAGGTTCGAAAGTAGGAATTATTTTATTTTTTCTATTTTTCAGCTAAGGCACTAACGTAATGGAACGTTACAAAAATAAAAACGGCCAAGTGGGACTCGTGCACGAAGGGTTCCGTACCACTATCTGTAACCTAATCTGTATGTTACAGAAACGGTAAAAAGTCAAGTTTGTTGTATTGGAGCCCCCCTTAAATTTTTATTTTATTTTTAGTATTTGTTATAGTGGCAATAGAAATACATAATCTGTGAAAATTTCAATTGTCTAGCTATCACCGTTCTTGAGATACAGCGTGGTAACAAGACGGACGGACAGACGGACAGCGTACTCTCAGTAATAGGGTCCCATTTTTACCCTTTGGGTACGGAACCCTAAAAAGTTTAAACTACAAATTTTACTTTTCACTTTTTATTTAACAAATTTTTAATCGTATTTTTGAAAGAATCAGATGTTGGTAAATCTCTAAAGTAGTATTATATGTTTCTTGTAATTTTCAAATTGATGGTTTGGCTAAGAATGCCGTTCAACAGGTGCATACTTATAGTACCTGCCGCAGTAAGTACCGCAGTAAGCTAAGTGTTTTATAACGACCATTTGCTTGATAATATTTATTATGTACTCATCGCGGTTGTTTCATAACAGTGTAGACACGTGCCTCCTATCAATTTGCTATAAAATTTCACTACTCGGGCAGCCCTAATCATGGTAGGGCTGTCACAGAGCACAAAATACAAATTATTTTTATATGAGTATTAATTAAAAGTTACAGTACAAAAATTCAATACCTATCGTGTTTTTTAGTGAATTTTTTTGGAACGACCATAAAATAAAAATATTTTTAAGGAAGGCTTTTTAAGTTATTTTTGATAAGTAATATTTTAACCAACCATTTCCAATTAGTGAAATAAGATTAGCACCATTAATACTTGCTTATGAAAATTTAAAAAAAAAACATAAGAATTGGTTGAACCGATTTGAAGTTTAAGCATGAAGCAAACAAGCTCACAAATACAAAGGCTATATGCTATTAGAATCACAGGCACATTTATGAATGAAATTCTATTGTTCTCGATATCTATAATGCAAAGATTATGCTTATATGAAGACCGTTATGCGAAGTAAGTAATCTGGCTAGCTATGACGGTTTGTTCAGTTGTAATATCCGATCAATGTTTGGGTGATGCGACCAGCAGTCTTCGAAGAATGAATCAGGCTTTGAAGGTTCAAGTATTTGCGTCCGCCCGAATTGATTGAATTCTGATTGCTTGTAAAAGTCACGGACTCTGAAGCGCTCGTAGCTTCTTTTGCTTGGCTGTTCTTAACCGATCAGCAAAGTTAAGCAACGTCCGCCGCTAGTAGCATTACTACAACTTACTACGTTACGTGGAGCGCTTTAGTGCTTCGACGGGCACGTCGGTCCTGGTTGTTGTTGGGATAGCAGTCATATAACATGGTAGTAGGGCATTTTGCGAATGGATAGCACCCTCAAGATGAAAATCTGTCGCTAAGCACCGGTGTGTTCCGGCGGCTGTCCTTTAGAGCCAGTAATTCTAGCCTAAACAATATCTTCGACTACATCATCACTTACCATCAGGTGAGATAGTAGTCAAAGGCTCGCGTATTAGCTATATAAAAAGAATCACGACGGGATACACCATGTTTGTGCTAGCCGGAATACTAAGTTTAATTATGACCACTACTTTCTAGTTTTTAGTAGCCTTAGGACCCGTTTCAGAATGTCCTAATAAAGTGTCGGGTTGCTATGCAACACATAAAATAACTGAACGATAAAAATGACAGTTGACATGCAGCGCGTTTCAAGCTTTAACCTATGGATAGGCTAAATCGATGACTGTGAAACGCAAAGATAGTGTTTTATTTATTAAATATGTTCTGGAAGTAAAACCGGAACTTACTCGAACATTCTGAAACAGGCCCTTAACCAACCAAAATTAAAACCATTGGAGAAGTTTCGGCTCGAACGAGTTAGTTCCGGTAGCCGAGTGGCAAAGCAATCCGGTGCGAAAATAACAGATCGTGGGTTCGATTCGGGGCACAAAAAACCCTGCTCCAATAATTTTCAAATGTGAAACCGTTTAAAATCACAAAAAATTGATATCATGTTAAAGGTCTATCCGGTTCTGCTTTGTGACATCCCTACCAAGGTAAACTAATTGCACCAGTAAATTACTAGGCAGTATACCCCTTCCATAGCAATCCTAATTGTCGGTTAAATTAAGTAACGAAAGCTTTTGTTAGCTTCCTTACTGCGTCAATAATGGGGCAATTTAAAAGAAACGTTTTAGACAATATATAGGTTGCATAAACTAGTGAAAACTACGTAATTAAACCAAATTTATTATTTTCTGTAAGACGATTAACAGATTCAGCTGCATACATATACGTAATAATAAACACTGAAATAATATTTTAAGGAAACATTAAATTAATATATTCAGAAATTATGAAATTTATTAAATTAATATAAACAATATATTACGGTATTTAAAAACTAACGTGGTTTTCAATTTTTTTTTTGTGAATAATAAGTTTCAACCACATCCGGTGGACTACTAACTGAGTCGGAGCTATTTGACTTATTCACGTGAGTTATCCAGTATTATATACTAAAATAAAAACAGTATGTCCATTGACAATACCCCTATTTTTTTACGTTACGTAGGTTAACGTCACGTAGGTTTTGAAACCGGCAAAATTTTTGACGTGTGTCGGAAACGACACAGCAAACGAAGCAGCATCAGAAGGTCTAATTTTAATATTTTATATTTTTTTTATAAGATATGTTTTTTTTAATAAATAATAATGGATCAATACATTTCTAGGCTTAGGAATTCTCTCAAAAAGGTATTTAACCGAATTCGAATGGAAAGAGGTTGAAGAAAGGTTTTGAATCCGATAATACGTTTTTTATTGTATGTTTGTTACGTAAATACACCGTCAGGTATGATTTGATTTTAATGATTAATTTTTGTTGCGTAGAATGTATTAAAGGACTATTGTTACTGGTATTTATGGAATATATTTATTATATTAAGGTCCGTTCCAGAATGTCCTAATAATGTTTCGAGTAGCTAACCAAAACATAAATGAAACTGAATGATAAAAATGACAGTTAACATCAGGTGGTCCTCGTGCTTATTCCGTCCAAAACATATAAAAAGCACAAATATAATAAAAAATAATAAAAAACAAAATACCTACTGTTTTATTTCATAACTAACAAAAATATCTCAAAATGTTTGTTAGAACTAACAGAAGTCTGCCCTAAGAGGTTGTTAGCATTTTTCCAATAACCCTATATATATATATATATATATATTAAGTTTTTTTTTCTTTATTTAAAGAGCTTTTTCGCTTAAGCGAATATGCCGCTCCGTATGACAACAAAAATAATATACAAGCGTAACAACGCTGAGAACAATACTTATTCCTTAATATTTGGTACTTACAGGCCTGGTTTTTAGGCCAAATTTAACTACGGCTTATATCATTTTGGTGTCATTGCTCATAGGGAACGATAAATAGCTATTACATATATATTAAGTTATTATGAAATAACATGTGGAAGTCAAGAACCATGATAATGTGAGGTCAGTGTTTTAAATTGGCATGGCACCGACTTCAACAAATAATTTCATACTTTTCATTTTTTTAAATCGGTTCCTTTTTTTTATTTACTTTCGAACTATTTCGAAAACACAGAACTTTACGGAAACGCGGCAAACTAGGAAACTTTATCACGAAACTACTTTTGCGTGATTTGAATACACTTTTTTTGATAGTATTTTGAATTGTAATAATTATTATGTAAATTTTTACGATAATACAATAGTATTTTATATGTCTATGGGTAATACCATATTAGGAACCTATTTTGCAAAACTGAAATGTACAGTAATGTTTTGAGATAAGACTTAAGAGGAATAGCAACTAAAAATCGTACGATTTATCAAACGAGCTTGATACTTCCCCAATCCTAGTGAAATCTAATCCAGTTTTAACACACGTCTAATTCCATTCCAATGAGTACGTAGTAAACTACTCACACGACTTAATAGATGGGCTAGTAACTAATACATAATGGTCACTTGCTAATGGATGGGTAATCTGGCGTGTATTATCATGGACATTATTCTCTACTGTCAGCCGATTGTCGCATCTCGTCAATCTTCTCGTAAAATACAACAAGCAAATGCTTTCAGTTCGGTACACGGTAGTGCGCACTGATTTTATTATAGACCATAAAAGTGGTATTATAAAACTTATATATTAACTTATTTGAAGCGCTCGTAGCGAAGTTGGCTTAGCTGTTCTTAACCGATGAGCTAAGTTGGATGGGTGACCACTGGTTACATTACTACTGAGCGCTTCCGTGCTTCGAAGGGCACGTTAAGCCGTTGGTCCCGGTTGTTGTCTTAGGATGGCAGTCGTTACAGCATGGTGGTAGGGCATTTTGCGAATGCCCGCCTGGCTAGCTAACGGTTTGTTCCGGCAGCTGTCATTGAGAGCCAGTAATTCTAGGTTAGCCTGAACAACATCTTCGATCACATCTGCATTTACCATCGGGTGAGATAGTGATCAGAGGCATAAAAAAATTAAACTAATAAGGGCAAAAATGAATAAAACAATGTAGCGTTCTATGAAGATATTGGTAAAATAATATTTTATAAAGAATAATTTACATTTTAGATACTGCCTTGCATTCTCAATGCAAAAGTTGATAACGCTGAACTATTTGTACTTCAAAATACTACTTAGAACTCCGCAATTCGTGTATATTAGACACACTTCTCATTTGCTATCCAACTTAGGCCCAATTTCACCAAAGTAAGTTCAAATAAATACTCGAATAGCTTTATACAATAGACCATTAAAGTACGATTGGCTTTTGCTACCATAGAACGTGAAACCTAGTGTCAGTTTTTGAATTTGTTGGCTTTCTGTCGTGGAAAAAAGAATTTTATAAAATGTGACAGCAACGTAGACGTTGAATTAGTGTTATCAGCTGTAACAAAGTGGCCATATTTATTTCTTAGTTATAGAGCTATGATAATGAATAGATTCAGGCGTTACTTTGCGGAAAGCCATATTTAATAATAACAAATATTTTAAGAAAATATTAAATTCATATTTGAATAGAACTCACTCAACAACGAGTCAAGATCTCCTGAGGATGCTAAGTGTAGAACGTGTCGAAAATTGTTCCGGTTTGGCTGCGTGGTGTTTGTGACGTCACGTCGGCTTAACAAATCGGCTTAAGAAAATTATAAATGTTTTAAGTGTTTTATTAAAATAATAATTTAATGTTTTCTTAAAATATTTGTTATTATTAACTCCCGCCTGGCTAGCTACCACCCTCAAGTAGAAAATCTGTCACCAAGCACCTAACTGTGTGTAACCTAACGGCAGCTGTCCTTGAGAGTCAGTTATTCTCTAGGTTAGCCTAAACAACACTTTCGACCACATCATTTCTTACCATCAGGTTAGGTAGTGGTCAAACCTATAACCTATCATGCATAAAAAAAAACCTTTAGCTAGAAAGCTGTAACTAACCCAGTGTTATATATGAGTGTTTAATAAGCATTTCTTATAAGTTTTCCTACGATATTAAAATAAAAATAAAAAATTACCAGAATGACCTCCAATACGGAAAAGTATGAAATAAATTGTGAAGTCAGACCGTTTATGAACAGTCAGAAGGTTTCTAAGAAGGCTCGTCGGGTTGTTCATGGGGGAGTGTTGGTTCCGACACTAATGTATGGGAATGAAAGTTGGGTATGGCAGAAAAAGCATGAAAGTAGAATAAATGCAGTGGAGATGAGAGCATTGAGAAGCATGATTGGAGTCAAACGGAGTGACAGGATAAGGAATAGTATGATAAGGGAACGATGTGGTGTGAATGAGGATGTAGTGACAAAAATCGAGAAAGATATTTTAAGATGGTTTGGACATGTAGAGATATTGAATGAAATTAGATTGACTAAACAGGTATACGTAGGACAAGTGAACGGAAGTGTTGGAAGGGGAAGACCTAGGCGAACGTTCTGAAATCAGATTGAAGATTTGTAAAAAGGCCAGGTCAGGAGTATCCTAAACCGCCGCTTATATATGAAAGGACTGATGAGTGTAGATGCAGCGAAAGAGATATATTATATGTAAGGATCGTAGCACGTGAAAGTCTGTGGTCTCTGACTACACGGTCCTCTACGGGAAAGAGGCGTGATTTTATGTATGTATGTTAGATCGTGCAAGTGTGAGCTCAAGAGTGTTTTAGGATCGGCATGATAGCGATCTCCACAAGTAATTTTATATTTTTCAGTGTTTAAACCGTATTTTGAAAAAATAAAGTGTATGGCTAGCCTTGCGCACTAGGGGTCCATGGTTTGTATCTGGTTGCGGGCCTCAGCTTTACCACATGATAGTATAAACCTTTTCCGAGTTGCTCATCAGAATAGCTGTTCAAGCATAAAATCTGTCAACAAGCACTTAATAGTATATCCACCGAAATCTTCGCCAACATTATCACTTAACAACAGCTAAAATAGTAGTCAAAATCATCAGCAATAATAATTAAACCCATTTATAATAATTACCTACAAATTCACAGCAATTCCTTTTAGAAAACTTCTACTTAACAACTTTTATGTTATGGGTTTACAATTACAGAAACCCGTTAAAAAAAGTTAACTTGCAACTTTGTGAGTAATAAAGTAATCGTCAAAGATCTCCATCCCGAGTTGTAATTGGCTACATTGCATTGCTGTAAGGCTAGTTTCCAGCATTTGAACATAATTTTCTTGTCATGTTACTAATAGGGATGTGAAGTCTAGTCTCTGGGGCATTTAAAATAATTTCGATAATCTCAACCATTTTTATCGACACTTTAATATTGACGTGCGCTACATATTTTCATGAAGATTAAATGGCTTTTAATAACCATGTTTACAAATATAAATGCTATAAGTTATGAGTAGGTGGCATTTAAATACGAAAATTGTTGCATGTTTATTAGCTTAGTTAGTAGCTTCTTAAGCCAAAATTAAAAGTGGAAGAAATAAGAGTAAAAAGAAAAAACACATTAAAGTCCTAGTGTGAGTTGGGCTTAAAACTGAATGTTCCTTACCAACACAAATACTCGAAGTACGTTTTTCAAAGGTTCCTGTTTTCTCCTACAGAAAGAATCAGTAAGGATCTCATGGAACCTCGAGCCTCTGAACAGGCCATAGCAGTAAGCAGAAATAAACCCATGACAAACGTAAAAATAAAAGGAATTTTCAAGGTGTCGCGATTATTATGCAAAATTACATAGAATCGCATTACAGCCAATTCACATTTTGCATGGTGGTAGGGCATTTGCGAATGCCCGCCTGGCTAGCTACCACCCCCAAGTAGAAAATCTGTCGCCAAGCACCTAACGGTGTGTTCCGGCAGCTGTCCTTGAGAGCCAGTAATTCTAGGTTAGCCTGAACAACATCAACGACCACATCATCTGAGACCATCAGGTGAGATAGTGGTCAAAGGCTGACCTATCAGGCATAAAAAGAAAAAGAAGCCGATTGGCTATGATTAAAATTATGTGTATATATAAAAAAAAGTTTATACTCGTAGGCGTTCTACAACTTAATGATTATAAATGACGTATGGAAGTTATTACAAAATTACAAATTTACGAGAGAAAAAAAATTATAGTCATGTGCGGGATTCGAACTCGCGTCCATCCACCCCTTTAGCCGGGTTATGCTCTAACCAATTGAGCTAACATGACATAATGACCCATTACTGTAATTCTTGCTCTCGTTCTTCATGCAACCATCGTATTGGGATGGAGCGACACCTATAGTTCAACTTGCGATAAAAATTGTATGGAAGTTACTCAAATTTCATCAACGCATGTATTGTGTCGATAAATGTTGATTGAGTAACTTTTTCGCTGCAATATAATAATCCTCGACGACATCAGCTTATCGTGTAAAAAATCTCATTACTTCAACGATAACTCAACACCATTTCGCATATCCAAGCGTAATAAGACTTCAGTTTTCACACGCAACCCACGTCTTCAGATAACGAGAGCGGAAAGTTCACTTCATTAAACAATAAACAAACTTGCTTATAATTCCTGCGACATATCCACTGAGGTTACTGGGCACTGGGACCGGCTGTACCCTTAATGATGTCAAAAGGCAACATAATGCGGTCTCCTTAAATGGAACCCCAGTTCGTTACTGTCTCACTATGTAGTGACGTCTCACTGCTCACCAGACGAGCAGTCAAGACAACTAACAGTAGGGGTACTCTTAACTTCAGTTTAGCTTGGTTTTATTAACTCAGCTTTTAACGCTGTATTGAATATTTATAAAATGTACAACTTGACATACAAGTTGAAAAAGGGTTATAATTTTAAATATGCAAGGTATCAAGTGTCGTGCCATAGTGCGGTCAATGAATAGCGTGATAATACCTAATTCAAGATTAAGACGCTGACAAGTGATTTTTTAGTTTGGAGCAGTAAAAAATTATTTGTTAATCTTGCTCACATTATCTAAGGCCAAAAAAAGTCCGAAACACGCTTCCTTAAAATTTTCTCGATAGAATAAAATTGCAAAATTGACTCTTATTTAGGCTTGCAACGTAAATATATTCATTATTTACGAATGATTATGTATGAAAATATATCAATAAAATAGAAACACCTTATCAAGAGGGAACAAAAGTTACAATTTCAATTTACGATCCTAGTTTTGTGTTATTAAGCTTACTTTCGGATTTTACCTAAAATTATCGCGATTTCACCATCGCTGTCCCTCTTTCACTCTTACGTAGTCCGATAGTGTTAAAATTTCAGCATTTGACAGCGTCTTAATATAATAAAAAGTTGAGCCTACTACATAATATAATCATTGAAATCGACTTAATAGCTACAATTCAGCTAAAGAGCTCGTCTGAGCCAATGATTAGCTTTGACATTTACCTACGCTAAACACGGCATTAAAGTCTTCTACATTGATAAGTACATCCTATGCGCCTCAGTTTAATTATTTTAGTACAATAGAACTCTGTACAAGTTCGTCCGGGGAAGCATTATCACCATACCTATTTCTATTGCAAAGCAATAATGTTTACATTACTGTGTTCGGGTTTGAAGAGTATGGGTGCCGGTAACATTACAGGCACTTGAGACTTAAAAACTTTATGTGTCAGGGTGATGGGTGCAGTGCAATTCACCACTTGTAACGAACTGCATCTGTTTGTTCCAACATTATGACATTATAAGTAATTTTGACTTTAAATTTATTAACTGTATGGTTTTCTTAATAATTCAATTTTTAGTTTTACGTTGATTTTAAATTTATTTTCCGAATATATTCTAAGAAATGTGCAAGAAATTCTTTGTCCTCGAAGCGAGCATTGTAACGGAACATACCTGGGTAGGAGCATCACGATTGCAAATTAATGAAAAAAAACAAATAATTATTTTTGAATAAACATGTGTTTTTTTTAAGAATAAACCTTTAAACGCGACTAATAAGAGGTAGCTTGTTTTATTTAGACATGGGTTTTCAATTATTGAATAAAAATATATCAGACTGCAAACCAACCAGATTTAAAACAACTTAATTTTATTTTACACAACTAACATTCGTGCTTTTTTATTTGTTTGTGTCTTTTTTATTATTCTTAGGAATTAAATTCACAGCCAACTCGAAGCACATGAAACATATAAACGAACAATAACATATGATATGACCATACTGTTTCTGTAAAATGATGAACGCGTTCGACTTCAGTTACATTATGTAAAACGCACCCAACATAAAATATACAATCGTTAACGAAATAAAAATATGTAAACATTTGTTTTTTACTGCGAAATTGTTACTGACCGAAGTTTCTTTGGCATTATAAAAAGATGACGCCGCGCTATAAAACCTCGATAAAGGAAGCTGTGTCATAATTCACAGTGTCTCATAAGAAATTTTGTAATAAAGTTTTTATTACCGAAGATCTGAGTGTGTTTGACCTCCAATAAACAACTGACCGAATTATTTTGCCCTTATTTAGAACCAGTCTTTTATTTTTACTTTTCTTGAGTGAAGAGTGTTGCACCGGTTCGGCTGATTTCTTATTCTTCTTGGGCCTTGGTCCCATTTTATTTAGAGTCGGGCCTCTCCAGAAGGAAGTTCTGTCCTGGGTTCAGGGCCCTGGCTGGTGCCAGGCTCTTCATTGATTCACACTTCATTTTCATTTTGATTCACTCACCATTCTTCTCACGACATTGTTCCACCACGTGGCCGAGGATCTGCCTCTTCCTCTATGTTCATTTGGGATGTTTATCGCCCTCTCAACGGCGGTCATCGTCCCGGCTCATAATATGTCCTTACTACCGGTGTCTCGATTCTCTGAATTTTTCTGTGATCGGTGCGCCCTCAAACGATCCTCTGATGTATTCGTTTCTGACCCTATGTAAGGGAGTTACTCCTCTGGCCCATCTTAGAATTATCATCTCTGCGATATGGAGTTATTGTTCAGGAGCTTTCTTGGTAGTCCAGCACTCTAATCCGTATATCAGGATTGGTCTGACATCTGTCTTGTAAACCTTGCTCTTGGCTTCACAGATATTCGATATCATCATCAATGGCTGACATCATCATCTATACGAGGGCGTTGGAGTTAAACACGGAGCTGAGGTATTTGAAGCGAAATATTTTTTTACCAGGGACTAGTTGTCTACTGATAAGCTATGCCTGATTGCTTGATTGCCACCGTAATCACTTTCTATATACTCCGTCTTTATTTGGCTAGCACAAAGTCCATGGCTTTCGAGTTTTTCAGTTCACTGATTGAGATTTGAGGGATTCCTGGAATTAAAGAGCATTCTTTGTAATCCGTGCTATATCATCTACATACTGATGCACCGTGTGGTTGGAGTCTGAATATCGTAGATTTTATAGTCAATAGATAAGTTGAAAAGCTTGAAAGGCTTACTGCTGAGCTTTGATGTACTCCCACTTTTACATGAAGGGTATATACTAAGGCTAGCTTGGCTCTATACTTGTGTGGTGATATTGTTGTACTTGTCCTGAACGACTTTCTCATAGGCTTCTGGTATTCCTTAGGCTCTTGCCACACTAGCTTAAAACATTACGATCGATGAATCCGAACGGGCTCTCAGTCAAACTCACTTGCTTTGCGATGTGAGCTCTCACAATTCGCTCCCACAGTTTAAGGGTATTTGATGTTAACATGATTCCCCCTATAGTAATTGCCGATTTTCGAACGCCACGATTCTCTTCGCTTTCTTTGATAATTAAGTTAAAGAGCTTTGCGAACCATTGCAGTCGTTTGTTACTCAGTTTTTGTCATAAAAAAGTATTTTTCTGACATCTAATTATGATACTAAATTTCAGAGAAGCCCACAGCAGAAGTTTAATGATGGACTTACCTTCTCCAGCCTGTTTGATCTGTGGGGGGTTTTTTATTTCCCCCTATAACCCAGCGAGTATGTAACCCCCTATCCGCCGCCTGGGAACGCGCTATCTAGAGGGGAAAGGCTCCCCCGAGGGAGCTTAACCAGTATATAATCTCAGGTAAAAAGATGCTATAGTACAACTTAGTATTAGTATTATGTAGGTGTCGACCTAACCTCAAATTATTAGATTTTGTATCAATATTCCTATTCTATAAAGATTTTCTTCTGCTGCTATTTTAAACAGCTTATCACAAACGAAATATTAATTATTCCATAAAATGTAAGTTTCTACTATACTGTCCCATGTTATTTATGTCTCAGTACATTTTATATTACTCTTTTTATGTTTCTCATTTATTACAGATAACGAATTATCGAATAACCTCGATTGATTTAATCTCCGCAAGTCGAAAACCTTATGAATAATTTGTATTCCATTTAGGAGCTTGTTGCCAGCATCCTGTCCACTCAAATTATTTACGGCTAATCGACTGAATTATCTGCTTCATAATAAGATATGTAATGATATGTTTCTAACATCCTTCCAGAGTTGACTAGACATGGCCTTATAAGGAATTGTCATTGACACTCCTAATAAATCAGGATTCAAAACGAAGCCATATTTTTCATTGCATAATAGTTGCTTGTCTGATAGCTAAGTTATAAAAACATGCACAAGAATTAGGTATGAAGAGACTGGTAAAGAAATAACATTTTATAACTCAATAAAATTAGCATGCCTATCCAATCAGCGTTTAGGTGACGCCCCCTGACGGTTTTAGATATATATGGTCAGCAGATGAGCTCTAGTAATTTTTTTCTATGACTGTGATAGTTTTGTTGCGACAGCTGATCAACAATTTTGTTTTGAATTCCCATCGCTCCTTGCTATAGCTTGGGCATTTTTAATAATTGCCTTGCTTACTAGTACATTCATCATGTCTCATCTCTGGGTGTATTCTAGCATGAATATGAGTGCCGCCTGCCATGTCCAGGATATTTGGTTCTAATTAAAAAACCACGAGCTTGTACTTCACAGCACTGTGGTTTATACTCAGAGCTTTTTATTTATTATAGAATGTAGCTACCACTCTCAAGAATAAAACCTGCCACCTGACTGCGTGTTCCAGTATATATTCATTTAAATTTGTTCCCATTCTGTTTTGCCTATTAATGTCATGGTAATAAGCTAGTGAGTGCTGTAAGTGTAAATAACTGCCGATTAGTGGTTTTAGGTTAGGAATCTTATCTGAAAAAACGTAGAAATCTTACTGATGGCAATCAAAAAAAAATTGCAGCCCTTCTGGACGAATCAAACAAGACCCCTGAGCTCGTACTTTATATCATATCACATAACATCTCAACATACATCAAGTCATCACGATAATCTAATAGGAAGATTTTATCTTCCGACTACCTCCTATATACTTCAGACTACCTGTTATCAAACTTGGTATTCTACTGGTAAATACAAAAAACGCTATCTTATATATATAGGGTTATTGGTAAAATGCTAACAACCTCTCAAGGTTGACTTCTGCTAGTCCTAACTAAAATTTTCATTTTTTTTGTGTTTGTTTATGTGTATTTGACGTAATAAGCGCGAGGTCCACCTGATCTTTAAAGTCTCTTGTGCTTGTAAAATTACAGTGTAGCCGCGGCGGGCGCTCATTGCTCGGAAGTATAAATATACTTCCGAGCAAAGAGCGCCCGCCGCGGCTACACTGAATAGCACCGCGCTCCCTTTGGATTTTGAATATTTACATCGAGCAAAGTAATAAAAAAATAAGAAATAATAAATTACAGGCACAAGATATTTTTAACATCAGGTGGTGCTCGTGCTTATTCCGTCAAATACACATAAAAATTCAAAAAAACACAATAAACAACAACATTTTCATCTTTGTTAGGTCTAGCAGAAGTCAACCCTAAGAGGTTGTTAGCATTTTACCAATAGCCCTGTACATGACATTATTTAAAAAGAATACCTTCTTGTCCATACTTTAAGCTAACAATAGGTGTTAAAGTAAGCACCTATAACAACAAGAAGTTTCAAACAAACCGGCAAGAGAAGCTGTACAATTGATTCTGGGGCGCGTCAGTTCAATAGATGCCTACTAGCTACCGTACCTTATAATTAGACGATATGAATTCGATGCGATATCGAAGAGCTTCTTGCGAAACTTGCTAAGGACTTGCTGTCTCGTATATAAAACAGATTATCGCTTTTCTTTGATACACAAATGTAACGTTTTTGATTGTAATCATAAGTCCTATTTTTCCGTGAATTGTAATGCATACTCTAGTTGTTCTGAGGAGCGATCAGGAGTGAACATAAAGCCAATACATAATGACATATGTTCAGTGTACATCAGCCAATTGTGTACCATATTTTAATGAGCCAAAGATCTAGTTTATATGACTATTTTGAAGAGATATGACGTTTTATCCTTAGCAATATACGTGTTAGAATCAGGATGCTGCAACTGTGCGGATGGAGCTCTAATTACAACGGCACTCAATATAGGCTCTATTACAAAATTAATTCAAGTCTGCATTATCCCGTGACCATTGCGGTAATCATGATACTGTCTTACAAAATTAAGTGTTTCGTTTGTCTGTCTCAATAGATATGGATCAATATCCAGCTTTATTGTTCGTAAGATTAACGCTCAATCTTGATTGTATATAGAGAATGAAAAAATCATATTTAGGAAAAACTTGGCAAATCTCAGATATCTTCTAATTTTCTGTATTAGACGATTGCTTTGGAATATCGATGTCCTGGATCCTGGGTCGGATAAATAATGGGTTTTTTCAACAAAATAAAAATATTCTTCGTTGTTTCATAACTTGAATAACAGTGGGTGGCTATTGGCTCACCGTCTATTATATGGAATATCTTGGCATATTTCTCATGTTTCTTTCATTCTCATTATATTATTCGTACTCGCTTCAGGGGCCTAAAATGGTAATGAAAATTAACTCTATTTTGAAATTGGAACTTCATGGCTTTTTCTTGTTTTATTTTTCTTTAGGAGTACCTATGTCAAAAAGAAAGGTCATTTCCAAGAACATCTAATTAGACAATAACATCTCTAGTCAGAACAAGGTCACCGAAGTTTTGCCCTTCCAAGTTTACACCCAAATTGTATAATTTATTTGGCAATATGCTTTCATGCTTCTACATATTCATATCATCTCCACATAAAGTCACTATATCTTCATTTATCTCACTGTTCCTCATTATTTGTTTCAGAGTTACACAGCATGCATTACTCAAAGCTTTTATCTCAACTTTTATTTTATGGTTTTGTGACGGAACAAGCACAGGGCCCACGTGATGTTAAGCGGTATCCTCTGCCTATAACAGATGCATTTAGCCACAAGTAACTGCTCTGCGCCCAATATGCAATTGTACTGGCTCGCAAGGACTCAGCCGAACCACACTATTAGGTGCTTGGTGACAGATTTTCTACTTGAGGGTGGCAGCTAGCCAGGCGGGCATTCGCAAAATGCCCTTCCACCATGCATTGAAGCTCAAGCCGGTGGGGATCGAACCATAGACCTGCAGCACCACAGTCCATTGCTATAACCGCTCGGCCATCATTGTTTCAAAACTGTATTAAATGGAGACGGACCCTCGTCTGTTATTCCCAACTTTTACCACCATACATTGGCAACAAACGCATGGTCGGCAAATATTTTTTTTATAAAATATCTATTTAGTAGCAAAGTGTGTCTCGCTACTGATGTCGGCTCCAAGACATAAACAATACATACTTATCGTGACAATCTCGGCAGCAATTTCTAATTAATCTCAAGCATTCCTCATTAATTGGTATTATGAAAGTTTAATTACTACGCATGGTAGTAGGTATAATGATAAATTTCATCAGATGTTACATGAATTTTAATTAACTTTACGCTTATAAATTCCTTCGGTACTATTAATTAGGTCGTCGCACGTTGTATATAATAAATCCAAGAGCATTTCATAGAACAATATTCTTTATAAAATTGCTGTTACAATGTTGATAAAATTCACAGTATACTACTGAGAGGTACATGCGACAGAGATAACTAAAATAGCACAACCAGTAGAAGATATTAACTTATATTATTACTAAATAATGTTTGTCAGTAGTCAGTCAAAAAGTTTTCTAACATTTCTAGTATTCAAGCCTCAGTCGTCCCAGTAGAGACTTTTGATCCCTATAAGAGACAGGATCGATCGGCATCAATAGTTTTTATGTAAAACGACCATTTTCTTGCTGACTATACATTTGTTCCAAAATCTCTGAATGCAGTTCAGAATACCTTAAACATTTATGGATAGTTCCTGTAACTATTACCCTTACTGTCCCGTCTCAAAAATTCTTCTCTTTAAATTAATATATTTTTTCTCGTATTGTTAGTAATCCCTTAATTAAAAATCACAAGACGTGAAATGATATTTATTATGTATGTTTCTCAATCTACATGACATACATGTAGTTGAAAACTGCAGTTCTCAATCTACATGACATTGGGTGCACCCAGTCAGAAAAGTTGTCATGATGATGAAAAACACGTACTTAACTAAAAGAGAGTTGAATGTATATGTAGGCAGACATAAGGGTTAGAGAAAGGACAAGCAGTATATGGATGGACTGTACAAGGAAGTGTATTTGGTATACAGGGTGGTCCATTTAGATGGGTCAGTATGGACAAGTCTGAACCCATAAGACATGCAAAGATATCTTCTTAGGAACAATGTATCAATTTTAGAGACAAGTAAAACTGCAATCATCTATCAAAAAAACATCCTGTGTTAAATTGCTATTATATTAGTTATTATAATTATTATTAGTTATTACTAGTCAATTTGTAAAAGTAATAAAAACATACACATAAAATAAGTTATTACTATTATTATTAGTTTGGGAATCGAACCCAGTGGTATTGAAGGAAATAAATATAATTTCTTTTAGGCACCGATGCCTTATGATTTTGCTTAGTATTCTTTGTTGGATACTTTATTAACAACAATTTCAGCAAAAGACCGTTATACTCAATGTGGAAAAACATTTTGATTCTTATTGCACAAAGACGTATGGGATGCTTTAAGACTTAAGCGCAGGAGGAATATATTTTTTCTTGGAATGTGACCGACATATCCAGAACAAGATGACCATTCGCAGAAAACGCTATTACCATGAAGAAAAGCTCGAGCCTGCAGCGGTATTCGAAGCATGGACCCCTGAGTTGCAGTCCATAGCCATTGCACCTGGGCCATTAAGCTTCCGAACTATATTTACGATTAAGAAAATTATTTACTAACAGAAGGCACACTAATTCACGCTCTCTATTAACGATATCACGATACCTTTAGCTGTTGTGGACTTATACTCTATGGGATTTGTAAAATGATTTAAAAATATAATTCAAACTAATTCATTACAACTTACGACGCATAATTTAATTAAAACTTTAATAATCTGAACTAAGCAGATCAAATATTTACTACTCTCTGCCTAGATTGGACTATAAAATAATATAATTTATTGTAAACAATCTAATATTAATAAACTTATTACAGACATTTAGGTGCGGTCGTTATTGTAATTTGTACTAATAATAAACATCAGGAAGCTGCCTGTAGTCTTTGCTGTATTGCTAAGTGGATAGTAGCATTAAAGTGCTTACAAATGAAATGTATGGTATACGTAATTCATTTTATTCACTTAGTGACTAATATTTACTGTGTGCGTTTATACATAATCGTGTTATGCTAAATAACAAAGCTTGTATGAGAAATACGTGTCATATTATAAAATTTTTGGTATATTCCATGAGAAATATCATCTGACATCTTTGTGATTGGCAATTTTCGCAGTGTGTGCCTATTTCTTTTAGTAAAATAATTAATAACTTATATGTATCAAAGATCTCCCACTAGGTGGACTGACGACATCGTAAACGTCACAGGTAGCCAATGGTTACAAGCGGCTAATAGCCGTTCTTTGTGGCGTTCTATGGAGGAGGCATTTGTTCAACCGTGGACGTCTTCCAGCTGATGATGATATCAATAATCGTATAGTGTTGAACGTCTAGTGTTGTTGTGGGCACATAGTTCGATGGCAAGAATTACTGTTCGTGTTCCCGCCCATTCTTCATAAGAATTTTTAGGTCTGTATATAGCTATGTAGGTATTCCGCTTTACTAAAACATGACTGGACTAATTGACACGATTTCTACATGCCTAGAGCTTGACGGCGACAATTTGATGCAGATGCAGATGCAAATTTAACTTATGTAAAATATTAATTGACATATGGCATAGCAATGATAATGTGGTCGATGATGTTAATAGATTTTTTTAAATACTGGCTTTCTAGTAGCACACTATTGGTTGTTTAGCGACGATTTTCCACTTAAGGGCGGTAGGTACCTAGGTGACGAGTATACTTACGAATGCCCGCCTGGATAGCCCGCTGGCCCACACTGAAACAGTTAAAAATAAACTATTTAAAATTAACCATTTTCTACCTTTGTCCCAAATCATGTGGAGTAAGTGTAACTATGTCTTCTTAAACGAAACAAAGAACAATAGAAAAATATATTTTGAAATTCGTTTTCTCTATTTATATATAGCTGCACGGGACAACACATAATATACATAATTAATTAATTAAGTACACATGATACAAACATATTACATAATTTAACAAAATGTACTTGGTTGTATGGCTCGCCGCCAACTCTCTTGTTCATTATACTGGCTAGGTTTCGAGAAACCACAAGCCTTGTTGTGCACCCAATGTGCAGCAAGAGACCACAATCACGCGGATGTAGGTAGTTGCTGTTTATACGATGGATTTTTGACCTACGTAGCCTTTTACGTGCATAAAGATGGGAGTTGTAACCCTCCCACAATTTACAACGAGTACCAAAGCTAAAGTAATAATAACTTCGTATACGTAATTATTGGTAATAAAGTTATCATATAAGGTATTGGTATAAGAAGCAATAAATTGCAAGCTTACACTCGAGCACCATGATCTAATAATGACAGGAAACACTGTAGTACGCACAAAATTGGCAAAGAGTAGAGCCATGTTCACAATGATAAGATTTACATGGATTTTTAGTTGTGGATCTTTACATAATATTAGTAGTTGTCTTATGATGAAAAACATGGTGTACCGACTCCACATGTAGATTGGTAGTGGGTAGGAAGATGATGAGGTAAGAGTAAGATCAGCTCTGAGGTTTTAATTGAAAAGGATATTTGCCCACACAAAGCTTAGTGTTGTTTTACAGAATAATATAATACTAAAGACAATGATAACATTATAGTAAAAAATATGCATTTATCTAGAATAACCCCAAATACTCTTGTGCCACTCTGAGAAATTCCGTCAATTTATGGTGAAATAAATCCAATTCTGGTATTGATGAGCGACACTGTTAAGCAGGCGCAGCGCACGTAGAAGAGGCGACTGACGTCCTTGTTCAGAATTGGAGCGCGATACTTTTTTTTTTCTTTTTTTTTTATGCTTGATAGGTTAGCCTTTGACCACTATCTCACCTGATGGAAGATGATGTGGTCGAAGATGTTGTTCAGGCTAACCTAGAATTACTGGCTCTCAAGGAAAGCTGCCGGAACACACCGTTAGGTGCTTGGCGACAGATTTTCAACTTGAGGGTGGTAGCTAGCCAGGCGGGCATTCGCAAAGTGCCCTACCACCATGCTGTAGCGACTGCCATCCTAAGGCAAAAACCGGGACCGACGGCTTAACGTGCCCTCCGAAGCACGGAAGCGCTCAGTAGTAATGTCACCAACGGTCACCCATCCAACTCATGACCGCGGCGGACGTTGCTTAACTTTGCTGATCGATTCAGAATGGTTAAGCAAACTTCGCTACGAGCGCTTCACAAGTACTTCAAAGAAGTTAATCCAATGTAGTCGAGCTCTCAAGTAGTTACTATATAAATATACTCGTATTGAGATACGAATATATTGCTTAAAAATTCTTATGAGAAATGGGCGGGAACACGAACAGTAATTCTTGCCATCGAACTATGTGCCCACAACAACACTAGATGTTCAACACCATACGATTATTGATTTCGAAGCAGTGATGGCTCAGTGGCATTGGCTATGGACTGCCGCGCAGCAGGTCCATGGTTCGAATCCCGCCGCGGGCTTGAGCTTCACCGCATGGTGGAAGGGCTTTTTGCGAATGCCCGCCTGGCTAGCGACCACCCTCAAGTGGAAAATCTGTCGCCAAGCACCTAACGGTGTGTTCCGGCAGCAGTCCTTGAGAGCCAGTGAAATTGCAGGCACATGAGACTTAACAACTATGTCTCAAGGTGACGGGCGCAGTGCTATTCGTCACTTGAACAATGAACTGCATCTGTTATAGGCAGAGGTAACCGCTTAACATCAGGTGGACCTCGAGCTTGTTCCGTCACAATAACATAAAAAAAAAAATAAAAAAAAAAAAAATATCATCATCAGCTGGAAGACGTCCACGTTTAAACAAAAGTCTCCTCCATAGAACGCCACAAAGAACGGCTATTAGCCGCTTGTAACCATTACCATGTCGTCAGTTTACCTAGTGGGAGATGCTGAGGCATAGCGGGCGCAGTACAGTTCGTAGCTTGTAACGAAATGCATTTTACTGCTTAGATGTTACTGTTTAACCTCAGGTGAGCCTCGTGCTTGTTCCGACACTATAATATGAAAAAGTTTTTATTAGTAGAAGTTTAGATTAAAAGATATTCAACCCAGATAGTGCCTTTTCTGACTATTGAATGACTTTAATGTCAGTGTAGACTAGGGTTTGTCAAAAGCAGCAAACAAACTACTAACTTCCTTGCCTCACTTAATAAGCAGTCACTTTAGTTCTCATGCCCTATAAAACCGAATACAGCACATTCATTGTTTTTTTATTGATATGCGATATATTTTATCAACTTATGTGAAATATTCTTGAATGTCATCATGGCTGTAAAATCTTTATTACCGATGCATAGAAATAAAATGTTTATATATGTCAATATCCTTTTTAATGCTTACAAAATGTATGTAACGCCATGCCATTAAAATTTATTGTAACAGCAAAAGATGTATTTTAATAATGAATAAACCACTTTTGTTGAATGAAAAGTAAAATGTGATCCAAATACGGGCTCGAACCCACCAAGAATACGTCCCTGTGGCCGGGACATGCTTTTCCATGTGAGCTACCGTGGTAAGTTAGTCACAGCGCAAACATCCGCTCCACTACCCTCAAGTAGAAAATCTGTCACCAAGCACCTTACAGCTGCAGTCCTTGGGTGCCAGTTCTCATCTAGGTCAAGTCTATTTACCTTGAGCACATCATTAGTTTAACCAACGGTGAGATGGTACTTAATGCTACCTATTAACTATGGAACAATATAGCTATCCCTACTACAGCAAATCCAGACATAAAAGCCGATACAGGCTTAGTTTTAGCGTTGGCAGTAATAACAACTCTATGTACACATTGATAGATTAGTGACTGAAATTTACCATGCCCCCGCACATTGATGTGGACCTCAGCATTTCCATAAATAACGCGGTTTACATGAATATATTATTAAAAGCCAAACTTTTGCATACAAATTTTACTCTAAGTTGTGAAAACAATAAATAAACGAATGAAAGTTAATTACCTCACACTTATACCACGCGCCCAGCAGGCGGGCGAGTCACCTCTTTAATATTTACGACGAGGATGGTACGATCTTCTTTTATTTATTGGAGCTATTATAAACGCATAAACATGCCTTGGTTTTGAGACCTTTTTTGTACACCAACCTTATTTAAGGAGGTTTTTCACATGTGTAGGTAATCGTACTATTACAAGACTTATTACTACGAGCACTTTACAACATAGGTAAGTAGGTAGGGCACTGAAATGATTTCTAACGAGCTTAGACGTATTTCCGGTTTGTATCTGTACTTCCTCCTCACAAATTATACCTACTTACCTGCCAAGACTACAAGTCATTTATAACGTTAAAACATTTTTACAAAACAATCTGCAAATAATGTCAATGTAAGGTCACACTTTTGCGCGTATCGAGAAGTCCAATGTATAATTTATGCTAAGCAAATAACAGTGACACGCATTAAATCCTAGTTCACATTGATATAATACAAATGATACATAAATCAAATGTCGATATCATTGAACTTGTAAAAAACTGGAGAAACGGCACTTATACCTCAGCAATGTCAATCGACGTGTCTTCTAATTAAAACTCAGTAGTTTGCGTATGTTCGTGTCCTGCATGCTTGTCTTTTTGTCTTAGTTATTCATTAAAACTTATCATATACAATAGAAGTGGTATAAAAAAAAATGCACACAGCTGCATTTTTTTTTATACCTCATAGGTTAGCCTTTGACCACTATCTCACCTGATGGTAAGTGATGATGTGGTCGAGGATGTTATTCAGACTAACCTAGAGTTACTGGCTCTCAAGGACAGCTGCCGGAACACACCGTTAGCTGCTTGGCGACAGATTTTCAACTTGAGGATGGTAGCTAGCCAGCCATTTGCCAAGTGCCCTACCACCATGCTGTAACGACTGCTATCCTAAGACAACAACCGGGACCGACGGCTTAACGTGCCCTCATTATGTGCTTAAATAAAATTTTCTTCACATCATATGGTCGTAATATTAGAGCGTACCCAATCATCCATTTTTTCTTTAAATTGACGGCCGATATAAATGAAAAATATAACAAAAGCAACATTACAGTGGGCACACCTGACACGCATGGATGTCTACGAGAAAGGACAGACACGTTGCGGTCGAAAACCTCTCGCAAAGCCAAAAACGTAATTTATAACTACATTTACCCGACCAGCCAGGCCAACCACTCGCCCAATATTAATATCAGCGTCAGCATCATTAAAGCATTCCTTTTATTGCGTCTTAAATAAGACCGTTCGCCGATCGCCTTTATTAAAAGAGGCTACCTTTCTCCAAGGTTTTGCAACGAGCGCCCTTCTTTTGGAGCTGTTTTAAATGCAACACAGTACATGTCAACAAAGGAAATTCATATAAATTTTCGTGGATACCTTTACGAGTTTTTTGCGCTTTATAATCACATAATCTGCAGCTTATGTTGATCGTTTTTAAACAAAGGTTCTCAAGAACAAGTGTGATATTATTTCATGTAAAACCACGCATACCTATCAACAGAACTTGTATTTTTTTGTGCGTTAGAGTAGAACACCAAAATTGGCTCAATTTGAATTTTATCAACATTTTTCAGTTACACTCTACGAAGTACACTTTATGAAGCAGTGATGGCTCAGTGGTATGGACTGCCGTGCAGCAGGGCCATCTTTCGAATTCCGTTGTGGGCTTTAGCTTCACCGCATGGTGAAAGGGCATTTTGAGAATGCCCGCCTGGCTAGTGACCACCCTCAAGTAAAAAATCTGTCGCCGAGCACCTAACGATGTGCTCCGGCAGCAGTCCTTGAGAGCCAGTGAAATTACAGGCACATGTAACCTAACAACTATGTCTCAAAGTTACGGGCGCAGTGCAATTCGTGACTTGTGACGAAATGCATCTGTTATAGGCAGAGGTTAGTCCGCTAATCATCAGGTGGGCCTGGAGCTTGTTTCGTCACAATTACATAAAAAAAACTCAATTAACTAAAAAAAAGGGTTTGACCTGAACACAGCTATTGCTTAGGAAGACCAGAATTGTGGATACCGACACAATATATTCTATACGTAGCGTGGTTGGAGTAAAACATGAAACAAAAAGGACGGCAACTACTTATGAGATTACATGCGAGGAAGTTGGACCGTGAAACTGCATGCTTACAGTGCTTAATGATTTAATGGAACAGACTTAAACAAGTTTTTATATATTATGTAGTTTTAATACATTTTACCCATTAAAGTATGCTCTGCGGATTACGTTAGAAAATTACAAATTTAATTACAAATTATATATTGTTTCCTCTCGTAAATTTTCAATTTTGTAATATTTTGCAGTGTTTGAAGACTGTGCCAATTTCTATGTTTTTTTATTGGACAGCACGACAGGGTGCACAATCTTTGAATCTGATTCTGCACCAACCAATAATGAAGCCAAATTAAAGTTGCGTGTTTAAAGAAAATTACCGCCTTTGGCTATAAAATGAACCTTGGTCTCATTTTAACTTTTTCAACTACATTTTATTTAAGAAAGATAAAATGATCGTTAAAAGCCCTTAACGATTTCTCAAGTAGTGTAAGATATAGTCAGACATGTGAGAAAGAACGGCTACCGGCGTCAACAGACGGACGCACATTGGCAGACATCCGTTTATCTTGTTTAATTATTGTGGATCGAGCTCCGGCATCAGTTATTGGGCCAATACAATGAATGTAAGCTCAGTACACCCCATTCACATCATCCTCACTTGTTTATTTATAAAAGTTCAGAGGAGGTTAAGGACACGTATATTGTTCTTCAAAGTGTTGTCTTGATATATCATTTTTATTCGTATTATATTCAAGCACCGATGGTCTAGTGGCAAAAATTATGGACTGCCGCCTAGAAGGTCTTAGATGATTCGAATCCTGACGAGTTGTAGTTGTAGGATATTTTGACAAATACCCACCTTGCTATCATCCTCAACTAGAAAATCTGTCGGCAAGCCTAACGGTATTTCTTATATGATTACAATCGCTATACCCTATAGCAAAAATCAATAGCTAAGCAAAAATCACATTTACAAATGCTAACATTGTAATTTTTGCATTAACGCCTGCTAAACGAATAAGCTTACAAAATTACAACGAAAGAAAAAAATGTTTGCGGGTTTTGATCCCGCGATCATTCATCTCTTGGGCTGAGACGATGGATGTTTTCCCAAGTAGGTAACTATCGTAGTAAGTCATAGCTCACCTAACCTAACCTATCAGCAATTATATAAAGTTATGTAGGGAATTTTCATTTCATTATTCACTGAAATATGCCCTATCCAGAAAAAGTAAGTTTTAATATCACACTAATATTATAAATGCGAAAGTTTGTGATTGTGTGAGGACGTGAGTGTGTATGTTTGTTACACCTTCATGCTGAAACGGCAGAACCTATTTAGATGAAACCTTGAATATCTATAGTATAGGTCCTTGTTTTCACAACAGTTTTCCTAATATTAATTTGTCTTAGGTAGTGAATTCAGGATAACTTGATTTCGAAGCGACACTTTATGAAACTTGGTCGACGAAAACGTATAAGACAAACTGACAACAAGCATTATCCTATTCTAAACAGTGTCTGAGGCTCAGTTTTTCAATCATCAGATAGTATACTAATATTCCTTAGAATAAAAGTATGAACGCAACCAATATAAAAAAGCATTGATAGTTGTATGGCAGAAAACATAATTCGTTTCAAATTTGGTCTCGTAATATTTTTATCATATTCTAATATTAATTCTCATCTGATGATTGGAAAACAGTATCCAAATTCTTGGCGTTTAGGTTAGATAAGTACATACGGGTATGTCTCATTCGAGCCCATAAAAAATATATCTTGCAACTAAACAACATTATTGAAAATTCGCTTACGAAAGTCCTATTCCCGAACTCCATTGCTTTTGGGAGTGCTATCGTTGGTAGTATCGCAACCTGAAAGTTGGCGGGTATACTGCTTCAGCAGAGCCTCCAGTTTACCCTCAGCCGCCTTTTACGATCGCCAACCGAAAGATATGTAACAATATATACAGTACCACAGAATAAAAAGTACCAGAAGGAATACTCCGCAAAGCCATTCCAATAAATAAGCGACTCTAACCACGAAGCAACAAAGTGTAATTCAGCTCGCAATGCACGGGGTACCTAATATTTATATTCAGCTATAGGGCGTCTCTCTTTGTATCGCATAGCCGCGCATAGCTCTGATCTTTTTTGACGCGGCACGCACCGTCACTAATCCCGTCTGGACGGACACGTTGATGATGTACCTATAGCTTTGTATCTAAAGTGCGGATTGAGCCAGGCCTGATAGTACGTAGTCCGAACGCCCTTCTTTTTTATGTCGGCTTTTAAAACATCTAATTGGAATGATATAGAAAAGACCCGAACTTTACTACATAACTTTTATTTCTTAAATAAAAAGGCAATATGTTCTACACACAATATAGTTTACATGGCTCGTTTATGCATTGATATGCATTTCTATGTATTTATGTGTTATATGTGTTATGATTAACTCCTTTACGTCACAGAGGGCTAATATGGAGCGTCTAAATACCACCATTTCGTCAGACATGCTTTGGTAGCATATAATAGGCGGCACACTTATCAGATCTACAGCTCACATTTCCAGAGACATTTTTAGTCACAGTGATGTGGCTAAAATTTCTTTGTCAGAAAAACAGTCCTACCCAGGAATCAAATCCTATATTTCAACGATGATTCGAAGCCACTCGACTAACTAGGTAAATACGAGTAACATGCACAGTGCGCATAACTATCTGTTGACCATATTATAGATGCCCCGGGCGCTCTGCCATCTATGTATTCAAGAAACCAGTAAACCTGCATCTATTACGTATAAGCAACTATGTTTCATGTCATTTTTTCTACATCAATATTTACAACATTGAACATGTAGCACCTCCCTAGACAGACATCAACAACTGTTAAGCTGTAGACATAGTGTAAGCGACACATTTTATATTTCATATATACGTATTAGATAACTTTTTAAGCCTAGGAATACATGTGTGCTTAGAATTTTCTGGAAAGTACAGCAAATATTGACACACTTTTTGTATTGAATGATTTTATTTTCCCTGAAGGAAACAGGTTTGCCCATTACGAATAGGATGGATTAATTAGGGAAAATTCTGTTTTATCTTAGCTAGTGTCTGCATTCCTTTCTTTTTGATATACCTGCTGCAATGAATATACAGATTCATCAACATCATCTCAGCTGCTACAGACCAGTATAGCTACGAGTATATTAATGCCTGGTCTCATACCCTCTTCTGTTTACTTGTCGCCAACCAGCAGTCAGTGTTATTTGCTGCCAAAAGGCAAGTCGTCATGACCGCATTGAATAATCATCATTAGCATAAACCGGAAGACTTTAACTAATAAAGGCATCCCTCATAGAACTCCACAATGAACGGATGTTAGCCACTTGTATCCATCGGCTACCCACGATGTCAGGCCACCTTATAAAGGGGCTATAACAGCAGTGTATGTATGCATGTGAGATTTTGTTTATTTCCCCATAACTTTTGAATACTTGAATAGATTTGAATGTACGGTGTATTTTAAGAGTCCTTACATCTTATGTAGTGAAACTGGCTATAAATATTTCGCAAAGCACTCTTTGAAACATTTTATTGTTTATTAAATTAAGACTAAATATTATCCTTGGTATATCCACATAACAGTACAAAAAAGACACCCACATACACTTGTAATGGAGCGGGTTGGAGGGTTCGAACCTCGTCCGCCCACATTACATGGCGCACACACTACGCACCGGGGTATATTACATTGAAACCCTAACCTCTAGTTTACAGTGATCGGGGATTGAAATAGGTACCTACGTTACGTGCGTGTATTTATTAACATATATTTGACGCATGTCAGTTTCCCGTGCTCGTGAAGCCTTCCTATCCGGGGTTTCTTGGGAGGGTACGGGTTACCGTGCTACTCGAATTTCCACGAGCCGCACTTGGCGTCCTGAAATAGATCTCTAAAAACATGACAAACAGCACGAACTGTTTGTAGTTATTTTGAAAAATAGTTTTCTAACTTGTTTTAAAAATAGATACAAAGAAAATTCTAAGATAATTTGTTTTAATAATACTTATTAAATTCAATATTATTATTATAAGTATTTACTTAAAACCTTTCTACTAATAAATATTCCTACAGCTTTTTACTTTACTGTTGCGGTGTACCCGAAGCCTTACAATTATAAGGCGTATTACAAACAAGTCCGACAGCACATCGCCCTTGAAAAACCTCACAACTAATAAGTGACACCTTACGACATCGCTCGGCTTACACCCACAAATATCTTCTATCACGTCTGAACTCATTCTTAATAATCATGTCAATGAATAAATTACAACTGGGTAACGTAATTAAAGAAAACTCTCCTCACTAGTCCACTTTTTAACTTAACCTTAGAGTATTATAAGACGTTACAATATTACAAATTTACAAAAGAAAAATTATAGTCATGTGCGAGATTTGAATTGAAAATGACTACAAATTTCCTCTTGTAAATTTTTCATTTTGTAATGTAATCGGCAGAGCAAATATTACAATTATAGGGCTGCGTCATCATTAATAAGTTTAAAGATAGTTGCAAACTTAGTCTAGTTTTTAAAACAATGTTAGTCGAAAGTTCAACGTAAGTCGATTGTAGGTGTCGCTCCATCCCCATACGATGGTTAAAGAACGAGAGGAAAAAACTATAGTTATTTGTCATTATGTCATGTTAGCTTAAGGACATATACCCGCCAGCCAAAGCGTGAACTTTTATATAAACTCAACTTGTTATTTAAAAAAAATTCGCATTTAAATATAGTGTATTATTAGACCTATCGTTTCTGGCTTAAATCCTTTTTCTTTTGGACTAATTTTTTTTTTATTATATAGCGTTTAGTATATAGCACTCGTTTTTAGGAGTTTGAGCCAGTTATTCGTAGCTCCAGATTTATTTAAAAAGTATAGTACACATGTATAAATTACTACCCATTATAGAAAGTTCATTATATTTCCCATGTTTGTGGTGCAAAAGAAATATTAAAAACATGCTTATTTTTCTTGAAAGAGATGCTTAAAGTTGGGTCTTTCTTTTATCTAAAATTACGAGTTTTTGAGCTAGTGTTATTTCAAAACTGTATAATTTAATGAAAATCTAATACAGCACAAACCTAGATATTAGGGTAGTGATTACGTAGGTAAAAAATCATTGAGTTTTATTCGCAATTATTAAAATGAGTTTGGAGCTGCGTTTTGTATGGGGGCATTCGTCTAAAATATAGCCTTAAATTGTCAGAGCATGCCCCGGCTATAGAGATGGATGGCGCGGGTTCGAATCTTGCACTTTACTATAATTTTTCCCCTTGTAAATTTGTAATGTAACCGCAGACATATAATGTTAAGCGGTCTGCATGCAGTGGGCAAGCAGTTCGTCACAAGTGGCGAAATGCATTGCGCCCTGTGACGTAAAGCTGTTAAGTCTTGTGTGCCTGTAATACCACCGGCACGGCACCCCTATACTTTTCAAGCCGGAATACAGTAATATGAATTATTATTCATATTACTGAATTAAATTGTACTGTTTGGTGGCAGAAATAAGTATGGTGGCAGTCCTAGTTATCACCCTCAATTAGAAAACCTGTCGCCAAGCACTTAACGGTGTGTTCTGGTAGCTGTCCTTGACAGCTAGTTCTTGTTAAGCCGGTTTACGACCTTCGCCACATGGCACACCATTAGGTGAGATTAAGGTCAAAGGATAGCCTATCAGAAGTGATTAAAAAAATACGACTTCTATATGGCCTAAAGTAACTGTTGCTGTCTATTCTGCCATAAACATCCAAATATTAAACGTAACCAGAAAATTGCATTTTCATTCATCACACTATGCAAAGTCAGTATGCACTGGCTTATCCAATATTTTTAAAATTACATCTAAAGTTGCTAGACTTCCTTATCGGAAAACAGGACACTACTTATTTTAACTATCCGTCCTTCTGACCTTTAAAATTT
This sequence comes from Plagodis dolabraria, assembly GCA_963854805.1. Lineage (NCBI taxonomy): Eukaryota > Metazoa > Arthropoda > Insecta > Lepidoptera > Geometridae > Plagodis > Plagodis dolabraria. The sequence goes on from OY978457.1 coordinate 12,769,271, forward strand.
CAATCTATAAAAATTTTGATCGTTTTGGTAGCACGTTAAGATTTGCACATAAGGTGTGGTTATGGCGGATTTATCATAGTTAAAATATACTCACCCTTAATAATACAAAATACTTTTTCGTTCAATTTTACCCCCAGGGGGTATGTATACTTCACAAAAACAGGTTTTCTGGCGATTTTATAGTTTTTTTCTTCCATAAAGACTGTTATATTCAAGCGTTAAATTCGGTGCGATTAAAGAAATAATACTTATTTCAGTACCACAAAAAAAATGATATTTTTTTATAAATAACAGTAATATTTATATTAATACGGAACCCCAGGTTAACGAGTTCAACTCGCACCTGAGTGTTCTTATTTTGAATTTATTTATACTCATGGGTATAAATAAATTCAAAACGTCGCTTTTTTGTCAGAAAATTTTGCCCCTCCATAGCTATGCGTGAGCAGGTGGTTTTTTTGTCCAGTTTCGTTACGTCTTCAGGTCCACCGAGCTAATTTTGGCTTGTGACTAACTCCAAACCGAATTACGCGCGAAAACGCGAACCGCAATTTCACAGTTACGATGTATTACGTGCAATATCACCGGTCAGTTATTGTTACGCAAAACGACCGAAATATGAAAACGAAACGTCGATTCGGCTCTCGTGACGAGAATAAGACAAGTGCGGCTCTAATAATTGCGTTGTATTGTAACTCATATATAATATAATTTCCTCGCAGTACCTAAGCTCTTTTTTGTAGAATTTTCACAGGATGTTCGTTTAAATGTTCTTATTTCAACGAACTCAGTAGAAAAACTCACAAACCTTTAGGGGTGACACGACTCGCCTCAGAATCAAGTCTATTTTTTTTTTGTGACTTTTGCCCAAATTTCCTTCTTGTTTTGTATGGAATCTTCTACGTATGATTCGGCTACATTCCTACATCGCCACCCACCATGACGCTTTAGTCATTATATCAGTCCCTGAGTTAGCCAGGAATGTAGCTGAATTTCTTCTGAAACTATGACCAGTGAAGCTCTCAGCATCTGTTTTTCGCCAAACATTTTTCGGCTATGCATCGTAAAGAAAAGACCTGATCCGTACATCCCATTCCCTTTCTAAACCCTGTTTGTGCATCCCATACTTTCTCAACTTTCTTTTTTATCACCCGTTCAATCAATACTTTCGCATATAGTTTACCGACGACGCTGAGGAGGCTGATTCCGCGGTATTTCTTGCAGTCTTGTTGCAACCCTTTCCCTTTATATAGCGGCACAATCACAGCCTTGCACCAGTCACCTGGTGCTCGGCCGCTCCTCCAGCACAAATTAAAAAGGTGGTGCAACAGACTAGCTACTGTGCCTCGCCCAGCTCTCAGCATCTTGACTGACACTCTATCATATCTATATAATTATTAATTTCATACTCTTTAACGCTTTCGAAATCTCATCCATGCTTATTTCATTTACATCATCACTTGTATTCATGTAGATTCCTGGAACCTGGTCCAGTATTCCCTCTCTTTCAAATAAACTTAAATACTCTTTCCATATTTTCAACACACATTCTTCCCCTTTTATAATGCTTCCATCATGACCTCTGATTTGATACAGCTCTGAGGTCGGTTTTGCCTTGCTCTTATGGATTTCCAGAAAAACTTTATATTCGACTAGGTTTGTACTTAGAAGATAATTCCTTAAAGTACGCCATGAACACATTTTTTTAAAAAAGACTGCGTATTCTTGTTGTTTGCTATTGTCACAGAATAAAAAGCCATTGTATGAAATATTAGTACGCTAATACATATTTTTCCTTGATGTTTTCAGGTGGTAAACTTTCCATAACGTTAAGGGTCTTCACATCTTCTAGCGTGTGGTAAACAACCTAAACCATTTCCTTCATAACTAGTACTTGTAGACATCTTAATTAATAAATAACTATAATTTCAACAGTGAAACAGAGTTGTGAATTTTTTTTCGCAATTACGGGAAAAATTAATCGGTATTCTTATGCGCGCGCATGGCAATCGACCATAGACTAAAGAATGAGGTTTAATTTTTTTAGATTTTTCGCGATGTGCGTCTTAGCCACGTACAAAATGGGGAAGTTAAAGATTTTTTTATTACAGAGAAACTAAAAGTTTTATTTTTCAAACACGTACTAGTAGAAATTATTTATTTAAAAAAACAAAGAAACTCAACCAATAATATAAATAACTCTATAACTTGAGAATAATAAAAAGAAACAGTTTGATTACAGGTGTCATTAAGTGCCTAATTGCGGTGAAACTTAGAGCCACTTTATGAGCGAGTGTGTTAAAAAATATATATAATATTTTACAGGATATGATAAATACTATGCCTGCTCCAAAAACATGACTCCATATATTTTTCTTGACTTACTTAATCAAGTGTTGTGTCTATAAAGTGTATCAAATCTATAGCTATATATCATACAAACCCACATCATTCTCCCATCTCTTTCAAAGAAAATATTTTGTTGTAAAACACTTAATATTTTGTTTTAAAACACGCTTTATTGACACTGAATACGTATTCAGTGTCATAAATGAATGACTTATGCTAGCGGCTAAGCGAAGACTTAGACTTTTATTTTTGTAATGGCTCCAATCAATTAAATCAAATTAAAAGGTATCATATGAATAAATCCATGACATAAGGCGTGCACGTTCTAAAATTTTGTCAACCTTCTCAGAGTTGGTACCACACTAACACATACACACATACACTTTCGCATTTTAGGTAATTGCTGTGGTAATTGTGTGAAATTAGTGTAATGAACAGTTTCATATCTCATAAAGTGTGAATTTGTAACATTATGGTTATTAACTTATTAAGAACCGATTAGGAACCGCATTATATTTACTGGAAAGATTCCGACCAGTTTCGGACTGTTTTAAAGTCCTTCGTCTAGGAGGCACGATTGCGCGAAGCGACGAGGACGGGCCTCAGCGCGTAACTGACGTTGCGATGGCGCGTCAGTTCGAAACACAAGAGTCCGAAACTGGTCGGAATCTCTCCGGTAAATATAACGCCTACCTAGTCGGTTCCAAATAAGTTAATATGGATAAAACTCGCGATAGTTTTCATAATGGTTATTATTAGAAACAGGATATTTACTGTGTATTTGATTGTTTTTAAACTACAATGGGGAAGATGGGTTTCAAATGTCGAGAACTTGGTACTGGATTCCTTCTTGATTAACCTATGCAGGAGCCGAAGAACTAATACAATCTGATATCGTTAGATTAGTATGTTCAATTCAAATCAATTTCTTGGTAATGACTTCTGCGGCTGAGCGATATCGCAACTTTGCCGGGGTCATGTGCTGACTGTACTACACCGACAAGTGATGGAGAATAATCTGATCGAATTTTGTATAGTGTTGTGAGTGACAGTTGTGACAGTAATAGCATCGCCTTGCCGAAAGCGCGAAAGAAAGAGGGTAGACCGGTTTGTCTGTTCTTGGTGCAGACCATCCACTCGCATAGACTTCAGTTTACTCATGATCATGGTGCTTGCAACAGTGCCGATATATGAAGAGCTCGAAAAAAAATCAAATACTCGATAAATATCTCATATACAATAATTATTATCATTTAAATTATCTATGAGATGTATTTTTTGTTGGTTTATTTCGTGTGTCCAATTCTATAGATATGGGAAGCTTAGGCACTGATATGCATTGCATTATTATTGAACCGGGTCGGTTACATAATGGTGAAATAATTGTGTGTCGCGACGCGGATGAAAACGTACCCAAGGTCCGTTGGGTACTGCTCTGCTCCAATTTATCACGCAAATTGCCTCGGCTCGGCCCGCCGCGGGGTTCATTATTTTTACTAAAAGTGAAAAAATTCGAGTGCAGTTAATGTCAGTGCAATGTAGGGTGGCCATGTTTGCTGAATACTTTGACTTATCATTTTGAAGAAAATATAGTTTTTTTTTATTTGATTGATATATTGCTATTTTTGATATCTAAATGTTTCAAAACCGTTCGAATGAAACTAATTGATATCATCATCATTGTATTTCCCTGAAGAGACAGGCAAAGTAGTCAAACATGCACAAAAATGGCAAAATGTGAGTACGACACGTAAATGACCTAATTCTCACTGTTTTGTGACAAACTGTTTATTTATATGTAAATTTTACTATAATATAATATTTTCGTAATGACGGATATTTAAGTATATTTGTTAAAATTTTCAATCACCATATACCTATAACGAATTAAAATTGTTTAAACTAAAATTGTAACGAATTAAAATTAAAAAACCTAAGCATAGAACGAACCGACAGTGACGTAGGGTTTTTAATAGTCCCGTTTCCTCGTACATTAACAAAAAGAAAATTTTATTATAAATAAATGATTGTGATTAACATATTATTTATGTTTTTTTATGATTTTAAAAGGTTTGGTATGGTGGAAGTGCATTTTTTAAATGGTCACCTGCCTAGCAACCACCCTCAAGTAGAAAACCTGTCGCCAAGCACCTAACAGTGTGTTTTTTTTTTTTTTATTATTGTTGCTATCAGCAAAAATAAAAAAACCTTATGTGGTCAAAGGCTTACCTATGTAAGCCTTTGACACAATCTCACCTGATGGTAAGTGATGATGTGGTCGAAGGTGTTAACAGGCTTAACCTAGAAATACTGGCTCTCAAGGACAGCTGCCGGAACACACCGTTGGGTGCTTGGCGACAGATTTTCTACTTGAGGGTGGTCGCTAGCCAGGCGGGTATTCGCAAAAATGCCCTTCCACCATGCGGTGAAGCTCAAGCCCGCGGCGGGATTCGAACCATGGACCTGCTGCGCGGCAGTCCATAGCCAAAGCCACTGAGCTATCACTGCTTCCAGGACTGATGCGTGTTGCAGCATCAGTCCTTCAGAGCTAGTAAAATTACAGGCACATGAGACTTGGTGACAAAATGCATCTCTATAGGCAGAAGTTACCACTTAACATCAGGTTGGCCTCGTATTATATAAAAAGAAATAATAAGATCAAATAGTCCCCAAAAAATGGTCGCACTACATGCAATGTAATTAATTGAGGCCTCCCAGTAATATCTCGGGCAAACAAAACGTGAAGCGCGCAGCATGTGGAAACTCCCACGGAGGCCAACAGGCCAACAAGAAAGAGTCAGTGCAGTCTGAGATCCAAATTTCTGAGAGATGCGAAGATCCCGACTATGCGACATTGGGTGGCATCGGCCATTCCGAACGCTAAAGCGTTGGAAATTGTGGTGGAATTATGTTAAGACTTTTGGCAGATCATTAACAGGTACTTGGAGTTTAGAAGTAGCATCTAAGTTATGCAAATTATAAATATCTTTCAGCCGTCATAAGTTAATTGCTTCGTTATCAATTAAAGCACAGCTTAATGGAAAGAATCTCGCGTTAGATTTTTTTCCTATAGGCAAGCCTTTGACAACAATCTCACCTGATGGTCGAAGATGGTAAAGGCGTAACCTAGAATATTGTAGCAGTAAAAGCCCAATCTATAAACAAGCTGACGACAGTCTAGGGTTCGAATTCCACCGCATGTTTGAACTTCAGAGCATTTTGTAAGTGCTCGTCTGGCTAAATTTGTTGCCAAACACATAACGATGGGCACCGGCAGTGACAGTCAGTAATTCTAGAACGTTGTTGAAATTAAAATGTTAAGAAAGTTCACAACCCTCGACCACATCATCATTTATCAATACTCAGGTTCGATTTTAAAAATAAATGAATAATTAAATGAATATTATAAGTGTAATAGCGCTGCCACTATGCTGGATACGCTGCCAACTGTTAGGCTAGAGCATTGGGACTGCGTGCATCTGTGGTAGCTGTAGTATTTCGTTTATAGGGCGTTTAAAGACGCCGCGCGCCGATAAAAAAACATAAAAGTTTACAGAGTTTTTATACCATCATTTAAAATACTTTTCATTGATATGTTCACTGGTTGTCTACCTAGTACGATCGCTAGACATTTGGTTACTGAATAATTTACTAAAAAGTATACTAAATCTTCTTAAATATATTTATTCGTCGACACTTTTTTCACAACGAATCCTGTCTATGTATATGTACTATATATCCAAGCTGAAAAATGTGTTACGAATAAATTTTTCTTTTTATTTTATTAAGTTCATAATCGAATTATTCGATTAATTTAAGTAGTTAAACACATAAATGCAACTGTTATATCTACCTATTAGTCACATGAAACATGAAGTTTGTGTCGAGGCTAAAACAAAAACCTTATCACACGATATCGAACTAGTTTGGTAGTTACGCACTTATGTATGTGCCGCAACCAACTTTTTACTTAACCAGCGCCGTTCAACTAGCAGCCTGAATTATTCTGAATGCTATTCAGCCATTCAACTAAACAGTTAGGCAAATTACTTGGATCGATAACGTTTAACTTCTTGGAACTACTAGTCATTTAATTTGTTTTTCTTGATCACCTGCCTCGCATAGTCATTTAACTTCATTAACTTTTTCTGGCGCATCACCTGCCGCTGCCTCGTCACGCTCGCTTCGCTCGCTCAGCTCGCGCGCTTTGGTGTTAACCAGTACCCTAATACGCTCATCCTTTCTTCGCTTGTCTTCGTACCTATATATGACTTTGACCTAGACTAGTAATTTTATGAATGACCTTAGCATGCTGCCAGTTTATTAAATGTTGTTTGAGACCTTAAGACTGAATTTTATTCAGGTTTTTGGGTAAACAGAACCGTCGTCATTTAGAAAAAGCTACGCTGTTTATTAATCTTAGCTGCGACATATAAACAGTGATTATATCAAATCCTGATCCTATTGAAATACACTACTTGAAAACATGCATATCAATGTTGCCAGCAAAATATTATTCCCATGCATGCTCTGTGATGTACATCAAATCGGGGGATAACGTTGTGTTGAAATCATTTACAGAAACGGTGAGGCAAGTATCAGTGCAAAGTCATGCCATGTTCTTAAACTCGTCTTGACAGCCAAACCATATTGGATTATGTTTTAAAATAATTTAATTGCAAAGGAACAGGAAATTAATACTAAATTTGATCAGAAACGGACTGGATCTTAAAAGTTTGCGTTATGTAAAACTGGAGATATGTAATCTTAATTTAATTGGGAGTAAAAGATACCACCTGATATACAATGTTGAACGTGGGATGCACTGAAAGGTTTGCGTAACTTACAGAGGTGACTGTTTATTTTGAAAGATAAATATTCATAAATAACTTTTCGTTTCCTTAAAACACTGTTTAAAACAGATGATTATGAGAATGTATGTTCATTGAGAAGACAATATACTGTACAAACAAAATTCCGCTCATACATATATATTTTATTTCGGAAAAGAATGAAATCACTTAGTGCAAGTCTTCGGTAGTCTGTGGTTCTGGGCTGGGCCAAGTGTTCCACCGTTTAGGAGACAGTGATGCGTTGTTTTTATTGCTGTGGGTGGAGAAGCATTAACGTTATGCAAGCATATCAGGGTACGCATACAGTTGTCTACCTCTCAGAATTTACTGTTTACTTCTACTGGAAAATCACTCAGAACACCCTTTCTAGGTGTAAAAAATAATAATAAACTAATAAATATCTCTTACCCACAATTATTGCATTGCGCAGTTTTGTATGATATCGCCTTCGAAGAACCAGACAGGACTGCCACTTTTTTCTGGATTGCAACAATACATCCATAACTCGTCTTCCGTTACGCCGCCATACATATCATTTGAATATCCGAAGTTAAACTGCGGCAAATGATCAAATTTGTAAAGCACAAATTATCTATATATTAAGATATACCACATAGAGCATTTAACTTGGAAGCACCGTTAACCTAGACACTTAATTAAAGAATTTATCGAACTTTTATTACGATACTATTTTGTTTATTTCTGTAATTGTTGTCTGAAGCTTTGTAAGTATGTAATATCCAGATCAAAAGAAATGGCAGAACTTTATCAATATTCCTTGAGTATAACAATAAATTGTAGCCTGACTAAATAATATAAAATAAACAAACTTACTCTCACAATGTATTAATTGTAGTAAATGTTTCAAAGATAAAGATCGAATTTACAAAGAAATTGTTACTATAAACATACAACATTTTCTATAAATGAGTCAGTTTTATGTGGAGGGGGAGGTAATAAATTAAAGCATTAAGTTATTAATAAGTAAAAGTACTGTCCGAGGCACTATCAACACCTCACCGGCCTCTGTGTCACCGGTCACTCATAAAACCTAAAGGGCGCAACAGTTCATTGCTTAACCACCCGTTAAGCCTCCACACTGAACCACTTTTGAGTGCCGACGTCCACAATTAAGGCAAATAAACGAAGAAAGCGCTTGACTGGCCGCTGCGGATTAAAAGATTCGATTTGAATTTGATTGATATTCTGATGGAACTGCATTGAACGCACTCGCCAACTGTTCTCACTATAAAGCTGAATTACACTAATATACATTTCATATTATAAGCTAGCTTACAAGGATCCCCTACTCTGTAATATATGCTTCCCATATACATCTCAATCCTCGAAACTATATAGGAGAACAGAGTGTCAGATTAGTTTCTGAGCACATTTTTAGTGATAGATAAATTATATGTCGAATGACAAGTTTAGCATCATTGTTTACGAGGATAGAATAGTACTGAAGTTAAACCAATGTGTATAATACCAAGATGATTTTCTTTAATAGAATAAGAATTACCATAATTTCATTTGCAAAGCTATGCACGAGCTTCCATAATTTAGAGAATTTTAAGTTTAGAGAATTTGTGTAGAACCGACACCAGTAGGATTTTTTTTCTGATTTTTCATCGTTATTTTATATTTTTAATAAATATTTTGAAATGTTAGAATTTTATTTCATTAACAGAAAAATAAAAATAAAGAATCACTTAACCGCTTTTTCATATATATTTATTTTTGCCGAATTCTCTTCGATATATAGAAGCACGTTAATGATATTATATGAAAGTCAAACGCGTGTGTAAATACTGCCTTATATTTAATAATCAATCTCCGTTGAGAATATCTGACATGGAAAAGGATTAAATTCGACAACCGTTATCGTTTCCGAAAAAGCAACAAGATGGCGAACGCGATAACTTGCTTGATATGACGAGTTATTTTGATTAACAGCTTGTTAACAAGAGCATCTCTGAAATGAGGAGATGGAGGTGACACTTTGTGATGGAACGTAGAGAAAATTAACTACTGCAGTGGAAGGTATGAAGATCGAGGGATAAATTTAATTGACTCGATTTACTGATAAACATTGACAAGATCTTGTGTTGATTTTTAACTTATATGTGCACATAAAATCAACGTAAATTGGTGAAAAAAATGTTTTAATTTGTTTAAATATCGGTCAAAATAATTGCATGAAAGCAATGAAGTTTCCACTGTGGGTATCAATAGTTAAGTATAATAGGTGTGGTCCTAGCAAATAAAGCCAACTTGGTCGTAATTGTTTGGATATCGACTATTATTTTGCTGATAATTCGCAAAGTTCTCGGTTTAATAGTATTAGGACTGCTCCGTATCCTTCTGTTGGATCTCGTGAAGGGAAAGGATGCCGGGTGAGCTGCATGCTACCACTCCCGACAATGTGAATTGGTGTTGCTGCACATAGGGCGTGCAGCAGTGCTCCTGACCGCCTTTTTACATCCTGATTATCAGGAATGTAGCGGGTATGCTACCAAAAGGAATCAATTCTGAAGAGTGTCGGTGTAAGGTAAGCGGTCGCCCATCATAATCGAATCCAAAACTTTATACAATTACATAATAATGAGGTCCTTATGTTGTGTTGTAAGCGAAAACATAATAATATATTTTTTATGTTATAGTTTGCAGTGTTAGAGAAGTCATATTGTGCTGACACTACATGAGCGGGATAGTAGCATAAAGATAGTAGAAAAATGATGGAGACTATTATTTTGCCGATCACACTGGTCCATAGAAGCAAAAAGAAATAGAACTGCAATGAGCTAATCCAGCTTTAAGTTAATAATTAACCAAGTGCATGTAGAGTTAACCTACGATTAGGTACTTGGCGACAGATTTTTTACTTGAGAGTGCTAGCCAGGCAAGCATTCCCAAGATGCCCTACCGCCATGCAATGCCCTGCCACGAGCGAAGTGAGGAGCGTGTTTAGTCCATTGAAATGTTACAATTTAAGGACCGAATATTGCATAGACCGGCCTACTCCTTACCTACATTGCTACACCCAAATAGGGTAATTATGAGATACCTATAAGTGCATTTTTTAAAGGACGCACTTTTATTTCTGGAATATGTGTGGGGGGTCAATAGAAGCTTAATCTCTAGTTTGTGGGGTCACCACCCTTGTCATCTTGGAATAAGGGGGGGAACAAAAAAAAATTCAATACATAATTTGTAGTAAAATGTTTTGCCTAAAAACATGTTTATATAACTTCTTTAAAAATTAAAGAAGTTATAAGCAAATTTAATTTTTTGTTCTATAACTTTTTTTAATACATTTTTACAAAAAAATTACACCAGAGCAATGTAGTAGATGATCTTTTATGACTAGAGGAGTGAAAACATTGCTTGAGCGAGCAAAATTCAAAAACGATGGACATTGATATATTTTTACAAAGTGTTTCAGAAGTAACTGTTCATATTCCCCGCTATCATTATTATAGTGCTAGTCAAACAGATTTCTGTAACCCGTAGGTAATGTAATAACTATTCTTGATTCTTGGAGCAACGAAATGATTTAGGTATTTGCCCAATACCTTGAATCGAAGTCAGTGTTCCTGCCACATTAGCGAGAGTAAGAAGCTGGCAAAGAATGCAATTCATCTCGATTTGTCTGGCAGGTCACGATGCCGACGTGACTTGGCCGTGCACAAGCGCGGATTAACCAAGAATTGCAGGTTTTGTTCATTTAACTTCGGACGATTCTTTCGATGTGACTTAATGGATTAACTTTATTGAAGTCTGTTGATGAAGAGTTACAAATTATGAAATATTAATGAGTTTTTGTTGTTTACCCGTTGTAGTTTTACTTGTACCTACTTTCAAATGTTTTTCACTTATATTAAAAATTATTGTCTATATGCTTTATGATGGAATATTTTTTATAGTTTGATAGTACATAACCATTCAACCAGCTAATATACAATATTTATAGTTTTATTTTAAGACAATTGACATTGCGATTTTAAGACAAACTCAATTTAAATGATAACTAATAAAAAACGGCCAAGTGCAAGCTAGAACCTCGGTAAGGATCCTGAAATAAATTTCATTTTTTTATTTTTATTTTTTTATGCCTTTGACCACTATCTCACCTGATGGTAAGTGATGATGTGGTCGATGATGTTGTTCAGACTAACCTAGAGTTACTGGCTCTCAAGGACAGCTGCCGGAACACACCGTTAGGTGCTTGGCGACAGATTTTCAACTTGAGGGTGGTAGCTAGCCAGGCGGGCATTTGCAAAGTGCCCTACCACCATGCTGTAACGATTGCTATCCTAAGACAACAACCGGGACCGACGGCTTAACGTGCCCTCCGAAGCACGGAAGCGCTCTGTAGTAATGTCACCAGCGGTCAACCAACCAAGTCATGACCGCGGCGGACGTTGCTTAACTTTGCTGATCGATTCAGAATGGCTAAGCAAACTTGACTACGAGCGCTTCAAAAACATTATTAACACAGGGAAAGCTTTTATTAACATTATTAATTTATAACTTATTAAATGTTGTGTGCAGTGAGGAACCTTCGCTGTGCACGTCCAACTCACACATGTTTGGTTTTATTCACGTACACAACGATATTCCCTATGTTAATGTGTGTGTATCTTGAATTATTCAGTCAAAACTTTCAGTTTCGCCGGGGATTACGTTTTATCTCTGTTTGTTTATGATCTATCCGTCATATGTTCAGACGACCCTCTCATAAAATTACCGTCATGATATTCCTACTACTCGTATAAAGTCATATATCCACGAACGAAGCAAATGTATTTAAGCTCTACCTCGTTGTCAAAAGGTTTGTTTTTGCTTGGATGTTTTTATACAAAGAAAATAATCTTATGATTTAAAGGTCCATATCTGTCAAGTACCGTCGATTATGTGAATCTGTTCGCAGACAAATAGGTTTATTGGCTACTGCCGTAATAAACCAGTGTGATTTATCAGCCACGGTGGCAGTCTAACTTCTTACAGGATCCGATGTCATTGATCTCCTGCTTTATGATGTGGTATCACGTTTCATTGTCAGCTATTTTGTATCCTTAACAGCGATTGTAGGGAGTTATACCAACATTAAATGACCAGAACATGACGATCTTAGGGTTATATACAATGGAGCCGTCGAAAATCTTGACAAATAACAAACAATGATAAAATTAAAAGCAGTGAATTTCAGTCAAATATACTATTTCGTCGCAGGCAGTGAAGGCTCAGACTGCCGAGCAATGCTGCATGGATCAATTTCCACCGTGGGCTTGAGCTTCACCGCATGGTGGTAGGGCATTTTGCGAACACCCGCTTAGCTAACTACTACCTTAAAGTAGAAATACCAAGCAGTGAACGGTGTGTTCCAGCAGGTGTCCTTGTGACTCAATAGTTCTAGGTCAAGCCTGACCTGAACATCGCTTTCCATCATATTATATTGTCGAAAGACTGGCTCTTTGTCGGCCTTCATTCGTTGTTCATTTACATAATAAAAATCTGACACCCGATCAAAGCCTTGATTAGTTGACAGACTAAATACTATGCGATGATTGGTCAATAGCATTTCATGAACCAACAGGTAACCAATGAGCGTTCAGTATGCAGTCCAAACTGATCAAGACTTTGACAAACATTCCTAAAACTGGGGGTTAGTTAAAGACTTTAATTAGAACCGTTTCCGCCTAAATACAATATTTGAAGCGCTCGTAGCCAAGTTTGCATAGCCATTCTGATTCGATCAGCAAAGTTAAGCAACGTCCGCCGCGGTCATGACTTGGATGGGTGACCGCTGGTGACATTACTACTGAGCGCTTCCGTGCTTCGGAGGGCACGTTAAGCCGTCGGTCCCGGTTGTTGTCTTATGATAGCAGTCGTTACAGCTTGGTGGTAGGGCACTTTGCAAATGCCCGCCTGGCTAGCTACCACCCTCAAGTTGAAAATCTGTCGCCAAGCACCTAACGGTGTGTTCCGGCAGCTGTCCTTGAGAGCCAGTAACTCTAGGTTAGTCTGAACAACATCCTCGACCACATCATCACTTACCATCAGGTGAGATAGTGGTCAAAGGCTAACTTATCAGGCATAAAAAAAAATATATATATATATATTTCTATAACCGTTTTTTCACAGAAACAAGCCGTTCAAAATACTTGAATTTTGCGACATGGTAAGGAGTAAGAAGAAGGCCAATTTTCTATTGATCCATTGAGAAACCTATAAAGTTGCAGTAACTCAGACAGTCAGGTGCGTTGCGGTTACTTCGGTTTTTATCTTATTAGGTATCTTGTTGTGCCTACAAAAAATCGTAACTAAATTACGTAATAACTGGCTAATACAATGTTGCATCAACGCAGGTATAAATATGATAGCATCATGTCAGCAAAGTGATCACATTTTTATGTCACCAGATCTGCAGTTTTATTTGCTGAAGGCGAGATGAATTCATAAAATACGGAAATAAGGCCCGATTGAGCCGTATATTGAGGTCGTTTGTACAATGAAGGTTTTTATTATAAATCGTAAAGTTAATAAAAAAGTGGTAAAGTCATCATAATGGGTACAAGACCGGTATCAAAAATAGCGGCGTCGGGTTGTGCAAGTCACATCTTGGCGTAAAGGATCAACCCTCAAGGTCCTGAGCGCTCGTGCATGACAGTACGTGAATCAACTCAAATTATAATTAAATCAAGTCACTTTTGATCGCAAATCGATCGGTGGCGGGACGGAGCGCCAGCTCAAGTAGTTGTTATAGCGAGTTACAACAAAATTAAACGTTCGTGGCTCCTTCGAATAATCCAAGAAATCAGACAATACCTAGGCATTGCGAACGCGCGTTTGTTTTATTTTTGTTGGCGACAACCTAGATTTTTGCCACAATCTCACCTGAATACCTGAAAGTGTGGTTGAAATTGAAAACAAGCTTAGCATAGAATTAGCACTGGTCCTCAAGGACAGCTGCTGGAACATACCGTTAGACGGCGACAGATTCTCTACTTGAAAGGAATAGTCTTGAACATTCATATCTTTAGATCTGTTCCTTAACGTCACTTTTGATGATCGTAAAAGGTGAAGAGTATGATCACTAAAGAGACTACTGAGTCATCCTGGACCTTATTTAGGTTGATGCAGCAAGTGAGGTGAAGGGTTCTATACTATTTATACAACTTCATAAGCTGAAGGTACCCCTTCCTTCAGCTTATGTATAAAACCAACAAGCATTACTAAGGATCATCACGTGGCTGGTCATGAAACCTAAGCCAAAACCCTTTTTATATTCTGCGGCAACTCGTCATCTTTTCTGCACTATCAGAATCTGCATAGATACCTTTTTTGTTATAGAAAACAACAGCCCACATAAGTACATATGACAATGATGCAATATAAGTAAACTAAATAGATATGCATCATTTATAATAGGTTAAAATAACATTTACAAATTATTAGAGCACACAATTATTGTCCCTGGTGGGAATTGATCCCGCGTGCTCCGCTTTTGCCCGGAACATAAATTATTTGTTCTAATAATTTGTATATATAATTTTCACTAAGCACGCTGTGGGGTTTGTAATCATATTTAGAAAAAAAAAGGTTGAAATAATTTAAGAAGTACATACTTTCATATTACCTTTTTACTTATTCTGTGTTTTTACATATTGTCACACCTGTATTCACCAAAGGGGTAGACAGAGGTGTCTAAACCATGTTTTGTGAGATACGTGTTGGTCCTGTGTGAGAGGGGGCGAGCCTATTGTCATCCACCAGGCACAATTCCAGACTCTGGAATACTTCTGTGGATCAGAGACCGAGGACCCCGAAATTCCAAAGCGGGGCTTTTACACATCACTTCAATGGGACAGAGGCAGTTGTCTTTACCTACTCAGTTATATGGTCATATTCCATGGTTCAGTTATATGGTTATGGTGGATATTCTATTTACCCGAACGAAGCGATTTGCTTCTTCGTTCATTATACGAACCGCCAGGGAATGGAATACTCGCCCTGAGTCTGTGTTTCCGGTTAAGTACAATATGGGGGTCCTCAAAACGCGAGTGAATAGCTATATTCAGGGTAAGCGCGCTCCATCATCGATCGCATCATCACTTAACGTCGGTGAGATAGTAATCAAGTGCTACCCAGAATGGCGAAAAAAAAAACTTAGTTACTATTATTTTCAAGTACAGATTCTGCACTCACGTCGCTGGCCAATAGACTTTTAAATTGACTCATCGAGTTAAACTTGCCGCACTTGAGACAGATCTGGATCTTCAATTTTAATATGAGCAACTGTTCATCATGACATAAAATAGAATCTTGCTTAGGTACATATATCTTAGCCAAGTAGATGTTTAATTGGTTGAATTTTATTTTGTTCTGTTTCGTCCACAATCCCCGGTTAATTATATTTTCATAAGTGGAAGACTGTACTTTTATGGTACAGATTAAGATGTTCATTTGGGAAGAGAGACAAGTCCGGAGTCTGGTTCCACGTATTTTGAACAATTGCACCTTACAGAACAATTTCAGCAAGATTTAGAATCGAACTTAATGTAGCCATATTAGAAATAATTAAAATGTTTGGTTTTTATAACGTAATTTAATGTGATATACCTAATTTCAAGAAATGTAAGTATACAATAAATAATCCGTGGAATACGTTCGGAGTTGAATCACCTGTATATAAATTCTGTGTTTGATTTACGATTGAATAACCTGTATAGCGGTAAATTACAGAGCTCAAATACAACAATTACTCAGCACTTTCTCCAAAAACTAAATCATAGAGTTTAACACAACATTACTCATTATTATTTCTAATAACAGATATAAAAAGAATAATATTGCGAATATAATCGAATATTTCAATCGAGCACGTGCCGGCTCTAACCGATTCACCTTCGTTAAATGTTTATTTGATAAGATCTTAGACATATTAATCTAATCCATAAATTAAACTAATATGCATGTAGGAGTTTTGAATATTCACCCATTATAATTAACAAGCAATTTGGACTACTATAAAAATTTGTAAACGGTAGAGAATGACTTATGTTTTTGATAGCATTTGGCTACCTTATTATATTTATGTGAATATTTATAGTATATATACGCTTCCAGATATAAGATGAAATCAATAGGCAGAAACAACTTCTTATCAAGTACAGGGTAATAGGAAAAATACTAACAACCTCTTACGAGCCACTGCTGTTTAACATAACGTACAACTTCAGTTGTATGAATTTACGACAAAACCTGTATGTAAAAAAAGTATTTGAGTACTGTCTGTGACTCTTTTTCTCGTAGTAAACCCACTGTAAAGTGGAATCCATTTTGATTCCCAGAAAGTCTATCGCATTGTCAATAGAGAGTTTATCTAGGCCAAGCTTAATGTTTGGTTCAACATAAGGAACATTTGGTAAAGAAAACTAAACATTTGGTCTTTTTTGAATTTAAGAGAAGATTATTAGCGGCGAACCATTCAGAGATCATAGATGACACATTATTTACATGAATAAGTTCACTATCTTTCCTATCTACTTTAAAAATCAGAGAGATATCATCTGCGAATAAAACACTATCGCAGAAATCTTTATGTTTCTGTATGAAAAAATTGTACATAAAAATGCTCAGCATTTTAGTAATAACCTATACAAAGTAATGTAACGAACTCTTATGGTAGACCAATCATTCGTTCTTCAACCAAAACCTAAGCCCAAACTTTGATCTTTTGGATAATACTAAGCCAGTCAAGACTTATAAAAGCCAGTTCTAAACCTACCAGTATTCTAGAACGAAAAAAGTTCATATCTGTATAGTTATATATAGTTTTTCTAATGTAGAAGAACAAGTGTTTAATAACAATACACATTTTTATAAAGATAATGATATTTTATTGTTATTTTAATTGTATTATTTCTCGTTATTAATATTAGTTATATACTTAAAGTAAAATATGAGTTAAATAAAAAAAAAAAATCATGAAAAATTTGCTACTGACTGAATCTTTTCCATGAAATTAATCAACCCGTACCCAAATTTGGGTACACCTCCTCTTCTTCCAGTTCTAAGGTTCATAAAACGTTTTACGAGAGGGCCCAAAGTCAGTAATCACAGAGAAGAAGTGAAAAGATCGCACTTATAAACGTAAAAATCTACTGGAGTGTTTGACAAAGGACATATTCCGCTATGTGATGAAGCAGTGATAGCTCAATGGCTTTGGCTATGGACTGCCGCGCAACAGGTCCATGGTTCGAATCCCGCCGCGGGCTTGAGCTTCACCGCATGGTGGAAGGGCATTTTTGCGAATACCCGCCTGGCTAGCGACCACCCCCAAGTAGAAAATCTGTCGCCAAGCACCTAACGGTGTGTTCCGGCAGCTGTCCTTGAGGGCGAGTATTTCTAGGTTAAGCCTGTTAACACCTTGGCCACGTCATCACTTACCATCAGGTGAGATTGTGGTCAAAGACTTACCTTTCAGCAATAAAAAAATAAAAAAAAAATATCTTCAGAACATGGTATCGTCGGATGGAAGTAATAGTATTATGCGTACTGGAATATTATGCTTAGAAATCTTCTTCCATTTCTGGGTCCTGTCGAGAGGGTCATTAAGAGTAATTTAAAATGGCTACAAAAACATGTTACCATGACTGATACAGCATAATAGCAAACATATTTTTAGTAGTAATTTATTTTTTACGCTGTCATATTGAATCGAAAGAGTGCATTGTTCCGAAGGCCGAAAGGTGGGCGTAGACCAGTTTTTGCTCATTCAAGATTGCATTGCGATAAATCTTGCAATAAACAATCAATTACTTCTTTATTTGATATCATTTGTTTAGTTTTTTATTTTTTGTATATCTTTATGTAACATATACTTTCAACTCCCAAAATAAGTAATGAATCACTAAGCACTAAATTGATTTGATAGTTTCTGGATGTCCTAAAGGTTGATGACGGATTTAATTTTTAATGATTGATTACCTAGTAATTAAGTGGTTATACCTGACACGAATCTACGTTACCTACTGATGTGTCCGTTTGGAAGGCAATGTTATTTTTATTGTATGTTTTTTTTAATCGTATATATGAAGTGTTGATTCTATAGTACGTTCGCTGAGAATGTGTAATATACACAGCGCTCTCTTGCACAGCAACAGACACTCTCTTTATGAGTAAATTCCCAATTTATAATTATCTTAATTGAAGTTACCTGGGTCAAAGGTTTTCTCTCTGAATTTCTAAGTTTAGAAATATTAGAAGGTACGGTAATAATACAAAAGTTTGTTTAATTTTTTATTTCAATTAATATTAAGAGTATTCACTCAATAATGGACACCATCTAAGTAGCATAAAAATTTATAATAAAGTTTTATTTAAAGCTAATTTTTTTTTTAAATCTTAGACCATAGTTTTTTATGGCTGATAGGCTAGCCGTTGACCACTATCTCACCTAATGGTAAGTGATCATGTGATCAAAGATACTGTCCAGGCTAACCTAGAATTACTGGTTCTCAAGGACAGCTGTCGGAAAACACCGTTAGGTAAGTACTTGGTGACATATTTTCTACTTGAGAGCACGGTAATATTACAGTAATATTATAGATAATATTACCGTGGTGGTAGATAGCCAGGTTTCTGTAACAAATAATTTAATTAATCTACTTATGCACTTACGTATTTTCAGATGTACCTATACCTATAACAAGTAGTTAAGTCCAATTTAGGGAGTGAAGGCCAAAACTGATTTATCCAATCATAATACACTCGAGAGCAATGAATCCGGGTCACTTAAAGAATGTTAAAAATGATAGGTTAATGCAATAAATTGTATTTAATAGACAATGTAATACTCCTTAAATGAAAGTAAAAAAAATATGAGTCACCATACATTTTATTAACACAAAATTACATAAAGAAAAAAACTGCTGATCTCTCCTTAAAACAAAAATAGGAAACATGAAATTTTTGAATTTTAATACTTCGTATTGCCTCCTCGTGCTTCCATTACTGCGTTTACGCGGTGTGGCATGCTGTACACCAAGTTCCTTATACGATTTTGGGGAATATTCTTCCATTCCTCTGTGAGAGCAATTTTGAGCTCACGAAGCGTGATTGGGGGAGGGTTTCGTTGTTTTACGCATCTGCCTAGCTCGTCCCAAGCATGCTCGATCGGGTTGATATCCGGGCTGCGCGCTGGCCACTCCATACGAGTAATGTTCATCTCTTGAAGGTAGTCATTCACAATCCTACCTGTATGAGGTCGGGCATTGTCATGCATAAATATAGCATCCTCACCTAAATTGACCATAAATGGACCAACGTGATCATTGAGGATTTCTTCCACATATCTTACGCTAGTTAAAGAGCCGTTTTCTATGATCACCAGCTCTGTGCGACTTTCAGAAGAAATTCCGGCCCACACAAGTACAGACCCACCACCGTAGGCTACTTTTTCTTCGATGCATGCTTGCTTGAATCTTTCCCCTGGTCTTCGATACACTCTGTGTCTTCCATCGTGCTTGTAGAGCATAAATTTTGATTCGTCGGAGAACATAACTTTTGACCAATCTTCAATACTCCAATTTACGTGGCTCTGGGCATATCTTAGTCTCGAAATACGATGCCTACGCTCCAGTTTAGGGCCGTTTGCAGGTCTAAGGGGTTTTAAGTTAGATTCAGCAAGCCAACGTCTTACTGTCCATGCACTTGGGTTACTTCCTCCGAGGCGTCGAAACTGATTGGTGAGATCAGTTCCTGTGAGAAAGCGATTTCGAAGCATGGTGTTCACCAAGTATCGGTCTTCTCGTGCTGTGGTACACCTGGTTCTGCCCGTTCCTGGTCTGCGTAGGTTAGAACCAGTTTCTTCGTAACGTCGGAGAACTCTTTGTACTGTTGACAGCGACACACCGACAGTCCTGGCTGTATCGCGCTGACTCCGGCCGGTTTCCAGCATTGTAAGTATTCTGGTGCATTCTTCAGGCGTAAGCGACATAATTTCAGCTTGAATAATGAATATAGAGCACTATCAACATGGTTTATGTACCCACATAAATGACAGATTACAAACAAAAGCAAAACCAAATGCTGTAATTTCGTAGTTCCATCTTCGAAAGTGGCCCTTTTTCAAATTTGATTTTTTTATGATATAACTTTACAATAACTAAGAAGTTTTAATACCTTCATTTAAGGAGTATTACATTGTCTGCATTTTTAGTTTCCGAGATTTTTAGGATTCTTTAAGTGACCCGGATTCATTGCTCTCGAGTGTAGTAAGACGTGTAATTCAAATGCTAATACTAATCAAAGCATAAACATTATACATACAAAGTACTAATTAGAGTGATTGTGTCTAGCCAAAATTAGTGCTTCAGGAACTGCCTTATAACTAGGTGCCTACCTTTTTTACAGGTCTTACAAAACATGACGAATCGATTAAAAAAGTGTCATTACTGGTTCACTTTCGGACGACTTGGCCTTGCCTCGTCTTTGTGCCGGCACCCGTCACTCCCAACTACCTACTGCAGTGGAATTGACCCTAGTCTCTGTGACCCTGGAGAAACGATCGGTTACAATTTACACGGTTATCTTCGGACATGTGTACTTGTCACATTATGCTAATCGATTATTATCTTTGCTGGGTTTTATTGAAATCATAATGCGTTTACTATTGAATTTTGGTCTGTTTATTAATATGCCACGAGTACCTATCAAAAATTGTTAACAGTTCAAGGTACAGTATATAAAAAAGGAGACCGTATTTTTAAGCCTGCTTTGTACGTCCATCCGATTTTAAAGTGATCTTTTAAACCTAAGTTTTTGTTTTTGCTCTAGCTTTCTTAAATACCATACATAATATTAATGTTTTTACCTTAATATGGAAATACAAACTTTAATCTTTGTGAACAGCAAATAATAAAAACTAGCCACGTACGATTCGAAATCACTATAAGAAACAATATGACAAAAAAAACTGTATGGAAAAAAATACATTTTCGTACATTCGGTAAATGATGCTGGTAAGTACCTACGGAATACTCAGTTAAACTTCAATAAAGAAAAGATCCTTTTTTTGCGTACTGGCTAGCCTTTGAACACTATCTCTCCCGATGATATGTGATGATGCTGTAAAAACCAATACAAGGATAGCTGCTGGAACACATAACGTTCAAGAAGAGAGCATATTCCCTCCTTAAATACTGGCAACGCATCCTCGAGACCTCTGATGTTGCGCTGTTTGTGGGTGACGCTGATTACTTACCACCAGGTAACCCGCCTGCTCGTTTGCCTTCCTATCCTATAAAAAACCATTACGCGACCGATTTTCTACTTGAGGGTGGTAACTAGTCAGGCTGGCATTTCCAATTGCACCATGGTGCATGTTAAACAACTTTCAAATGTTTAAATTACTGTATGTAAAAATCACGAAAATTTAAATGACTGTCATTCAAATATTTTGATCATGGGTTTATTTGGTTTTCGATAGGAAAATACCGGTCAAGTACGAGGATATTTCCAACGAGATCATCGGGTATTCATGTCCTATGTGGTTTTTACCTGTTGCCTTTTTTTATTCAATTGCACAGGGAGTCCCTAGGTGGCTCTTTCAATGTTGCAACAAGAGTTTTTGGATTTTTTCATTTGGAATTTGATCCTTATATCAAGGTAGGTATATATATATATATATAATAGTACTATATATATATAGTACTATTACCAATATTTTTCAGTCCAGATAAAAAGTAGGTACAATCAATAATTTCAACCTACGACGGCAATGAATGTAGCTAAACTTTGTAATTGAAAAAGGATCAAATATAAAATATTCGGTAAACTCGGACCGACGCGACGGACGGACTAACGGTATATAAAAATGATACATATTTCAAAAATAGTATTCCGAGAAGTCGAAGAATTAATTTAATGGCAAATCCAAGAATCCCGATAGTCGTGGATAAATAGGGTGTCACAGACAGACACGCCACTAATCCTATAAAGGTTCCATTTTTAGGTAGGATGTAGGATCCTAAGCGGTCAAATACGCATCAACAATTTCCTTTGTACTGGCGTGCCTTCGTGGGTGAACGGGTCTGTCATATTATGTCCTGTACATAATATGAAAAAGAGGCCTAAGCGTACAAAAGCGCAACAATCATTTACTGTACTGTAATGGGTCAGTACCAGAGATTTGAAATACATAGATTAGTTATATCCGAACACCACTGCTCTAAGAGCTTACTAGAGTTTACCTATATACATACCTACGCACATGTTTATTATGCAGTTTGTAATGACAAGGAAAGAACGTTCAAATATTATGCGACATATCTGTTGTTAGAAAGAGATAAATAAGCAATTCGTGTAACCACCGAATCGCCACGAGACGTTCCGATCACCATTATGCTGCGATCTCTTTCACTCTCTCACACTAAACGATACACATATCTCACTCATCCATTTCATTGAGATTAGTTCCTAAGATAAAACAAAATGAAGATATTTTCTATTACAACAATAAAAGCAATAATTACGCGTGAAATGAAACAGTTTTCTTATCTCTCACTCAGAGTCTAAAGACACAAGGAAGGCATATTGTCCACAAGGCAGATTATTCCTAAAAAAACATGATAAGCGGCGATGTATTCACCGGACGCTCGGAAGTGCAAGACTGGTAGTGACTCAGGTAACTACCCTGAATTCGTCTAGTAAATATGGAGGCCATACAACTCATCTACAGGTAAAAAAATCTTAGGTCAGTACGTTTTGTATGATTGTGATGAATCTTCAACTTGATATACCTTTATCCTAGTGGCAATAGTTATGAACTTCCGCGCAGGAGGTCCATCGTATGAACCCCTCGCTGGCTACAGCTACACTGTGTGATATGCGAAAGTTCACATACCTAGAGGCCACATCATCACCAACATGCAAGCAGAGAGAGAAGTCGAACATGAAACGATCTGTTGTAAAAAGAAATACAAAAAAAACAACCGTGAATCTCATTGATCGTTGTAACGATCTCATATACAATCGTAACGATCCGTACCGCTTAGTACCAGCGTTCATTCGGAAACTGTAATATGATGTTACAACCTATCAAGAAAAAAGATTTCGTATCTTTAAAAAAATCATGCCAATTTCACGCAAGATAAACTTCGTGAACAGTTTTTGCCTGTTATGATGTCAAACTATTTCCTAGTTCTCGGTTAATTGCCGTCTTTGTGGTGGGCTGGTAGCTAGACGCATCGGTTTTTGTCCAGGTACACGTATCGGTCACCTTGCACTTTCGATTTCAATCGTTGTTGTACCTATTATTCTGTTATACCTATTTTGTATCCACTCTGTGGTAAAATCATGACTTTTTTATGCTTGCTATTTGGTCGTTGACGCTACCTACTCGTATAGGTTGCGGTTAACAAAACACCCTCGTATATAAGAAGCAATATATTGAACGTATCGTACGTATAAAAAACTACGCCAATGAACTCCACTCTTTAACGTTACCTATGATGAAGTAAGAAACAAAACGCGTCGTAAATTTCATGGAACACTCCTCAAAATGTGTATATATATACGTAAAATTAATTACTAAGTGTAGCTACTTCTCCCTCCCGGGCTATTCCTTCTCCCTCCCGGGCTATTGTAGGGCCAGGCCCTCGCCCAAAACCCGGTGGAGCTGGACGACCGCACAGGCGGTAGCCAGCATCTCTGTCCTCCCTAAACAAACAAACTAAGTGTAGCGAGTCGATCAATGAAAAAATATATTTTAAATCCAAAATGAAAGGTAGGTACTCAATCTTAGTATCTAAAAGTTATGAAGCTTGTTGTATTTGTCAAAATTTCAAGTTGTAACGGATGTCCACAACGGTCAACTAAGTCTCGTGATAAATTTTGCAACATTTCTTTTCCATTACGCATATTTCCAATAAACTCACTTAAGTATGTAACCTATAAATATTGAGAATTCTTGCCATCTATTTCACAGATTAAGTAATAAAACAATAGTTTAATATTACTTATGGATGGTGAAAGCCTCACTTGATTGAAAACTGATTGGTTTCAGTCTGACCGATTTAACGTAAAGCTATGTTTGAAACTGTGATATATTATCATGATGTCATAATATCTTCAGTACGAGAAAAGTTATTAAACAAAAGTGTCCATCAAGATGGCTCTGTGGCATTGACTATGGACTGCCGCGCAACAGGTCCATAGTTCGAATCACGCCGCGGGCTTAAGCTTCACCGCATGGTGGAAAGGCAATTTGCGAATGCCCGCCTGGCTGCTAGCTACCACCCTCAAGTAGAAAATCTGTCACCAAGCATCTAAAGGTGTGTTCCGGCAGCTGTTCTTGTGAGCCAGTAATTCTAGGTTAATCCTGTTAACACCTTCGACCACATCATTACTTACCATCAGGTGAGATTGTAGTCAAAGGCTTACCTATCAGCAATGATAAAAAATTAAAATCTGAAACAGACATATTATAATCAGCGGATTTGCTACCTCATATATTTATGTTAGCCGAATCAAATTATTTCTACTACATAAGTATTAGTATATCTTTCCACTGAAACTTCAATAACATCGTATATCTACATATCAGTTATTGACTGTTTACGTAACCCAAAAACTATTTACTAAATGAGTTTGTTCATGACTAAGAAATATCAGTAGCTAACTGGCTAGGTACTCTTTGTTCAATATTGAAGGTGATACTTAAATTAATCAATCCGGTTTCAATTCCGCAAACTTAACATTGATATCGTGACGAATGCGACCCTTTCGGTAGGTATTTCCCCGTTCAGTGCCTTTTAATATTATAGTAGGTAAGAGTATCCAGATAATCTCGGCGGCGAGCTTTAAAATTGTTTCAAATTGGAGAAATTATGGTCTCAACATACCTTGTGACAAATTTAAAGCATGAATTGTAGAAATTTAATTTAATGTTATTTAAACAGCATTGACGTACTTATATAATTGTCAAAAAAATCGGTGAAGAAAATGGTGTCGGTATATTGAGAAGGAAAATTGTGGAATTTATCCAACAAAATGTTTTGCTTAACAAATAAATAAGATTGTGAGTTTCCTTTTAAAATTTAGAAATTCTTCGTAATCCATACGAACATGGAAAATGATATCTCCCTGCGGGTCTTGAACCGGCAACCCCTCATTCCATAGTCGCATTTCTAATTACGCAATTAACCTATAATTACATAATGAAAGAAGTGGACCTATTTCTTGTGATCTCGGCGAATTTACAAAGGTAGCATTACATATTATCTGTTGAAATTAGATACCAAAAATTAGGTATTAAAAATGTATAGCTACTCTATTGTTTTGGGTGTGTATCTGTAAAGATAGATGTATGTATGGAAATAAATAAATAACTGTAACGATATGGAGCAAAAATTGAGGCTCTTATTTACTTGATTTTACTTTCTTTTATTATTATACTAAAAGTAACGGTTTTTATTGATCTACAATGCAAGTCCAATACCTATGTCGAATGAAAATGACTATCTAACCAATAAATATGATCTCCGTGAAGCTTAAGCGAAGTGATAGGAAATGATAGATTATCTGTACGTTTGGCAAAAAAGAGGCAGATGAAAGAGCAACCATGTGAAAGAAAATGTAAATATTAATTTAAAATTTCTGATTATTTTTCACGAAATAAAATTAAATCAAATCAATATCAATACTCGCTGACCTTTTCAGCGAGGTCTTTATTGATTTGAATAGTACCCTTTTGGAGAAGGAGAGAGTAGGGAGATAACGAGCAACAAAATAAAGTGGAGGAAAATATGTGCCAAGTCCCCTTACCACGGATCAAGGCAGGGGCAAAAATACCCTAATCAATTGCCAGCATTTTATTATTATCAAGCCCTAGTTAACATTTTTTACGCTCGATCTTCTGCTTCTCAACGAGCATTAAATTCTCGAAACCTTACACCGTAATTTTTCCACATAACCGCAAAATTGCTGTCATTGTGAAGACCGCATCGCGTCCTTGGCTGAAGCCATAAACGCCCAACTTGTCTCCAAGGTGGTCCAGCGGATTAATTACTTTCGATGGCCTTGCTTTACAACGAGTTTTTAAGGCATCTAATATTGATTATGAATTAAATCGAGGAATACATTAATGGAGTGCGGCACCGACAGGTGGTTGTGCAACGGATGGTTGACGTATGAAATAGAAAGTTAGATAAGACCACCTTGATTGGTTTCAGCCTTGTTTAGCCGCATGCAAATGTTGTTACATCAAGCAAACAGTAAATTAAAGATCTGTATCCGCAGTGGCATTCTTTTATGTGTCCGGGAAGATAGCTTTATATTATTTAATAGTAATTCAATAAAGAAATCAGTTTATAGCAGCCTGGTATATAGTTTATGTAGCTTTTATCTTAGCCCGTAAAATCGAGAGTTAAGGAAGTGTTATAACAATACCTCGTTGTATATATTTCCGCAACGTACAACAGATTTCTTTAATAGTTTGTCTATAATACAATAAATAAATTTATATTATTGTAAAGTTTTTTTGTTGTGCTCTTATATCTGATATTCCGTCGATTGGTTTAGTAGAACGTTAAGTATCTAATCTGTAGTGGTGTTTTGTTACAGTATAGTCCCGTAGAAAATCTGTCGCCAAGCACCTATCGGTGTACACCGGCAACAGTTCTTGAGGGCCAGTCATTCATTATCGTTTACCATTAGGTCAAAGGCTAGCCTAAAACAAAAAGGAAATAAAATAAATACGGCAAAGCTTTCTGGATGTGGATATAAAAAAACTTAAACCCTCATAGACAATGATTATATAGTCAGGTAAAAGAAACAAAAGTAATGTACAAACTAGGTTGTTGGTTAGGAATAAAATATAGTAACCGTCCAGCTAGGTGGACAGCGTGGTTGGTCGGTTGGTGGAATGTATTCCAACATATTTAATTTATAATATACTCACATTAACATTTTATTGCAATACATATTTCTCATCGCTTATATTCCACTACCTTTGATACAATCCCCCCCTTGTCTTTTAGAGAGGACTTAGATGTTGACTGTCGCACCGGTTCATCTCCACCGGACTTTGGGCGAGGGAAGGCCCTCATTATAGCCCTGGAAAGGGAACCACCCAAGGCAAGGGATGTTACCGGGACGACTCGTAGTTGCGATGGATGGGGCTGTCCAATAGTACAATACCTGCCTTGGTCGGTGACGGGGAGGTTTGAAGTAGGGATCGGAGGAATATACAACTCGTCTATATAGTATTGCTTATATACCTCGTGGGGTGCTGGGTTAGAATTCTTCCCCCTCCCTTCCTATTTCTTCACTTTGGTGTAGTAAGATGCGACTAACGTAAAAATATGGAAGGCGCAGTGCCTTCTAAAAAACTGACAACTTCTACTAAGAGCCCCAAGATGCCTGCAAAACGTGGGTATTGCGGCAAATCTTCTAAATGCGGTTGTTCAACAGCGAACGTTTCGAGTGATGTGATGATATTCTACTACGAATAAATACTGTTATATGTTACAAGAACTTGTACTCAATGATAGTATAAGTTATAAATTATAATTATGGTGTAAAATAGTATATAATTATTTTTTACATCGCCCATGTAGTAGGTACTGGCCCCGACGACTTAATCTACTTCTTCGTCGATTCCGGTGGGTGTTATTTAAAGCAACTAAGTGAAAACCAGAACACAAGTAGCACCATCTTCCGTGAAATTTTTGGCACTAATACTACTATCTCGAAGACCTATCAACCGTAAGGTTTATGGCGTATCATGTTCCGCAGCTGAGGACATTCCTGTTGATATAACACATAATTTACCTGATAGTGAAAAATATTCGAAAACATTAAATGAATATTAACCGATCAGCTAACCGCCGCGGTCATAAGTTGGATAGTTGACCGCTAGTGGCAATACTACTGAGCGCTTCCGTACTTCAGAGGGAATGTGAAGCAGTCGGTCCCGGTTGTTTTCTTAATATGGAAGTTGTTACAGCACGGTGGTAGGGCATTTTGCGAATGCCCGCTTCATAAGCTACCAACCTCAGTCGCCAAGCACTAACAATGTGTTCCGACAGCTGTCCATGAGAGCCAGTAATTCTAGGTTAGCCTGAACTACATTCCTAACCACATCATCACTTACCATTAGGTGAGATAGTGGTCAAAGGCTAGAATATCAGATATAAATGAAAAAAAAGTCAATCAGTACTTATTATTTATTAATATTATAAATGCGAAAGTGACTCTGTCTGTTACGCTTTCACGCCAAAACTACAGGACCGATTTGAATGAAATTTGGTATGGAAATAGTTGGAGACCCGGGAAAAAACATAGGATAGTTTTTATCCAACTGCGCAAAATGAGGTTAATGTTTTTGCGTGATAACCGACATTCGCGCGGGCGGAGCCGCGCCCGGAAAGCTAGTACCTCATAAAGTTGCTTTCTGTAGAATCTAAACGCATCGAAAACTATTCAGGCTAAGTTCCGTGGCGTTTTTGACGTCACATTTGATTAGATGAGAGAATAGAAATTTAGCCGGAATTGTCACTAGAAATATATCTAAAATTATATATCTCTATGTATATAGATCTCTAAAGAAGTTAGAAATGAAGGCGGAGTCGTAACTAGAATTATATTTCGTAGTTTTTAAATAATTTTCTAAAATATAATTAATGTATTCTTTTTATTGGTAACATATATATCCACATAGTAACACCTGAACCTATTAACTATCTTGATTTTCTTGACTGTGCTTACCATAAACAACTTACAATACAAGTGTAAAATCACTTTGATCAAGTGTGATTTCGCACTGGCCCTATCAATAAAACCAGTCCATCAAATTAGCTACGGCAGGATTAATAAGCACCGTTACAGTGTCTAACATTAATAAATTTGTCAACGCTACAGATAGGGCCGGGGACAATGAGAAGGCCCTGAATTATAGCGCTGATACTCCATTAGTCTCTGAGAAGCTAAAGGAATAACGGCGGTGAGGGATATAGAGATTCAAGATGTGATACCGTCGTATTGCATTATTTAAAACAAAAAGTTAAAGAATAACTAGCATATTGAGCTAAAAAACGAGTTTTTTTCCGTAATTATTTTTAAGCAACGCAACTGTCACTATCACTGTGATTGTCACTGTCAATATACCTATGCAATAGATATTTATTATGTATAACCTGCGGTATGCCTTTATTAACAAAATACTGCTTACTATATACAACGCTACAGCTACTACAATAAAAGCATTTAGACAACCCAAAAGTCATTGCAGATTCACAGGCAGTCCAAATGCTCCAGCCCACTAGCAGTTGGCAGCGTGCCCAGAATCCATTTAAATTACATATTCGATATATCTATAATGATTATCTATTATAGATAATGACAGTGACTGCGATAGTCTTCACAGTGACTGTTTAGATGTGAAATTGTCTGTGGTAGGACTATTTCCCCACACTATGAAGTAATGGATTTTTCCCCTCACTAATGTTATGTCAAGTGTCATTCTCTTCCCTTCCTATTGCTGACTGTGTGAACATGTAATTTAATGTTATAATTTTAATAAACCGAAGTTCATAAGAAGACTTGCATTTATCTCTGAAATCTCCATCTCAAAGTTACCAGCTCCGATAGCGCAATGCAAAGCGCCAACAGTGACAGTGACTGCAGTGACAGTTCGGTCGGAGGAATTTTGACTTTGACAGCTACACCGTTTCAATGCTAGTTATTTGCTGAGGCCCGCGCTCGAGGCAGTGCACGATCGTGAAACAAAAACTTCAAATAAGTTTGCAATGGGTCGGAGAAATATCCAGTAAATATCACACGAGTCCTAGTCGTTTGTTAGATAATAATTAAAAACTAGCTTTTTAAAAAACAATTCTATAACTTTATGTAGACTTTGCTCCTTGGTGTGCCGGGTTAGAATTGCACCCTCAAATAATATCGGTCAACGAAACAATCGGCCATAATCAATTATTTAAACAAACATTGGCTGGAAAATTCGGACTACATGTAGTCTTGCAAAGGGCTTTATGTATTTGTTTTTGTTGTAGCAGCTGTAGTGTTGTATATAGTTTGTTTTGTTATCCTAATTACCCTAGACATATCCAGAATCTCTATTTCAGGTAACCTAACAAATAATGGTCTAAGGCAACAGTAATTCACTAAGCGATGGTATCGATGCTAGATATTATGCCTATTTTTAGGACCACTCCTAAGATACAGAAAGAGTCTGCAAATCTAGTATTCGAGACTTTATAATCTGGGATACTTTAGTGTTCGTCGTTCAGCTTAGGATAAAATGCTAAGATATACGACAGTCACTGTTTTGCAAGCTTTATTAGGTACCCGGTAAGTAAAGAAATGAATTTAAAATGGCGCTCAAAATCAATAGGTACCTCTCAGTTGAACACTATAGCTGTCTATAATGTACGAGGGACAGGTAATGAGTTTCAGCGCCATTATATTTTTTTTTTGTGATAGTGATGGAACAAGCACTAGGCCCACCTGATGTTAAGCGGATTAACCTCTGCCTCGTCACATTGAAACATAGTTACAGTTGCTAAGTCTCATGTGCCTGAAATTTTTCTGGCGCAACACACTGTTAAGTTCTTGACTACAGATTTTCTACTTGAGGGTGGTAGGTAGCCAGGCGGGCATTCGCAAAATGCCCTTCCACCATGCGGTGAAGCTCTTTATTAATTTCTTTATTTAACCGGGTTATTATATATACTACAATTATTTAATAAATAACTTTTTTCTTGGCAAGTATCAATACAAGATCTTCTATTTTTTCTTCTTCTAGGCTAGCATTTGACCCTTATCTCACCTGATAGTAATAGTTCGATTAAAGATGTTGTTTAGGCTAACCTAGAATTACAGGCTCTCAGTAAGAGTTGCCGAAACACCGTAACGTGCTGGGCGACATATTTTAGACTTGTCGGTGGTAACTATCTAGACGGGCATTTGCAAAATACCCTACCATCATACCTACTATAACTACTGCCATTTTAAGACAACAATCGAGGCTGACGGCAATTGCCTTCCAAATCACGAAAGTACTTTTAATTAAATTCCACTGGCTGACACCCATCCATGTCTAAGTCCAGTCCACAGTGGGCGTTGCTTAACCTAGTTGAACGTTAAGAATTACTAGGCAATCTCCGGTACGATTGCTTCTTCTCTCTTCCCTTATCTTTCCCGTACTGACCGATTTGCATAATTCCCACACTTGGCAGGTGTCTTGAGGACCGCAATGTAAGGCACTACGTCACACTGGTCATTCCGAGGTATAACCTATTTCTATTGTCTCCTGCGCCTCTTAATTTCAATTGCAACAAGACCCTTCACGCCCTAACACAGCAGTGCAATCATTGGTTCGAAGCTTATCTTTTTTTTTATTGCTGATAGGTAAGCCTTTGACCACAATATCACCTGATGGTAAGTGATGATGTGGTCGAAGGTGTTAACAGGCTTAACCTAGAATTACTGGCTCTCAAGGACAGCTGCCGGAACACACCGTTAGGTGCTTGGCCACAGATTTTCAACTTGAGGGTAGTCACTAGCCAGGCGGGCATTCGCAAAAAATGCCCTTCCACCATGCGGTGAAGCTCAAGCCCGCGGTGGGATTCAAACCATGGACCTGCTGCGCGGCAGTCCATAGCCAAAGCCACTAAGCTATCACTGCTTCAAAACTGTCACTGCCGTAGTACGGATACGTCCAAGACGGATTCTTATTGAAGAGGATTCATCACTATTACTAAAACCGAAACGTTCACCGTTGAACAATCTCTCTTCGATTGGGAGACTTTGCCATTATCCGAACGCTTGGCAGGGATCTTGAGATCGCAGTAGAAGTGGGGTACCAATGTCACCCCCCCCCCCCCCCTTCCCATTTCTTTACGTGGGTATCGTAAGAGGAGGAAAAAAATAGTGGGAAGCAGCACCTTGTAAAGAACTGAGAGGACCACACCATGGTAAACCTGCTATTTCAATTTTCTTCTTCAGTCCATTGTTATATAAACTTAATTTTTATACAACATAAAATTAGACAATCACATTGGTACAAAAGTACCTATTACCTTCTCTTATATTCTGGCATCTCTGTACTTGCTACTACTGATGGAGAGGAGTTTACAGCTTGTAAGTATAAGCTGTAAACTCCTGCGTGCGCAGACATAAATCTTGTTTCAACGACATTTGATTAACTTTCCTACCAACGTACCAGAAAGAAACAGCTAATTTAAGCAATATATGAGAGCCATATGGATACTTTGGAATTATAATAGTACTTACCTAATCATTATTTCAGGCGTTAAACCCATAACAAAATCTAATCAACTCCGAAAGGCCCATTAACAGTGCGTAACATTTTAATCGGGATCAGTAACGCACGACTTAGCCACATTTATCGACGAATTAATTCCGAATTCCTTTGTGAACTAAATACCTTTAACCTTTATCTAACCGACATCTAGCCGCAGCGCACCTATATACACAAATAGGTTGGTTGCAATGAATGAAACAAGGGTTTAATTAAGATAGGGACTGTCACGCGCCTACGCATATGCGGGGCATTCCTGACGGAGATGAAGATAAAACTAATGTTTCTGTCGGAGATGTTCTAGTTATGTTAGTTAGATAGAAAATTAGATATGTACCTATGCATGAATTTGTAAGTATAGATGTCGTAGAATAATTTGAGAGATCCGAGCAGCAAGTGCCATTAAAAAAATATATGATAAACTTGCGGCTGCGTAGCAAGGTTTTCAGTTATATTGCGTTACCTTAGGAACTATACAGTTAAACTACATAGATAGAAAACTACCTTTACACAATATCCTCTATCAAATTTTATCAAAATCTGTTGTGTAACTTAGAGGTGAAGTATTCAGAGTTACCGATCGCGAAGTAAAGTCTCACGCTGAAAAAATCACGACAATATCAGCTAGCTATACTAGTACTACCAATGCAGTTAGTTGGAATCGCAAATTAAAGAATTGGATATATCTCATATAATAATTTTAACCGAATGCTCCTTTGCTTTCACGTGACTCCAGTACAATCCAATACAAAAAATATAAGTGCTCATAAATGCATCGTGGCGTCATGGTTCAAATCTCGAAAGCCGTGTATTTCGGTTGCGCAGCGCTCGCCGCCGCCGGGGGCGCGCGTGGCCTGTCGATGATTTATCAATAGCGGCGGATGGCGGCACGACAGGCCATGCTGCACTCTTCCTGCCGTGCACGGCACAAGCTGCAGCGTGTTAACAGCAGAAACAGCCTGAGGCTAACATCATTAGTATACAAATACCAATAGCGGTTGAGCAAGGCAAAAGATGTAGCATGATGTCAGTGAAAAAATACGCAGGAGGTGATATCATTAGCACGGCAAAGGATGAGACGATGAACCATGTTGTACTCTTCCAGTCACGGTAGAAGCTAAACGTTATGCCAGTGGAAACAGAAGCAAAAGGTGCATGATAGGCCACTTTGCACTGTTCTTGTGCATGGCAAGATTTTTAATTGCGTTGGTAATTTCAGTAGAATAAAGGCAAATGCAGAGATAAGTACCTGCTTACTATATGAACAGCGACGCTGCACTGTTCCTGTCATGCTTGGCACTAACTTTAGCATAATTTCCAAAGACAGCGTCAACGTAGGCCCGTGCTCGTCGCTTCGCGCAATCGTATCTCCCAGACGAAGGACTTCAAAACAGTCCGAAACTGGTCGGAATCTTTCCGGTAAATATAACGCGGGTCCTAGCCGTTTCATAATAAGTTAATAATTTCCAAAAGCAGATATCATTAGTATCTAACTGATAATATTCATTGGCATGGGATTGCGGTTCGAAAGGCCACTGTTCTTGCCAAGCTGGGCACGAGCTGTATCACGGTATTGTTAGTGGAAATCGAAAGAAAAGGCGTGCTTATCAAGCTATTTATATAAAGCTGACGATGGTAGCACACTATGTTGCCGCAATTTTTCACGCCTATACTTATTTGGCTTACTTTTTAGATAATCAAAATGATTAGCCTGTCCTTTTAAAATAAAGCGTCTAAAGGTCACACGCCTTAAGCCCTTGCATTATGCCATTTCCATCTATCGCTGTCGCTGTCCCTTTAGTACTCCCCCTCTTCCCCCAACGAGCCTAGTTGCGCACGCGTCGCCACGCCCTACTTCTACCGCCTGTTAAATATATCACAGGTCATTTGATCAGATAGCTACATATTATTGCCAATATGTCAGGTGTTCCTCAAACCCTGTATTTCTCTTTTTCTTGCGTTAAAATTAAGTAGACAGTCAACTTCAATATCTTTAATAGCCTATAACTTTACGTTACAGACCGTTCAGAGCATAATTATGCTTAATCTGTATAAAACACATTATTATGCGTTGTTTGGAAGGAATAAAGTGAAGCATTTATTAAAATTATATATTCAGGGGTTACTTTGTGGAAATCCATATAAAATAATAACAAATATATATAAGAAAACGGAATTGTGACTAGATATATTTTAAGTGTTTTTTAAATAATAATAAAATGTTTTGTTGACATATTGTTTTAATATTTTTTATTATTAGAATCATTTAGTATTTTTCTTTTTGCAGAGCGCAGTGCAACAATCAAAATTATAGCTCGGCCGTGATATCATTTCTGATCACAGTTTTGCTTTTTTTGTATCCCGATAGGTTAGCCTTTGACCACTATCTCACCTGATGGTAAGTGATGATGTGGTCGAAGATGTTGTTCAGGCTAACCTAGAATTACTGGCTCTCAAGGACTGCTGCCGGAACACACCGTTAGGTGCTTGGCGACAGATTTTCTACTTGAGGGTGGTAGCTAGCCAGGCTGGCATTCGCAAATTGCCCTACCAACATGCTATAAGATAACAACCGGGACCGACGGCATAACGTGCCCTGCGAAGCATGGAAGCGCTCAGTAGTAATGTCACCAGCGGTCACACATCAAAGTCATGACCGAGGCGGACGTTGCTTAACTTTGCTGATCGGTTCAGAACGGCTAAGCAAACTTTGCTACGAGCGCTTCTTTTGCTAAATAGTTTTCAATATAGGATAAAGCAACTTTCGTACATGGATGTGTAATTCAGATCAATTAGGAAATTGTAACGAAAAATAAAACAAAATTTGGATTTAAATGGAGGTTGCACGTGGCGGATAAAACCTTTTGTTTGCGCTTCTTTTTATTTCTTTTTATTCCAAAATGCGCTGAAATTAGAGAAAAAAATACTTTTGCTTATTTACCAATTTTAAAATTTTCTTTACCTTTTGTTTAAAGATATAATTAGTCACGTTGAAGCGAAAATTTGATGTGATTTTATTTCTATTGGAGTTCAAAAAATGTTTTGTAAAACCGCTGTAGTTCAGATTTTTCGTTAATCGAGCAGTTTTGAAAAAACCTTCTACACGGATGTGTTGTCAAAACGTCTTTACATTACAATTATATTCTTGCTGTATCCCAATTATGATCCTCTGAAGAGAAGTTAACCTACAAAATGACCTAAAATCTAAATCTACTTCAGCCGCCTAAATAAAACAACACGGTGGCAGGCTGTGTTACTCTAAGGGCGCAAATAACTCCATTTTAGGTGCTAGATTTTTTTTTTTTTTTAGGGAGGACATAGATGCTGGCTACCGCCTGTGCGGTCGTCCAGCTCCACCGGGTTTTGGGCGAGGGCCTGGCCCTACAATAGCCCGGGAGGGAGAAGTGCCGAAGGCACTTCTCCCGAGACGGGCGTAGAAGGCGAAAAGCGCTTTCTACCTCCGTCTCCTGCGGACGCCGAAAACGTACCGCTATTATAGGAGGGGTTGACAGCGAGCTCAAGGGCACCACTGTGGTTCGGACCTCGGCTTGTCTCGCTGTCGAGAGACATGGGGGGGATCGGAGCAAAATGCCTCTGTGCAACTGCAGTGTTGCACAATTGGGCCCTACTGAATAATACTCTTTGACTATTTGGAGAGCAATTTATCGTGACCTTGTTTTTGCCTCGAGCTCGCCGGCGAGCTCGGTGTATGATTGTGTGACCTCTAATTACCTCACACCTGGGGATTTTACCTCGACGACTTGCGGATAACGCTAAAGCTGCCAATGTAATGACTGCGATGGGGTCATCCGGGTCGTCTAATACCTGCCGTGGTCGGCGACGGGGGGGTTTGAAAAATGGGATAGAAGAGGCGGTCGAGTAGTTCGATGCCTGGACAACCAAAGGGTTCGAGTGGTGGGGCGCTCGATCAAAGTATCGGCGGGCGCAGTCCTTATTGAACTGCGCTAAAGAGGGAAGGTTTAGGTCGCAATGCAACTCGGTGTTCCGGATATACCACGGAGCGCCGGTTGCACTACGAAGAAAACGGTTTTGAATGACTTGAAGCTTATGGAGATGGGCCTCACTAGCATGACTAAACACTACTGATGCGTAAGTCATGATGGGGCGGATGCAGGCAGTGTAAAGTGTCTTCTTATTTCTAAGAGACATTTTACTCTCTTTGCGAATCAGGGGACCAAGGCGACCCATTACAAAGGCCGCTCTGTTACGGACGGTTGTTATATGATCGCTAAAGGTGAGATTCCGATCAAGGGTGACTCCGAGATATTTTGTTTTACTAACCCAGGGGATGGGTTGGTCGAACAAAGTTAAAGGTTGCGGGTAACGGGGGCGGCCCTTCTCAGTAAAGTACATAGCTGCACTTTTAACTGGGTTGACCGCGATGCGCCATTTACGGAACCAGTCACCGATCTCGGTGATGGCCCGTTGGAGGGCGGGAATGGACTTTCTACTGATATGCCACCCAGTGGTATAAATAGCGGTATCATCCGCGTATTGGGCTAATAGGACGTTAGGCTGAGAGCGTGGGATGTCGCTGGTATACAGCGCGAAAAGAATGGGTGATAGCACGGAGCCCTGAGGGACTCCGGCTCTAACTGGGTGGGGGGAGGAGAGGGTGCCTTCCACGCGATAGCGAAAGCTTCTGTTTTTAAGGAAGTCTTGTAGGATGAGCACAAGACGTTCTGGCACGCCAAATTGGTATAGCTTGTAAATCAAGCCATTGTGCCAGACTTTGTCAAAAGCTTTCGCTACGTCGAGGAAGACTGCTAGCGTTGTCTGGGGTTTGGGGTACTTGTTAAAGCCCTCAATGATGTGCTCCGTGAGGCGGTGCACCTGTTGGACGCATGAGTGTCCGGGTCTGAAGCCAAACTGCTCATCTGGGATAAGGTGGTGTTCCTTAGCATGGGACTGGAGACGGTTTGCAAGTAACCGCTCGTAAAGTTTGCCTAAGGCACTGAGGAGGCTGATGGGGCGGTAACTGGTGGGGTCAGATGAGCTTTTGCCTGGTTTGTGAATGCCAATGACATTTGCACATTTCCAGGTGTCTGGGAATAAGCAGTGGCTCATAGCAGCATTGAAGATGCTGACTAGGAGATGAATGAGAGGAGGAGAGAGGGTTTTAAGAACCCTGTTGGAGATGCCATCGGCACCGGGGGATTTGCGCGGTCGGAGGGCCTTGATCAGTCTCGCCACCTCAGCGTAAGTCGCTAAGGTGATTGGTGGGAGTTCAGAGGTGACCACAGAGCTTTTACGTTCGACTTCAGCATCCACCGAATCGAGGTGAGCTTGGTCAACGTGATCTACGTTAGGGGAACACTGAGCCTCTAGGCTATCAGCTAGGCACTCAGCTTTGTCTTCGTCAAAGAACGCTGGGACTAGTGGGACTGGTCTGTATAAGGGAGGCATGTCGTTATGATTACTTCCTTTCAAACCTCGCGCCAAGTCCCAATAAGCATGGTGGCTTGGCACGAGGTTTGAAAGTTTGTCACCCCATTGTTGATCACGCAACTCAGACATGCGACTTTGAACCATGCGTTCAAAGTGGCGTTTCTTAGTTTTGTTCTCTTTACTGGGGTAAGAGTCGTAATGTCGGGTCACTGCTTTACTTTCCGTCACTAATCGTCTCACATCCGCTGGAATGACAAGGCGCCGGTCGTCCGGCACCATGACCTCCTTTGCGGATGCACCTACTACGGTGGAGAGGTGATTAGTGAACGAATCGATCGCAAGGGTTACGTCATCTTTAGTCAGGATGTCGTCAGGGATCTTGTCAAGGTCCGGTGAACTGATAGCCTTTAGGGCAACGCCTAATTGCTTCCAGTTCACTATCGTCTTAGTGGGGCGGGGGAGGTCTGTCGTTGGGTCGGGACCTAGTCGCAGTATAATGGGTCGGTGGTCAGAGTGAAGCTCGTGAACCACTTCTATGGAGCGTAACTGGAGTGTTACGCCTCTGAGTAGTGCCATGTCAAGCAAGTCAGGTCGAAAGTCTTCCGTATGAGGGTAGTGAGTGGGCTCAGTGGGCGCAATTATGTCAAAATTAAGTTCTGCGACTAGTTTTTCAAGTGCAATGCCTCTGGGATTGTTGACGTTACAATTCCATAGGATGTGCTTGCTATTGAAGTCGCCAATCAGAAGGACGGCGCTTCCTAATGAGAACAATGCTTCTAAGTCAGCTCGGACGATCGGCTTTTGACAAGCTTGGTAACAGGACGCTATGACTATAGGTTGATGACCAGTCATAGCTAGGAGGCAACAAGATGCTTCCATATTAACAAGAGTCGGGGTAGGTAGGGGGATGCAGTGCAGGGATCTTTTGTAATAGATAAGAGTGCCTCCCCCACGGGAGTTCACTCTATCATCACGTACCGTTCTGTAATTGGCAAACCTAGGGTTCGCCTTCCCCGGTTTTAGAAGGGTTTCCTGCACGCATATAATGTCGATAAGGTGGGTGCAACAAAAGTCGTGGACAAGGTCACGTTGTCTAAAGAAACCGTTAGCGTTGAATGACGCTAACGAAACTGAGCGCGGTTTCGTGCGTGCGGTTGTACTACCCATAGTGGTTGTACTGGGGAGGGGCCTGGGGAACGAAGCGCTTAAGGGCGCTAAGTAAATTCGCGTGTTCCAATGTATATTGGATCACGTCCGCTGGGGATTGAGCGAAGTGCATCTTGTGCGCTAGCTCGCGGACTTCGTTGATGTCAATAGACATCGCCAGGTCGCTGACTAGTTTGATGTCCTCTTGAAGAGAGGCATCCATCAGCGGCATGGGTGGGGCTTGTGGCCGAGAAATGGCGCGGGGAGGAGGGGCGCGAACGGAGTTGGCAACGGGTGCCGGGAGCGCGGGGCGAGCCGGGGCCGGTGCGCGGGCAGGGGCCGGGGCGCGGGCGGGAGCGGGTGCGGGCGCGCGGGCCGGGGCGCGGGCGGGAGTGATGGTCTTTACCATACTGGGTGGTTTAGACCATGCGTTACGGGCGGGGAGCGGCGCGGGTATTACCTGTGAAGCAGGTATTACCGACAGCTTAGGGCTGACCCGTTGGTAACGGTCATATGAGGGACGGGTCGGCCTATGCCTTGCCACCCTGTGGTTTATGCGTGGTGCTTTTGGGCAGCCGCGGTAATTCGCGGTATGTCCTTGAGCACCGCATAGAACGCAGCTGGGTGGGTCCGGCGAGTCCCGAGTGCGAGTGCACGCCGCTGTCGCGTGATCGCCTAGGCACTTGACGCACCTAGCGCGAGCGAAACAGAAGCGGGAGGCGTGACCGTATAATTGGCAGTTGTGACACTGCGAGGGACTACCATTTTTAAATGGGGCTTGTACGTCTAACCCAGAGAGGCCGCAGACCTTTTTTAGATTAAAAATGGCCTTGCCCTCTGGTGTACGGTCTAGTACTACGAGTACTAGGTCATATGGACTGCGGTCCTTCCCGCTGTACATGCGGTGAACCGCATGCACTGGGAAGTCTTGTGCTTTAAGGTCGTCACATACCGCATCGGTATGTATCTCCTTAGGCACACCGCGAATCACAACGCGAAGGACTTTCTCCTCTTCGAGCGCATAAGTGTGAAAACTTATGCTCTCTTTACGGAGGAGCTTTGTTAGCGCTCTGTGGTCGCTACTGGTGGGCACTTGGACTTTAATGCCCTGCTGCGTGGAGCGGGCATTAGTATAATGGATCCCACGA
The DNA here is from genome assembly GCA_963854805.1 of Plagodis dolabraria. NCBI lineage: Eukaryota > Metazoa > Arthropoda > Insecta > Lepidoptera > Geometridae > Plagodis > Plagodis dolabraria. Next base: position 12,809,524 of record OY978457.1, read on the forward strand.
TCCGAAACTAAACGGGACAGCATGTCCCATTTGCTTTTGTCCTGAATGAACAAAGGCGGAGGCGGTTTTTCGCGACGTGCGCTCGCGTCCTGAGGGGACGCGGCGGTTGAAACCGGAGCGGAGGGAGGAGACGCGGGGCGCGGGGCGGGGGTCGGTTTTTTGCCGGAGGCGGGGGCCTTTGCGGGTGCCTTGGCGGGAGGGGCGGAAGTAGCGCAACTAGCGGCTTTGGGCGCGCGCTTGCGTTTGCGATCTACGACGGTGTAACCGTCGTTATCGGAATCAGAGTCCGTGCGTGAAGCGCCGGCCTGATCTACCTCCATGTCCGTTTCAGATTCCGAAACGGTCTCGACAATGGCGAAGGAGGGACGGGTACTCGCTGACCTCCCGATCGGTGAGCGAGAGCGAGACCGTTCACGGGGAGGGGCTGCCACCGTGCGTCTATTGTCGGGCCCGGGAGCGGGCGAAGTAGGACTATCCTCTGAATAGGATCGGGTCAAGGGAGGAACGTTGGCCTCCGGGTTTGAGGTCCCGGAGGGAGCGATGAGAGTGTCCGTGAGGCGGGCATTCTCTTCCTCTTCAAGGAGTTGCATATGTGCAACGTATAAATCGGGGTGGCGGAGGGCGAAGGTCTGAAGGACCTGCACCTCACCGTTAGAGGGACGGGACTGCATCCTGAGGGGAATACTCAGGACGCCCTATCAAGGGTTTGAATTCCCTCACACACCTTGTGAGCTCACTGTGTGAGAGGGAGTGTGTACCTAGGGTGTGCCCTAGTTGTGTACCCTCTCCGAGCTTTTTTCTCGGCGGAGAGGGGTGCTCCTAAGCGCTACTCCGGGGTTGACTAGGGGCGACCCCAAGGCCAGTTATCCCGGAGCCCAGCTTGCTTCGGCTAACCCGTGAAGCGGGAAAGGCCACGGTGCAAGGTTAAACCAAAAGTTCGACAGTGGCCGTTGTCACCGTAGGGTGTCACACTGCGACCGCAGCAAATGGCGGATTTGATCGTTCAGACGGGTTTGGCTGACGCTACCCCACGCCTGAACGACGTCGCTTAACAGCACAAAGTGTGTTGTTACGCGCACTGTTACAATGTTGTGTCGAGTAGTAGAGTTGTGAAGTGCGCACCGAAAAGTGCGGTCAAAACAAGACCACCAGCCCGGTATGATGTTGTTCCGAAACAAGGGACTTGGGTAGGTGGTAATGCCTGACGTCTTAGAGCGCCTCTGCGCGCCGGCACGGCGAGCTCGTAGCTCACGTTGCACGGCGGTCGGCGGCTGCTCAGCTTCTGCACACAAAACAAAACTTCGTCAGGACTGCGTATTCCAAGGCACTGGTCTGCAACTAGCGTCGGAACGATGACCCGAGTGAGACGGCAATAGTGCGGGGACTATTGCGGTCTCACTGGGAGATACTGGCGGAGCTGTAGACAGGTGTGCACGGCGTGGCGGCACAGGTCGGAATGTCGAGGTGCTAGATATGCGATGTATACTGTTTCTAAAGATTCTTATATATACTATCCTTAAGATATCAACTCAAGACAACTTATTCCCATGAACCAATGATAGCCGAGCGGTAACAGGTATGGACTACCGTATGATCAGATTCGATCACCACCGCCAGCTTCACCGCATGGTGGACGAGCATTTTGCGAATGTTCGTCTGGCTAGCTACCACGCTCAAGTAGGAAATCTGTCGCCAAGCATTTCACAGCGCGTTCCGGCACCAATCCTTGAGAGTCTGTAAAATTACAAGCGCTTGAGACTTAACAACTATATGTCTCAGGGTGACGGGCGCAACACAGTCGTTATAGGCAGAGGGTACCTCTTAACATCAGGTGGCCCTCAAGCTTGTTCCATCATAATACCATTAAAAAAAGTCAGTACGATTAAGTACACCATATGGTCCGATGTAATAAATTTCGATCATACAATTGAAGCGTGTCAAAGTCTTGGTAAATTCGATAATTCTAGCAGAAACATTTTCTCAATCTATCGTCTTGTCATAGAATATCCAATAGTATCTGCCTATGACTCCTTTAAATTTCACTGTCTCGCCAAACCTAAATGGTTTTGGTATGTCAAATGGTCTTAGAATTTGTTGGAGTAATTTATTTGAAGGCTTTGGAATTTCTAGGGCTGGTTACTGTTACGTTTGTTTTGTTTTAAAATTATATTATTTGCAGCATATATGTATAAATAAATATATAAGTTGACCAATGACATTAATATATTTTATTATTTCAGTGATAGATAGTCATATTTTTCGCATCATTTACTAATTGGTTATCTTCCACGAAACTAATATGTTATATTATATATCATATTAGTTATAATAGGCTATACTGTTAACCTTTTGCATAGAAACATTCTAGAAAGTACCAAATTTATTTTAAAATCACATAGTCGAGAAACATTGGAAATTGCAAGTAGGAAATCTGGAGCCATGCACCGAATAGCGTATACCATCGTATATCTACGTCTGTTCTTGAGATGCATCAACTCTAGGTCAGTCTAAACCACATTTTCGCCCACATGATCTTCCTTCAGGTGAGAATATGATCAAAATTTATGAATACAATTTTTTATTTTAGTTGAATGATCTAAATGCTAGCACTTATTTGGCTCAACAAGCATTACAAACCAACAAGGCAATGCTGCCAGCATGCTGGGCACGACGCTAACTGATAGTAGCCTGGATCATTTAGTTTGGCCGTGGGCTTGCAATAGCTTTTAGGTTGCCTAAATGCTTTCATTATATTAGCTATAGATTTGTATATAGTTTGAAGTATTTTGTTAATAAAGGCATGTTCGTCACTCCGTGTTAATAAAAAGGAAATATACCTATATATTATTATAAACATGTATGAACATATACCGAAATCAGATTGAAGATGTTCTGAAAAAATGCGGGGTCAGGAATACCCTAAACCGACGCTTATGTATGAAAGGATTAATGACTGTAGATGAAGCGAAAGAGATATATATGGATCGTAGAAATATGTGGTCTCTGCCTACCCCTACGGGAAAGAGGCACAATTAGTCTTAAAGTACAACATTCTGCTATGGTATTATGCACATTTCAATATGCAAAACAGTTCTAAAGTTTTAGTAAATAACACGGGATAACTCACGTGAATCAGTCAGATAGCTCCGACTATAGTTTCAACCACATACGGTAGTCTTTTTCAAGGAGAGCTCGGGACGCCCGCGTTGTCGTCTCGCGTATTATTATTATTTACCAAAATGAGTGAAAACAACGTTAGTTATTATAATAAAGTACTAAAGTTCTTACTTTTTCTAAAAAAGCTTATTCGAAAAGCGTTCAAGTTAGTCGATAAGGCCCAATATCTAATAGAGGAGCGGTGGGTAAGCTGCTGCACGAATGAACTGTAATCGCTGACAGCCGACATCATTACGTGGCCCGATATACGTCGAACGACCCATGACGGTGTATGACGGGGCCACCGAGCCGATATGACCCGGGGATCTCTATTGTTACAATTCAATTGCTCATTATATTCTATAGGTAGCGTATGGGTACTGTGCGTATATACTTACTTACTAGTCTATCTGGGTACGTATTATGTTATCTGTAATTTATCTTTCGCAACATAAATGATCCATTTTTTACATTCATTAATTACAATACATTTTGATTTTATTGTTGATATTATTAGAGGTATATCTGTTTATTAGGTATATATATATATATATAGTATATATGGGAACTTAAGGACATCTCCGTAAAATACCGTCAGTGCTTGGCTACAGATTATCATATCTACTTGAGAGTGGCAGCTCAAGTTAAACACACAACATCAAGCAACATAGACATTGTGCACGTAGCGCTGACCATACAAACGTAGTTTCGTGTTATTTTTTTATGGCTTATAGGCTAGCCTTTGACCTGATGGTAAGTGATGATGTGGTCGAAGATGTTGTTAAGGCTAACCTAGAATTACTGGCTCTGAAGGACAGCTGCTGGAACACAGCGTTAGGTGCTTGGTGACAGATTTTCTACTTGAGGGTGGTTTCTAGCCAGGTTCATTCGCAATATGCCCAACATGCAAAATATTTTTTGTACCAAGTGTTTAAGCTCGGTGAAATTTTGAATGCATAATCTTTTGAACCCAAGTTTTATATTGAGAATAATATTTAAGGATGGGATTTATTTCTCAAATATTTCTAATAAGTTCCAATGTTTTGTACAATTTTTATTTTAATATTTTTGAACGCACTTCCTTTTGTGACTATGCACCTATTTCAGGTTTATAATTCGACTTATAAAAGACACGTCGTGCTTTTTCCTTAACTTTACTACATATGCAACTTGAAATGAAATGAAATGAAGTTTATTCCAGCATTACACAACACTACAATTAAATAAATATAGCTAATTATACAACAATTAGATCAATTTCAATGTTGCATGATGCTAGGAACGAGTCCCGTCTCAGCATGTGCCAGGTTCAAAAAATGACCCTAAGCACTGGTTTTCAGACGGCACTCCCGACCAACATCACGAACGTGTATGACATTAAATAACAATACAATAAATAACAGAAACAAAACCATAAATAAATATACGTATATTTATAAACAAATAATACATTTTTGACTCTTGTTAAGAAATAATTAAGTAAACAATTATGAACTTAAAATTGTGATTTATCTGTGGCAATGCAGCGAAGAACATTTATGTTACTCTAGCAATATATAGATGATCATAGTCCAAGCTGTGTCCCAAGTACATAAATTTAAATATTTATATATATATTATGTATTAGGTACGACCACACAAATTAATATTAGAATATACAGGATACAAAATATACGATATAATCTATGCGTCGCGGACATACAACACTGGCCGCCATAGAGAATAAATATTAACTTCTATCGTTATATCGCAGTTTCTTAGTACTTAAAACGAAATAAATATATTCTATGTCGTAATCCACGACCACAATAATAATAAAATAATAAAAGAACTAAATAATACATAGTTATATATATGGTAGTCAGAAGTTTTTAATGTGCTTGACACACACACACACACATAACTTTCGGTTTTATAATAATTTTCGTGTGATATGTCATTCCTAAACAAGACATGCACTGCTCATTTGGCGCAAAGTTATGACATCTAATTGAAGAAATTAACAATATTATAATAGTGACCAGATGAAAAGAAAAAACCCTTTCAGTCGGAAGAAACTACTAAAATAGCCTCTAATACGTGAGATGTGCTCGGAAAGGTGAATGGTTTTTTCCATTTATTTCAAGTTATTATCAGCGTTGCCTTGGATTTATTATGTCTTTTAATATGAGCAGGAATATTTTTTTCCGAACATCAATAGTAAAGTCATCAGCAAAGATGTATAAATCATCAATTATGTAAATGTCAAAGAAGCGAACTTAATTTTGGCAATCCTTTTTTTAAAAAGGTTGCTCCACCTTAAAACTATAATTGTATATTAAAAGTCATGAGATAAACACGAAATCCTCAAATTGAAGTCATCAATCAATGCTCACAAAATATAAAAGGCTTAAAGCTTTTACAGCAATGAATCATATTGACACTGATGTCTTTATTCTTCACAAGTCAATGCAAGCCTGTTCCTTGTTTATGACGGACCGGGCTCAAGATTCCACCAGATACCCGATACAACCTTGATACAAACCTGATAAGATTTGATTTACTCATAACATTGTTTAATCTCTCAATTTTGCCTCCATAAGTTTTAAAATGAAATAACTTCGCGGAATATCTTCATCTGTTGGCTATTATGCCAAATTATGATGTGTTTATTCGTAATTTACAATGAAATTATGCCTAATAGAGATCTGAGAAAATAATTGAGCAGGACAATACTGAACGTTTTATACTCATATAGGATGAAGCAATTACGGAGTTACCTTAGTGATAAATGAGATGAATCTGTAATAATATGAATCTGCAGTTGACTGATAATGTATAAAAGATATTACAACACGTTACTGCCAAGCCCTGAGGACCTACCTTACCTACCCACCTAGTTACTGAAGGTACCATTTTGGTGGATCGTCCTCTTATTATTATGATATGATTATACCCTACGTTGATTATCTTGCAGTTATACAAGATACCTACTTGGTCAGTTTGTAAACATACAAGTTTATCATTTTTATAACTTAGATTAATTTACTATGCCTGAGTTATTGAACGTAGATAGACTTTTTCACAGCATCCAATTAAATTTATTATTATTAGCGTTAATAGGTACCGAACTTGCAAAGGACTGAAACGCATATCTGTAACGGAAAATTCAAAGAGTAATGAGCGCTTTTGAAGCTAGGTCATGATCATGGCGTTCTCGAAATTAATATCATAATATAACACATATTCGAAAGATCAATGTGTAAAATAAAAAATATATCAAATAAATTCAAACCCTAATTTGAATGTTGTCGAATGTCGCACTTTACATGTACGAGTCTCCGCACAGTTTTGTATGTCGCCAATATTATATCATCGTGGTTTACGTGATTTGTAATAATAGTTTGTTTGCGCATGGACACTGTCCGCTAAGCATTAAATAAGTATCATATCAATCAAAAACATATTTTATTTGTACCTCGTACATTACATGTACCTACTACAAAAAGTCTCCCAACTTACCTACCAAACCCAAAATAAATATTAAAAAAATTGAATTACCCACTTTACTAAGCTTTGATTGATCAGAGCGTTAACAATAACAACTTAATGAAAGGTATAAGGTTGAAAACAATGTCTTATATTTATTTTTATAATAGCTATTATTTGTATATAATTTATATTTTAAATAATGTAGAACAAACTTTCATACTTACCGCAAAAGAACGCGTCGTCACGCTCACATGGACAAATAGGTACAAAGTTATTGAATCGATCAACTCTGTGGAAAGAACGGTCTTTCTACAGACGCACTACAAATGTAGTGTGAAATTAAGAATCGGACAACACTACACCCGGATAGGCTCGATTGTTTAACCACAAAACTCATTTTAAAACCGTACGTATAGGCTGAGAGCTAGCGCCGTATAAAAATCACTGATTAACACTCATGTGTAATAAGAAATTGAGTAAATAACAAATAACAAAGTTAATTATATAAAAAGGATTAAAATTTACATCTAGAAAACAAATACCAAAGCCTAAAATAAAGCAGCCTGATCGGAAATAGCACAGAGAGGCAAAAAGATGTGAACAAGACTTATATAAAATGAAATCTATTCAATGCATGCTAAATTAATGTCAGTCGAGTGGTCCAGGATATAAATTGAAAACTGGTAGTTTTTTTTAAAACACAACTGTAGGCCAGATCTATAATAAATGAATTTTAGGAAAACTGCTATAGGACAATACATTTAATTAGTGACAGATTTAATGGTAGTAATTGACCAGATGAGAATTAATTCGCATAATGCCGTATTACCTAAAGTAAGGTCTTATCAACTTGCAATAAAGCTCAAGCTATGGTAAGATTTAAACATACTAACCTAACTGCCTGACCGCACTACAGCAACAGATACTACTTCCACAGTGCTATTATTGTTTCGCTGTAAGCGCCATCATCACGATTAAACCAAATTTTATGTAGGTGGGTATTATTTGAGTATTTTATGCAAAGCCAAATTTCTTTTTAACTACCTACACTTGTACCCTACCATGCAAAATGAACTAAAAGTAAGTAATGTAAGCCATAGTATGCGGGCAATATTATTTTATTTAATTAAATTATTACTATCTGGGCAAAAACGCTATTAGTATATGGAACCTCAAATGAAAACTTTATAGAAACTACACCGATAAATACCTGAGTTTTACTGAGTCATAATTTGACTTGAAATAATTCACAATACCTGCTTATATTCTTCAGAATTATCCAGAGCTATGTCTGATAATATATTTATATAATTTTTTAATATATTATTTAGTATTCATCAATTTCGTGGTTCAAGCCTGTTTTCAGTATTTGTAATCTACATAGAGGCTATACAAGCAGTCTGCGGATGCATTGATATATAATGTTCAAATCAACAATTAGCATCAAATACCATATTTTGGTATTTAATTTCTAGTTAATTTTTAACAAGGAAATAGGAAGATCCTCGTGCAAAATTTTTATCAGTACTTAATATTATAAATGTGAAAGTAACTCTGTCTGTCTGTCTGTTACGCTTTCACGCCTTTCGCGTGTTGCGCTTTCAGCTAGTATTATATATACGATAAGAAATTACAGTTTCTAGAAGCTTTCATTAGGTTCAGGATTCAATGCATTGCCCATGATGTAAACATTTATTTATCCCCTGGGTGCTAACCAAGGGAAATAATGGTAAGTACTAGAAAATAATCACTGAAAAAAACCACCTACATGACAAGATTTCCTACGTGGCTAGCTCTGAGTCTATTAGCTATGATTGCGAAGAGCCCAGAACAAAGTAAGCCATCGCAATGTAATTTTTAACAGTAAACTTGAGTGGTATCTATCACGAATTATCTACGTAATCCGAGAAGTTTCACTTTTATGATTGTTAGAAGTTGATAAATTTTTTTTTGATAGTATCCAAAGAGAGACTCTCACTGCGACGATGTAACACAATGTGATAACCCAATACCCATAGATGAGACAAAATTCTTTTCACGAAACAACATTAAAACTCTTCAGGCCTTATAATTTGTTTACAAATTGTCTGGAAGAGATTGCTTTGAACGAAAATTCCAGCCATTGTACATCATTTAAAGATTTGTCTGTAACAATGGTCTAAATAAAAGTTGGTGTTTTCATATCTATCCAAATGTATCTTGTGTGAGCCTATATTTATCGACAATCCTTTTCTAACAGCGTATGTATAGTGTTGCTGCTAATTGCCGCCCCATACTCTTAATCCAAAGGATATCTGGAACAAGTAGCTTAATACGATTAGGTCACCTTGTGTACATTTTACTCCTGTTTATGGTTATTTGTTTTTAGGTTTCCGTACCCAAAAGGTAAAAACGGGACCCTATTACTGAGAATTCGCTGTCCGTCCAACCGTCCGTCCGTCCGTTTGTCTGTAACCAGGCTGTATCTCAAGAACGGTGATAGTTAGACAGTTGAAATTTTCACAGATGATGTATTTCTGTTGCCGCTATAACAACAAATACAAAAAGTTGGCTAAGTGCGAGACTGACTCGCGCACGTTAAAACAAAAAAGGTTAAAATATGAAGTCTAATGTTGTATAACTAATGGTACGAAACCCTTCATGCGCGAGTCTGACTCGCACTTGGCCTATTTTTATTCGTAATTAGGTATTATGGTGTGCTAATAAAGAGTTTTATATCTGTGTATGTCCCCACATCACATGAAAACTACTGATTTCGATGAAATGGAGTGTCGTTACGCACCATAACATTCTTCGGGCTTACTAAACAGATTACAGACTATAATCGTATGATTGTTATTGGTATTGGTCGGACAATTGTTAACTCAAACACAGCATAGCGAAATCAGGAGAGAAATATAGCCATTGCATTGAAACTAAAAAAGGTAACCTCACAAAATACTGACAATGTTGACAAAAAACACACATAGGTCGACATGGACAAAATCATTGCTAAATAAAGCTAAGCTAACCCATTAATCGGTAACCGGTGCGCTAAAGATGTCAATTAATGGGCCATTGGGCGAATGAATCGCGTTTGGAATTCGACAGGGGCTGGTAACGTCAGGTGTGGCCGCGTGACTCACCACGACTCCGCGCCGCTGCCGCCAGAATTCCATAGATAACGCAAACTCCTTTATTCACGGCGGGATATCGAGCACTGAGATGCCCTTTCGAATACGAATTTGAATATTGGCTAATGGTCATTGTTTAGCTGGATTATGTTGGTATTGCCAGTTAATTTATGAATTGGAAAGCTGGTTGATTGAAGTTTAATTGTGCCGCTCATTATTGAAGACAGATATTTGCTTAGCGTACCTATCTCAAAAATAATAATTTCTTGATACTAGGTACATAATAAAACATATGCATATATGATCACGACTCTAATATACTGGAAGGTATGGGCATAAGTGTCTAAAAAGTTTCGCTAAATATGTTGAGGTCCCAGGTATTTATTAGGATTCCAATCACCAAGGGCAAATTCCAGGCCAAATCCGGTCCAAAATTTCGGTAGAGTTTGACTAAAAAAAAATTAAAGTGGCCTGGCGAACTGAAACTTTCTACAATGTTCTTGTGTCTTTCCTTATTATTTGTTATAGAAAACATACGGTATGATCATAAGACTTCATTTGTTTTGTGTCATATATTATACCCTATTACTTAACGATTATTATAATGGTTTGGCGAAGGATTAGATGGGCAAGTCGAGAGGTACTCCAGGTTGTAGTTGATACCACAATTTAATAAACCACTCAGAAAGTTTTAAATTAAACTAATTGAGAACGTGATAAAACAAGATGTATGTGATATAAAAATTACCTTAAACTTACGTAGTATAAGATGTCACCCGATTCCAAGGGACATTAAAATCAAAACCTACCTACAGTTAAATAAGAGCGTGTCGAAAAGTTTTCATATTAATTCGTTCAAACCTGTTCAAATCTCCACCAATTACATCATAAATCCATGTTATTTATCACTCTTGATTACGATGGCATCGGCACAACAAAGATGGTCCAGGGCTGTATTATTGTTTTCTCCGATAAATGATCGATGGTAGGCGTTCAAGCGTGCCTTAACCATGATTAATAGCGACTAAAAGCACGAGACGATTGACCCGATAAGAGGGTAATTTGACAACGATAATTTGACAACCCTAAATAACTGCCTGAACGGATGTTTGTCACACTGCAGCGAATCGCCATGCATTTGCTCTAATCACTGCTTTAACTGATTAGTACCTTTATGGTTCCATGGGGTATGTACATATATATAATAATAATAATAATAAATGTTTATTATCAGAAAAGAATGGTTGACAAGATATAAGGTACGAGTGAGCCCCAAACTAAGCGTAAGCCTGTATCATGGGGCTCTGAGTTCGATTTTACAAAAACTTGAAATCTATTTTTTTTTAAACACTTAGGTGTAATAAATATGATACGTGAGCGTAGCAAACTCGTTGTCAATAAAAAAGTCCCTACAATTCAATTCTCATGTTAATAATAAAACTGAAATAAACCTATGATTAAAAATGTAGGTACCTAATCGAGTGAACAACTTACATATGCACTTATTTAATACTTATTCAGAATTAACATATATTTAAAAGAAACATATCAAGAAATTTTGAATACAAAGATAAATAAATTTGTTATGATTTGGTACACGTATGTGTAAAATCGTTGAAGGTGTATCGTAATGTGAGTGTATGAGTAAAAGTATTTTAGTATGTGTATGTGTTTAGTTGTGTAAATGCCTGACTGCATGTTTCGTGATGGTCGTTAGCAAAATATGTGTATTAGTGTGTATATGTATGTATTAGGGTGAGTAGCCATGTGCCGGTGTGTGTATTGCAGAATGTAATTGGCAGTTTGTTTATCAGGAATTGTTTGTAGGAGGAAATGCGAGTAGGGTTTATGATTTAATGTGTAGTTCGAAGTGAGGCTTGACATGGTTTACATTGTTTAGACTTAGCCAGATGCAATTTAAATAAGTTCCCGATTTCTTTGTGCGAAAGCTTCATGACACATTCTTTGAATTTATTTTAACATATAAATACAATAGAATTTTTAATATCACAGTTTGTTAACATTGTTCTATGTGTCAGGATGAGAGAAAGCTGGACTTCTTTTGCATAAAAGAGATATAGCTCGTATATATCTATATATATACATATATATACGGAAACGAGTATTTGCTCAGATTTGGCCGTGCTTCGAAGGATGTATGAGATTCAGAATACACAAAGAAAACTAACTTCCATGAGAATTTGAATCATTATGCAAGTCTCGAAAGTGTTGATAAAAACAATAGCGAATATGGAGCTCATACAAATTCATCGCAAACAAAAAAACAATCCAACAACAACGTCTCAAACTCCCTTACACATACAATTTCACTCACCCCTCAACTAAATACAGCTTATAATTTATATTATACATACGTAATATTTAGCTTAGTAATAAAATGTCCCATTGCGATTTTGGGACATTTTATTATATGTTCGATATCTAACTTATTACTGTTTTTTTCATTTTTTGACGTCTTTTTGTCAACTCGCATAATTCAATTGGTTTTTATTTCATGAATTTGAGCTATTTATGCTTATTTTTCATTTGGGTTGTATTTCATTTATCGGTCCATTCTCTCGACATAAACAAGCGGGTTTTTAGATAAATATTTTTTTGACCAAAAATTCTTAGATAACTTTAGAATTAGAACTATTTCTTAGTCTGAAAAAAACTGAAAAATTTACATCACTTTCTTAAGGAAAGGGCAATAGTTTTGATTGGAACATCGATAATTGGAATCTTTGTTTCAATCAAAATTATTAAAAAGTTTATTTTTATACTCAACCACTCAACGACATCTTGTAAAATTAGTTTTTAAAAATAGTTATCTTATAAACACAAAATAGATTTCTTGTTCATATTTCAAACTGGAGCAACACAACTAAGTATTTGACAAAATATTCACCTCGGTGTAATACACGCCCTCCTTAATTGGTGAATGCTTGCAAGCTTAAATTTAAATCGACATTGCTGGGGGCATCACCTCTTGTAGAAAATTATTACAATATCATCTTTTAATCGAGATAATATGCAAATGATCCGATCAGATTTGCAATCTGAGAAGCAGAGAACATCAACAGTCGTGTTAACAAAAATGAAGTACAGATTTACTTTTCAAAAACTTTCTTTTGCCACTAATTAAGTCGATTAAAAATCTGGTTGAATTAACATTAAGAATTCTATGATATTGTCTTTTTAATTCAAATATAATTTACGGTCGCGGTGCATTTACTTTTTGAAACGAGCTCTAGATTGCTCTGCAACCTGCGTGTACATTTAAATACGTGTAAGTACATCTTACCGGAATCATTGAAGAGTTATATAGGTACATAGAAGTAAGACAAAGCTGGAAGCAAGTCTATTGAGAAATGACGAGGATGCTGTTTATCCCTCAGAAATTGTAGCTCTGCCGGACATAGGGCAAGGGCTTGCAATACCCTCAGTTGGTGGCGAGCTCAGTGGTATGAACCCCGGCTTGTGCGTCGCCGACCTTGAACCGGAGTAACATTTACCGGGACTACCGTCGGATGGCGTAAAAGTTGCCAATGCTTTGGTGGAGTCATTCAGGTCATCCAACACCTGCCTCAAGAGGCGAAGCAGAATTTTGAAATGAGGATTGGGATAAACACAAGAAACGTGTTTTTATTACCTAATGTTATTAGTTTTCCTTTATCGTAACAACGGTGACACTTACAAGCGTTTTGATTATAGTCCTAAATCTAACGTATTTTGGTTCTTTGTAGCTAGAGTCGCTTATACTATTTATTGGAATGGATTTGCGGAGTGATCCTTGCTGCTTTTTATTCTGTGGTGGAATCAAGAGTCGAGTGATACTAATACTCAATCAATGTAATGCTTTACCTCTATAGATCGGCAATCAAATGAAACAAATAAATTCAAGAATTTCTTGTTATCCTGACAATATCTTCACAGCCAGTGTTTAGGGGCTTAGTATCATACATAATGTAGGTACTATTATATAATTATGCAAGGTATATTGGTAAAGTAGATTTTATGAAGCATCAAGTAAGTAATCTTTTAATATATTGAAACACCTGCAAGCAATCTTATCATGGCAGGTAATGCATACCGAAAGCTAAAACTGTTAATTAATTGGTAACTCGTTTTGCAATTTCACTAAAATATTAGAAGATAGGCAAAAAATGCACCACAGCACGTAGCATTATCGTCAAGAACAAATATATTTTTGGTTTATTTTTAACTATGAAAATAAATAGATGGGAAACTGTCAACTTAAGACCATTTTTGCTATGAGGTAGTATATCTTAAAAAGTAAACTAGTTAGATATCTGAAATTTTGGTAGAATATTACGTGCTATATCCTCAATTTAAGCGACAAATATTGGAAACACTGACTTATCATAATTATGTGGTTTTGAAGCTATGGTCAAAACCAACCTATTTTTTTCTTCTTCGGACTGTTGCATTACGGATCCTTAAAAGAGCAAGGCCCGTCTCGCACTTGGCCTCGCATTTTTTTTAATTTTCACCTTCCCTTAATCAAAACAAAAATCTTTTAGCTATATACAATATAACATAATTCATTGCAACGCGCAGTATAATACATTTTTGTCGTTTATTGCTCGTAAAATAATTGCCTTTTGCATAATATAAATAACGGTCGTAATAATATGTAATAACAATCACAACTTACGATGTCGTAAACATAATGGCACATATTCCAATAATTGAAACTACAACATGACAAAAATGTAAAGTACCTACCAGTAAAGATAGAGTACCTATTACAATATTACAAATTTACGAGAGGATTTTTATTTTTATGTAATCCGCAGATAATGCGTTTTTGCATAAAAATATTAAAGAAATAGAGTAACTAACTAAATATAGAGTACCCACATAGGTAAGTACATATACCATTTATTGTCAATATTATACGGGATCGGCATCAATCGAATTGAAAGTATTGAACTATACCACTTATTGAAACTCTACAATATGACAACAATATAGATTACCTCAAAAGATAAGTAGATAGGTACATATACCATTTATTATCCATATTATACGGGATCTGCCTACCCCTACGGGAAAGAGACGTGATTTTATGTATGTATCCTATATATTATACGGGATGGGCTTCAATAGAGTTATTAGTATCGAAACCCATGATTATGTAATATACTTATTCCTACCCTTATATTACACTCAGGTGAGATCATAATTATATACTTATTAAAACCTTCTAACAGAATAAAAACATATTCAAAATGTATTTTTCCCTTCACATGCTGCTTTAAGTTCTTGTTTAAGGTATAATGCACGTATGTATGTGGCGAAAATTATAAATTTTAAGTTTTACACGTTGTAGCTAGGTTTTGTAACCACTACATGATCACTGATCCTTCGCTTCCTTAGATTTCTATAAAAGTACTCCTACATCTTCATCAAACAACAACTTTCGAGCTTTGCATATCAAATAACTATTTCTATTTTCAACAACACGCTATTACAGACTGCAAACAAAAGACTATATTTTTAAAAGAACGATTATAATTTTTTTTTTTAAACTAATTAATATTCCAGCTTTACTCGCCAATCTTTATTCAGTTTCATGTTTGTACCTCGTTCTCACTTTTTGAAGAAACTCGCATACTTAACGTACATACGCAGCCGCCCTTCGTATGTACGCTAAGTATGCGAGTTTCTTTATTCCATGATAAATTTCAACATCCTATACAGGCTTAGAATCCTGACATCATCCTTAGTGACACAGGCTATTAATTTTTCGCCAGGGCAGTTGAGTTTAATAAATTTGGTTATTTTATTGCACATAGTATTATTATTTATTCAATAACTTTGATATTATATCGTCCATATAATACTTTTTTTTTTCAGAAAACAGATTATATAAAATTTATGAGACACCACAGACCTACCCCTACCGAATTAAAATAAATGGTATAAATTGATTTACGTTCCTCGAAGTACATTTTCCATCAACTTTTCTGCAGTTGAAGTAGAAGTAGTAGTGAGTAATTACATTAATATGGGAAGCATTCTTACATACTTAGGGCGAGACTTCTGTTGGTTATAAGCCTCTGTATTCGGATTTTGAATTTTATGCAAGATTAATCATATATTTAGCCATTAAAGGGCACAAGAATAAAGAAAACACGTGTATTTCATAAAAAATGTTAAGTTTTTACTTATTCACACAGATTCGGGGTTCAGGTATTAAAAACTGCCGATCTGTGTCACAAAGTATTTCACGGCATAGCGTGAAATACTTTGTACCATGGCATAAAAATATGAACAATTCTTTGAGAGCATCTTCCAGTTTATCTAAATCAATCAGCTAAAATAGAGGAACGAATAATTAAAGCATTGAAATGTATGAAAATACTCAGTACTACACTAAAAGTACCTACTGTTACTTTTAGTGTAACTTTTGTTACTTTTGCCTAATTCCTCTTCAGATCACTGGTAAGCTGCATATGTAAATCTTAAATAACTTTTGAGAAAGATCGTGTTCTTTGTTGTAAAAAACTTAACGTTTATCTGTATCTCCAAATCTCTAGAGCAAATGGACTAAACAGCACATTGCTAACAAAAAACTAGTAGCACCTGAAAGTGAAATAGCTATACTTACAAACTAATCAATTCCAAAGATCCTTGACACTTCGCCCGCCAGAGCACGTCTGACCACGGATGATTGCCGCTATTTTGGGCCAACTCCAATCATTTCCATCATCTATATTACATTCTACAATGAACACGTACGTGATCCAAACTGCCGTCACACTTCGACCCACTTACCCTGACATTTTGTTTGATTTCAACCTTTTTTTTGTAGCAAGGACTTAAAAGTAGGGTAATGTTTAATAGCGCATTATTAACACATCAATAACTACCAATTAGTGTAAATAACATAACTGCAATTGGAGAAGTTTTGAGTTGAAGTTAATGTCTTCTCGATCAAATCTGTTAAGAGGTTTCAATTGCGACAGTGAAATTAAAAATACTCCGTGGAATTTTGACTCCCAACACTTCAGCATATCATTTTATGGTGATAAATGGCTGATGACATCCAACATAAACAATATTTTTTAAATATATATATATATATATGAGCAGAGAGATGATTATGTATTAGAAGTGTAAAGATAATTGGAAAAACGAGTAGGTTTTCCAATGAAGACGTGCCACTGCACGTCTATCGGTTCACTAACCGAGTGAGCTTATAAGTAAACTAAGAAATGGAATCATATGTACGCCAGCGCTATAAATCTTGCATTTGCTGAATATTTTAAAACACCTGAGTTTTATCTAGTTGTTCCTACAAGAGATCTAGATAGTAGGCATCAGCGTAGTCAAGAACCGGAAGTAAAAGGAATTGAGCTAATGCAATTTAGCAGCTATAAGAAGGAAGTTATGCAACCTTCAAATAACTTACGATTGGGTGTTGTCAGTAATACAACCAGCGTTGTCAAATCAACGTATTTTTGCGTAGAGCTACGTAACTTTAGACCTTTTTCGAAAACCTACGAACTTAAATCCCGGAATCTACGATGTTCTACCAATTGTTCAAATTAGCAAAATACTTATAATTCAGATACTGACTTCTATGGTGGGTTGTTTTTTATATCCTTATCGTTTAAGTCTATCTGTTGATCTTTTTTTTACTTAATCATGCAATACGCGAGTTCGGAGAATATTTGATACGATATCTATTATATTTTGAAACATATTGAATTGTTTAAATTTTTTCGTACGGGTAAACGTAATTTTAAATGTTTTTGACGGTTTTAGGTTTTATAATCGCGTGCGTTGATGTTCAATAGCTTTTATAGGTAAGAGCAATATTATTTTTAATTCGAGAAAACATTAAACACAAGCGATATAAAACTCATTTTAGTAAATAATACGGGATAACTCACGTGAATCAATCAGATAGCTCCGACTATAGTTTCAACCACATTCGGTGGTCTTTTTCAAGGAGAGCTCGGGACGCCCGCGTTGACGTCTCGCTTATCGCGATATAAAACTGTTAAAATTTTGAATTTTCCGCCTTGGGCATGAGTTCTATCATAAGCTGATTATATATACTTATGGAGCGTGGTCAGAATACAGGACACCAATCCATAAATTCAAAAATGTTTCAAGTAGGAATACATTTAATATTATATTTTGGCAAAGGCTACAGCAGAATATGCATTAAAAATGTATAAAATGTGTATTGATAAATTATAATAATATTATAATAGCATTTTAGGGAAAACTGACAAGCTTGTATCGATATTAAGCTCAAGGAAATGCATGAAATATTTTTTCGAGTTTATAATTATATGTAAGTTATACTTGTATTTAAAATATGACGAAAACTACGTTTGTATGGAAAACGCAATGTGCACACTAGATTTAATAAAAAGTATAGAGTAATACCTACTTATTAATAGGCTGTTTCTTTAGAGAAGACAAATAAAATATGGCAATTTCATTGTACCTACTTTCGCTAACGTATGCAACCAACGTCAATGTTATGTACAATACCGTCTACAAACACTTCTAAGCAGTATCACAGTACAAATGTTTTAGATAAATACAAAATTTAGTTTAGTGTACCTGTGTCTTTTTATAATTCCAATTTGGTGACACCTATTACAAGAAGGAGAGGCATAAGCATAAGGACTATGTATCCAGTTGCCAGTAAATCTAAAAAAAACATCGAGAGGCGTACTTCACTCAAATATAAAATAAAGGCACTTACATACTTCAAAAGAAATACGACCAGAAAACGTAAATGTAATTAATTGGTATGGCAACCGACTATTTATATTTACAAAATTAAGCTGTCATTATTGTAATTTGGCTGTCACGAAGATTATCAATGTTACCAAAAAGGATTTGCCGCAACTTTGCTAGTACTCTTAATCATAAAATATAGAGAGTGTTTTAAGTACTTCGATAAGTTTTCTCAAAGCTACTCAGTTAGGAAACTTTTCTGTAATTAAACTATAAATAAGTCGTAAAATAGAGCCTGTGTCCCTATCTTTAGTATCTTAGCACGACGCAGTAAAACAGCACTCTCAAACCCTTTTACCGTATTGCAGTTTCCACTTCAGACAGAGGCGAAACTAGGATCATTCTGATAGGGGGAAGCTTAACAAGTTAAATATAATTTATTTAGGATTAAATAAGATAGAAATTATTTTTAGCTAATTACGTGCCTAGCCTATATACAATACAATACAAAAATTCTTTATTGTACACCAAAAATTTTACAAAACACATATAGAGAATTCTTAAAGCTAAAGTACAATGGGCGGACTTATCGCTTAAAGCGATCTCTTCCAGTCAACCTTAGAATGGAATATATATATAGGTATGTGAGGAATAAAAATAGATAGGTGGTGTACATTTGTAGAAATTAATAGTAATTAGTTAAAAATAAAATAATAATATATACAGCAAATATATATGTATATTTAATACCCAAATATATTATTATATAATACCTATATATATAAATACATATCTATATAAATAATATACAAAACATATAAATATTAGTTAATATTAATAATAAAGAAACAAAGTACGACAATTTATGAGCCATAACAAAAGTTTGAATAATCATCGTGCAAGATAAAAAGATCTGACTTGGTTTTTAAATGAATTTAATGTTTGGGCCTTTCTTATGGTTACTGGGAGTGCATTCCATAAACGTGCAGCTTCAACACTAAATGAACCGCTATAAAAAGATGTCTTAGAGGCGGTTGATGATAGTATCAGATTTTCCGATGACCTAAGACTGTAGTTTGAGTTATTCATGAATTCAAACCGTTCCTTCAGGTATAAAGGAGTAAGTATATATGTTATTCTGTGAGTATTATAAGTTATTCTGTGAGTATAACGAGAAATCTAATGTGATATTATTTAGTCCGTTATATTAAGATTTAACATAATTACAAAGCTCTTATCAAAATTTGCATGACGTCGTAGATGGAAAACCATCTTTTCCGGAGAGTGCAAGATAGAGAGAATAAATTTGAATGCACGTTTATGGCAAATAAACATTAATGTAGTCATCCTGAATTAAATTTCGCTTAAGCGTCAATTTGTCTGTCTGTATAGATGTCCATAAATCGTTTGGATAGGATTAGCGACGTAAATGTTTGCGGGGTAGGCCAGCAAAATGACCTTTCTCCATGACCTTTGTCCTAAACTATATCTAAACTATTAAACAGATCGATGACGTAACTTCCACCCAAAATTGCTCAAGATTTTTTAAAATAAGCATTAGAATGATGATATTTTTACTCATAAGCATTGTAATCTAACGAAACAATACTGCATCTGGACTGCCTGTAGCTTGCAACGGCGTTTAGGTTGCCTGAATATTTTCGTCTAGTAGCTGTTAGTGTTGTTAATAAAGGTAAAAATAAATTAAAAATAAACTTTCATTCATTAGGTACCTACGTATATTTTAACATTATACATGTCACTTCTTATCTCAGGCTGAGTAGATAATAAGGTAAATCTATCATCATTGGTCTAATAAGCGACTATTTTTTATAGTAATAATTTTATAGTATATTAATAAGTAGCAATAATGGTATATATAAATCAGTAATTATATCACAACGGTAAAATAAAGAGGAAGGTGGATATTTTCATCACGTGATCTCAGACTATTTTTTATAGTAATAATTTTATAGTATATTAATAAGTAGCAATAATGGTATATATAAATCAGTAATTATATCACAACGGTAAAATAAAGAGGAAGGTGGATATTTTCATCACGTGATCTCAAACTTTTATTTCCGTGGTCTAAAGTAATAGAGAAAGTATCAAAAGCTTTCAACGTGTAGTTGTAAGTATTTTTTTACAATATTTGTTATACATTAGCTTTGATGCTTGTATATCTTCTAAAAAGATATTTACTTAATTAGGGGCCAATACCCCACAGCATTATTCTGAGTGGCCACATCCTACCTTGATGGCATTATTAGTGATAATTGTTGAAAATTGCAGTAATTATTACAGATCTCCCTTTCAGGTTTATTGTATTCTTTAACAATTACGCCTGAATGATAAATGAACATGAAGTCATTGACCTATCTGTGGGTTATTTTAACCTCAAAACTAAACAGTATTAAAGATTTTTTAAGGGCAACATGCCTTTATTGTTAAAACATTACAAACTATATGTACAGTTACAACAAACACACTACAGTTTCTACACCTAAGTACATTTAATTAACCCAAAGGCCCTTGCAGGCCCAAAAGGAAGTTCAAATGCTCAAGATTAAAATTGTATTGGTTTTAATTATGACTTTCAATTCAATATCAAACATTTACGAATTTAAACGAGAAAGTAAGTTGCGAAATCGAAGTTAAACGGTACATACATAACATAAATTGAAAGGCAATTCACGCTGGAGGCTCAAAACTACCCCAATCATTCAGAATACAGACTTGTAATGAACTAAATCAATTGACCAAATCGGTATTGCCACAATAACTTAAGTTTAGGTCTGTTTGGGAAAGTTTGTTTGAAAAAAAGGGTTTTACATAAAGTTTTATTCTTTTAAAGGCTATAAATACTGCTCTACTAATATCATTTCAAATGTATTTGTTTAATAAATATGTTGTATTCCCTTCCATACGATATACTTAATACCCGGCACCCCAACACCCGGCAACATAAGCATATTAGAAGGCAAATAATTTATTAAAGCGAAAGACACTACTTTGAAATATACTAGCTAAATATTTAGTTAAATATAAATACTTGAGCATACACATATTTTACTCGTTCTTAAATATACATTGATAATGAGACATTGCATATAATCTTTTGAGTAGGTAATACGAAGGACGCCACTTTTAAGCTGTCATGTAGTGAATTTACTTAAATCTAAGTTATTTACCTATTATCTAAGTATATAGTTAAATCTAAATACTATAAAGTTTTATTTTTCCAACGAACAAAATAAACTTTTGCTTCTTAAGTGTCAATAATATTGAGATTTTAACATTAGCACTGGGAACCCTGAACCCAATAAATGGCATCCGCTTTCCGCAGCTCGTAAACTACGGCTGATCGGTTCAAAGATGCGATTACAATATTTTCATTCGAGCAAGCCTTAACGATACTTTAATCGGTACTTTAACCAATTTCTGCGCCTTTTTCAATTCCTTCTTATTTGCCCGCTCCCCGAATTCAATTTTACACTCATCGATTTTTATACTTAAAACGCGTTTAAATTTTAAATTATGATTACAACGAGCGCACCATAGGAGGAGGTGATAATTTTATAAATTCTCCAAACAATATGAAATGATCGGTGTGGTGTGAACGTTTAATTAATGTTGTAAATTTCAACGATGAAAATTTATGGGAGTACATACATACCTCCTTCGTTTTTAAATAAGGAGAAAAAACGCCCACATCTTTATGCGCATGTAGATTGAGTTTTAATATTCTCTCAAAAATCTGTAGGTTTTGATATTTTTAATTCCATAAATCGTGGGAGTTTGTTCTGTGTTATACTTATAAACTACAACTAAAAATTTGTCGAACAATGGATACGAACAAGATACATACATATGATATGTAATTAATATAGACTTTATATTTACGTTCACGACTGTCATCTGTGGTTCACGATATTCTGTCATCTGTGGTTCACGATAACATAAATTTCTTACGTTCCACATTGGAAAAAATTAAATGTAAAGTTTATAATATTAGTAAACATATAGAGAGTTACTTTATGGTACTATTCTCCAACTTATACGGGTATGTTATTATACTTATTCGTAGGTTCCTCTATTCATAGTCTTAGTAATGTTGTCTTAGGTTTTCGCGATTGTTACACATAGTAATTAAACAACTTTAAACGGTTTAAATCGCGTATATTTTTCATTATTTTGTCCCGACGACGTTTCAAACACTTAATAATGAAAAATATATCTTAGGTTTTCGCAATTGTTACACATAGTAATTAAACAACTTTAAACGGTTTAAATCGCGTATATTTTTCATTATTTTGTCCCGACGACGTTTCAAACACTTAATAATGAAAAATATATCTTAGGTTTTCGCAATTGTTACACATAGTAATTAAACAACTTTAAACGGTTTAAATCGCGTATATTTTTCATTATTTTGTCCCGACGACGTTTCAAACACTTAATAATGAAAAATATATCTTAGGTTTTCGCAATTGTTACACATAGTAATTAAACAACTTTAAACGGTTTAAATCGCGTATATTTTTCATTATTTTGTCCCGACGACGTTTCAAACACTTAATAATGAAAAATATAGGCGATTTAAACCGTTTAAAGTTGTTTAATTACTATGTGTAACAATCGCGAAAACCTAAGACAACATTACTAAGACTGAATAGAGGAACCTACAAATAAGTATAATAACATACCCGTATAAGTTGGAGAATAGTACCTGACTAAACTGAGAACCTCCTCATTTTTTTGAAGTCGGTTAAAATTAGTAAACAGCAAATTAGGAAATCTGTTGCCAAGCACTTAACGGTGTGGTGCGGCAGCTGTCCTCGAAATATGTTTCTCGTGGTAACTACCACCGTTACTCTGGTAGGGCGATGAGGAAAACATTCTTCAAGGACAGCTGCCGCACCACACCGCTGAGTGCTTGGCAACAGATTTGCTAATTTGCTGTTTACTAATTTTAACCGACTTCAAAAAAAGGAGGAGGTTTTCAGTTTAGTCAGGTACTATTCCTTGTCATTAGTCAGTATTGTTCTTGAAATATGTTTTCCTCGTTGCCCTACCAGAGCAATGGTGGTAGTTACGACGAAAAACAATTCACCTTCATAGTCCAATAGGATTTTTTAAGACCGGAGAAAACACCGGCCAGCCCTATCAGACATCTTCACTTACCATTATAAGGTAAGATTGCAGTCCTTTGACTGCAACTAGCCTTTGCTAGTTGCAAAAAAGTCACAGAATATGTATGTTGTCCGCTCTTAACGCTCTTTTGTCTCCTTCTTACCCCCTAATATTGGGCAATTTCTGAATACAAAAAGCGTATTGTAAATTAATGAACCATTGGTCTTCATTACGCAACTTCGTGTCTGAAATCCCATTGACAATTTCAGTGTACAAAGTCACGCGAAGATCGCTGTCGTTTCGGTGAGTACCTGCCTACTGCCTACCGAACTTTTGCAATTCGGCAATGTTTTTATTTCACAGTAATTCTGACCAATTGGTTTCAGACACGATAAGTATTGAAGGCTTATTTTGTAATAGCACGGCACTTAGTTGACGACTGCGACGAACAAAACAAAAATAGCATTTATGTCCTATGACACAACCGCTTGGCACGACAGGTACTGGAATGGAACCGAATCTCAGGAATTATATTTTTTCACATTACCTATTTTCCTCTCTAGCCCCTTGGGGTGCCGGGTTAGAACGTCAAATTGTTACCTGTAGGTGTTGTAAGAGGCGACTAAAGGTAAAACACCGGAAAGTGAGCAGCAGAGCCTTATGAGGAACTGATATCTTAAACTGCGATACCCAGACGCCTGCCAAGCGTGGAGATGGCCAACCCCCCTTTATGGGGGGGCTGTGTTCAGTAGTGGATTACCTGGCTGATACAGTACTATTTTCCTATATATAAATTACTATTACGCAATGTTTTACGAACAATGCTCAATGTAAGCTCCGTATAATTTTGTACCTTAGTTTTTATTCATGTAATTTTCAAATAATCTACGTACTTGTAACGTATTGTCTTTAGAATATACCTAAAGTCAACCCAATAATATGAATGTAGACTACTCTAAACCCCAATGAATAGGTATTAAGCCTTTCAACTGACATGACAAATTTATGAAACAATAAATACACGTTTAAGCCAGAACAGATTTCCCCCAGTGGAAAGGCTAGTTACTTGTAAAATTAACAAATGACTTCTAAAGCCTAGACACAAGCTTGACGGGAAGAATAGCCTAACACTGTAATTTTGCACAGCTTCGAAGTCGAAAGAGGACGTTGACACGTACCTATTTGTTTTGTCAGTATCGAGTTTGGGCTCACTTGAATCGTCTTGACGAGTAGTTTATCTTTCAATGGTAACCAGGGTTTGATTATGGAGCAAGAAGATGGTCATACGAACTCTGTAATTAAACGACGCATCCCCATCGAGTTTCGGCTCGTTTAATTCTTCTTGGCTACAACCTAGTCTATTTTTAGATAACCATCTAAAAATAACCACCAGTCTGATCAAAATATTTTTTTTTGTTACTTTTATTATTAATAAGAACATAAAAAAAGATTGTTTTAAAATAAAATATCTGTTCTTGTTTTATTTTATACTTTTATTTATAATATGTATCCCATTTTCATATAAATATAACTAGCTTTTACTTGAAAAGAAAAAGCAAGTGAACACCGCGCAGAGCTTAATGCTTTCTATGAACTGACTGAAAGAATAACTGAATGACTAAAAGTTATTTGCAGGAAACATTTGTACTTTTTATTTTCCTCGTAGGTATAGTATAAAGCACTAATGTATAAAGTACTATCATAGTACTCTCGCTACTACTCATGTTTAATAACATGAAGAATAAATATTTTAGTAAAACCACTATATTTAGATCTCAATGAAAAGTAGAGTGCTCAACAACTGTGAAAATCATCAATTCCTACTCAGACTATAGTGGCTAGTGATGAATATCTTGAAAGCAAATTGATACCTTTCTGCCCTTGTATCAATCTGCAATTTTTAATCTTCATTCTTTAAGGCTTCAAGAGCGCATCGACATTAACGAGTTTTCTTTGGGTTGGCCGTGTGGGAGGTTATCTAAAGGCTCAAGCTGGTATTTAGCTGAGCCTTCTCAGAGCAGTCCGGAATTATAATATACAAGCTCCGGTAAATAATAAAAAAAATATTATTTACCGGAGCAATATACCTTAGCATATTAAGTCTGATATATATCATATTATTCTTATTTTTACATGCTTAGGAATATCACTTGAGCTTGATAGAGGTCAGAAGCTATCCGGTTGTGAAATATCGACACACTCTCAAGACTCCCAGTTTATTGCAGCCAATTAGGCATTTGCTCAGATCACCTCATTTCATTCTACTTTAGCTATTTAACATCTTATGTAAAACGACTATGACTGCAACCATAGATAAGTAAAGATAACTATTGATAAGGATGCTCGATGTCTCTTGGTATTTCAAAGGCTGCTAGAGGAAGCTTATAAGTTACCATCGTATGGCTTACCCCATGATTCGTACTTTTTTTAACTGCTGCTGGTTAGCCACAATCTCAAATGATGTTTTTTTAGTTGAAAGTGATGATGTGGACGAAAATGCTAAACAAGCATAGCCTAGGTTGTTAACTGGCTCTCAAGGACAACTTCCAGAACGCACCGTTAGGTGCTTTGCGACAGTTCTAGCCAGGTGGGCATTCGCAAAATTCCCTACGACTATGCAAATATGCCCTTGACGAATGTTCGTCCCACAATTATAATTCCTGAGTGCCTCGAAGATATGTTCTCTATTATCTTCTTGCTGCGTAAGTATCTACTCAAGCCCGATATTCTTCGGTATGCAATCTGATGCACGGGCCAGCCAATGAGTTTGGCCCATTCAGTCACCGTTTGGGGCAATGCGAATCTGGTCAAATTCAAAGCTAAAAAAAAATCCAGCCAGAGTAGTTTGGATTTTTTTAATTGAGTAATTCAGACTGCAGCTTTAACAAATCTACAGTACACTTTCACTCCTGGATTCCATTAATTATCGTCGCACATATGCAGAAATAAGGCTGCGTATCCACCAGAGAGTGTGAGAAAGATGACCAGTGTGCAAGGAAAAAATCAACCAATAGGATCGCTTCATTTTCCTGGCATCACTAAGCGCAGCAATGTTATTGGTGGATTTTTCCT
This sequence comes from Plagodis dolabraria, assembly GCA_963854805.1. NCBI lineage: Eukaryota > Metazoa > Arthropoda > Insecta > Lepidoptera > Geometridae > Plagodis > Plagodis dolabraria. The sequence continues at coordinate 12,836,202 of OY978457.1, forward strand.
TGCACATTCGTATGACCCGTGCTTTTTAAAAAGAAATTGAACTTAATTTCTTCAACAGTTGAAAAAAATGAGATAAATTTATATAACGGCACGGGATCGTGAGGGCAAAGCTTGGACGTGCACGAGCATATCTCACGCGATCGTCCACAACGCGCCACCACCGCCGCGGCATCGGCCCCGCGTCTGTGTCGCGTCGTCCTTCGATCGTATCGGACTCGGGTCACTGTGTCACAAGGCGGACAAACGTACCACGTCCTTCTAATCTCGCTGTAATTGTAGCTAATAAAATGTATGCAGATAGCACACTTTCTAGGCACAACCCTTGAATTTTCTGCGGAAAAGATACCGCCTTTGTTACCTGTCACGTCTAGCATGTACTAGCTCTCCAAATAAATTGTGTCTAACTCACAACATTTCTTGTTTCTAAACTGAGGGATTGATATACGATCTCTTTAATCTGTCTAATTAAGAAGAATAACAACATAAAGCAATCTTAACCCAAAATAAAGTGAACGCAATAAAACCTTATCTCTCGAAAAACAAAATTAAGTTCGCGACGCATCATCAATAGAGCCGCTGCACTAATCTGGAGACGGTAGCTCAATCAAATGAGCATAATAAATCTTCGAAAACCAGAAGATTCAATTTACTCGGCTACCGGAAGGCTCGGTGAGTGGCATTAACAAATTGTCCAAGATAAATAAAACCTTTTTAATATGTGGATGAGGGCGAGCCGTCCTTATCGCCAGCGTCCGCGGCGTTTTTCGAGAAATTTATCGAACGCTTAATGCATTGACGAAAAATTAATTGGTTCCCTTTTAGTGAAAGTACGCCGACTTCAAATATTTGCGCTCAAGAAGTTCAAAAACTTTGCGGTGTGGTAGATCTTAAAAATGCGATAAGGTCGAGCTTGTGCGATGTTGTATCTTGATCGTCGATATAATCTCCGGGGATGTGTTAAATTGACAATTACGAAGAAAATATTGAGTCTTTCACCTATGATGTTGCAGTTTTTGTGGAGCCAGTCACCGCCCTTTTATTTGTATTGAAATATTGCAATGCTTTTGACATGGAACGTTGTGAAGCAAAGTTACGTGCAATTTCGCAGGTTCATCCTATTTTGGTTTTTAAAACAAGATTCTTTTACATTACAGCTTTGTTAGTGAGTATTAGCTACCAATGTTGCGCTAGGTCTTCTTTTTTATTTTTATTGGCAATAGGTACCTAAGCTTTTGACCACAATCTCACCTGTTGGTAAGTGATGATGCAGTCGTAGGCAGTTAACATGTTAAACCAAGAATGAGAACTGGCTCTCAAATACCTGCAACAACCGAAACCCACGGTAGGTGTTTGGCGACAGATTTTCATGTATGGGTTGAGGAGCCACATAGCTAGCTACCAAACTGAGCACCTTACCACAGGCTAAGGTTGTACCTTACGATATAGTATGCCGGCAGCTGTCCTTGGCAGTCATTTTCAAATCTAAACCTGTTATCATCTTTGATCACAAGGAGGTTTAGTGGTAAGAGGTTAGCGGCGTAAAGCGTTTTTACTCCCGAAACTTCCGTTAGGTACATATTGACAGTGGTGTGCATATCCCACATTACCTAGCGGCAAAAAGTTCAAAGTCAGTGTATTTTTGGAGTTATATAGACACAGATCTCGAAGCGACACCTGAATATCACATTTCGCCGGCAAAGCGTACTTCCTAGAGCTATCAATCTTAGGATCTGCCTTATCTATCGAAGACATCCATACTACCTACTGCATGCCAACACGATGTCGCGGCGTGTGACCATACAGCCCTGGTTCTTTGCATTTCACACCTCGACGCGCTCCAAAAATTCTTCAACTCTATTTATAACAGGATAAAGTTCAAACTCACAACGTAACATGGTTTCTATTACTTGCCAGATGCCTCCGGTCAGCCCTTTTTGGCCTCAGATCTGAGTTAGGATGTGACATGACACCTTTCTCGATCGATAAAGCGTGCTGCCATTTCTCTTGTAATCTTTGGAATATTTTGATGTTTATTTAAATATACTCGTAAGGTATTTACGTTTTTATATCATCTTTTTTGGTTTTATAAAATTAAACTTTTATAAGATTATTTCCTAAATAAACCTTGAACCTAGCGGAATTGTGCATGGAAAAAGGGATAAATATCAACCTCCAGATAGGGTCTGTGGCCCTAATAAAAAAATTAGGGCGAATTTGGCGAATGTTTGCCCGGCTAGCGACCCATAGCAATTCGAATTAGTTAGGGGCTTGTAGTTAAAAATGACACAAAACCTTAATAAAATTAAGTTAAAGTTAATGAGCGCTGGTCGTGGTTTACAACATTTTTTTGTCAAAAATGCTTAAAAAATTCAAGAAAATAAATCGTTTTATAAATAGTCCGAATCAAAAATTTGTAACTCGTAATTATTAAGGATATTATCAGTCATAAGTCGAAGGTTACATGTGAAAATTAATTATATATCCTTGTGGAGGAGTTCTAAAAAATTGTTTTAAAACAGCTGCTTTTCAGACTTGTTTTACCTATTAATCAAGCATTTATAATAAAACCTTAAGCACGTTTTTGTTGCCAAAACGTCCGTATATAATATATATATTTTTAAATCTAAATAATGATGAGGAATTCACTTTCAAAGTAACAAAAATCAGGGAATCGCCCCCTAAGGTATAAAAATTGCCAAGCACCTAACGTTTCTTCAAAACCAGTTATTCTAGCATCATCAGAACTTACCTATATAATAAATAATTTAAAGACAATTAATAAATAAGCAAAAAATATATGCCTACATAAATGAATACCAATATAGAAAACAGTATGGAGTCACTCAATTAAATATTAGTAAATAACCAATGCGTGATATTCATACGCTATGTAATCACGGATATACATGCATGTGTACCTGTATTTAGGTAGGTAGTTTTTACGTATAAATATTTTGTTATTAGAAACCCAACAGGATATCGTCAAAATAAACATTAGCACAAGTCAAATCATAATACATAATTTAGAAAAACTCGTCCTAATTGCTTGACCAAATACGAGTATATTTTGACGACTCCACTTACTCGTACATCTTGCAGAGTTATACAGGTACTTTAAAGTTAGAAATTTCATTGAAGTCGCTGTTATATATGCAGCAGTTCCATAGATTTACTGCTGATACATTACTTTATAAATTTTTGTTTGAACTGGTTCTATCTGATACCGGTGCCAAGAATTAGAACCCGCGTAAATACTCGCGCAACGGCATCGGACTAAACCCGTCCAACTGTTTACTACATATTTTATTTTCGTCTTAGCCATCATAGGCAAGGTATACATCCCTGCATAGCGATACCTTTGTTTTCCACTCGAAACGTCAAAATAATTTACTGTCCAATGATAAGGGCACACTAAAAAGATAAAGCGATTCTACTAGAAGATTAGTGTGATAAAAAATTGCGGTGACGACACACGTAACGCACAGATTGTGCTGTGTTATATTTAGAAATTAAAATGTTGCTGTTTATTTTGAGCATCGCCGGATTACTGCATTTCGGTAAGTCACTTTGTAACGTAACAAAGAACGTTCGTTGCATCACGGTCGTTATAGAATAAGTACAATTTGTTATGAATGGGTTTGGAACTACCGCCCGCGCGTCTGCCTCCTTACTGCCAGACACAATGGATTACAGACTCATCTTGCCCCTGAATCAATATTTATTTATTCTGTTGACAATAGTATTTACATTGTCAGTTGCTCGTCTAGTTATGTCGCCACGAGTGCAGTGGCAGAAAGCGCGTGGGAAGGTGTATTTATGTTGATCATCACTTGTTATGAATTTAGGTTAGTGTTTCGTTTAGAGATATGATAAGTCATGAGTAGCCGCGTCGCTGTCAGCAGACTTCAGACGACTAATGTAGCTAGTTGTATCAAGATAGCTATAGTTTTAAACTGAAACTGAAGTAGGTAAACTACCTACCTATTTAAAAATGTATTATACCTATCTGTAAAAGCTCCTACTCGTAGTCACCTAAATGATTTATGTAAGATAGAACTGGGCAACACAAGCAGCTATCTATTTGGGGGAAATCGCTCTAAGGTCTAAATAACGTTAAGGTCTAAAACGCTCTAAGGTCCCCGATAAAGAATCCCGCCGCGGGCTTGAGCTTCACTGCATGATGGAAATGAAATAAAAAGACGTCATGGCTTCGGTCACATCGCTGAATCAACCAATCGAACACTTTCACAGTCGAGTCGTCGTCTTTCGATTGACATAACCATTCTAGTCATTAGCATTAGTCCCGATCACCAACTACCCGCACGGCACGGCTACGGTACTTTCCTGACTGCGCATTGCATATCCAATCCAATCGTGTATCCAATGCATTCACTCACCAGCCTGATGGACGCCCGCCGTGTAATGGTAAATAGCCACTGGTGGCTGTAGCTTACGTTTGTTTTAAACGCCGCAATCATTCCTCATTTTCTCGCATTTCGCGCTATTTTGTCGACCATCACGCGTTCGTTCGGAATCGCTCAACTCGAACACGAAGTACGGACTAATTATTAAAAGTGAGGGTACCCGCTTTCCCCGCAATTTAGATGTACAATATGTACAATAATTATAGTTGTTGTTTATAAAGGTTGTTGTAAAGATTTTTGCAATCTAGAATCTTATCGACGATAGGTGCGTTACGAACATAGACATCAAATAGCTTGGAATCCCTGAGCAAAACAAACCAATAAATTGAGATCTAAATCATTAAGGGCCTTGTTGGTAAACGAAGTCCATAATAGAGTTCCAATTTCAAAATATGTTTTCATTACTATTGTAGTTAGACAATCCATTGTCAAAATGAAGTTAAGTTCTATTACCATTCTAGTAAGACAATAGTTCCAATTTCAAAATGAAGTTAAATTCTATTACCGTTCTAGTTAGACAATAAGGCCCCAGCTAAATAATAAAACTGTGTCCATTCAGAACATGTTCTGGACGGTATTTATGAGCTGCTTATGGTGTGACGCAGTAGTTTTATAATTATATTACTATCAATCCTTTTATATATAATATCATTGATTACTATTGAGTTTTTAGAATAGTGCCAATAAATTATTTCCATTTATTTCCAGCGGGATTCGAACCCATAACTCCAGAATACAAACCTGTTGCGTTTCCAATTATGCTACGGAAGCGGGTGCTGAACTGCCAAATTTTAACCATTCGTATGCCCGTCTTTTTGTTGTTGTGACATCTACCTAAATAGTAGAAGATTATTTAGGTGTAGAAGGTTATGTATTTGCATAGTATTATTTTTAAAGAGCATTGACGTATGCTAGCTGAAAACATAGAACCGATTCTACGTACTTCATAAATAATCTTAACTCTATGTTGTCAAAGTAGCTATACTACAGTATCCCAGTAACTATGTAGGTCGTTAGATGTTCTAGCCACCCCAGGCCAGGATGTGCGCTAGCGAACAACGTACAAGATTACAAAACACAATAGTCACGCAACTAGACATGCACAATTATGTCAGACGTCTATCAACCACTTTCTCGACTACCTCGGTCTCGTCGTCGTCGGTCGATCTCTGAGCGATCTCTTCACGCATGGATTCAATGACCACCTATATTGCTTCATACGAGTATGGGTGACTAATGATGCCAGAGGCAGGGCCTTACTGACTTGTTTGGACCTGAGTCGTTAGTATAATAAATACCGAGTGGCGGAATATTTTTGTATTGCTGGTAGGCTATCCGTATTGATTCCAACTAACGGTACAAACCTTTCCACGCATGAAGGCGCACCCCTCCATAGTTTTAAGTGTAGTTGCAACTTCTATTGTCTAGGCAAGCGAACATATTGTACTTTTTGTTGTTAAACTGTATGTACCGTTAGCATTTACACCCCCACTAAGACGTAGTGTACGAACAAGGCCTATTCGTACAAATGCGTATCAATAATATAGTGTGGAGGGGCGCGCCGTTGTGGGGGAACAGGTCTGTACTATTAGTTTCGGTCATACATCTAAGTAAAGCATGCAGCGGACGTAGTAGCTCCGCTACAAGTATACTTCTTAGAGGATGGTCTACAGGATAACACTGTTTGAATTTTGAACCCTACTTTGTATATATGCGCAAGTTTGTATGTGTACATAAATAAATCACACCCTTTCCTCAATACTATAACGGATGTAGAAACAGATTTTTATGAAATGGGGCATGTAGAAATTGGCGTTGAGTTTGAACTTCTTTGGAAAAAAAAAATTTAATAGTTGCGTACGTTTGATCTGATTAACTATAGAAAGTAGTTAATAAGAACACGATTATTAGGTACCAAAGGTACCAAAATTAAAGCGGGCGAAGCGAGAAAGAAGAAATACGTAGTTATAATTATGCGGCCACCTACGCCGTAGCAGATTTGCATAGTTAAATTAATTTACTATGTAAAGAAGGAAATGGAATGTACTCACTTCACCAGAATAGATAAGAGTAAGAACTAAACCACATGCTCAGAATTGAGTATTTACGACGACTGTCTCAAACATCTTCGTTAGAGTATAGACTTTTTTTTTAATGTAGAGCGTCAATTATTTTTGTATATTCAAACACGTTCCATAATACGAACTTAGAGAGTCCTTGATTTAATACCTATGTTATAATTGCCATATTTTTAAGGATTTGTTATTAGCTTATGTCAAAGTTACATACTGCCATTAGCCTTCAATATTTATTGCGCAGAGTGATCATGGGGAATAAAAATGCAGTACAAGAGCAAGCGGTGGATCTCTTGATATGCTAGATAAAACCGCGGACGAACAACCCATAATTCAACCGAGGATAAACACTTGAACTTGAAAAATATCATACAACCGACATCCTTATTGAGGCTAAGCAGCCTCCCAACTCCATTGACCGATATTAATAAAGTCACTTTTCATAACAAGTACATAGGTAGAGCCAAATTATTGTGTACTGGTTATGTTCAAGTGGAATAAATTCGGAAAAGGAATCAACGCTGTCAAACTAGCTGAAAATTTTGCATAAAGACTCATCAATCTGTAAAAAATCTGGAGTAGATAAATGACGTTTTGGGTCGCAGTAGATATATATGTAGCTATATATAAGGTTAATATTAATTCATCAACAATACTGCGGGGGGTGGTGTAGAATCGATAACTGAATGTGATCCACACATTTTAAATTTTCACATAAACAAAATCAATACTAACTATTGCCTAATCTGTGGCGCTTTAATGATAGCGACGAACACACTCGCGGCCGCCGTGGACTCCACTCACACATACACACACGTTCTAGGTATTCTAACCTACGTATTGCGAGGGCAATGAACTTGGTAGGTATTCTAACGCATTGCGAGGGCAATGAACTCGGTAGGTATACCTACGTATTGCGAGGGCAATGAACTCGGTAGGTATACCTACGCATTGCGAGGGCAATGAACTCGGTAGGTATACCTACGCATTGCGATAGATACCTCGCAATGCGTTAGAATACCTAGAATGTGTGTGTATGTGTGAGTCTAGTCCACGGCGGCCGCGAGTGTTGTCGTCGCTATCATTCTCAAAGTCAAAGCGCCACAGCTTAGGCAATAGTTAGTATTGATTTTGTTTATGTGAAAATTTAAAATGTGTGGATCACATTCAGTTATCGATTCTACACCACCCCCCGCAGTATTGTTGATGAATTAATATTAACCTTATATAGGTATGTTACCAAGTATGGCGCGGTGTCTTTATTATTAATATACATGGTCTGTAAATATCCCCGAAAGTGTAGCCAGTGGTATTGCTGATGATGGGGCAAGCCTATTGCGTTCTTCCCACATTTTTTTTAAATCTCTATCAAATGTTCAATGTTTCTTTCCATTTATTCCAGTGTCACCAGAAAGGTGTTTCTACCAGAGATGTCTGGGTTGCCACCCCCAAGAGACGTGGAATAATCCAGGGAATTCTGTGGATTGCCAACCGAACAACTGGGTATCAGCTCAGTGGGTTCACAACTACGGGCATCCTCCTCCTTCTACGGACTCGAAGGTACCCATTGAGTATAGGTGTCTGAAGATGGTGGCCACACCAGATGACAAATCTTGTAAGTACCTATCATAATAAATACTTACAAAGTTCATTTTCATTAAGCAAATAAGCCACTTGATAACCATTATAGGTTTTATACAATAGCCCCTAGCTGAGACAGTAACGACAATATGATAACCCGCAATGCTTAAAGTGTGTGTCGTAACGTAGTTTGTAACGTAAAAATATTAAAATATTTTATGACTGCGCCAGGTTTATCTAGAAGAGCAATGAATTTTATTGTTTAATTTTTATTTTTACTCCCATCAGGACTCATCATCAGTAGTATTCAAGAGTACGTAAGTGCTTAGCTCATATAGAAAAGGTTATTTATATATAATTAGTAAACTATTGGCTTCTTACTTATTACTTAACGTACCGTAGCGTGAGACGTTAAATTAAAACTTAATATATTTCATATCTGCGCCCGGTTAAATTAGAAGAGCAATGAATTTTATTCTTTAACTTTTATTTCCATCAGGAGTACGTTAGTACGTACATTATATATTAGTAGTTAGTTACCGCTAAGATAATGTCCCAACTACCGTATATTGCTTTTTTTCCTTTATATTAAGATAAACTTGAAATTATATATACACGTAATAAATAAGTATATGTATTAAAACACAGTAACTAAGTTTGTTGTCATAATAAATCTAAGCTCATCTATTAAGGGAGAGGCCATTGGCTCTGAAACACAGTTTACACTAGCTCTGAGCCAATGGGTTCAAATATGAATGTACTGTACACATATTTTTATGACAAATAAATTTATATATGTATAACTGCTCGCCTAACGTAATTATGACGTCACATCGGTCCTGGTACTCGGTATCTACTTCTGATGATTAACTGGCTTATGTCAGGTGTCAACTTCGACTCTAGGCCAGAGGCCAACTACCATCATGGGAGAGCGGGCTGCACGCATTGAATGAATTCTTTTGAGCAGCGATATATAAATATAATTGTTTCAATTCAACAGTTTCAAGTCGGATATGGTACCTACGAATAGTAAAAGTAGCTTGAAATACTGACGTGTTTTCCATGACAGTTTTTAAGAGTTGGGAGTTGGGTCAGCCACAGGCCACTCTATTTACCGATTATTTTATGGCTCAAACGAGTTCTCAACTTTCTGAGAGGAAGTCCCGAATTCCAGACCGTTCCACAGCACGCAGAACGCATCGCATCTATTACTATTTCAGAAAAAATCACAGACATTAGCGCGTAAATAACTAACGTACGATAAAATTACTTTCTTCTGTGAAGTAGCATAAAAACCAAATATAAAATAGGTCACAAGGGAACGCTTGCTTGTGTTACTGCCCCTACGAACATACTAAACACGGGTTCCATTACAGTTGGCAACACCATCGATGTCATCAAAGGCTGCATACCCCGAGTGCAGGTAGACTCGGTCTGTCTCGGTCTAGTTGCCGTTGAAAGAGCGAGAGGGCACAGCGACGCAAGGTGCTTCGTATGCAACGGAAACAACTGCAACCCAGCAACAACAAGCACCAAGATCGCTCTCTGTACTTTAATAGCCTCTTTATCATTGTATTTCGTACTAAGATGAAGAGTTAAAGAATTTTACGGTAATACATTTTGGGGTATGGACAAATAATACTCAAGTTTTAAGTGAGGCGTTTATTTTCATAAGTTTTGTACTTAATTTGTTGTTTAGTCATAAGAACACAACATAAATAGATTTTTACAAAAGCTTGTATTTTTTTATAAAACACGTAACATTTAGTTTAGAATTTATATTTGTGGTTACAGATACATTCATTTATTAATCAAGTTTTAAATTTTATTTTACCTATAAATTCCACGATATGTTACAATTTTGTAACATTGCTTACAAATCAATAGAGATAAGCACATACATTTTACATAAATAGGTTCGATTCTATGATGAATTACAAATTTGCATATCCGGAAGTACCGCAAAATATAAACAGTAAACACAGTAAACTTAGATCCCTATTACACTATCACATATATATAAAATCATAGTTAAAGTAATCTCCACCAACAAAAGTTACGACAAAGTTTTTGTTCAACTGAAAATTGTACCTCAAAATATGCATTTTTCCCAACATTTGTCGACCAATTATTGTTTAGTAGAGATTTTTGGAGTTGCCATCTTTTTTGGTGGAAAACTGCTATGATCTTAGATAAATCATAGTTTAATAGGGCCATTAGACATAATAGGTGTGCATATGCTTTTACTATACTAGTCATGTATCCACTACACCATTTGCAAGAACAGGCAGTTTGTATGTGCCTAAAAATTGTTAAGCAGACGAATTGCAAACATAAGCAGAAGTGTTTTTTTGCCGGTAGGTAAAGCTTTGACCACAATCTCACCTGATGGTAAGTGATGATGTGTTCGAAGGTGTTAACAGGCTTTACCTAGAATTACTGGCTCTCAAGGACAGCTGCCGAAACACATCGTTAGGTGCTTGGCGACAGATTTTCTACTTGATATTGGTCGCTAGCCGACCCGCTAGGCGTACATTCGCAAAATGCCCTTCCACCGTGCGGTGAAGCTCAAGCCCGCGGCGGGATTGCAACCATGGATCTGCTGCGCGGCAGTCCATAGCCAATGCCACTGAGCCATCACTGCTTGCAAATGAATAAGGTACGTATTGATACTCTCGGAAATGAATCGCAAGATTACCTGAATATTTTTATCCAGAGCATTGTTTCAAATCATATTTAACATTGTGTTTTTTTTTTATATTTACTTGAAAGCGTAATTCAGACTTATTTCCTGGCTGATAACAAGTCTTTTTGCTTTTGGTTTATGTATCTTACTTCTAGCTTCATCATGATTACATTTACGTAAAAGAGTTATTGTGTTAAACAAAATTTATTTTACGTAGTACAAAAGTTTGCATTAAAATATAAAATAAATGGTTACATTCAAAAAAGAGTCAAATAACTACAGAAGATAGTACTAAGGATATAAAAAAATGTTAAAAAAGATTCAAAGTTAAGACTAGATTTTAGTTACATATTATAAATGCAATAAGAAGTCTACATTTAATGGAATGTTGAGTATTAGTTTTTTTAATCAGAAAATTAAGTAATTTTTCGTTTCACTGTTAATACCAATTTTCTCAATAGATTTAGTATCAAGAAGATCTACAAAATGTTTAAAATAATATAACTTAATTAATATACATCGCTGCTGCTAATACATATTACAAAAAAAATGGACATGTATTTCATCAGTCACCAACTCAACATCATAGCACATCACACTAATATAACAAATGCGTAAGTTTCTGAGTGTGTGAGGATGAGTGTGTACGATACACGCTCATCTTCACTCACTACATACACATGTACATGTGTATGTTTGTTACTCTTTCACGTTGAAACGAACTATTTTGGTTAAACTTGAAATATATAGTTTAGATCCTGGATTAATACATAGGATACTTTCATCAATATATTGTCTACGCTTAGTATATGCATTTGCCTACGCTGAACGAGAATATAAAAATTCTGTAAGATGGTTAAATAATTGGTAGGTTGATTGGATACCAAAATATTAAAAAAAAACATTAAATTAACATAAAAAAAAAATATATATATATATGTATTGACAACTCCGCCTAATTTTCCCGTTACGCCGACGTGACGTCATAAATGCCACGTAGCCATACCGGAAGAATTTTCGATAAATTTTCGCATCTACACGAAGCATTCTCAAAAGGTTACCCTTTATATTTGTCGTTTTTAAATATGGATTTCCGCAAAGTAACACCTGAATCTATTCATTATTGAAAAGCCAGGTTATACCAAACTTATATTTAATTGCGGGTTCGAATCCCGCGTTTTACCAGTTATTTTTCCAATTCCATTCTATTGTCAGTCTGTCTCCAATAAATTGACAGACTTGTAACAAAATATGTAAATAAACTTACGGTGACTATAAGGTATATTATAAATACACATTCGTCTTAGAATGGTAAAAAATATGTGCTGGCATATTTAGCTGCATGTTTAATTACCTTTACCTATTTTATGTACTTATTCAGTTCTAAAATAGATATGTAATGATTTGTTAAACTTACTAAAAATAATTGCATAAACTTAAAAAATACTTATATATCAATTCAAATCACAGATTCTAATATATGACTAAAATATGAGCTCAAATGTCTCAACGTTACTGTATAAAATGGTGTATAAAAATTAATTAAAAACATTAAAATACCTATAACTTTAACACAAATGTACTTATATACAATATTACATAGTTTTTAGATTGTATGTGTAAATGAGTTTTCTTTTGTTAATACTTTGAAACCAGGAAGACAAATTAATAGCCACCTAATTACATTAACATAGACATTCACGTTCTACCAATATCATCAATTAAGTAATATACCATTGAAAACCTTTTATTAACGGAGTCGGAAAAGGTTCCGCATGTAGAACAACCTATACGACTATAAACAGTAAACGTAAAACTATGAATGTATTCCGATACACGACAAAAGCTATATAAGCGATTATAGCAACCATTTAGCGTTCCGTTTCGAAATCGCGCTTTAGATAGTCGAGGACGTACTACCTATTATATCGTTCAAGCTCATGGACTATTGATGTTTCTGGGTAGCCACAGATTAATGAATAGTTGCTCCCGTTTAGCTTTTTGCCAAAAGACAGATTTACGGAGTGTACTCACATACTGTCATAAGCAAAATGTCAGTTTTGACAGTACCGATAACGTCATATAAATCATCGTTAGCGCGATTTCGGTGAAACGGAACGCTGATTATATTAACTCGATTTTAGTGTGAAACGGAATGCCGCCTATAGTTACGTTTAGATTTCAAGACATTAGACAAAAGTCAAATATCACAACCACATTTCAAATGCGTAGTCTAACGCCTCCCGTTCAATCCACTGCTGCACATTTGCTCAAACTGTACTATCTACATAATGTACACTCAATCATATGTTTGTACTATTCATATCACAGGGTTACCTCCAAGGCACGCGTTCAAAATGCCATATCTGTCCATCCGAATTGACACACCTCTTTGCGGTAATCGCATCATCTACGCCGTTCTTGTTATCTTTATCACTAGTGACTAACGTCAAACACATTTTATTATTCTTTAATCTTGGCCCCTTTTGAACCCATATTTGCTTTTTGCTGTCGCTACAGCTTTTCCAGACTGCGCGGCCGTTCCCTTGCTCCAAACATAACCCTTCGTCGGCCATTATTTGGCCTTCAGGGGTGTAGATTAATAACCTTTGCAAATCCAAGTCGAAGCCGCAATGGATGCCCGAAGCCGGCCCCCCTAAGCCAGGAGTGGCAGCCACAACACCCAAACACGCTCCTCTTTCATTTTTTATCCTACCAAACCATCTCTCATTAGTCGGAAAGAAATGCTGAGGCCACACATTATCTAAATACCACTTGAAACTTTTACAATTCAAACTACTCCGTAAGTCTATTCGATCACCCACTAGTTGCTGGTCTCGTATTGCTGCTATAGTAGGGTTGAATTTGAAGAAGAAGTCCGCCCACTCATCCATCCAAACCGTGGCCGCTCTGGCAAGATTCGAATTCAATACTTTGGAGACTCCCCCAGGGTATTTGTAAGGGCTGTGCCTACGGAATATATGGCCGACTCGGGAGCACGGTGTTATTTCTACTCTAGCGCCGCATTGCCAGGCTCGCCAAGATAGCTCTAGGTTTTCTGCGCCCCATATTAACATACCTTCGTCGTAGCCACCCAAGCGCCAAAACAAGCTTCTGCGAACAGCAAATAATCCGCCAGCCATTGCTGGAGTTGGGTAAGGTTTGGAAGGGTTCTCAGCCTTTTTTACCATGACTTCTCTGCTCGGCATTAGCCAACGGAAGTGCAATTGCCAGCTGAAAGCGCCCCAATGAGCGTCGATGCTTTTAGTGTACGCTAGAGTGTCCTCGGAGAGTAAATCTATGTGAGGGCATATGAATACGTCGTCGCTGCCTGCTCGCTCTAGTAGTGGCTCCAGCCAGCCTTGTGTTACCTGTAAGTGTTCCAATTTAATGGTCATTTATGTGGCAACGATGTAAATAAAAGATGCTACCAAAATAGTGTTTCTTTTAATGAGGTTGTGACAAAACACACGCGAGGCCCAGGGCTGCCATCACCTAAACCACCGATGCCGGACAAAATCTTAATCAACGAGATTTAAACCCCCGAGAGGGGAATTGATGGTTCACCCGATCATGCAACTGGTGTGTGATTTCTAATACATATAAGTCATAGCATGAGCGCACATAAACAGTACGCGACCAGAAGCTTGACCCGTACGTACGTGTTTGAAAATATTTTGAATTTTGACGATTGTAGGCACTCAGTGCAATAAAAATGACTACCTGCTCCATTAAATAGTGCGGGAAAAGTAGCAAAACATCCAATTATAAAACAGATGGAATTACCTTCCACAAGTAAGTAAAATTATTCAATTTACGTAATTTATCTACTTCATTTTAATAGGTCAAGTTAAACTGGACAATCTAATAGACCCGTATGAATGCATTTCACTCCCACTTACTACATTCACCTATTGTCATACTTGTCTTTCTGTAAACCGCGCCCTCTCCTAGTGTTGTGCTTATACAGTACGGTAATTTATCGTTATAGTGGAACTAAAATCGATATCGTCATACTCTGGCCCATAAATATATTTAGCCTTGGATGTAAAGAGGGTTTTATATGTTTGATATGAGTTTATAATAATAATAATTTATTTCACAATATACAGTTACATGTTGTTATTCTTAACTTTATTACAATCGGTACACTAAATTGTATTGATTTTTTGACAGTAAAATGACATGCAGATCCCACACTAAGAAAAAAATCTTGTGTCATGGGAGTCTGCTTCCTTCAATAATACATTAAGATATTCCTAAATATGATTACAAGCACTATTGCGTGCTGAGCAAAAAACACATTTACAAATTATTATTAGAGTACAAAATGTTTTGTGCCGGATGGGAATCGAACCCTCGTACGAGGGTACGACTCCCGACGGAATAGTTTAGGCATTCGCGCCGGATGCCTAAACTATTCGGCCACCGGAACCTTACTCTTACGAGTCAGAAATTTGTACTTCAAATATAAGAAATATACTCCAATAGTAATTTGTTAGGGAGATATATAAATTACTAAATTACAATTATACGAGAGGAAAAATGTAAGTCATGTGCGGGATAAAATTTTTCCTCTCGTATATTAATTGTAATTTTGTAATGTAATCCGCAGAGCATGCGTTATTGCAAACATAAAATATTAAAAGAGGTATTTAAATGTTTATCATTTTAGTAAAGATATATAAAGCAGAATTGTGGAACCACACAACCATATCATTATTCTATATTTTATTATAACAAAGGTTAGGTGCTTGGCGACAGGCAATTATTATTTTCAGGGTTTCGCGTCCCTATTACTAAGCCACGACAGACATCCGAGACCGTCTGTCCAACCTTAAAAGGGCTATATCTCCTGAATCCTAAAACGTACCCAGGTGAAAATTTCACAGAATATGTGTTGGCACGACGGGTTCCCCAAAAAGTAATAATAATAACAAAGTTATAAATAAACGCTGTCTCTACACATGAAACATTATTTTAAAGTTTGTTGTATTTGGTGTATCGATAAATCGACACAAGCGTCAACCTTGGTATAGTTAAAGTTCTGTACTGTATACTGTATCAGCCGAATTGTCCACTGCTCAACAGAGCTCTCGCATTAAGGGGTTCCCACGTTATTTTTATTTTTTGTTTTCTTTATAGCTGATGGCCTTTAACCACTATCTCATCTCATTAGATGAGATAGTGGTTAAAGGCCATCAGCAACATCTTCGACCACAGCATCACTTACCATTGTAAGTGATGCTGTGGTCGAAGATGTTGCTTCCTGCTAACCTAGAGTTATTGGCTCTAAAGAATAGCTGCCGGAAAACACCGTTAGGTACTTGGCGACAGATTATCTACTTGAGGGTAGTAGCTAGCTAGGCAGGTATTCACAAAATGCCCTACCATGCTGAAACCATCCAAAGACAACAACCAGGACCGACGGATTAACGTGCCCTCCGAAGCGCACAGTAGTATTGTCACTAGCGGCAGCTCTCAGGCAGTCGCCTCTCACGGCACCCAAAGGAACAGATGTGAGTGTGACATTCTAGCCCAGCACCTCTCAGGCTTGCTATTGCTACTACGGTTTTAGTATATATATGTCTACCTGCCTTGTTAACGGCATATATACTCTCGTTTAATACTAAAATAAAATGAGGTAAAAGGCCAGTTTTTGGTCACAATAAATTCGCTAACAATGTCATTGTAACAATATCACACATATTCTATACAATTGTAGATCGACTGATACACGATTTGCATGACTATATATACAACAGGCATTATTTAGCAACCTTGAATTTTGAACTTATATACGACAGCACAAACGGCACAAACCATCAAAACAAATATATTTATTTCTAAACCTGATTACAAATACTATCGCGTACTGAGCGGAAATCACATTTCCAAATTATTGGAGTACAATATTTTTTTGTTCCGGACGGGACCCATCGCGCCGGTCGCCTATTCCATACGGCCACCGGAACCTGTACTCCAATTGTATTACTTTGACCGTCATAGGTACAAACACCTAGACTATCTAAAATCTTTGTCAAATTAGATCAGCACTACTTTCCCTCTTTATCTGACAAAGTTAAGCGTAATAGACGTGATAAATATAAGCTCTGTATACAACCTTCCAAAAAGAGTTATGAATAATAGCATTTATTGTATGGGATCAAAAATATACAATCAGATACCAAGCTCTTTAAAGTCCCTTAATAATAATTTATTTAAAACTAGCTTTCCGGGCGCGGCTCCGCCGGCGCGTATGTCGGTTATCGCGCAAATACATTAACCTCTTTTTGCGCAGTTGGATAAAAACTATCCTATGTTTTTTCCCGGGTCTCAAACTATTTCCATACCTAATTTCATTCAAATCGGTCCAGTAGTTTTGGCGTGAAAGCGTAACAGACAGACAGACAGAGTTACTTTCGCATTTATAATATTAGTACTGATTAAGCTTAAAAAAATATTATTGGAGAAATGTTATTATAACGTAAGCGAATTCTTGACTGACAAAAATCTGCATTAATTTTCTATTATTGACATTGTATTGACATTATATTGTAACTTGTGTGAATTGTTCAAGTACTTTTAACTAAAATCATATTTTTTCTCCTTTTTTATTGTTAATTTGGTTAGTTCGTTGCCGCCTCTCAAAAGATTTGTACGCCTATCTGGGCAAAACATGATGATCACTATATTTAATTATAGCACCAATATACATACGTTTGTTATGTATAATACTCATGTTCTATGCAAATAAATGTTTATCTTATCTTATCTAGTCAAACCTATCACCGACCGGAACAAAAAAAATTTTACTCCAATAATTTGTAAATATGTTATGTTGTCATCAAAGACAGCTTTAATGTACTATAGAGTGATTCATTGGTCAAGTGGGTTAAGGGGATGTTTGGGTATCTTGAGGTCCTGAGTACGATCTGGTTTGGGTTTAACTGAATAGCAAATCGTCAATAGCACTGTGCTGTTGGTATTCTACCTGATAGACGGCAATTAATAAATCTATTACACGAGGTCAAACCGTGAGAGCCAGTAACTCTAGGTTAGCCTGAACTATATCTTCGACCACATCATAACTAACCATAAGGTGAGTGGTCAAATGTTAGCCTATCAGGTGAAAATAAATAAACGATAGCAATATAGGAGAGTCATTATACTAAGACTTAAAAATTGTGTGAGATAACTTGTCCAAGAAGTACCTATTATCACAATATAGTGCGCATGGTACCGACTTCGAGTTATTTCACACTTTTGAGTGTTGAAGTGGTTTCCATTTTTTGGCTAAAAAACAGTGTTTCACTCCTTTTAGTGACTCTTGCTTCTTACGGGATCGATTGTCATTCAATGTCAACGACTATATCATCAAGATAGGAAAATATTATTCAGTTATTGAACTGTAACTCAAAAACAGCTTGACCGATTTTGATCAAATTTAAATAGAACCAAACGACAATATTTCAAATTAAGAATAATTATCAAATTGGGTTCAACCGGTCAAAAGTTCGGAGGTAACAACATAAAAAAAAAATACAGTGGCATTGAGAACCTCCTTCTTTTTTTGAAGTTGGTTAAAAAACAAACAAATTACCTCACAATGTGCATCCAAAAATACAAGTACGTCTCCCGTGGCCGATCTCGCCCCAATGAGTCTTGCCCCAACTAAGCCCTTCCTGCTCTTGCTCCTAAGAACTTGTACCCGGTCCAGCTTTGAAATAGCGTCGTCTAACTCTTGGCCTAGGTACCGACGGTCGCTTGCGTCATCTACTAGGATTATCTGAAAATAAGAAATGACTATGAAAATGGGATAAACCAAAACGTCGCGTCGTGTAAAGTTCATCATCTCCACATCATCAGCTACACTTCCTCCGTTGAAGAAAAGTCTTTGGAATCATACGACAGTTCTTCAGAAGGCGGTTGCCCACCTTTTAGTATTTCTCACATCGTCGCCTCTTACGATTCCCACACGGAGATATAAGGGTGCTACTCTAGGCCGGCACTTCGCGGGGAACCAGACTAGGATTATTTGATTACAATGAAAATACAATCTGATCAAAATAGGCAAGAGTCGCAATAATAAAGTTATGACTATGAAATTCTAGGATGAATTAAGGATGATCAGGAAATTATCATATTGCACATATAAAATAAAAAATATTCACACTAAGGCACTTGTCCCACCGCCGGCGCCGACGAGAAAACGAGTAACTATCGACTATTTTCTCGCTCAAGAAACGTACAATAGATATACATTCCGTATAAAGAGAGATGCATATACAAATAGTTGGTCGCTGACTGTTCACACTGCCGGCGAGCACTCGCTTCACTAGTTTGTCGTAGATGAGCTACACAACTATCGGAACTACGCACTCGCTCCCCCGGCTCGCCAACTCGTTTCTAATTCTAGCTCTACTCGTTACTCGTTCATCGTTTCCGGTGAGACAACTGCCTTACTCGTATATTATAAACGCGAATGTTTGTGAATGAGTGTGTATGCTTATTGTAACTCTCTCATCTCTTAGCTAATTAAAGAACACGTCTACACAAGTATGAGCTGTAGGCACAAGATATTAGGTACATGATATTATGTGCTGCAACTCCCTCATCAAATTCCACGTCAATATTTGACTTAAACTAAAGAGTGTTTGCTTATTACTGGCGAACAAGGAGCTGCAATTAAAAAAGCACATCACCCCGCAAAAATCTACTGCTTTATATTTGTATAAAAACTTTAAAAAATCTCTATACGGTCGCCGCTAAGGGCCAACAGCGGCATAGTATAACGTGTTACCTGCTTCAATAGAGCTTCTGGTGATCTCAATATAACAGACATGACAGTCCTCATCAGAGTGGACCAGGCCTCGTTGTGGAAGACAATGATCACACTTGCAGTTGGAAGATTTTCCATATCAAATTCTACACTTTTACAACTGAAACAATTACAAAAATTAGTTAACACAAAGCTAAAGGAAACATATAAATTTGACCATTATTTACTATACCTGGCATGCTCTCAGAGCAAATGGTTGGGGGAGGACACTAATCTTAAGATGAAATGTACGACCTCGCTATCAGTTGATATCACAAAACAATCTCAGGTCTCAAGTAGGTACTTGAGATGGGTGTTTCAGCATCTCCATGCTATTGATTTTGTGTTTGATATGTGTGTAGCTCAGCTTATCGGCTGAGATTGGTCTTAGGACAACCAAGAGCTTATTAATATGGACCTCAGTGGCCTAAATTGTAGTTGTTAAACACAAGTTACAATTTGCACTCGACATATTCAAATGCATGAGCGAAGCAGCCGAGGGCGCTCATAGTTCAGAGTGTATATTGATACTTATGATTGATCTGAGCTGAACAGTCTTCTTATCATTAGTAATGCAACCCAAACTAAACTCATACCAAAGATTGCACTACTAGCACATTTTCAAAAGAAATTCAATGTCGTTTTTATTATCATTATATTCAGTTACATATACAAATAGTAAAGTTTCTTCTTAATTGGTTGACTAAATACACGGATTTTGTATACCCACAAGCCAATGCTACATCCTCAGAACAATTAATAGTTTGTCAAAGGCTACATTCCTTTACTATAAAGAGACGTACATAGGTACTGTACTATATCAGCAGGATTGTCCACTGCAGAACACAGCCTCCCCCATTGATTGCCATAACCCCCACGCTTGGTAGGCGTCTTGGGGCAGTACATAGGAACATAGTGTGACATACAGTCATCCACTTATAACATACAAGATCATTTATGTAGTCGTTTCTTTACATTACTTCTTTAATGGGAAATTCGGAAAAGCTATGTATACCCCTTTTTATTCCCATTAGACTCGGCTTCCCTTTGACTTTTAACATCTCACATGATGGTAATGATGTGGTCAACAGTGGTGAATAGGCTTGACCAAAAATTGGAACTGACCAGCCAGAACTTCTGGTGGAATTAGTAAGATCATACCAAATAATACCAGTTAGGATACTTTTATTCAAACAAAACACATCATAGTTCTTGACATAGTCCTGGTTCATTAATTTAATTGAATGTCTATAGTAATACACACCTGTCACTCCGCATATCTGGAAGACTCCTGTTAATTGATATTCTGTCACTAACAAGTATATTATAAGAATGCATTGAGTATAACTCCCGAGCTGTTATAAGCTCCCTCTGAGTCAACTGCACTGGTCTTCCAAACTCTCCAGCACCAGGCACTGGAGAGTAGCTGTTGGTGTGAATCACTTCTGAAAATTCATATTGAATCCTTAAAGAATGGCACAGACATATTGCCTCAGCAGTCTCAGCACCACATCAACTTCGCCTTATTCTTACGACTAATTGTGAGTCTGTCCCAAGTTCCAGGGATGCCAATATGGCATTGATAAGTGACTGTTGTAGTATGTCTTTCCAAAAAATGCTGAAGGGCTCAAGTTGAGGCAATGTTGATATGATGCCAGCAGGATCAGAATGCACCAGCATAAATCTCTACAATAATTCTAGCTGTTTAATACAAATTAAACCAATCAAATAAGAAAAAATCATAAATCTTGAAATAATAAAAAAACATTGGAATAATTAATTGTCACAATTTAACAAAGTTAATTTATATCATTGAAATATATTGTCTCATCAAGTTATTGACTGAATATATAACATTAATTAAAATACTGATATATTATGTATAACAATCAATGAATAGTATACTGAATACTGATATGTAACATTAATAAACCGACCACAGGGTTAATGAGGTTCAGAAAATGTATCATATGGTCGCCCTCAAGGTCCTCAATAAGGTTAAACCTGGACTGCTGCAGCAAAACTACCCTCATTATCCACATTACAAACACTGTTGAATTAATTCTTTCCCCATTA
Organism: Plagodis dolabraria; assembly: GCA_963854805.1. Taxonomy (NCBI): domain Eukaryota; kingdom Metazoa; phylum Arthropoda; class Insecta; order Lepidoptera; family Geometridae; genus Plagodis; species Plagodis dolabraria. Next base: position 12,857,865 of record OY978457.1, read on the forward strand.
TTTTTAGGGTTTGGGTTTTCGCCATGCTTGTCGGCATCTTGGGATTGCAGTTCTTCAGAAGGTACTACTGCCCCCTTAAGATATTTATCCTTACTTCGCCTCTTAGAACTCCAACAAGATGATGTGGGTGGGTGAAATACTAGCCAGCATCCCACAGTGGAGACTGCACTGCACTTCACATTTTTTTAATGCTTCCAATCTAATTTTAAAGAAAACACAGTTAATCATAACATACTCTTGATGTCTGATATCCTGCCATAGGGAAGAAGTCTAGGTCCAGTTTGTTACCTACCAGAATAATACAATTTTATGCACCAGCCCCACAGCTAGCGGTCTAGAGTTCTGAATTCATAATTTTACATTCTGCAATTTGCTACACACAGCAAGTTGTCAAGTTCTACAGGTCACATTATTATACCAATACCTCGTCATATAATGAAAATTGGCTTGCTTTATAATAGCTCTACAGAAGATGTAATCTTGCTCTTCTGGAGCCTTGAACCTTCTAAGATAAAGAGAAAGCACTTTGCATGCAAATGACATTTCAACTACAAAGTGGTTGACTCAAATAGAAACCCGAAGAATATCTTAAATGTTTCTCAGTTACTATATCTGTTAGGTACAAAGATTTTTTTTAAATCTACTTACATAGATTATATGACTTATTAAATTTTAACATACCTTCAGACAAGTTATAACCATTGTTACCACCAACATAATGACCCACAATCACTCTCATTCCAGAATTGTCAACATAAGAGTTCTTATCAAAATGTAGGCTGAAAAATGTTTCAACATATCAATAACACATAATTTGTAATTTCTGGCTTGTGCAGCAACAAGGTGACTGTTGAACGAGTTATCATTATCTATTGATTTTAGTGATATTCTTTTATAACTGCTGGTGAGCTACCACAATCACACCTGATGGTAAGTGATGATGAGGTTGAAGATGGTAAACAGACAGACTGAAATAATCAAAAGGCTGGGTTGCCTGGTTTGAACAATTATAGTGCACCTTTCTTGTGTTAGGTACTCTATACTTACTCTTATTCATACTTTACTTTACTATGCATGTATATATACTTTTTACTTTGGACTTTGCTATATTCTATAATTATATTCTTGCATTATCATTAAAACAATATTTCTTCACCTTCTATCCTCCCAATCTAGTGGGTGAAGGTCTTGATAGTATAGCAATTATACAGGGTGTCCTAGAACTCAACGTCAAGCAGGCACGGAGTGTGAGGGGGGCTCACACCAGTCCCGGGAAAAACAAAAAAAAATCTTAAATATTTAAATTTTAACTGACAAATTTACAAAAATTCGGAAATTCAATACCTTTGACCATATTTGTTGGTACTGTGATCACAAATTACACAATTTTACGTTGATTTTTTCACTAACGTGGTCCTTAATAAACGTACTAAGGAATTGCAGTCACAAATCAAGCATAAAAGACTGCTAGGTTTGTTAAAATTAGCTTATTTTCCTTGACTTGCAATTGAAAAAATCACCGAACTTTGACTCATATAAAGATTACCCATAGGACACCAAGCAATAAAGAGATGTGATAGAGCGAGATAGCTACGATCTTATGCTACATGTGTAAGCGAGATGGATAATGTAGCCGATACTAGTGCATTACCGCCATTTTTAAGGTTCCGTACCCAAAGGGTAAAAACGGGACCCTTTTACTAAGACTTCACTGTCCGTCCGTCCAGGCTGTGTCTCAAGAACGGTGATATCTAGACTGTTGAAATTTTCACAGATCATGTATTTCTGGTGCCGCTATAACAACAAATACAAAAAGTTGGCCAAGTGCGAGTCGAAATCGCGCACGTTAAAACAAAAACAGGTATAAAATATGAAGTCTAATGTTGTAAAGCTAATGGTACGGAACCCTTCGTGCGCGAGTCCGACTCGCACTTGGCCGTTTTATTTTACAAACAACTTTTTTTAAGAAAGTGTCTAATCTAAGTGTGGGTAACTTAAATTAAGCAATAAGTTTAAAAAAATAAACAAAACATTTCCGTCCTAATCTAATTTATTATCTTATGTTCAAATTGTTTTCCACCTTCACGAATGCAGGTTCTGCACCTTTTCAAGACCGATCTCTTAATTAACCTCAAATAACTAGTCGAATTTACAAACAAGCATTATACTGAAGTAAAGTATTGACTAAAGTTTTTGATTTTGAATAAGGTGATATTTAGAAAAAAAAATCTAATAGCTGCTGTAGCTAGAAAAGTAGCTAGTGCTATACTGTTCCAAAATCTTAGCTAAATGGGCCATCTTTTGAAGTAACTTGCCGAGGGTAGTCCTATCGTTTTTTTTTTTATGAATAGTCAAAGTTTGGCCATATTATTTTTTCAATTGCAAGTCAAGGAAAATAAGCTAATTTTAACAAACCTAGCAATCTTTTATGCTTGATTTGTGACTGCAATTCCTTAGTATGTTTATTAAGGACCACGTTAGTGAAAAAATCACTGTAAAATTGTGTAATTTGTGGTCACAGTACCAACAAATATGGTCAAAGGTATTGATTTTCCGATTTTTTATAAATTTGTCAGTTAACATTTAAATATCCAATACGGATTTTTTTTTATATTTTTTGCGGGACTGGTGTGACCCACCTTACACCCCGTGCCCGCTTGACGTTGAGTTCTGGGACACCCTGTATGTACACATAACCTACCTACATTTTGGTCACTATACTGAGCTGAGACCTTTTTGTTGCTGTAGTATATATATAAATGCTTAGGTACTAAGTTAACATAAGCATGTATAACTTACGTTACTTAGTTATTGTAAGTTATACATGCACTTTTCTTTTTCATACTTCATTGTTGTTCTGTCATATAGCATAACTACTTTTTGTATTTGTATTTGCTGTTTTTGCACTTTCTCATTCATATTTGTATATTGTGTGCTAATGAAGCAAATAAACATATTTCTATGTTGTCTAAATGCTCTACCACCATGCAACTTTTTTTATATGTATAATTTGGTATTGGCTTGTCTATTTGGCATTTATCTAATGTGGGACAGCATAGCCTAAAAACAACAACAATAAAGAGACTGATGGTCAGGATATAGTGACTCTTTATATCAAATCAGGGCATTGTGTAACTATCAATGGGAATGAATCAAAGAGCAATATGTACAGTCACTTTTAGATGCTTTTCATTTCCTTCTCATTCAGTCACTGGCACAGAAGATCAACTCTAGGCCATTAGCGCCAACCACAACATATGCTGAAAATTTGTATTCTTAGTATATATCCATTATATACTTAACTTGAATGTAACTATACAAGAGCGGTACCACTGGTGTTATGTAAAAAATATCATAATATAAGCCCGAACTGATCAGTTTTCTAGGTATGCTTAATTATTACTACTAGTAGTGCAGTTTTTCTACCTTTATCCTCCTCAGTGAATACATGTTTATTTTTAGTTTTAATTTAAACTGAAACTCAGAACCAGTCCTGTTAAACAATGAGGCTCAAGGTAGTTGTAGGTTTCAATCTCACAACAGGCTTAAGCTTCAGTGCGTGGTAGTGACACTAAGGAATACTTATGCATGCTCTCATGGCTTGTTATCAGCCCCAAGTAGAATATATGTTGTAAATCAAATAAGAATGGGTTCTAATGTTGGTAACATACTTGTAGGTAAGATATAAAAGTATACTTAGATAATATAATTATATAAAATACACAAAATACATTTGCTTAGGCAACATAAAATTACCAGCAACTGCCAGATACTCACTTGTTGTACCAAGGTTCTTTATGCTTCTTTTTCATATTATAAAGTTCTATGCTGACATAGAACATAGCATTGAAAAGAACTATCAAAACCACTAATAATGACACGATTTTCTTCTTTCGACCTCGGCAGAGCAGCGACCAATAATCCTGAAAGTTTGGTAAAAGCTTAACTTAAAATTAAATACCAGGCTTATATCTATCCAAGTAAATTGGTAAACAAAGAAGTATGAGGTACAATCTCAAATGTTTATTATAATGTAGAAATTTGAAATGTGTTTACGTTTTTAATAAAAAGCATATTCAAGGGAAAATTTCATTCACATATGTTATGTAAAAGTTATAGAATACTTTTACTGTTATACAGTTTCAGTAATCAAATTTATCAAATCAGTTTTCAAATATATTTTGTGCTACATATTTTAATTAAATATTTTGTAATTTTGAGACTGAGATTGCTTATCTTTGACTTTAGTTTTCTTTCTACTTCTTCTTCAGGGGTGCGTTCTTATATGTCGTCCGACGACGGATGATCGCTCCAAGCAGAGCGACGCTCTTCGTCCGCCTTTTAAGAACGGCTCTGTATCATATCTGTATCAAGAACACTACTTAAAATGTTTCACTGACTCAGAAGAAATGTATTTACAATTATGTACTTTTCCAGAATACATAACTAAAACAAACATACATAATATAACAATAATAATAATACAATTTTGTAAACAGAAGTCTACGTAAACAAAAAGTAACTTATAACAAAGAAAAATCAAGTCCCAACTGTCAAATGAAACGTCAGGGCGATATTTATCCACCGATTTCGTGGGGCGACCGGTGCGTCGTCGAGCGATATATAAGAACGCTCCGGATGATCATCGGACGATCGCCCCGGGCATATAAAAACGCTCGGGGCGTCGTCGGACGTCGTCGGACGACAAATAAGAACGCACCCCAGGGCCGCGTTCCGAGGGTCAGAGTGCGTTGTTTGGTTGCTGTAACTTACTCGAAGGTTCCGAACGGCCGGTTGCTTTATAACCTCAAATATCGTTTTTAGCAGGGAATTGTGCAAAATTTATAGACTTTTTATGTTGTTTGAAAAGCAATAACTACCTACGTTACCTGCAAAATATAAAAGATTGCCTATAATTTACTCATCAAGAAATGTCAAGGTCATGTCAGTACATTCAACATTTTAACGACCTCTTTTGATAGTTAAAAAGTTGCGCTCTACCCGAAGGTCGTCAACGACGTTAGAGTGAAAAGTTGCATTCCGAGTGCGCTCTAACCGAGGTTCGGAACGCGCTCCAGTGTTAGATTAGATGTCAGCAGTCATCAGAAGACGGCTACGTTCCGAGCTTCAAAGCCTGGTTGGTAACTTCAAATATCATCTCACTTTGAGGCTCGGAACGTAGCCCTGTGTAGGTAGAATCGAGTGTGTATCATCAGTAATCACCTGCCAAGGAACGACCAGCTTGATAATTGGCGACCCAATAATGCACAATAAGATACTTCATGGGATTCTGCGTTCGGAAGTGATAGCGAGTAAACTTGTGGGAGTGATTTTCGTTTTCTTTCCTGTGTAGAGTGGTTAATGCCACCATATTGATTATTATAAGTGTTGTGTTGTCCTATTTTGGTGTCGGTAAGATATAATTAGTAGTAGTTTTTGTGTTTAGTTGTCTAATTTGGTGTTTGAGGTTCACCTAACCTCAAACACACATCATGGATTACGATCCACCCGACCCTCCGGATCCGCCGGACCCTAGTACTACTCCAACCGCATCTAAGAGGCGGATTGAAATAGAAGAACAACCCCCGGCCAAGAAGGTTATTACTTCACCTGAGCTGGCAACGGCTTCTATTGAGACTGTGTACACGGACTCGTCACTAGTAGTTGGCGGACTCGCTTACACATCTCTGGACAAGGGCCCCTATGTGGTCCACGTTTCCCGAGTAGAACCCGATCTATCTGCAGGAACAACCATTAGACCTATCAAGTTCGGGCAATTTTTGAAAACACACAAGGTGTCCAATGTCTGTATTGAAGGAGTTAAAAGAGTAGGCAGGAATAAAATATCAGTAGAATTCACTACCGCTGAAGATGCCAACAAATTTATCAGCTTCCCTATATTAGCCATGTGTAAATACACAGCTACAATACCCACTTTCAACATAACTCGCATGGGACTCATTCGTGGAGTTCCAGCTGATATGTCCATGTCAGATTTTGTGACTTCACTTAAACTCCCTGTAGGATGCGGTAAAGTCTTGAAAGCTCGTTGTCTCAACAGGAAGACCATAGTAGACGGAAATCCAACTTGGGTCCCCACACAAACAGTAGTTGTTACTTTCCTTGGACAGGTTCTTCCATCGCGAGTTTACTCATACTATACATCTCTGCCTGTAGAGCTCTATCAGTACCCCACCATCCAATGCCACTCATGCTGCCGCTTTGGCCATACAAAAGCCCAGTGCAGGTCTAAACCTCGATGCTTCCGTTGTACCAAAGAGCATACCGGTGATAGCTGCGATGTGTTGGAAAACGACTCTACTTGTCTCCATTGCTCTGGCCGCCACTTTGCTACCAACAAAAATTGTCCAGAACTTGAGAGACAAAAGTCCATAAAGGCTGTGATGGCTCAAAACAATGTCTCCTATGAAGAAGCTGCTTCTCAGTGTCCTAAAGTATCAAGATCATATTCTGAGGTCTCCCAAAGCATACTTGCACCACCTTCCACCTCATCCCTTTCTTTGGCACAGCCAAGGTCTTCACAGCCCCAACACAATACCTCATATGTCAGAACTGTGTATGCCAGCCCTCGTACGAAAGCCCCTCTTGGGAAGTCGTACGATAAAGCAGCCCACCGAGATATAGTTGCCACTCCTGCATCTGCAATGTCTAATGGTTGTGCTTTAGGCATTAACCAAACTATAGAATCTGTTCCTCAAAATGACAATATGTTGGAGACATTGTTAAATTTAATCATAAACATCATCTTAATGAACCCTCAATCTATACCGTCCAACGTTGCCGATAAACTTAGACAATTAGTATCATTTACTGGTCATAATGGATCCAGTAACTGTTCTGCAATGGAACACCCAGAGCATGCGACCAAAGAAGCATGAGCTGGTCCATTTAATTTCAAAATACCACCCGTCAGTCATTGCCATCTCGGAGACATGGTTAGTTCCTGGTTCCCAATTTAGGGTTACAGGATACTCCTGTCTCCGGGATGACAGGGCTGACGGGTATGCTGGTAGTGCTTTACTCATAAAGCGCTCCCTTCCCTTTTCCCAAATTAACATCCCATCCCACTCCCCTGATATCAACATTGTTGGTATCAGATCCTTGGACATCTCTTTCATCTCTATATACATACCCCATCCCAACTCTTCCCTAATACCTGATATACTCTTTCTCCTTTCTTCTATTCCTACCCCTATGATGGTCATGGGTGATTTTAATGCACACCACATTATGTGGGGCTCCCATCATTCTAGTTTATTTGGACTTTCCCTCCTCGAAACATTTAATGAGGTTAATCTCTGTGTGGCTAATGATGGGTCTTCCACTCATAGAGTTTATCCAACCCAAAATCCTAAAAGCGCAGTGGATCTGACCTTATGCTCACCCTCACTCGCTTCACTGCTCACATGGAAAATTCTACCACTCACCTATGGAAGCGACCATTTTCCAATTATTATCTCTATTCCTAATAGAGTAGTACCATTCCGTAACCCTAGCCCATCATTAAAATATAAACTTTCTTCTGCTGATTGGTCGTCATACTCTTCTATCCTAGACAATAAATTAGTTGCATCTTCTATTTATCCTTTGGACATTGACCCCCTTGTTTCATATGACTTATTCATACAAAATATTACTGCAGCCGCTGACCTACACATTCCTTTCAAGAAAGCCGCCAAAGATTTTATAATATCAACTCCGTGGTGGGACTCTGAATGTACATCTGCAGTTTCAGATAGGAATGTAGCAGAGCAGAATTATAATGTGTGTATGACAAATGCTAATTTCTTAAAATATCAGCAGGTAGCGGCTAAAGTTAAGAAACTTTCTTCCATAAAGAAAAAGTTTGGATGGATAGGTTTTTGTGAAACTTTATCACCAAAAACTCCAGCATCTATTGTTTGGAAACAAATAAAGCGATTTAGATGTTCAACAAACATAGAAAATATATCAGCAAATGATCCATCAAGTTGGCTAGGGGCCTTTTCAGATAAACTTGCTCCCCCTTCTGTCCCCTCTCTGGATTCTCTTCCTTCACCCCCTACTTACCTTCCTTCGCATGATTGCTTTGATCAACCTTTTTCCTTTCATGAACTAACTCTTGCACTAGACGGACTGACGGACTCATCTCCAGGGATAGATGGCATCCCATATTCGTTTATACTTAAGTCTTCTGTAAAATGTAAACAGACGTATTTAGATTTAATAAACCACTTTTTTGAACATGGCATAGTACCTGAAAAATGGAAAACACAAATAATAATTCCACTTTTAAAACCTGGAAAGGATCCTTCAGATCCAAGCAGTCGTAGACCTATAGCAATGTCTTCAGTTCTGGCTAAAATAACCGAACATCTTATTAAACATAGGCTTGAATGGCTTGTTGAGAACAAGCTCATTCTAGCCAAGACACAATTTGGTTTTAGGAAGGGTTATAGCACTATGGATAGTCTATGCTTGTTAACAACGGACATTAACATTACATTTAAGGAGCAAAAATATCTCGTGGGGGTGTTTCTTGACATTGCTTCGGCATATGATAATGTGTTGCTTCCACTACTCAGAAATAAACTAATTCAGCTGAGTATTCCTGCGAGGCTTGTACAGTTCATTTGCAATATGTTAATGGAACGAATAGTAGTCGTTAAACATGACCAACATGTTCTCCCCCCTAGAACTGTTTGGAGAGGCTTACCCCAAGGTTCAGTGTTAAGCCCATTACTTTACAGCCTTTACACCTACGACTTAGACAGATCTGTGGACTCATTCTGTGAAGTACTACAATATGCCGACGATCTGGCGCTGTATGTACAAGTGCAGTCCATAGAGGAGGCAATCCGTAGACTGAATATGGCTCTCTCATATCTCGGAGACTGGCTATTTGACCATGGTCTATCTCTATCTGCTTTGAAAAGTTCAGTGGTAGTATTTACTAAAAAGAGAATTATCCCTCCGATCAAGTTGCTTATAGGTCAGGAATCTATTCCACAATTAAACAGCACAACTTTTTTAGGCATCAAGCTGGATTCGAGAATGTCAGGTATCCCCCGTTTTAATACCATATCACAAAAGGCCGAAAAAAACGTAAACATTCTCAGATCTCTTTCAGGTGTTTGGTGGGGTTCCCACCCATATTCCCAAAAACTGCTTTACAATGCCATAATCCGAAGCCACTTTGATTATGGTTCTTTTCTTTTAAATTTATGCAATAAAATTGGGCAAGAGAAGGTATCCAAAATTCAGTCCAAATGCCTGCGAATTATCCTTGGCGCCATGAAGTCTTCACCTATTAATGCCATGCAGGTTGAATGCACAGAACCCCCTCTTGATATTCGCAGGCAATTCCTTGCAGATAGATTTATTTCCAAATTAATCCAAAACTCTAACCACCCCTTACTCCCAAAATTGAGTCTTCTTTCTGGCCTGTATGATTTGCGGAATACAGATAATATCCCTTGCCTTCTTCGCAGCTTCATTAAATTCACATCGCTCCCTCATCCTCTCATTCAACTACCACTCAACCCTCTATACTCAATTCCCTATGAAGCACTTACTTTTGAACCTAAAGTCCTTTTATATTTTGGTATTCATAAAGAGTCACCTAATGCTTCAGCCCTGTTCAGTGAATGCATTAGTTCTCAATTCATTGGTTGGCACTATTTATTTACTGATGCATCAAAGTTGTCACCTGATAGTGCTGTTGGTGCAGCGGTGTGGATCCCCTCTTCTAAAATTTGTCTTCCATTTAAATGTCCTTCCTACTCCTCGGTATTTACTGGGGAAGCACTGGCTATATTGGAAGCGATCACTTATGTTAAGTCCCATAACCTTAATAATACATTAATTTTCACAGACTCTAAAAGCTGTCTAGAAAGTATCCTATCTAATCCTTTTCGTTCTTCCTCTCGTTACCCTGTAATTTTCCAAATCAAACACATCCTATTTGAATGTCATAAACAGGATTTAAATGTTGTTCTGGCCTGGATACCAGGACATTCTGGAATTCCCGGCAATGAAACTGCGGACTCATGTGCAAAAACAGCTTCTCAACTTGGTTCTCTTGAGCATTTTAAAATATATTCTCATGACCTTTGTCTCCTCCCTAAATTACACCTTCAAGAATCATGGTCAAAATACTGGGAGAAATCCAAAAAACAAAAAGGCAGGCATTATGGAGACATACAACCCCCAATTCCTAAAAGTCCCTGGTTTTTTAAATTCCGTAATGCAAATAAAACTGTCACCTCCACAATCTGTCGCCTTCGCTTGGGCCATTCATGTACTCCTGTTCATTTAGCCAAATTACGGATCAGGGATCACTCAAGGTGTGAGTGTGGCCTGGACGAGGGAAATGTGGACCACATATTTTTTAATTGCCCTAAACTACATTGTTCCCTTTATGATATTCTTCCACACTATATCCCCCGTCCAACTTCCTTTAAATGTCTGTTATCTTTAACTTTTTCTAACAAACAAATTATACCTATATTATGTAAATTTATAAAAATAAATAAGATAAGATTGTAAATATACACCCATTATATAAGTATGTCTATTATATCTATGAATATGTATTCTACTAACATTGTATGTGTCTTAGTTGTGTTGTCTCTTTTGTTTTAGATTAAATAATCATCATGGATGGAAAACATCTGTTGGATTCTCCCTTGTAAACACCAACCATTCTCATTATATTAAGCGCTTCCCACATGATTTATGACACTAGCATGTACGGACATTGGCAGAATTGTGACAATATGCCACAGAAGCCATAAATATAAGAAGTCAAGTCAAGATACTTCATGCACATGTACTGAAATTATAATGCTGGTAAATATATTACGAGCTGCGCAATATTGGGTTGAGATTTCCACCCCGATCGTGATGCCTATGGCATGTGGGCAGTATGAGCCGCATTATGGCTCATACTGCCCGCCAGAACCGTTCAGAAGACGCGCGATGCCGAGCCCGCGCCCTATACCGATACTTTTGGTGGAACGTATTTGACGGTATTAAAATGATATAGCTGAAATTACTACGGAGATTACATAAAAAGGAAAAATAGCAAAGCTGATACTGTGGCAAACCAAATAACGATGAATATGAAGTGGAAGAAACCGAATTAAATTCAATTACTGTAGCAATGCGTACTTATTGCAAAATCTCTAAGAGATACTTTTTAAACGATAGATATCTTCAAAATATTGTTAAAAAGCATAATTATTTTCTATTATTTATATATTTAGGTTACACGTATCTTTGGAAAACTAATTTGGGCAAATATATCAGATTCGGTTATATTATATTTTAGACAGATTTCAGGACTGAATCCAGAGAAATAAATCAAAGTTAAATATCCAAAAAACATCTAAACTGCTGGCAGTTTAAAAACATGAAATGTTTGGCAAATCTTGGATTCTGACAAAGAAATGTAGCACCGGATACTAACTATCACTGGTACTCCAATTCCACGAATATTTGGCGATAAGTAGTTATTGCTTGCCCAGTGCTCATTGGGAAAAAACAAAATTAGCTGAAAATTAAAAAGAAAATTAGCTGAACGAGCAATGTCATAGAGTGATTTACTAGAGTTGTGTGATATAATTAAAATTAAGTTTCTACTAGTGTCTATTCTGTAATAATTGTCTTTATTAAAAATTATCGAACTATGCTAGGGCTACACCTGCTATTACTTTTTTGTGAACCAAAGTATACTCTTTTATATACCATAGCCTACAAGAATTGCAACAGAACGGAAGACTACTTCCGTTCTGTTGCAATTGTATTCTTGTAGGCAACAAGAATTCTTGTAGGCTATGGGCAGTCCTAATGATGCATTTTTAAATGTAACTTAAAACTCTGAGGAAATATGGCTCTGGTCCGTGCTATGATATATAGTATGCCATAGGTTTTCAGTATATTGAAAATGTTAAAATTAAACGCCATCAAACTTACACTAAGAATAATGTTACAGATTAAATATAGTTACCTGTAAGGCCATCGGCTGGCTCAGGGGAACATTCGGTGTCACAATATGATTCCAATTGGCAACATTTGCCACTGCGTTATATAGTTTTTGTATTATTATCTTCTAACTGTTATCTTTGACTATTTTTCTATCAAAGTTCTTAATTATGCATCTGTAGTAGCGATAGTTCAAGAGTTATGGGCAGTTGTTAATGTTGGCAGAATGTAAGGGTTTAATTTACGATAGTAATAATTATTATCTGGGTATGGAAAGTTATAAATCTCTCACAGTTCAACACGAAGAGAAAAATATTTTAGAAGTTGTAGCTTATTTAATGCAAAATTTGTGAAAATATAGCGGATTTCAGAGTATAGTTTTAGTATAGTCACATTGCACTACTTTAATAGATAGAATATTTGTATCATGATTCGCGAGTTCAAGAAAATTCCCCTCATTATTTTTATTGTGGTGGGAGAAGTTATGCATTCTAATAGAAGGCATAACATTGTCACCATACAGATAAATTACTGACTTACGCCTTAATTCTGCGTACTGTACAGGATGCATGACTGATAACGAGGCAGATGGCATTCTTTAAGTTACCTCTATGAATTGTACGTCTAAATTGTATATAGGTAGTGCTTAAGGCATTGGCATCCGCGTGAAAAATATAGTCCATTTATTAATTCTCGGATGCCAAATAATATGTATACCTACCTATATACAAAAAAAATTACGTGATCCTCAAATTGTACTGTTATTTATGTAATATAATTTGAACGCATTATTCATTTGCTTCTTGATATTGTGATATGATTGGCAGTTCCGTTACCTGGGTCTAATCATTGTGGATAAAACCTTAGTTAGTTTACAGTTATATTTGCGGTAAATCTGTGATCGGTAAATATCGTACCGGAATGATATCTCGCAACCTAATTATCCACGTACATGCAGGACGCAGGACGCGTTCAAGGGTCACCAATTATAAGGTTAGTAAGTCACGGGTTGGGTACTATTGGCTGGGTATTATCGCTTGGCATGATTTTATTCGAACAAGGATTTGGTATCCCATAGTACCCGTCATGATAACTCGTGGACGTGAAATACTTGGTAGCCAATTATCAGGCCAGGAAATCTCAGGTCGGCAGTTAGTTACCGTGGTCGGCTTATATCGGCTCGGTATCCCATAGTACCCGGCATGATAACTCGTGGACGTGAAATACTTGGTAGCCAATTATCAGGCCAGAAAATCTCAGGTCGGCAGTTAGTTACCGTGGTCGGCTTATATCGGCTCCCTAAATTCCATAACCTTTGTCTATATTGATGTAACTTTATATTGATGTAGCATCTCTAGTACGTTTGTGATTGATTTATTATAGGACTAGCCCGACTACGTAATCTGTGGAGTGTGGATTTATTTTGAAATTGGTATACAAATATGAAAGTTATAAATTTTAAATCGCAGAAGCCATTGTATAAAGAAATAATATTAAGTTATTGATTGAGATAGAATTTGATTCTCAGAGAAAAGTAATATTTTTAACTACCTAGTAGGTTTTTCATATGGTTGACCAAAAACCTTTGGGTAAAGAAGCAATGCCTCGTCCAAAAAGACAAAGACCATTCATAAGAAGTACTCTTCATCAGAATCGTCATCCGGCCGGCTTGAAAGGAAAAGAAATTGGACTCTATTATAGAGATTTGCACATGCGAGGAGTCAAGCAAAAGAAAGAAAATGAATGGGTAAGTGTTTTAAAAATATGCAAATTTATTCCTTCCACAACCTCAGACTAAATAAAACAAGACTGATACAATAACAGCAAAGTTTTTTTATATATTATGATAGCCTAGCCTTTGATCACTTTCTCACCTGATGGTAAGTGATGATGTGGTCGAAGATGTTGTTCAGACTAACCTAGAATTGTATGGAATTGAATAGTGTGGCCGGGTAAAACTATAACCCATTAACTATTAGGTACTATTACACCATGTTCAATTACATGCAAACACATAAAGTCCCTGACCAAATTATTTGACCCACTGTAACATTTTATGTAAAATGGAAATTATCAGGTGATTGATAATATATGGCTTTTTAACCAGCTTTAATTTTAACTAAATAAAACATAATTTTTATAAAAAAAATATGCATTCATAAACACAAAATTTCAAGCGTTGCCGCTTTTGACTGACTAAATCACCACTATTGTAGAGAGCTTAGAGTGCTTTTGCAGTATGTATGATACAGTCAGGCCGAATCTTTCCTCTACAACAACTCTCATAGAGAGCTTTATTCTGCAAAATTTTAAGTATGCTTTCAAAACACACTTTTTTCCTCACCTGCAAAAAATAGAATTAAAAATAAATAAATGTCTGTCCTGGTCTTTCTTCATTTCAGAGAAAATTGTATTAATTGTACTTGTGATGAAATTATAACAACTTATCAATTTCCAGAAATCAACATCTTTATCACTCCACTGTATAGCCCTCTTCAGATGCTTCGCTTTAATTGCAGCTATTAATTTGTGCTCTCTGGTAGGCTTTTCTCTGGTTCTTTTCATTTTCTTCGAATAGTGCACTCAGAACCATTATCATTAACGTCTTGAAGTGTTGTGGTAGCATATCTGTTTTCAAGGCAAATTTTTTTGAAATATATTTTGTTCCTTGAGGTCAATTAGTCCCCTGACTCAATCTCGTTTTTTATATGTCTAGGTAGTTCTCTATAATGTACTAGGCTTAGAAATCTTCAATCTTTGTGATATTTCACAGTTTAAATATATTTTAGTATCCACAATGGCCTTCACAACAGCATGTGGAGAAAGACTAGCTTCATTACCCATGATAAAAATATTTCTATTGATATAGCATAAGCTATCAGGCTAGACTGAACAGACATAAAATATACTAGCAGCTCAACTACAAGGACCGGGAAGCCTAAAATTTTGTAGTCTAAAATGACATAGTGTTTCAAGGCCTTTCACACAGTTTTGCAGAAACAGACTGAGAGATGACTCTCTAGACAAATCTCTCGACTAGTGACATGAATTCAGTGATCCTCAGTCAGCCTATTGGACTATTGTCTGAAAGACTCCAGACAGATAGACAGATTGCCAAGTAGCAATATAGAAAAAAATTTGATTATTGTAACACTGCAGATGAACATTACGCACAATGAGCCGCTGCAGATGGCTTGGGTGCAGAAAACAGCCCGCATATCAAGTATCAAGTATCACTGCAGATGAAATAAACAGATAACAAGCATAGCATTCAACTGCAAAACAAATAAACAGAGTGTAAAAAGCTACAAAAACTTGTCTGCTCCGCAACTGAAGCACAAGTGAATGCGACTGCAATAGTTTTGTCTTGTTTATGTTTGTGTATCATTAGGTTAACATTGCATTGCCATTTGTTAAAAATAAATATAAATAAGGTGTATAGAAGAAATCTGTTGAATAATAATTCATTATATCTAAGTTTAAATATCAAAAAACTGCATAGAGACTTATAAAAAGCATGTATAAAAAAAAACTGCAGTGTGTTTAATAATTTGGCTACAAACTGAATAACAAAACCATCCTTTTCCATGAAGCAGAAGATTATGTTATATTGATATATATTTGAGTATGGGCCGGACTTATATCTTGTGCATTTTATGCATCATCACAGGTGTCAACCAAAGACTTTCCTCACAAGCTACTACTATCTAATATTTTTAGCTCACCTTCAGCCAATGTGGCTCTCCGGACAACTGGTGGCATATTGTAGTTAGTTAACGGAAAAGTGTGTAATCTGTCATTCTATACAATTCCTAAAATAGATAGGAAATGTATGAAATATTTTGTAATAAAATTATATTATTAACTATCATTCTTCTGGCGCATCGCCGCCCGGCACGCTCGCTCGGCTCGCGCGTTGTTGTGGTCACAAGCTACCTAATGCTCCTCCTCACTTCGCTTGTCGTTGCACCTCAATGTGACTTTGAGATTTAGTGATCATTTACTACATTTGGTGTTGGATTACAATTTTTGACTTCCTCTCGGAATTGTATACAATTCCTAAGAAATACATACATTTCACAGGAAGGAATTGTGTATATTAAGAAATCTTTGAAACATTATTTTACACATTTCCTAAGTAGGCTCGGAAGGGTATATATATTTCCTAGGAATTGTGTACAATTCCTAGGTTGCATACATTTCCGGTAACATATATTTTAATAGGTTAACCAACAGTTTAATGAATTGTCATCAAAAAGAATATATCTGCATTCAAACTTTCTTCATTGTACTATAGACTGATATTGCATACCTAGGTTGGTATTTATTTTAATTCAGATTAGTCCTAAGTAGGTACTTATTTTAATTTCAGATTCACCTAAGGATTCCAAAAACTGTGATAGCACAGGTATACAGATGTATTCGTAAGATAGAAAAAACTGCAATACAAAATAACATCTATTTTCCACGAGCTGTAACTCTTCAAATTCCTCAGACAAAAAATAACTTAGATTTCATTCCTCTAAAACCTTCAGCCTCTGAGAGTCTGATGTTGGCCATCACAAACATTCGCAAAAAAGACGATGATGTAGTTTTTGTAAAGAATGAACCACAAGAACCAATTGAAATCTCTGACTGTGAAGATATCACTGAAGAAACAGCAGAGGCCTACAAATTTAAATCTGCTTCTTATATGAATGCCACATCAAGCAAATCATCTGCTGATTTCATACCCTTGCCAATACAAGAATCTACAGCAAGTGAAGCGTATAAATATGCATATGAAGACATAATCACCGGAACATTTCAAGATAAATTAGATGAATGTATGTTGAAGGGTATTGATATTTATACTAAAAATAAAATGGTTGATTCCTTGAGTGATAGCTTAAAAAAAAATTACTTTGACATGCTGAGCACAAATGAGAAATATAATAAAATGATGGAATTCCGTGAAACACTGCCAGCATATAAGAAAGCAAAGAAGCTGCTTGATGTTATTAAAAATAATCAAGTGGTTGTAATTAGTGGAGAAACTGGATGTGGTAAATCGACTCAGGTAAGTTTTGGAAAGTTATTTATTATATATTAGTAGGCTTACAAAATATAACTCCTGTTAGGATAGAACACTGTTTTTATCTAATTCATAAAAAGAAGTGACCTTTTTGGTCAGTCACTGGCTGAACACGAAATCTTGAAAACTGCTTTACCTAAGTCGCTAAAATTTGGCAAGTCGGTAGTTTAAGAGTAGGAGACATGAGCTAATAACGGATCAATTTATTTAGAAATAGGTTCTGTAGCAAAATACCAGAATTAGAATGATGAATTAGGGGTCAAAGTTTGTATGAAAATCTTATGTTCTTAAAGTTTGGAGCATGAAATGGGGCAGGTGGGTAGTTTATTTGGCAGTCAAATTGGGACTCACAGTTTGTGAAAGTCCTATATTTTAAAGTAAGGAGCATGAAAACATAAGTATTACAACATAAAATTAAAAAGAACTGCACTGAATTTTTTTGTGACGGGGGCATATCTAAACTATCTAAATTAATATCATAAAGATAAAAGATTTGATTGTTTGCTCTGAAACTGATTTGCATTGAATAGGCTCTGAAACTAGAAGACTGATTTGAAAAATTCAATCTCCATTAGAATCCTAAATTATCCCTGATGAACATAGGCGTTAGAATATTGAAAAAAGTTAGGGATCCGTATGAAAACTTCAATAATGTGACCCAACCTGTGAAAAAAATACCAACAACGTGGTTATATGGCGTACGCTTCGGAAATTATTGACAAAATAGCAAAGTGATGTACTACAATTTTATAGAGGACATCAATATTTACAAAAAAGTCCGCAATACTGGTCTAAAAATTACTGTTATGTCACAATAACTAGGTACTTTTTATGTTTTTATATTTATAAGTATTGTTTTTTTGTTAAATTCCCGTGCAAAGGTTGGCGGGGCGTACAAATTAAGGTATACAATTAGGGGATACAAAAAAATAAACTCATGCTTCACTGGAAAACCACTAACTATTTAATTGAAATTTGCTAGGTAGGTATATAGTTTAGTGTAGGAGACAGTTTTATGAATGGACAGGATTAAGAAGTTTAAATTGGAAGGGAACATTTGAATGAAAGTCTTATGTTTGGAGTTTGGAAGTATGAAATTTAGTATTCAATTTGATTACAGTAAGTAACTAAAAAAGTACTGTACTAAGATTTTTATGTTAAGATACAAAAAAAGGTTAAAAAATATATAGAAGTCTTATGTTTAAGTTAATAGATAGGAGATGTCAGTTATTAATGGATTATATTATAAGGCAGGATAAAGGGGGTCAATGTGGGGAAGGGTTAGTATAAATTTCCCTTGTTTTGAAGTTAGGAGCCTGACATTTAGTACTGAATTTTTAGACAAAATAGTAAAGTACTGTTATAAGATTATCAAGATAGGGACGAATTAAGAGACATGCATAGAGGTTAAAATGTATATGAACAACCTTTGTTTAAGCTGAAACTTTGTTATTTTTTATGTTATTGTGATGAAACAAGCTTGAGGTCCACCTGATGTTAAGCGGACTAACCTCTGCCTATAACAGATGCATTCCGTCACATGTCACAAATTGCACTGCCACTGTCACCTTGAGACATACTAGTTGTTAAGTCTCATGTGCCTGTAATTTCACTAGCTCTCAAAGACTGCATCTGGAACACAAGATTCAAACCATGGAACTACTTATCGAACTCGGAATCTACATTTAATTTTTCACTAAGTTTATAGACATCAACTATAAGAAATGATTTTATGAAAAGGGAAGTATAAAGGAATAAAATTGACGAAGAAATGACCTATGAAGCTGAAATTTGCCATGTCGATAATTAATAGGTAAGCTCTCAACGGGTTTTAACGAAAGGGCAGGATTAAGGATATCAAATCGGGGCTTACATTTTTTATGTGCAGATAGGCACTTTATAAATAAAACACGTCTGTTAAGAACGGGTTTAATGAATGGGCCGCACAGCATGTGGTCAAATTGGAATCGCTTTTTAATGAAAATCAGCAATAAGCATATTGCTAAGCATAAAATATAGTAGTAAATTGTGTGACATAAAATAAAAAAGTAAATCTAAAAGATAAAAATGAATTAATGTATACAAAAAGGGGTTAAAATTCTATATCAATGTGCTATGTTTAAACTAAAATTGAGTTTCTTCTTATAATATGTAAACATTACCTGAGAAATTACTATTAGAAAGGCAGAAATAAGGAGTATCTAAGGGTGGGGAATTTGGCTGATGGTATCTATCTGGGTAGGTAGTATGTATTTATGATGAAAGTAAGACTGTCAATAATGATAATGGTATCTATGGATTAAAGTAAACTTTGAGATAATATTATAAATTAAAATTTTAATCAGTACTAATATTATAACTGCGAAAGTAACTCTGTCGGTCTGTCTGTTACGCTTTCACGCCAAAACTACTGGACCGATTTGAATGAAATTAGGTATGGAAATAGTTTGAGACCCGGGAAAAAACATAGGATGGTTTTTATCCAACTGCGCAGAAAGAGGTTAATGTTTTTGCTCGATAACCGACATACGCGCGGGCGGAATCGCGCCTGGAAAGCTAGTGTTGATATAAATGTAATATTGAAAAGTGAAAGAAAGATATTTTTATATGTCAAATGTAAAATAAAATTTAAATAAGACCAAAGTAAACACGGGCGAAGCTGGCATGTAGGCATGAGCTAGTTATGTTATAAAATAACTTAGAATAATTATAACTATAATTAACCCTATTCTGGGTTGCAAGCATGACTTGAGCCTCTTCACCTGCAACACGATGGACCTAGCAAACGGTTAATACATGGAATTATTATTTGATAATAAGTAATTCCTATTTTAATTTATTGTCCTAAAAGGGGTAAACCGAGGTGTTTATGTACCCAAGATACCCCAGGTGGGTAATTTTTAGGGTTCTATGTAACAGGGGGCGAGCCTGTAGACAATAAATTAAAATAGGAATTACTTATTATCAAATAATAATTCCATGTATTAACCGTTTGCTAGGTCCATCGTGTTGCAGGTGAAGAGGCTCAAGTCATGCTTGCAACCCAGAATAGGGTTAATTATAGTTATAATTATTCTAAGTTATTTTATAACATAACTAGCTCATGCCTACATGCCAGCTTCGCCCGTGTTTACTTTGGTCTTATTTAAATTTTATTTTACATTTGACATATAAAAATATCTTTCTTTCACTTTTCAATATTACATTTATATCAACACTAGCTTTCCAGGCGCGATTCCGCCCGCGCGTATGTCGGTTATCGAGCAAAAACATTAACCTCTTTCTGCGCAGTTGGATAAAAACCATCCTATGTTTTTTCCCGGGTCTCAAACTATTTCCATACCTAATTTCATTCAAATCGGTCCAGTAGTTTTGGCGTGAAAGCGTAACAGACAGACCGACAGAGTTACTTTCGCAGTTATAATATTAGTACTGATTAAAATTTTAATTTATAATATTATCTCAAAGTTTACTTTAATCCATAGATACCATTATCATTATTGACAGTCTTACTTTCATCATAAATACATACTACCTACCCAGATAGATACCATCAGCCAAATTCCCCACCCTTAGATACTCCTTATTTCTGCCTTTCTAATAGTAATTTCTCAGGTAATGTTTACATATTATAAGAAGAAACTCAATTTTAGTTTAAACATAGCACATTGATATAGAATTTTAACCCCTTTTTGTATACATTAATTCATTTTTATCTTTTAGATTTACTTTTTTATTTTATGTCACACAATTTACTACTATATTTTATGCTTAGCAATATGCTTATTGCTGATTTTCATTAAAAAGCGATTCCAATTTGACCACATGCTGTGCGGCCCATTCATTAAACCCGTTCTTAACAGACGTGTTTTATTTATAAAGTGCCTATCTGCACATAAAAAATGTAAGCCCCGATTTGATATCCTTAATCCTGCCCTTTCGTTAAAACCCGTTGAGAGCTTACCTATTAATTATCGACATGGCAAATTTCAGCTTCATAGGTCATTTCTTCGTCAATTTTATTCCTTTATACTTCCCTTTTCATAAAATCATTTCTTATAGTTGATGTCTATAAACTTAGTGAAAAATTAAATGTAGATTCCGAGTTCGATAAGTAGTTCCATGGTTTGAATCTTGTGTTCCAGATGCAGTCTTTGAGAGCTAGTGAAATTACAGGCACATGAGACTTAACAACTAGTATGTCTCAAGGTGACAGTGGCAGTGCAATTTGTGACATGTGACGGAATGCATCTGTTATAGGCAGAGGTTAGTCCGCTTAACATCAGGTGGACTTCAAGCTTGTTTCATCACAATAACATAAAAAATAACAAAGTTTCAGCTTAAACAAAGGTTGTTCATATACATTTTAACCTCTATGCATGTCTCTTAATTCGTCCCTATCTTGATAATCTTATAACAGTACTTTACTATTTTGTCTAAAAATTCAGTACTAAATGTCAGGCTCCTAACTTCAAAACAAGGGAAATTTATACTAACCCTTCCCCACATTGACCCCCTTTATCCTGCCTTATAATATAATCCATTAATAACTGACATCTCCTATCTATTAACTTAAACATAAGACTTCTATATATTTTTTAACCTTTTTTTGTATCTTAACATAAAAATCTTAGTACAGTACTTTTTTAGTTACTTACTGTAATCAAATTGAATACTAAATTTCATACTTCCAAACTCCAAACATAAGACTTTCATTCAAATGTTCCCTTCCAATTTAAACTTCTTAATCCTGTCCATTCATAAAACTGTCTCCTACACTAAACTATATACCTACCTAGCAAATTTCAATTAAATAGTTAGTGGTTTTCCAGTGAAGCATGAGTTTATTTTTTTGTATCCCCTAATTGTATACCTTAATTTGTACGCCCCGCCAACCTTTGCACGGGAATTTAACAAAAAAACAATACTTATAAATATAAAAACATAAAAAGTACCTAGTTATTGTGACATAACAGTAATTTTTAGACCAGTATTGCGGACTTTTTTGTAAATATTGATGTCCTCTAGTTATGTTATAAAATAACTTAGAATAATTATAACTATAATTAACCCTATTCTGGGTTGCAAGCATGACTTGAGCCTCTTCACCTGCAACACGATGGACCTAGCAAACGGTTAATACATGGAATTATTATTTGATAATAAGTAATTCCTATTTTAATTTATTGTCTACAGGCTCGCCCCCTGTTACATAGAACCCTAAAAATTACCCACCTGGGGTATCTTGGGTACATAAACACCTCGGTTTACCCCTTTTAGGATATATATATATATATATATATATGCATGATGATATATGTGTGGCACAGTCTTTTATGAATCAGTCTATGCATACCAATATTATTAACAACAAGCTATTGCTTTTGTTGCTTTTTTATTTGCTACTTAAGGCAGATCTTGGTTAATTTGTGTTAGATATATACTGAGACTTGACAAAATTAGATTAAGAGAATTAGTACATATCCGTGCGTAAGTTGGTTCTAATGGGGAGTACATACATGAAACAAGGGATTCTGAATATAAAGAGAGTGTTTACGGTGTTTTTATTTTATTGACTTACCTATCTTTTGCTTCTTCACGACATTGTCTTGTTATAACCATTCCAATGATAACCAGGTGCCACAAATAATTCTGGATGAAGCCATTATAAACGGAAGAGGAGCAAATGTAAAGGTTCTAGTCACTGAGCCCAGACGTATCGCCGCTTCATCATTAGCAGCAAGGGTAGCTGACGAAAGAGGAGAGCGCCCCGGCGGCTCTGTGGGATACGCCGTTAGGCTTGAATCGTAAGGTTTTATACTCGGGTCCATATTAGCTCGCATAACATTTGAAGTCCTACATATCGAAATCCATAACACTTACACATGATGATTTTGTCTCACAACAGTTATTAACATAACAATCAGGAGAAATAAAATTGGTAAGCATATAATAAAAGTATAATGGATCCTCAGTAAGTGATTATGCACAAACAACTATATTTGCTTAATTAACAATTCATCATCATCATCATCAGCCGGAAGACGTCCACTGTTGAACAAAGCCATAGAACGCCACAAAGAATGGCTATTAGCCGCTTGTAACCATTGGCTACCCGCGACTTTAATGTCGTCAGTCCACCTGGTGTGGGGCCTACTCTACGTCTTCCGGTGTAGTGTGGTAACCAGTCGAGAACCTTTTTTTCCCATCGGTTATCAGTTCGTCGAGCGATGTCGCCCGCCCATTGCCACTTCAACTTAAATTTTGAGAGCTATGTCGATGACTTTGGTTCTTTGGCGAATATCCACGTTCCGGATTTTATCGCGCAAAGAAACTCCGAGCATAGCTCGTTGAGTGACTCTGAGCTTGTCCATAAGGGCCACAGTTAAGGACCACGAGTCCACCTTTATAAAGGTTTATTTTAAAGTATGAAGACACCATGTATGTAGTTATTATATTCCCAAAAAAATAAAGTCTATTACGTACAGAGACTATGAAGATACTATTATTATGATTACTATGAATGCAATTTTGAAATGCATTCTAGTAGTATTAGCACTTGCATATTTGCAGGGTTAAAAAATAACGAAATGC
This sequence comes from Plagodis dolabraria, assembly GCA_963854805.1. Lineage (NCBI taxonomy): Eukaryota > Metazoa > Arthropoda > Insecta > Lepidoptera > Geometridae > Plagodis > Plagodis dolabraria. Next base: position 12,881,518 of record OY978457.1, read on the forward strand.
TTGAGAATATTAACTTAACAAAAATAACTACCAATTATGCGTTCCAAATAACGATTATGTGTAAAAATAGTAAGACGTTACTTAATGCCACATAAAATCATTGTATCATCAATAACATTATGCAAAACAAATGAGGGCAGCCAATAATTTTGCCTCAATAAACAGTATACCCCAAAATAACTGACAAATTATGATATGTGACAAAAAATATGCCATTTTCTGTTTATATAAATTAGGAACCCAAAAATTATGCGAGGCAATGGGCACCCTTATAATCGTCTCTTTCTATTTTTTTCCGCACTCCAATAGCGCAGTATTTGGGAGGGTAGGTTTGCTGTCAGAGAGCGCTAACATATTGCCTCTTCAGAATGATAAAAGAGCCTTCTGGTAGTTCTGTGGGAGTCGCTGTTAAGGTGCTATTAAGACATTCTATCTTCATATGAAACGTTTTAGTAAAGCATATAAATTTTTTTGTAGCAGTCAAAATATATTCATCTTTATAAAATTAACCGAATCCTAATTGTTTCTAAAACGAGGTTTTGGCAACTGCTGCTGTGCTTGAAATCCAGTTCCTATTATAAGATTAATCTGTATACCATCCTAGACCACAACATTATATACCACCAGGTGATATTATAGTTCAATGTTAGGGATTAAGCGATTTAGAGATAGAAATTTCAATGAATATAGCAAGAGACATATCTCTATGTATACTGAAAGCTTAGTTTCTTCATAGATCCTGCTCCTTTTAGAAAAGTTTCGATATATACATTGATTGATCCTTAAATAATTGACGATTATTATGTTTATTAGTTATTTACTTATTTTTATGGCTTGGATTGGATCTTGACGAACAATTTTGTAAATATAGGTACACCAGGTGCATGGTAGGTTTTTCATCAATCGGATAGGTGAACGCTAGTGAGTAGGCATATTACGAATGCTCACTTGACTAGCTACCACCTTCAACTGCAAAATCTGTCGCCAAGCACCTAACGGTGTGTTCCGGCAGATGTCCTTGAGAGCCAGTAATTCCAGTAAAGTATCCACTAATTACATTTTCGACCACATTATCATTTACCATCAGGTGAGATAGTGGTCAAAGGCTTGCCTATCACCGATAAATAAAAATAAAAAAAGTCATTGTGCGTTGCAGTCACTGTTTTTGCTCCGTCCGAAATGTAAGAATATTTGAGAAAATTATAATTATTATATTTAATACTACGCCGTTCTTAAGCTTCCGTAGCGTATTTTGCATATACGCCTAGCTAGCTACCCGAAAGTTTGTCCCGAAACATTTGATGATATTTTACAGCAGTCGTCTGTGAGTATCATCTACCATTAGATATAGGTTTGTTTGCCACCGTCTTCAGCGACATCATCGCTTCCCTACAGGAGAGATAGTGGTCACAGGCTAGCCTAGCTAGATTACTAGATTATTCGTTTGAAAATATTTATATACATATATATAGCCTTACCTGCATGATCATCGATTATATCGCGCCTCTTTGCGAACTTCTCACCAAATCGAGATGAAAAGTATCCTAAATCCTAATCCAGAACCTAAGCATATATCGAATTTCATGAAATTTCGCATAGCCGTTTTCATTCGTAATAAAAATTAAATTACTTTTGTAAACATTATATTAATTTGATGTGATATTTTCAGAGTACCATGCAGAGACCGAGGCAGCATAATGTTTTGCACAACTGGCGTGCTTTTAGTGGAGCTTGAACAAAATCAAGCCCTCAGCTCTTACAGCCACGTCATACTGGATGAGGTACACGAGAGGGACTGTCAGATTGACCTGGCCATGTGCATGTTGAAACAGGTAAGTGAAAATAGTGGAGCTTGAACAAAATCAGGCTCTCAGTTCTTACAGCCAAGTCATACTGGACGAGGTCACGAGAGGGGCTGTCAGATTGACCTGGCCATGTGCATGTTGAAACAGGTAAGTGAAAATAGTGGAGCTTGAACAAAATCAGGCTCTCAGTTCTTACAGCTAAGTCATACTGGACGAGGTCACGAGAGGGGCTGTCAGATTGACCTGGCTATGGGCAAGTTTAAACTGGTGAAATATTAGTACAGCTTTTTGAAGCGCTCGTAGCGTAGTTTCCTTAGCCCTTCTGATCCGATCAGCTAAGTTAAGCAACGTCCGCTGCGGCCGTGACTTGGATGGGTGACCTCTAGTTACACTACTGCGCTTTCGTGCTTCGGAGGACAGGTTTAGCCATCGGTCCCGGTTATTGTTCTTAGGACGGCAGCCGTTATAGCATCGTGGTAGAGTATTTTGCGAATGTTCACCTGGTTAGCTACCACCCTCAAGTACAAAACCTGTCGCTAAACACCGAAGTGTGTTGATGTGTTGCGGCAGCTGTGCTTGAGAGCCAGTAGTTTTAGGTGAGCCTGAACAACAGGTGAGTTAGTGGTCAAAGGCTAGCCTATCAGAATAAAAAAAGAGTGAAACTGTTCGATCGATCTTTCCAAGTATGTGATATTTGGGGAGTTATACCAAAATCATTTGGATTTTGGTGCCCGATAAGAAGGATTCCTAAGCAGGAATTTTGAGCATGAACAGATTGTTGATTGGCTGGCTTGAGAATCAAATATATGTTAGCATTGAAATAAATCAACATTAGCTGTTAAATGTAGGCCCGATTTCACCAACCTAGGGTTTCATTACTACGCGGTTAACTTTATACTAGTTACTAACCACTAAAATGTGATAGACTTAGTCACTATAGAAGATACATTCATAAATTACGTATATATACACGTACACAGCCAACCGCCCGCAAGCCGTCAGTTCTCATTGATTTTACTGTATGCCTTACGCGCAACTACAGGTGTGTACGTTCACTTAACGTTTTTGTTACATTGTTTTACTTCGGTTGTTCCGACGTCATATTTGGAGGAGGCGGAACCATCGTGATTCTTAGACAGGGAAGTATGTTCAGCTTAGAAGTTAGTACATCCTTATTTGACTGCCTCGTTGGCTATGTGTGTGTGTGAGGGTGTGTGTTAGTGTGTGTGTGTGTGTTAGAAGGTGAGAGTGTGTGTGTGTGTAAAAGCACGCCGCTTTGTGATCTCGAGGCTCTGGGTTCGATACCCGGGTCGGAAAATTTATTGGATTTTTACTGAGAAAGAATGGTGTTTTGTGCCCGGTAGACGGAATTAGACTCGCCCCCTAATTCATAGGATAAAAACATACAATGATATTGAAATGTGGGAGTTTAAAAACCCCTGCCTAGCACCTAACCCTATGGGGAATTAAGGTTTCACAATAGTTTTTTTTTTGTTATTTCAGGTTCTCCAGAAACGCAAAGATCTCAAACTGATCTTGATGAGTGCCACGATAGATGCGGAAAGTCTTTGCAAGTATTTCGGTGACTGCCCATTACTTCACATTGAAGGATTGGCATACCCAGTGAAGGATATTTACTTGGAAGAAATACTTCAGATGACTAAGTTCAAACTCCAGCCTGCGCCAACCTTACAAAATTATCATCCAAAGCCATGGCATAAGTATACAAGCAAAGGAAAGTCTGCAGTGGATGTTATAGAGAAAGGATTGCAGTACAGAGCTAGCATTGGTATGTATTTTTGTTATTACTTGTATTGGTATGTATTTTTCACTGTGTTACGGTTTTATGACATATAGCCTCCGAAATTATGCCGCATATTCTGAGGATATTTATGGGTTTTGTTTTTTATTATATAGGCAATAAAGAACAGCATAATCTAAGAGGACCCTTTAGATCTACATTGTATAGCAAGTTTTAGCCAGTTAGCAAACATTTCTTAACGGAGTTAATCACTTCAGAATGACTAAGCAAGAGCTCTAATCAACTGCACTGCTACGTTCCTTGCTTCTTCTATACGATACACCCAGCATGTTTTTTTTATTGCTGGCAGCATAGTATAAAAAAAAAAGAAAAGATAAAAAAAAAACAAAAAAAAACCAAAAAAAAATATACCTACCACAAAATCTGGTGATGGTAAGTGTTGGTGTGCTCGAAAGCAGTAAACAGATGTAACATTTAATGGAAATAGACTGAACGAATTCAGTATTAGATGACAGATTTTCTAACTTAAGGTGGTAGATGGCCAGGAGTTTATCTGCAACATGTCCTACCACCATGCGAAATTCATCATCGCATCTCTGAAATGGCCCGGAAAAATAGCAAGTCAAGTGCTAGTGAGGGCTCTATGAAGCCAGCTCTTAAGAACTATCTTGAAAATTTAAGTTATATATATACACACTACTACATTTCTTAACCATTGTTTTCAGCACCCTGGCTAGAATCTATCAAATCGACAACAGACGCAAGTATCTTAGAGCAATTACAAGACTATAGGATTGAAGATTTAAATATGAATTTGATTGTGGAACTAATAAAATACATTTGCAAAGGTCCACCGGGCGCTATCCTAGTATTCGTACCTGGTATAAGCCAAATCAGCAAACTTATCTCTATGTTGAAAGACGCTAAAATGTTCCCACAGTCAACTCACGACATATATGCTCTGCATTCGAAACTACCCACATTTGATCAGAACAAGATTTTCCAGAGGCCTCCCAGTAATGTAAGGAAGATTATAGTAGCGACAAATGTGGCAGAGACATCGATAACGATTGATGATGTTGTGTATGTGATTGATTGTGGTAAAATGAAGTACAAAGGGCTCAATGTGGACAGGAATCTATCTACTCTGCAGGTTGAGTGGATTTCGAAAGCGAATTTGAGGCAAAGGTACGTCCATTTTACAACTGTGAACCAAAATGAAGTCTTTTAATCTAAGGTAACATTTACTATATTTATTTTCTTTGCATAGTTCTTCTAAATTACAAATTTACGAGAGAAAAAATTATAGTCATGTGCGGGATTCGAACCCGCGTCCATCCACCCCTTTAGCCGGGGTATGCTCTAACCAATTGAGCTAACATGACACAATGACTCATAACTGTAATTCTTGCTCTCGTTCTTCATGCAACCATCGTATTGGGATGGAGCGACACCTATAGTTCAACTTGCGTTGTGCTACAAATTCGCCTAGCAGGCGTCATTGCAAACTTAACAATATTAAAATAGTTCTTCTAACTTCCACAGTCGGAATTGAGCCGTATAATTTCATAATAATTCAATATCATTCATTTTGTAATTCATCATGACCATTAATTTTGTCCAAATATGCATACTAGCGTTAATTAAAAGATAACGCTTGTAAGTTTATGAAAACAAAAGTAAAAATAAATCGTTTAATGTTTTAGTAACATTCGTATTGAAACCGGTATACCGACGTAACATTTGTAATATACACTTAGTATTTAGAATAAAATCGTCTGTTAAGTTTAAAAATGTGTATTTAATAACAGAAAAAAGTAGTCCCATTGTGCCGTTTTAATTATGAAAAAATTGGCGTAATTCTATTATGCGCCACAAACTTAACTGGAATAAAGTAATTGTAACAGTTCTTATTTTAACCCTCTGACACCTTTTACTCAACACAAATTGACATTTAAATAACGGCCAAAAACACGCGAAAAAACGATTTTTAGGGAAAACTTTAATTACTTCGGAAATACTATGCCGTTTTTCTTGAAATAAGAAGTAACATACACTAAAAACTGCGTTTTATTTCTTTATGTTGCATGTAATGTGGTTTTGTATATAAAACTGCGTAAATTACCCTTGATAAGTCTAGTTCCCGCCAAACACGCTACCGTTGAAGCACCTTGGTTACAACTGTAACCAACAGATTATATCATCATTTTTCTTTGCTTATGATTTTGCAGAAATACTACCTTTTATCTTGTGCATTCTATGGGTATTGAATAATCTTTGCATGAATAGCCCTGCCTAAACTAAAATAAACAAAAAAAAAAAGTCAATTTTCGACACAAAAATACTTGTTCCATGGTTCGATCCATGAAGGGTCTCTTACATTTATAGCATAAAAATATATTAGATTCACTTTGTCTTAAACATTATAACGACGAAAAACCTGCGGAAAAGCTTTAATACGAAAAAAACTAAAGTACGGAAGCACGGTAGCCATTACAGAACAAATATGTCCGCATAATGAGTTTGCGGAAAATGGCGCCGAGGACAATATTGTCCGCTTAATGAGTGCACAAAAGTGACCCTACTTATCTTGTTTAATATTGTAATGTTTGGGGTTCGGGCTTAGAATATCACCTCCCAATTTCTTCCAATGGGTGTCGTAAGAGGCGACAAAGATAATAGTGCGCCAAATTAGCAGCATGCCACATCTCAGTCGGATGTGAGTAGGGTGTTCTGTGCATTAGACGCATAACAGGGCTGAATACCACCTTAGTAACCTGCCAGGGTTTCATACAATATGTTCTTGTGTTTCGTCCAAGGTGTTAGAGAAAATATTTTGTATGACACTAAAACTGTGCCCGGTGAATGCCAAGCCCCCTATTACATGGGACCAAAACCCAATTGGTGACATGTGTGTTTTTACACACCTTTGCCTACCCCTTCGGAGAACACAAGCGTGATCATATGTATGTATTTACTGTCTTGAATAAATGTTATATTTTTTTCCTACGTGTTTTCACCAGACGCGGTCGCGCCGGCCGTTGCCAACCAGGCATATGCTACCATTTAGTGACCACGCACCGAGCCGAAATCCTTGAGGACCGCTTACTGCCTGAGATGCAGAGAAGCAATTTACTAGAAGAAGTGCTTTGCATCAAAAAACTAAGGCTGGGTAAAGCAGAAGAGGCGTTGAAAATGATGCCCGCCGTGCCTGCGGAAAAAACAATACAGTCGGCCATCAAGCATTTGCAACAGTAAGTATTCAAAAGTAACCTCAATATTTGATTTAATTGTAGTACAGTTGTCGGATATTGAAGTGTTTCAAATGATATCTATGCTTAGATAGAGATACTTAGATGCAGAGACTCATTGCTTTTTTCTCATAATATTATTTGAGTTATAATTATAAACAATGTAAGTACTTCAATATAGATACATGTTAATGCAGCAGGCATATGAAAAAACCGGGGATATCGTAGCATCACAAGAGTCAGCTTAGTGTCAGGAATAAGACTTATTAGATTAGAATGTTCGACTCCTTTGACCGCAATCTCACCTGATGGTAAGCGACGACGCGATCTACGGTGGAGCATGCTTGCCTAGAAGATACCTGTTCACTCTATACTTGAAGACATCCAAATTGTAGCTCTCAGGGGACAAAGACGCTGGGAGGGTGTTCCATTCCTTCGCTTTTCTTATATAAAGGTGGATGTACATTGCTTTGTGCGGACAGGACTTCAAATAATGGTGGAGGTTCTCAATTCGACTGAATATTAAAAAATAATGTATGTGAGCTACCTCAGAACTTTTGACTGGGTGAACCGATTTTGATGATTCTTTTTTATTTGAAACCTGATGCTTCCCGTGTGGTTCCATTTAAATTTTCATCAAAATCGGTCATGCCATTTTTGAGTTACACCCCAATAACTTAAAAGTGTTTTCCTATCATGATGATATAGTCATTGACAGTAAATGACAATCGATCCCGTAAGTAGCATGGGTCACTAAAATGGGTGATTTTTATCCCCTCAAAAAGGAACCTACTTCAACACTCAAAAGTGTGAAATAATTGTTGAAGTCGGTAATTTGAGGTAAGTTTTTTCCTGAACCTTTGCAGGCAGTTGCCGCTAACACTCGCTTTAAACAATACAAATTTAAACGGAGTGGGCACGGCGTGGCATGCAGTACCGTTGATCTAGATACGCTAGATATTTGTAATAGTGTGCATGTTGTAGCGCGTGCGTACGAACGCGCACACATATACAAGCCGTGTTTGGTAATGTTCTATGAGTACTTAAATTAAACTACTTTTCTGTTCTGGTACTATGACCAATTGACCAAACGTGGACGGTTCTATGTTGATTGGAAAAATAAATATGCAGATAATGCTTCTGTCGATAAAGCTGTACACCTGCGGGCAAGATAGGCCTTTATTTTTTTTCCGATATATTTGCATTAATGCCTGCTAAGCAAATAAGCTTAAAAACTTGTAATCGGACTAGCACATTGACGTATCTTTTCTACAACATGATATAGACTAGGTAGTGCTAGGTTTTTAGGTTTCAAAAATATTAAAGTTGTTTATATTTTGAATACAGTTTCCTGACCATTTGCCAAACCTAATACAGTAGTTTGTGTCATATTAGGTGCTTGCTTAGGTAGAAATTTAGGTATTTGTCTTTGCGAACATTATCCGACGAAAATAAAATTCAAGTTGAAAATTTGTCTTTCATGATAATAATAAAGTAGTATTAAATGTACATATGTATTTTGTATCATTTCTCTCCACGGGAATACTGATATTTAACCAGTACCTACTATGGCGCCTAAATGGTTTTAAAAGAATATTATAATAGGTCAAATGGGTGTTACTAGTTTCATGTCACCGGTATCCGTTGTACATAACGTTTTGTGTCGAATTCATCTATGGCATTAGAAAATATATATATATATTTATTCTAGAATGTTGTATCTGCAAAAATAAGCACACATCGTAGTGTTCTAGAATAAATATATATATATATATATATATTTTCTAATGCCATAGATGAATTCGACACAAAACGTTATGTACAACGGATACCGGTGACCTGAAACTAGTAACACCCATTTGACCTATTATAATATTCTTTTAAAACCACAAAAGAAAATACAAGTTATTAGATTTTACGTCTTAAATATTATCATAGATTACTGATATATAGACTGTCTATTTTCCATGCATGCACCATATTAAATATGTGAACCCTAATGATTATAATATTTTTTTGAAGCATTGGTAGAATAAAAAAACCAAAATTTTTAAAAAACTAAAAATTCCATGGGCTAAAACGGCACAAAATTATTTATTGGCCATATTTAGGTGATCCGATGAAGTTATATTTACCATTTCAATTGTAATTTTTTTTCGACATTGTTCTATCATACTGTCCGTTTGTCTGTTTGCACTTTGCACTGGATGAAAATGACACAAACTGGGTTGAACGATGCCATTATATTTTAGAATATTTAAAATAATTTTGGAAGTTTTGATTTGAATCAAACAAATTAGCCACAAATCATTGAATTGCTGAAAATGCAAGTGACATATTACCAGCGCTACTACGGCAGGATGTACTCAATAAACTTATAATGTTAAGTAGATATTTCGGTATCTACCTAGCCCCAAAGTAGGGAACCTTGGCGGAAGCTCTTGCTTCCGCTCTTGTGAATCCATTGCTAAGTGTTTGGCCTCTTCTTTACTCCAGAATCGGTGCATTAGACGAGAAGGAAACGCTGACTCCCCTCGGGTGGCATCTTGCCCGCCTGCCGGTGCACCCAGCAGCTGGAAAACTTCTACTGCTTGGAGCTTTGTTTGGATGCCTCGATCACGCTGCCAGCGTTGCCGCGGTTTGGGGATTCAAAGAGCCCTTTCAAATAGTCTTAGGTAAGTCCAGTATTAATAATTAATATACAGCACTTTTCGAAGGGGCTAATATTTCAGATAGGTGCAGAAGTCGAAGGAAGTCGAGGGAAAGATGGTGTACATCATTAACAACGCAACAGATTTTCTACTTGAGGGTGGTAGCCTGCCCAGCATTCACAAAATGCCCCTCCACCATGCGGTGGGATTCGAACCATGGACATGCTGCGTGATCCATAGCCAATGCCATTGATCAATCACTGCTTCAAAAAATATTCTTACTACTTATCTTCTAAAAATTTGTATCAGCAGGAACTTCCACTGTCGCACAAAGCCTCCTCTGAGAAATTAGGGATGTTTGCCATAATTCTCAAAACCCCTGCTCCAGATGATGCTGATCTGCTGATTTTTTCTTCTCGAAGGTTTTAACACCTACTAAAAGTCATGGGGTTTAATTCGAGCACAGCTCCCTAGTAGTATCATTGCTTGATACTCTCAGTTGTCCTTTTTCGTTTCAACGACAGTTCCGCAGTTTAACTTCTAGAAATATAAAAAACCTTCAAAATTCTTAGTATAACTTTTCCTACAGGTAAGGAGAAAGAAATAGCCAGAGCTAAGCTTCATTTTGCTAAAGGCGAACCAAGTGACCACATCGCTATGGCCGAAGCCATCATACAATGGGAGAAATGCGAAAGTTTTCAAGAAAAACGAGCATTTGCTTTTGCCAACTTTCTTTCAAACAACTCGGTGCAACTTTTGTCGAACATGAAACGACAGTTTGCAGATAATTTAAAGCAGATGGGGTTTTTGCACCGCGCCGACACTAAATCCTTTTGGGAGAACAGAAATGCGGATAATATGAGCCTATTTAAAGCTTTAGTTGCCGCCGCCTTGTATCCTAATATAGCGAATGTGAGGTAAGTTCTCAATGTATTAAACCCTTCGACGAACCACTTCTTCCGTGATTAAACCGCTCTAAATTGTTCAAGATAAGTTTCCATCTCAAAAGACTCCGACAAATAAACTTAAAATATATATTTTTGCCACTTTGCTTGGTCAAGTAAGTTCTATTTCTATTATAGACAACATTTTCTTTTTGACGACTGAAGTGTTTTTTGGTCGACTGAAATATTGGAATGTAACACTTGTATTACTGTTATTTTCAAAAATTTGTATTTATATAAGCCATAACGTGTAATAATTATCGACCTTTTTTTAAATCTTATCTGACGAAAGAAGCATGAGCCCCACCTGATGGTAAGCGGTAAGCTCTGCCTATAACATATGCATTTCGTAACAAGTGGCTAACTGCACCGCGCTCGTAATTCTGAGACATACAGTTGTTGAGTCTCATGTGCCCGTAATTTTCTGGCTCTCAAGGACTGCTGCCTCAAGTAGAAAATTTGTCACTCGATGTGATATTTTGTGTTCTCGTCATCCAATCACTGCAGTATATCCATTTTATATCGATATAAACAGCTACTGAAGAAGTGCGCCGTATTTAAGTACCGTAAATATATGTTAAATATATAGATGTTTTAATAACTTAGCCTTTTATCTTTATTATGATGTAATGTAATAGCAATAACAATTATATCTTAATCTAACCTGTAATGTTCCTTAATATTATTTAGTAGTCGTTCATTAACTTTGATCTTTTTGTAAATTTAGTTGCTATATGTGGAAATTTTTAAGTAGCCTTCAAATATTTATTTGTTACGTTTGTTATTCCTATAGCTGTTAATTTCCCTAAGATTGTTAAATAAATAAATAAAATAGAGCTACTTGAACACAAAGCAAAAGTGCCTCATTTCTTTGTCAAGAAAGTAAGGTTAGGTTACTTTTTTTTTATTTGTGTTTTGTTGTTACTGGTACTCAGTGTATAAAATCCTGCGTATCTAACAAAAGACGCCGCTTATATACATTCTCGAGCTCGGTTGGTTTTTATTTTGAAAGAAAGAATTCAATTGTAACGGTATTAGTATAATCTGTAACACAAAAAAATGTTTTTAGGCACTTGCGTAGGAATTTAAAGCTGATCAATCACACATTTCAGATGGCTCAACATAAAATACCAAAACCCACGCAAACCAATGCGAATAGTAGCATGTACTCCAGAGGACGGCAAAGTGAACATGCATCCAAGTAGCGTAATGCACACCAGAATGCATGGCAAAGGAAACCCTCTTCCGCCGATATGCCAAAACGTTGGCGCCAACTGGTTGGTCTACTGGTTGAAGCAGAAATCTACTGAGCTGTTCCTCTTAGACGTGACTTGTGTCTACACTCTGCCGCTTCTGTTCTTTGGAGACCTTCATTTTGCAACAGGTGAGAATTCAACATATTATTTAGTTAAGTACTCTGGCTATTGTAAATTAGTGCTAACTGGTTGGCCTACGCGTAACTCGCTGTTAGGTTTCGCGCTGAGGCCCGTGCTCGTCGCTTCGCGCAATCGTAACTCCTAGACGAGGACTTCATAACAGTCCGAAACTGGTCGGAATCTTTCCGGTAAATATAACGCGGGTTCTAGCCGTTTCATAATAAGTTAATACAAGGAGTAGTGTGCAAACATTACTATGTTAAAACTGGAAGGGAACTGTAGCCCGCGAAATTGAACAAACGAGACATAAGAACTATCGTCTCAGAGTAACGAGCGCAGTATGTGTCATGCAGACTGAGGACGGTGATACTGCATCTGTAATGTACGGGCGTGACGCTTACCATCACGCGGGACATTTGTTCTTCTCACTTCACAATATAAAAGAAAACATTTAATACTTTCATTATAATTTCATCACTGCCTACGCGGGTGATACGGGGTGCAGCCAGTATTATATTAATTTGAAGCGTGCAGAGCAGAATGTAATCGTTCTTAACAGACCAACCAAGCAGTTTTTGGTAGTTGAATGGGTTACAACTAATGGCATTTAATATTGTAAGCACGCTAAGCCGTCAGTCCTGGTTGTTGTCTTAGGATCACAGTTGTTATAGCGTGGTGGTAGAACATTATGTGAATGCCCGCCTGGTTAGCCACCACCCTCTACTAGATAATCTGCCAAGCAGTCCCCATTCTAGGTTAATCCTCTTAGCCACCTCCGATTTGCCGTCACTTACCATGTACGATGCCTGTTAAAATACCGGAAGGTGGGCAGCTGCGCTTTCTGAGGAACTGATATATTAAAACTGCGATCCCCAAGACGGCTGCCCAGCGCGGGGGTTATGGCAAATCCCCCCCTAATGGGAGAAGCTGTGTTCAGCAGTGGACAATCTGGCTGATACAGTACCATCAGGGGCATTGAGATTGTGGTCAAAGGTTAACCCTACTAAATAACACATTTATGACTTATGGTGTTCGTTACAGCTGAAAACCCGGATGACTGTCTGATATCGATATCATCATTCAAGGTGTGTTGTAAGAAAGAGACGGCACAACTGCTGTTTCAACTAAGATCTCTGCTGGACCAAGTGCTCACGAGGAAAATCTCAAGCTCTACAGGCGAAGCCTCAAGCAAAAACTTTGACTTTGATCAACAAGTGTTAGGGTAAGTTAAATTAATACTCCTGAAGAGATGATAGTTTGATATTGAGTGTCGGCTGTAGACAAGCGGATGTTGATATCTTACCTATTCTAAGTACAATACGTAATAGGGATTGTAACTGCCGTCAATTACCTTTTAACTACCATTAAATCGTTCTTTTTCTACTGCCTTTGAGTTTTGAAATGAAATTAAATGAAAATTATTTATTAAAGACGTGTCACATAATAGGTACTAAATAAATAATAATATTAATAAATTTATTGCTAACCGTCTTTAATTGGACCCATCTCAGCATATGCTGGTTATAAAGTCAGCGCTGGTCTTCCGTTGGATCCAGCGTGTAACGTCACGCCAAAGCATAGCTTGATACGGTATCAGTAAGTAAAGAAAAAGAATAATAACTATACCTAGTATACAAGTAAATTCATACAAATTATGCAATTTGTAAAATTCAACGTTATGGTATAAGTAATAATACCACAGCTTTGAATTTCACTTAATTTTTAAATTAATGTAGTTTTGACAGTAGTTTGTTGATTTGACAGTATTTTATGCTTAAGTATGTTGATTAGCGTCTCTGAATACGGCTAAATAAGCACTTTCTTCAAAATTTTAATCCTATTGTGGAGAATCTATTTTCAATCTACGATTCGGTGTGGTCAAAAACAAAGCTATCAGTTGTGAAAAAATATCGCTATATAAATAGTCATCATCATCATAATATAGTGCAAGAAGTCCACTGCTGGATATAGTGTCTTCCTCCTTCCTGTAAGTCGTATGTCCACATCGAGGATGTTCTTCCGACGCTGCGCTTGCTGGTTTGTGGCCTCAAAATACACTCAAAATAATACAGTTTCTAAAGACGAAAGTCTTCAACCGTCGGTTTTGAAATAAATAACACAGTATTACTGGCACCAGTCGATACTGCCCCTAATAAAACCGAAACTTTGGAATGTAATATCATATGACCGTCTGAAAGAAACTATTGAAATCTGTCCCAAAAATCATTTTCCAATTTTGAACGCCTAATATAAAATTCAGCGTAGATACTAAAGGTTCGCGTTATTTCAGGGCTGTGATAGACCTGATCACGGCTGAAGACGAAGGCACGCAGTATCTAGGCGATGACGACGATGATGACCAATACGAACGGGTCCATAAAGAAGAATATAATCTGAGCGACAATTCTGACTGAATTTAACAGGAAATGGATGAAGCAATCATTTAAAATACCGAAGAAATTAAGTTTGTGATCCTGATGAAATAAACATACGGATAGTAATTAAATTGATTATTTTATAGTTATGGATACATAAAATGTGGCCTCTTTCCTACGAACAGTAATATACTGACGTAAATAAATAGTTATAAGATTTATATATATTATATATATATATTCGTATATATAATATATATACGAATATATATTAGTTATATTCGTATGGTTATCAAAGCTGATAACTTCTATTTTTAATACATTAAGGGCCTGTTGCAGAATGTTCGAGTAAGTTCCGGTTTTACTACCCAGAACATATTATATAATACATACTAATCAAAACACTATCTTTGCGTTTCACAGTCGTCGATTTAGCCTATCCATCGGTTAAAGCTTGAAACGCGCTGCATGTTTACTGTCATTTTTATCATTCAGTTATTTTGTGTGATTGATAGCAACCCGAAACTTTATTAGGACATTCTGAAACGGACCCTTAGAATAATAAGGGATAGGATATCTTTCAAATAATTATTTTTCCAAACAAAATTTCATGTGATAATCCTAACGACTAGATGTTATACCAAAGTTTAATAAAAACTAAGTATGTACTTATATAAATATTGGCTGCAAAACGAAGAAGCTATTGGTAGTATACTAGTAGAAAGGACAAGATTTTTTATTGCTGGTAGGTTAGCTTTGATCACATTCTCAACTGTGTCTCAAGTGATATGTGGTCTAAAGAGTCATAGGGCTAATAATAGAATTACCAGCCCTTTAAAAAAGTTTTCACTGGATAGTACCCGAGCGTCACGCCTGCCAAAGGCAGTTGGAATGTCCCTTTAGGATTTGAACAAAAAACTGCACTGCACATAAGCTTATACTTTTTATTGCTCGTTCGCAAAATTCTATGCTTTAGTTCCTTTCTGACGGACGAGACCAACATAAGAAGTAAAAGATCAGCCCGACCGGAAGTCTCTCTGATCACACAACGCCTAGTTATTCCTAGAACCGGACTATGTAGAGCGTTGATTACTTTGTAGTCGTGGAATTATCTTAGAAGAGACGTTCTTGCTAGCAGTATTGACAATCATAAGTCATAACACTTGAGTTACACTGGGCGCTTGGTAAGAAGAAATCATGCTGTCAAAGAGGCCATCTATGTATGCTATATGTATACTATGTAGTAGTTTCCACGTGATGCAGGGAAATACAGACTGACTGACCACCCAGATATTTTGCTTTCACATGAGGTATTTAGTAAGTTTACATTACTGGTAGTGCCAAGCAGTTGCTCCACGAGTAATTTACTGTTTCTTATAGTGAAGCAATGATAGCCCAGTCGAGTGATATGGGGATAGACCAGCCCTCTCTCCCCTCTCCGCCCAATGATTTGGCTTTTGTCGCTGTCTGAATCCTGAAGAAGAAAATATGTCGCCAAGCAGCTAACAGTATGTTCCTGCTGTTGTCCTTGAGAGCCAGTAATTGCAGGTTAGCGTACCTTCGACCACATCATCGCTAACAGACATTGTGAACATAATTTGACCGCATACACACGACTGACCGTCAAAGGTATATCAGCAATAAAAAATAAAAGTAATCTCCCTTATAGTTTTTATTTAAACTCATTGTATATCGTGAAACATGGATAGGTGGGCCTAAGATATGTAAGAATCCTCAGTTATTGATAATTACAATGAGGTCTCGACACTTTGGCATTGAAACACCTATGAATTTTCAAGCCTTTCTAACTAAGACTTGTATTTAAATCCTGATGATGAGCATCTGATATGCTCGAAACCCGGGTCGACGTATTCGATCCCCAACGTGAGTTTTTTGCCGGTTTAATTTAGAATTTAGTAGCGGCCCGCCCCGGCTTCGGTAATTCCGACTATAAATTGAGATGTAAGCTATCCTATCCTTCAATTAGGATCAACGGTGATTGCTCACGGTGTGCAAATCAAATTGAAAATTGGTTCACTAGTTTAGGAGTCAATCGCGGACAAACAACCTGACACGAAATTTTTAAATATAAAGATAAATATGTATGAGACTCGCGAGAATCTCATTTCAAAGAAAGACTTGTAGGTATTCTTAGATTTTTTCGTTTACCACTAGAATTACATACCTATTTCTACCGTCAAGCAGTAATGTTCACATTACTGTGTTCCGGTTAGAAGGGTATGGGTGCCGGTGAAGTTACAGGCACAGGAGACTAAGGCCTAATTTCACCATACCATGTTTGTTTACGCTAAATCAGGCATTAGCTAATGGGTCTTTAAAAATAACAGAGCTGTTAAATCAGTCTACGTTCTATGAAGTTAACTGAATTAATCATCCATTAACAGTTGGTGGGACACTCGGTTCAGTTAACAGTCCGTTAAAAGGATTAACAAGGCGTCAAATAAATAACAGAGTATGGTGAAACTAGGCCTTAGCAACTTTATGTAGCACGGTGATGGGGCAGTGCAGTACGCCACTTGTAACGAACTGCATCTGTTATAGGCAAAGGTTACCGCTTAACACCAGGTCGGCAACGCGTTTGTTCCATATCGACAGTGTAAAAAATTGGTAGGTTCTTTCAAGTTCACTAGCCCCTATAAGTGCGACAAGTAATCAGGTTTTTATTCTGGTTTAGACAAGTTATGACCCCACCTCTTTATATGAAAAATGCTTCATTTCGACTTCTCATAATGGGACCCTCTATAAATAGGACAATGTCATGTTAAACTTCCATTTCGGAAACTGGAAAGTTATGGGTCCCTTCAGACTTACAGGTTTTACAATCTGTAAACTACTACACAAAAACGGACAAAGGAGTGAGGGGCAGGAAGTATTTGATATTTATAAATAGGTACATGTTGTTGGCATGTGCATACTTAGTTTAGTTTTATCAGTGTCTGTAATATATAATTATATATTATTGTTTAATTACTAATTATATACAGATCCGTAGCCGTAGCTATATTTTGATTTACATACATCAGTGATAGGGCACTACGATGCTCATAGAGATATAAAATACTATTTAGAGTGGCAGCCATGTCAGTTTCCTTAGAAAACGAGCGTAGCCAGTTCAACACATGTAAATGATACGTGACATTACATCTTTATTGTTCACTACAAAAAATCCGATTTCCTGATTAGTCCCATTTTTACCCAATTGAAACGTTTAATAAGCCAATTTATAACAGTTGAAAATACACCTTATCTAAAGAGTGGTAAGTTTGAATTTCTTGTGAACTTTGTCAAGCTATCGCAAGTTGCCAGTATCAGACAATATCTGTACAGTAATTGTGCAGTCTCAGCTCAGTCAAGTATGATTTCAATTTTAAAATCGTCTCTTGGTAAAATCTGAGAAAAGACAATTGAAAAATAGTTCACAAACAACTGCACAAAAAATGGTTACGAGAAAATAATTATTGGGTTAGCTAGTAAAATTTGATCTTATTTTATTTATTTATTCGGTACAAAAAGTGGTATCCTAGCCAGTGATGTAGTACATTTTATCGATAAACTTTTCCTTCGACCTAAAACGATTTATAGGTGGTGCGTTGATGTGCTGTGCGTTTATGCTATAATAAGTTTTATTCGGTTTTATATAATCATTTGAATATGTAGTAATGACAGGCAAGTAAGCGTCTTGGCTGAACCATATAGCTCACTAGTATGTCTATACCAAAAGCTTAAAAGACCGCTGAAAACAGAAGCATGTGGAAGAGCATAGTACATCGAGCGATTAACACTACTTCAGACCTAGACACGACCTTCAGCAATGAAGATGCTGAATAAGAAGAAGACGATAAAAATAAAATAAAGCTATTACTGCGAAGCACAGTTTAATTTCGATATAATATGTTATAGGCCTGCTTATTTGTAGTAAAATTATTACAAACACATGGAATTCGCGTAAAGGGTGGTATTAGAGATAGGCACAGATAGGGGTTCATAAAAATAATAGGCGAGGTCAAGGTCGAAGTCGTGGTATACGAGTACTCGTATATAACAAGAGGTAAATTGCAGATGAGTTTGTGAGATTTGCCAGGATAGGGAGCAGTTATTTATGCAAAAATATATAGGCTCAATAACTTATAAGATGTTTGGCAGGATGCGATTCCATGTAATAAGGTACTATTAGTTGAATTAGTAATTAACTACCTATCTTACTAGATTTTCTGCGAAAAGGGAATCATAAGGTAAAATCAAAAGATACAACATTTATAGGAACACATTGAGCACTTTAATAAACATAATACATTAGGTTCACAAGGATTAATTCTGTATAAGTTTATAGTTACCATTCGCAACGATATAATCAAATGGACATACTATTTAGGAAGAACAAAAGAACAAAGCCAACAAACTTAAACCCATAACAACACGTGAACAGCAGTTATGTTACACTAAACAAATAAATAATAGAACACTTAACTTAATCAGCAATAGGTCTCGATGCGGAAGTCACTTGTGAAGAATCAAGACAGAGAGAGGCTCAGTAAGGTGAGACATTGGTTTTATATCAATGACTGGTGCCAAGTGTCTGTCGCCTCTTTATGAAACTACCCGCCATATTTACCACAACCAATCAGGAGTTGCCACCACAACGTATCAGCCAATCCGAACTTAGACAGGATGGTTCGTCATTGGCTAGTCCAGAATGAACACAGATAAAACATGAGCGGTTATTAAAAATGTCAAATATTAACAAGTTTTAGGATATCTAGGAATACATAACGAATAGTTAGTTTTCAGTTCTCGTAACTTATTTACTTAAGATGATCTATATATCACACAATCTGAATAAAACTATCATATTTTCAGACTCCAAAAGCTGCCTCCAATCTATTCTTGCGGACCCATTTCAGTCCAAATCTAGGTTCCCAATTTAAAAAAAAAATGAAATGCCCTTTTCGAATGTAGCTCTCATGGCATAAATTTTATCCTAGCCTGGATTTCCGGTCACGCCTGTATAGTAGGCCACGAATCAGCTGACTCTTGTGCTACAAATGCCATTCATACAGACTGTCAAGGACATTTCCCCAACTTTTCTCGCTAGATATCTGTTCGACTTTAAAACCATCTTTAAAAAATCTTGGAACCAGAAATGGCAAATTTATAGAATATTAAAAAGTTAATTCTATGGTAACATTCAACCTGAGATTCCCAATAAACTCTGGTTCTCAAAATTCCAAAAAGCTGCTAAAGTGACAACCTCTACAATATGCCGTCTGCGTCTAAACCATTCCTATAACCCAGTCTTCCTGGCCAAACTTAAGATTAGGGATAACTCCCTCTGTGAATGTGGTTTGGACGAAGGAAATGTGAATCACATATTCTTCAGTTGTCCCAAAATAAACTCTTCTCTCTACATATTATATAACTTATCCAAAAGTTGTTCCCAGGTGTTCTATATTTCCCCTATTCCCCTATATATAAAAAAATTGTAGGTGTGTGTGTGAGGGTGTATGTGTGAGGGTGTGTGTGTATTTGTGTTCGTCCAGTAGACAGATGAACTAACATCTTATGTTTCGGCACCACTTTTGCCTTGGCCAGTTCTCACCGGACATAACTCATTAAAACTAAACAATCTCCTTCGTTTGATGGTCTATCTAACTACGTGACATTTGGCGAAATTGTGGTGGTGCCCAAATGAGCCACAAAATAAGAGTTTAAGTTGAAATCCTAACCTTGAAAAATTGTCTGTTCTTGAAAATATTTGAATAATTTGTTAATTTAATTGATGTTAACCTTCTGATCAACACGTGTATTTTTACGTCCTGATAAAAGTTCTATATGCACTAAAAGCAGAGGAACAGATGGTTATTGCTTTTGTAGATCTAACAAGAAAGCTCCAAATTATATATTGGAATGAGGTGACATTTAGTAACTAACAATTTATCGACAACATTTTGTCGATAAAAAATCATCAATCACTATATGTCAGATTGCACCGACTTTGTTCATCAGCGAAATTTAAAACATTTAGGAACAATTTATTATGCTTTTCGGTGGTAGGATATTCCTACTTTCTTTACATTTGTGACATCGCTATTGAATCTGCAATTTATAACAGCACAACGCGGCATTTTCATATACATTTACAGAGATGCATGCGGCGCGTTAAGCGCAGGTCGACTGTCAGTAGCATTATAGTCCGTTGACGTAAATACTCCTGTTTAGGAGCATGTAAGGCTCGCGGGACACGCCCCCTTCACCTTTCTATTGCTTTCTCTTTTCTGTGACGATGCTCGTACATTCATGACTAATGCCAAGTCTGTTTTTTTCCTAGTAATTATAATACGGAATATACATAGGTATACGGGTTTTAAGCGACTTCATCTGATAAAATAGTCGTAGATCTCATAGAAGTAATGTACCTTTATAATAATTGTTTTATTTAAATACGATTGACCACTAATCATTGTCATTATATCAATAAAATCTCATCTTAACGTCTTTTGTGTTATTTTCGCATTTACAATATATTTTGTAACCCCAGACGGCAAAATTTTGGCCACAAGAAAACTTAAGTCTCCGTAGCCAAATTATCACCAATAAATACTCTCATATTAGTCAAATAAGAAAACGGAATCCGTAACCAAACTACAATCAAATAAAATATACACCAAAGTTATTTGATTTTGATTTTCAAGATGACAATTGCGGTTACCTACTAGAAAACGATCTGTCCGTCCGTCCCACTTTTGAAGGCTTGTATCTTAGGAACTAGGACCTGTAACGTATGAAACGGTCTTCCCCCAATCCAATGTTTCCCCCAACATACCTTAATAGTAGTTGGTAGCTGGTGGATATTTACACAAAATGTGTGTGATGTCGGCAAATAAATTTGCTAGCAGCGAAGTTGTGAAAATAACTAAAAGGAGCAAATCGGCGTCGTCGGAATTAATTTAGTGAAGCAAATCGGCGTCGTTGGAAGCAATTTAGTGAGAACGATTCGCTATGCAGCCTTCATACAACTCCATGTGATTTAAGATTACCTCATATGAAAAATCAGCTCAAAAGACTAGTTCCAGTTCAGCACTAGAAGTGTTAGTCAATAGTTATCTTCATGGCGCAGCATCAGTCTCTTTCGCAAAACTCGCTGTGAACCTGACGATGTTTCTTTGTCAAAAAATATCTACAAGTCTAATACCCAATAAACTTTAAGTTAGTTTTTAAATAAATATCTCGTGACATATCTAAAGGAATTCCTGTCACCAGGGCTCTCGGTTTGCCGTTTACATAGTTGAGCTAAAGCTACTAATAATAACTAATAATTTATTTAGCTTAAAAATGCTACTGGTATCTGACACAGGCACTAAAGTACACTACTAATGAGGAAGCGTTTCTCATTGAAAGTATTGAAAGTTGAAACATCTTCAGCACCGCGCCTGACAATATAATACATGCTATCATCATAAATATTTTTTTGCTATCAAATGCGAACTGCGAATTCCACTACGCTACGATCTAACCAGTGGACAAGCTTGTGCGTACTGCGTAGTATTAAATTCTATTTGCTTGTGACTGGCCAAGGAATATGGGCCTAATTATTGTATCAAAAAGCTATGACATTAAGTGAACGAATAGCAGGTATAATAACTACGGTCCTATACTTAGTAATATGAATCTTAACTGGAAAAATAACAGCTGAAATCAACGTGATATGTACGACTTGTACGAGTCGTACACAATTACCTACAGATTAGATAATAGTTACTGGTTTGTTTTGACGCGATAACGTTTTTAGGTTAGGATATTAAACTATAGCTTGATATTTAAATTTTGCTGAAAAATTTAATCGAGAATAGGTAATAATGGTGTTCGTTCGTACAGATTGCCAAACAATAATTTCATAATTAGATAAGTTTATAATCAGTATAAACACCTACCACTCCAGTAACAAGAACTCAAAAGTTAAAACATAATATTCAAGTATTGATATAAAGTTGTATGTGTGAGTTTATAACAAATGATCTTAAATATTTGCTGTAATTTGGGAGTAGGTAGGTAAGTACTTACATGTAGTACTATTTTTAGATAAGGAAGGTTTGCTACTTCCAGATCCTGCTAGAGTTGAAGAAGGGTACACCTATCATCACAGACTTGCGAAGATCTAAAGCACAGCAATGTTGGCTTCAATTCTGGTTAGTACCTAAATATTGAAACAAAATACAGATACCTACTAATATTATCAAGATAATGCTTGTTATTTTTGTACATTACATTTATCTATGATATAAGTAAACACCTACATAAGTAGTAGGTAGGTACATATGTAACAGATACTTACATAAAGCATTATTAAGTATATGTTCTATGCTAAAGCCTAAAGCGATTGTATTGTTTTTTTTTTTTCAGAAAAAGACCAATAGACCCTTTTTATCCATTAATCGGGCTATTCATAGCCAATATTTGCTTACAACTGACAGAGATGGCACTAGAGAAATTACTTTAAACCATGAGAAAACTAAGTAAGTATAGCTATATAAGTAACTGTGTTGCAATATAAAACTAATTACCATTTTATGAGAGTGGGAAATTCTCACTCCCCTTCCACCACGGATGGCAAAAGGAAGGTGCTGTCATGTCCATGTAATTTCCTGCTCTATATGTTTAATCGAGTAATGGGACATTTTTCTATAGATTTGTATAATTTATAAACTTTAAATAAGGAAAAAAAACTTCAACTATCTATGTATATAGTATAGGCGAAGTAAGGGGACTTTAGGTACCGGCTTTTAGGCTCATGTAGAATATTGCGCAACAAAACTATTTCAATACTGACTACATTTTATGCTTATGGGTACCCACAGTTCCGCTAGGTAAGGTGTATAATTTTTTTTTTACACTACACCAAAACTATATACCAATAAATGATTTTTTATGTTCAAAAAAAAAAGTTGTTAGGTACCTCCATTTTTACAAAATTTGTAATATAATGTATTAACTGGATTTTCACTGCTGAACATAGCCTTCCCATTAAAGGGTGCGTTTGCCATAATTGCCACGCTTGGCAGGCATCATGGGAACGCAGTGTAAGATAGCAATTCCTCAGAAGGCGCTCTTGCCCACCTTCCGGTAAATTTCCCCTGGTCGCCTCTTACGCCACCTAGGTACGGGGTGAGATGGAGGGTGACTGAATATAATAAGTAGATCTGGATCACATGATAGAAATTAGCCACTAAAATATATATAAGTCAATGCGATACTACCGATCCCTACAATCTTGAGATTTACCTAGATTTCAAAGCGGATATCAGTAAGAGGGTAAAGAGCACTGTTGTGCGGCTATAATAACCACAACCTAATCACATCGACGTCAGTGGTGGCATGCTGTTTATTCGGGGCATTAATTCCATTAGTCTTCTTTTATGATATCCAACGCTAAGATACTGCGATATGGTACAGTCCTTCATTCTTAAGCCGAGAACTGTATGTGGGTATTGTAGTGTAGATCTCAGCAACACGCTAAAAAATAAGTATCGTCTAATATTCTAGCCGGGCAGTATTTAACAGACTTAAAAATGGAGGACCTTCTCATACGACAGTTTTTTTTTTGCGTGTACAGTCCTAACTTTTTACAATGTGTACAGACCTTTTTATTATGTGGTACAGATGTTGAGATTTTCAAAAGATGATGCTTGCAATGTGGTCCCATTTAAATTTCAGTGAGATCTGACGAGTAGAATTTGAGTTACCTGTCCCTAATAATGCGTATCAAGTTAAGTAATCAGTTTTGACTACAGTGATGATGTTCTCATTTTCACTTGTAGACCTTAATTGAAACAAAACTGTATACTATCTTTTCGAAGAGCATCGTAGTAATTCGAGGCGACCGTTTGCTTGTGCGACATACAATGGAACACTTCAATAAACGACTGTTAATCTGTCGGGATTGCTGCAATATTTTACTTTTTAATGCATTTTTTGTTTAGAATATTTTCTGTTGGAAGTCGTTTATTTATGTTAAAATGTTAACGATATTACTAAATTTACTTTTGCATTTCCGGGTTTTTTATTGTTGGTCATATTTTTAGGAATTCTCTATCACTGGACATGATGAGTGATCTAATAGAAGCAATCAATTCCAAAAAAGACGATATCTCATTGAGAGCGATAGTTCTAGCGGCCAAAGGAAATGTATTTTCTGCTGGGCATAACTTAAAGGAATTAGTAAGTTTTTATATGATTAAAGATATAAAACACTGTTTAATTAAAAAATATAAATCTGTCAGTTTGTGTGTTTGCAACTGAGCTGGAATTTGGTGCACAAATTATTGATTGGACTAGTTAATCGGTAATTGAGTTTAGCTATATATAAGAAATAAAGTTCTTAAGGCTAATGTCTTCATAGCATATTTTCATTACTTCCATATAAAAGTATTTTCGTCATATTTTAATACTTTGTATGCATGTCCTAAGTCTTAAGTCGAATGTATACTGGTTTGTTAGTTTCCCGTAAACGATTTTTTAGATAAAATAAATAATAAAACAAATCGGCCAAGTGCGAGTCCTACTAACGCACGAAAGTTCCGTACCATTAACTATACAACATTAAACTATATTTATTACCTTTTTTGATTTAACGTGCGCGAGTCCGACTCGCACTTGTCCAACTTTTTTGTATTTTTTGTTTTAGCGGCAACAGAAATACATCATCTGTGAAAATTTCAACTGTCTAGCTTTCACCGTTCTTGAGATACAGCCTGGTGACAGACGGACGGACGGACGGACAGCGAAGTCTCAGTAATAGGGTCCCGTTTTTACCCTTTGGGTACGGAACCCTGAAAATTGGCAAACTAAAGGCATATTTTTTGGGCTCAAGGACATGCATGAAAAATTTCAACGAGTTTGAACAAACTACGTTTGTAAAGAAAGAGCTATGAAGACGCAAGCTTATTCTGAAATCTATGCGCGGGCACCCTCGAGCAAAATTAGTAAAATATTAGAATAGAACTAGGTAATATCAAAAAAATATTTATATTTTGACTACTTTAGTAATACCTATACAGCTCTTAATAGCACAATATATGCAAAAACAAGATAACAATAGATTTATATTGTTTATAATTATGGGCAAGTCAGTCGTTTAGAATAGTTATGAAAAATAAAATAGTTTTTAAAGATATTTGTACCTAGATTGAATCTAAGCAGAACATGTTCTATACTTTTTTGTGATTATGTTTATGTGTTAAATAGAATTTATATAATCTCATTCGGTAATATTCTAATTATGAAATTAAATACAGACTTTTATTGGCATATTTTATGTACATACTTCTTTAAGAAAATAAAAAAATTAAATTAAAGCATTATTCTCCTAAGAAAACAATTCTTTAAAACATTTTTTTTAATTATTAAAGTACAATGTGGCCCGACCAAGGAGGTTTCAATTCAATTTAAGTATATATAATATCTATGGTGAGCGCACCGCGCGCGCAACGCGCTGGTTTTTATATTGTATTTTATTGATTGTAGCTACCTATAGCCATGAGATTAAATAAAGTAGTGTATGCAACTGCATATAATTAGGTATTAAAACACTCGTGTAATCTTATTTTGAAGCCCGACTGCGGCTCGTTTCAAATAACTAAACTCATGTTTTAATACCCTCTATTATAATATGACAGTTGCATAAACTACGAGTACTATACTGTCTTACTACTTAAATCAGATATTGTTTTCTTTTTCAGCAATCCAGCACAGGGATTGAGCAACACAAGTTAGTATTTAGCAAAGCAACAGAATTAATGAAGGCTATTGTTTTAAGTCCAGTGCCAGTTATAGCTAAGGTAATCGTCCACTTCTTTGATTACATAAGTTACCTATTTATAGATTCGTGGGGGAAAATATCCTGTGTCTTTGTTTTGTTTCCATGTTTTTTTTAGAACAGAAAGACATTTCGACAGCTGTTGTCTCACTTGGAAGAAAGTTAGGACGTGGTCTAGATGCATATCCGTATATATATAAAAAAATATGTGTCACGTTGTTTGTCCGCGATGGACTCCTTAACTACTGAACCGAATTTAAATTTGATTTGCACACCGTGTGCAATTTGATCAATTGAAAGATAGGATAGCTTACATCTCAATTTATAGTCGTAATTACCTGTGCAATGCCGGGGCGGGCCGCTAGTTGTCTTATATACTTTTGAAGCAATTATGGCCGCGCGGTTATAGCTATGGACTGCCGTGCCGCAGGTCCCTGGATCGATCCCCAACGCCAGAATGCAGAATGCCCCCCTGGCTACCACCCACAAGTAGAAAATCTGTCGCCAAGCACCTAACAGTGTGTTCCGGCAGCAGTCCTAGAGAGCCAGAAAAATGACAGGCACAATGAAACTTAACAACTGTGTCTCAGTGTGACGGGCACAGTGCAATTCATCACATGACGTAATGCATCTGTTATAGGCAGAGGCTAATCCGCTTAACATCAGGTGGGCCTCGTGCTTGTTCCGTCACAATTACATACTAAATTAGCTAATTGGCTTTTATTCTACTTTCCAATCCCAAAAACAATAAAAGGCCAAAATAGTGGTATTTTTGTAGGTGAATGGATTCGCTACCGCTGCAGGTTGTCAGTTAGTAGCCAGCTGTGACATGATCGTATGCTCCGAAATCAGCAAATTCTCTACACCTGGGTAAACATTCACTATTTATTTTCAACCTACGACCATTGAAATGCTGAACGTGACAATATTTTTTTAAATCTTTGTTTTTGCAATAACGCTTGCTCTGGGGATTAATTTGTAAGTTTGTAGAATATTTTATTGAATAGGTAATGTACTTAATTGACATATTCAAAAATTTATCTGCTCTCGGTGTCTCTTCAATCATAAGAATGAAGCTTGGCAATCAGCTTTCTGTACTCGTCTCTATCCTTGGCAAGGCGAAAAAGTTCAGCGGCACTCGCTTAAAGTGTACATAGGTATACTACAAATGTATAGGGATATTTATTCAATTTTGAAGATTGAAACTTTATAACTTAGTAAAATATGTAGGTACTCTGTACATATGATATTCAATTAGCCATTTCACTATGAAATATGTAATAAATAGGTGCGGAAACGAGCCAAAGAGGTACCTATTATGATTAGCCCTTGTTCAAAATTAACGGGACATTTAAGACAAAAAACCAGTACGTAACTATGACTTATCATCCTCGTTTTAAACTTTAGTGCAGTCACTAGATGGTATCATACCCATATAAGAACTTCATAATAATAAATATAGGTATAACTCTCGGTAGAAACACAGAAATGGTGTATAGGTACTTGTCGTCAAGCACCAAGCACCTAACGACGTTATATCCGGCAACTGTCCTTAAGAGTCAGATTAGGAGATAGATCATGCTATGTTATGTCTGCCTTCCACCTTCGACCACATCATCACATACTATCACTTGATAATGAGGTCAAATGCAGTAAAAAAGAATAGATAGTTAATAACTGTTTTATAGTCGCCGGATCGTCATATGAGTAATAATCTGATGCAACGAACCGCAGGTATAATCTTTGGGTATAGTTGTGTAAACAATACTAATGGGTACTTGTAAGAACTATACATTAATTATTGGCCCATAATAATTTATTGTTCTCAATATGGTATTGCAGGGCTAATTTTGGAATATTTTGCTCAACACCTGGCATAGCTGTTGGAAGATCTGTGCCTAAGTCAAGGGCAACTTACATGCTATTTACAGGTGGGTTTTCTCCGCCCATACATACAACATACTTAATTACTAAATTATTGAGATGGTCAGCACACATTAACCATATTACAAGTTAGCAAATATGATAATTAAACCTAAAGGAGCAAACGGTATACTTATGCTAGGGTATTCAATGAGACATATTAATGTTTTATAAGACGTGATAAACTATTGGTCTCGCAGTCTACTAATAACAAAGATACACGTGGATCACATCATATTTTGTTATCTATACAAACGAATACTTAATCTGCGGCAAGGTATATTTTTTGCTATTTTAGAATAGAGTGTACGTAACTAGCGCTTTGGATACAAACGTATTTTCGTAATATTTTAAATACCAAGTTTCCAAACTTTGTGAAATTTTGCATGTATATCCATAAGCCTGATACCTATGCTTCTGGTTTGCCATCTTTTCGATTTGTCATTTATTTTACCCCTAAATGTGAAATATGTTTTCCAATACAAAAATATTATTTCTGATATATTTGAAAATACTTAAATTTACGGAAAGCTGACAATCCAGAAGCATAGATATTAGGGTCAAGGGTGTGCAAATTTTCGGCGAGTTTTAACCTTTGGTATTAATTAAAATAAAAAATATGGCGAAACTTAAGATTTTGTGGAAATCGCTTCGAAAACGCCTTAATTGTTTGGCTGCTTTTAGGTGAACCTCTATCAGCGAAGGAAGCATATGAGAGCGGTCTTGTTACAAAAGTAGTTCCTGCAAGTGAATTAGATGCAGAAGTAGAGAGAATCATTGAAAAGATCAAATTGAAAAGCCGCAGCGTTATAGCTTTGGGGAAAGAATTCTTTTATAAACAGATTGACCTTAGTTTGCTGGAAGCTTATAAGCTAGGTGAAGATGTAATGGTCGGTAATATTAATGCTAACGATGGACAAGAAGGAATCAAGAGTTTCGTGGAGAAGAGAAAAGCCATTTGGAGTCATAAATAGATTGCAAGAAAGGTCAATAAAGAACATCACTAAAAGAAAACAGTTGTACGGCATTTACAGTGATAATAAAAAAATCTAAAATCTTTCTCAGTGCATAAGATAACATATAAAACTATAATTACAGGGAAATACATTAAAATGAAAGCCGTTTTATTTACACCTATCATTTATTTGACACTAAGATACTTAATAGTTCTGCGAAGCATAATATTGAAGCACACATGACACAAGGGCTATTTAAAATTATTATTTGGCCAATAGGAAATCTTACACTTATCTACATTGCATTAGAATATTTTAGGTATACCAGCAATGTTCTAGGCAGCCTTGATATATGGAGATGAATGGTCAAGAATCTCTGGCTATGGCAGCACAAAGCAGTTACACGATGGAATGAAATAAATATACACAACCTTTTGTCAGCACAACAAGCGCTGTTCAAAGAAATCAACTGTCGCGCCGCTGTAGCCCAGAACATTCTTGGCCCCTTATTTTGGATTCAGTATAACATGTCTGCGGTATCAAAAACAAATTTATGAAAGAATTAGGCGGTACATCTACCTTTTATCACTTAATCTGATCCATATACACTTGAAATCACATTTTAAATGTATGTTTTTTTCTAGTAATTTTCCAGAGAATTCGAAAACTATGGACGATTAGTCTTCATTACTTGTACCGTTATTTAAGATACTTATATATAATTTACCGTATAAATACAAAAATAATAATAAGAATATTATATTACCTACTAATTTAGAATAACATGATAAACACAATTATGAAAAATAGGGTTAACTTAAACACTAAATGCAAATTTTATAATAATGATAAATACACCTATATATGGAATAATAATTTATGTTAGCTGTTTATGCTCTGCTTAATCACTCAAAGTGCTTCCATGTGTTATTGTCTATTTTATATAATTAAACATTGAATTTAATAGTTTTATTTATCAATTGTTCTGCTTTAGATTATATGACTCCTTATTGTATTAATAAGACATTGTATGTAGAAGCCGAAATTGAATTCTTACAAATCCATGTATACATTGCAGATTTCAAAAATTACATTAACACATATGAGTTCTGCGTAATGAAAAACGAAAACATCACTTATACTTCCATCAAAAGAGTACAGTATGATCGAAATCATTCTTATCATAGATGTACAAAACAAATCATTCTAATGTAACTAATCAATTACCAAATGGTGTACATACAAGGTCATACAAGAAATAGTACACAAATTTTCATTAAATTATTATGTTATGATAAACGTTGTATTGTAGTGATAGTAAAATGTTTATTTCTTGCCTTCTTGTTTAAACATTACAGCACACTCATCTTTTTCAATGTATACTTTGACTGATTAACTAGATTTAACAATAAGTTGGGGCTTTTCTCACCCAATCACGGCGAACCAGCGACCATCTAAACATTTCTAGCAAGGCATCGTGAAAAAGCCGATAATCTATATATTATTTTATATAAGAAAATGAAAATAAATAGTGCAGTGACATATAATCTCCAATTATGGAGATGTATAGTGTCTGATGCACGTCATCACTACCAATCCTCTCACACACAAAAATAGAAACATAATTCAATTATTTTGGGACACTAAGTCTATGACAATGTGACCAGGACTATTGTAACTAAAAAAAGAGATGACAACCTAATATTATCAAAAACACTCAATTATTAGACTTATTTAAATTAAAATAAGTATGTAGTTACAATAGCCCCAGAACACTTAAACAATTTATGAATATTATTTATTGGTTTCCTAACTATTAATTTTTGCGTTTTACTTGTTGGAAATTGATTGTGCATAATTTCAGTCTTCTTCATTTTATTCACTGTCTATTAATTAGCTTTTTGTTATGACTTCTACATCTCTTACAAAATTAAACTCTCGACTACTCCACTTATTTTAGCATAATTTAAATTCGTTTTTGTTATTGCTCATAATGTTTGCATTTCATTCATATTTATATTATTACTCTGCGTTTTGTTTTAAATTCGATCAAATTATATGTCTAGTAAATTATATCTTTTTAATCATTGTTATATCAACTGTGATGTATATCACATGTATTTGCTATAAATCCATGCACATCAGAGATAATGATCACAATTGAATTTAATTCATAGATGCCGAAATTCAGGTGCATGTGATGCTAACCATGTGTAAAGTTAATAGTATACCCCTGAATATGTGTTTTAAATTTCGATTTAAAGTAAGCTTGAATGGATGAATTGCAACTAAACAATGATAATGCCCGAGTTCCAATTTTATAGCTTGAAAACAGCAAATAAAATTCACGAATTGTGTGTACTATAACAATATCCCAAAATAATTAAAAATGTCATATAAATTATGACTGCTGCTGGAGACAATTCGTGGGTGAGAGGAAAACATATCAATCGCCCTACAATACTGTGTAATTGCAGATTATATTATCACTACACCAATAGCATAAAAATTATCCATAGTCTTTCATATTTAATAATATTAAAGTTCGTATGTTGGGAGTTCAAGCATTGTGTGAACATAGTAAACATTCCCAACAGTTTGTTTATGTTAAGTCTCACTTCTTTGCTAGTTCGTTGGAGAGCCAGTCCAAGCCTTCATAGAGCCCTTGCCCCTGAGTTGCACATGTAGCTTGAATGTACCACTGTAAATAAAAACAAATACAATTAATAAAAACGTTAAATGACACAGATAAACACATTTCTAGATGAGAATATGATAGGCGGTAGAGTAGCTTGAACATTTTTTCAATTTATGATCATTTTGTATTTTTAGGAGCACTTTTTTAATTGCTGATAGGCTGGCCTGTGACTACTACTTTACCAGATGGCGAGTTGTAGTTAAAAATATTATCCCGGGTAATCTAAAAATACTGGCTCTCAGGAACCAGAACACACTGGTACAGGCGTGGAGACTGATTTTCTACTTGAGGGTAATGGCTAGACAGGCTGGCATTAGCCAAATGACCTACTAATATAATAACACCTGCCATCCTAAGATGACAACTGATACTAACAACCTAGCATGCCCTCCTAATTCGTCAGTAGTAAATGCCACTGGGAGTCACCCATCCAAGTCAAAACTGCAGCAGATTGCTTTACCAAATTGTTTCATAAGAATGACTTGACAAGCACCGCTATGACCACTTAAAATGTAGTGTTTGAATAAAATATACAATAATATAAAAATCTCATTTTCTAATCTGTAAGTTACATGATCTTGGGATTGACGTCATTTCGGAAAAAATAATGGCATAGACTGGATAAAAGTACCTTTGCTCCTATGTGTGTCAGTGTGAAAGACAAATGATAGACCTAACATTTTAAAAGTTGCTACCATGCTGAATCAAACACTGTCGGAGTTGTCTATTTTCATGCTCTAGAAGTTTTTCAGTAAGATGTTTTTGTTTGTATGTTTCAACTTAAAATTTCACTTTCAGTGATGTATGATCCACTGTCACTCATTCATAATAATGGTCCAATAGTAAGGAAAAGTCTAACTTGCTGCTATCATCAAATACTGCCTTGCCTAGAAGCAAACCTTGAGGTGAAGTAAAACAAGTTTTACTAAAACTGAGACACATACACCTCAGCTTGTTTATTAAAAAACTTAAGAGAAACTATGCAATAAGTAGATTTGCAATGGGCTTTTGAATGAAAACCCAGTGCATAAAAACTAACATCAACCTGCTATCAAACATATAAATTAGCATAAACTGATCTTCATTAGAGGATTCACATGAGGCTTATATGGAGAAAAAAAAATCAGGGATGATTAGTAACTTTAATGATATATTGAATACCTAAGCATGCAACAAAACAATATTCCCCTAGTATAGGTTATGTAAAAATAAATGGATCACAGGTAATGTGCTGTGCAATAGAAGGACTAATTTGGAAGAGACTATACATACTATACTAGGTGATTAATTAATTAGTTATGTATGATAATGGAAAATAAGCTAGAACTTTTAAACAAGGTTGTGTGGTTATGGCCTTCTACTTATTTATGCTAACAACAGACCTTCTTAATAGGCAACTGACACCCATACTATCAGATGCATAAAGCTGGTGCTACAGATAGTCATCTGTGCCTAATATATTGCATGGTGGAAGAACAGGCTGTGGAGCCAAAATAAATGGACCTAATATAGCATAATACACCACAAGCAAGATGTCAGTGCAGGACTTAATGATCTCATTCAGAATAAGAAAAGCATTTATGTACTAAAATTAAGTATAATTTTGTTTAGAACTTTTTTTGTAAATATAGATAGTAATTGGAATTGTGTTTAGGAAATTATTAACTATGGAGCTGATTGGAAACACACACTAACTTCAGCCTTTATTGAACAAATACAGGTGAGTTATTTGTATCTGGAAGATACAGCAATTAAGATGGGCAGCTGCAATGCTTCCCTGCAGAATTACTTGTCTGTTTCACCAGTTGATATCATAAAAAACGCCTAATTTATAAACTGACTTGTGTTTTTATCATTTGGTCCCATTTAGTTAACTTTTATTCTAAGGTTTAAAACCCCTATGATTATGTATTCAGGAGCCACTCAAGCAATTTCATCATTCCATTGTCTATGGAATAACAATTTAAAACATTATCTAGACGAACAAACCCTAGAAGAGCAGCACCTATTTGCTTAAAAAATTATAACAAAAGTAAAAACTCGAACTATGAGTATAATTTTTCTTTTCTAGGTACTATGTATATTCATGCTGTGTTAGCAGGCATTAATATTAAAATTACAATATATGGAGCACCTATAAATATATTATGTGCATCTTGGATAATGAATACAATTGAATTTGATTCATAAATGGGCAATATTGGCTACTGATACATAAGGGTTAATCAAACTGTGAAGCTCTAATTCAAAGAATTACTCAACTAATTCTAAGCCATTGTTAAAGGTGGTAAAATTTTATATAAAATTATGATGACATGAGAATTTTTATATTATATTATATGGGATATAAACTAAAATGATGGCTCAAAGAACTTCAATTTATACTTACACGGCGATTTCTCATATTGTTTAGATTTAAAGCATTTGTAAGTTCAGATGCAGTCATTGCATTTGGCATGTCCTGTTTGTTTGCAAAAACCAATATAACTGCATCATTAAGTTCATCTTCTTTCAACTGGAATAGTAAGACACAAGGTTTTAGAACAACTAGGTTTTGTCATTTAAGTATTTCTAGGAAAAAATTAAGGTATTTTCTAAAATCTTAGCACAAAGTTCCTATGTGGGTATAGGTGGGAATGGTCTGAAGATTTGAGCACTACCCAACATATGATCACTAATACTACTAACATTATGTGGGTAACCACATTAAATGCTACAGTATGGTACAAGAGCAATTGTACTTATTATTATTCTGTGCAGATTGCCATTTGTCAGTCTTTAGCGATTAACTTTGTTAGTAAATTGATCTAATGTAAATCAAGATAAAAACCCACACTTCAATTCAAGTATAAGCAGAACTTCTTTTGACTATCTCATCAGATAAACACATGGTAATAATGCAATTTAGTAAATTTCATGAGAAATTAAAGTATATATGTTAAATAATCAAATTTCAAGCTCATAATTATCCCAATAAATTGTAACATACCATATTAGCCAACTCATTTTCAGCTTCTGCTATTCTCTTTGTGTCACTAGAGTCAACTACAAATATAAGTCCTTGTGTGTTCTGGTAGTAGTGACGCCACAAGGGCCTGATCTTATCCTGACCACCAACGTCCCACACCGTAAAGCTGATGTTTTTGTATTCTACGGTTTCCACATTAAATCCAATCGTCGGAATAGTGGTGACAATTTCACCTAACTTTAACTTGTAAAGAATGGTTGTTTTCCCAGCGGCGTCTAGCCCAACTGCAATGAAAGCATAAACGTATCTCAATTTAAGATAACAAACGATAGGCATATCGTAAGGAAAACTAAATTTAACGCAATCTGTGTAAACGATGAGCTGTCATGTTCCGATACTTACCCATAAGAATCCGCATCTGTTTTTTACCGAATAGCTTGGTAAACACACTGGATATCGTTAGACCCATAGTTCTTTATTGTGTCTAAAAATTTTGTAACGAATAAAATCACAAATAAGACGTTTAAAATTCCAAAATCAACAAGAATTCTAAATGAACTGAAGAAAACCTCTCCAATGCACCATTAAATAAAGTTTTGTAAATGACGTGTGTGACGTGACGTCTCTTTTGACGACGTTAAACACAAAGGTGCTGCCACCTGCTAAAAATAATATTCACTATTTTAGACTGATTCCCAAGAAACACTAAATTCTCAACATATTTAGTCGGTCAATTTCAGTGCCTTACGCTTAAAAGATATCAACGATAGGTTTTTTTGTATGCCTTTATTAACAACATACTACAAACTAATTAGAAATTAATTCGACGATTTTTAAGAAACACTTCTGCTTGTAGTTAATATTTTTTTTTTTCCTTTGTTTAGATTTTGTAAGATTACTCGCATTGCATTGTTTGCAAAATACAATGTAAAAATCCATTTTTTAATCTTATCGTTGTTGTTTTTTCACTTTATTTCTGATTAAAAACTTTTAATTCAAAAAATAAATTTACGTATATTATGTAAAACGAGATTTATTTTCGCTCTCATTCCCTCTTTTTCATATTTATTTCCAAAATGGTCTACATTTCCTCCAGACATTTTGGCGGCCAAATAATTCCTAACACATCCGTGCTTGTAAAGTGTAAAGCGAAGGTTAGTATATTATTGTAGGCTGCGAAGTTACTTATTTACTAGGCATCTCGCATTATAGTTATTAAGGAAGAATCGGAATATTTGGTTTCTTATTCGAAAATAAATAAATTTTAGCATTGCATAACAAAAGGTGACAATGCAACGCAATGACCGAGTAATTACACGATTCAGCAGTCCAGCATAAGTATAAAATATTACCCATTCATCACGGGTTATTGACTCCTCTTTTTGTACTGACTTCGATAGTAGATAGGTATACCGTTAAGCTAACAAATTCTGATTCTTTCTGAATTACCTTTACTATCGTCTAGGAATCAGAAAAATATGGATTGCATTAAAGTCGAGCTTCAAATCGCCGTCAATGAGAGCCATACAGGATACAAAATTGGATATTGACACTGATGGTCCACTATTATTAGGTAAAGAAAGCCGATTACGACAGTTATGCACGCTTTGCTGCACAGCTTCGATGTATAAAGAGCAGCTCTAACTTATAAAGCTAGAATAATATCATTACAAATTCACTGTTTTCAGTGATGGGCTGTCAACAAGAATGTATACCTTGAAAAAACATATTATTGTCACCCTTGTCTGAATAGAGACAGGGCGGTCAGTTAGAGCTACTCGATCAGCACACTTTTCTAACAACAAGCTCGATCGAGTTGTACTTATTGCTACCTTGGCTGTAAATCATATTTTGAACAAGGTCAAAATAGGATTTTGACACCGTTTTGTGCAACCGCAGATTGCGGAGCGTTATGCGGAGCATGCATATTTGTACTCGACATTGGCGAAATGTGGCAACACCACAGACGACACCCAAAAAATAAATTGAAGTTACTCGGGCTGTGTTCGGAAATCTCAAATCACCGGGTGAAGTCCATATAACGAGTGCTGCCCACCTCAAGTGATTATTTGGCTGTTCCAAAATCAAAGAAGTTCACTTGACATTTGAATTTGATAAAAGTTGGAATTGCAAGTTACGTGTTAGATTTTTGCCACTATACTTATTTTCAATAATTTTGCCCACATTTTGCATTCCATTTGCAATGGATGCGATTATTGTGATCGGTTATGAGAATATTTAATATTTTTTATTTCCCACTTATGAGAATATTGCCACAAAAAAAAATATTAGCCTACTATTATTAATACGTTTAATGGGTGAAATGATACAATTTTACAACGTTTCGTTTTTACAGTTCTCGTCAACACAATTTCTAAAGATAAATTAATTGTATGGTTATTACTTGTAATTCATAGCCCTTGATTTATTTTCTTCTTTATAGATCTTAGCGAATTCGCGAACCACGCATTTTTTTTACGATTACTAGGAATCTCTACGATAGATGTCTGTTTGCCATTTAATGCAATTTCTAGCAGTTTCAGTAGCTCTTGAAAGTAACGTTAATATGTATAAAAATATAATAATAATGTTTATTTCACAAAATAAAAAACGAATAATAGTACAAACCAAATTGATGGGTACAAATTAATCGTAAATGATATAAGTTAATAATACACAATAATGGTTAGGTAGTTTATGTATTATAATGTGCACTTGCCCTAATACTAGGATTCCCTGTGTGACCTGTGTCGTGAGTTCTTCCACTAAACAATCTATGAGATTCAGTTCAAGCTAATGCGATGTTAAGTGCTGCAATGTTCAATGAACATAGTAAGATCGATCGTAAGATAAGTATAGAAAAAAAGTTAAGGTTAGTTAGCAGTGTAATAATTATAGAGTGTCTGTGATAGTGTGTGAGGGTGTGTATGTATGTGAGAGAGTGTGTGTGGGTGTAAGAGGGGGGGAATGGGTAAGGTGCCAGGAGTAAAACAGTATTCGCCTGAGGTGATTTTGAGCAGACTGAAACAATTTGTGGACCATAGGATATTGGTTTGATATGGATTAGAAACTAACGACATTGCATACTTAATAAAATAATAGTATTGTGTTAATGATATTATTCGTCAATGTGTAGAAAATTTTCTATATCATAGTAGTTTTGCGTTACCAATGTGTAACTTTTTATTACAGATGTATCTCGTAGAATTAAATATACCGAGTATTTTGTTCATCTTTGCGTACGAATATAGGGCAGCAAATATGTATAAAGAACTTTTTAGCGAATTTTGTTCGTAGTCTTCCATTTTGGACACCTTTGCGGCCTGTAGGATTTAACAACTTCGCTTGGAGCTTGTGTATGAAATCTTAGAACTACAGCCAAAAAATAGAATTGTCTCACAGTTAGAAATTTACTTTCTTCATACAATTTCTCAGTAGGATAGCTTCGTGAGCGCTGCTTTTCTTAGCTTTATGAAAACATATTTAAGCTTTCATTACCTTGAACAGACCAGATCAACGTGTTCTGGCCATGTGAGCCTTTCATCAATAACACCTATATATATATATCATAAAATGCGATGCTCCACTGCTTCGATAATAGTTAGTATTGATTTTGTGTACGCGAAAATTAAACATGAGTGGAACACATCCAGTTATCAATTTCACACCACCCTCCGCAGTTTTGTTGATTTATTAATATCCACTTTATATATTACTATATGTATGTATATGAAAATAAAATATTATTTTCCAAGTTTTTAGCGATTGATTTTAGTCATGGAACGTTGGGGGCTATTGAGTAATATTTCATGAACTGACAAGTCGTGTTGTATTGCTGAGAAATCTGTAATCTTTCGTTTCCGAACGCAGCCTTACATTATTTACACATTTTTGAGTTTTGCTGTCATGCGTCGTCATAGAAACGCTTTATTACAAAAAGGAATTTTATAATTATTTTGGCCGGGTACGACATGGAGATAATCGAAGGTAAGCTAATAAAATACGATTTTATTACTTAGCTAACACGTAGCAAAGAAAATTTCATGCACAGAAAGCGCGCCTTTATTATTAAAATTCAAAACCGTGAACAGGTTTTGTGAAGGATTTTTAGGAGTATCTGGTGTTGATGTCATATATATCGACAAATCCACAACTCTAGACCTAGATCCAGTTATTCAATATT
The DNA here is from genome assembly GCA_963854805.1 of Plagodis dolabraria. NCBI lineage: Eukaryota > Metazoa > Arthropoda > Insecta > Lepidoptera > Geometridae > Plagodis > Plagodis dolabraria. The sequence goes on from OY978457.1 coordinate 12,920,240, forward strand.
TTTTTATCATATTGTATTGGATTTGGATGTAAACTGCAATGCGACAAATAGTTCTTATTATGTACCTACCTATTTAATTAAATTCTGCTTGTACCTATATCTATGCCAAGCTCAGATTATTTATTACGATTCAGTTTTTAATCATATGCACACATCTTTTCCAACACTCGCTTTTTGGTGTTTTTAAAGCTGGCCAAATGTGTTGGTGACCAAAGTGACCAATTTGGTTGGGACCAAGCTTATAATGTACATACTTGAAATATTTTTTAATAATTACTTACCTATATTCGTTTTAAGGCCTATAATAATTGTTATTTTTAACATCACTGATAATAGTAAAATACAAATTGTTTATTTTTCCAATGAAAACAAATGGGATACTTAAAAATATTTAGGTACTCAAATACTAAAGTCCCTACACAGTATTTCTTACCTTATATTACCAGCAAAAATTTAAGTAAGTATGTATGTAGTCAGCTCGATTTTAGGCCCTTAATTAAAAATATATGATATTTTTACTACCTACATTATATTAACAGGTTTTTTACTAAAGTAGATACAAATATAGTTTACAATTAACTTGTAAGAAATAGTTCAGATGTTCACATACAAAAAAGCATTAATAATATAGTAGGTACATATTTAGACTCATATTAATATATGCATCTTGAGATAGCAAGATGAGATAGATCTTAAGATGCAGTTTTGACAGATGTTCCTTATATAAAACAAAACTCCCTCTTAATATCAATCTCATTGCTGGGATGCATTTGTTAATACAAGTCTTAGTTTGTAAGTAAGTACCTACCCACTTATTTAATTACCTACTTCACAATTTACAATGTCTATTGCACCATCTGTTATAATTATACAGTAAATTTTATGAATATATGAAAGAATAAGGTGTCATACATTATAACCAATAAAAATAAGTTATATTTGGTCCACCCAAAAATATCCTTGTGAATAAATTTAATATTTGTGATTTAATATTTTATAGGTTGACATTCAATTACATTCTTTATATCAGGGCTTAGTCATCTTTTAAGGGGCCGTTCATTTATAATGTAATATATTTTTTAAATATTTCTGAATACTTACTATACTTAAATATTATAAATTAAACTGACAAAAATACTCACTTACTATACTACTCTCTTGTACTGTTCATAGTGTAAGAAAAAAATCAGACTTGGATTCATTTGAAAACATTATTACTTATACTCAGATATAATTTATAAATAGGCAATGTATTGGTTACTGATAAAGAAACATCAATTGTGTACTCTCTGTTTAGGCAAATTTGAATATAAGAATTCCTATATACAAAATGATTTTTCAAATCTTTTTGAAAATTGGTAATTAAATTTACGGAGGAGTCAAACCAGAAGCACAGATGAATAGATTCAGGCGTTACTTTGCCGGAAATCCATATTTATAAAAAAGTAGTTACTCGGTTGTATAGAGAAAATGACAAATCTTTATAATAATGTGAAAATATATCACGCCTGTTTAGCTGAGGGGTAGTTTGAGACCACCAATTTCAACTTGCAACAATCTTGACATATCTCTCTTGCTTCCTGTTATCTTTATATACTTCATAGACGCTCTTCTCTGTCTTCTACATACTTCCCAAAGCTCAACTGCATTTATTTCGTTTTGATCCTCCTTCTACCTTACTTATATTTCACTGCCATCCATTAATGTCGGTAGTGCCAACTACGGCATTAAACTATATTAACGTGACTTGGATCGTGTATGTTATTTTCAAATGTCATTTCGGTACAGTAGCCTCCACCGTGGTCTCGTTGATACTGAGCAGCAGCAGCATTGGTACTGCACGCACACGATACTATAGTTGTCTACTCCAAGTGAATTTCGTAAATCAGCTCTATCTTGGCTGGGTGTACTTTCGTCAATGTATTTTGCTTCAATGACATAGTGACGCCAAGTTTTCCGCAGCCGCCCACATTTGCGCCCACCTTTTGAATGCCTATCCAGAGCTTACCTGGAAATGTGCTGTCACATTTCGGCGCAAAGAATGGCCAAATTGATATGCCGAATCATGGCAAATACATGATTTGTACATAGGTTGTTGTGTCACAAGCTATATTGGCGAATGTTTCTGGACATAATAATATTCAGTATTTGTCGCAGCACCGGTTAATAAATACCTAATCTATGTCTTTCACGTCTCATATCCGTAAAGCAGCGTTATTGACGTAAGTATCAAAAACTGTTAACCTCGTGGTTCCAGTATGAATTTCCTCCCTTGAGTGCAAATAGTAACTTTTCGAGGTGAAGACCTACGATACGACGCGTTCCAGGCGTTTCTTATCTTCTCCAGATCGAAGGCGAACGAAGCGTTTCACGTATTAAAATACTACAAAGGTAATTTTTTCTCCTAGATATATCTGAATTTCGCATTGATTCGGAATCCTGCCTTTTCGTTTTGGTGTCACTTAGTCTCCGGGTCTTCGACAATCGGTCCGGTCTAATATTATTTCGCATAAGATCTTTGAGGTGATGGAGGTATAATAGGGGTTAGCATATTAGTTGCTGTTGGAACATCCACTTCTCACATTTTAACAGTGATAAGATTTTCTGGGAGCTATATTTTTTAAACCCTAAAATGGTTTTCATAACTTGGATATTCCAATGAAGTTGTGGTACTTATTACAGATGGTAAGGTATCATTTTGTTCGGTCAGGTTTTGTATAAGAGTTCAGCGAATTTTTTTCCGTATTCTGCAGGGCGACGTAGCTGCATCTCAGCGGTGGCAGTTGTCAAAATTGCTGTTTTGTGGAGGCTTTTTATGGCGACCTTTTCTACTATGATTTTTCTTTCACGGTACAACTCACTCAGATCTCTTCGTTGGCTGCAGGTTCTATACAATCCACTAGTTTGTGGATCTAGTTATGTCTGCAATGTCTGGGATACATTACAGCAAGCATTTATAGTCATTTCAGAACTTCGATGTTTTCATATCAACTATCGCTTAAGTATCTCCAATGTAATCTAATCACCTCGTCCATGGTGTATTAGCGTCGTAGTTAAAAGTGTATTTATTCAAGAAACACTGATACGATCATCCACATCCATACAATTAATTAATCATCATCAGTCTGAAGACATCCACTGTTGATCAAATTCCCTCCCCCATAGAACGCCAGGAAGAACGGCTTTTAGCCGCTTATGACCACTGGCTACCCGCGACTTTTACGATGTCGTCATCAGTCCACTTAGTCGAGTCCTACCAAGTCTTAATACCAATTAAATAGTATTTGTAAATTAATTTAAAATATTCACAAGTTCAATATGTATTTGAATTTTGTTTTTATGTAGGTACCTGTATCCACCAAACGCTATTTTTAGTCCGTTGTATATCAAAATATATAAGATATAATACTTATGAGTGTATAAGAATCAGAATCATTTATTGACCATAATAACTAATAATGTATACTTGTACAATTTTTATATAATTATTTAAATATCTTAAGTCTATAATAAATAATACTTTGGTTACCTAATGTTTCCAATTGAAATGAAATAACTTAATAATAACTACTTACAAGCAATCATATTCATCGAAATATTACTTAATACAGTATGGCCTACTTTTCAAAAACTAAACCTTAGTCCGATTTCAACTCAAGCATTCCATATTATCATTGATAAAGTGATAAAGCTCAAGGTAAAGCTCAAATCATTTTGTGCACCTGACTACCAACCTCAAATAGAAAATTCAAAGTCAAAGAATCTTCTGCAGATAACCCAATTATGATGTAAACAGAATGCAATCCAATTTCAAAACACTTAACATTCAATGACATCTCACGACCTAAGAATGAAATCTTTGTCTTTAACTGTGATTTTCCTCATTGAATCTACAAGGTCCTTATAGCTTATAGGCGATCTAAGGCATCTGACACGTTAATTCAACACTATGTGGCATAGATTACGTGGCTACGTATACTGGCCTGCTTATGAAGTCATAACATAGCCAGATATGTATTACAGACAATAACATTCTTGTGATGACAAACCCGCAACGTTTTACTGGCCACGTATGTATATCCAACACAGTTTCTCAAGCACAGTCAAGTCAATAAACCAATACGGCGCAATAGGCTAAGTTACATCATATAAAATGGCTGAGTCATTCATACTGACGCTGTCTGTGGAACGAAAAGGATAACATAAAGGCATAGCTTAGGCTATTCTTGAGTTAGAGATCTAAATTTACTTGCGTACTTAGGGGGGCGATTCAGATCTTCAAGGACTTAACAGCTGCTAAATTAATAGCTCGATGTCAGCGAGTACGAAAATCAAACAAAGTACCGTTGATATAAGGACCGTTTCAACGCGCACCCTGAAGTGGCAGTTACGTTAATATTTTCGTCCGAAATTCATGAGAATCAAGAAAACATTACTAAACGCTAAAAAAATACCAACACATTTTATATTTTTAATTTTTAAATATCCTATTATTTGGTGTAAGAATGGATTATAAAGCATTGGTTGTTATCACGATGTTGCGGGCTATTTTTTTTATGTTATTGTGACGGATCTAGCTTAGAGCCCACCTGATGTTAAGTGGACTAACCTCTGCCTAAAACAGAAACATTTCGTCACAAGTCACGAATTGCACTGCGCCCGTCACCTTGAGACATAGATGTTAAGTCTCGTGTGCCTGTAATTTCTCTGGCTCTCTAGGTCTGCTGTCGGAACACACCGCTATGCGCTTGGTGACAGATTTTCTACTTGAGGGTGGTCGCTAGCCAGGCGGACAATCGCAAAATGCGCTTCCACCATGCGGGGAAGCTCAAGCCCGCGGCGGGATTCTAACCATGGACCTGCTGCTTGGCAGTCCATAGCCAATGCCACTGCTTCAAATAAATATATATATATATATAGATAAAGTAAACATTAGAAAAATATTTTTTGATCGTTGCAAATGTAATTAAATTCAGTTCAATCGCAATTAATCTCGATGAATTATTGTCATTCTTATTATTTTTATAATGTTGTATATTGAGTTAATACTACTGATTAGCCAACTCTTAGCCCCGTATCAGAAAATAAAACAAAAGACAAGATACAGACAAGAAAAAATACTTTTTATTGTTTTGTTTTATTTATTTTAAATAAAAATCAAATATAGTTCAACCTGAAAGCGCGCTTCACGCGCATGGCGACCAACGCCCTTTTGTTTCGCGAAAATTTGAGAAAATAATACTTTTCATATGGATGCGATTGTCCTATTTAAACATTTCAATACGGAATCGTCGAAGATGTAATTGGTCACATTTTTAAGTTAAGCGAAAATTAACTACCCTTGAGTAGTTACAAAAAAAGACAAATTTGTTGCCAAAACGTCCTTTGAAGCTTAGTTCATCATTAAAATGAGGAAAATCAGGGAATTGCCTCCTTAACTAACTGCTTCTCTATAAGGAGGACGCGCGACGTAAGTAGAGCAGACGTCTGTTAATGAATTGCCTACTTTGGCATTACTGCATTGCCTACTCGGGCAAGTTTTACCATATTTTTCTAAGACTTGCATCGATAAACATTTTTTTACGTTTCTAGTGGAGATTTCAGTATATTGGTCCGTATACTCCGCATGGGGTTTGGTTATATTAAATCGAGTTAAAAAAAAGGATTTATTATAAGAGTATATCCGCCTCAAAGGCCAGCAACGCACCTTGATGCCTCCTGGTGTTGCTGATGTCCAGGGGCGATGGTGATCACTTACCACTAGGTGTGCCATCTGCTTTATGCTCTAATCACCTCTTAAGTAGGTATTAATAATTTAATCGAACTTTGATTACTGAACGAAATAGTAGCTTGTTTACCAAGCGAGCAAATAACCATTTTAAAGTCGAGAATGTTTCTTTGAATCCAGAGCGTAACGAAGGATTTCATAGTAGAATCACGAGCGTAGCGAGGGATAGATAGAGTGCAGCATACTAACCTAAGTGCAGCGAGGGATTCAAAGTTACTAGAGCTTAAATTGTTGGCTCCCGACGTGGACACTCTACTTTTTATCACCCTCTATGGGGTAATAAATAAGTGCAAGTTATGAATAAGAATAGTTTGTTTATTTATTTAGATATAATAAGGAAAAATACGACATAGCATAGAAACAGTTAGATGAATGTTTACATGTGTATTTTTTGAGAAAGTGTATTATTTTTTAGGTTGTGAAAATATTTAATAAAAAAAGACCCTCTAACTTGTTCATACATGTTTGTGATTGATCTCTTTGGTTAATGGAAATTTTACTAAAAATATCCACATTCTAAATTAAAATCTCTTTTAGTCCCTCAGGGATTAAAAAGATGTGATAAAAATACTTTTTCTGGTACTTTTGTACGGAGTAGATACATATTAATATCAGCAGTACCTTGTCTAGTCACATTAGGCGGGAAATATCAATAAGTAAACGTTGCGTCATGGACAGCGTCCTTGTGCCGATACTGGTTTCGCTGTTAGCATTTTTAATTAGCCAAATATTTGTCAAGAGCGCGCGTCTGTATAATGCCATGCCGATATAACTCGTTTAAACAACACTAACAGTAATCGTAAATAATCCTTCACTATATTATACAGAAACGTACGCGCTCTTGATTAATAAAAATGCTCACATTAAAATCAACCATCGTGTTGTAAAATAGGATTTTGCCTGTCATCCTTATCCCTCCTGTGAAACGCAATGCGAAATCGCACAGAATGTCATTAGATTCAATTGTTTAATTTAATTACCGATCTGTATGTAGCGGTTAACCGATCAAGTATTTTTAAGATTTGCATGGTGGTAGGGCATTTTGCTAATGCCCGCTCTTAAGTAGAAAATCTGTCGCCAAGCACCTAACGGTGTGTTCCGGCAACTGTCCTTGAGAGCCAGTAATTCTAGGTTAGCCTGAACAACATCTTCGACCACATCATCACACCATCAGGGGAGATTGAGGTCAAAGGCTAATCTATCAGACATAAAAAAAAGTAGGCAATGTTAGCTGTGGTAATTACTGGGATGGGTGACCGCTTGTAGGGCTTACTACTGAACGCCCGGGCTTCGGAGGGCACGGTCACGGTTGTTGTCTTAGGATGGCAGTCGGCATCAAGGCTTGTTAGCCTTTTTCTTATCACTTTTCCTCGTACATCGCCTTGAACTTTGTTACTGTTACGAAATCGCATGCAAGCTTCCGTAGAATTGTTTTGTTAATTAACTTTTTGTTTTATTTCTTCTATTTTTCTTTCGTCAGCATTTGAAGTTGTTTGTAGAGTCCTTTGGTTAAATATAATAAAATTAGCTGCGCCCCGCAGTTTCATCCGGGAAGATAATGATGAAAAGAGAGATGACGACTGACGACGAAATGTATCATATATGTCTAACCAATATATACAAGAATACTTTAGGTACTCCTATATTTCTATAAGTATTCCATGAATCATCCAAATACGCTCAGAATAACAAACATACACACTCGCATCCTTACTCACAGATTTTGCAATAATATTTGTGTTATTATTATTTTATGATATTAAACGCAACTTTGTACGAATATCGCGCATAGTTGAGTTGTAACAGTGTTGCTACTAAAATTATATACAAATTTGCCATCGGGTAATTATTGAAATGATAGAGTCATGGTGGTACTTTCAAAAGGTTCGCAAATCTTTTGTGTCATCTAAATTTACAGTTGGCAATGAATATGGTCTTATTCATCTCGATGTACGATTAATATTAGGTACACCTTTGTCATGTTCGACTATCTGTTGTCTGGGAAATCTTACAACAGCTTCCATAAAGCAAATATCCGTAGATAATCATCATTGCCTGTGATCTGATAATCACCACGTCATCTCTTTATTAACATAGAGATACTGGTCAATAGACAGCCTCAGTGGGATTTTAGTGCTTTGTATGGTGGCCAACTTGAATTACGTTTTGGATTTTTGATGTATGTCTTTCGACTGCTCTCCCGACACCCTATCGCATTTGTTTCAACTCCCTCTACCTATCTCTTACCGTTTTCGAGATACGTCATCCATCATCACATTGCAGACGATCATTTTAATATTCCATACTCACCTTAACCTCCTCTACCCTTTTTCCATACATCTTCTCTTCCCCTACAACTCCTTCTGTGAGAAACCGCTTCATCTCTTAACTAACATAGAGATACTGGTCAAAGATTTAAGTATTATAAGCTATCAGTTTTGTAAGTATTATTGTATTTGTCTTTATTCTCTATTCCGGCTCTTTCTTTATCCCATTCTCTAAATGCAGTGCAACTGAAAGTTCATTAATCAATGTTAGCGGTGCTATTTAGTTTGTTCATTTTCTTTTTATCCGATCCATGTTAATAAATAGCGGTATCTATGCCGCGTAGAGTTCTTAACGAACTCACTAAAGATACTTATGATCAGCTAACAATGTCATCAACGGGAACAATTTTCGTTGAGTCATGTTTATATTGTTGATAGCTTAGCTTCTATTGTGCCTTAAAGTTTTGAGATCGTTGCGTAACTGCGCGTTCGTTCCTATGTAAATAAAATTGGTATAAGCGTTCATTGAACTACCATTTCAGCATTTTTTTGAATAGTAAGTCCATAATCAAGTTTTGCCGATATGATTCTACCGGTAGTTGTAAAGATTTGTATATATTAATATTATACTACGTCTTCGTCTACGTAAATAATATTTTGTCTTTATCCTTATAATTCGTTTTATTGCAGAAGCAATCTCATTCCATGATGACACCCATCATATCTCGTTAGCACATACCATAAGTATGTACTTTTTGGTTCTGATTTTTTATAAACTTCTATTCTGATAAAAAGTTTTTATTCACTACGGTTTAAATCACGCAAACACTGCTGTCACTGCATACATTGCAAAAGCTCGGTTCATAACTGAAATACGAGAATATGCATTGTTTGCGCGCAAACGATGTGAACCGATATGTAGCCGCGCTAATAACATCTGCTAACTGTCAATTTGCTTTTTCGCAATTGACCCAAAATCTTATTATTGAAAATAGAAGTATTGCACTTCAAGGAATTCTTTTGTGAACTGATGTTTGTACGTTCAACATTCTAACCACAACAACAAAAATCTCCTCATCTATCTGTCAAGATTTGAGTTTGACGTTTGTGCATACATTGCACTACCACTTTTCTGTGAGCGTTGTTTGCGGCCGGAGGTGACGTCATAGATGACGTCATTACGCTATCGTGGTGTCTGTTTAGCAAGTTATGAACCAATCGTTTGCGTGCATACAGTGCAAATAGCGCATATTTGCGTGACTTGAACCACAGTAATTATGTTAATAAGTGCCGAGACGGACCACTCTGTACCTAATGGTAAGCATCGAGCCTGTCCATTACAGTTACAGTGTCACCATTGGGTGTAACAATGCACTGCTCGCCACACTCCGAGACAATAGTTTTAAGTCTCGATTGTCCGGCAATTTCACTTGATACAGTGCCCGTCAAACCTAAACACAACAGTGTTTGCACACTGCTTCGTGGAGGTAGCGCCCGACACTGTGGTGTTACCCACCAAGACGGCCTCTTGCTTTAGAGGCCTACCACTTGGTTTGTTACCTGATTGTCACCAACCAAGGGTCGCTTGTTTATATGGGGTTATAGAGATTAGGGTACCTTCCCTCGGACGAGATTGACTCAGCCCCCAAAAAGATAGAATAAAAATAGACTTGAAAATATTTTTCTATTGATAGGCCCTTGAACATAACCACACCAGCTCCGGAGCTTAATACTAATAACCAATATTTGAGTGTCGTAGCTTTCTGTACACATTTTGTTAGCAATCGATTACTTAACTAAAAGTATATAAACAATGCAACAATCACAGTCAATATTACAAGTTATCATTTTTGAATCGTACTTTTATTTCTCTTGTAAAGCTTATCGTTCCATCTTTCACTTTTACTTTTCGCATTTTACAAGGTATTTAAGGTGTTATTAGAAATTAAAAGCACAGATCACTATCATCTACGATCGGTAAACTTCTGTCAGATTTATTGGTCTCAAATATCTATAGTTAATGTTACATCTGAGAGGCTGTTCCTGTTAGATGTAATAAATAGCGATAAATTTGAATCATGACTTCGTAATTTTAATTTCATAACGTGAAAGTGTTTTGATCACGATATTGCATTCAATTCACACAGTCAAGTGTATTGTGAATGTGGAGATCATGATAATGTCTAATGGTTATAGATACCTATATCTGTTGTGAGAATCACACGTTGAATGTTTTGTCAGCTTATGTGCGGGGGCGTCGGTAGTCGCCCACATCACATCGGATGCTGTGTTATAAGAAGTATGCATATATGCATGTTTCATTAGGTATTATGTAGAATACATTTGGGTAGTAATATACATTTCTACGTGGGGTGTCCAGCTATAATTGCACACTACGTGTGTCGTAAAGAGCGACAAAAGTATACCAATGCCTTCCACAGGGCTGTCACTTACATTCGACTACGTGATGCACAGTGAACACAGATTTATTTGCAAAGTCGTCCGTACTCTCGTTTTACTGCTTTCTGTGGCCTAAAATTTATTTGATTGCTGTTAGTATATTTCCATTCGTACATTGACTGCATATTGATCAATTGATATGAACAATTGCGTCCAGCTGTGTGCCATTTCGATTTGCATGAACATTAATAGAGTTCTTTATTGAAACTTGTACAATGTTCGTTCGTACATCATGTGCTTAATTGAACTTTATCATTTCGCATCGTGCTGGCTGTGTTTTTATAATAATAGCCGGTGAACGTTTTATGAGACGTAAAATTTATGACTTAGTTAATTCTACAAGAAATCTAACTGTTTCAGCTGGAGTAAGTAATAACTTGTAGTGCTTTTATTAATAATAGTATCAATATGACTTTCTTAAGAAAAACGAATTGAACACGGTATAAACTGCAGTACTGATTGACGCGGTAAAGCCTTAGTTTTACAATAGCGTCTATTCATGTTGTTAGATCTTTAAATCAGGGTCAAACTGGCCGGAAACAAGTCAAGGTTCCACTTAAAATTTAATGGCATATGTTATATGCTAGAGAAGAATGAGTATGCAAAAGAATCTAAGAAGAGCATGGGATATATAATGTTAGAAATAACGGAGGGAAACGACAGGATTGAAGGCACTACAGCTTCGGCCTACAAGTGTTATCTGTCGTCTTTTGTGTTATTTGAGAACATATATTTAACCACTACGTGCATGGGATAAGGGTATGAATATGGCCAGAAAATTTATGTTGTAATTTTATAATATGGAAATGTTTATGACGTAGTGAAGGAAGGTTTTAGAGACATGAAAGGGAATGGAAAGAGAAATATAGATACTTAATGAAAGAATAAAGAAGTACAAAAGAAGGCTACTCAGAGAAAAGAAGATTTCTTTAAAGGAATATAATCGTGTTGGTAGTGAGGTTCTAGGCGTTCAAGGATTGTAATTGCAATCGCTAGGGTCAAGTAGCGCGATTAGGATTACCTAAGTCCGATTTCAGTACTACTTTATGAGATATATAGAGAGTGTATTTATAATTATAGGATCTGTCAAATAATACATCCGACTTTACAATAGTTTAGTTAAGAGAATGTTTATGTTTGTAGCAAAGGAATAAAATTGTCTCCTCAATCCTGACGTTCTGCTTATAAATAATTGATCTTATTGATGCAGTTATTCTTCAACATTCCTTAAGGAAACACTAATTAGAGTGACCATTAGTATATGAATGAAACCACGACGAGTAGGATTTTAAAATTAAATTTTGTTACATCTTTAATCATCAGCTCTTATGAAATAAGGGTGTGACTTTTCTTTTTAAATCTGGAGTGGCTCTTCAACCCATACGGACATGAATATACTAGTACCGCAAACACAAACCTCGCGTTTTAATGATTTTTATAAAGTTGCCGTAATTATGTAATATGTTAAATTATTATCATTTTAGTAAATAATGCGGAAGTATGAAGAATAATACTTCACGCGAATATGTTAGTTAGCTCTGGCTATAATCAAAACATTCAGTGGTATTTTTCAAAGAGAGCTATGAAAACTTCCTGCTTTTATAATAAAAAAAAATATTAGGTCTAAAATTCACCAAATATAGTTTTCAAAGGTATAAATAACTAAATTATCAAATACCACACTAGACACCTATATTGTCACTTTGAAAATTGCAGCCATCTCTTAGTTAGGACCTAGCAATAACTCCTGGCCGTTTTAATTAATAATATACGACTTGAAGTTATAAAAAGATCAGATCAGGCGTTCGAAATATATCGTCGGAAAAAATGCATGCGTATAAACATAAAAATGTTCAAGCTCTCAATTCCCAAAACAGACTTCTCGTTTTTGAATAAAACTTCATAGTATGGCATAAGCACTAGAAAAAAGTCAAAGATCCTATGCCAAAATTACAGCACATGCTTTTAAAATAATTTCGAAAGATAATTATATACATAATATTTAAGAATATGGAAGGAAAAGCAGCGAATTAATGTTGGAGTGAAATGATGACATGTATGAAAATTTAGAATTATTGTTTTTTTTTTTTATGCTTGATAGGTTAGCCTTTGACCACTATCTCACCTTTTGGTAAGTGATGATGTGGTCGAAGATGTTGTTCAGGCTAACCTAGAAAGGGGAACATAAAGGGAATTAAGGATAATTGGTGTAGAATTGAGGAAGTAGTGGAGGTTGTTAAATAGATAATGCTTGCCAGGAAAAGGGGGTGGAAAATTGTTGATAATAGGAATGCGGTAGTTTTAGAGATGAAAAGGTTGAGGTCGATGAATGTAAGAAAAATGCTAAAAAACAGCTGAGATAGCTATGATATGACTAAGGTTACGAACACCTACAAAATACCTACTTACTGATTAACAAACGCGTGAGGAAAGTGCTTAGGAATATTATAGACATGATGACCAAGGTAAGTTATTAAAAAAAAATATGGAAAAGATTCGTTAGGAAATTAATGAAGTATAAAAATGATGTCAACGCATAATCCAACAAATATTGCTATGAAGTAAGAGGTGAGTGTGGATAATGTGAGAGAAGCAGTGATAATATGTAATATGTTTTATTTCAATATTTTGAGTTATGTTACTTTTTAAATTTAGTGGTACATTTGAGAATTAGTAGAACTATCTTTGTTAAAAACACATTTCATCGATCAATCACATCAAGGTGAAACCACTCCAAAAAGTTACAACATTATTTCTCAAGGGAATATAAACCGACGTCCTTCACAAAAAATAATTCAATAATCACTTGTATTGCTTGAGTCGGAGCTTTGAACATATACAGTCAAACCTGGATAAGTGAGAACTGGAAAAGTGAGAAAACTCTATAAGTGAGAGTAATGGCCAGGACCCGTCATTTTAACCTCTCAAAACCTCTATTAGCGAGATACAAACGCCTTTGTAGGAGAGAGTCGTTTTTCCCTCATGGACCTCCGTAAGTGAGACTGCTACTTATCTATACCTCTATAAGCGACAGTCGAGCTTTATTTATATTATTTAGGAGGAACAAATAACAAAACAAATTACAAATTTAACATCTGCTATTTTATGACTCATTCTAACTTTCGTGAAACTAAATAACATTGTTATTTTAAGGCATTCTTTTCATATGGACACGTGTGCTGTGTACCGTCCTGTTTGTCGGACTTACTCAGTTTATAGTTAATCAATTGCGAAGGAAAGTTCTGTTCTGTGCATCATGTCAAAACGGAAAATTAAAGTACTATCTTGAGTGATAAACTTAAAATAGTGTATGCGTTTGAATCAGGAAAATCGCGAAATAAAGTTCAGAGGGAGTTTAATTTACCAGAATCCACCTATTATAAAATTATAAAATCAAAAGACTTTATAAATTCTGAGTGCTCTGATGGACATGGAAATATTAAGAGAACAATTTCTGAATTTCCCAATATCGATAAGTGCCTTTTGGGATGGATAAAACAAACTCTCGATAAGAACATTCCCATACCTTTGTTGAAAGAAAAATCAAAAGAGTTGCTACAAAACTGGGAATCCAGATCTTTGCTGCGTACCTCTATAAGAGAGAAACGCTACCCATGTACCTGCATTAGCGAGAAACTCGGGTTAGTGAGAAACCTCAATAAGCGAGAATGAGATTGTGCTCCCTTGAACTCTCGCTTATCCAGGTTTTACTTTGTACATGTTCATGAATGGAGCTGTAATGGTTTGAGTAGGCTTTAACAAATTATTATTTTAACTACGCTAGCGGTCCGCCCTGGCTTCGCACGGGTATTTAACAAAAAAAACATAAATTATAAATTTAAACACATAAAATAGTAGTTCTTGTGTCATAAATGTAAAAGTTAGACAAATAGTATTGTAGACTTTTTTATATATATTGATGTCTTCTATAAAATTGTTGTACATCACTTTGCTCTATTTTCAATCATTTCCGCAGCGTATATACCCGATATAATGTTTTTTTTGTAATTATTTTCGCACTCTGGGTTACATTATCGAAGTTTTAAGGATCCCTAACTCTTTGAAAATCTTCTATAGCCTATGTTCATCAGGGATAATGTTGAAATCTAATGGTGAAATATTTTTTTAAATCGGTCCAGTAATTTCAGGGCCTATTCAATGCAAACAAACAAACAAACAATCAGATCTTCCCTCTTTATTATATTATGAGTAGTTTAAACAAGAAAATAATAAAGATTTATAAATAAAGAGTTGAATTTGCAATACGATAACATCTACCAAGGTAAAATAACATTTATTTGGTACGCGTTTCGACTGGAATTTACTTACACTAAATTTTATTTCCACTTATTCTTAAATCATACCCATTAGCTCAAATAACTCTTACTGAATAACAATCGATCCCATTATGTTGCGCAATACAGGTACTCCCTAACCAAAGCATGTACGTATATCACTTATAATGAGAAGGTACTACGTAATACGTATACGGGAGCGTAAACCGATCCACTAACGCAAATAAACCGACGGCGTGCGTACTGAAGCATTATAAACGATCAATAGGAAATTGGCATCATCAATCATGCATTCTTTCTTCTGACCTGTATTCCTGACTTAACATGCCTTCACAGTATTTTTAGCTGTATTTGATAGTATTTTAGCTTCGAATCATATATAATTTTCCATTGAAAGATTAAAGAGTTAAGTACGTACTGTTTATAGAATATATTGATGACGTAGGCTAGAATCACTACTAAACCTATTCACAATCAGCAGTATGTTTCCCTGTAAAACGGTGATTTCCAAAATTAAGGTGCTCACTTATTAATCTGTCTTTATCACTTATTTTCTACACTTATAAATCTATTATAGTCCAGCCGCCGCGCCGAGAGAATGCGTTTGATTGTACATATTCGTATTGCCGTTGTGGCTTGTGAATGGAGTAAAATATACAATAAGAAATATTGTTATACATTTAAATGCCCGAAAGACACAATATTACGTAATCAGACTGTCTACGTTACTTTGAACTGTGAGAACAATATTTATAAAATGAATGGTCAAACGCATTCTCTCAGCGGCTGTATATATAGTCACCAGACTGAGTACACCATCCTTCAGGTCTGCCCAAATTAGCCCCGTGGGGTCTAACCCGGTGGTTAGAATTGCACCTCCTCATATCATCCCGTGGGTGTCGTTAGAGGCGACTAAGGGAAAAATACTGGAAGGTGCGCAGCAGCGCCTTCTAAAGAATTGCTGACTGACACTGCGATCCCCAAGACGCCTGCCAAGCGTGGGGATTATGGCAAATACCCCTTTAATAGAGGAGGCTGTGTTCAGCAGTGGACGATCCGGCTGTTACAGTACGACGACAGACCAGACACCTAGAACTTACAAATAAGTAAATCTACATAGGTTAGCCTATGTAATAAGTAAATCACGATTACTAATAGATGGGTTTAATATTGTCAGAATCTTGACTTTCTTTAAAACAATATCTATTTTTACTATAAAAGCATATTGATGATCAGATGTGTAATTTGGAATCATTGTAAGTATTTTAAGGTTCCATCAGGATCAATATTGTTTTGATCAAGGTTTAAAAGTTAATTGCTAGACCAGAGACGTAGAACTTACAAATAAGTAAAATCTTTAGTTATTGAACATGCAACGGTAACCATTTAATTTCCCTTTTAAAGAACAAAGTATTTATTTGTAAACTTTAACATGTGCAATCATCTCTTATATAAGTATGTTTATTTTAAATGTTTATTGGTTCTTCAGTTACTGTTAGGTGCAGGCCTGAGCATATTTAAGTATGGATGTGTATAATGTATGTCAGACGATAACTTTCCAACGCCCGTTCTGATCTTTAAGTAAGTTGTTAAGAAGGTAGTAATACAAAAAAAAACGTACCATATATATATTCTTTAGGTTTGGGGATAGATATGCTTTCATGAGGTTTTAAACGATGCTTGATATTTTTAAGTAAAATATAGCATTAAATTAAGTTAACGTTGTTTTGCCATATAGGCAGATAAAAATAAAAAAAAGTTTAATACCTATTTGGTTCTTTTTATTTGTAATATTGGATAATTGAAAAAACATACTATTTAAACACAATATTTGAAAAATAGTTTCAGTCAATTCTCAGATTTACTGAATGATACACACAACATTTCATAGGAATCTGTCAAGCCGCTTCGGACTAGTTTTGTTACTAAAACTGTGACTCCATAGTTTTATATATCAGTACTTCAGTACTAATATTATAAATGCAAAATTAATCTGTCTGTCTGTCTGTCTGTTACGCTTTCACGCCAAAACTACTGGACCGATTTGAATGAAATTCGGTATGGAAATGTTTTTGCGCGATAACCGACATACGCGCGGGCGGAGCCGCCCTCGGAAAGCTAGTTAGATAATATAGCTTTATTATTAGTTAAAGCAGACCTTCGATGTGCTGTGATGATCTGAAAAAAGCATTACAGGATGTATTGATAGCTATACTAATTTGTTTCCCTGTTGATAACTCAGACAAGTTATTTGTCTGAATTGACTATTTGCAACATCGTCATTCATGTTTATTCTAAAATATGAATTTTGAGATAACGGTTGAAATTACTTAACAGTCAATACTCTTTACCCTCTACAGGACATATATGACGTAGACATGGCTATTTCACCTCGTGTGTCGTCTTCTTGATTTTGTGTAAGATATTTGTTAAATATTTCTAATACTGTTTGTTTTTTCATAACACTGATTAGGTTCAATTTCACTAATCTAGTGTGATTGGCCTTTGTTATCACAGAGTAGCAGATCTTACATTTGTTGCATTTCTGTCGCGGAAAAAAGAAAACTCCTTGGTTTGGACTTTTATTGCATGTGACAGCAGATTGGATGTAGACATAGAAATAGTATGTATTAGCAGATGTACTAAAGTTGTCATATTTGTTTTCAGTTTCTGAAGCTATACCGCCAAATTGAACGAAATAATATTTTACACCTTCGATAAGATTATTCCCTATGCTACAGACTCTACAGGAGGTCTGTTGTGTAATTTCATAAAAATAAATAACATGGTAAATTTAAAATATTGCAACATCAAAATATTGTATAGTCTATGTTCATCAAGGATAATGTAGGATTCTAATGGTGAAAGAATTTTTCAAATCGGTCTAGTAGTTTTTATGTTTATTCGTTAGGTACATTAACGTACAAAAATACAAATCTTTCCTCTTTATCATATTAGTGTCGATATATGACATAATCGGTCCTACATCCAAATTTTTATTTAGTCATGCCATGTAAATTATTTATTGTGTTTTTAATTAGTATTATTAGTACTTTCTTCTCCATTTTTAAAGAAACTTCATATGTTATACCGCTTCGTTTTGTATGTAGAGTCAATTATTGACATCATAGATACTTTGAAATGTGTTTATTTCTGTATTACTTGTTTAAGTACATATTTTAACCTATATGGAAGCAAGTCTCGTAAAGTCATTGTTCAACAAATCACAGTCACGTCTTGAACATTATCTGCATAGTTGCAAGTCATATACTCAAGAAAGTACTGTATAAATGGCTTGTTTCTATTTAT
The DNA here is from genome assembly GCA_963854805.1 of Plagodis dolabraria. Taxonomy (NCBI): domain Eukaryota; kingdom Metazoa; phylum Arthropoda; class Insecta; order Lepidoptera; family Geometridae; genus Plagodis; species Plagodis dolabraria. Next base: position 12,938,359 of record OY978457.1, read on the forward strand.
CTTCGTCAGGCAGCAGGTGTACTTAACGTTATTTCATTACATTTCTAAGCAAACTACTTAAACTTATATGAATGTTTCAAGTGAGAACGGTTATATTTTCTGTGGTGCTCGTTACTTTCGTTGCTGACACTTCTGTTAGAAAAATATCTTCATCTTGATAAGCAGTGTAATCCCGTATTCACCATTCATAATATCAATTGATTGTTTATATCAAAAACATTTTAAAAAATACTCTAGTTTGGACTGGTTCAGCAACTCGACCAAATTTTTTACGTACCAAATGGTGGGGTTTTAATAAATACAAATAGCAATAGGAAGGCTTGGATCTCGACTATTTTTACTTCCACTGCATATTTTATGTTCTCAATCTTCTATTATTATTGATTGGATTTTTTTTATTAAAATTATATGATCTTCCATACCAATGGTACAAAGTACGAGTATGTTAAAGGTTTATCAATATAATTTAAAGAACGAAATTTCTCAAAATATTTTTTTTCATAATCTTTTGTTACTACAGGGCCAGCTAAGCTAAGCGAAACTAGCTTAGCGTAAAAAATGATAACAATTGAATTTTATTCATAAATGCCCGAATGCGATAGTAACGTATAAACTAATCTTAATTAAACTATCTAATCTGGGTTCAAACCGAAACTAAAGATGGACTTGTAATAAACAAGGACGTTGATTAAAGAAGAAGTACTTAATCATCCCGTTGGCATCGTTGGGCTACCTATCTCGCATAGTTTAGTAAGTTCGCTTGATTTTACTCACGGTGTTACCTATAATATAAAATGTCGCCGCAGCTACTTGAGCTTGAGCGAAGTAAGCTAAGTGCTCAACTTAGCGGTTTGGGAAAGCCTTTATTTATTTTTACCAAGCTTGCTAAGAAGGTTGACTGATATTTTAGATAGGTTTTGGTGTATTCAGAGTATCATATACATAATCAATGTAAGTATGACATTGTTATCGTGTCATAAACCTTCAGAGTCGCCCACACATGCAGTTATTGATTTTAAACACATGTTGCTTTCCACACAAGAATACCGAAATCAGCGGAAATGTGGACATTCTTACGACCATAACCATAATTTATATGCATGTTAATTTTTTTAATGTTTCCATGTAACGCAGCTTCTGTATCATTTAATCATTACTTAGCTCTCATCACATTTTCTTTTTACCAATTATACATCAGAATACTACCCAATACGTATATGAAAATAAACGTAATTAAATAAAAATAAACACTACTTACTACTCGAGACTCGACACACACTGACAAGTCAAAAGTTAGAGTTGCTGTGATTATCTTTCTGCTCTCCTAGTAGCAGCATCAGATTGCAATACCGCCAGATTTAACTATTCGTATGTAGTAGATTTTCATCAGTTTATAAAAAAAACTTCATGGGTTCACTTTGGGGGTTATAAACAATACACATAGATAAGTAATCTAGAGTAAAACATGTAGGGTAGTGAACGTGTGATTTTTTAAAGCACCACATAAAAAATAAGAACACTGGCTGTGTGCATTTCGGGCCTCTCTCTTTTATAAGCTTCATATTACAACAGTACGTAAAATAAAAAATAATTCAAGGTTCAAAACTGTATTATAAATAGGAGTTCTCAGTATTTATAGCCCATAATAAACCAAAATTCAAATACCTATTTAATTTTTGGCATAGGCCCCATAACAAAGTTGATCTAAATATGACAACTTTGACGGTCCTTCCATTTGTTTATTTCATTAGATAGTAAAATACAAAAATTATATTTGGTATGAGCTCTACTCTAGACAACGACACTCCACATTAAACAACAGGTTAATAAATTGTTTTTTTATCGGGTCTCATGTATTAGAGTCCCTCTGAAATATAATTAACATATAAATACCACAAAATATCGGAATTTCAGACTTGTAACTCAAGTTCACGAGCTGGAGTCCCTTGTCATACGGACGGACGGACAAACAGACAGAAAGATAGACAGCGCAGTCTTATTAATAGGACTCCGTTTTGCCCTTTGGGTTCGAGACCCTACAATCATTAAAAATCCGAAATCGAAAGGAAGCAGTACCTAGTTATTCATTATATTGTGAAATTTGAGTGTTCTCTCCTATTTGGAACAGGCTCGTGTGACTCAGATACGTCAGTTCCTTGTTCTTAGTACAATGGGTCACAACAACACAAACAGGTTTAAGTAAATTAGACACCACTACTTTTGTTTCACGTCTCTCAAAATCGAGCCCATCCACAACCATGCAGCCGGTGTGCTTAATATGGATCGACCATTGTCTCTCTTTTTGTGCTGTGACGTCATCGGTGTCGGGAACGTGAATGACTTGTTTGATTACTATAGTATATTTTGATGAATCTTTGTATGTAAAAATGTCGGTGCAAATGGTTGATTTAACAATTACTCTTGGAGAAAATGTACAAGACGCGTGTGGGCATGTAATTGCATGAATCTCATGTATACTTACGAGAGAATGCCTGTTTCAATATGTTCCTCGTCGTCTGCACCGATATGTCCTGAAGCATTCTATTGATCTCAGCTAGGTCACGTCGCTAGTAGGATATCAAATTCGCCTTTTCGCTCGAATGGGGCTGCGGTGTGCCCATGTGTAATCAAACCTTTTTTGTCATTCACATGATACATGGTCGCCTAAAATAAGGAAGTAAAGTATATTATTACGTATTCATTTCAAAGCTGAAGTAGTTATTTGACAAATCAACAATTAATAGTAGACAAGAAATGTGCGCATTACGTGAATCGAAATAATGCCATCATGATGAAAGCCTATGGGTAATAAAATTTTGCGAGCTTTCCATTTCGCGCCTTGTTAGAATTTTACGATACAATTATAAGGATCCAATAAATTCGATGCTATAAAACCCAGATTATGCGCAGTGGGCAACAGAAGCCTATTGGCAATTCGAAGATTTGAAGTCGTGTTCGATTCCATACTTTGCGATGACGTATCCTTGTCCATAAGCATGAGTGTAATTGATTGTGTCATCGGCGCGAATGCAGCCAAGTTGAGATGAAAGGGCATCGACATCCAGTGCCGCGGTGATGTGATGCGTGCCATATGTAGTAAGTTTTTACATAAGTTAGACCAGGCGAGTAACGAGCCTGACTCGGGACGTGCATCCAAGCGTGCGCCAGGAGAACGGTCGGTCGGACGCGCACCATTGCATGTGATCAGACTCGGAGCTAGGTGGGATTCATGTAGGGGTAAATCTACTGTTGCTGATATGACTTTCCACAAAAGCAGAATTACCAACCAAGACTAAGTATGGAATTGTTAGTTGACAAAATATTTGCACTAAGTACAAAAATAATAGGAATATTTATTAGCCGCAATGCCATTGCATTGCACCCTGCGCTGTCATTTCATAGTACAAATAATTCAGGATTGCCATTATCTTAATTTTATATAACTACCGACATAGTGTCGTCGAGCTCCAACGGTACTTACAAATATTCCTGCAGCTGTCCATGAGAGCCATTAACCATTCGCAAGTTTATCCTGCTTACATCTTCAACCACATCACCCTTAGGTGAGATAGTGATTGAAACAAAAGGTTAGCTAGCTTGTAAGTTAAAAGCTATGGTACTTGATATGAATTCTCCACCATGTAAGCGGATCTTCAGTGACTTTTCTCTCTTCAACGTCTATAGAAATTAATTTCATTATGAACACAAGACATTATTAAATTAAGTAACACCTCTTAAATAAATTAGTTAAGAAAGAGGTTATGTTATGACTAAAAATAACAAATAAACTGCAATATTCACGTGGCGCGCGAGCGGTGAAACAAATAGTCAAACATGTCGTTTTATTGAGCCTCCGCCCTTATCCGAAACTATCCGAAATTATTGAAACGGATTACGGATATATTTTTATTTCGGATATCCGATTGTTTCGGTTACGGTAACGGAGCTCCATAATTACGGCTAAAGTTTGATATCTTAGTATCCCACGAAACCTAAATCTTATTTTTTATTGTATGCTGTCTGAGATGTACACACCATGTCTATTTTTCTTACAAATCCAATGTGGGCGATGAGCTGTTCTCAGATCTCGGTACTAACGCTTTTCATATTTTGATAAAAAATATATTCACTAATCTTCAAGTAGTTAGATGGACTACCGTTTTCGTTTATTTCTGTACCACTATAGCAAGTCAGTTCGCATACTCAATACTCTTCGGATTACAAAAATTAGACAGCATAATAAATTCGCTCAATTAAAGAATAGGTTTCGCAAAAGACAAAACAATACCGGAGATTTAAAAAAAAATATAGCAATGTTATGGTATGTTTTACTAACTCGTTCAATATGTTATTTGGAAACCTTTACTTAATTAGATTAGAAGAAACTTTATGTGCTCTACTTCAAAGCTTAACAATGTTCTTCTAACTTATTTGCAAACTTTTTAAAACAGCTGTCCTCTGTAGATACTAAGTTACAGAAAGTTGAATTCACCACTTTTCTAATTGTCTTTATGTGTTTTTTCATATGTGAATTTATAGACCTGATTACATATCTGTATGTGATGCTGCACTGCACTTCAGCGCATTGGCTATGAATTTTATGACTCTCTCTTCCCTTTCTCGCCATATTAATCCCACTAGCTGACCCTTTCTTCCCATTTGCAATAAGTACGTTGTTACCTACATTTCGTTGATGAGGATCCCCTAAACCTTGTTACCTGTTTCAAAGTTTAGAGATATTCATGATTTGATGCAGAAAAGCGCAGAAACTGTTAAAGACGAACTAAAAAGAATAGGTATCTTCACTTGTCTATATGGTCGTTGCAGTAGAATATCTTATGACTCCTTGTCGTTATGCAATCAGTATGAACGTTAGTTTTATACGATTACATAAGTACCGCAATATTCATAATATAGTTTTTAATACCATGAAGTTTTTTGAAATATTGTTCTTTTAGGTAATATGGACGAAAATGCAAAAGAAAAATGGTGGATTACATCGCTTTAATTTGATTCGGGACATTTTTTTTTTATGTCTGATAGGTTAGCCTTTGACCACTATCTCACCTGATGGTAAGTGATGATGTGGTCGAGGATGTTGGTTCAGACTAACCTAGAGTTACTGGCTCTCAAGGACAGCTGCCGGAACACACCGTTAGGTGCTTGGCGACAGATTTTCAACTTGAGGGTGGTAGCTAGCCAGGCGGGCATTTGCAAAGTGCCCTACCACCATGCTGTAACGACTGCTATCCTATGACAACAACCGGACCGACGGCTTAACGTGCCCTCCGAAGCACGGAAGCGATCAGTAGTAATGTCACCAGCGGTCACCCATCCAAGTCATGACCGCGGCGGACGTTGCTTAACTTTGCTGATCGATTCAGAATGGCTAAGCAAACTTGGCTACGAGCGCTTCAAAAAACATAACATACTCCTAAACGAAAATATCAGAACTTATTTAACATTACAAACGGGACGCCTTTTAATGCATCTAGTACATTCTACACGTAATTTCAACAGAATACACGCTATTGCTAAAATCATAATTTCAACAGTAAGTACCAACCACTCCACGACTCTTGCTTATTCGCGTATGAAGCAAAACTAAACAAACATGCATATACTTTAACACTTACCACTATGTCACAAAACAAATGATTTGTTCAACAACTTAGCATTATTTTACAATGCATCTGGCATACCCAACGCAGATTGCGAAAATATTTATGCTAGAATCATAAATGGTCTTATAATATTACTCACATCTGCTACCAGTTGGTACTTACATACTATCTTATTTTAACCTAACATTAAAAGATTCCACTACCACTGCGATTCAATTAACTCGTTTTTTTGTTATTCAATCTTATTCGAGAATAAGGAAGTAATTTTCAACAGGACTAAATTAGTCGGGCCAAAGAGGATGCGTTATGTTTCCGTTAACGGCGGCGTCACATTCAACGGTAATGAACCGCTTAGAAGAAAACTGTATTTATGGAGATGCAATTACAAAGGAGCTAATCTTCATTCTCAATGTATTCATAAGCTTAGTGAGTTATCTCTTCCCACGGTAAAACTTACCTTGAAAATTTAGACAAGTCTCGATCTCGACATTCCTGCACATTTTTTTGCTCCGTTTTGTCCCATTCACCCCAATGCGATCTTTTATATTTTCATTCTTCTCGCACCCTTCGTGATTTATACGTAGCCCAAGCCCATTATCCCGATTTAAATCGATTCATTTGTCTAATGCGCCGTACGTTAAATTCCATTTTTAAAAGAAACCAACGGATGCTGTGTCTCCGGTGTTGTCACCACCGCGACATTGGTACTCTCCAAATGTTGCCTTTATTGGTTCAGTAGTAACTATCTACGCTTGATTGAGTTTAGTCGGATACTGGATTCTGTTAGCGGAAAAGGGTTCATAAATTGTGTCAATTTTTGTTCCAGTTCAGCGTATACCGGTCAGCTCTCTATTATTCCCTTGCGGTGCGCGTGCGCCGCTGCGTGCGTGTTAGTTGCGTTCGCAGCACGGTTAAGAATAGGCGTCAGCACGATGGTTCCTGCCTTTAAGATTTAGGCTCGCTCGTACACTATTATTATTGTTGATCATAAACCGTCTCGTCGAGTTGTGTAACCGCCGCCGCTTGTGCCGTTTTTGAATTCGTTTTATACAATCGGACATGTTATCTCGTTTACGAACGGAATTTTAAATATTTAACTTTAGTAATCGCAAAGGCCGGTCGTCGTAAACTCGTGCCCGTAATTGGTGTTCAATTTGTATTTTTTGACACCTCTTTATCACGTTGACGTCGGATTGCACAATGATAACGGGCGATAGGGCCAAGTTAGTAGATAAAGGAAAGTGTTAAACGGAGGTGTGCGTTTTCGCTGCAAGTTGCACGCGTGTGTACCAATATTTTCGTGTAATTATATTGCATACGATTGTTTTTCAAGTTATTGCGTTTGTGTATTATGTGATAAGGATAGCGGTCTATTATAGATGCATGTTTTCATTTAATTTTGTGTTTATCGGACAAATGCGTGAGTGATGCGCCTGCGCCGACGCCGGTGCAAGTGTTTCGTTGGGACTATTTTCGTAGCACGGAAATAAGAGCGGCAAAAGGAGCAAAAAGCCGAGAGATCGCCTGAAAAACTTGAGGACGTAGTGTCGAGTGTATTTCTGTCAGTTGTGAACCGATGTCTACAACACTTGTGCAGCCATTTGGTGATTAGAAAAAGGTTATTGCCAAAAAAATGAAGAAGAGCACCATATCCAAACTCAAGTCCATATTCAGTTCTAAAAAAGGTAAATGTTTTTTGCATACTTGACTTGTAAATATAAAATGAAGCGTAATGCCTAAAACTAGTTTATTGTTTAGTAATTTTTGTTATCTTCTCTTCCTATTTTACGTATATCTAGGTATTCATTCTTGCCTTTTCGTAAAGTAATCTTTATATTTAGGGTACGATTATCTAAATTTATTAACCTACCTAATAATTTTGGACTATCTAAGTACGATTTACTCTTGCCTTATTACTCGATGCCTTTGTACCAGCCAAATGAAAATTATAGGGTTTATTCTTTATGAAAGCTTTCAAGATAGTGATGTTGTATAAAAAAATTAAATGTGCGATATTTTTTTTAGAATTATAGAAAATATTTTTTAATGACAAAAGATTATGAAAAAATTAAATAAAACTTATGTCATATTGGTGTAGGGGTACAAAAAGACAACTATTGATCTTGTTTAAAAATGGTAGAGTCGCTGACCTAATAGTTTAGCAACAAATGCGAAGTTCAGGCTAAAATCAGATTTGACTAAAATTTCACCAAAATACAAATAACTTTTAAACTTCTGAATATCGCAGAACATACTGAGGGGTTAAATCGATAAATACTGAATTTCCCCATCCTCCACCCACCAAAGATCTACCCCTCTAGTGCTATCCTGTATAAACTTGAATTTAATTATACTATTCGTATTATTGCCCGTGGAGTGCCGGGCTAGAATGTGACCTGTATAAACCTGGATTTAATTATACTATTCGTATTACTGCCCGTTTCTTCTCCCCCATTTCTTTCCTTGGGTGATTCAAGAGGCAAATAAGGGTACAATACTGGAAAGTGGCAGCAGCGCCTTTTGAGGAACACACTACCATCCGTAAGACGGTTGCCAAGTGTGGAGTTAATGGCAAATCCCCCTTAATGGGGTGGGGTGTGTTCAGTTGTGGACAATCCGGCTGATACAGTACTCCTGTTATTGTTAAGAAATCAAGCATATTGTTGCTCTTTTTATTTATTATCGTGGTTAGTAGGTATGTGACCACAATCTCACCTGATTGTAAATGATGATGAGGTCCAAGGTGGCAAACCTTCTTTCAGGGTCATGTTTATGTGCTTAGTGACAGATTTTCTACTTGATGATGGTATGAGGCAGGCTTTCATTAATTACCACCACAAAGTGACGGCATTTTTAGGCTTCAATTAGGCCTTTCGACAGCATGAGGACAAATTAGATTTATGATTCATATTTCATGTTAGCTTAGCGGTCAGATCATACCCTGGGTATAGGGGTGGATGGCGCGGTTTCGAATCCCGCACAAGACTATAATTTTTCCTATCGTTATAATTTTGTTATGATATCAGCGAAGCATACGTTATTGCAAAATTAAAAATATCTTCACCATTTGATTTCATATTTTTATGAAAGAACAGCAGCAACAGATCCCATTCGAAAACTCGTTACAATTCGAAAAATAAAACCTACTTTAGAGATAGCCTACATCGCAGTTTTTTTCACTTGCAATTGCGGTCACCCATCCAAGCCGCAAGCTCAGCGACGAGCCCCTTTAAATATAATGATACTCGGCCATTAAAAATATCTGCTCATCTTACTTTCTTCAAGTTTCTATTCTGATTTGAAATTATAATGAATCAACCAATCAGTGCATTCTCTTGTAATTCAGCAACAACGGTATCTTCAATTGATTCGAATCTCTCTTTTTTTATTACAATTCTGTTTACTGTCTTTATCATTATATATGGTCATATGCACGTAATTTTACTTTAATCAAACTATATCTGCTGTCATGTTACTAAGTTTTCTGTCTCTATTATAAATTATTAGATTAAGAGCCTGTTTCAGAATGTTCGAGTAAGCTCCGGGTTTACTACTCAAAAAAATATTTATTAAACAAAACACTATCTTTGCGTTTCACAGTCATCGCTTTAGCCTATCCATCGGTTAAAACTTGAAACGCGCTGCATGTCAACTGCCATTTTTAATATTTCAGTTATTTTATGTGTTAGTTAGCACCCCGAAACTTTATTTGGACATTCTGAAACGGGGCCTTAGTTTCGGCACGGACAAAATATGCTACTTTCAGTAGATGTAGACCGTAGGTGTTATAGTACACTTTTTTTTTCTTTTTTTTTATAGCTGATAGTTTAGTCTTTGACCCTGTCTCACCTGTAGTTTTATGATGATGTAGTTGAAGATGTTGTTCAGGCTAACCTAGATGCTCTCAAGGAACACACTGTTAGGTGCTTGGCGACAGATTTTCGACTTGAGGTCGGTAGCTAGCGTAGCTATTCGTAAAGAGTCCTGCCACCATGCAAATGTTTTTGGCAACTCCTGGAGGCTATATATTTAATAGTGTGTTATTTTCCAAAATGTATGTTTCTTCGAGTGTTCATGCTTGCTGTGGATTATTAATTAGCAAGAAATGTAACTTTTGTGTATGCGCCCTATATCCCTATGACGTAGTAAAGTAACTATCCTTTCATAAGGGACTCGACTTGACTGTGATAAAAGAATTGCAGTTTTCACATGTGTATTACTTGACGAATGGCAAATTTACAAGTAACAATTCAAAAAAAACATCATAGTTCAAAAATGGAAAAGTAAATTTATGTTAAAGTTCTATGGAAAATGTAAGAATGCGCTGTAAAGACTTCAACAGCGAAAGACATAGTACTGGTATGACTTTTTGAAGCTTCCGTGACAACGTCAACTCGTATGGAAACAAGGAATCAGCAATAATCAATTCTCACGCGGCGGGTGAATTTACGAGTAGCAGTTGTCACCATATTTTTTTATATAATAAGCAAGCATTTGATCGCAATCTCACCTAATTGAAATATATAAAAGAAAACCTTATACAAATCTTGCGTCTGTGTTATCTAGGTACACCAAAATACAGACATTTAAATACTTACGACTCTTTTCTCACAATAGCGCAGCTGGATGCGTAGAGTTTTTACTTGAGCTTTTTTACGACGATGTTGCGACTGGGGACGACCCTGTTTGCGAACAGCTGCTAGCTTCAATAACAATCGAGGGAATCTGTGAAATGTGTAGAGTAACCGACCTATTTGTATGGGAAATATACATGTTTCATGTACCTACTCAAAGGTACAAGGGTAATTACTTCTTCTTCATGATGTGTTAAGTATATCAGTCGATGTTCACTAATGGTTTGAAAACTTCGGGGTCTCTGCTGCTCAAATGTGCACTTAAGTGTTAGGTGTTACGTATTTAAATATATACTGTTATATTTATACAAAAAACTATTGGATATTGATTTTAATAGTAGTAGACTGAATACTTGAATAGTAATACCATTACACATAATTATAAAAAAAATTACTGAATTCATAGCCAGCAATATGCTGCATGGCTGCCACAGCCTTGTCCGTGTATTGACCCAGTGCTGCCACTACCTTATAAAAATTCGTTGGTGGAGTACGAAAGCGTCGTCGTTTTGGAATCGCTACCTTTGGGTAAGTTTGTAGGATTGGGCAGGCCAATAATCATTCTTAAAAAAATTCTAAAAATTAATAAATTTTTATTAAAATAATATGATAATAAAATTATAATCTAAAAAAAATCTCAGTATAAATTCGTAGTCTAAAACCGTGCCGGCAGATGGCTCGCTCGATATGCTCGTCCCCTATTACATGGGATCAACACATAAAATAATAAACGTGGGTGCTCGAATGAAATGTAATCTATAACTCTTTACCTTTAAAAGATATCATGAAATTATTTTTTAAGTACATATATTTTTAAATAAAAGAAAACATTTCTGAATCAAAACATGGTAAGAGTCATTAAAACAATACAATTCATTAACATAGATTATCGGAGTTCAATATTACCTACCGAATAAAATTATAGTCAAGAAAGCATACAATACCCGCAGTGACAAAACGGCTGTTATTAAAGAAACATTAATGCTATTGAATAGTCACAGAACCTTGAAAATAACAGCGTTAAAGGCATAATCGCTAACACTGAAATGTACATAAATTATATTATAACTTAGTTTATATTCATGACAGACACGACCAAAGAATCGGTGATAGTTCCAGACCATCAGCTTCATGCACATTATTATCAACTGCTTTAGATATACCTAAATTATTTGAGAAAACTACTACAGAAGAGTAAAATATTTGAAATATTATTGGTTTCTTATCGCGCTAAAGGGTGTAATGTAACATATTCTTGTAGTTGACTCGACGTAAAGCAAAATAAGTGCGACTGATAAGCACGTGGCTTGAACTCTAGAACTACGAATAGGTATTCGCACTCGCTACCTCAGTCCTCACACTGTTATTTGTTTTTAGTTCAGTTCAGTTTGTAAGATACTGTTCTTGAAGCTAGTTGTATTGTGGCATATTTTTAAACTCGTTTATATTGAAATATGGTTAAGTTTTGTGGCATAAAGATTTGGCGTAAAAAAGGTATGTCTGACAACTTGTTTTTGTCATACTTCTTGCTGAGAGTTGCTAATCATTATGACATGTTGTGTATGTAAGACTAATATTTTAGAATGTTCTATTATTTTTACTATACGTAGTTTCAAGAGGGTCTACTCAAGGTCTTGTTTATAATCTCTCTACAAGTCTAACAAGTGATCTTATATCTCCAAATTATCTTATACCTTGTCATCATTAACCTTTTACTTTTGATCTATCTCCATCGTAATTCTCTTCCATCATTCATCACATATGTCACCTGCCACCATTATTAATCCGGACATCTCCATTTGCTAAATTTCATAATAACTACCTTCATTACATTCAGAAAATAAAAAGTTAATTCGTGGGAACAAACTGATCTCTGACTGGTAGATTTAATCGTGAACATGACTTTAAAATTACTGTTTTAGATAACTTCTGCTGTAGAATTATTTTATCTGAACGTATTCCATGCGGTTGATGATAAGGCTAACAATAAACCTATTAAGATAGAGAAACCTGTTGATGTGCCCATTTCACTGCCTCCAGACAAATGGAGGCACATTTATTTGCCGTGTTTGCGGTGACTTTGTCCGTACGTGGCTGTTGTCACAGTAATGTCTTGATCGTTTTTATCATTGTTATGAACATGCGGGTTAAACGTCATGAACCTTTGCCACTGAATATTTATACCAACCTTTAAACAGAAGTCTTTACCTTGTCAGATGTATTTCTGTGGATGTTTTGATCTGATGAAAACAAATATTCCAAAGAATTTTAAACTCAATCAATGTATTCAAATGAGCAAGGTGAATTTCATAGAACTAGGACCATTATAGGTATACAAGTTTGGGCAGACTTCACAAATAGTAAATTTATACAATAAGCACGATTGACAGTTGTATATAAGAACAGTATTATTTAAGTTATTTGTTTGAAACTCGAAAGTGAGTGTATTCCGAGTTTTATGTCGAATCTAGTAGAGATACTCGAGATGCCGGTATAATGTTTCATCGTCGACTTTTCTATTTTGTGTACTGGTGCGAGACCTTCAGAAATATGATCCATTATACTTTCACTGTCTACAATTAGTTTGAGAGATCTAATTATTTTCTACATTAAATTTCGGCATCTCTGTTTTGCCATTTAAATTCCGCGCAGACTGATAACTAGATTATTGATATAAATCATAATGGACGATATCGCGTACATTTTATGTATATCTTTTAAATAAAAACCATTGTGGTTTCAAATATTTTGCAGTTATCGTAGTCACTAACTGATGGTCTACCGATAACAAATGTAGAGCCATTCAACCTAAAAGTTGAGTTAGAAAATATTATTTATTATTATGAAATTTAATAGAATCCGTGGTTTTTTTACTGTCGGCTAGAGTACGTAGTATTATTATATGTTCTATAGCTAGAGTTGTAATCGATCCACAAGATTTTCTGTGATTAGTAGAGACCCAAACGATTTCTCACGGACGGACGCTACATTTTCAGCATTACTTCACTATATTTCGCATGAAAGTGTCTTATTGCCAAATGTGTACATAAGTTAACGTCATTTCAGTACTGTCTCGTTTAACTCCGTCAAAGTTATCGGATAGCTTCGTGCCTTGAGTGAAATAATAAGATTGATTGACAATACGTGTTCATCAGATATTGTGGAACCGGACGGCTTAACTCTCCCATATTGCTATACAAAGGTTTCGTAACGAAGATTGGCAGATAGGGACCTACTGTTGTTTTCAGTGCCCCTTTCACATCATTGTCAAGCAACATGTCTTCAAATCACAAAATGGAAATCTGGCTCACATGACTCTTTTACCACGCAATTATTAAGTGAGAGCGTATTAAACACGCCTAAAGTCATCAATTCTGCTCGCTTGTCAAAGTTCAAACTTAATATCGTTGGAATATACATTATTAGTATAGCTTTTTACAGTGTGTAATCTTCGGAAACATAATTTTGCTCAAATAGGAAGTAATTTCGTGCTTTATTACCTACATTCTTCACGCGAATTGCGGGTTATAATTAAAGTACATAATAATAGTCAAGATACGCTTTCATTTCTCATGAAAATTGTAATATTACTTAATGTCTAGGTGTTTCTTTGATTGTGCGATTCATATTTTTATCTATTTGGATAACATTCTTTGCTAAATATACCCAACAAATTCTGTATTTGTTAAATTTCGGTAAAAATACATTAATACCGTACTATGGAGCTGGTCTGATGATGAAAGTGACCATAGAAACTGTTTAATTAAATATGCCCGTCATGTTAGTATATGCTCGTTGTTTTTGTTTATTTTTATAGGTATTATAATAGAATTACCTAGTTGGCCTGATGATGAAGCCGAAAGATGAACGTGAGAACTCCGCCATTTATACGAGATAGCTCCGACGTATTGAGGCTGATTGGATATGGTTTGTTAAGTATATTTAGACTTAGGTGGCGTCCAAGGTCTAATGATGGAGCCAAAAGTGTGTCCATAGGAACTCGTTAACTAAATCAATTAGCCCCGTCGTGCTTGGGCTCGATAGATTTATTTTGTTAAGTACTGCAGTATTTATAGACAAATAGATCATATGAGTTGCTCTTAATTTTAGATTATACTGCTTTCAAACTATAAAGCTTATATCTCGGAACTCGAATCTATTAATTTTAGAGTACACTACGTTTATTTGCTGAAGACATAGATGTCTTCGATATTTCCATTGTAGATGACGGCTTTCAAAAATTAAAATGACTTTATTTGTTAAACTATTGATTTATCTACTTATTTCAAAATATATAGAAAAGAAAATAATGCAATTATACTAGCTATTAAAAATTTAAAACAAAAATAAAAAAATTTAGCAATAATTTTTCACAATGTTCTTGCGTTTCGAGGCCGCTTTCCCTGGCCAGCGTAATCATCGGGTGCGTTAAACAAAAAACATTTACTAAAGAATATTTTATTTGATTATACATATTAAAAAGAAGAAATCTGCGTGGTTAGGCAAACATTAATTGTATTCACGGGGGGCGATTCCACGGCATAAAAACCTGTCCTTGTGCAAAATTGTTATAGGCAATTAAAATGTAAGTATGTACAATGTTGATTTGATCATAGGTACGTGGTTAACAAGTACCTACATATTTTTTTAAAACAATAGTTTCTTAAGAATTTGGAATATTATTTTAGACAAACGTTTAATTCGTAGTAAACGTGAATACAAAAGTTTACGTTCGCCGTGAGGAAAGTTTCCTAACAGAAGTTTAAAGTAAGTAAAATTAAATAAATTGCTCTAAAAGTTTTTATTATTTAACTATATTTTTTAACCATACGTTGAGGTGAAGGTGAGAAACATCGGTCACCCAAAGCTTAAAATTGAATATTTTATCCTTCACGGCGGCGTATCCGGAATGATGAACCCTCAGAATATTAATAGACTGATTCTACCCAATCAAAACAACACCATGGTTTAACTGTTTTAAGTCCAAACGATAATTTTAAGCGCGTTCTTTTGTAAATTAGCATATATAAAAATATAACTACTATGTAACGAGTAAGTTAGTATTGTAGTATAACATTTTCTGCAGCAATTTATTTAAAAATTCAAATTCAAATTCAAATTTGTTTATTGTGATAAAAAACGTACAAATAAGTAAT
Organism: Plagodis dolabraria; assembly: GCA_963854805.1. Taxonomy (NCBI): domain Eukaryota; kingdom Metazoa; phylum Arthropoda; class Insecta; order Lepidoptera; family Geometridae; genus Plagodis; species Plagodis dolabraria. The sequence continues at coordinate 12,953,773 of OY978457.1, forward strand.
ACAATTACAAATTAACACACAGAAAAAATTAAATACATTTCTATTAAATCAATCAAATTAATATGAAATCGGAAAATAATGTCATGATAATCAAATAATTAATATAGAAAAACCATCAAAATACAATCAAATGTCAAAATAATATAATAAGTCAAAATAAACAAATAATGTCAAGGTAAATATCCAAATAATAAAATGTCAAATCCAATAAATTCAATGGGAACCAACAATAAATATTTAAATTATAATAGATTTAAACACAATGTCAAGAACAGGGTGCATCCCACTGGTTTTTAAGTCCTTCGCAATATCGCAATAACATACACAAAATAACATTCCATTTATCGCAAATTAAATCAATTTCGGTGTTGGCGTCGAGAAGTGCATTAAAATGGCGACGGATTCGTAACAAAGGAGACTCAGAGCGCGCCAATGTGTTATCCCGAGGGACGTAAAACAACTCATGTCGCCGACCGCGCGTGTACATTGATGGAACGTACAATATGAACAAAAGGCTCAGCAGCTGCAGGCAGTCTACAGTACCTCTAATAATCTTGCAACCAACGACAAGTTGATCAAGAGCTCTCCGCACCTCCAACGAGTTATAACCGAGTTGGCCGAGCAGGAATTCCGTTGGGTATAGGAACGGGTAATATCCATAGAGCTTCTTATACAGCGATCTTAAGAAGGCTTTTTGAACCTTCTCAAGCATCCTTGTATAAGTTACTTGGTACGGATTCCATACACACGCGCCAGCTTCCAGTTTACTTCTGACTAACGAGTTATATAATGTAACAATAACCTGAGGATTTTGAAAAGTCTTAGCGTTTCGCAAAACAAACCCCAAACGGCGGAAAGACTCTTTAGCAAGGGCTGTTATGTGGTCATGGAAGGTCAATCCGCGATCTAAAGTGACTCCGAGATCTTTGATACAGACAGCTCTATTTATACCTACACTGTTCAAACGGTAATTAAAATGAATAGGATTCTTTTTGCGGTCAAAGGTCATAATATTGCATTTATTAATATTAAATGTCATTTTATTAGTCACACTCCATTCATATATCAAATCAATGTCATTTTGTAGCCTAAGGCAGTCACTAAGGGAAGAAATTTCTAAATAAAGTTTTAAATCGTCAGCGTACAGAAGACAGTTAGCGGAACTCAGCACTTTAGGTAGGTCATGGACCATTATCAAGAACAGAAGTGGGCCAATGACTGATCCCTGGCTTACCCCGGATCTGGTGTGATAAGGCTCTGAAATGTACATGCCATGCCGAACAAACTGCCTACGATTTTTCATATAGTCAGCGAAAAAATTAATAAGACTAGGAGTAAAACCAATGACTGACAGTTTACGCAATAGCAGATTATTATCAATTTTGTCAAATGCTTTTTGGTAATCAAAATAAATAACATCTACCTGCAGTCTGTGATCCATGGCGCTGGAGATATAATCAACCAGGCCCAACAAATTTGTATTCACGGAGCGCCCCGGTCTGAAACCGTGCTGCTCGTCACCCAACTGCTGCTTTACCTGCCTGTATATTTCACTATGTAAAATATATTCAAAAACCTTGGCGGGCGCACATAAAATTGCTATAGGTCGATATTCTTCGACTGCAGTTCTATTGCTACCCTTAGGAATGGGCACCACTCTAGAGAGCTTCCATTGAGTGGGATAATAGCCATTTTTGAGTGAGAGATTTAGGATATGGCAAAGAGGAAGAATGAAGGCCTTTTTATAAGTTTTAAGAACAAAACCTGGAACACAATCCGGACCAGGTGAACTTGCAGATTTTAATTTATCTATACCACGCTCAATATCATTGGGTAATAGAGTAGGTATACTAATATAACTTCCACACGAAGCTTGTGCTTGACAAATATTTGCATCTAGATGAGGTGAGTCTGCCAAGAAAACGCTAGAAAAATAGTGTGCAAACGCTTCGGCAGCCTCTACACCCGTATATAGGTTCCCCTCGTAGGTGACACAGGGTTCAAAACCACCTTTAGACCTAAGGCTATTAACGTGAGTCCAAAAGTGCTTGGGTTGCGCTTTTAGGTTCTCTTCAATAATTGAGATATGTGCCTTATACGCTAATGAAATACGTCCTTTCAAGCTATTTCGTAGATCTGAAAATAATTTGTAAGACGTAACACATTTTGAGGTCAGCCAAGCTTTGTGCAACCGCACTTTACGCCGTACATCTTTAATAATGTCACCGTTAAACCACACTGGATAACGGCTACATTTATTCAACTGTCTCTTCTTTTTAGGCACTGCTTGGTCAAATAATTGATACATAATGTTGTAAAAAGCATCAGTGGCAACAGAGACATCGCTAGAATGGAAGACAGGTTCCCAAGAAAAAAGCATTGCTTTTTGTACCATGTTTGATTTTTATTACTTTATATTGATTTAAATTGGCCTGCTAATCTTTGTTCTAACATTTATAAACACTACCAAACTTATGTCATCCAAACGCCTTTAATGTTTATTTATATTTAACTACTTATCGTTATTCTAAGTAAGTGCTAACTTGCCGCTTCTAAGAATCAGAATATTTATAAAGCCAGACGAATTACTGTCAATGATATGATGGATTCCTATTGTGGCAAAGTTCTTACGCGAATGCTTATGGTATAATATGCCCGTTGAAGATCTAATTCATATTTATTCATACAAAACTTCAACACTTCCTTACTTTCTTTTTTCTTCTATGGCTTCCCAAACTAAATTTATGTAGTAAGCGCGTATTCCTATTTGTATGTGAACTGGACCAGAATTTATCTTGTACGAGTGTGTCCTTTAGATAATTTTTCTTTTTGAGAAATTACTCTACTATAAATGTTGGCCTTGTGACAAATTGTATACTAATAATCCAGACGGAATTTTTAACCGATAATTAGTCAAAATAGCTGGTTTATAAGCCAGACAAAAATATATACATATTATAATCACACTTATTCAGCTTGATAAAAAAAATCCTTCGAAAATAAGAAAGTACCTCACGAATGTATATTATCAAATAATATCTTGTGCTATAAATATATAAGGTTATTTTTAGAATGAAAACAAACCACCTGTACGACAAAGAAGTTCCCCCAAGATACCTCAAGACGGGTACCAGGAACGGATTTGCACTACGTCACCCAGGTAGCTCTCACCCCTCTGTATATCACATGATTGTTTACACCCTCCCATAAAATATGTGTCCTGTAAACTATAATAATTCTTTATAGCGTACTGATTTTACTGATATTTCGAACGGCCCATAAAGTTAAATACATTTTACTTATATTTTTATTTAGTAACTAGATTCGGACATACTATTAAATAATAATCTTTAATATTATAAGCAAGTTTGTATGAAAGTGATAATGTTATTAAAGATTACAACAAAACCATTAATAGAATGAGGAATTAAGGAGCACATTTCGTAATTACAATACCATTGAAAAATCGAACTCATAATGGCTGTTTGATTGTCATACTCTGTCTTTTAGAATCGACCGAAAAGAGGATGGCATTGAATTAAAAGCATTTTTGTGAAGAATGACATTGAGTCATTGATAAATCCGACTGTTATCAGATTAATCTCATTTCCAGTTCAATATCGAGACTGGTTCCTTTAAGGCGATATAGTCTGACTAAGTAACATCTTTGAAAATCGAGATTAAATACTTCTTCGATTACCTAAGTTGCATTCTTTTGATATGTATATCTTCAGTTCATAAACTTAATTATGATCTCGGCAAAAACACGATTACGTAAAAAATCCTCGATAGATTTAATTTTTGAAAAATATGCTTTTTAAATTTTATTATCGCCGATATCTTAAAACTATAATTAATATTAACACTAAACTGGTTTTATTCGATAGTTTATTAGTATATCTAAATATTTGTCTAATATTTTATCAATATCTATAGTGGATGATTTTCTGGCAATATTTTCTCATTATAACCTACGAGATCCCTTGTGCCCGTGTCGCCAGTACGCCCGTGACCGCTGTCAACGACGGTACTGTGCTCGTTTCTTTCGCGCACGGATTGTATACGCTATTTCGGAATCGACGAATAAATAAATGGGAAACCACAGTATAAAAAATAAGGAACGCTTACGTCAGCTGAGGGAGCATATTATGATATTGATTAGAGATCGAAATCGGTAAGTACTAACTAGTAGGTAAGTAACTAATACATTTATCAAATGAATAAGCCACATGATGGCCTTTGTCGGTGTAGAAAATAAAATCAAATATATTTCATATGTATCAGTATTTCAGTATTATCAGTACTAGTATAATATTATAAATGCGAAAGTAACTCTGTCTGTCTGTCTGTTACGCTTTCACGCCAAAACTACTGGACCTATTTGAATGATATTTGGTATGGAAATAGTATGAGACCCGGGAAAAAACATAGGATAGTTTTTATCCAACTGCGCAAAAAGAGGTTAATGTTTTTGCGCGATAACCGACATACGCGCAGGTGGAGCCGCGCCCGGAAAGCTAGTGGTATAATAATAACATAAGTAAATGCTTAGTATATTCCACGTTTTGATATTTCCCTATTACTCAGGTTCATCTGTACTGGACGACTTATTTGCATATCGCCGTTTAGTTTGCGCATGTAGCGCCAACATATCAATATCAATAACGATTTCGTCTGCCAACTGAAGAAAGTTGCTCCGATTTGGCTAAAAATAAAAATCTAGGTTGTTCTGGACGTCCTCACTCCGAATGCAGACCTTATTTCGATGACGTCTGCCAAATGAAAAAAGTTACTCCAATTTGGATGAAAATTGATATCTAGGTTGTTCTGGATGTCCTCATTCCAAATTTGGAATTTATTTTACGATGACGTCTGCCAAGTGAAAAAAGATACTCTGATTTGGCTGATAATCGATATCTAGGTTGTTCTGGATGTCCTTATTCCAAATTTGGAATTTATTAATTGATGACGTCTGCCAGGTGAAAAAAGTGACTCCGATTGGGCTGAAAATCGATGTCTAGGTAGTTCTGAACGTCCGTATTACGAATTTAGAATTTGATTTCCGATGACGTCTGCCAATAGAAAAAAGTTACTCCGATTCGGATGAAAATTGATATCTAGGTTGTGCTGGATGTCTTCATTACAAATTTGGTATTTTTTCTTCGATGGCGTCTGCCAAGTGAAAAAAGATACTCTGATTCGGCTGAAAATCGGTATCTACGAGTAGGTTGTTCTGGATGTCCTTATTCCAAATTTGGAAATGATTTTTGATGACGTCTGCAGAGTAAGAAAAGTTACTCCAATTTGCATGAAAATCGATATATATGTTGTTCTGGATGTCCTCATTCCAAATTTGGAATTTATTTTTCGATGCCGTCTGCCAAATGAAAAAAGTTACTCTGATTTAGATGAAAATAAATTTCTAGGCTGAAATGGACGTCGTTATTCTGAATATGTATTTTTTTCGGATGGCGTCAGCCAAGAGAAGACAAATGACGTATCTCTAAAACGGTATTATGGAGTGTAAATATCAGTAATATATTTACAGTTGTAGTGCGTACTGGGTTACACGGTGTCTTAGTAGTTTAGTAGGTACTAATCCGAAATTATCTCAATGTAGACCTACCTACTCTTTTGATAAACGTATTATTCCTAAGACTTTCTGAATACGGAAAAATGAAATATGAACTGTTCCACAGAAAAAGTAATTCACTCTCCACTTAGCAAAATATATGGAAAAGCATAATTTCAGGTTGGTGCCACAGTAAAAGTTCTTTATAATGACAACGCAAAGGAAGGGAAGACTTCAATCAGCTTTTTCCGACCGTTCCGTGTTACCATGTATGAATGTACAGAATATTACAATTACAATACCTTCCTTCTATATTACGATGCTAAGTTGATACTTATTATTATACACATTGAAATAATAAGCTTATTCTGAGATTATACATAAGTATTTGCTGTCATTGATATTTTGCATACCCGCAACGAACTCAATAATCAAACAAAAATTATACTTAAAGATTATGGTTTATTTTTAGTTTGTCCAATCCTTACGCTAGTAAAATAACGTATAATAACCCCGATCTTTATGGCAGTTCGCAATGGGGTGGTGTACAACAAACGAGATAGTATACTTTACCTCAGAATTGGAACGCAAACCTATAAAAAAAACCAGATATAACCGAGTAACGTAGCTAGTAATTTTTGGAAGTGAATATTATCGAAAATATGTACCTAATTATATAGTATATAATTAGCGCATTGACTGTAGATTATCTTCAGCTTATAAGTTTACATAGTAAAGGATGTTATAAGTACCTACTCACTTACTAAATACAAATCTTGAAATTATAAATTTACCTTTTTGTACTTACTAATAATTGCTATAAGTAGATAGATTTATAAGGGATTTATAATTATGACTTATGAGGGTAGGATTGTCTACATTTAAATTTTGTACACATGCTACGAAGAAATTCATATACAAAGAAACAGTAGCATATGAAGCAGTGATTCTTGAGTAGTGTTTCGTCAGCAGTGAGAGTCAGTAATTTTAGTCACTTTACCATCCTTGACTATATTCTATACTCGTGATTTGGTTTGGTATACACATGTTGTAAATATGATAATAGTTCAATTTACATGTAGTAAATCATGGTTTTAGGGAACTAGGCGTGTCGCAACTTATAGACAATGGTGGTAGCGCCCAGGAGCCTTCGAACAAATCTTTTGCCAACTTCAAAATGACCTTGATTTCGAGAGTTGAGTAAGTACTTGTCTAGATTTTTATATTTGATTTATTTTATATAAATACATCTTATCATAACTTTTTTACAGGTATTCGGACGGCGCATTTCAAGATAGAGACTGCAGTAATTCAGATAACTCTGAACTGACCAATAACTTAAACATCTATGCAGAAAATGAGTATGTAGAGTTCAAATATACAAATAGCAAACAAAAGAAGTAGTTTTTTTAAATATAATTTGTGATTTTATATTCCAGTGTTGAAGAACAACTGACAGAACTGACCGTTGAAACGATCAGTGAGTCAAATGATTTTCACCCCGTTACTGGAAGAAGATTTGTTGATTTGAATGATTTTCTTGCTCAGCTAGAAAATAAAGGACGCTTCCATAGTTTGTCCGCTTGTAAGACTGAAAATTTTAGATTGGTGGACGAGAAAAGATTAGGACTGACATCAAAATTTAAATTTGAATGCAATATGTGCCATGAATTAGTGGTGATTAAATCTGAGGATAGCAGTGATGAAAAATGCGTAAATGCAAATATAGCTGCTACTAGCGGAATCATAGCTTTAGGCATCGGTTACTCTCAGTTTCAGGAAGTTTTCTCTGCATTGGACGCACCAGTCATTTCGACAAAATATTATGGCAAGATTCAAATTCAGGTTTATGAGAAATGGGAAGGAGTCGCAGTAGAATCAATGAAATCTGCAGCATTGTGCGACAAAGAAGCAGCTATAGCTGAGGGTAGGACTAAAAATGGAGTAAGTACCTTTAATTGACAATTTTGTCCATGGGTCTGCAAGGTCAAATGGTATGATAAAAAATATGAAAGAGGATACATTTTTGAGGACAAAAAATGAAACCACAACTTGTAAAATTTTACATGGACTCTCTTCTACCGAAATAGATAATAGATCCTCGAAGATAAGAGGGATAGAGATAAGAAAAATAAAAAGAACTAAAGAAAATAATTGATTACTTGTAATTATTATATTTAAGTTATATATATTAACAAATTAAACTGTATTTTACTCTAAAAATATTAAAATACTTAAAAGTATCCTGGCCTTTTAATAATCTTACCTGATTGTGTATCTACCAACACCCTCCTAAATTAAAAATCTCCTTTTTTGACTTTATTTAAAACTATTGGATTTGACTATTCCGTGTTACTTTTACATATAGAATTTATACATTTACGCATTACTTGATATTATATTTTTACTGATTACTAAACAGCATTTTGACTCTAAAAAAAATTGATACTTTATCTTCTATTACCCTTACCTGATTATTTACGATTATTCCTGATTACTATTACGATTATATTCGAAATTCAACATAAGTATGACATACATATATTTTCAACACCCTCGCCCGTAAAGTGAGCTTTATTATATCATTCTTAGGGCCATAAACCGAACTATAACACCCTCATGCATAATAATATTACACACTAGTGCGTAATAGAACTATCCCTACAAAGTTAAATTAGTACCTAACTGCAAATTATAAAAGCCTTTTATCTAGTAAATCGTTGACTCTCTATGAACATATATATAATCGTTGTTCCATTGTTAGTATGTGTCTTATAGTCATGAACATCATTCATTATTTATGTATGTATATATTATTATGTTGTATATGTGCATGTATTATTATATATGAATATTATTTGTTTATCTATATGAGTATTCTAACTTTATTTTTGTATTTATGTAATGTAGGTAATATATAAGTTAATTGTCAGAGTAAGTACTATAATTTCTTGCTCACCGCCGTCCCTTGGATCTCTTTAAATTATGTCTCTCCTTCCAATGGTTGTCTGGAAGAGATCGCGTTCAACGATAAGACCGCCAAATGTTACATTATTTTAAATTGTGTTTCTGCTTAAACTATTTATACGGTGTTTCAATAAAGTGTATATCAATCTATCAAATTATATGCGATTAAACAGGGCATATTCAATGTAACCGGGTAACGTATCCCTATAAAGTTAAGTTATTACCAAACTGCAACTTTTATGCAAGTAAACAGAGCATTTTCAATTTAACCGCGTTATACAGATTTGTTACAACAAAGAGATTTATAAGTATGTAATCAACACCATACATTTGCCGCGTGCAAAAAAAAAACTTGCGCGCTACATTCCATAATTTTCGTATGTATTATTGTGTTTGTATCGCATTTGTGCAATTTTTTTTTTCTCGCAAGGGTGTTGAAAAAGTGAGTATGAAACTCGTGAGCAACTTGCTCATTATACACTTGGCTGAATTACGCCCTCGCCTACGGCTCGGGCTGCAACCTACAGCCTCGTCTGTAATGAGCAGCTCAATTGTATAATAATTTACTATTACGCACGTAAATATTATTAATCCACCCGTAATATTATTACTTCGTCCGTGTCTGTAGTGTTGCAGTTTAAAGCCATAGAAACTACACTTTTAACATGATTGTCATTGTAGCAAAACGTGGAAAAAAATATTGTAATAAATGTTAAGCTTGCAAAACTGTAATTTTTACACTGTGACGCTGTCTTTTCGGACTGGCGGTCGTTGACCGCGTCGCGTAATTCGCGGCTAGTCCATGCGTGTGGCTATGCGTACTTATCTTATTCTATAGGGATACGTTCGAGCGCTATTTGCCTAAACTGTCCGGAAAACGTCGCCTTAAGTCACCGCCGTGAGTGCAAGATATTCAGGTCAAAGAGCCCTGCTCCTGGCTGCAATTAAAAAAAACGATGCGCAAGTCACAGAAGGCAGGCGAGAAGCTATAGGTGGGCCATAAGAAAAGCTACCTTATTACGATTTCTTAGGAAAATTTTATATGTACTTAGTAGATTCCAATAGTAAGATTCTTCTTGTGGTTGCGGTCCCACACTCAGCGAGGAACGGCATAATATTTAGTCTACGTTTAACTTCACTCTTTTGGCTGTCTTCTCAATACTTATACCGTTCTTACACAACATATCAATATCCCGCAGTCCATAATTGCTTCAGTTACATATTTTTCATCCCTTCTCATAACATGACCAAACCACTCTCTCTACTCTTCAAATTATCTATCATTGGTGCAACTTTCAAGGACCTATTTGTTTTACTTTACTGGACGGAGTATTTCTAACTTCTAACTTGCACTTCCATCAAATAGTTGCATCATAATATTAATCAAAGAGAACGCATTTTCTTGTATCTTCTGAATTGGTCCATCAGCGGCTTTCCGCTTATTACTTAAGCTGTGTTGTACCTTTGATGTGCCGCCATCTCAGACTCGAAGCTAGCAGACAGCGGCTCGCTTGTTACCGTAGTACATCTATAACTTGAGACTGGTTAATGTATGTTAATAACATGTAAGTAAGAAGAATAAGAATCTTTACCTGTGGCAATTTGCGTTCGACGCACGTGACTGCGCCGTGCCCTGCATGTGAGATTCATTGCTCTTTAATATTGGTAACGGCGAACATCTTCTTGGAAAGGACCAAATTGGTAAAATCCTACGACGGGATGCGCATGCCAAGATTCCCAATTGAGCTCTTAATTTTGATAAGTGGGTTTTTAGTACGCCTTGGTTCAAATCCATGTAACCTTTACCTAAAAGTTTGAATGAAAATATAAAATCTATGTGCATATTCGTAAGAACTTAGTAAACTCCCCCTCTTTATCAGGAGTACGCAGAACAAATATTTTTGCTATGATCATAGTATACCTACCTCGCTTGCTTCATGCTCTCTCTTCACTTCCCTATTATACGTTAGTCGGCTTTGAGGTACTTATTTAACTTGCCTTTCTTCAGAACATATCCAATTTAGTTATAATACCTACGACCTGGAAGGGTTACTAATGGCATTGCTTATTATATTTATAAAACTATTAGATTAATGGTTATTTCCATTTTGTTCTGACACATGACTGAGTGAGCAAAAAGTTAATTTGTTAGGTAGAAATCTTTGCGTGTTGTTTATTGTACATAGAGCTATTATCATCGCACAGATTTTGCATCTAAAAACTAAATCCGGTAAGTATGATTGGAATTGTGTCGAGTCTTGGTGATAGAGATGTTCTTATTTCTACCGAGAACCGTTTCACCCTGTTCGACTTAAGACAATTAGTAGGCGAGTCATGCTCGCCACTTGATGCCCCCGATCGGGATGCGTTGCGCCTGGGTTTTGAGTTCAGCCACCCGCTCTTTATACTTCCCGCTCGGATTATCGGTTATGTTACGATTTATTGCTCGTAAAACTTTAGTTCAGTCCTATCCCAAGCTTAAGATTGTTCAAGTGTATGTAGTCAAGTGTTACTTTACTCAGATGGCTATCTAATGTAAATGATTGTCTTTATATTCAAGGTCACTGGTTCAGTCTGGTTTTCTCAGAGTCGCGCAGATATTGCTACGTAAATAACATTGCTCATGGATTATTTTAAACGTTAGTAAAATATCAATGGAACCGGAATGGTTTACGAAAACGGTTGTGAAGAGGAAACAGCCATTCAACGTCCATTTAGAATTAATTAGCAGGACACTGGTGAACTTGATACTTAACGTGGTCTTGCTATGTGTACTATATATCTTTTAACGTGTGCAGTGCACCTACTCGTTTTTTATAGTTTTAGTATTGTGGTAATGTTGTAAATTTTAATCAGTTTTGCTTGCGTATGTGTTTATAATCCTCATCCTTTTTTAAAGTTGCGAGGTCGAAAATCCTCTCTGGCTGACTGGCCATTAACAACCCACGCGGCTTTCAGTTCGTCTTTGTCAAATTCAAGTAATTTACGGTTACATCATGCGTCCCTATCAAGTGCGAAATAACAGTTAGGCTGATTGAATGAATAGCTCTACATTTAGCAAGGAATATATACGACGGAAATAGGAATCCATAACCATTGGTAAAAAATACAGAGTCCAATTGTTTTGGTAAGAGAGAAAATGAACAAAAAAATACACAGGAAATTGGTATCCCTTACCCTTATAAGGTGTATTTCCATTTATTTACCATTTCTACACTTACAATTTTCGTATCAAACAAGTTTTAGGGAGAATATTTTAGCCATTTAGTCCCAGATCGCGTGACCTAGCCCGCAATTTAACTAATCAATATGGAGGTTGTGGCCGCCGCCTTGCGTCACTATGTTTACACGCAAATCGCCCTTGCACGTGTTTAAAACTCAATCGAACTTGTTTTACTTTTCAATTTCTCAAATTCTCAACGGTTATGCTTCAGCAATGGTCGACCTTGGCGCCAAGAACTTTAAACATGCTTGTTATGACTGCCGAGGAAATTTCTAACGGTTAGACTGCCGAAGAAATGTTTCAGTTCATTTCATACTATTGCGCTGTTCTCTCATCCGGAGAATGAATATTCCCCCTGAAATTCTAGTAGTAAGATTGTGTTTTGTATTTACAGGCAAACGGCATCTCCAACAGCAACAATCAACAAAGTCTTCCCGTTCGGCGTCACCGGAGCCGGCCGGGGAGGCTTCGCCCAGCAATGACGACTTCTGTTCATTGATAAGAACTCCTCCGCCGACCCGTGCCGGCCCTCCTCCATCACCTCCAGTTCCCACACATCCTGTAGCACCCGTCGCTCCAGAACCCTCAGGCCCTTTACCCCTAATGCCATGCCAAGTCTGTGGTCGAACATTCGTGCCACAGTCCCTCGCCAAACATGTCAAGATATGCGAAAAGATGACAGTCAAGAAAAGGAAGACGTTCGACTCTTCCAGGCAGAGACGTGAAGGTAATTAATTTAATTTACACTCCTCTCGCTTCCTTAAAACTTTCATAGCTCATAAAGTTTCTTTATTTAGATTTTTGATGCCTGTAAACTTGTTTTGGTGGTGGAATCCCAGATTGAGTTTCCATACTAATCAGACCGTTCTGATTTTATATCGCTTTTTACTACCTATTCGTAGTTAATTTTACCTTTTATACCACAGGAGTAAATGCATGCCCCTGGTTTTGTAAAGGGGCTTTTATTATGTCTTGGAGTTACATTTGTTAATTTTACATGAAATGTAGTTAGAAAAGTTAATTACATGCTATAGAAACGGGCCATCTGAAAAACCCTGGGACATTTGGAAAATTTAAAATAATTGGCTTTTCATAGAATTCTGAATAGCTTACCAATCTTTGAAGTGTTTCCAAAATCATCTCACGGTTTCCTAATGACCCCATTCTGTCGCATCCGAAGACTATTTCGTAAATAGCATGATATTAGTTTATTTAAGTATATTGATGATATATTTGTTGTTTGTGGGTAATAAGGGCTACTGGTCGCGGCGAACGGTGCTAATTCCGGTGAGTGGGTGAACCGTTTTAAATAATTCACTACCGTCCATTTAACATCGTTCCTTGATCCTTCTGTTTGTGAACGTATCATACTAACTCGAACTGTCACAATTGTTTGTGTAACGTCAGCGGTACCAGGATAAAGCGTTTGTCCAAGAATTATGCTATTGTGAATGTTTGGAGTATTATGTTATCTAATGAGACCATGATTCCATAAGTATTCCATGTTTGATATTGAAATATCTCAATTGTTTAATCAATTGCCAGTGATAAATTCGAGATAGAGATAAATAACTAAACAACAAGTAATTCTTTGCAAATGCTGCCAGTGATGCCCAGTACATCCCATCCGATAACGATATCCGTTACAACTTTAACACAAATACCCCTCTGCAATATGCCAGTGTGTCTATAAGTTCGAACATATGACACAGCATTTGTTTTACACATGCGTTATACATGTGTGTGTAGTTCTACCCATGCATCATTAAATATGCATACACGTATTCACACATAGATATTATGAACGAGTAGGCATGTGTTTGTTTGCTGTTATTTATTTATGAATGTTCGTTGTGTGTGTAATTTAGCAACCTACGCCCACTGATGTTTTGTCGGCTAAAGATCCACGGTCCCCATCCTCATTATACTAAACACCATGGTTGTCACCAATTAACTATTTTCTTATGCATGGTTTGTGAGTTCTGTCACGTGTGTGTCTTGTTGGTTCTGTGACGTCCCTTGATGTGATGTTCGTTTCACAACTGAGTAGACTCGACATGGTTTGTCGCCACAAATGATGTTAACAAAACAAGCGATATTAACTTATTAGGAGCAGGCTAGAACCCGCGTTTTATTTAAGAAAAGATTCAATGTGAAACAAGCGATTTCATTTTAAGACGTTGTATTTAAACTTTCCTTAGAATAATAGTAAACTCGTAATTAAACTCGACATATCTTGTAGGTTAATGTAGGTACCTAATGGTAACGAATGTTGTGGGGTAGAGTATGTTGGGTATGCCATATGAAGGATAAAGTATAATCAAATAAAAGCAGTTTGAGAAGAGACTTAAGTAGCAGTAGATGTCTTTGTGAACGAGTTCATCCGGGGAAGTACCGCCACCATACCTATTTCTATCGCCAAGCAGTAATGTTCGCATTACTGTGTTCCGGTTTGAAGGGTATGGGTTCCGGTGAAGTTACAGGCAAATAAGACTTGTCTTTGTCTCAGGGTGACGAACGCAGTGTATTTCGCTAAGTCTGACGAACAGCATCTGTAATAGGCAGTCATGTGGAGTGAAGGAGGATTTAGTGAAGTTGATAAAGGTTCGAACATGTCGATGAACGTAATTAGGTTGTTGACTCAATGGCGAGGAAAAAAAGTCAACAGGAACCCTCGGCTCGTAGACTAAAAATGGCCAGTCATAACAATATTTTTTGAGCCGCTCGTAGCCTAGTCGTACTGACCAATCGGTTAAGAACGACTAGGCAACCTAAGCAATGACCACTGCGGTCATTGCCTAGATGGGTGATCGCTACTGAACGCTTCCATGCTTCGGAGGACACGTGTCGGTCCCCGTCGTAACAGCATGGTAGTAGCACATTTACCCTCAAGTGGAAAATCTATCACCAAGCACCTAACGGTATTTTCCGACAGCTGTCCATGAGAAACAATAATTCTATACAAGTAAGCCTGAATAAAATATTCGATCCCATCATCATTTGCTATCAGATGTTATATATATACTGGTCAAGGGCTAAGATCCCATCATCATTAATTGCTGTCAGATGATATATATATACTGGTCAAGGGCTAGCAATAAATAAAATATCCTAAAAGACACGGGTGTGAATGAAGAATGTGTAGAGAATGAAAAAAGATAATAGCTAAGCAAAAAAGAGAGATACACCAAGTTCTTAATAGTGTCTTGTTTTAAACTTGGTGCTATATTGCCGATAAACGAGTAATTGCACGTTCCCTAGATGTGATAATTGTATATCACGCAATCGTAAGATCATTATATATCATTATAAATAATTAAAGGTGATGATTAAACAACATAATATTGTTGTTTGTATATTACTGCGTACTTAGCATCTTGAACGAATGCATGTTTGTCATATGTACCTAACCTATTGGTGAATTTTCTCTCTTCTGCATAAGCATTTTGATGTTTTTGTCTCTCTATTAAATACCTATATAAACATCTATTAAACCTATTTTCTATCCTATAAAAGCTCAGCTCTTATGTGAAATGATTTAATTTTCTAACTCCTATTTAATTTTCAGCATACAAATGATACCAATACAGGTTTTACTTAGTTTATAGTCTGATATCTACTCTCTTTATTATCCCTTTACTTAAAATATTATTTTCGAAATAAATCGATCGACTAATCTCATGATGAATGATCTATTTTGTTTATTACCCATATCAATATAACCTGTATAGTTATTTTTTTTTAACTTTAAAATTCTTGGTCAGTTACATAGTAGTAGACTACTACTACTATATAATTGACCAAGGATTTGAAAGTTCAGAGTACAAGTTCAGTTGTATCGACGATGGCGGTTGCGAAAATCAATAAAAAAAACCGCTAGCATAATGCGGAGGTTACGATGATAAAGACAATCTTCAATAACATTTTGTTAAGAAAATCTTCAATGTACATTACAAACATTAAGGATTATTTTCCATAAGATGAAAATGAAGTTTCATTTTACAAACCAATTTTTTTACTTGAAAGGTTTTCTTTCTATTCTGCAGTAGACATATCCTTCATATATAAGTTGGAAATATAGTTAAAGGATTTTACGTGTCTGTATAATAACAAGTTTATTCAAAAACTTGTTTGGATGCCTTAAGCTTTTATACTTAGTGAAAATAGCTTAATGTTTTTTGATTTTCCGAACACCAGTGACAAAACTTCTGGACCATTCCAGGCACAGACTTGGAACAGTACTTACCAAAGAACTTCGGCCTACCCGAGAACAGTCCTTTTTTGGAAAAGAGTCCACCGCCCACGGCTAAGCCTGCACCCAAACCCAAAGTGAATTCCGTCAGAAATGCTATTACAAAGGTAAGGAATTTTATGAGATCCTCAAACACTAATATTAATTAGTATTACACTTTTCGTGTTTTACTTTAATAATGCATTATATTATTGTTGTATTTAATGGGTTTTAATACCCATTACAACCACAATATAAAACTAAACTACTCTATCTAAGTAATAATGGTGAATTTAAAACAGCTTTACTTCTTATTAAAAACATATTTTTTTAAACGAATATTACCTGAAACTTCCTCAACTTGAGGGAAAATTTCCATAAGAAAAAGTACGGCTTCGAATTTTAACAAAAATACGCATGTAATTAATCAACGCAAGCGTAAGACAATTAAGTTTGACAAAAGACGCAAGCGTAAGACAATTAAGTTTGACAAAAGACGGTTAAACGTCGTCAAGTCACGATTGTGAGCCACATCTATCATCTAGAAAGTAAACGTTGATCTTTTGTTTGTGTGTTAACACCGTCGACCTTTTCTAGATGGTTAACACTTACCTAACAAATTCTCAACCATTTCAATTAGAATAAGGGTAGAGATACATTTAAATTATGGTAGAGACTTTTCAGTAATTAATTACCATACGCCTTTTACTTATAAGGTTTCCATTCTTTATACAAATTTCTAATGCGACGTGCGTACGATAATTAGCTCATTTAGTACCTCAAAGTGGCCCATTCAAAAGTCTGGTAACTTTTTAACATTGAAAAACAAAGTGACGGATATTTTTTGCTTGGTAAATTATGTGTCTTGGCATCTCACTTATAATTTATACAAATTTTTCAGTTTTTTATATGAATATGTTCTAAAGTTTTCGTGAAGACAAACGAATATACAACATATGGAAAAACTGTAACACTGACTTCTAATACATTGAATTATGATTGATGTGTCTGTGTAAACACTGAACATTCTTCAAGCCAATTTTCTAGCTTAAGCACACCATTTTCATTTCAGCCAATGGCAGAATTGCAAAAATGTCCACATTGTAACCGAGCATTTGGTGTTCGCGCGTTCGAGCGTCACGTGGAATGGTGCGCTGACAAGGCTAAGATCCTGCCGACTGCGCCAACTCAACCACCGCCGCATATCGCCGACGCGAAACAAAGGCTTAATGCACGCACACAGTACAAGGCACCTCCAGTACGGGGACGCAAGTCAGTATTCCATTTATTTACACATTTTACAGTACTATGATTACGTAAATAAATGTCCCAGATTGTGCCACTTTTGCCATTAACAGTAACAAACTCAGAAACATTGTTGATTGTAAAATGAATAAAGAAAATGTAGTGATAAGAGTTAGATAGTATATAAGATAGTGAATCCGTTTTACACTAAATCTACAAAAAAAACATGCCTCTAATTGTCCTTTAGACTCGAGTCAAAATACTCTTACCTAAACTCTTGGTCATGCCTTGGTTCTTTCAAGTATTTAATGTATTGTGCTGGTCACCCAAAATATTAAATCAATATGCTACGTCAGGTTGTATTTTTTAATGAATAGAGTATCTTAATAGAGTACCTTCAGACCAAAACGACGAAATACCTACTTTATGAAGATAGTGCTCTGTAACTGTGACGCTTTGCGATAAGCTCGAAGTCACACAAATATCCATGGAAAAAGCTTCACATGTAATTTTGCACGACAAATCTAAATGAGGCAATTCGGCGAAGAACCAGAGTCACCGAGTTACAAGTTGAAATTGCAATAGGCAGGCCACGTCGCTCGAGTAGAGATAATCGCTGGAGGGGAAAGGTTCTTGCGTGGCGAATGAAAACACACAGTAGGTAGGCCTAGAACTAGGTGGACCCATAACGGTCTACGATGCAAATATAAATTGCAAATTCCCGTTTATTGAAGCGTTCTTTGAGAGGATGAGCTCTCTTTAGCACTACAAGTCTTCCGGTCATTGTGATTAAGTTAATAAAATATATAAGTTAACATTATTATTAAGTAATAGGTAAAGACTTCTGAGGCAACATATTTTTACAACATAACAAGATAAAAAAAATGAGAGTAAAAGATAATCATATTACAATATCAAACAACAAAGCGTTAAATTTACCGTATCTAATCGGTCACAAATTGACATTAACTTTTATATTCACAAAATGTCTTATGTAAGTTTGTCGCTATTACACGCAACTTAATTCGACCATTGAGTAACCGTGTCTAATAATACTACAAGTAGTCATAACTATTACTTACATGAATATTTCTTGTTGAAGGTCATCGCAAACCCGAGACAAATCGTCTAATAGCCGATCAGCCTCGGTTGAATCGTCTCGCGGCATTTCGCCACCGAGAGAATTTGGTGACTACAGACACGGCCGAACCAGAGCTTCGGGTAAATATTGTAATGTTTATGAAATAAACAATAACTCCTAAATTAATTAAAGCCACTAACTCTGTTGTGGTATGTGTTTCAGAATCAGCATCGAGCAACGATTGTCACGAAGATACTTCCCCTCATGTGCCAGTTATAAGAAAATCAAGAAATTCACAAAACAATTCATCGGGTGACGCTAACATCAAAGCAAGACAAGCTAGACTAGCTAGGGATATCAGCAACACCAGGTACAGTTTAGAGTACTTTCATATATATTGTCATTTTTAGTTTTGTATGGCCACGTAGCAAATAAGGGGAAAGGAAGGATTTTAATATATTTTGTTTTCTATTAGTTTTGACGGATGATGTTAGTCACTCCTATCTCCTTGTTTGTTACTAGTTTCCTGAAATAAATTCCCTTCCTTTCCTCTCTTTCCTAGACACGCAAAAGACCCTCGAACATCCAATGTCCAACAAAGTAATACTGACCCCAATATAAAAAAAACGGAGACGCAAAATAAGCAGAGAAACAGAATTAATTTAAAAAAACAGCAACAGTTGAAGAAGCTTGAGGAAATTGCAAATAAATATAATGAGAGAAATAAAGAGCGCAAGGAAGACCCTAAAACATCTTTAAATAAACGTGAGAAAAGTCTCATACCAATTCCAAGAAAGAATACGATTCAAAAAACCTCTGAATATGATGAAAATATCATAGACACGGTCGATGATACCGAAATAATACAAGACAATAATGCTATCAAAAGATTTTACCAAAAAAACAAGATTGCTATAAAATCAAAAGATCTGAAATCCTGTAGACAAAATATCACAAATGACTTGTCATCGAAAGAACCTAAAGTTCGAAATACGAAAAGAATCAAAAATAAACGAGATGTATCTAGAGACCCCCCTCCTGTCAAAGAAGCTAAAATTGACTCTAAAGACACAAAACAGAAGTCGAAAAAAAAGGAAACGGATGAAATTGTCAAAGAAAGTAGTATGAGTTTAGATAGTCTTGAAGATACATCAACAGACTCAAAGATCAAATGTCAATCAATTGGTATTAACACCGAACTTCTTTGTGTTCCCTGTATTATTCACGACAACACAGATCTCAGATATTCTGCTAAGAGATCTAAAAATAAAAATAAACCTAAAGATCCAGATAAACCTGAGCTGAAAATTGAACTTCTGTATAAAAACCCAATCATCGTTAGCTCTTGTGACATTCAATCCCGAGATAGATACGAATCAACAGATTCGAAGGAAAACTTGTCAGTTTTTAATTCTTCCGTAATAACAGGTAGTAACTCTGAAAACTTAATACAGGAAATCGTACCGCAAATCAATATGTTTCAAATGGAAGGTGAACAAAAAGATTTAAACAATGAACCCTCGGAAATATTGAGTAATATTTTATCAAGTGACGATGCCAAAGAACTAAATGTGAATGATATGGTAACAGATAACGTGAACGATTTATCGGCCGAAAATTACGACGATAATTATGAAAATGACGCAAGTAATTATGAAATCTATGATGATTCTATAGAACATAAATGTGAAACAGAAGGTAATAATATAGAATGCCGTTATGGCAGTGGTGAAACATATACAAAGTTTACAGAAGATCCTAGCGATTTAGACGAATTTATCAATATGACTGACAAAATGATGATAAGTCATAAATATAAAGATGAGATTATAGAAATGGATGCCGATATAAATGATATACACACTCCTAATACCGTTTCATTAGAAGCCATAAATAAACAAGACAATGATACTAAGGAAGAACCGCAACAATGGAAGTTCAGTTCCTCAGATACATTTTCAGAACTTAAAAATAATTTAAAAATACTGTTAGAATCCGCAGGTGATAGTATCAAAGAAACACGTCAGGATAGCGACGTTGTGAAAAAAATTAACGATGTCGAATATGATGCAAAGAAAGTTAGAGATATGGAACATATAACAATATATGAATTGAAATTATATGAGGAAAAAACCATGGAAGAACAGAAGGAATGCTTGGAGGTTAAAATATCCCCAAATGAGTTTAAGTTGCCATCTATTGATGAAAATAACAAACCAGAAAGGAAAGTATCTTGCAATAAGAAAAGAATGCAAAGAATATACAAACCGAACAGAAAATACAAAATGTTAAGTGATCAAAATCGAAGTAGCAAAGATAATAAAACTTTTATCATGAATGCAGAAGATAACAGTGATGATGAATCTATAACCTCAGAAGCTCCGCCTTTAAAACTTCCACGTATTGAAAATAAGAAAACAAGGTTAGATTACTTTGTATTGAGACTTGTAATTAATGCATTCTTCCTTTTCAGCGTAATAATAACGTCATTTAAAACAAATAAGTTAACAAAGCTAACTGAAAAAATACTCTTGTTTGTAGTACAATGTAAGTTGAACTATAGATGTCACTCCATCCCCACACCATAGAGGATAAATTAGAGTTATGAGTCATATGTCATGTTAGCTTTACGATCAGAGCATACCCGGCTATAGTGGTGAATGGCGCGGGTTCGAATCCCGCACATGACTATAATTTTTCCTCTCGTAATAAGTTAGTAACGTTATGTCTATTTTTTTTCTTTATAGGCTCGACGACAATTATGACCCCTTCGTGTCAGCAGCTAGGCAAATGAAAGAACTCATGTCTTCAGATACCAATATTCCCAAAAAAATGTCCACCTCTTCCAAAGACCTCAATAGAACCCTTCCTGTACTTCGTACTTCAAAAGATAAAGCCACATCATACAATAACAATAATACTAAAATGATGAAGGATACATTGAATAAATCATACCAAAAAACTCCTACGTTACAAAGAATGAAATCTTTTGGTAGTACTAATAATGACAATAATAATTCATTCGGTGGCAGGTGCAATTCTTTTAGACTTAATCGTAATGATAACAAAAAATCTAGTCAAAAATTAAACACAACCTTTACAAAGTCTAGTAAGGAAAATATAAGCACAATGGATAAAGCTTACTTTAACCGTAACAGCAATCTCAACAGGTCATTTTCTAGTTATACAACATCTAGTTATAGCACTCCGAAACCGAAGGATAAAATTCCAAAAATAGCCACATCTATGTATCACAGTTTCCAAAGAACAACCATAAAACAACCTTTAAAGTTAGATAAAATAAAAAGAGACGACGAGAAGAAAAGCTTCGTTAATCTGGATTCTATTCTAGCAGATGATAATTCATCAATGACAGATAGTAGTTACATAGATCCAAGGCTAATTAACGAAAACGATAACTTGCCCATAAACGTAAACACAATACTAAATAACCCTGATATAATAAGCAGTATGGAATCTCTACTTACCACTGAAAATTTACCAGCTAAATTCGAATCTTTTAGTTGTAGTAATTTGAATAATAATATTAAAAATCGTAACGGCATTACGAACTCCAACCATAAAATAGATAAGCTTGAAAATATTAATAATTTTAATAAAAATAATAAAATCACTGCCCCAATCATCGACGATCTTAGTACTCAGTACGATAAGATTATGTCTTCGCTCGAGCAGAGTATAGCATCTAAAACTTCAGTGAGGGATGACGAATCCCTTTGTGAAGATTTTGATCTTGAAGAGTTCATGACATCTTTTGACGAGGAAATAATTAAGCATCAACTAGAAAATAAACGCACATGTAGTTCTACGACTAGAGTAGTAAAGCAAAAAGAGTTTACAGACAGCAATAGAAGCTCGGAGTTCAATAGTGTTAGTTCGTCCCCTAAAATAGCTAACGGTATGATACCAGTTAATAAGTCGATGTCTCTCAATTTTAGCAATAACAATATCGTGAACGACAACCTTTTCCCTTCCTCTGTGAAACGATCCACTTCCCTCCTTGATTCAATCCAGAAGAAGAGCGTGCAGAAGGTGGAAAGTACGAGGAGTCGCCATAAAACGGATCAGCTCGATCAAGACTTAATGCAATCTCTGAAGGATTTCGATAAATTTTACGCTTCCGAAAAAATTGAAACCAGCCATTCAAGCAGAGACACTATGAAATATAGCACGACTGCACACAATGGGACGGCAAAACGTGAAACTCGTTTGAAATCCGATCGGAAGACTAAGAAGGAGGACAACGTTTCAAATGGAAACTTTACTCCTAATGGAAAAGCATGCAATGACTCCGCATATAGCAGGTTAGTCAGGTAACTAAATTCTGATGAAACGCTTTTTTTTATATGAACATTTTGAGGATTTTAGTAAACCTATATTATCTAATAAAATATTGGCGCCGCGACTACTTCGGCAAAGCGACCCGAGCGGCGCAAGTATGCTAACCTCGGTAGTGGTTTGATATTTGAGCCGATTGGCGTAGAGACGTTGGGTTCGTGGGGACCGGGAGCTCATCGTATTTTCCAAAACTTATCAGAGCGTTGTTCGATGCGACGCGTGATCGAAATTTCTGAAACCTATTTGGCTCAAGGAATAACCATTGCAATTCTACAATGCTGCCAGCAGCTGGAGGCCTGTGAATCTGCAATGACTTGTAGGTTGTCTAAATGTTGAAGCAATGATGGCCGAGGGGTAAAAGCTATGGACTGGCGTTCCGCAGGTACGTGGTTCAATCCCCACCGCCGACTTGAGCTTCACCGCATGGTGGAAAGGTGTTTTGCGATTGCTCGCCTGGCTAGCTACCACCCATAAGTATAAAATCTATCGCCAAGCACCTAAAAGTTTGTTCCGGCAGCAGTCCTTGAGAGCCTGGGAAATTACAGGTACATGAGTGTGACGGCCGCAGTGCAAGCGTCACTTATGTGACGAAATGTATCTGTTATAGGCAAAAGTTAGTCCGCTTAACATCAGGTGGGCCTCGTGCTTGTACCGTCACAAAAAATCTTTCATTGCTGTAATGTTGTATATAGTTCGTAGTATTTGGTTAATAAAGGCATACCGCCGACATAAATTTATATTCGTGAGGAGTGTGAGGACCTATAATTGGCCCATTGCTTTATATACATACTTCTATTAGACATAATGGCTGTTGGTCTTCCGAGTAAATAAATAAAAATAAAATATTCTACATTTCAGTTTAAACAGGATATCGCCATCGAAACTATCCGTATGTGCTCCAAAAGAGCCCAACGGCCTTCAATCTCTGGATCTAGCGCCCGCGGGATCAGATTCAAGCAGCCACAAAGACGACACCAAGTACAGGTCAGGAGAAAGTTCCAGTGAGGAGTTCCTTGCCATGGAACGCTCTGCCGAACTGAACGAGCCGTTGCCGAAGCAGGATATACACCCACCTTTCAAGGAATTGGATAACCATATTGGTGAGTTGAAAGCAGTATTTTTTTGTTTTGTGAATTTATATTAGGGCATTCAGAACATTTGTAGAATACGAACTACCCCCCGCGGCTTCGTTACCATAGAGCAAGATTTGCAAACCCTACCCTGCCTGTGGGGTGCCAGGCCCGGTGGTGAAATACTGGAGGGATAGGCAGCAGCGCCTTCTGACCGCCTGATATTTTGAACCACGATCACGAAAAACGCCTGCCAAGCTTTTTCTTAAATCCTCGATGATGTGCTAGCGGAGGGCCCCGGGTTCTCCTGAGGACCACACCGAAAACCATCCTATCACATTGCCAATAGGCTCATCTCTTATTACTTTGCCTTCTGGAGCCATATAGAATGGCATAACGTCGCTTGCCACACAGTGACGCTGTCCTCTTCGAGCTCGTTGGTGGGATAATAAGAGCCCCATCTCCTACCATCCCCGAACTAAGTCCCCTTTTAGTCGGCTCTTACGACAGGCAGGGGTGACCATAGCCATATTCTTTGTAACCCGGGCCTACACGGTTGCACCCTAACCTTACAGCTTCTCATACCCAATTGTTGGGTATGAGTAGCCCTTACTTACATGATCATTCTCACCTAGGGTCACTGGGTCCTGTGCCCAATGGGAATGGGAAAAAAAATGCTTTATTTTGGTAAGTTTAAAAATTTTGGTAGTTACAATGGAGCGACCAAGTATAATATGCTTCCAGATCTACCGATTTAGGTACTTACCGATTAAAATATTATTCAAATTTCTCTTTCGTGAACCTACTAAGAAACGATGTTATTTTCTAAAGTCTATCAGATAACAGCTATAACAGCTTTAGTTTGTTGGTAACAAATTGCATAATTGCCCAGCAGACCAACACATCAAACTACACCACGCTCTGATTAAATGGGTTCTTCTCAGTTGATTGACATATAAACGTTTTTTCTTTTCCAGAGAAACGTGTCAGTTCCCGCGCGTCATCCAGGCGCAGCCCCACGTGGCGGCACGGAGAGCTCAGCTCGAGCGGCTCGGAGGCTTCCCTGCACCGAGCCCGACGGGACTCCGCCCCCGCTCCACCCCCACCTCAACGCCTCTCGCGCTTCTGCCACGAGTGCGGCACCAAGTTCTCAGTGGACACAGCTAAGTTCTGCATCGAATGCGGCGCCAAGCGACTCCTCATTTAAGTCAATCGATGCTTGCACCTGTGTGAGATTTCTAGTCTTCGATGTAACCGTGGCCTTAGTACAGAAACAAAACCAGCTGTGATGTTCGAGTTGGTGAAATGAGAGTACAATGATGGCCGGAAGGGTGTTTTGATTAGTCATTTTAGTGCTAAGCGTTTGTATTCGACATCTGATAGCATCGGTACCCACATTTTTTTTACTTTAATCAAAATGAATCTTATGTAATATGTCTACATAATTTGCATTATGGCAGTGGTAATACCTGTATGTAATGTATGTGACAAGGTACCTACTATGTATCAATATGAGTGTATCATTTGTTTTAGAACAATGAACAATGAAAATGACTTGGGAACAGATTTTATAATTGTCGGTTTGGACCTGTGCTCAAATGATTTGCATGTGGAAAGGTTTTATTGATTGTCAACTTTGCGATCATGAGTATATTATATTTGTATGTTAAGGGAATATAAACCAATTTTAATTTGTCTAACAATGCTGACAGTTAATTTATCTGAGTTTTATGAATATGCCTTCAATATACAATGTATGTTGATGGTGCACTTGAAGTATATTTTTATATAACATTTGCGCACAAAACCTATGGACCATTGTTGCTTAGATTAAATATGTAAGCTTCGTTCATTGTTAACGACACCCCCAAAACGACACCCCTGGGGTGTCGTTAACAATAAGCATTTGTTGACGACACCACCGTAATGTTGGGATAACTTATCGCTTAAGAATTTATTATCGAGCTAGTATACTCTCAATGGTTAATAAACATATGCAATTGTATCTTTTTATCTCTTTCTCTAATGCACTGGCTGATAACGTTTATGACGTTCAAGAGATAAATTATGTGTCATTTGTGAAGTTAATCAATATATTGACATTTCTAACATTTTCAATAACTTTCGAAGAAAAGGATAACAATGTCAGTACACAAACTCCTGAAATGGCTAATGAAGCAAGCCTGCAAGAAGCAAATCGTAAATTCGGTGAATTGATTGGTCAAGAACTTAACAACGTACCTGTCGTAAAAAGAAGACAGATAATGTTTGAAATAATAAGGATTATTGAGCTTCGATCAAGTTAAATAAAAATATCTTTACAGGTTCTTTTTATTTTATTTATTATTTTGGTATAGGTACGAACATACAGCAGGGTAACAACACTATTTGTTAGTGGTGTCGTCAACAAATGCTTTTTGTTAACGACACCCCAGGGGTGTCGTTTTGGGGGTGTCGTTAACAATGAACGGTAAGCTTTTATTCCAAAAATAGATAATATATACTTTACTATAATATAATATTTAATAGTAATAGGATACTTCTACAAATGTTACCAAATTCCAATTATATCAAACCATGAATTGATTTGTGCCTTGTCAAATTTCTAGAAACATGAGTACTTTGGTATAGTGTTATTTTGTTTGCGAATTTTTTATTCATGTTACAAAACTATACAAACTGGCCGAAAACCTTGGAACTTCAGAAAATCTGTGATAAAAATATAAGCGTTTGCTTGCACATGAAATAATCTGTCTTCATAGATTTTAAAGTAAACATGGGTGCCAATTTTTCTTGAGTTTTGAATGGAATTTTATGTATGTTTTTATGTTTTGTTTTGCAATACTTGCAAAAGTAATTTTAGTAATGTTTATTTTGTAATAATTGATTACCCTACCAAGGTTTTTCCATTAACACCTTATCATAGTTGGCCATTTTAACAAGACTGATTTTATTTTCAAAGTTTTCGAACTATGAATAATCCTTAGTTACTGTTGTATATTGTTTTTAATAAAAATAACATTTTTATCATGTAATAAATTAACATTTTAATAATGTGTTCTCTTATTTTACTCAACTTTCCTCAGCAATATAATCTCAAAAACAATTAGCAGACTCTTATAAAGGCAATATAATTATTCAAGTAAGTACTTATCATGATACTAAAACTGATTAGCACATTTTTCACAATAGTTATCATTACAACCACATAATATTCTATATAATTAATAATTGCATTACAGTGGGACTCTCATTAACTGGACCTCTTTTAACAAATTATCATTTGTCACAGACATGAGGTTAGTTACTTATGTCTTGTGCTCCTGTCATTAGGAGCAAGAGGACGCACAAGAACCTGCAACTCCCGCGCTACACGACAAACACGCTTTGTGGGTTGACATACCAGCATACCACTATTGAATAGATAACAATGTTACAACAATGTGAAACCATGTAGCTCAGTCCAACATTACAGAATGTTTGATGTAGTCTAATTGTTATATATACAGTTATAGTACTATAATCAAGGGTAGTCTCTTGACAATAGTTGTACGCTTAGTGATTGTTTTATTTATCCAATATATAGGCGGGTATGGAACTTATTGAGCGCCTAAATTACATCTTCAAGTCAGTGAAATTTCACATATTGATCTATCTGGAGTGTCCCACTGTATTTTGGTTGTTGTTAAACTTATTATCTTTGACTTTAACAATATGACTACAAAATACTTACATTTAATGTTAATATTATATACACAAGACTACACAAAAACAAAAATAGAATGCTTCTACACTACTATAGCCTAAACATAGCTCTGTGAGCTTTTCTGGGAGGAAGTGCTCCTTTCATTCTGAGTCTCCGTAAAGCTTCTCTGAGATGCTTTGGCTGTAAAGGTCCTGGCTCTCCTGACTTATCCAAAACTTCCAATGCTGAAAATAATAATCGCTCAAATTATTATGTGTTAATAAATGTATTAAGAAGTTTGTCATTGTTAAGTTGAGTGGCAACAAAAGGGTCACGAATGTGTGAAGAGTTCCAGGGTTTGACCCTAGGGTCTAAGGGTCTATCATTAGTTTTCAAACCTTATCTGCCAAAATGTGGCTGTTTTGAAAACTCTACTTACTTCTTTGAGGATAACAAGGTGTCATAGTGAATATTCCATCAAAGTTTGCATGGATCAAATCTCAACAACTGTAGCCAGAGCACAGGAAGTTAATCTTTAGGTTCCACTTACTTTATGAAATGATTTATCTTAAGGGAAATAAGGAAAAAGTCATTTTTGAGAAAAGCCTTTAATGGCCTGGTTTATTTTGTATCTACTTTTCATTCCTATACAATTTGTGAATGTAATATATATGTCTTATTTTTTAATTTAAAGTATACTCTAAATTTATAATTGTGCGTATAATTACCTTCTTCCACAACCTCTCCAACAAACACTTTAGCTATACCAGACATAGCAATAACAACATTTTGTCCAACAGAGCATCCTGTTATTGTCTGCATCAACCTTTTAACGGCTGCCTTTGGGAATGCGGCACGCCTATACATCTCATATCTGTCTAGTTGCTCTTCTGTGAAGTTAGACACCAAGACCCTAGAAAATAATATTAAAATAGAAATTATAATATTTCCAGCACAGCAGTCTCTTAAGCTTTATAGTTATAGCAATGCTGCCAGCATGCTGGGCACGCTGCCAGCTGGTAGTGCGCTGGAGCATTAGGACTGTCTGTGAGTCTGCAATGACTTATATGCTGTAGAAGTTGGTGAATCCATAGAATGCTAATAATTTATAAGTAATTTGTCTCTTTATCAACAAACAATATTTATTCAATATGGATCAAAAAGGACCTGATATCAAAATCCTCTTAAATTTTGCATTTTATGTAGATTTTTGGGGCTTTTAGTAGCAAAGGCAATTTCATCACTAAGTAATGTCAAAATCCCCTTGATTTTTGGAAAACCGTAAACATTACTATATTTAATGATTAGATGATTACTCAATATATTTTATGCATAATATCTTTTGTGATGACAAAACAAAACAATAAAAAAATCAAACAATATTCAAAATCAAAAATTTGATAGTCTTTTTTAATCTTTCATAACATTAACTCATACAAATCAATGTCAATATTTTTTATTTACATATCAGCAGGGTGATTACGTAATTTGACATAGGTTCATTTTAATCAAATTTACGTAAAAAACAATGTAAACCACTGACCTCAATCTGCATGGACAATATCGTCCATTTATGAATGAAATTCTATTATTCTCGATATGTTGGATTCCAAAGGATTTATACTCATAGGCTGGACTTGCAATTTCAAAACTATTCCTATTCATATAGGCTTGCTTAAGGCAATACTAAATATCTAAGGAACTATACATACATCCATCAGTTTGTAAGCCAAGGTGAAGTCATTGAAATGTTAAATTTTGTTCCTGCATGCTTGGTAGGAAAATTTTGTTTTATCAGGCTCTAAACATGTCCAGGGGCACATTCCAGTAAACATTGGTCAAGCTATATTTGCTCAAAGGCACCTGGAACAACCTATAAGGCTAGTTTCAAAATATGGAATTGACAGCGATGTTTTTAGGTGATAAAATACAGTCTACATTTTTATTAAATGGGGCATAATACGTAATTAAGCAATGTTAACACAGTAGGTCACTAATCTGCGTTTAGACCAAAATATGTCTTGGCCGACGGCTAGGAGGAACGCACCCCAGTGCACCAGAATGGAGGTCAGTGTTTCAACTGCAGTGGGGTTTGGTTGTAAACTATCATTGTCATAATGATGGTTTCAATCAGAAATTGTTACATGATGGCCATGATCTAACACACACAAAAACAAATGTCTTGTGTAAATTTGACCACTCCTCACCTAAAAAACTAAATAGATAATAAAAGTAAGGTAAGTATCCAACCACAGATGGGCCCTTTCTGCACAGCATGGTAACAGAGTAGATTAAGTAAATGCTAGCTTGGCTACCCTCAAGTAGAAATTGCACAGCTAGCAGCAGTCCTTGAGAGCTAGTTTAATGTGATAACATATTTCAGCACAGGTAAGATTGTGGTCAAATTCTAGAAGTGATGATGATAGTCATAAAAAAGTTGTCAATTCACAATACCAATAGGTACTTACTGCATCTTTTCTCGCTCCTCTTCTTCTAGTTCTTTTTTACTTTTCTTTTCCCTTTCTCTTTCATTCATCAACATTTCTTCAGTCATAAGAGATTCATAGTTACTTGTTTCTTCGGTTGTCTCACATTGCTGGAACTCGTTTATGTTCGGCAAAACTGTGTCAGTATCTTTACTTTCTAACTCAAATTTGTCTGCAGAAATATCAACTTGGCTATCATCTAGCACATTGGTGTTATCAAATGAGTATTCATTAATGAAAGGTTCATAATTATCTGTAGCATCTGTGAGAATATCTGGCTGGGAGCTAGCAAAGTTGTCAGAGTTATCAGTGTAAATGTTGCCAAGCTCATCAGTTCTGTGGATGGCTTCAACATTTTGAGAGCTATCAGAGTATGCATCAATAATTTCACTTTCAACAGTGTTAGGTCCAGTTTCACTATAATTCACCAGGGTTGTATCTGAAATTGATAAATTTAAACGCCTTTATCATTGTATTTACAAAAAACTTAGTAATCACATAATCAGGATCTGGACGAACAAAATGTCTGTGACCTAAACTTATTTTGACATACATTCAGGTTCATCTTTGAGAAGTTTTTCTTCGATCTCCAAGGAAATATCTTGAGAATCCTCTTCGTTAGAATCACTGTGTTCTAATTCACGAGCTAACTCCTCTTCTGTAATAAGTAAAGAATTTGAGTAGGTGAAAACTGGAAATAGGTTAAAATTTATAAATAATGTGATATTAATACCTCGCATTCTTTCAGCTTCAGATAAACCATCGCTACTAGGAATATCAGCCATTATTATTGAAAACACCCTATATCTTTCAAAAATCTCAAAGTAAAGATTTAGGCGACAAATTTGTAAACAATACCGTAAACCGTAATATTAATAGCCATAGATGAATTAAGAATATAATCTCATAGAGAAAAGTAATATATGGACTATGGTCCGGACCATAGAGGAAAGTAATATACCGGATATAGAGAGCCGCTTTACGTTTTTTTCTGCCAACCCGTTATGTCAAAAGACTGCTCTGATATTTGCATCCGAAACTAACGTTTACTCCTAATTACATGCACGACTATGCATGTGTACAATATGGTATACTTACGCATATATATATAGATTTTTACCTACTACTAAGCTATGCAAGCCGCAGATATATTTGGTTAGTTATTTCTAAAATGTAACATGTTTTGTTAACAAGACAGTTCTACAGGTACAGGTCTTTGTTAGCAAAACGTGTTCAATGTTAGAAATAATATAAACATAGCTGCGGCGTACACACCGTCATACGGATCGCCGATCAGTAGAGCTGTGGATTGACATAATTTCAAAATCACTTAAGACAGAAAAACATAATTTTGGTAGTACTAGATATGTACCCTATATATTTTTACTATCCTTTATATGTAACTATAAAGTGGTTTCGAAACATATATATATATATACAATTTAAGTGCAATTTTTAATTTGTCGCCAAGCATCTAACGGTGTGTTTTGGCAGCTGTCCTTGAGAGCCAGTAATTCTAGGTTAGACTGAACAACATCTCCGACCACATCATCACTTACCATCAGGTGAGATAATGGTCAAAGGCTAACCTATCAGGCATAAAAAAAAGTGCAAGGTTGCAAGTTTTACATTATGAACAAGAAACAAACAACAGAGTTATATTCAGACTATATTTGAAAAATATACCAATTATCATACAATAAATATACTAAAATAAGTATACTCTGTTTTTTCTTACCTGTCTTATTATGTAAACAAACATGGCGGGTGATCATCCAAAGACAAGATTAGTGATGGGGACCCATCGAATGAACGACGAGCCTAGAATACTATTAAACTGAGTGATATGATTAAAAAGTAAAATAAATAGTTTCGTTCGCTCTATATGCACATTTTCTTTTTAATATCGTTTCTTGAAAATGATCGATCTTTGTAATAGAATTGTTTATATAGCTGTTATATTAGATGTTCGATTTATATTTTAGTCATAGACTTGTTTATATAGTTTTATTCGATATTGACGCGACGACGAGCGAAGTGAGGAGGAGCGTTAGGCTTTCAGACGACGGCGACGCCGTACGAAGCCAGGATGGCTTTCTTACTGGTTGAAGCTTGTATAATGCTTTTCTTAAAAATGAAAGAAAGTTTAACAACAGATTCTTTTAATTAATATTGAAGGTTACATTCATATTAAGATACTGATAGATATTGGGATCGATTATAATATCCAACATGATTTATTAACTGAAATTACTAAATACAAACATAAAACCCCACACTACACTTCTACAACATAACTAAGTACAACGTGCTTACATTTTCTGCGTCGCGTTAAGTGTCACAGTCTCGTGACAGACATATAAAATGGCTGTTTAAGGCTTTCAAACTATATCTATCTATAAAATGACATACCAAAAAGAGAGATAGATATATATTCGGAGCCACCCTCCTGAAACCATGTTATAATGGCTAAACTCTAATCTGTTTCTGGTACTATGTATTTTTTTCCTAAGCTGATCTAAAGAGGATGACGTCCAGTAAGTGAATTACATACTTACTTACTGGACTGTAGGAAATTTCAAATTTAAAATCTTGCTTCGTACTGGACAGATGTGAATAAGTCTCAGGTAAAGTGCACTTTCTGGATACTTTTTAGAGATGTTATGGATGGCAACATTACATACCATTTTTGAGAAAAAATAAATATCTTAAAAGACATTGGTGAAAAATGAGTTTAGCAGACTGTTCACAAGAAAGCACTAAGTCCGAAAATTTGACTAAATGGACACTGTAGTGATGCACAAAATAATATTGGAGCCATTTTTATGTAATTTCTATTTATATTTTCCTTTTAATACAAAACGTGGCACCTTTAATGTATTAATTACTAGCTTTCTGGGCGCGGCTCCGCCCGCGCGTATGTCGGTTATCGCGAAATAACATTAACCTCTTTTTGCGCAGTTGGATAAAAACTATCCTTTGTTTTTTCGCGGGTTTCAAACTATTTTCATACCAAATTTCATTCAAATCGGTCCAGTAGTTTTGGCGTGAAAGTGTAACAGACAGACAGACAGAGTTACTTTCACATTTATAATATTAAGTATAAGTATATTAGTACCGATTTTATCTTCGACCTGATAAAAAAAGTCAGTAATGGAAGACAGGACCTTTGACATGTTTATTTATTTAGTTTAGTTCTGGTTATTTATAAAACCAGCCAAGTGCGGGTTGGACTTCCGCACCGAAGCTTTCGTATCAACACTGAATGTACCACAAAATCATTATGTTTTTCATACAGTGCAAGATTAACCGCACTTGGCAGGTTTTTATTATTGATAAATATTGGACTAAAATCATACCAAGTTTGAATCGTGTATGTATTACCGTTATTACTATGGAGCAAAACTAAAATTCGTTAACAAAACAAGTGTTTGTATGAAAACCCCTTTATTTTTAACTTATTGTTATTATTATTACTTGTTAGGAAATTCACTATTTTAACCCATATTCTGTGAATATTTCAATAGGCTATATATTACCGTTTCAAAGATACAGTCCTTTAAAAGTCGGACGGAGTGAAGGTTATTCGCGGCTTTATAATAGGGTTTCACTTTCTAGTACTGAACCCTAAAAAATAAACTAAATTATACATATCTACTTGTTTTAATCTATTCAACCAGTTAGTATAACGAGATGAACGAAATATATTCAGTTGTTCACTTCAACTATTCATTATTTTGATACCCATCTTCCCATCACTAAAATTCATAGACAAGATAGAGTACTTTATGTCAAATCACTGTCATTACTGTATACAGATTTTGTGATCATTACGATAATTGATTTATATTTTGGAAAAAACTATACATTTCAATGATATTTGTATGTTTATCGAAGCGTGATGTTTCTTTTGTTAGTCCTAGTCAGTTGTGAATGGCCAAATATAGGTGATTATGACGAAAACTTGTGATTTTGTAACTGAGGTATGTTTGTTTACATTTTAAGACAGGTAAGAAAAAACAGACTTTAGATAAGAGTCCTAGGACGACAAAAATCTCCCATGCTTTAAAATTATAATACGCGGCAATATAGCTCCTTGCGTGTGTTGTCCCATACAGTTGTAAGCAATCTATTTTGAGGGATAAAAGAGTATCACGGACAAAAGATCCTCACCTGTGGAGGCTCTCTCAGTGGAGATATTTTTAGTAGCTGGCCCCGACTGCAAAATCAAAGAGTTTTAGTAAAGAAAAATGTATTCATACATATGAACACAAAAGATTTGTAAATCTGCTGATTTTGTCTCGAATACCATATGATATTTCATTTAAAATTCACCGAAAGTGTGAACAAATCTATTTAAAACTAGAATTTTCTAGAAAAATAGAGCCTTGTTAGGTTTCCAGATATATTCATCAAAATTACAGAGTAAATTGATTCTAGGCAATATTTGGATAAAGAACAAAATTGTATGACATAAAAAAACACGAAAAATGCTTGAAGTAAACAAGGCTTAAATTCACAAAAGAGACAAAGATTAGGAACTTTCAAGTGTAGTGGTAAAGACCGGTAAAAAAGCAGGATAAATATAGTATCTTATATTCTATGGGTGGCTAATACGTCTATTTAGGCAAAAAATGTTTGAACAAGTTTAATTAGATTACACTGAACAAATAGGTTTGGTATAAAATATATATATTACATAGTTTTGAACCCAACATACGTAAAATTAATATAGACCAAACGAAACTATTTATTTTACTTTTTAATCATATCAGTCAGGTTCAGAGTATTGTTCAGTACGGCTCGTCGTTCATTTGATGAGTCCCCATCACTAATCTTATCTTTGGATGATCATCCGCCATGTTTGTTTACATAATAAGACAGGTAAGAAAAAACAGAGTATATATATATTTGTAAAAGCAAACATAGTTTGGTTTTGACGTAGTTCTCCTAGAAAGAATAACATAACAATACGAGAGGCTCCTTATCTCTGATGTAAAATTGTTCTATCCCGCCAGCCGAAAGTACTGAAGCCTTATACAGTTGACTCACGCAGGGTTTAGTTCTGCCAATTGATTTGATAGAAGTGATTTCTTCCAGTAAAAAAAAATCATTTTTTTACATAGTGTAATTATTTTGCAAAAGCAGCAGCCTTAATCGACTGATTCATCTATTTTTTTTTTTTTCTGTTTAATCTAAATCCCAGTCTCTCTGTCGGGATACGGACATGATCATTTTCTATACTGGTGGCATGGAAGTAATAAGTACTACGTACAACAGGAATGAGCTGTTGTCGCAAGATTGAAGCCGAACGAGAGCTCAGTAACTGTACCTCTTTTCTCTCTCTGGCAATGGTGACAATATTGAAATATGATATAAGGACAATAATTTTATTACAAAAAATGGTTTTAGATCTGACGTCAGCAGATCATTGCTTCAGATGGATTTTAATGCTCTTTGCGGCACTGTACATTTCCTGTTTTTGCTTACTTTTCACAGTCGCGTCATATAGGTAGGTACTTACCTACTGGTCCTTGTGGTACACGGTAAAAAATACATTTACGTATTTAATTTGTTCTTGAACTAGGATTTGATAGACATGCATGGTCACCATAATTCCTCACTAACAAATTATGTTTAAAACTATTGAACCTGTGAAAAGATAAACCATAATCAGGATAATACTCGCTAACGCAAGCCTCCACGACACAAATACTCCCCATTTTTACTAAACTTCTTCAAAAATATCACGAAATCAAAAAACACTCCGCTATTAACGTCCGAGTCGGCAATTTCATGTGGGGTTGTCAGGTCAGGTGTCCGTATTTCATACAAATAAAAGAATACTTATACGCCCGTCGCAATTTTTCTGCGTTTGTAAGGCTTTACACATAGCAACATATTATAATATTACTTTAACATGTTGGTACTAAATTATTATTTATGTTAAACATTTTAGAAGTTAATGTTTTTACTTCATTACATTACATCAATCGCATATAGCTCGTCAAACAACGACAGGATTGAAATCGACTTAAGTCTGGCACCTCTAAGTCACTATTAGAACGGGACACATGGTTCAGTAGTAGCCTTCTCACTCGGCTTCATTTTTATTTTGCGCGCAACAAGACTCTAACCACCTTAGCATAAGGTTTTTTTACTATGATTTAGCTGTATGACGCACAGATAGAGCTCATTCCTGTTGTACGTAGTACTTATTACTTCCATAACTGGTGGATATTAGGTCCATTCATAGGCAATATACATTATGGACTCTATGGTGTTCGATATGTAAACATAATGTTGACACTTAACATGTGACTTTATATATATATATATATATATATATATATATATATATATATCTACTACATTATAGCTTGAAACTCAATGTGGTTAGTAAAATAACTACCCGCAGGAGACATAAGCAATAATGTCTAGTGTGCGAATTTGCTACCAGGCTTTAACTACCTATTATTTTCAACTATCTGTTTACAACTGTTCCATAAAATCTTAATTTTTATTTATCTAGTGTTTAAAATTATAGTTGTTCGTAATGTGATAAAACCACTAGTTAATGTTAACTGTTTAGTTAACCTTATAATCGACAATTAAAAGTTGTTCAATTTGATAAACTGTAAAAACACAAGCTCGAGTATTTAAAAGTAATGTATAATCATTTTTAGAGCATTGCTTATGCGAGCCCAATTTTGTTATAAATAAAGCCGCACAACGCAGCGCGATTCATTCGAGCTCCGAGACCTGAGGGCTCCTTATCTGAGGGTTCTCTATAATCTTTGTCTCCGACCGTCAGACGGAGCTTTCGGACGTCTCTGTACCTACACTCATTAGTGAATATATCGAAGTACGCAATAACCAACTGGACTATAATTATTGACGTAACCTTAATATGGCAATGGTGACGTCAGTAATGCTGATGTCACGCTTTTTGAAAACAATCTCGAGGCTGGTTCTCCATCAAGTATAATGTGATGCTATTTAATGTATATTTATTACATCTAAGTCCTTCACTAAAACTACAATCCTCATACATACTCATCTGTTACAAGTCTTGACCTATCTTTTATCCAGAACTTCTCCAATGTTCACCGACGTTTCCTCATTCAAAATTTTCCTTCACGCACTGTTAATTTGTTTTGTTACTGTTATTCCGTTCTTCTTATCCTATTCGCATGTTCAAAGAATCACGGAATCCTTTCTCGATTTAAGTCACTATGTATTCACACCACATGACTCTTAACACGCTGCTCTTCAGTCTGTCTCACAGAGTTACAAACTTCTTAAAACGCTCGTATCTACTACATTTAATATTATTCTACTTTCATCTTCCTTTTACAATGCTCTTTCTCTGCGACTGTGGCACAAAAAAAGACATGATAATAAATTATGTGTATAGTGTAAGTGATAAAATAGCAAATTTGACGAAAAAATCTATACCGGCACTAAAGTCAGCACTAATACTCATCTACATAGTAGCACTCCTGCTTTTTTGACAGTGAATCAAAGACAGCCATGGCATAGGCTGGGTTCCATGTCATTTTTTATTCCATTAAAGAAAACACAGAATTGTATAAATTGAAGCGGAACATATTATGCTGTACCTATAATTCTGATAGTTACCACACAATATTATAAATACACGAGAACGTCAATATTTACGCAAAATGTTCTTGTAACAACGCTGATTTTGCCGTTAATGTTTGTCATATGTTATCATTGACAATTTGACTTTGACATAAAATAATCGTATTACGAAGGAGATGTTCTATCATCTAATGGTTATGTATGGGACTAGATAAATGATTAATAGTTCACAGTTTAGCGGGTGCTTTATAGCAAAAATCAAAAATCTGACTTTTCAGGAAAGCGCCCCGCGCATGTACCGGTCTAATAGTGACTGCGTTCGTTTTGAGATGATAGCGTTTGTTGAAGTTTAAAAATTGGCATTTGGCATTGGCACTTATATCAGCGATCGAAACTCAATTTTTGATAATTTTGTTACTTCACCAATAACCAATAATACGACTTAAATCGAACGTCTGGGGCCCGTTCCGAACCTTAATTAGAGTGCACTCAAATGCAACTTGTCGCTCTAACGTCGTTTACAAGTCACAACCTTCGAGTAGAACGCTCGGTAGTCAAAACTCGACCGTTCCCAACGTCATTAAAAGGTTTGATCCTTAACTGACATGGCCTTGAAATTTGTTGATGATAGTTATAGGGACTCATATTAGTATATTGATAACGGTGGTATAATGCATATTTGTATATTGGTACTAAATATGCTGGGAACTAGCCAAAAATGGAAATATGAGGTAACAAAACAAACGTGTCGTTCCGTACCTTTCAGTAGGTTGAAAAACAACCAACAACTACACACTCTGAGGCTTGACTTAATAAAGCCTCGCTAACACAGTTATCAGTATTTATACATAGTTTCAATGTGCGATACATGTAAGGATTGGATACAGATTTGTGTAAAGAATTTTCACATTCTACTAAGACTTAGGTAATAGTCCTAAAATGCTTAAAATGGAACATAACAAAATAACACACCCAAATACCGTCTGTAATTATAATCTTATTGAATATTGTGTGGTATACCTAGTATTTATGGCAAAGAATAAAAAAAATATGGTATTTATATTTTAAACAAATGTCGTTTTATTTTTAACCAACTTCAAAACAAAGAGGAGGATCTCTCTCATTTTGACTGTATTTTCTTTTTTGTATGTTGTTGCCTTTAATTAAAAATAGACCATGTATTTTTTGAGTGAGATCTGGCACTTGAATTATCCCTGATTATGCATATTTTATGTGTTTCAAGTCGGTTGTATTTTTGTTAAAAATTGTTTTACATCATTTAAGTGCCACCGTAGAGATCTTTCATCTTTCAAATTAATGGAGACAAAACAACGCAATGGACTTAATACAAACACTATTGAAGGTATTTTGCGTACAAAGCCACTGATTGTTTTTTAGAAATTGATGATACTACATTACTTCTGAAATTAAACACAAACATGTATGACTGACTAATTATAATTGTAAACTAATTATTTGTTCGTTCGTTGCAAGTTAAAGTTTTGACATGATAATTCGTAGTTTGTTTTAATTATATTTACAATTTTAATAATTACATTAGAAAGTTTTATTAATTTGTGCCTCTTATATCTTATCGTAACCAACCTATTCTCTTGATTTTCAAAAGAAGCAAAACAAAGTAACTGAGCTAAGTAGGTTCTGTTTCGGTTCTTTTGACCATGCAGATTTTAGCTATTTATAAAAAGTTCAATGCGTCTGGCAACACTGCTTGTCGACAAATAGCTGTCATGGACGAAGATAACGCTTCCGCGTTATTTGATTTGATTTATAAAAACATTATGATACAGTCTTCCATGCAAACAAAGTGAGTACATCTACTCTGCTACGTACAAAAGGAGGTTTTCAATATATTTATTTACGAAAAAGATAAATGATAGAATTCTTCTATTATTATAGAGTACAACTGTCAAACTCACAGTCGTAAATAAACTATCACTGTAGATCTGTCTTCAGACGTGAGTCATCCTTAGCATTTCGCAATGTTGTATGTAGGTAGCTGCTTTCAAACAAAAAAGTTATTTTTTAGAAAACGTTCATACGTTATTTTTCTTTCGAACGTCCCAAGCCGAAGGCCCATTGTGATAATTTTTAGCATTTGTGGGTATGATTTTTACTAACAATAGAATACACGAACGTCTTAAGCATAGATCATATTCTTCTATACTACGTATAGAATGGACACCCTTGTCCCCCCAAAATCGAGCCTTCCTCACCCCACCACCGATTCCGAGCTGACTTGAGCTCGGGATGCGCCACACGTGCACCACGACATGACGAATAAGCGCGACAATTGTACGATTACCTGCATTGAAAAAAATACATAGCATAAGAATTATCTTTGTATTTTTTTGAAGCGGCTATTCAAATAATGATTAATATAGAAGATTTCATGTACAAAAAATTTCGCACCTGTTTCACTCGCACGCTTATCCCTGGATATCGGACATCATTCGCAGCAAAACTAGTGTCTTTGTAACAGCGCAGGGTATTGCATAAATTATATGGAAATATTTTTTTCTTTACCATTGAAAGTATAGCGACTACTTTGAAAGTTTTAATCGACTTCAAAAAGAAGGAGGTTCTGCATTTGTATGTTAATATGTACATAATATGTTCACCGGTCCTAAATCTATTTTGACGATTTTTTTTTTATTTGTTAAGTCAGTATTGAGTATTTTTATCCACCAACACTCATCCATTCATTGTAGACTCATGATAATTGATTCGCGGACGATGCTATTACAACTTATCTGACATATCATCACATATGTATTACTGTTGTCTAGCAATTACAGATAAAATATTATTAAGGAATTATTTTAGAAGTGGGGATAATACCAACAAAGTATCTAAAAAAAGGTTAAGCAATTAATAATGAAAATCAAACTTTTTCATAATCACTTATCATGTATCGAAAAAAAAAATGTAAACGAGGTGAAAATAAATACTGCGTACCTAAAAGTAGGCTAGACACATAACTGTAATCACTTTCAACTTGTATCATAATACCTAGTAATAATATCTTACGATGGATTACCCATATAATATAGGCACGTAGTTCGTATAAAACCATTTTAACAATTTGTCTAACAAATATTGTATTTAT
This sequence comes from Plagodis dolabraria, assembly GCA_963854805.1. Taxonomy (NCBI): domain Eukaryota; kingdom Metazoa; phylum Arthropoda; class Insecta; order Lepidoptera; family Geometridae; genus Plagodis; species Plagodis dolabraria. The sequence continues at coordinate 12,994,424 of OY978457.1, forward strand.
GTTATACCACCACCCAAATTTATGGACACATATTATGTAAAGGTAACATCACTAAGTTGTCTATCAGTGATAGAGTTGGATTCATTCGCCTGATCAGAAATTAGTACGGGCGTTGGTATTACATTATTCAATGTATAACATAATGTTCAAGCATATTTGTGTGTATTGCTTAATTATTCCAGGATGCTTACACAGTAATTGTATGAAAGCAGCAGGCAGGGCTTGAAAATTAGTAAGTAAGCTAAATAGGTATTGAAAAAAAATAAACATTTTGTATATTTTATAATTTGATTACAAAAAAACTATGTTTATATTTTTTTTTGTATTTTAGGTTAATTTTATTAGACGATAGTATTCTTATTATGTAATAAACGAAAAAAATATAAATAATAAATGAAGAAGTATCAGGATAATTGTATAGAATCCAGAACTGCGGGAATAACGAAATCTGTATATTAATGAAGAATTAAGGATAGTAGGTATTAGAAAATATGTAGAAGGTATTTTTAATACGCATATCTAACTTATAAAATGAAAGCTTCATAAGGCTCGTCTATAGAATCGGTATACACCACAATGTACCTTCATTCTTTTTTTACAGATAGATATAGTTATTTTAAATAATCACACGAAATTTTATCTCCCGGAAATCAATAGTTTTTGAGTAATAAATTATTGAAGTTTTAATTTTAACCTAGATTATTTGTGTATTTTGCACTTCTACTAAGTACACGACATAGCCTAATGGATTCAAAATACCGCACAATTCAGGTGGCTTAGATTAGGTCGTATGGTGTGACAGAACCGAATCGGAGCACCCACCTTCCAAGCAGTCTTGTCTGCCCTACCCCTAGAGTGTTTTTTATAAGCCGGAGGCGCGGAGGGGAAGCGGCGCTAGTCTACTCGCGGCGAGGAACAGCGGACGAAGCGAAGACGGAGCGGCGGAGGCTGGATGCCGAAGGCATCCCTATGCCGAAGCTGCGAAGGCGTAGCGAGTACGATGTGACGAGGTAGCGAGAAGACTAAAGCGCTGCGTACCCACAGCGCTAAAGCTGTCATAGAATTACTTCACTTTTTATAAGACATTTGTGTCTTATGCCTAACCTTTTTTTGTTGACGTTTTTGTGCTTGTGATTTGTGGGTAATTATTTTCATGAAGAAGAAGAAGATAATAAATAAAAACATTTTGTATTCCAATATAAATTTATGATTTTCGCTTAGTACGCGGTAGTGCTTGTAATCATAATATATAGAAATATAGAAGGGTAGCGACATCATTCCGACAGTTAAGTGTTTGAAAAAACACTTCTTTCGGTCAGATGAAGTCTAGTAGTCTGGTTGATAGCCGCGCACCGTCCCCTATGACGGTTTAAGAAATACGATTGGAGTACGAAATTTCGGCGACACAGCCGTACCCCCGGTAGCTTAATAGATAAAGCAAAGCATCCGGCGCGAAATCGGAAGGACGCGGGTTCAATTCCCGCCCGGGGCAAAACATTTTGTATTCCAATATAAATTTATGATTTTCGCTTAGTACGCGGTAGTGCTTGTAATCATAATATATAGAAATATAGAAGGGTAGTGACATCATTCCGAGAGTTAAGTGTTTGAAAAAACACTTCTTTCGGTCAGATGAAGTCTAGTAGTCTGGTTGATAGCCGCGCACCGTCCCCTATGACGGTTTAAGAAATACGATTGGAGTACGAAATTTCGGCGACACAGCCGTACCCCCGGTAGCTTAATAGATAAAGCATCCGGCGCGAAATCGGAACGACGCGGGTTCAATTCCCGCCCGGGGCAAAACATTTTGTATTCCAATATAAATTTATGATTTTCACTTAGTACGCGGTAGTGCTTGTAATCATAATATATAGAAATATAGAAGGGTAGCGACATCATTCCGAGAGTTAAGTGTTTGAAAAAACACTTCTTTCGGTCAGATGAAGTCTAGTAGTCTGGTTGATAGCCGCGCACCGTCCCCTATGACGGTTTAAGAAATACGATTGGAGTACGAAATTTCGGCGACACAGCCGTACCCCCGGTAGCTTAATAGATAAAGCATCCGGCGCGAAATCGGAAGGACGCGGGTTCAATTCCCGCCCGGGGCAAAACATTTTGTATTCCAATATAAATTTATGATTATCGCTTAGTACGCGGTAGTGCCTGTAATCATAATATATAGAAAAGGAAGAAGATAATTTTGGGAAAATTCATTAGTGTTAAAAATCTTGGTTTCTGAAATCCCCCTCCCTTCAGTAGGGAATATTCCGCCCTCCCTCCCCCTAACCACAATACGTAATATGTACTAACATATACCATGTCTAACTAAAGACCTTTTAGTGTATGTAGGTATAATTTTTTTTTTAAATTATTATTATTTAAAAAAAAAACCGGTACCCCCCACCCCTCCGGTGTCCCAGCATCCCCATGCTACACCTCTCCCCCCTTCACCCCTTCCTATTGTAGATATGTATGTATACTGATTCTAAAGTCCTTCCCTTCATAATATGTGGCTTGCTTAGTCGTTCTTAACAAATCAACTTGATTTGGATGAGTAACCACTAGAGGCATTTCTAATATTATCCATTGTATGAATCCCTTTATTGTCTAAATCATCAGAATTATTATAATCATAGTGTAGTTATTATGTCAATAACACTTTATTGATGGTGGAAGTCACTAGTGTACGTGAAAATGTGTGTATGTGTTGTGTAAAGTTAATTAAGTGAGCCGCTGTGATTGATATTTTTAATTTTATTTGATATTTAGATTACAGTGCTGCGTTCAATGTGTGGGTGAATGTTTTTTTATCATACGGTAAAAATGAACTGCTTTTGTGTGCATATTTCCCACCGCAAAAAGCCAGAATTATTTGCACGGTAACATATCGCTAAGCGATCTCCCCTCCCTTATTGCTTTTTGGTTAAACTATGGAGCACGTCGCTTCGCTTAAGCGTTGGTCATGTTGGCAGCAATATTGTGATGAACTTGACATTATTTTTTTGTGGTAAGTGCTAGCGTAGTGATTAAATATTCAATTATTTTCTTTTTGATCTATGCTACGGAGCAAAGACGAAAATAAAATAAGGTACATAGTCGTCCGATTTGATTTCAGTGAGCTTTGTGACGAAAAGGTGACTGGCGTGACGAGTGTGTGGTGCTTGTGGATGTGAATTTCGAAATAAAAAACTTACTTTGTACTCAGGGTGCGGATAGAGAGTTCCATCATGAGTGCATTAATGAAAGCCGCTTTTTCCCGAAGCCAGGCACCTTTGGTGAGTTGGGGTTTATACCTTATTTAACTGTAATTTTTAGTTATGTAACCATTATCGGAAATAATGTTTTTAGCTATTAAATGAAACTGTCTCAAGTCGGAAATATTACGTTAACTTCTAATTTATGATAATGTCACCAGTATCTCATCACCTTTAATATTTTGGTTCAAAATCTGGTGCATTAGCAGTAATGTTCGAATATTTTAATGCAGCATCAGGCGCACACCATAGCACCATATTTGTAAAAGGCTTTATTTTTTAGGTAACACTTACGACACATTTACAATTATTGATCTTAGTTTTAGACAGTTTATCTCACAACAATAAATATAGAGGTATGTAATGTTGTTGTAAAATAAACTGAGAAGATAAGTGTAGATTCATAAATTAACTAATATTATTCATACAAATGTATAGGGTGTTTTTGTCACCCACCTTCAAAGTTGAATGCATTTTCATAAAACTATTTCTGAGGTCCTTGAATAGATCTTACTATTTTTATGTTGAATTGAGTAGTTACTGAGGGAGCAAGATATAAAAAAATCCCATGCATGTGAAGACTAAGAAGTAGCAAGTGAACTGCTCATAAAAAGTTAAAAGGGCTTTATTTTGATAACTAATCTACTTTGATTTGGCTGCATTTAATCTAACTTACCTATAAAATGTTATCAGTCTTGATAAGGTTACCTCTTAGCTAAAGCATTGAGCCTGTCTTTAGATTGCTAAGTCAAGGTCAGATTGAAGCAAATCATAAAGATTTTTTGTATGATAACTTGTGTCAAGGTCATTTATTTTGCTTCATCATTTGAAATTTAGTAAGTTATACCTCATAACAAAAAATAAGCATTGATTATTAGGCCAAGAGAGATAAGAGGTAATGCACTAAGAACCATTTCTCATTGTAGGTTTTAAACTTTACTTCATAAGACCAACTAGCTGGCTTCCTCTTGAAGGCCCAAGTAGATAATATGTCGCCAAGCACCTAACTTCCAATAACACCCACAACTGCTAAAAATTATCTCATTGAGTACCTATTCGTTTTGGGATGTGTCGGGCTTAAATAGCATTTTGAATGATTTCATACATAGTTCAGATAGCTTTGAAAATAGCTATAAATGACATTGTGAAATGGTATTTTTGACCCATGTCTGAGTATAGGTTGTTTATGATTTTGGACCACTGTGAGTTTGACAGTTGAGCTTCATCAGATTGGAAGAATTTGACAGTTATCTTAAGTTTATGCGGATAATCATTCTGAAAACCTAATTTCGTATGTCACATATATCTCTATTTTCACTTTGTTTCCATGGAAGATTGCATTAAAATATTTTAAGAAATGAAATTAAAATATGCACATGAGGGGAAGTAGCAAAATTATCAAAAAATTGCTTGCGAAACACTCAGGTACAAATGCCATTATTGAATCTGTTATAAACGCTATTGTCTTAAAACAAACACACTAATAATAGTGTGGGCATGTACATCTTGTTATCTTCTAATTGTGTACCTACCTCAAGACATCATGCACAATGAGCCGAATGTTGGGTACTTGAAGCTTGGGTGTGGAGAACAGCCCGCCTACCAAGTACCTGTCTCAATTAGTATCTGCCATGGGTTCTGTAGTTCATATTCTACTGCAGGCTTGAACATCACAGTGCAATGGTAGGACATTTTGTAGAAAATCTATCTGCAAACGGTGTGTTCTGGCAGCTGTCCATGAGAGCCAGTTCCTATTCTAGGTTTTGCAGCTTAGCCATCATCACTTTTGGGTGAGATGGTAGCCTTATTGTGTATTTGAAATGTTCACTAATTGTGCATTTAGTTAATGTCTGCTTAATTCTTAATCATAATAAAAGATCTTCTAATCTTTTTTTGATGCATTTTTCATATATTGCATATTGTGATTATTATTTTTGTATCACAACATCCTAAGTGTTCAGTTTTAATCAATATTTAATGGCCTTTGTTTGGTTTAGAGATTTTCCTATTATTGTAGCTTACATAGCCCTACTTAACCTCTAAACATTGAGATTACGAGTTCAATGCGGTATTAGATTTATCTGCAAAATAAAAAAGAATAATACTAAGATGATGAAAACATCAACTCATCAATTCTCTGAATAATTTAGTAATATTATATGGCGTGATAGATTTTGTAATGAAGACAGTTTACTAATGTTTACTGATATAAATATACATTTTGTTACAGGCTACATATTTGTATCGAAACCTCCACCTGTCAGTTGGAGGTGCAGCCAAAGATGGTTCAGCTAACGCCAACATGACAAAAGCCTATCAAGTTATTGACCACAAACATGATGCTCTGGTTGTTGGGGCAGGAGGTGCTGGTCTGCGGGCAGCATTTGGCCTTGTACAAGAAGGTTTTAAGACCGCTGTAGTTACTAAATTGTTCCCTACGAGGTCCCACACTGTAGCTGCACAAGGTGGCATCAATGCTGCATTGGGTAAGTCTTAATGCTCATTAGGAATATTAGCTTACATGATTTGCTTTATAAAGTAATATCATCGTTGCTGGGGTTGGCAAATTATGTCTTGTCACATGACTATTATGCCCCTTAATCAATCTGCACAATGGGACAGTAAGATAAATCATTCTTTTTCATTATTAATTAAATTATAATAGTAATTAAACAATTATCTAAGAAAATATATCCCACAACTTATTGCCCATCAGATCAAGACTTCACTCGGTCATACGGTTTCATTTAAAATTTAAGGATGACTTTGCATGCACTTAGATAAAAAAAATATTTGTAATTAGAAATTGACACAATATATATTCTAAAAGATTTTACAAAAAAAAAATGTGAGTCGTTTGGTAAATTAAGAATATAAGGATTAGTTCCAGTCCACAGCTGTTACTGCTCAGCTATCACTGCATATAGTATTCTTACATTTTCTTTCTGAATTAGTTAATATAAGTATGGTTTATCGAAGTACAACCAAGTTTTAATTATTTCAATCGATAAAATATTCATAACTGTTATTGAATATCACTATACTTTAACATCTAAGTTAAACAAATAGTGACTACCTAGAATAGTTATAGAAATTTGAACATAAATTTGTGTGTCTTCTCATATCTCTACATGATCTTTAGAAGAATTTATTGTAATTTCAATATTTTTAATTACCATTTAATTGCTAAGGATTGACTGCAGATGCAATAATAATTATCTTACTGTACTGTATATCAGCCGGATTGTCCACTGCTGAACACAGCATCTCCCAGTAATGGGCAGTATTGCCGTTATCCTCTCGCTGGTGGGCGTCTTGGGGATCGGAGTATAAGATAGCAGTTGCTCAGAAGGCACTGCCCACCTTCAAGTATTTTACCCTTAATCGTCTCTTACAACACCATCAGGAATAAATGAAGAGGCGACATTCTAGACCGACACTCCACGTGAGAATTATCACAGGGTAACAGCTTTGTGTTGTTTAGAATTAGTTATTGAGAAAATCTTTAAAGTGCAATATAAAATATAGGCTTTAACTCTACTCTTATTCTCATTGTATTCTTTCCGTTTTTAAAGGGAACATGGAGGACGACAGTTGGTTGTGGCATATGTATGACACAGTGAAAGGCTCTGACTGGCTTGGAGATCAGGTAAATATAAAAAAAAAACATATTATATAGTAAAAGTGATGAAAGTAATCTTTTAAGACCAATTACTTAGCTGATAAACCGCTACCTCATCTGTTGGTTAGTGATTGTGTGGTCAAATATGTTATACATGCTTTACCTACAATGGGAACAGGTTCTTATCTATCTCAGTGACAGATATTCTACTGGTGGGTGGTACCAAGGGGTGAACACGCACTTAGACGCACCGCAGGATCCGCACGCGCCGCAATAATTTAGAATAGCAAGTTCGCGCATACTATCCGCGCTAAACGATATCTGTTTCTTAATTAATTCTATGACAAGCGTTTAGAGAAAGCGTATATTCACGCGGAGAACTTCAAGCCTAGGATATGTGTCAAGTAGTGGCAATCCGTACTTACTGCTTCAGCTCTTACCAGGATTTAAACCATATACTGGAAGTTTTTCCTACTCACTGCCACATTTCCATACATACACAGCAGAGAGCATATGCGTGGTCTGTTTAACATTGAGTTTCCACACATGCTCGTGAAGAACTAATGTGCCTGTTATTTCACCAGCTATCCACCACCCTCAATCAGGAACAAGTAATGTAATTGTTGCTTGGCTACTATTTTTTTTATATAAGTGACTAGCTTTCCGGGCGCGGCTCTGCCCGCGCGTATGTCGGTTATCGCTTATAAAAACATTAACCTCTTTTTGCGCAGTTGGATACAAACTATCCTATGTTTTTTCCCGGGTCTCAAACTATTTCCATACCAAATTTCATTAAAATCGGTGGTCCAGTAGTTTTGGGTTTTGGCGTGAAAGCGTAACAGACAGACAGAGTTACTTTCGCATTTATTAGTACTGATAGGCTTGTCTTTGATCACTATCTCACCTGATGGTCAGTGATGATGTGGTCGAAGATGTTATTTAGGCTAACATAGAATTACTGGCTCTTAAGGACAATTGCCCGAACATACCGTTATGTGCTTAGCGACAGATTTTTTACTTGAGGGTGGTAGCTAGCCAAAAAAATTAAATAGATTGCGTATAATACGAATCCAGAGATCATCCTTAGATGGATTCCTACTATATAATATAAGTCTATATACTCACAATACTTATATACTATTCTGCGGTGCCGCCACTGACATTGGTTTGTTTGACCTTGGGTTTTTCATTTGGCAAAGTCACAATTTGCTGTGCAAATTAGCTCTCCAATTGCCACTTACGTGAATATTACTGAACATATTGACAATCTGAATTTGGGTTTATCGTCAATGGTTTAATGTATCACACCGCGTTGATCGGTATTGTGTGACTCAGCATACCATATCAAGGTATGTTAACACGGTCAGTTTACTGGATAATGTTTTCACCAAAAAAAAATTCTCCCCGAATTAGCTTCCAGACTTTGTTCAATCAAAATAGCGTCCCAGTATCCCTTCAAAGGGCATTGTGTAAAAGGTGCTTTTTATAGAAGCATCTTTGCTGATTTCAAGAAATGAAATCATAATCACAGCTAGGAGACGTTCACCGTTGAACAAATGTATCCGGCATAGTAACAATTCTATACCGACATCCAATGGGGATATCGACAAATCATGTTGTATAGTACTTAATAAATGTAACTTCAATATTAGTTTAAAGGGAAAGTGATCATGTTGCATAATATTTTCGTTATACTATCTAAAATACCGACCCCGTTTCTTAAGGGTATATTTTAGACGAACGCCCCCATACAAAACGCAGCTCCAATCTCATTTTAATAATAGCGAATAAAACTCAATGATTTTTTACCTACGTAATCACTATCCTAATATCTACGTTTGTGGTGCATCAGATTTTCATTAAATTATACAGTTTTAAAATTACACGAGCCCAAAAACTCGTTATTTTAGATGAAAGAAAGACCCAACTTTAAGCATCTGTTTCAAGAAAAATAAGCATGTTTTAAATATTTCTATTACACCACAAACATGGGAAATATAACGAACTTTCTATAATGGGAAGTTATTTATACATGTGTACTATACTTTTGAAATAAATCTGGAGCTACGAATAACTGGCTCAAACTCCTAAAAACGAGTGCTATATACTAAACGCTATATAATAAAAAAATTAATTATTAGTCCAAAAGAAAAAGGATTTAAGCCAGAAACGATAGGTCTAATAATACACTATATTTACATGCGAGTATTTTTTTAATAACAAGTTGAGTTTATATAAAAGTTCACGCTTTGGCTGGCGGGTATATGTCCTTAATTTCTCGCGGTGATCGATAAACATATATTAAAAAGGCTTTTGCTATTTCAATACTATCTCTACAAGCATATTCAAAAACAACAGTAAACTAGTTGGAGAGGTCCCACAGAAACTGACATATAAAAAAATTACAAAACCAAATAGTAGTAATAGTTTTTGATAATTTTTTTTTTTCATTTTTGGCTTAAATTTTAAGTTAGCATAGTTTGTTTAACCTCACTTTTTATATTAGTTTTTTTGCACACCCGTCTTATAATTCCTGTATTTCCTCGCCATTCCAAGGTTGCCTGGAAGAGATCGCTGTTAGTGATAAGGCCGCCCATCGTAACACTTGATTGTAAGCCTTCATATTTTAATACTTTGTAATTTAATGGTGTGTATAATAAAGAATTATCTATCTATCTATCTAGTTGGAGTAGACGACCAAGTATAGTGTATCATGCGATAGTTTGAAATCTTTTGGTGAATATTTCACTAGAAAGATATAAAATATGTTTACCAAGTAACTAGTAGATGAAGTAAAATGATTACAATTACGAAAAGCAATGACGCTGTTATTTCCGCCACTCCATTATTTATGTACTTAGTTGGTGGTGACAGTCCACTCATGTCATTTACGTATAAATATGTATAATACAAATCTCATGAACTAGCCGCATTCAAAGTTGGTATTCAAACGATAATTTCGTTCAGTCGTCATATGCTTGTTTAACCGGTTTTAGCAACGTAGCTAATTAGATACACTGAATATACTCTCTCTATAGTTAGTGTCTCTTATCGGTCGGAAAAAGATTAGCGCCACGCTATGGGCCTTATTTATGTAGTCTACGTATTTATTATATAAGGTTTTTTGTTCAATTTGGACCAGGTAGAGAGTCATTTGTTACTCACATTTAATCATAGATATATATCTAGAAATAAAAAAATGGTTGTAATTCATTACTCTAATCTAAAATTCATCTTTATAAATTTTTTTTCTAAATGTGACAACTTATAATTACTATCAGTTTAGAATTCCCACAAAAGGTGAGAAATTTTGTGCTCTCAAAGTCTGTAGATGTTCTTTCGCTTAGCACGCGATAGTGCGAACTGGTCTGATGGCCGTCATCCTTTCATGGTTGACATTCCTCCAGTTTGCTCGAAGCGTTTCGCTTCCATATTTACCATCCGTACAGCGAAGGAGTGGAACTCATCGCCCGCGTCTTTGTTTCTCGATCAGTATAATTTGGGTGTCTTTAAGTTCTAGAGTCAATAGGCATCTTCTAGGCAAGCATGCCACATCTTCGGCCGCATCATCACTTTCCATCAGGTGAGATAGCGTGTTTCAACTTTCGAGAACTTAGAATCCAGGGGTTAACCTATGCAGGGGCCAAAGCAGTGTCACAAATAGTTCAAGAACTGATATCGTTACTTTAGTTTGACGAAATATAATAAGTGTTGTGACAATTATAGCTTAACTTGACAATAATAGCTTAACTTGAAAAGACACCATAGAAAGAGGGTAGACCGGTTCGTCTGCTCTTAGTGCCGACCATCCACCCGCATAGACTTCAGCTCTCTCGTGGTCATGACCCATGCAACAGTACCGAAATATCGAGAGCTCAAAAACAATCAAACTCACGGTAAATATCTCGTTAAAGAACTATAATCAATCAGGATACAATTTCATATAAACAGGATAATTAAGAAAAATATTGAGAAAAAATAAATTAAGTAATGTTAACTATCACGACAAAGTGACTGACACCTTCAATTAAAAGCTAAAAGTTTTAGGGCCCGTTTCAGAATGTCCTGATAAAGTTTCGGGTTGCTATGCAACACATAAAATAACCGAATGATAAAAATGACAGTTGACATGCAGCGCGTTTCAAGCTTTAACCGATGGATAGGCTAAAATGATGACTCTGAAACGCAAAGACAGTGTTTTATTTATTAAATATGTTCTGGGTAGTAAAACCGGAACTTCCTTGAACATTCTGAAACAGGCCCTTAAAATATCAAATATTATACAAAGTTTTAAACATTGTTTGGTTTATAGAAAGTCAGAATTGGAACGTTAGTTTAAAAAAAATGAAAAGTATGAAAAATCTGAAACGAATACCTAAAACATTGAAACTTAACAGTCAATATTACCATATCAGAAACATGACTAATGAATGGTTATAATATTATACAAACATACACAACAATAGTCGTACGGAAAATTAAAGTTGAAACAGGTGCACTAATGTAAAAAAAAAAAAAAATAATTTACCCAGGTTTTCGTACTACGTATTTGTGTGTAGATGTTTAATCATTTTATCAAATTATAATACCATACCACAGAATAAAAAGACTAATGTACTACAAAACTTACAATACAGTTTATATATGAATTCGCATAAAATATTATAGATAATATTCTATCGTCGTAAACATAGCTACCAACATGTGAAATTAAAATATTTAGACCGCTACAACACTTTTTGTGATCATAGTTAAAGCTGTGTCTCCAACGAGATGAGTAAGGACCAAGTTTCTTCAAAGCTGGACACTGAACACGTGTTGAAATCAAAAATTGGTAATTATTGTGTTTCTGACACGTGTTGGTGACAAAAGTTGCCAATTTTTGTTTGGTGGAGATTTGCAAGTTCCTTACTTTTGTTTTGGTGAAGCTTTAATCATGATCCTATACACAGGGTTATTGGAGAAATGATAACAACCCCTTAGAGTTGACTTCTGTTAGTCCTAACAAACGTTTTGAGATAAATGTTATCACAATTTTGTAGAGATAAATGACAAATGTGTTTGTGACGGAATAAGCACGAGGACCACCTGATGTTAAAAGTATCTTGTGCCTGTAATGTATTATTTTATATTTTTTTATTACACTGCTTGGTGTAAATATTCCAAACTATTCAAAGGAAGCGCACCGTGGTTCAGTGTAGCCGCGGCGGGCGCTCTTGCCTCGGAGTAGGCATTGTCTTTGAGTACGAGTATCCATAACCCATAACTTATAGGCGTTCGGATAGCCTATCAGTTCCAAAAATAACACTCACAAACGCTAAAAATGATCACACAGGGCGTTCGTATAGGGACTTCGTGAGCATATATATCGTTTTCGCTCACCGTTCGGATAGCTTTGAAAACGCTACAAATGACAGAGAAAAGTGCTATTTTTGACCCACGTCTTACCGTGGGATCGTTGTGATCGTTTTTTGACAACTTGGACATTCATATCTACCTTAACATTTTATGAGAAATATTGTGGTTCTTATCATAAAAAATAGAACTGGCGATGCCTCCGACAGATTCAATTACAGACCTATATGCTGCAGTTCCAGAAAACGTTATTTTGGTTTTCAGCGGTTGTCTAAAAATGTATTAGACGTTCGGATAGCATACAGTCATTGGTGGTCAAAAATAGCAGAAGCTTCTTTCCGAACGCTAAGATACAAATGCCACTTTTGAAACTGCTACAAACGCAACCGAGCCAAAACGAACGCACCTTTAATAGTAATAATTAGGTTTTGGTTGGGTGGTTGTTAGCATTTTTCCAATAACCATATATGATAGTCTATCTTCGGAACTTGATGAGCGCTTTTACTATCTCTTACTCTCACCTGTAAGTTGATGGAATAGTTAATACAAATTATAAGAAGTTATCTGGGTAAAACAATTACATTGCAATACCTTAGGAGCCGAACTGTAATTTTAACTGTCTAATAGAGACAGCTCGCGGAAGATATCATTAACAAGCTGTTTGGTGACAGATTTTGTACTTGGGATTGGTATTTGGACAGGCGAAAGGCATCATGCGTTTTTGAATCGCTCATAGCGGAGCTTGCCAAGTCGTTCTCAAATCAGCTAGCTTAGGTAACAGCCGCTGCGGTCATCACTTGGGTGGGTTACCTTTAGTGGTATTTACTACTGAGCGCTTCGTCGCTTTGAAGGGCATGTTATAGCGTCGGTCTTACTTGTTGGTTTAGGATGGCAGTCGTTATAGCATGATTCACAAAATGATAATTCATAAACACGCGGCTTCCCCCCGGAAATGCGTGGTATGCGTAAGGAGTTCTCCCAGCGCAAAAAAAATGGTTCAAAAAATGCTCGCCTAGTGCTGCAACCATCAAGTACAAAATCTGTCGCCCAGCACCTAAAGGTGTGTCTCGGCATCTGTCCTTGAGAACATAGAGAGTAATTCTAAGTAAGTCCGAACAACATCTTCAAACGTATCATCAGTTTATCACCGACCATCAAGTGAGATAGTAGTGAAAGTCCACTATCAGAAATAACAAAAAAGTCCAACCTTGAATGTATAAGTGACTTATAAAGTGTATATGTGTTGTCAGGATGCCATTCACTACATGACCCGCGAGGCTCCTCATGCAGTCATCGAGCTGGACAACTACGGTATGCCGTTCTCCCGCACGCCGGAGGGCAGGATCTACCAGCGCGCGTTCGGCGGCCAATCGCTCAAGTTCGGCAAGGGTGGGCAGGCGCATCGCTGCTGCGCTGTCGCTGACAGGTCACTCTTACTTTCTACCCTCATCATATGTTAATTTTTTGCTGTCTAACGATCAGATACATCACAATAGGCATTTTAACTCTGACCTACTGCCCACGTTGCTGCGTGCATTAGGCAACTCCATTTTACATATGACCATGTATGTGCCTACCACGTTTTCACCGTTTTTCGTCTACTCTGTAAATATTTATAAATTTTATTAAGCAATAATTGTCAGATTTTCTTTTATAGCGCTGTTGTTAGGTAAGGCCTATGGAGACTGCGTTAACATAGAATGAGTTTATGAACATTCACTAAAAACTTTATCAACACTTCAGCTACTACAATAAACGCATTCAGGCAACCTAAAGACCATTGCAGGCCCATAGGTAGTGCAAATGCTCCGGTCCACCAGGCTGTAAAAAAGTAGATGCCTTTATTTACAAACTACAGCTACTACAACAAAAGCATTTAGGCAACCCAAAGACCATTGCAGGCCCATAGGTAGTGCAAACGCTCCGGTCCACCATGTTGTATAAAAGTAGATTGCCTTTACTAACAAATCACTACAAACTTTATACAACACTACAGCTACTACAACAAAAGCTTTTAGCAACTTAAAGGACATTACCCCGTTGTATTAAAGTTATAAATGTTGTAAGTTTTGTGGTTCTAAGACGGTAATGATGTCATAGTTTTTGGTGTTGTGGTTTTTCTGTTATACAAAGCTGATTCTATTGATTTTCTAAAGTATGAAAAAATATTATCTAAATAAAAAGTTGGGCATACTTAATCTCTACTTTTTCGAATACCTCTAGTTGCCCAATCACGAAACTTCAATTTTCCATTTATTTGTTTCTTTATTTTTTGACAAACTTTTTCAAACTCAATATTTACTAAAGAAAATAAGTTATTATAGATGTCATTCGAGTCACAGTGAGAAAAACTTGTTATGTCAAGCTTAGCTTCTATGTTGGTACCAAAAATTTTATCTTCATCAATCTTACTGGTTGTTAACGGCCTATGTTCAATTTCATACCTCTCTGTTTCCATCAAATTTTATTGCAAGGCCCTCATGATCAGACCTAACACCCTTCAATATTAACTTTTCTTTAGTCTTACAGTATAATAAACTCCTAACGAAATATCTGACGATCTTGGAAATGTTTGAGATTTACCTTACGTTCCTATTGAGCAGTCTAATTATATTGGTTTATGTAAGAAATTCTCAGTATTCAACAGGTTAACAGTCCCGAGAATAGCGCTGTGGCCGTTAGACGGTAACAGGCTCTCAGGCCCAACATGGGTCCAAAAACGTGTTAAAAGTGGATAATACACGCTCTTAACGCACACAGTGTTCTGCATGGTAATGAATTTGTGTTCGCGACACGTGATCGGCGGATGTCGTTTTTGTTGTTCAAATTAAAATGTTGTGTAGTTAGATTTTTTTTTATTTTTAATTTTCCATTTAAAGCTGTGACTATGCTACAAATATCAGGTCTACCGTACCAAAGGAGCAATTATGTCTAAACGTGTAACTCAAAGATTCAAATGGTTTTTTGTTTTTTTTTTTTATTTCTACACCATTTTTGTTACACTTGGTTTAATAATTGGACGCTCAATAATCTTATCGATTATTGGCGA
The DNA here is from genome assembly GCA_963854805.1 of Plagodis dolabraria. Taxonomy (NCBI): domain Eukaryota; kingdom Metazoa; phylum Arthropoda; class Insecta; order Lepidoptera; family Geometridae; genus Plagodis; species Plagodis dolabraria. The sequence continues at coordinate 13,009,704 of OY978457.1, forward strand.
TATCACAATGAACGATAAAAAAAAAATTATTCCGATATAGGCTTTAACCAATGCGTCACCAGCTCATTTTAATATACAAAGAAGGATTTCTTTAATTGCTAAGGTATTTTGGTTAAAAATATATACGACGCAATAATTATGCCTTCAAGATAAACGTCATTTGTGTACACAAGCTGGGCCAGAAAGTCTCTAAAAATGAAAAAGAACACAATTTGAGGAAACAACTGAAAAAAAATAACAGTCAGAAGTTGTATTTTAAATAGTCTGTAGATTTAATTCTCATGTAAATGAGGATTCAATATTGTCAGTTTTAGACGTTTCTTTTTGCACGTATAAGGAGATAAAGACCCGCCATGTCATCTGTTCTTATTAACAAAAGCTGGTTGTAGTAAATAACATTTCTTGATACGGAGATAAGTATCAATCGACTATACATCACTCATATTTCTTTTATTATCATGCGGCAAAACAGGAAAAGATAAAATTTTACTCTCTTATTCATAGACTTAAAACTAAACTGGTGCTAAAAATGGTTGCCCTTTTTCATTATTTCGCGCTTAACGACAATATAGATACAAAAAGTTTAGTAATCCTTTTATTTTTTTATTCATAACGGGGTAAAATAATAAACTGAGGAGGTTGGGTCATTTAACGATAAAGAATAAAGTGATCAAACGAGTTTTAAAAGGTGATATTGAATCTAGGGTTTGGAAGGAGAACGTTTGTGGACGATATGGAAAACTTCCACGATATTGTCTGTATGACTGCCCGTCCGTCCGCATGTTAAGGTATAGCTTATAAACGAAATGAGTTACAAATTATATTATATAGCTCACTTAACTTGTAATTGTGTAAAATTGCCTGTACCGAAATAAAAATGTATTATTATTATATAATAAGTTTGATATTTAGATGTTAAACATTAAAACTTTTTTTTTACCCTATAATGCGGGGTGTCATCGGATCGGATAGGGATCATGAAGTAAATAGATTTTTTTAATTCTATATTTATCAGTTATCATCGTAGTAGGTAGAAAAGGCTTATGGAAGACAATTATCGGAAGTATGCGCATACATTTTTTATGTCACTTATGCTATACAGTTCCAAGACGTACTTATTTTCTCCGGATGTTTCCAAACATTAGCTCAGTTGGAGCTTGTTTTATACTCCGAAACTATGACCATAAGTTTGGAAATGTTTACCCTAATTCTATGCCATTGTTGCCAATTATCAGCGACCTGTTTCGTAAAAATAATAAAGAATACGATAGGCACTGAGGCAGCACACTTTATTTTGTCTCTTTCTATAGAATTCTATTATCTCGTAACAATAGCTCACTCTGTCAGGTGCGGTTTTGTTTTTATTGTGTTGTGATTCTCGATTACTATTCAGAAATACAACAACGTGACAAATAAAACACTCGAGCGTACTCTACAACACGAATCCTCTAAAAATAATTACCAACCATAACAATAACTATATATTTTTAATTCCCAGTAATTCCCGGGATATCAAGCATGTCCATACTATGAAAACATGCTTTAAGCAATAAGAAAAGCTTTCCTGATAATAATCGTAGTTGTAAATTTAAGAGAATTTTTGTTACGGCGTCTATATCTAAAACTATACTTGTAAGGAATCTGAAATTCGGTGTAACATGTACCATATCCTCTATTTAACCAACAAATACTGAAGATGCCGATTTATAAAATGGTTTTGAATACCCATGTGATCAAGACCAACCATTTTTTTACGGACTGTTGCAATGTTAGGACCATAAAAAAACAGGCCCGACTCGAAATTCACCAGTTTTCTTATTTAGTTGAATATAATAATATTAATATTTTATCGACAGAACTGGACACTCCCTTCTTCACACGCTGTATGGGCAGTCTCTGCGTTACGACTGCGAGTATTTCATCGAGTACTTCGCGCTCGACTTGCTGATGGAAGACGGCGTCTGCAAGGGATGCATCGCAATTAATCTCGAGGACGGAACTCTCCACAGGTAAACATAATAATAAAATAACCATAAAGCTCGATTCCCACCGAAGTGGCAGCGGCCGTTTTGTCACACCGTTTCCTACTTTGTTCTTATTACTATAATGCATAGTATTGCTTGAAACACTTGCATAACTCGCGCGGTTGCCCGCGGCACGTCATCGTCAGTTCTATCATCCTACATTGTTGTGATAGAGACCAGGTTTGACAGTAAACAGTTGCTGCCACTTCAGTGTGAATTGAAACTCAGTAGTACGCTTTGATTCTGTTTGCGAACTCAAACAATTGGTGCGAACGTAGCACTTACTCACACCTACACACGCTGCATGGACAGTTTCTGCGAGTATTTCTATCTTGATTTGCTGATGGAGGAACGCGCCTATAAAGGATATATCGATCAAACTTGAAAACGTGCGTATCTTTAATCTAAATGATAAAGCAAAAGAGACACTTCGTTATCGGCGTCAGTAGAAAGATTCCGTGGGATGGAATAAGTATAGAAAACTCTACCAGCGTCTCTTCCCGCCAGATGTAATCTTCATAAATTCCAGATAGAGACTTCAAGCACACACTTTTCGATTTCCAGTTTAGTTTTAATAACCTGTCAGAGATCAGCATTGAGGAGATTGTTGTGATTTAATCATTGTAGTATGAAAAACTATCTAAGAAGTTCAAGAAACGAATTACACAATAACCTCTTTACTAGATGTTCTAGTACGATGGTACTAGAACGTTAGTAAAGAGATATCCTCCGCGCATGTGCAATAATGGTTAGAATTTTACGTTTTTCGGTGAATTTAGACCTTTGATAACATAACGGTGTCAAAAAATAAATTGTTATGAATCGAAAATAGTGTATGTTATAGAAATTTTCCTACACGAGTGTATGTTACTTGTACTACGTTAATTATTATTTTATTTTTATTTTCAAATTAAACTTAATTCTTTCATGCATCGTTTTAGGTAAAAAAAGGGAGATAGTATAATGTGGCGATAATTTAATACAAGCATAAAGTGCACACAGCTACACAGTACACACTTCCAATGTATAGAGTATCAAACTCCCGTTTTTTTATAAGTTTAATGCTCGCCTACAATATTGTACCCTCGATTGGAATAATTCACTTTCCGAACTCGTATCATAATGTAATATCATAAACACGAGTGTAAATCACGGATATCGCTTCTCTACACGCTGGCGCTTTGTATAGACAACCACAATGCTTACAGAATAATGGAAAATGCCGGTATTGCCACGTTTATGTATTCAGGTGTATTTGTATTACGAGTCATTGATAACATCACATATATAAGTCAGATCTATTTCTACTGAATATTCTTATTGTAAGATCACGTTTGAGAAACGCGCCGTGATGATACGCCACACCTCTTGTTAATATGAAATCTAAACTGAGCCAGTATAGGACAAGTATAAGCCAATTTATGTCGTGACTGCGATATAAAATGAATACATGATATTGTTAGAACGTGCGTTTTAAAAAGAATATATATTTATATAAATTAGAGCACCTCCACGTTCTCTACCAATACGTCGTCTGGCTAGTAATTATTAATAAAAATCATTACTTTGAGACAGTCGTCTTGCTTTTTGCACTCAGGTTTTGTGTAAAACTGCTATGAAATAGGTACTTCAATAATATATTCTTGATTTATCAAGGTTAGCTTTTTATTACTTCAATAGTTTATTCTAATGAATATAGTATGTATATGCCTATAATAATTTATGTTCAAAAATATTAATTGTATGTCTAGAAGAACTATGGAGTGTAATCATACTGGATAGGTATATTATACAAGCTGATGCCGGCGACACCGTCTGCAAGCAATTTACTCCTATCGGGCTGTCCGAGAACATCTTAATAAATCGGGGAAAAAGTGTAGTTCATGTTCTGGACCGTAGAGTAGATAGTAGGTATATACTTATATCAAAATGCATTCAGGCACTTAACCGCAATACCAAAAACTACTTCTATTACTTTGTAAACTGAATAAATAACCTAACAATGGGTTAAATCTTAAGTTTTTTGTATTGAATAATAAACCGATTATAGAATTTAAATTATATTTATTTGTTATCAATATGCCATAGCATAGGGTGTCATCATTTGAGCTTTTTGAAAATAGCAACATATACAATTTTCAAAAATAATTATTTAGTGTGACACGGACTTGCGCCACAGATGGCGCTAACAATACCGAAATAAACTAAGTAAGACACAAAAATGCGTCCGTCACAGAACTCGTGCGTGATCGAGTCTGATTGAGTCTTGTCTGTGTCCTTTTTTTGGGACGATAAAGATTTTTATTTAACTGTCTGTTTGTGTTCTTATATTTCTTAAAAATCTACCCACATTTTTATTTTTGTAGGTTCCAAGCAAAGAACACGATCTTGGCGACGGGCGGCACGGGCCGCTCGTACTTCAGCTGCACGTCAGCGCACACGTGCACGGGCGACGGCACGGCCATGGCGGTGCGCGCCGGGCTGCAGAACGAGGACATGGAGTTCGTGCAGTTCCATCCCACTGGTATATACCCCACTGGCCTTTATGAATATAGCTACTAAGTCGCGATCAACCAAAGTAACAGCCAGAACCGCAGCGTTTGTGTAGAGCTGTCGACATAGCGGCCGTTCTGATTGATACAGAGCAGAACCATACTCCATCATGCCATTAAATTGAGTTACTTTCTTTCTGGTGCAATTGCAAGCTAATTTTGTGCATTGCATGTAAGCAATGAAATGAATATTTGACGTCCTTACGAGCTATCTGTGTTAAATCTTACTGTTGCTTCTGAGACTAATTCTTAGGCTTTTTAGTCGTAATTCTTGTAATATCCGAGACTGAATTAATACTTAACATTGAAACTGATGGTGAATGAAATACTGCGTAATATATTTCCTAAAAGTTGGTTTAAAGTTGCAACATGTAATGGACACTTTTTCCGTACAATGTTGGGGCGACTTAGATTTACGAGCGTATTAAAAGAGAAAAAAAGTTAAAAAGTGTCGAACGTTTTTTATTAGCTTAACTGATATTTCTAAACTATGATCAAGATGTTTGTGCAGTTTCGTCATTTTGCTTTGTATATATTCTGATACCGACCCATTTAAAGACTCAGTATACATAAATCTTCCAGGTAAAAATGGCAATCTTTTATTAATTGTTTTCCCTGACAGCAGTTTCATAGCGTACTGTGTCAGATAAAACTTAATGCGATTGTTTGTTACGCAATTGCGACTACAATAACTCAATGCATGTCCCCGGCATAGTGGTGTAGTGCATAAAATCATATTATTAATGTGTTAGTTACGTGATACGTCACATAGCGTAACTTGCCTTAGCTACGGCTATGACTATTATTATGGTTCCAGGTTCATTGCTCGGTCAATGACCCGCAACTATGTTACAAGTCTATATCTTTAATACATAATTGTTGCATTGAATATACAATAACGTCCGCTGCTTCGCTACTTGGTCTGCTAGTGGCATTACTACTGAGCGCTTCCGTGATTCAGTAAGTTTAACCGTCGGTCCCGGTTGTTGTCTTAGAATGGCAGTTGCTAGAGCATGGTGGGTGGGTATTTTGGAAATGTCGCATGGCTAGCTAAAGAAGAAAATGTGTCATTAAGTACCTAACGGTGTGCTCCGGCAGCTGTCCTTGAGAGCCAGTAATTCTAGACTAGCCTGAACAACATCTTTGACTACATCATCACTTACCATCAGGTGATAAAGTGGTCAAATGTTAGCCTATAAGCAATAAAAATAAGAATACTATAAAGGAGTCTAGTTTTGTACATTTGGATAATGCTTATAAGAATCTGAAGCGTTCGTAGCGAAGTTTGTTTAGCCGTCCTTAATCGATCAGCTAAGTTAAGCTATGAGAGTCAGTAATTCTAGACTTGTCTGAACAACATCTTCGACTACATCATCACTTATTATCGGGTGAGATAGTGTTCAAAGACTAGCCTATAAGCCATAAATATAAAAAATAAGTATCAATGGCAATTTCCGATACTTTCTCCTACTTTGTCTGGAAGCCAAGAAATAAATCAAACACAGATTCACATTAAGCTACATCCGCTGAGGGTTCTGGTACATGGGCTCGCCTGACTAGCTAGTCAAGTAAAAAAATCTGTCGCCAACCAAGGTGTGCCCGCATTGCTCCTTGTCAGCTAATTTCATTTACTATTAGATAAGGCTGTGATCAAGCTAGTCTATCAGCAGAAAAAATATACATGCACATTTCTACTCGTACGTTATTAATTATTATCAAGCATATTTTATTATATCATGAGTCACATGATGCGATCGTCTCACGATATAAACACTTCCGACGTCACGAGGCAGGAAATTAACGAGAAAAATAATGGCTATGTCACTCGGTCACTTGGCCCTGCCCTAGTTTGTATTTGACTTGTTTGCGTATCGATGATTAATGATATCGTTTACTTTAGAAAACAACTACGCATTTTTTTGTCATTATTAGATCAGCATTATTTTAATTAAGCTAGTATGAAATATTCAGATTCACGATGCTATGAAAAAGGCAGGTCAGGAGTACCCTAAACCGTCGCCTATCTATGATAGGATTGATGACTGTAGATGAAGCGAAAGATATATGTAAAGATCGTAGCAAGTGGAAATCTATGGTCTCTTAATGTATGTATGAAATACCACAAAAGCCTTCGTATTCATGTGCAGATCGGAATACTGGGCTGTGAGGAAGATGGATAATAAAGATTGCATAGAGATAAATTATGAAATTGGTTATTGTATCAGTCGCATTATTATTGAGGGATTTGCCATAATCCTCGCCATAACGCTTGGCAGGCGTTTTGAAGATCGCAATGTAAGATGACATTTCTACAGAAAGCGCTTCAGCCTATCTTCCGTTATTTTATCTTTAATTGCCTCTTACCGGGAAGAGATGGGGAGAAGGCGGCGAGTGACATTCTAGCCCGGCTTCCTAGGAACAATTTGATTGAATATGTTATAATATGGAGTTATATTATATATATAAGTTTCTAAAAATAGTGGAGCACACAATTTTCATCTCCAAGGGGAAAAGTAGAGCAAGTTTAAAATGGGCACCAGTGACAGAAACATTGAAAAGTGTCGTTGAACTTGTTATCGGCACACTTGCGATATATCATACAACCGAATTTATTTACCACTACTACACTGAAACTTTATCCGGTCACATTTGTGTGTGTGAGTAATTGTTGTGCGAGTCGTAGGAATTCATTAACTCTACGTGTTACATTAAAATTTTCTCCACCTACAGGGAACTTGCCAATTTTAGAACTAAACTAATTCGCAGTTTCTGCCAAATTTACTCAGGAGTTGATATTTTATTCATTATAAACGTCAAGAATCGACATGTTGCACATTAATACAATATCGGATTTTTGATGTCAAGATGGTGGCCGGCAATAAGTCGAAGCCAAAATTTTTTACAATCTATACTAATATTATAAAGAGGAAAGATTTATATTGTTGTATGCAACGAATAAACTTAAAAATTACCGGACCGATTTTGATGAAATTTGGCATGGAAATAGTTTGATACCGGGGAAGGAATAGCATAGATTTATCCCTACTGCGCGAATAGAGGTTAATAGTTTAGCAAGATAACCGGAAAACGCAGGGGCGGAGTCGCGACTGGAAAGCTAGTGTTAAACAAACGTATTTAATAAAAATATTATTTTCAATATAATTTTTATTTTTTTAATAAGTTTTTGTGTCGTCCTTTTTGTTGTTAGAGAAAACTAACCCAACCGATCCCACACCGATAGAATAAGAGTAGAAAAAAGAGATATAATAATATTAAGTACACAAAGTAATTGGAAAAATGGTAACAACCTCTTGTGGAACACCTCCGTTTAACACAGCATACAACCTTAGTTCTACGACTTTACTCAAAACCTAAGTCTTCTAAGACTATACTCAAGACATACAGAAAAGCAACATTAAGTTAGTAAACTCCATACAAATAGTAAGTATTGTTTGGCTCAGGTATCTACGGTGCTGGTTGCCTGATGACGGAGGGATGCCGCGGCGAGGGCGGGTTCGTTGTCAACGCTAAAGGCGAGCGGTTCATGGAGAGATACGCGCCCGTTGCTAAGGACTTGGCTTCTCGCGACGTCGTCTCCAGGGCTATGACTGTGGAGATTATGGAAGGTAATATTTTTTAAATTACTATTTTAATGTTGGCATCTACAACTCCTTTAAGTAATTTACAAATCTTTCTTACAAATAAGGTCTTGTTTGTAGTACAACGCAAGTTGAACTATAGGTGTCGCTCCATCCCGATATGATGGTTGAAGAACGAGAGCAATAATTACAGTTATGAGTCATTGTCTCATGTTAGCTCAATTGGTTAGAGCATACCCCGGCTAAAGGGGTGGATGGACGCGGGTTCGAATCCCGCACATGACTATAATTTTTTCTCTCGTAAATTTGTAATTTTGTAATTTACAAATACTTAAAAAAAATAGGGTACACTACACTATAATCAGGCAACGATTGTCTTGCGGCAATAACTGTAAACTGCCACGGAAGAAGCTTATACATTCTTAGTTTAATCCTCGACCGTATCATCACACCACTAACCGAAATGCGAGATATTTGTCAAAAGGATATCTTATCAGCAATAACTAGAACTTCTGCCGTGACTAACTATCAAGGTAGAGTAAGAAATAGTTGTTATGTTTCAAACGTACGTAGACAGTAGCGATTGGTTTTATATTATACAGAGAAATGATGAGTTCTACCTGATAGTAAGCTTGTTCCTCCGCCTTTAACACTTGTAGCTATTATGAACACGTACATGCTGTATGGGCTAGCCACCCTTTGTGTAAGGACATGTAAATTCACTAGAAAATTATTATTTGTCTTTCAATCCAGACTCAGTACGAACATAGCAATAAAATAAACATTACTGCTTATATTTTTTATGGTTCAGCGTGGACTCGTACGTTTTGTACATTTGCGATTCGTCGTCTTGAAAAAATTAGTAGCGATGAAGTTACAGACATGTAGAAGTAATGTGTTTAAGTTATAAGAGTCGTGTTTAACTCACGATTTAGTAAAGTGGATACATTACTTATAATCCAAAGAGAGATTGAACTAGAACGTGTAATAGATATTTTCATCATGCCTATTCGAAATACATTAATTGGCTATATCGGACAGCGGGGACAAAATTCTAATTTGGTTTCTATGGGTTTTCTCTTTTCTGAATAGTCCACGTTTGTGCTTCTGATAGATTAGGTTAAAGTAAAATATTGAAAGTAATAATGACGATAGATAATTATCATTATGTACATACGAGTTTCGGGTATTTCCATTTTCTCATAGGTACGAGTTGTGATGACAAATTGTGTCACTCGGGACCATATTTTTTTTCTATGCGGCGACATAATACGAATTTCTTGAGATAGTTATTACGGTTCAAAGGCAGTAATTATCATTAGACAATATAAAACATGTACCTAAGTTTCAAAATTAATATGATTATGTCAAATATCTAACGTATAACAAAATACAGCCAAGTGCGGGTCGGACGCATGCGAAGAATCTCTGAAGAAGGAACTGTATGAAAAAATAATAATATTTCTTTTAGTAAATTCTGTTTTGATACAAAAGGCTATTTTTTTAATGTGAATCTTTTTCTTTGTGTAGTGAATCAATAAAAAGTTTTCTATATACAGGTCGCGGCTGCGGGCCTGAGAAGGACCACGTACATTTGCAGCTGCACCACTTGCCTCCGGATCAGTTGAAGCAGCGCCTGCCCGGTATCTCGGAGACCGCCATGATCTTCGCTGGCGTCGACGTCACCAAGGAGCCCATCCCTGTGCTACCCACCGTGCATTACAACATGGGTGGAACACCTACCAACTACCGCGGAGAGGTGAGAATCATAATATCATATATTGTCATAACTGTAAACATATGATTGCTTTTCATAGTCTAGCAACGATACTGCCGCACTCGAAAGACATTAGATAACTTTAAAATAGGGTTTATTCGTTCTTTTCCTACTGCTTTTGACAGTTTAAATGGTAATTAGTGTAACCCTTACGTATCACGCGGAGACGTTATCGTCCATTTAGGAATGAATTTCAATTGTTATCATACCTATGATGCGCATGGATTTATCTCTCTCTGGATAGTCTCTGAGTGGTGCAAATAGAGTTGAAAAACGACAAAACCACCCGTTAGTTCATGTACACCAACTTTTAGTATCAATAAAGAATGATCGTTATCATATGACCCATTGTTCTACATAACCGACAAACATAGCAACGCGACGCGACGCGAATTATCACAAAAATGTCAATGATTATCCTTTACGAGGCCTACATTTACGCATCGATCAGGTTGTACATTAATTTGTGTTTTTTTTGTATTCAATCGCGTCGCGACTTATCGATTTCCGTCGCTGAAGTAGGACGGTTTATACAAAATGAATGAAAAAATATATACACACTACCATCCAGCACGAGCACCAGACATAGTATTTACTTAGTAAAACACATGTGTTCGTTTATAAAGTATATATGTCACGTAATTATTAAATATAAATTAGCTGAAACAAAAATTAAAGTCGTGAATCCTAGAGGGCACCTACTTAGCACCAACATAGTTCGTTTACGATACAATCAAATTAGGGTACAAGGTTTATGCTATCTACCTGGCAGAGGGCCATTCCGAGCTGTTGCTAAGAATTTATTGTAAGATGAACTAAAAGTCTGTAGTGTCAAACGGTAACCAACCTGAAAATTGCAGTAAAATTTTTCGCAAATCAGCCTTTTACGTGTGACTCTATCAATTACCTCTACTAATCTTATGAAGATTAATCAAGAGATTCAAGATCGTTCTAATGCTCGTGAAAATAAAACGAAAATCAACTAAAATGAGAAAGTTGTTTAATTTAATAAGGCGCCACTCAAATTCTTTCGTTGAAATCATATGTATTATGACCCCCGTTTTCAAAACTGCATCATTTTGCCAAGTACTGTACAAAGTAAAATATTGAAATGAAAAGTAGAGTGTTTAAAATAAGGGTTAGTGACCTCGAACAATATAGACCTAAATATCTCGGATGTACGAGTAATTGATTATTATACCTCTTGTATAGCAATACCTATTCCGTGAAAACCTACAATCTTACTGGCACTATACATCCTATACAATTCCTATACAGGGAACATTGAATGGGTAATTGAAGCCGTGGCTGATTAATGATTATAAATAAATAACTCAAAATTTCACATCAAATGTTAAAATGTATGTCTTTCTTTTATTTCTGACACTAAGTTATTTAGCAAAAAATAATCCTTACGATGAAGCCTTTCGATCGGTATGATAAAGCTAAAGGGTGGTTATATTTCTCGTGTAACGGGTTCGATTCCCGGTTCAACCAAGTAATAAATTAAATATCTATGAATGCATTTTAAATTGTTTTATATAATCTCATTCGGTAATATTCTAATTATGAAATGAAATACAGATCTTTATTGGCATATTTTATATACATACTTCTTTAAGAAAATTAAAAAATTAAATTAAAGCATTATTCTCCTAACAAAACAATGCTTTAAAACATTTTTTTAATTATTAAAGTACAATGTGTCCCGACCTAGGTGGTTTCAATTCAATTTATTTACACATTATCTGTGGAGAGTGCGCTGCGCGCGCAACGCGCATTTTTATATTGCATTTTATTTAATGTATATACCTAAAGCCATGAGATTAAATAAAGTAGTGTATGCAACTGCATATAATTTGGTATTAAAACACTCATGTAATCTTATTTATAAACTACACTCATGTTTTAATACCCTTTATTATATGACAGTTGCATAAACTACATACTATTTTATATTCATTTAATATTAACATTCTTGTCATCTACAATATTCAAGGTACTTTCCCTCCATGTTGCAAATGCGTTGGACGCCATGTATATCCTATTATACCGATATATCGTATACAAGTTACTTCAGCTGTTGTTGTCCTTTAAATAAATTATAATATATTTTTTTGCGTTCAGGTAATCACCCACTACGACGGCGTGGACAAAGTGGTCCCCGGCCTGTTCGCGGCTGGCGAGGCTTCGTGCGCTTCAGTACACGGCGCCAACCGGCTCGGGGCCAACTCGCTATTGGACATAGTGGTGTTCGGCCGCGCATGCGCACTCACCATCGCAGAGATCAGCAAGCCGGGTGAAGCGCAAGCGCCGCTCAAAGACGTGAGTTGTATCTCTCAAACACATGTACTCCTTTTTTAAATGCATTGTGACAGAACAAGCACGAGGCCCACCTGATGTTAAGCGGATTAACCTCTGCCTATAACTGATGCATTTCGTCATGTGACGAATTGCACTGCGCCCGTCACATTGAGACATACAGTTGTTAGGTCTCAGGTGCCTGTAATGTTTATGGCTCTCAAGGAATGCTGCCGGTTTAACTGCTTAAATGTTTTAACAATGACTATGTTTGAAGGATTTTAGAGAAAATATTGCATATTAGCTTAGGAATTGACCAGATTTGTAATCGATGAAATTGTCAATTCATGTAAAGTATACACATCAACAGCGGTGACATCCACCGTGAAACAAGGGGGGAGAGCTCAATTGCAGTTATCTATCTATAACTTTTGGCAAGCGTCATTCAGTGTGGCTGCATATACACCAGAGATGTAGATCAATTAATTTTATGTTAATTAAGTAATTAATTTTATGTTAATAAGTTGTTAATCCTTGCTTATCTCCCATCTTCCGCGCACATTTCTGATAGATATGTATGCAGCCTAAGAAGGCAGTTCTTTAGAATGCGCTGCTATCACCCTTTTGGTGTTTATTTTTATCCTTTGTAGTTTATTTTTACCCATGGTTTGGGTGTAGATCAGACATGTCAAACACGCGGCCCGCGGGCCGCATGCGGCCCTCTAGGCTGTTACCTGCCGCCCGATCCTATATCTTTTACATGGATGTCATGGATGTCATAGAAATTCAATGTCGAACCATTTGAAATAAAAAATTTACAGTGTTGATGCTCTCGACTTTTACAAGCACTTACCTTATAATTACCAATAAAAACGGAAATTTGCTTGCAATGTTTGTAACACACAAGTGTGAGCAATTATTTTCCTTAATAAGGATACTGCATATATAACTACCGAAGGATGGACAACAGGCTCCTCTCGGTAAAAAGTGAGCATTCAGCGATCCCCCACCCGCCTGCCGAGCGTGGGGATTTTAGCAAATCGCTCTTTTGCAGGGGGAGATCACCGCCCTGCAGAAAGTGGACGCGTATTCTGGATGACCGCTCTGTCTATGAAATGATTTTTTTTATGGTTGGGTTTTGCGGCCCACTGACTCTACAATCCCTATGCATTTGGCCCACCAATGACTTTGAGTTTGACATGCCTGGTGTAGATCTACCCCGGCTTCTCAAGAGAAACCTTTTAAACTATAACACATGCTATGTTTCCTGATTTTATACATTTCGGAGGGGTAGGCATAACTTTTTTGCTTCTTGACATTGAATTCATTCTTCATGTACGATTGTTGGTGTATACTGTAAAGACTCCCCGATTTGAACAACAAATTCACTTCAATCTCCAATCCCCCGTAATCTAAATGCTATGCCCTATTCTTATTTTAATATTTTGTTTTCTCTTTTCTTTTTATTGCTAAGGAACCGGCAACGAATTATGAAAGTTTTTACCTCACAAATTCGGAAAGGTGCTGTTTATTATTCGAAATCTGCGTGGACAAGTGCTTTTTATCTGATAGCGTGGAAAATGCTTTTGAAATTCGAACCCCTATTAAACTTCCAGGAAAATGAATTAACATTTATTTAAATTAAATTATTTAACTTTTACTTTGAATTAAAGATAATTTACTACAGTATTTAAGCTGTTTTTCTTGCATGTAGCATTTTCCTCGCTGTACTGAGGTGATTAATTATCGTGTGTTGAGCTCGGCAGCAATGATATTTTGCGTCTTGTACCTTTGAAACCGTCCCGACGCGTCGGGATGGTGATGGTTCTATATTTTAAACCCATGAGCAAATCCTCCGCTTCCTCTGGTTAAAATAAAAATCCTCACAAATAACAACTTTGCCTTGCATACCAAATAACTAGTAAACATTGTGTTCAGACGACGGGAGAGAGCAGCGTGGCGAACCTGGACACAGTGCGGTACGCGGACGGACAGATCCCCACCGCAGAGCTGCGCCTGCGCATGCAGAAGTGCATGCAGAGGAATGCAGCCGTCTTCAGGCAGAAGAGCACGCTCGAAGAAGGTAATCAATAAATCCTACAAATATTTTACTTAAAGGCGAAAAATGTTTTGTCACTCACCTCCTAAACGGCTATACTAATTTTTATTAATTGTTGATAGGCTAGCCTTTGGCCACTATCTCATCTGATGGTTTATGAACCATATCATATGTGATATGGTCAAAAATGTTGTTTTGGGTTCAGGCTATCATAGAATGCTTGGCGACAGATTTTCTACTTGAGGGGGTAGCTAAGGCCAGGCGAGCATCGCAAAATGCCCTAACACCATTTTGAGAAACTTAGGAATGTACTAGGTTCTGAATTCATTAAGTACTTTTTATCCTGATTTACCTCGGAGGACCTCGAGGTTACAAAGTGACACACTATTCAACTCATCCAACCTTCTCATGTCTTTACTAAACAAAATGTTACAAAAGAATCTTCAAAAGTAATCAAATGAAAATTTACCAGGCCAGAAGCAAATCCATGAGATCTACAAACAGCTGGACGACGTGAAAGTGTCTGACCGATCACTAATCTGGAACAGCGATCTGATTGAGACGTTGGAGCTTCAGAACCTTCTCATCAACTCCGTGCAGATTGTCGAAGGGGCGTTGGCTCGAGAGGAGAGCAGGGGGGCGCACGCGAGAGAGGACTTCAAGACCAGACGCGATGAATACGACTACTCGAAACCTTTGGATGGACAGGTATGGTCTCATCATGACATGGATAGGTTCTGCTTATTTTTATTCCGCGCAGGGTGAAAAGTCCTTGCAGTGGCGTCCTATTTGGAGTGTATTGTGTGTTTCCCACTGCCAGCTTCCACCTATTCTAATTCCTTCATTTCATGTAGGATATGGTTAGAGCATCACCGAAGATATCAAGCGACATTAAGGTGGTTCTAACGACTTTTTAATGGGACAACAATGTTTTTGTTTTTTTTTTCATACTAAATCAGTTTTATTTTTCCGATTTACTTTTTAACGGGACAGAAATCTTGTTGTTTTTCCAGAATAAAGATATTAAATTTTTCCTATTGATTTTTTATTAAATCAGTAAATTTGTTCTAAATATGATCCCAAATATTTAGAGCGCAACGTTTGTTATTTTGAACTCTTCTTCTTTTTCGGCTTCTCCTGGGGTTTGTCAGTTAAAAAGAAGATAATATGGTGCATAATACGCCGAAAGGTCAGATTGACTGCTACTTTAATTTGTGAGATAAATCATATAAAAAAATAGTCTAACATTGACCCCAAATAAATTCATCAACGAGACTACTGGACTTCATGTGACCGAAAGAAATTTGTTATCAAACACTCACATCTCAAAATATATCGCTACATTTCTGAATAAGATTGGTGCACTATCGCTCGCTAAACAAATATTACATAAATATTTTTTTTAAACATTCGTACCTCTTATAAAAGCAACAAGACACTTAAACAGATCTTCCAAGGTATAGGTTACAGTTGTCTAAGAAAAATGCCTTTGTTATGGCAATAAAAATTTATAAAAACTACCGAAAGAAATAAAAATACTAAATAAGACTAAATTTTGACAAAAATTAAAATCCTGGTTGCTTAGCAATTGTTTCCACAGCTTGGAAGAATATTGGAGTATTATGTTCAAATTTAATGAAATATGTATGAAATGAAAATTATAAAGTAATCAAATCAGGATATAACTTAGAGTAGGTAAATATTTAAGCAATGTTGTATACGGATATATGTAGATTGTATACGGCACACTTTTCATTATTATAAGAACTTTCAACAACCTACATTCTAATGCAATAAATAAATTTGAATTTGTTAGAAATATATCCGATTTGGACGACGAAGTAGCTACATTTATATGATAGTTAGCAAATGGTCGGTAACCGTATGTTGTGATTGCAGACAAAGCTCCCGTTCGAGCAGCACTGGCGCAAGCACACCATGGCCGAGACGGACGCAGCGACGGGCGCTACCAAGCTCACCTACCGACCCGTCATCGACTCCACTCTCGACCAGGGCGAGTGCAAGACGGTGCCGCCGGTCATCAGAACCTACTAAATTTACTGGTATGCAGTACATCTCATAGTATTCATTATACTTAGATAGGTAGGATGTTTTTTGGGTGCCGGGCTTGAATGTCACCCCCCCCCTCCCTCCCCCCACCCCCCATCTCAACCCGTGGATGTCGTAAGAAGCGACTAAGAGTAACACACCAGGGCCCCAATTCTCTTAGCTATTGACCAAACGCCACACTACTGCGATGCTTCTGCGATCGAATTGCTGTTAATGTCAAATTCGGTAGTCTGCTAATTCTAGCTCCTAATCGCAGTTGTATAGCAATCGCGTCGCTATCGTGTGGCTGTGCTACGGCTTGCAAATGTTGCCGTTGAAATTAGATACGTTATAAGAAGATAATAAGAAACGTCAGAATATGGAACAGACTAACGATTGTATGCCGCTGTAGCAACGCAATCTCAACAAAATAGCTTACAGCATACCAAATATGTCAAAAACTATTGATAGCAAGCCACTGACGTGCGATCGAACCTAAATAGCGTGCAGACTACTGTCAAAAACTACAATTTTCATGCAATTAAGTTGCGTTTACGCCGTTCTAATGCTAAGAGGAGCTTAGCTAATGCTAAGAGAATCGGGTCCCTGAAGGTGGGCAGCAGCGCTTTCTGAGGAACTGAAATCTCACACTGCGATCCCCAAGACGCCTGCCAAACGTGGGGGTTATGGCAAACCCCCCTTAATGGGGAGGCTGTGTTCAGCAGTGGACAATCCGGCTGATACAGTACAGGTAGGAAGTTACAATGACCAAATATTTAAGTCCTATAAAATATAAGGCTAAGTCAACAATCCGGACTTTATATTGTGTGGAAAATCAAGAACAGTTATCCAATGCAAGAATCGAGTTACCAAAACAACTCCTCGGCATTCCTGTTTATCTAGGGATTTGTTCTTAACGAAAATACTGTCCATGCCACATTGTTTTATTTTATTAATTATTTCCTGAAATATGTATTATAACTTTTCATTCACAAGCTAGCCAGACATAATTCATAATGTAGATATCTCTGCGAGTGTTATTTTCGCTTGGGTAATGCCACAGCTACCTTGATCTCATTAATCAGTTCTAATGGGATCCGCATAAAAGGTTTAAATTAAATTATACGTATAATGTTCTTGACGCCAAGTATTTCTATAATTATTTTATCGCTGTTCTTGCTGTCAATTTTTGGTAGACGCTACTGAAACATGCGCGAGCTTTATAGGCACTACTTACAATTCACATTAATTATTATGCAACGGTAAATAATAGTACTTGTATAATAAATAAATACTGGCAGTAAAGTATATAGAATAAACTTCGATTTTATTGTCATATTATGAAATACGATCAAGCAATTCAGTCCCTTACATTTTTCATTGTATTGCAATGTTTTTTTTAAGCCAGGGAAAATAAATTCTAAAATAGTTTTACAATATTTAAATTATATTTCAAATTAATAGTTTTCGAATATGGAGACATATTCTATTTTTTATTTCGATATTTTTTGTAAAGAAACTACTGTGACATTATCACCAAAGAATACGTCCTACACGTGCCTAGTGTCAAAATAATCGGTGAGCGGACTTGTTTCTTTTTTTTCTTATATAGCCCTTTATAGATCCTAGCTGAGTCGTCGTAATAATTAATAAGCGAAATGAAACAATAGTATAAATATTAACTCCGATGTATGTTTGTACCTAAAACACGATTAAAGACTTTAACATTGCAAAAAGTTATGCAAGGCTGTTGCAAGTTTCATAAATCTGGCATAATAAAGCATAACATAATATCAATCAAATACTAAATACAAATTTGGTTGAAATAACTGTCTGTGATCATACAAAAATCCTGAGCGTATCGATACCACATCTTACTCTCCTAAATAATGTATGTGCTCTTGTGAAAATACCGCAATTGTAAACTCAGTACAGTTTTTGCTGCTTAGTTAAAATCCATAAACTTAAATCTCCATCTGAGCTGCAGAAAGTGTATAAGCACAATTTATTTTGTTTTCTTTTCTATACGATAATTATTTATGACATGGAACAAAAAAAGGTCCTTTATATTGACTAAACTGAACACTAGTAACCATATTTATATATTATATATCATACCTACGTATTTTTTAATTCTTGTATACACTTTGTTTACATTTTATATTGTCGAATTTAAAAAAAAAACGTACCTACTACACTATACATATTCTATCTATCTATCTATAATAGGTATCTGATTGCAATACTTATGAATGTTTTCTCATTTCAGGTGATATTATTTTATCCTCCGTCTCACGCTCACTCAGAAGTAATGTTCATGTGGCGCCACTATTTATATCATAATTTATTTTATTTACGTACAGAACGGGTAATAAGTGCAAAACCTTAATAACAAGCATAGGCCGATTCGGTCCATGTAACAAACGAGGCTAGGTATTGCATTATATACTTATTTCTCTGTCGGTACTTAGCGTGACTGAATTAAGCGTAACAATTTTCAACAGCAACAATACTCTCTGAATCAAACTAACACGTATTTGTTTTTACCTAATTACTGTTTATTGTACAAAGAAACATTGTGCCAGGACTGTTACCGTTAACTTTACATATTTAATAGACAAAAAACGAAAATATTATACGTATGTAGTTTAATTTTTAGTTAATGACAGCATTTATTATGGTTTTAGATGTTTACGTAGCGTCAGCAACACTGAGTACTTACGAAATGATCTAATTAGTATATTTATGGACGTATTATGTAGTTATGGAAATTACTGCACACTGTGTATTTACATAAGAGTTTTTGTGGAGTAAGTGTCACGAAACCGGTTGCTTTGTCACAAAGTTGTGCTAACCTTTTTTGTTTGAATACTGCCGTATACAATAAATAATTAACTCTTTTTTTTAACATAATATAAAGTTGTAAAACATTTTTTCATGTTCATAGTTCGTACGAGATTTACCTAATTTACACCATGAAATTGTTACATATTATGTACTGTATAAATGATTTTGTTTTGTAAATTTTGATATTTTTTTTGCAGTATTAACAGGAAATTATAGAATAAATGTACATCGTTGTGTAGATTTAAGGATATCGTTAAATTGAAAAAATATGTATAAACATGAAAAATGTACATTTATTTCGTTTTATATATGTTTTGTTAATACCTTGGTAAAATAAAAATTTGCCCCACTTAAGCGCCAAGTTATGGTGCCCCTTTAAGTACGAATGGGACTAGGGGCCGTAAATCAAGAGATAAATGGGTTCAAGATCAAATTGACACCGAGTCACGAATAATAACTAAATTTGATTGTTTATTCGTGTAGAGAACAAACGCTATCATAAAAGAACGCAACTAATAATGTTCAAATTCAAATGATGAAATATTTAGAGCAATAATGGACTGTCAGGATGAAACCGACCCGACCCGGAACCACTGCTGACGACAACGACGGTGGTTGATGCAACGCTTTGAAAGCAAAGTGGCTAATGACGTAAATATATAAGAATAACAACATCAAATCGTACTTTATTTGTTTATTGGTATTTCATAACGTCATACAAAATACAACTCACGTTTTAAACCAAAAATACTTTTTGGTAGGTATGTTTATCTTTGAGTAGGTAACAGTGGTTTATCGAGTTATTATCAGACACCTCGATGGAAATATACCTACTATTAATATTGTCGGGCGTAGCTAATTGTCCACTAATAATAGTACTAATTACGGAAGATGAACTTGTTGTGAACTCTTTTTATTGAGGACGCCTGGTGCGATATTGGAGAATGATATTAAGGTAGCATGGTAGAGTATACTGACTATTGGAAAGCTTCTTAAAAGTGCTACTAAGTTAGCTGCTCGCTTTATAAAGCATCACGATATTGCAGCGTATTTTTGAAGCGCTCGTAGCGAAGTTTGCTTAGCCGTTCTGAACCGATCTCAAAGCTAAACAACGACCGCCTCGGCACGGTAATGTTATCTAAACATTACCGTGGCCTCGGTCATGACTTGGATGGGTGACCGCTGGTGACATTACTAGTAGACCTACTGAGCGCTTCCGTGCTTAGGAGGGCACGCGGTCCCGGTTGTTGTCTTACGATGGCAGTCGTTACAGCATGGTGGTAGGGCATTTTTCGAATGCCCGCATGGCTAGCTACCACCCTCAAGTAGAAAATCTGTCGCCAAGGTTCTAACGGTGTGTTCCGGCAGCTGTCCTTAAGAGCCAGTAATTCTAGACTAGCCTGAACAACATCTTCGACCACATCATCACTTAAGTACCATTAGGTGAGATAGTGGTCAAAGGCTAGACTGTCAGTTATAAAAAAATGGCTATATAGATAAAATAGACGTTTGCGATATTACATTATTGCAAAGGCTGTGACATAGGCAATTGCAGGTCGAATGTGAGTTTCACTAATACGAGATAGGCAATTGCCGTTTCCGCCGAGGCAATATATTTGCTTTTGTCAAAAGAATGCAGGAAGATAAAACATATCCTTTTCCCTTTCTTCCAAATCATAAAATTTTCATATAGGTACATGTATTAAGTATTTTTCTTTTGTCTTCGCTGGAATCAGTTTTCCATTGCCAATTTAGCTTCTGATCTTTAAACTAGTAGAGTAGAATCAACCTCCATTTCACTCTCTGAACCGTTGGAACTCATTTTAATTGTGAAATTTATATTTATTAAGTATATAAATAACAAATCAAACGAATTTTAAGCTATGCGCCAATTTTCTATATATCATTTGTGTGGAAAGTCGCAAACGCATTTATGGCTATACAGCCACGTGAACGCAATTTGTACTAAGCAGACTTACATAATATAATGGTATGCCAAAAATTACGAAAGAGATCCAATCAAAAAGCATTTTCATCCCACCATCTCAGAAAGAGTATTTTTAATCTTCAATATCTGAGTGGAAAAGCCGTATTTATTCTTTAGAGGATAAAGTAAATTGAATTTAGAACATCGTGTGCACTAAGTTTGTGAATTAAAAAAAACATTAAACCTATTTACTGCTACCTCTATGGTGCCGAATATATCATACAACTTTTTTTTAATTTGTTAAAAACTCAGACTCCGGACCTTCTTGGTGTTCTTTTTTCAATTTGCTTTGTACGCGGTTCCTTACGCGGCATTTTTTCACGTCATTGTTAAACCTTATATTAAAAAAATTTACTGTAGGACAGATGCAACAATTATTCACGTTTCCTATAATTGGTACCGCACATATTATTTTTCATCCCACCATCTCGGAAAGAGTATTTTTAATCTTCAATATCTGAGTGGAAAAGCCGTTTTTATTCTCTAGAGGATAAAGTAAATTGAATTTAGAACATCGTGTGCACTAAGTTTGTGAATTAAAAAAAACATTAAACCTATTTACTGCTACCTCTATGGTGCCGAATATATCATACAACTTTTTTTTAATTTGTTAAAAACTCAGACTCCGAACCTTCTTGGTGTTCTTTTTTCAATTTGCTTTGTACGCGGTTCTTTACGCGGCATTTTTTCAGGTCATTGTTAAACCTTATATTAAAAACAAGAAACTTGAAAACAAGTGAAAAAAACTAAAATAAGTGATTCTAGCGACGAGGAAGTTTGTTTGACGCCAACAGAATTGACTGAAAGCATTTAGTCATTTCCTCGCTGAGGTGGAATGAAAAGTTACGTGTTGCACTCGAGTGCAAAGATTTTTCACCTCGTGCTCTTTTGATTCCCTCGCTAACGCTCAGGATTCTAATTTTGAATCACTCGCTGCGCTCGTGATTCAATTTTAGAATCCTTCGCTTGCTCGGTCATCAAAATTGAACACGCGGTTAAAAAGCAACTTTGCACCCTTGTATAACAAATAACTATTAAATATCTGAAATGTAAGGGAACTAGACGTCCACCCTGTTCAAAATAGTGTTACTGTGAGTGTACTTAACTCTCACTGAGAGATGATATTATCCGTATATAGGTACATGTACCTATATAAAAATTACGTGTCACGTTGTTTGACCGCGATGGACTCCTAAACAACAGAACCGACTTTAAATTTGATTTGCACACCGTGTGCAATTTTATCTTAATTAATATAAAAATATAGAATAGCTTACATCTCAATTTAGAGTCGCAATTAACCGTGCAAAGCCGAGGCGGG
The DNA here is from genome assembly GCA_963854805.1 of Plagodis dolabraria. Lineage (NCBI taxonomy): Eukaryota > Metazoa > Arthropoda > Insecta > Lepidoptera > Geometridae > Plagodis > Plagodis dolabraria. The sequence goes on from OY978457.1 coordinate 13,032,220, forward strand.
CCGCTAGTATACCATATACTTTGACTGTAGTCAAAGATGGCAATCTAAAAAAACAGGACTATTACCAATCAAAGTTCAAAAATCTGAATAGAATAGAAATATATTTATTTGTATGTAATGTCGGTCGAAACATGGATTAATAATTTTTGTAGTACCTATGTGTATACATTTAAAATGTCATGTATCTGTAGTAATCAATGAATATCTGGGGTAAAATATTTGAATGACTTACCAGAAATCGGCTCATATGTGAGAATGGGGTACATAACTAAGTAACGGTAATGTTTTTCACCCCACAAGCTCAGAAAGGGCTTGTAATCATCAAAATCTACGTGGGAAAATTGTTTTTTATTATTTATTTACTGATACGATTTATATATCTACGAATAATAAATAATAATTAAATTCAGTGTGCTCTTATAGTAAATTTAACGAAATTTATAAAGCTGTCCAATAAAAGTTCGTTGATAAATCCAGTGTAATTATATCCTTGTGGGCCCTGTAATCTCGAAAGCCACATAAGGTGGCGTCGCGTCGTCGCACTCATAAAGTAGGCATATCTTAACGTAATTAATTGAGATGTTCATAAATTATTTTATAACATTTCTTACTCAACAACTGGTGAGTCATCGTGGCACAAGTTAATGGCATCATTAAATTATATTTCCGATCAACAGTTCTATCTATACAAAAAGGTTGGACAAGGGAAAAGTACCAAATACAAAAAAAAACCATGAACATACAAAATAATGAGTAAGTGATTTTAGATATACATTTTAATTCTACACCTTCATTGATTTGTAGACCGAATATGGATGCAATGCCATTCTTATTTGGCCACAGAGAAAGCCAAGCTAAACAAAGTTACCTAAGATAAGTTATATACATAAGTGCTGTTAAACTTTCTCTTTGTAGGGTAGTCGGGTAAATAAAACTACACCTTCAATCGTGTAAGCACTATAATTATAGGTAGACAATCTAGAAAAAATCAGGTAGGTATGTAATTTTGGTATTTTATTTATTTGTGGCATAGGGATATCGCCGGACTAGCTACCACTTTCAAGAAAAACAAAAAATATCGTCATGCACCTAACGGTATTTTCTAGTACCCGTCCTTGAAAAACCAATCTTGCTTAGCCTAAACAACCATCCGGTAAGATAGTGGTTAATGGCAAGCCTATCAGGTGTTATAAAAAGGTGGCCAGCTAGGTATGTAGCAAGCTATTTTTCATTGTGTAAGACTTGCCTTTGACTCACAGTAAGAAAGAAAAAAACAACCATTTGACATTCTGAATACATTTTTAGCTGCTTAGCGTCGATTTTAGCTATACATGAAGGTGGTAGTCAGCTAGGCGTGAATAGGATAGCTAGTTGAATTTTTCAAAAATAAATCTCAAGGTTTTGATGATAAAGGTAAATATTTTAGCAAACATAGTCAGCAACTTCTATAATCGTTTAATCAAATCACACTCATATTATAATTGCGAAAGATCGTGAGTGATTATAATGTAAGTGCGTGTACTTACTCTTAATTATGATGGTAATCTAGGTACTCTTTTATACTGAAACAGCAGAACCGAAGCGCTCGTAGCGAAGTTTGCTTGGCCATTCTGAATCGATCAGCAAAGTTAAGCAACGTCCGCCGCGGTCAGGAGTTGGATGGGTGACCGCTGGTGACATTACTACTGAGCGCTTCCGTGCTTCGGAGGGCACGTTAAGCCGTCGGTCCCGGTTGTTGTCTTAGGATGGCAGTCGTTACAGCATGGTGGTAGGGCACTTTGCGAATGCCCGCCTGGCTAGCTACCACCCTCAAGTTGAAAATCTGTCGCCAAGCACCTAACGGTGTGTTCCGGCAGCTGTCCTTGAGAGCCAGTAATTCTAGGTTAGCCTGTACAACATCTTCGACCGCATCATCACTTACCATCAGGTGAGATAGTGGTCAAAGGCTAACCTAACAGGCATAAAAAAAAAATAAAAAAAAAAAAAAAAAAACCGATTTGGATGTTACTTGAAAGAGAATAGGCTCTGGAATAGGATATTTTTCATCATTGACTACGCGATGAAACCACTGGGCGCAGCTTGTTTTATATCGATCAATAAAAAGATAATGGATATCGTAACCTTATATATATAGATAGCTTCACATGATCTAGGAAACAGCGACATTAGAAATGTGGCAAATATAATTTAACAGCAAATGTACATCTCCAACTGTCACTTTGACATATCTTCAGACTTCGTCTGACAAACTTTCTCGTTTATTTAAATTCCCGCTGGTTGATACCGTAAGTAGGTATATAGTTTTCTATAAATGAAACTACCCGAAGTAAAGCCACTAAAGAATTGCGATAGTGCGTTGATTTTTTTACTTCCGTAGCCGGACTATGAACCGAAGTACTGCTACTTAAGGAAAATTTACAGAGACACTTTCACACAGAACAAATAGAAAATCTCAGACAAACTCATATAGTTCTCATCATTGTTACTCATGGTAGAGTACTTATATCACTTAACACAATAAAGCATCTCGCATAATGGTGAAAACTAGTTCAGAAAAGTTGGGATCAGGCGATCGTAGAGCCGATAAACAATAAGGTAGATACGTCGAATAAAATAATGAAAAATATACGCGATTTAAACCTTTTAAAGTTGTTTAATTACTATGTGTAACAATCGCGAAAACCAATGACAACAATAAGGTAGAGATTCAAAGGAACTTATCTAGAATGGTATGTAGGTAGTTATAGAAATACGAGTAGGTAATCTGCCCTAATAAAGATGAGTTTTTTTTAGATGATTATCAATTAATTTAGCATTGCGTGAAAGGTCTTCATAGTAAAAGTAGTGTAAGTAGGTATCTCAGAAGGCTGGATAGTGACCATGTCTTCTGCCCGTCTAGACCAACTATTTCTGAATTTGACCTCACACCCAAATTTTAATACCAGAAACTAAAACGATGCTGAATTACTAAGAATCAGGTAACATACGATCCCTTCACTAGCATTTAGTCATACAGACACAATATATTGATACGAAAGTAACAAAAAAACATACACATTCTGTATAAACTTAAGATGTTCCCAATTCCGTGTACCTACCTACTCAGAATGGAGCAGTTATCTCTAAAAGTATACACTACGTCCCCGACAACTGATAACTCCGGCAGGCAGGGGTCATGTTTCGCAGCCATTTTGATCAGTGGTATCTCGGTCTGCTCCCGTGACACCCGCGTCATCTCGCTCCTTTGGCTTTCTCCTATTCCTTTATTTTTGAAATCCATATTGAGATTTCATGGTGCTGTTGGGCACGATCAACTCTACGAGCGCGACCAGCGTCTGCAAGGGCCCTGCCAACGGCCTCAAGATTGAAGCGGTCAACAATCTAACGCTTGGGAACATATTCTTCAAGCTGTGTAAAGGTAACTACAAAGTTTCTATTTCAAAGGGAATTTGCAAATAATTCTTTCTGCAATTTCAAAATCTATAATGACTTGCGATTGCGTTGCGACAACGTAAGCGCCTACTTGTGTCTTGGCAGCAATGCAATTTTCAAAGCCTTTGTGACGTATATGGAAGTTTTTCTCACGCTTCACATACATGTATGTAGTTAATTTCGTTACCATTGTAGATAATATACAAAAAGAGGATAATGTGGCTAGTGCCCTGCAAAGTGGGTCACTATTTATATTCATAAACATTGAGTATTGTTTCTGACGTTATCGTTTCGTTATCGACAATATAAGTGTAGTTGACATTCATTATAGATCTAATATGAAAACATGTTTTTTAAGAAAATCATTTGTAGTCTAAGATGTGTTATCATGTTTTTTTCAGCGTGTCAATTGAAAACAATGGCTTCAATTCCGCCCTCTGCGTTCTCTGCTGGTCGCATCCGTCAGACACAACGGGACGACCGTGAAATGAAGCTGTCCAAGACGACCAAAGGAAATGAACCGACCAAGAGTTTCAACACTTCATGTAAGGCATAACAATTTATTTATATTTCTTTATTTTCATTTTTTCGACGTATTGATTTAGTTTGAATACGGCAATGCTAGAAAATAACGCGTAAGGAGAATCTCCCTTATATACATTATATATATATATATATATATTTGGTGCTAGCTGACCCGGTAAACATTCTTTTGCCATATAAATAATTTCTAGGGAATATTTTGTATGTTTTTTTAATGCAGAATCATAAAACAATTAGGTCCAAACACTAAAAATTGAAATTGTTTTGGATTATAATGAAAAATAGTTTACGTCCTATTCTCAGACCTAGTTAATATACCTACACAACATTTCAAAAGAATCGGTCAAGCCATTTCGGAGGAGTTTTGTTACAAACACTGTGACACGCGAAATTAATAGGTATAATAAATCGATTAGGCGAAGTAATGAAGCGATCAGACGGACATCGCCTGATGGTGGCGTCACGCACTCCTATCCTTTTCTTTATTTTGTTATTAGTTTACGGTACAAGCAAGAGACCCACCTGGTGTTAAGCGATGACTTCTGTCTATATAACTGCAATGCGTCCATCACCCTGAGACAAAGTTAATTCATTCTTATGTGCCATAATGCACATTATAGCACCGTTTTCGATATGCTTGACTCTGCACTGCGCTCGTCACTCCGAGGCATTAGTTCATATGCCTCTTTCCTGCCAATTAGAATAAAAGACATTTCATTTGGTCGATTGCAAAAAAGTTCAAGTTTGAAGCAATGATGGCCGAGCGGTTATAGCTATGGACTGCCGTGCCGCAGGTTCCTGGTTCGATCCCCACCGCTGGCTTGAGCTTTACCGCATGGTGGAAGGGCATTTTGCAAATATCTAGCTACCATCCTCAAGTTGAAAATCTGTGACGAGCGCAGTGCCATTCGTGACTTGTGACGAAATGCATCTGTTATAGGCAGAGGTTAATCCACTTAACATCAGGTGGGCCTCGTGCTTCTTCGTCCCCAGCTCTCAATGAACAATACCACCGAATGTGGTTGAAATGAAACTATAGTTGGAGCTATCTAACTCATTATTTTTTAAAATTATAAAAAATTTGTTGTTGTGGCTGTACTTCCCAGGACGATCTCGCACAAAGTGTTCCACTGCTCTCGAGGTATATGTATAGATGATCAAAAAAGGGATCACTTTCTATACGATTCCTGTTTCCTATTTCCACAGTTATGGAACTGACACCGCTGAAGTACAACAGCAAGCTGATGAACAGCATCTGGGGGCTGTACAATCGCTACTCACCTCACAACGTGAAGAAGGTCAATGATGACAACTCGTTCGCCGCCGGGGAGATGCAGCAGTGAGTATCTTGTACGTATAGATCTGTATATATTTTCTGACCGCATCCACAATTCAATCTTGTAATTTTCTTTACGATCCCTATTCGTGATCCTTAACTTTGAAAAAAATAAACATTAAAAGAGAAGAAGACTCTCTAGCTTGAATATCAATATTAGTTACAATATTAATTAGTCATTCTATAGCGCCCGCCAGAGTCCACATTGTTACCTCACATTATTTTATATTATTAGGATCTGCAATTTATACATTGTGAAAACAGAATTAAATGAATATGAAAGACTAAAAACACTTTCGGGTGGATGATAACCATATAGGCGAGTATGGGCCATACATTAATCCATCACGCAGGCCCAGTTTTGCTTGGTGGATGGGCTAGTGGCCAGCCTTAACTGCCGGAGTTTCCAGACTGCCCGAACGCCTCCGACATTGCTTAAGATCAGTAGCACTGTATATAATTATTGATTAATTTCAATTTATATGCGAAATCTAACACTGCAGTTACTTCAGTCTGCAGTCACGCTCATGAACTCGTGAAGGGTTGGCAATAATACTTATGAGCTTCTTAAATAAATGTAAAGTAACGGCCTCAATTTTCAAAATTAAGGCTAAGCTCTACATACTCCAAAATCACTCCGTAAAAACAGAGTCGCAATTTGGCAAAGCATTTTTTGAATGCTTGTCTGGCTAGATCTGCCGCCTTTACATCATAGGCTGTAGAAAGGCTTTTCTTTCCAGAAGAACCAAACCTAAGTTTATATATAATGTTTGATTGTACGAAACAGTTTTATTTTGTTTTCTAGGACTGCTGCCTCTTCCGCCATCAAACCGGAATCCAAGATAAACATGACGTCAGCCAAGTTCGACAACGTGTGGTTCGCTATGTCCCACTCACATTGATAAAAACATAAAAATGTGTAGAAATATGTATATTTACGTATTATAGTTGCAGAAAAAAACATTTGAATCAATTATTTAACTTACAAGTTGTCGATGTTGAATAAATATATAACACACACAGTCTAACAATCATTATTTTATTTTAAATAATCGTGTCAGTACTTATTACCTACTTTCCTACAACATGAGCATTCTTAGGATACGAACTTAGAGGTAAATGTTAAAAACTTGTGAGTTTTTTTTTATGTTATTGTGACGGAACAAGCACAAGGGCCACCTGCTGTTAAGCGGATTAACCTCTGCCTACAACAGATGCACCTTGAGACAGCCTGTAATTACACTGGCTCTCAAGGACTGCTGCACACCGTTAGGTGGTTGGCGACAGATTTTCTACTTGAGGGTGATCGCTAGCCAGGCAGGCAGTCGCAAAATGCCCTTCCACCATGTAGTGAAGCTCAAGCCCGCGGCAGGATTCGAACCATGGACCAAATAATTCACATAATATACAACTAATTTTAATATGAGCGCATGCCAGTTCTATGGATGTGTTTTAATCCTAACAATTTATTTCTGTGACATAACCACAAATTATATAGATATGGACACAACCACAAGACGTGTCAATGGATAGCTTTTGCATCACAAGTTAAAGTAGTGCATAGATAAGACAAACACTCAAAACAGCGATACCAAAAAGGCCATCTCGTGAGCGATCGTATTCTAGGAAACCGATGGAAACAACAGCCGCCTGAACTACCTAGGTCGGCGGACATCTTTAGACATAGGTATCTATATAATTTGTGGGTGGGTGGACTCGTAGTAAAAAATATATATATACCTAGGTACCGGTGATCGGCTAAGATTATTTTACCTGTATTTCAACTCTCTGATGTAGACTATAAATATAATATACTAATAAAACCTGTCTTTAGACATATCTAATCGAGTATATAATTTGTGGGTATATGGTCTATCAGCACCGCTACTGGAAACACTATAACGAACTTAGAATAAATGTACCTTTTTGTATTGGAGAAAACGTTTGATATACTTAATAACACAGTACATACATAACTTAGGTAGGTACAATGAAAACTCGCACTATAGGGGCCTTGGCTGTGATGTCATGAGTCTTGATAATTAATATACGAATGTGCTTATATTATAATTATTATCGACAAATTTAAAAATGTTAATTATACTTTTATGACTTCCAGAAACAAACCTTTGTTGGAATTTGTGTTTGTAATATAACGACTATGCCTGATAGGTACTGCAAAAATGGTAGGTAAATAATAATGGTATAAGCTCAGAGTAATTAAGTACGACTCAGAGAAATTCCTTCTTAGTTTGTCAGAGGGTTTAAGCAACAAAATCCTACTAAGTTGTAAACATGAGCGATGGCATACGGCTCATTAGGCGCATTGTGTTCTTTAGTACTTTTATACGATCATTCAAACAGAAATGATTCTCAAATACCTGAGTCTCGCTGTTTGGTGATAAAACTAATCAGTGAGCTTTGTAAATTATCACCATAAATTTTTTCGAATGCACATATTTACATCCCTCATTTAATTTAGAAGTTGAAACAAAACGTTTTTCAATTAATGTATTGTTTTTTAAATATTATAATTATAATTTTAAAATTAAGAAAATAGATTTACGTAAATACTTTTCCATTAATGTATTGTTCTTTTTAATATCATAATTATAATTTAAAAAATAAGAAAATACATTTGGGATATATATTAGATTTTACTGATACGGTAATCAACATAGAGTAAGGGACAAAAATATTATAATCTTACGAACATTACAAACCTATTTTAAACATATTATTATATGTTCTATGCTTTTAGTAAACATATTAAATTCAAATTAATAGTCTTCAGTCCATGAAATCCAAATCCATGATTGTAAATTTTCGATGACATTGGATTGCTGCTCAGTGTTTTGAGTCTGCTCACTCATCATGGTGCTCTAAATTTTGAGTAATGCACATCAGTTCATTAGCACATTGAGCAGTGACTTTTATAGGTCTAACTTTCCTATCAGTGTGAGTGTTTACCATAACAATGTGAGGGTTGCCGTTCTTGTAACAAAGCAAATAACTACCGATGACGTAATCATCATCTAGACTTCCCTACCTCCCATGTCATCCAAAATAAGCAAAGATTTTCAGCTTAAATCCATAACTAATTAAACAAATGATGAAAATCTATTGTTATCCTGTGGTAATTCTCACAGCCGCAGCTGATTCTTAGTGGTTAAAATGCATCTTATCAATTGTTTAGATAGGGGAGGCAGAGGAAGGGGGGAGTATTGATAACATCATAAATATTTCATTAATCACCCTTCAACTTTTGCCCTACAAGTTCAGGGCGTGACTTGTGAGCCTATCCCTTGCAAGGCGATGGGACCTTACACTTGCATGGTGTTTACATTTTTGTCTTGAATTAATAACCAGTTTATCCTTTTTGTTGTATATAACTAATAGCTTTAGGCCTTCATTGCATCAAGAAGCAAGATGAGCCTCAAAAAATGGGCCTTGAAATTAACATCTGGCCTTTTTGTAGTACTATTTGGTGGTAAAGTTTTCAAGGTTTTTTACAAGTCAAGGAAGCACAGTAAAATACCAATTACAAATTTGTAGAAAGAAAAGCAGCATTAATCAAATAAATTAGTTATATTATTTCTACATTATCACAGCAACTATTAATTTACACATAGCTTTGTTATATCAAATTAAATATCTACACTTTTAACTATTTTCAAATAGAAGCTAAGATTGACAATCACTTTTAAATTCATAAATATTATCTAACTAGTCAATTTTTATAGAAAAGCTGGCACCACAGGAGCATCCCAGGTCTGCATTAGGATTCTGGGCCACTCGGAATGCAGATCTGATCAATTCAGTGTGAAAATCTATTGTTGAGCCCTTGATGTATTCTAGTGATGTTTCATCAATGACTACTTTAACTCCATCCCTTTCAAATATTCTGGAACAAGTTTTATTCATATAAATACATTAATTTTCAATAGATTAAAAGTTCAATGAGACAGAATTGAATCTCCTCTCTGATTTTTCCATTATTTGATCACTTTTTAGTGTTAACCAAGAGATTTAGTTAATGTCACAAATAAACCTGCATTAGTGGTTCATTTGGGCAAACCTTGTACCTGACCATGAGGCTCTATATGTGCAAGAATGTGAGGCATAATGGATTGCTAACGGAGAGGAGGAAGCAAGTACGTGACGTCACGCGACCCATATGCTATGCACATCCCTCACTGTTTTCAGCAACCCTAGCGCGTCCCGGTTCGGTAGTGTTGGTGGTCGATCCTCCGCGAGAGCGTTGAGGCTCCCACCGCACTCTGCACCACCACCCTAAGGTGTGCTGAAACCCACTCCGGCTATTACCTTGCGTCGTAGGCGGCCCGTGCACTCCGCATAGGTAAGAACCGTGCAGGTACAAGCTAGGTGTTTTATTATAAAATACCAGACCTTGTACCGCGCCGATACGTACTAAGACTATACAACTGTTTGCTGCTTGGCGGTCTCTGTGCGCGGCCACCTAACTGGGCTCTCCCCAACGGGTTTTACCCCAGTAAGGGAAGCGCCGCCTCTTGGAGATCGTCAGTAGTAGCAGTTAGAGATCACGGATACTATCTTCATCATCACAACGTCATCATCATCACTGTCATCGCATCACCCACGTCATCACCATTAGGGAGTTATGGCAGATGAAAACCCGCCGCCTCGGAAGGATCCCGATCCAGCCGAGCGTCGAACCCCGGTCGAAGAAGGGATTGTCTGCAGAAACCTCTTCCACCCGGAGCAGTCTGTAATTGTTCCGGCAGCTACACTTGGACTCCGCAGAGCGCCGAGACCGAGAAAAGCTAAGGAACCAGCGGGTAAGGCAGCAGGGGGACTCGCCCCACCAAAGGATGATCCCTTGGTGAGCGAAACCGTTACGGCAGCCGTCCCGTCTACATCCGCACAAGGAGCTACATCACTTCCGGCCAAGCAAACTGGAAGTACAAGTCGAAGAACCGACACCGACCAAGGGCTCACTAAAACTCGACCTGAGCGTCAAGTAGTAAGCGAACCTGAACGGGTAAGTTCAGACAGGCCACCCAAAAAAGGGAGACGGCCATCCTCTAACGAGGAAGAGGGGGGTGATGAGAAGCGCTACAAGCCTAAAACGTCCATCACCCCACCGAAGAAAGCACTCAGGAAGACATCTTCCAGGAAGACGACTTCCAGCCGAAATTAATCTTCAAACTCAACAACATCATCACCATCATCATCGTCATCATCATCTGACACCTCATCCGAGTCTGAGTATGAGGGTGCAGGTGATGAATTATACATGCAGGGGCATACGGACTCCACATCATACGCTGCAATCGAGTCGGTGCCGATGGAAGCAGCACCAATGCCGTCACCACCGTCACCCACACCAGCAGCAGCAGTATCTTACGCGGCTATGCTCGAGACACAGCCGCCGTCAAGTTCACCAACTAACATACAAATAGTAAGTCAACAAGTTGTAAACGAACCGACCCCCTCACAGCCGGTACCGCAACTAGCGAACGTTGCAACTGCGTCGCAGGTACCAAAGGGCTACCCACCGATCATTGTAGAAACGTTACCAGATTGGGTACCGTTATTCGCATATATGCGTGAAAAGCTGGGCAGGCCGCCTAATGTTAAGCCGCATGCGAAGGGTTTTAGGTTCAATTGTACTACAACCGAGGAATTCCGGCTAGTGCAGCGATGCCTATCGGAAGCAACAGAGAAGGACCCTAGGGTAGCGTGGCATTGCTACGCTACCCAAGAAGAATTGCCAAGCAAAGTAGCAATCAAAGGGCTCCCGTTCGGCATTAGCCCGGCCGACATAACCCAGGCATTGCAAGCAAAACAATTTGAAACCAAATACGTGAAGGAAATCCTACCAAGAAGAGGGGCTAGGGGAGGACCCACGTACTACGTCATCATGGAAAGATTAAACGAAGAAGAGCTTAAACGACTCTATAACATCACAGAGATACTTAATATACCAAACATAAGTATTGAAGGATGGGCACCAAGACGCGGCACAGTGCCGCAATGCCACCGCTGCCAGGCATTCGGCCACGCCTCCGGCGGCTGCCACAGACAACCGCGCTGCGTCAAATGCGCAGGAGAGCATCTCGCTGCCAACTGCAACTTAGTGGGGCAACCAAAATGCGTCAATTGTAAGGGCCCGCATGTTGCATGTAGCAGGAGATGCCCACACTATTTAAGAGAAGCACGTAAAAGGGGAGTAACTGTACCTCCCCCTTACCCTAAAACGCAGAGGCCGACCAGCTTACAAAGACGGGGCCACCCACAGCAACCTAACGCGCCAGAAGGGAATAACCAGCACCACCAACAATGGGTATACCAGGAGGTAAACCAGGAAGCTACCCAACAAAGGGGACACTACCCTACAACATATACTAACCTAATACAGCCGACGGAAGCAAATGAACCCACCCCTAGGGGAGCAGCGCTACCGTCAAAACGATCCAGAAGGAAAAACCGAAGGCGAAGCACACGAAGGCCAGAGGCAGTAAGCCAACTACCGGAGGCAGCTTCAACACCAATGCTAGGGGGCACAAATGCAGCGACGTCTAAGCCAATCCCGAACCATAGGGAAACAACAGCACCAGTGGTACCACAAGTACCTGCCTTTATACCGCCACAAGTAGAAAGAAGAGCAGCAGTATCTAATGTGGCGGCACCAGCCACGGTAGGAGTACCACAGCCCCGCCCACAAGTAAGTGGACCGGGGGGGGCACCCCCCAGACCACAATCCAGGGGACCAACCATACACCAACCACGCCCGCAATCACGCGGACCCATTATGCACCAACCACGCCCCCAATCAAGGGGCCCACCACCACCCATATCACGTCAGCAATCAAGGGGCCCACGCCCACAATCGAGGGGTCCAACCCCACAATCGAGAGGTCCACGCCCTCAATCGAGGGGTCCACCAATGACCCAACAGGGACTAAATCAACCCGTACCATTCTACATGGACCCCAGAATGGGCCCCCAAATGGCCCCCCAAATGGCAAATGAAGACCAGAGATGGAGAGGCCCACCAGCATCACAACAACAATGGATGTATTCAAACAACCAAAGAGGAGGGGCCCCCGTTCCCACCCACCAAGCACCATTTCTACCGGCGAGCAGCGGCGGGAACCCCATTGCAATAATAATGGGGGTCCTGACGGAACTCCTCGTCTCCATCGCTGCCGGAGCTGATCTCCAGGAAGCGGCTAGGAGAGGCCTCACCCTACTCGCACGAATTCAGTATGGATAGAGACAACATACGAATAATTTATTGGAATCCCGGAGGCATCCGGGATAAAAGACAACAATTAAAAGTACTCGCCCAGACACAAAATGCTCACTTCGTGTTACTGGGTGAAACTAAATTAAAACCTAAATCGGATTTTAAAATACCGAACTACTACACATACAGGAAAGACTGCATTAGCGAAACGGGTTATGCATACCGAGGAACGGCAGTACTAGTGAGACGCGATATGATACACGATGAGCTGCCGCTACTCAACCTAACCGAACTAGTGGCTAACGGTATCATAACCGAAACCAAACAAGGAGAGCTTAGAATCTTTGCAAGCTACCGACCACCACTTCAAACCATCAATACCCAAGACTTCAACAAAGTTATGGAAGGAGAAACCCCCACGCTACTAATAGGAGATTTCAATGCGAAACACACGGCGTGGGGGTCTAGATACAACAACAAACCAGGTAAAAGGCTTTTCGAGAACGCAGAGAGAAATGGGTACGAAATAGTAGGGCCAGACGAGCCAACAAACGTACCCACCAACATCAGCCACCAACCAGACGTACTGGATGTGGTAGCCTATAAAGGACCGAAGGGAAGCATCAATGTGGAGGTGCTGTACGATATGGACGAGCAGCACCTCCCCATACTCGTCACAGTGGGCATGCAATCAAGCCCACTAAACAGGCCACCGAACCAGCGCACTAACTGGCAAGCCTATGCGCAATCACTAGAAAACCTAGCAATAGGAAAGATCAACACAGCAGATGACGTTGAAATAGCAGTCAAGCACATAGGTGAGCAAATGGCTGAGGCTAAAGAAAAAGCGACCACCAGTTGCCCACCACCAAGCAAGAAGACCGAGCTCCCGATCCCAATCCAGAAGGACTTGATGAAAAAGAGAGAGTTAAGAAAACTATGGAACACAACTAGGTGCCCAAAACTCAAAAAAGAGCTTAACGCCCTTGCTACCAAGATTTCGCTGGCTGTAGAGGGGTGGAGAGGTGAATCCTGGGAACGTACCATAGATAAGGCCACAGAACATACCACTAATCTGCACCATCTAAATCGAATATTAACCAGAGCCAGGGAACCCATCTACCCACTATGGGAAAACGGCGAAAGGAAGTACGAACCAAGAGCAAGAGCGGAAATTCTCGCTAAACACTTGGAGCAGCAGTTCTCTCTGCATCCCATTAGACCTGACGCGAGCCAAAAAGCACGTGACCATCACAGTGAAGTCACTAAAGCAGTCAAGGAACTACTGGGAAAACAGACACAACCACTGAATGGAAATGAATTTATCTCACCAAAGGAGACTTGGAAGGCCATAAGGAGACTTCCAAGAAAGAAAGCGGCGGGACATGATGGCCTACCCATAGCAGCAATCCACCAACTCCCAAAGAAGAGCATAGTAACCATTACTATGCTCTTCAATGGGATCTTAAGAACCGGACACTTCCCTGAGACGTGGAAGTTGGCCAGGGTCATCATGATCCCAAAGCCAGGGAAGGATAGAAGGTTGGCTCAGTCATACCGGCCGATCTCGCTACTACCCCATTTGGCAAAACTATTTGAGCGATTATTACTGGCAAGAATACGAACATACATCAAACCGCGCGAAGAACAGTTTGGGTTCCGCAGCCACCATTCTACGACCCTGCAGCTCACCAGAGTCCTACATGAAATGGCTGCGAACCTCAACAGGAACCGCTGTACAGTGGGCGTATTCCTAGATGTGGAGAAGGCCTTCGATAGGGTGTGGCACGAGGGCCTTCTCTACAAGTTAGCGAAGACCGACATGCCGAACCAATACATAAGAATAATAAGCAAATTCTTAAAAGACCACCAATTCTATGTCTCAGTAGAGCAGAGAGATTCGGACAAGAGAAGTATACAGGCTGGGGTCCCCCAGGGGAGCTGCATATCTCCGGGGCTATACAGCCTGTATACTAATGACATCCCCCTGTTTACGACCGGGAAAGAAGGAGAACGAAAAATCAGCCTGGCCCTGTTCGCTGATGATAGCGCCTTTCTCTCCACGTCAGTCAACACTAACTTTGCAACAAAGAAAATGCAGAACCAGCTGAACCTGCTTCCTGAATGGCTGAATAAATGGCGCATATCAGTGAATGTTGGCAAGACGGCAGCAATATGCGTCAGTCACAAAAAGAAAAACCCGACACGCAAGCTCCAGTTACAAGGACAAGACATTGAGTGGCAATATAGCGTCAAGTACTTGGGCGTTACAATCGACCAAAGGCTCAGAATGCACAAACAGGCTGAACATGTCATCCAACACGCAAGAGCAGCGAGGGCGATGCTGAGGCCTGTGCTCAGTTCTAAGCTGCCACTAAGAACCAAGCTGGGGGTCTACAAAACCTATGTTAGATCAAGACTAACATACGCGACCCCAGCTTGGTACAACCTCTGCTCCAGCACCAACCAAAAGAGACTACAGGCCCAGCAGAACATCGCCCTCCGAGTGATAACGGGAGCGGGAAGATATGTTCGCAATACAACAATAGCCAGGGACACAAAAATTGAATCCATTAACCAGTTTGTGGTGAGGATCACCAGGAAGATGTTCGATGCGGCAGATAACGGGCCGCACGAACACCTCCATGGAATAGCCCCACTACATACTCGGCCACCAGATAAACACGCAAAAAGAAAGTGGCGACCACTGCCAAGGGAATTGTTAGTACCTGGTGAGGAAGATGCCGCCACTACATAACAAACAGCAAATTAAATAAAACAATTAAACCAAGAAGGTAATACATACACTGCGCAGAGCGGCCATAATTTAGAGTAGCCTGCGCAGTGAAAGAGACACCGTGGGGTAGAAGCCCCACGAGATACTGCAGAGGTCGTGAGCAGATGCTCGAAACCTCAACCAGCCCACTTATGGGTTGAAGATATAAACGACGGATTGCTAACACAGTAAGAACCTGGTCCTTAGAGTGGAATCCGGGCACAAGCTGTAAATATGTCTCATTTACTATTAGATTCCGCTCTTCAAAAGACCTATACATTTTTTTGTGTTAAATGGTATCACTCCACATTGTGCCTTTAAAACACTGCTAGGCATATTCCTTTTGGTGCCAATGGGTAGGTACTGAACTGTTTTATAAAGTATAATTAGTATAGAAATGCAAACAGGACTTACCCTATCCTTATGCTACAAATATTATAAATGGTAAACTGTGAGTAAGTTTGTTCCTATTCAGCATATTAAGAGATTTTGATTTCATTTGGTATATACATCCTTAGGCCTTAGTTAGGCATATAATATTTTTTACCCAGATAACTGAGTATTTGCTGAGGAGCATAGAATAATAGATTTCAATTTGGGCCTAAATGCAGATGCAAGCTTATTCAATACGAAAATATATTAATAGTTTGGATCATTTCCATGGTATTTATTACCTATCATCATCTGCCACTTTGTTATCCAAGTCAAACTTATATTGAAACCCAGAACAGCCACCACTCTCCACAAGCAGCCTGAGAAAGGTATTGTTTCCTTTGCATAATTGTTTTAGTCGCTGGACGCAACTATCACTAATTACTAAATCATCAGTAGAAGGCGAAGTTACGATTTTTTGCGTGGAATAGAGTAAGTTTCTCCAGGAATAACACAATTTTAACAGGGAACTTGATTTACGCAACATCGTTTAATTTGCGTTACAAAATTAGTATTTTACAAATAGCGCACCCAAGATCTCGTTCACCAATTAGTATTTAGTTGCAAGTATTTTTTATTGAACGAAGAATAGATAGACACATTTTATTTTCAATTTTCACACTAAATCAAATACTGTCTAATTTTTTTTTATGTTTTGCCATTTCTTATGTATGACGACTTATGAGCTTGCAGGGCAGGGTGCGTTCGGAAATTTACGATGGGCGCTTATTACTAAATCTCATCGATAAGTCGATTGATTTGTTCAGTCGATAACAATCGAACTGTGTGTTCAAAGGTGATACTAGCGGTGTGCGGCGGGTGGCAATGACTGACACGGTGTTCGTATCAATTTCTTTTTACTACTAATTCGATTTTAGCGCTGCGCACTCACTATAAATTACTATACTCGTATGTACTACTAAATTAGTATTTACAAAAGATGGTGCGGTTTACGTAGGTACAATTCGCTGCAAATCAGTAGTTAAAATCCCTGCGGCTCTACTTACGACTGCAGTTGATATGCGATTGTAGATGTAGATAACAGTTATTCAATTGTCTGACTAGTAATCAACCATCGATTGAGGGAACATTCATTTGTTCGTTGTAGTATAACAAAATATGAACGATGGTTATGTAAGGGTTTCTAACTAAGTAAGATTAAATGGCTAGAGTAAGAATAAAGTAAAATAGTTTCTTTTTCAATATTACCACTAACGAGATTTTCAACTTGCTCTTAAAAAATTCAAAAGCCAATTAAAGTACACAAATTTAAGTTATACATGCGGTGTGCGTACAATAATTAGTAGTTCATCGATTGTTATTCGAATAATCATGGTAAGGAACTACCAAATCGACAATCGAAAGCGCAATAGCCCAATTTTCGATTCAATCGATTGTATTTTTTGCAACAATCGCCCATCGCTATCGGAAACAAGGGCTCGTGTCGAAACTTCCAGACCTTGGCTAGAGCACACTCGAAGTGCAACTTTTACCCGTCGTTCACTTACTTAGAGTACAGCGTTCGATCGTTACAAGGTTGCAAACTTAACTGACATGACTTACTACGCTTACATTTCTCAATGGAACTAGGTGTGAGTGTGATGGACATTACAGAATACAATTCAATATTTTATTAAACGAGTTAAGGTATTCAATTATCTAAAAGGATAAGTCTGATATCCGGAACCTGTGTAAAAAAAATGGCATTTGACCAGAGATATGAAATACATAGATTAGTTATATCCGAAGAAAACTGCTCTAAAAGCTTACTAGAATTTACCTATATACATACCTACGCACATGTATATGCAGTTTGTAATGACAAGGAAAGAACGTTCAAATATTATGCGTCATATCTGTTGTTAGAAAGAGATAAATAAGCAATTCGTGTTACTAGTTACTACCGAACCGCCACGAGATGTTCCGATCACCATTATGCCGCGATCTTTTTCACTCTCTCACACCAAACGATACACATATCTCGCTCATCCATTTCATTGTAATTAGTTCCTAAGATAAAACAAAATGACGGTATTTTCTATTTCAACAATAAAAGCAATAATTACGCGTAAAATGAAAAAGTTTTCTTATCTCTAACAGTGCCTGTATAGTTGGTGCAGAGTCTAAAGACACAAGGAACGCATATTGTCCACAGATTATTCCTAAAAAACACGATTAGCGGCAATGTATTCACCGGACGCTCGGAAGTGCAAGACTGGTAGTGACTCAGGTAATTACCCTGAATTCGTTTAGTAAATATGGAAGGCATACAACTCATCTACAGGTAAAAAAATCTTAGCATTTGACTGTTTACTGTATCAGCCGGATCGTCCGCTGCTGAACACACCTTCCCCTATTAAGGGGGTATTTGCCATAATCCCCGCGCTTGGCAGGCGGCTTATGGATTGCAGTGCAGAAGGCGCTACTGCCCACCTTCTAGTAGTATTTTTCCCTTAGTCGACTTTTACGACACCCACACGGAAAGAAATAGGGAGGTGCAATTCTAACCCGGCACCCCGCAGGGGCTAAGTGGTTAGGGTTCAAGATAAATGCCAGTGTGAGTTTTGATCGACGATTATAAACTAGTTTTCTACGGTATTCATGCATATCAATGGATTTTTATATTCCATGGTTTTATGCTGGTAATAAAGACAGCAAAAAATATAATATATATAAATATAAATATAAATAATATACTTTTGCAAAAAATTATAATAGATTTTTATTTTTTGTGTTATTTTTGTTTATTTCCTTAGGGTATGTACTTTTTGTGTTTAGTAAATTGCGGCCGCTGGTGGTGGTCCGTTCTGCCGTAGCTTCCGTAAGTCAATAGTCACAAAGTTACTGAACTTTAATTGTCGTTTTAGCTAAATTCCGTGTCTTTATTAACAAATACTTTTAAAAGTATCCTAAAAAACATTAAATAATATTTAAATAAAACACTTAAAAAAGCATAAAATTATATATCTAGTGACAATTCCGCCTAATTTTCCTGTTATCTACGTGACGTCATAAACATCACGCAGCCTAACCGGAAGAATACCCGACTAGTTTCGCTTCTAAACGAAGCATCTTCAGGAGGTCTTGACTTACCGAGCGCATCTCGCGTGATGTTTATGACGTCACGTAGATAACAGGAAAATTAGGCGGAATTGTCACTAGATATATAATTTTATGCTTTTTTAAGTGTTTTATTTAAATATTATTTAATGTTTTTTAGGATACTTTTAAAAGTATTTGTTAATATTAATATGGATTTCCGCTAAGTAACGCCTGAATCTATTCATTTCCGTGTCTTTTTTTATTATAAAACATTTTTCAATAGTTCCACGCATCAATACTCGCGGGCCGCGATCCCAGATCGTTTCCTGTTGGTTTGAGCGCGATCGGAGCTATAGTTTTTTAAACGTCTTTGAAATTTAAGTAAAATAGGAGTTTTAATAATTAACTAATAATACTAATTAATTTCAGTAATTCTAGGTTAGCCTGAACAATATCTTCGACCACATCATCACTTACCATCAAGGGAGATAGTGGTCAAAGGCTAACCAACCAGGCGTAAAAAAAAACTTTGTGTACAGTAGATTTTAGACTTTATTTTTATGCTGGTAATAAAAATCACTCTTTTAAGGCAAAAACTGTTACGAAGTCTTATAAAAATATGAAAAAAATATACAGCTCTATGAAGCGCTCGTAGCGAAGTTTGCTTAGCCATTCTGAACCGATCAGCAAAGTCACGGTAGTGTTATCTATACAGTATTGTAACTCGGCTTGGTCTTCGAAATAAGCGCTGTACGTAAACATGCGATAGGGCTGCCCGCCTTCAGCATTTTAATAAAATTTGCCTTCTTTGTGCTTCTATTTAGTTTTGTGATTGTAAATATACTTTTTTTAAATAGGTAAATAAATAAAATACTCTGTGAATTGAACAGGAAGTGTTCACTAAAAATGCGTGTTGTTTTCTTGACTAGTAGGTAGATTTAATCAAAAAACCATGTTTATGTTTGAATAAAAATCGTTCTTAAAAATTGGCGACCGAAAAATATTTGTGAGACGTACGAAATGCTTTATTATTATATTTTAAAGTATTAAAAATCCACATTCTTATAACCCTGTAATATTATTATAATTTGCTTATAACTACTACCTAACTCGTGTCAATCACTTTCCTTCACTCTATTCACTTTATTCTATTAATTGAGATTTTTTTCGCGGTATAAAAGGAAATACTTGTCCATTAAAAAGACACACATTATGTACCGTCAACTAAATGTAAACTATAAAATAATTTTACTAACTAGTAAGTCAAATTATTTTATAGTATTACCTTTCAGTTTCCAAGTAATCTAAAACAAGTTATCTCTGGATGCGTTTTTGACGAATTCATGTCACTAAAAACAGCATAATATATCTTACTCGTCATATTTAGTGTGTAAATATGTACTTGAACTTATTTTTGGTGAATAAATCGCGCGGTTATTGTTAAAAAACAACTCAAGTAGGAAAATCTGTCGCCAAGCACTTAACGGTATGTTCCGGCAGCTGTCCTTGAGAGCCAGTAATTCTAGGTTAGCCTGAATAACATCTTCGACCACATCATCACTTACCATCAGGATAGTGGTCAAAGGCTAACCTATCAGGCATAAAAAAAAAATATTAAGAAAAAGGAAAAAAAAGTTAAAGAACTAATTATTTTACCACAGCAATATTTTTGGATCGTCAAAAATTTGCAACACTCCTAATGTCTGTTTACTCCGTCTGATTAAAAATCTGACTATACTCCATAAAATATAGCTTGATCTTTGTGACAGCTATCAGAAAAATCACGCCTATGAAGTACTAAATTTCTTAATAGTACAGTCCCAATGACAAAAGAAAGAAGAGGACATGAACTTTATGGTCGTATGGAGTGTCGAAAAAGAAAGTAAAATGGCGTCGGCTCCGCCCATTTCCCAGTGTTGTCCATGACTGTAAATAATTACTCGTTATTTATTACAAGTTCGATTAATCGATCAAAATGTCAAAAATCGTCACAGTAAGTAAGCACATAATAACAAAGTACTCTGAGTTCTTATCTTTTGACATCCACATCCACCGAAATAGGAAGTACTACTACTTTATTACATTACTACAAATAATAACTTGTAAATTTAAATTGAGCGCCTTAAAATAAGACAGTTGCAACTTTTAGAGATACCTAGTGCATTTCTCTATGCTTCAGAGGTATGACCAGTCGAGTTGTTTGCAACCGAACGCTTACTTATGGTTATGTTATGAAATACGTTGTAGTATGAAAAGTTGCACTCAGAGTGCGATCTCACGTAACAGCGCCAAATTCAAAATAAGTAGGTATCAGGAGCATAAAACTCTACAATACAATTTATAATTACGGTGACGACTTGGTGGTAGTCTCCATCAAGAGGCGTAAGTGGGTACCACCGCAGTGACAGATATTCTGGCCAAAAGCAGTATTGTGCAAACACTACTGCTGGAGACATAACAAATTGTTCCGGAGTGACGAGGTAAGTGCAGTGTCAAGGAAGTAGATAGGCACTGTTACTGTAGTAGTGTTTTTGAAGCGCTCGTAGCGAAGTTTGCTTAACCATTCTGAATCGATCAGCAAAGTTAAGCAACGTCCGCCGCGGTCATGAGTTGGATGGGTGACCACTGGTGACATTACTACTGAGCGCTTCCGTGCTTCGGAGGGCACGTTAAGCCGTCGGTCCCGGTTGTTGTCTTAGGAAGGCAGTCGTTATAGCATGGTGGTAGGGCACTTTGCGAATGCCCGCCTGGCTAGCTACCACCCTCAAGTTGAAAATCTGTCGCCAAGCACCTAATGGTGTGTTCCGGCAGCTGTCCTTGAGAGCCAGTAATTCTAGGTTAGCCTGAACAACATCTTCGACCACATCATCACTTACCATCAGGTGAGATAGTGTTCAAAGGCTAACCTATCAAGCATAAAAAAAAAATTAAAAAAAAGACATTTTCCGGCACTTCTACTCATCAAGCGTTGTTCCAAAATCATGGAAGATGGCTTTGGTGCACCCTATCCCTAAATAAGGTGACCGCTCAGATCCAATTAAATCATTATTTTCGAGATATTCAATTTTTTTAATATAATAATTGTAGCAAGACAATTCGAGAGATCAATTCTTCAAGGAGAAAATTTATCGACTGAAAAAAATATGGCAAAAGTAAAGGAATATTATAAAATTTAAGTATAATTTAAAATTTAATCATCGGTTAAGAAATCAAATACAAATTTAATAGAATTATTAATAAATAAAAGTCAATTATTTATAGAAAATTTACTTAATATATAAAAAAATTACTGATAATAATAGTGATACTAATAAAATAATAAATGATTTATAACCAAATATGGAAAAAAATATAAGTACTCTTCAATTGCCATTTTATAAACATTTAACATATGTTTATAAAATTTGCATAGCATAAACAAATTGGAATATGTAAAGAAAATAAAGCTTTCTTGATTGTCATGTGATTGTGAATTTTATAACATATTTTTTCTTCCCTGTGCTTACCTAGTTTCAAAGTCAAAGTCAAAATCATTTATTAAATTTAGGCGTCTACAACGCTCTTATGAAGGTCAATTACAAATTTTAATATTGAAATATACTACATTGTACTGCCACGTTCAGCAAACAAAAATTATAGAGCCACTGCGAGAAGAACGGGTTTTTTTTAAAACACCTGGTTTTTTTTTATGGCATTGCGAAAACAATGGATGTTTTATAAACATTGATGTGTGTATTATTACATCTTATTAACATCGATGCAACCGATCAATGCATTACATCAGAAAAAACATCGATGTATATTTTAAATGTCCATCTCTAGTTCTACTCAACAACCAGAAACTAAGATGGCGGGTTGGCCGACGGGCATGACCAAAGTGACGTCATACGTTATTATTGCAATTTTAGAAAGCTGTAAAAGTAAAGTTGTCTCTTGTTACATTAATACAATCACATGCGTGGGAGTGAAATGCATACAATGTTTTTATTTCTGTGTTGAAATGCATCGAATTTCTATAACGTACTAATATATAGGTCATATATTTCTAGTCCTCTTCTTTCTTTTGTCATTGTACAGTCCGTACCTGTCAATGTCATACTTTATGGGCATGCTGATTAGTGATGGGCGACGAATGATCGCGACCACAGAGTTTTAGATAGAGTTTTATTTAAAATATCGATAGTTAATACTGTTACGAGCTGGGGGTTCGGGATAAATAATGCAAAACGTTTTCGACACACTGACACCTTTATTCAACAGTTCTACAGTCACTTCCAACTACACTAAAACACTGAACTAATCGCACTTCACAGAACACTATTCACAAACTTCACTGTACTTCACTATTCGCGCTTGGAGCACTTGGTCCAAAGATAATCGCACTGTTGATCGTTTCGAACTCAAAGTAAGACTGACTGGTCGGCCTGGACCCGACCCTATTTATACTCAAAATTAACATTTTCCAGAATGTTCACTAATAGTTGTAACGGAACATACCTTGAGTAGGAAGTTCCGTCACTAAATACTAATAATATAATTGAATGTGGTACAGAACCTAAAGATCAGAAATAAATTATTCATCCTAAGTAAGAAATTTTTATAGTCAATATTTGTGTATGCTAACCTTTTTGATGTCTTAAATCTGGAATGAGATTGTGACCTCATTTTATGTTTAAAAAGAAAGAGGCATAGAATAGATTGAAAATGTTGAGAGGATCTGTCAAGAATACAAAATGACATGAAAAATTAAAATCCTCATAGTATTTTTTTAAGTAATTTTCGCTTAAATCTAAAATATAAGAAATAGTTATGATTTGCCTACTATGAGAAGATACTAGAAAGAAATCATACTAAAAAAAACGATTTATGGAGAGCATAAAAATTATGTGGAGAAAATTTATGTACGTAAGTTTATATTGAATTATTTGAGTATTATAAAATTTACGGGATTGATACACTATTCAACTAGTATACACTAGTATTCTTGGGTCTATCAGTTCTAATCTACTGCAATAGTAAATTATATTGATTTTGTGTCCTAATCCTACCCCAATGTTTTCTGAATATTGTTCCAGAAAATTTATTTTGTCTAAACTAACTTATAAATGTGTATGATTATTCTACTCAAGTATTTAAGTTGATATAACGAATGCTTTAAGTTTGTTCAACCAATATGGATTGACACCTTTACGACAAGAATGAGGCATGTAAGTCCTCGGATATATGTAAACAACAATATGAAATATAAATTCTATTCAACCATGATGATACATTGTTGAATATTGGTGCAAATGCGACCACACGACCACACCTTCAATAAGTCTTTCTGCTGTAAGGATGAAAGATGTTATATTCGACATGAGAAAATTAGAGGGAAAATAACTCCTCTTAACCTTATATATTCATATTTGAGTACTTGAGTCAGAGTATATATATAATTCACTTTTGTTATCACAAACACGTGATTTTACAAAACCTAGGCAAAGTAAGTCCTAAAATATATAGCCAAATTTTTCATTGAAATCAAATAATAATATGGATTGTACCACAATACTTTAAATAACATTCTATTTCAAACCGAAAGGTATCATATCAATGATATTAACTAATTAGACATGGTGTCGTGTACGAAATATGTAAAAGTAAATTGAGAAATAATTAATCAATGACACTCATTATATGGATATTATGAATTATCCAATAATGTGTTCAAATTAGGAAGTTAAGCAGTATTTGATTTAAGGAGAAGGCTTTACCTAAGTGAACCGATGAGCATTGGCGTCGTGCGCCGTAAAGAAGGCCTTCTGAAACGTACTCCAGGGGTTGCAAGTCCCTGGCACTTCAGAATTAGAACTTTTCCTTAAAACTGCTAACTAAAATACGATGGATCCATCTAATTATCAAAGTTGCAACTTATCAAATAATAAAATCTTACAATAACAAAATGTCGTACCTATTTGCTAGTTTACTTCCAATAAAAGTTATACTTACAAAATTTAATAGTGTCGAAGTCAGACTCAAAATAAACTATGAACTTATCAGACTAGTCCATTCTCCTATTTTGTTAATTAGACAAATTTTAGAATAATTCAATTTACTTAATCAAATTTCATCAAACAACTTTGGGCAATACTTTATTTTATATTAATATCCACCTTATATAAGTTGAGGAAGTAAATGGTTAATTTGTATTTTCGAATACAATATTCAATATCTCATAGTTTCCTTTATAATTTCCGATAGATTTAAGTTCGTTTAGAAATACATAATACGGATTTTATAGTATATAATCTAAATTAATTTTAATCTCTCCTTTCCTATTTAGATCTTCAAAATGATTAAAGTCGCCTAAAATATAATGTGATTACGAAATTCATTGATTATCCATTTTTAGTATATTTCCTTTATCAGTCTCTCACAAAACATAATAAAATATAGTTTAGTCTTAAGTTTCCTAGAGGTCTAGGTTACTATGTTAGGTACTTAAGATAAAATATCTTCTAATATAATTCACTTACTATACTAGATAAGCAGTTATGCATATTAGGTTCTTATTGTTAAGCTTTAATATGTTTTGCAATTTTTGAGGAAATCTTAGGAAGTCTTGGGAGTCATGACCATATATTATTATGAGTACAAAAATTCAAGTAAATTCTAGTTTCATATTGTTTTCCTTACAATAGCCAATACATACCTAATTTATAGTTATTTATACTTATGCTATTTTAAGTCAAAATCCATATTACTTATTTTATCTAGATTTCATAGCAGGTTTTCCCGGTAACTATTTTTAATTTGAAACTATCTACAATAATAATTTATACACGAGGTATTAGATTTAGGTTCTGTACTAATTACTTTAGGATTCATATATCTGCTTTTATCTAATTGTAAAATATATAATTTTTTTTCATTTCAATTTCCCGTAATTTCTATTTTGTTCTAAGAAACAATCATTTACTCCCTAACAAAAATTATTTAGCCGTTTAATGAATCAATACTCTAACGATTTAATTAATTTCTAATGATTTAATACTCTAATGGTACTGGTACTTCACTTATGCTTTGCCTTGAATTATGGTCTAGAAACATATGTTTCATGTAACATCTCTTACAATGATTTACCTAGTTTTAGACTTAGTTTCCTTAATAATTTACAATTGGTCTTAGATACCTAATTCAAATTTTATGAGATTTTTAATATTCTCTGTTCTCTTATTCAGAATGTCTACGTTATTCTAATAATACATTCAAATTCTATTCCTTTACAACATCAAATGAACAAATAATATTCCAAAATTATATTGAATGATTAGCAATTATTTTATTATAAGAATACTATAGTATAATAACTAGTATAATAGGTCCATCTTTATGATTCTTATTTTAATTATAAATTTTAATTTGATAGATTTAAATGATAGGTTAAGTAGATATTATTCAGGAGTATTATCTGTTAGGTTAGACAAATTCTTTCTTAATTACCTTAAAAGAAAATGGATTACTACAATAGGTCACTTCTTAAGGTCCTACCACTATACGAGACGATTCACATGCCATATTTAAAATCACAATAATTCTAGATTAAAGAAAAATATTTAATATGTTATTTTAGGCTTCTTTAGTAATTCGAAAATTTGGGATCAGAATTTTTTAGTCAAGCACGATTGTTTTGTTAAAGCAAAAACAGGATCAGTTTCAGTTTTGGGAATCAGTTTAAGTTAGGTTGTAAGTTAGGTGGTTTTAGTTATATATTATTATTAATGTTTCTTTATCAATTATTATTTAATTTTAAATGAATTATATTTGGAATTTTAAAAATTTGGGATTTTTATTTATAAAGAAATTAGTAAGGGTCTGGGAGGTTACATAGTCTAGATAGAAAAACAATAAGGGCCATAAATGATCCTTTTAACGTAAACAACTTTTGAATGGAATTCCACGAACTAACTACTACTTATACTGTGGTTGTTTACTAGTTGCCTGAGGACAAAGGCGACCCTTTTTTATAACCTTTTGTGTGAAGAGTAGGTACATTCTTGATTTCTTTTACTTGTTTACTGATGTTGGATTATTCTAGATTGTTCGAGCCCTTGCGCGGTAACACTGCCCCCTCCTAAGACATGCTCGTCCCGAGCATAGTTGGAACCACAGTATGGCGCCAATCGATCCACATGAACAATCTTAGAAACTCCTCGTTGACCCTTCCGTATCCGGTACGTGATGTCGTTGATTTTAGTCACAACCAGGTATAGTCCGTCCCATTTAGGCTGAAGCTTCGGTGACTTCCCTTTACTGCGTATAGGGTTATGCAGCCAAACTTGTGAACCTTCTTGGAATCCGGGTTTAACTAGTTCTCCACTGTATCGGGTCTTCTTCGTATCGGAAAATCCATTTCTGTATTGATCTTGACGCTCGCAGATATTCTTCTGGTTGCGAAAGTCACTCGCGAAACCACTACTTGCTTGAGGTGCTCTCCTAGTAGCACAAATACTGCATTTGTTACACCAGTCTACAACATCACTCCGACAATGGATCCAATAAAACTGCTCTCGTATGTTTAACAGTGTCTTTCTCACTCCAGGGTGACATGTTGAACACTCGTCGTGACATCGCCGTAGAATCTCACGAACTTTCGCTTCCGGAACAACCGAAACTTGCAGGTGATAGTTATCTCCCCGAACATTCTCCCATTTGCGGCACAGCACACCACCATGGATCACCAAGCTGTCCCACTGCGCCCAATAAACCCTTGTTGTCATACCCATTCCAGCAACATCATTCCACTTGGGCCTCCCCGTGCCAGCTTCCATCCATGTCAGAATAGGCCTGATGTTCGCATCATCCTCCTGTGCACGTCGCATGGATTTCTTCCAGTCGTCGGTTATAACTGTTCTCACCATCCTTACTGGTATGACTTCCTTCACTTTGCCGTCGTGAGTTTCTCTAATGTCGCTGCGTTCAATATTAGAGTGAAGTCGGTCGCGCTGTTGATTCCATCCCTGTCGAAGTCTGTCTTCTGATGTCAACTTCCATCTGGGGCAACTGGATCTTAAATGCCCTTTTTCTCAACAGCCGTAGCATCTCGGGCTGAATCTTCGAAAATTTGTATCAGATAGTGTATCTCCTTTCCTGGTCCATTGCATATTGACACTAGTAGTAGAAAGTTTTCTTTCCCATGTTCTGTCGTTTCTTCTATTGCTCTGCTGCGGGCAGTTATACCGCAAGTGACCCCTTTCTCCACATTCAAAACATCGAGGGCTGAATCCCTGGTTGTCATCACGGTAACGGAGTGTGTTAACCTCGCGAATGTAATGCGATCGATGATCTTGTCGTACTGTTTCCACTTCCAAAGCATGGGCTAATGCATCCTTCAAAGATTCGTGATGCCCCAGCCTTACTGCAGCCCTCACTTCTATGTCACGAATTCCGTCGATGAACGCTTGGAGTAGATTTCCATCGATGAGCGCCGGTGATGTCTGGTACACCTTCCGTACGAGCTTCTCCACTTCCAGGGCCCACTGCTGCAGATTCTCACTGCTTCGCTGGGCTCTATCTTTAAGCTGGGCTCGGAACACATGCTCTAGATGAGCATCACCGAAGCGAGATTCCAATGCCTCTAGAAGCTGGTCATATTCTATGTCTTTTCCTAGAGCCTCAAGTACTGTAAGGGCTTGGTCACGAAGGCCCAGAGTTAGCGCTGTCATAGCCTGATCTTTATTCCAACCATTCGCCTTCACGACGGCCTTGAATTGAATTTTATAGGCCGACCACGAAGAGGTTCCGTCGAAAGGTGGTACTTTGAATCCTCGTAGTGACGATGCAGGTACTACTGACGCAGGTAATCCAGCTCCAGTCTTTAAAATGCTCAGCGTCTTTTGCATGTCATCCATTCTAGCTTCCACTTTCTCGAAGCGGTTCTCATGCTGATGGACCTGATCTTCCACCACTTGGAGTTTCTTCCCGAACGTTGCATGCAGGTCTTTCATCAGAAGAGTCTGCTCCTCTTGGCGACAGGTCTGTTCTTCCCTGTCCTGTCGCAGATGTTCCTCCAGTCGACGGGCCTGTTCCTTAGCCTGCTCCTCCTGGCGACGGGTCTATTCTTCCCTGTCCTGTCGCAGTTGTTCCTCCAGTCGACGGGCCTGTTCCTTAGCCTGCTCCTCCTGGCGGTGGGCCTGCTCTTGAAGCATCGCCATCAGTGCAGCAAAATCAGGCGCAGCCGGAGCAGCCATAGTTGAAGCGCTTCCCGACGTAGTGGCGGTGGTTATCTCTGCAGCCTGCTGTTCTTCGCAGAGCACTGGTGTTGTGGCTCCTCCAAACCTTCGTTGGTCGATGTCTTGTTGCCGCTGGCTCCTCGTTCGGATGCCCTCAACGTCTTCCTTTGGCAGCACAGGCATTATTTATCCCCAATTCTGACACCAATTTGTTACGAGCTGGGGGTTCGGGATAAATAATGCAAAACGTTTTCGACACACTGACACCTTTATTCAACAGTTCTACAGTCACTTTCAACTACACTAAAACACTGAACTAATCGCACTTCACAGAACACTATTCACAAACTTCACTGTACTTCACTATTCGCGCTTGGAGCACTTGGTCCAAAGATAATCGCACTGTTGATCGTTTCGAACTCAAAGTAAGACTGACTGGTCGGCCTGGACCCGACCCTATTTATACTCAAAATTAACATTTTCCAGAATGTTCACTAATAGTCTAGATAGAAAAACAATAAGGGCCATAAATGATCCTTTTAACGTAAACAACTTTTGAATGGAATTCCACGAACTAACTACTACTTATACTGTGGTTGTTTACTAGTTGCCTGAGGACAAAGGCGACCCTTTTTTATAACCTTTTGTGTGAAGAGTAGGTACATTCTTGATTTCTTTTACTTGTTTACTGACGTTGGATTATTCTGGATTGTTCGAGCCCTTGCGCCGTAACAATACTAACGATATTTTAAATAAAATAATTTATCATTAATTTTACTGTATATTTTAATATCATAATATTATTTACATGTGTATATACTTGATCTCAAATAATAGTGAGTAAATTGAATCCAAATTCTCACCTACTCATGCAACATTTGGCTCAAAGGCCGTGCTACCACTTACGAGGCCATAAACTAAAAAAAGGTAGGTACGCCACCATCTTGTTTGAAACTAACCGTTTTCCTCAGTTCGAGTGCCGACGCCTTGTATACACCACGTGTTTTCCGTTATCATCACTTTGTTTTTGTTACTATTGTTATAATTTGCTGAGTTTTGTTGTTATTGTTAGTTATTTGTTGGCATAATGCCAAAGAGAACGAAGAAAGCTGTTTTGAATAGTCAAAGTCGTGAGTTTGTGATTCGCTTACGTGAATATTTTGAGCGAGAGAACCAAAATGGTGGACCGCTATTGCCGATGGAGAAAGTTTGTGATAGAGTTGCAGATGCTCTTGGGCTGGCTTGATGATTGGGCGTGCGACAGTAATTCGCATAAACAAAGAAAAGTATGGCGAATCTTCAACTTCAGCATTAACTGAAGACGAAAACAAAAATTGCAACAAATTTGCAACGCCAAATAACAAAAGGAAAAAGGCTGCTCCTATCACAAACATTGACGACTTTGACGCCGCTGCTATTCGCAACCATATATATGGTTACTATACACGGGGTGAATAGCCTACATTGAAAAAACTTGCCACGACTCTCAAAGACGCAGACTTGTTCAAGGGAAGCTTGCCATCTTTATCGAATGTATAAAAAATGTTGGTTTTTCCTACAAAAAAAGTGACAAAAGAAAAATTATAATGGAAAGAACCGACATTGCTGTTGTTCGAGTGAATTTTCTTCGAAAAGTAAAAAAAATCAGAAATTGGGACAAAGTTGTGTTTCTAGACGAGACTTGGCTAAACGCCAATCATACCGTATCCAAAGCTTGGACCGATGATACCTGAATGAATTGAATCAACCACCAAAGTACCCGAAGGTAAAGGTCAAAGATTAATCATCACTCATGCTGGGACGTCATCTGGTTTTGTGCCTAATTGCCTATTGGCATTCAAATCAACTAAAACCACTGAATACCACGAGGAAATGAATTTTGAAAAATTTTAAAAATGGTTTTTAAAATTATTAGATAATTGAAAGGAGCCACATTGCATCATTATGGATAACGCCCCATACCTTCGGTCCAAAAGCACAAAACACCAACTACGGGAAACAGAAAATTAGAAATAATTGCATGGCTTCAAGAAATAGGAATAGAGGCCAATGAAGCTAAGCTCAAAAATGAATTATTAAAACTCGTTGGTATGCACAAACCTAGCACTCCAACGTACGTCTTAGATGACATAGCCCACGAGAAGTGTCATACCGTCATAAGACTACCCCGTACCACTATAATGCGATCGAGCTTATCTGGGCCCAAGTCAAAGGTTTGTTTACTTGAATTTCAGTTAGATTTTTAAGTATTAAATACTGCATAATGTTACAAAATAATACTACTTAAAATATGTTTTTTTAAGGTTACGCTGCCAGACACAACACAACGCCGCCTCTCATAGCAAATAAAATGTTGCAGTTTTTAAAAAGTGTGCGACAATGTATCTGCCGAAGACTGGAAAAAGGTGGTAACCAAATGCAGAAATCTAATGGAAGAAGATTGGGAGCGGGATGTCCGATTTGATAATATATGCGAACAAGAGTTCATAATAAATTTACAAGATTGTTCTAGCGATTCAGAAACTGATTCAGATGTGGATTTGGGGTGTACTCCTTTAAGAGAATAAATGATTAGTTTAATTTAGTGACGTATGTAATTAAATTAAACCCGATTGTATGTTACATTAGCATCGATAGTAGTGAAAAACGTCGATAAATACTATCGTCACATTACTATAATTTATTAAATTAATATTATTTACATGCTTACATACTATATCTTAAATAGTAGTAGTCGTAGGTGAGAAATTTGATTTTATTTATTTACGTAAAATTCAATTTCTCACCTACAACTACTCATTCGATTTCATTACAACATTGTTTGATAATCGATTTTTTCCACCACTATCCCAACTCTAAAAATGTCAATCTTCTATTTAAATGTCACTGTCACAGAGATCAAGCTATCTTTTATGTAGTACCTATAAAGATAAAACGAAATGCAAACAGTAGAATGGACAAAATGGCGCCCATTTTGATGTTTGGGTTTTCTAGCTTGTGATCTGTGATTTATGAAAAATAAAAAGAAGAAAGAGGAAGAAGAAAGTTTTCAGTCTTAAGTATTGAAAAAACTATGTTTTTCTGTAACCCCCTCACGTTCTGTGGGGAATATCCCTCCCTCTCTCACCCCTCCCTATAGTACGAAGGTACCGATTCTTAGCTGATCTACACACACAGTTGGTAACCATGGGCTCCGCTCCTTGGCCTTGGCGGACGGCATGTTGCTCACCACCGTCGGATTTCGCTACTAAACAGTTGCTCACCACTGTGTGTTTCGATTTTCGAACTCCCGCGCCGACAACACGCATCGTACGAGAGCCAAACTACACACGATATCACTCCTTAAGTTTTAAAATTACTATCTATGTATGAAATTTGGAAGAAAAATATGTCTTAAATAATAAGCACGTTAAAGAAACATACACATAGTGTATATAGTCCGACTAGGAATTGATGACTTTACTTTAAATTTCGAATACAAGAAAAGTATAAAAAAATTTTTTCAAAAATATTAATTGGTGACGTGAGTAGCACCTACACGTTTAAAATTAATTAAGCTCTTAGAGATTTTTCAGCCAAATCGGAATAACTTCTTTCACTTGGCAGACGTCATCGAAAAATAAAATCCAAATTCGGAATATGGAAGGTTAGAAAATTGATATCTAGGATAGATATCAATTTTCTGCCAAATCGAAGTAACTTTTTTAACTTGACAGATGTCATCGTAAAACAAATTCAAAATTTTGAATACTAACTAAATATAAATTTTCAGCCAAACGGAGTATTTTTCTTCACTTGGCAGACGACATTGAAAAAATAAATCCAAATTCGGAATAATGACGCCCAGCATAACCTAGATATCGTTTTTCAGCCAAATCGGAGTAACTTTCTTCACTTGACATCGAAAATACATTCCAAATTACAACCATGGTATAACTATTGCCATCCTAAGACAACAACAGGGAACGATGGCTAACGTGCCCTCCGAAGCACGGAATCGCTCAATAGTAATGTCACTAGCGGTCACCCATCAAACTCATGACCGCGCTGGACGTTGCTTCACTTTGCTGATCGGAAACAGCTAAGCAAACTTCGCTACGAGCGCTTCGAATGCTGAGCAATGAGCATATTCCTTGAATCGTAATAGTCTAAACAAGGTTATTTTGTTAATCATGGCGATTGGTTCTTATTTGTGTTTTTCTACTATATGCAGGTGGCTTCATCACCGCAATCAAAGAAAAGAAAACAGACAAAAAGAAGAGATACGAGGGTAGGTCAAAAAGTTCGCAGAATGAAAAGGAAAGGAGGTGAAATTAAAAATGAAATTATTTTTCCTTTTCAATATATTCTCCATTAAGTTAACTTACCAGACCTTTCAAATAACATGTTTATACCATCGAAAAAAAAAATTGTTAAGGCCCTCAAACAAAATAGGCTGAAATAGCCGGCTTCACTTTTTCGTCATCGGTGAATTTCTTTCCACAAAGTGTTTTTTTCATGTTTGGGAACAAATAATAATCACAAGTGGATTCTGATCTGGACTGTAGGGTGGGTGGTTCTAAGTTTCGAAGCCGCACTTGTGTAAGGCAGCCATCGCAACATGACTCTTGTGAACGGGTGCGTTGTCGTGTAAAAGGAGCACACCTCGAGACCACTTTCTCCTTCTTTTTTCTTTATTTTCATTTTTTATTTTTCTAGTAGAGTAGTGTTGTCCTATGATATTGACACCTTTATCTTGATAATCAATCAACAAAATCCCCATTGAAGCCCAAAAACCTGTAGCCATAAGCTTTCCGGCCGATTGTGACACCTTGAACTTCTTAGGTGGTACTGCGCCTTTTTAGGGACTCTTGTTTTGACTCAGGTTCATAGTAATGAACCCAAGTTTTATCCTGAGTCAGAATCGGTTCATAAACTCATCCCTGTTTTCTCTACACCGCACCGATCCGAAAACTCGCGAGAACACTCAACGCTGTTTTTGAAGCGGTGTGAGCATTTTCGGTATCCATCTTGCACTGACCATAGACATGCCAAAATGGACATTGAGAGTGCTCAAAATAGTCATAAATGATACTCCAGTCATCTCTGCGATCTGTATTTTCTACAGACGAGCACCTTCGAGAACAAGTTTTTCAACTTTTTCAACAATGTCTGAAGATGTTTCCTCTATTGGCCGACCAGAGCGCTGGTCGTCTACAATCGAGTCTCCTTGCTTGAAAAGACTATGGCACTTGCAAATCATTAATTTTCCAGGGCAAGAGTTGCCGTAAACAGGTGACATCTCTTTCACAATTATCTGAGGCGTTTTTTCTTGCGTAGTAAGGAACTTCACCAAGTAGTTCCAGCTAAAAAAAATCCTCCCCTCCCTACTCTAACCCATCCAGTCCGCGAACTTATTGACCCGCCCTCGTAAATATAACTTGATAGGATTTATTGCATTACTATACATAACAAAGAATCAGATATTTAATCCATATTATTCCTTATTTTTTGGGATTATAATATAATTTAATCCTACAAACTATTAGGATGGGTCCTAAAAATAATTTTGAGATAAGGTCAAGCAACACCTACTGTTGAGAGGAGTAAGAATTTTATGTTTATGATCACAATGCAAACCCCTTAACTAAGGTAGGTAATTTAGTTATTAGAGAAATAGGAACAAGGATCAAGAGCTTGCAGCACAACTTTTAGTTCTTCAAAGCTATAATTGTCTTGAATAACTCCATGATCCGCTTCAGAAACCAGTTCTTTAACAATTATTATAGACAACTCATACATCTGCTTCGCTCTCCCAAAGATGGAGGGGAAGTCCCCGGTGTCTACATAATTCCCTGCGACTGTAGCAAATTTTACGTCGGAGGAACATGCAGGAAAGTTTCCGCTAGACTTACTTCTTCGTGCCTCGCAAGATCCGAAAATCTATTGAAATTAGTAGGCGTCCATACTTTAATAGAGACGGAGGATAATATGGTTCTTGTCACCTACTTGGAAGCTGTGTCTTAATGAAACTGATTTGGATGCTAAGGACGGGTCTAGTGGAGATGTAGTGAGCTCTTTTTGCTGGGACGTTCCCCATGCCAGTCACGCGCGCTATGAGCTGCCGCCGTTGGGTTTTTTATTTTTCTAATAAACGTTAAGTTGATCGATCTAAAAGGCTCCGCAGCTCTATTATATGTATCACCGGACTACTGCGATAAAAAGTCCGATCATCGGACAATAAATGTTATTAACAACAGGCTAAACAGCTCTGTAGTCCGATTATCTGTTACACCGGACTACTGAGACGAAATAGTAATATTAGTCCGATCATCGAACTAAATTATCGGACTACTGATACTAAGCCGTAAAATGCGTGGTCATACATAAAAAATATATATGTGTCAGATTGAAAATCTCCTTTTTTGGCAGTCGGTTAAAAAATTAAAGCAGAATTAATAGCAAATGCAAATAAAAATGCTAAGAATAGTTGGTAAAGTTAAAGTAACTGCCAAGTGCACCTCAAAGAAGATGCTGCAGCGCGCTAATGAGATAGGTTTTTGGAACATAGTAGCCCATGTTCCAAAGATTTGATTAGCGTAAATGTAAAAGTATATTTTCAACACCCTTGCTCGTAAAGTGAGCTTTATTATATCGTTCTTAGGGCCATAAACCGAACAACCCTACATAATACCTACATAAATAATAATACAATATTAACACCCTCGTGCATAATAATATTATACACTAGTGCATGATAGAATTATATCTACAAAGTTAAGTTAGTACCTAACTGCAAATTATATGCGAGTGAACAGAGCATTTTCAATTTAACCGGGTAATTTATCCCTACAAAGTTAAGTAAGTACCTAACTGCAAATTATTTGCGAGTAAACAGAGCATTTTAAATTATCCGGGTATTACAGATTTGTGACAACAAAGAGGTTTAAGGCTAAGTATATGTAATCAACCACCATACATTTGCCGGGCCGAAAAAAAATACTTGCGCGCTATTTTCGATAATTTTTGTATGTTGTTTGTATCGCATTTGTGCAATATATTTTTTTTCCTCGCAAGGGTGTTGAAAAAGTGCGTATGAAACTCGTGAGCAACTTCCTTATTATACACTCGGCTGATTTACTCCCTCGCCTACGGCTCGGGCTGCAACCACAGCCTCGTGTATAATGAGCAACTTAGCTCACTTGTATCATAATATACTATTTTAGTACAGTTTAAGACATCATATATGATACGTAAAAGCTGTATTTTCAGGCTGTACAAGTATTTTTTTGTCTCCGATATAAACAATAAGACTGTGATCATTTGTGATATTTTCATATTCCACCTCAGTATTCCGACGTTAAGGCTCTTTATCCAGGGGCTGTTATATGGTCGTGAACTAACAGAAAAGGCGGTCGAAAACAGACTGTGTCTCTATACAGAATGTACCAATTTTGATGTTATTTTTATATTCGAAAGCTGGTGCTTGTCATATGGTCCCATTGAAATTTGAGTGTGATCTGACGAGTAGTATTTGAGTTATCCCTAATAATGGGTATTGTATGTTTTGAAGTCGGTTGTATTTAACCGACTTCAAAAAAGAAGGATAAAGACGTTCTATGCTCGACTGTATGCTTTTTTCTTGAATTTTTATGTATGTTCACCGATTTCTCGTCTATATATGGACAGATTCTCAAAATTGCAGCATTTTAACATGCAGCGCGTTTCAAGCTTTAACCACGGTAATGGTATCTATACAGTAGTGTAACTCGGCTCTGTCTTCGAAATAATTACCTACAGCCGCGCTGTACGTAATCATGCGATAGGGCTGCCCGCCTCCAGCATTTTAATTACATTTGCCTACTTTGTGTTTCTATTTAGTTTTGTGATTGTAAATATACTTTGTTTATATAAACAAATAAAATACTCTGTGAATTGAACAGGGAGTGTTCACAAAAAATGCGTGTTGTTTTCTTGACCAGTAGGTAGATTTGAACAAAAAACCATGTTTATGTTTGAATAAAAAATCGTACTTAAAAATTGGCGACCGAAAAATATTTGTGAGACGTACGAAATGCTTTATTATTATATTTTAAGGTATTAAAAATCCACATTCTAATAACTACCTGTAATATTCTTATAACTTGCTTATAAAAATATTACCGCGTTTAGTCCGTTTCTATGAAGTTGAAATACTGTATAGATAACATTACCGTGCTTTAACCGATGGATAGGCTAAATCTATGACTGTGAAACGCAAAGATAGTATTTTGTTTAGTAAATATGTTCTGGGTAGTATAACCGGAACTTACTCGAACATTCTGAAACAGGCCCTAAGTCTGGCTGCAGCCTCAATATTAAGAAACCGAAAGATAACATTGAACTCTCTCGTCGTCCTTCGGTATCCGAATCCGAAGGTAATCACGTTATTATTGCTCTTCCTCGTCTCAGACATATCGTCTAAAAATCCTTAGCATAAACTTCAGTTCAACTTCCAGCCCCTGAAGTTTAGTCTTGTTGTGGGGGGGTTGTTATATATGCCCCTAGTATGGCTTTATGCACATAGCTACACTAAATACTTACCATCAGCATTTATGAATTAGATTCAGTTAGTAAACCACTCCCTGTTCTTCAGTCTCCATCCAACCTCTGTCGCGTAAGGCTGCCTAAAGAAATTGTACTCTGTAGTAATTAATTAATTTGCCCCAAGGGGTTTTCCTTAAATAAATCCATCATTTTCATTTAGGAAATTTAAATAGTTTTTTTTAAAACCAGATCGGCCTTAACCGTATAAGAAGTCGGACTCGCGCACGATGGGTTCCGTACCATTAGCTATACAACATTAGACTTCATATTTTAACCTTTTTTTTATTTTAAGGTGCGCGAGTCCGACTCGCACTTGGGCAACTTTTTGTATTTGTTGTTATAGCGGCAACAGAAATACATCATCTGTGAAAATTTCAACTGTCTACCTATCACCGTTCTTGAGATACAGCCTGGTGACAGACGGACGGACGGACGGACAGTGAAGTCTCAGTAATAGGGTCCCGTTTTTACCCTTTGGGTACGGAATCCTAAAAACGGAACTGATTATCGACCTCACATTAGCATGGTCCGAGCCCAAGATTTCAAATACAAATTCAAAATCATTTATTCAATTTAGGCGTCTACGACGCTCTTATGAAGGTCAATTACAAATTTTAATATTGAAATGTTCTACATTGTACTGCCACGTTTAGCAAAAAAAAATGTATAGCGCCACTGCGAGAAGAACGGGCAAGAAACTCGGGGCCATTCTTTTAAACATCTTTTAACAATGTGTTATATATATACAATATAATACGATTATTATGTACAATATTTGTTTATATTACGTAGGTGACATGTGATAGCTTGGCAGAGGCGGAACTTTCCAAGCATCTTTGTCGTTAAAGTAATCACAAACTTGGTAGTATGATTTCTTAATCAAAATATTTTTCACATGCAACTTGAATTTTCCTTCTGTGAGCATTGTAATATGTTTGGGAATTTTATTATAAAACCGCACACAATTACCTAAAAAGGACCTTTTATTTGTCTTTGCTAGTCTAAAACCTGGTACTGCTATTTTATATTTATTCCTAGTGTTGTAATCGTGGTTGTCACTATTTAATTTAAATTTACTCAATTTTTTCCGAACATACATAATATTTTCAAATATATACAGACTGGGTAAAGTTAATATATTTGAAAGACCTATTAGCTGAGAGGGTCTCTTTGGATTTTGAGTACCTAGCTGTTATTAGTTTTTCATAAGATAGGTAGGACAGGGGAAAGTGCTCACATTGTTAATGTGAAGCACATTTTCCCTTCGCATGTTTCTTGGCCAAGATCCTTACTTACCTGGTGCCTCAGGCAAGCATAAGACAGGAGGCATGAGCAAGGTAAGGATAACAAGTTAGGTTTAATTAGAATAAGTTACATTTGTAATTGGATGATAAAACACGTAGAACAAATTGATTCAAAATAAAGATTTGTAAAAGATGTTGCACAATAAATATATTGTTAGCCCAAATGTATAGACCAGTCACTATTGCATAGTAATATCTAAACCTTTCCTACAGATTGCATTTAATCTGAACTCCAGCAAGATATTGCCGGTTCCGCAAGTTCGGCAAGCATCTGCAAGTCTGGCAAACTGCTGCAAGCGGCTGCAGGTAGGTACTGCAAGTTGTGCAAGCATTACTTGCACGGCTTGCATCCTGCGGCTTGCAGGGGGTTGCAGGACTAAGGGCTGGCGGGACTTGCGGACGGCCCGGCCTGCGAGCTACCTAGCCCTTTATATTATGGGAAAGTTTTACATACAATATAATTTATTTATTCCAAACATAATTTTCAATTATTAATAACTTACAACCAACCTTAATTCGCTTACTTAAAGCGCTCGTAGCGAAGTTTGCTTAAACATTCTGAATCGATCAGCAAAGTTAAGCAACGTACGCCCGGTCATGACTTGGATGGGTGACCGCTTCCGTGCTTCGTAGGGCACAGTCCCGGTTATTGTCTTTGGATGGCAGTGAGCATGGGGAAGGGCATTTTGCGAATGCCCGCCTGGCTAGCTACCACCCTCAAGTAGAAAATCTGTCGCCAAGCACCTAACGATGTGTTCCGGCAGCTGTCCTTGAGAGCCAGTAATTCAAGGTTAGCCTGAACAAACATCTTTGACCACATCATTACTTACCATCAGGTGAGATATAGTGGTCAAAGGCTACTATCAGGTTAAAAAAAAAAACTCGTTTTTATAGCTCCTTTTCCAAAGGGCAAAACGGAGCCTGAGAGACTCCACTATCTGTACCTATGTGAAACACTTGTCTGTATGACATGCGTCATGTTATGAGCGATGATTTCGGGCTCATAAACAGAATGTTACAATCCTGACATTCAGACATTAATGAGATAAGTCCTTTTTATTCTGTGGTAAAAATATTTGCCTTAAAATATTTTTCAAAACATGGTATGGAGAAAATTTTTTTTTTATGTTCTCAAGTATGTGAGAGGCTTCGTCTACCCACAGCTAATTGAGTAATGCATGCATGATGGTAGTGCATATTGCGCATGCCTGCTTAGCTAGCTACCACCCTCGAGTACAATATCTGTCGACAAGCAACTAACGGTGTGTTCCGGCAGCTGCCCTTGAGAGCCAGTAATTCTAAGTTACCTAACCTGAAAAACATCTTCGGCCACATCGTATCAGTACTATATAATATTATAAATGCGAAAGTAACTCTGTCTGTCTGTTACGCTTTCACGCCAAAACTACTGGACCGATTTGGATGAAATTTGGTATGGAAATAGTTTGAGACCCGGGAAAAAACATAGGATAGTTTTTATCCAACTGTGCTAAAAGAGGTTAATGTTTTTGTGCGATAACCGACATACGCGCGGGCGGGGCCGCGCCCGGAAAGCTAGTATTATATATAAGATAATAATTATTCCTAAATAAATACTAAGGAACGTGTTTTCCAGAATTTTACGTCCAGCATTATTTATAAAATTATTTTACATAAAGAATATTGATATATATATATATATTTTTGTAATATATATTAAATATATATAATGAATATTATATTTAATTTATATTTACAATATTCAGGGTGACCGTGGTATTCCGGGATTGAATGTCTTGTCTACTATCCCGTAAAACATCGCGCCTTTACTTACACTAAAAACAAAACCTATCTAACTATGAAATTAAATAAACACCAGAAGGATATATAAGGTGTTACTAGGCAGGTATATGAGCTGAAATGAAAGGCCGCCACCACCTCTTCCCGTGGATGTCAAGAAGGCTGCTACAGTTGAATAACATTAAATAAATAATATATTTCCTGATCCCAAAAAGTACAGTGATATATTTTCTAGTCCCATAAATTTAAAAAAATATTTTGCTATAATTGTTCAAATTAAATTATTTTCCACTTACCTCTTCATAGCTAAGGTTACTAGGTTATCTCGCGTACAGAACCTTAAGGCAACAAAACAAAAATCCTTTAAAATTGAGTACCTAGGTACTTATTTATTGTTTCAATCATCTTTAAATACCTAAATATATTCTGAGTTGTGGCTCCTTTGAATATAAAGAGGGAGAGCATTACATTTCATACCTAGTATACCTAACTGCCAAGCGTGGGGATTATGGCCAACCTCCTTAATATGGGAGGCTGAGTTCAGCAGTGGACGATCCGGCTGTTACAGTACAGTACCTACATACCTAACTACTTTGCCACTGTAAAATTAAAAGAATTTTTTCCGACCAAATAACCAAATCACCAGATCAATTACCAAACAACGGACAATTTAATAAATAACTCTCGAATTTTAAGAAAGAAACATAGTTAATTAAAACATGTTTTATTTTCACACAATTCAATACATATTTTCTACATGCTGCAACACTGATGTCAATAAACGTAGGATGAAGCGAGATAGAAATATTGCATATGGAAAGAGCAAGACAATATGTCGGGTAAACTGGCCACGAACCACCAAAATACACATTTCACCCATTGATATAGGTAGTTATTTTTTTGATTTTCTTTTCGTTTTGTTTTAATAATTACAAGTTTGTTAAGTCATTCGGTATAATAATTTGAAAAAATATACATTTTAAATATATCATTATTATTCATAATGTTTGAAATACGAACGCACTCTTAAAATTAACAAAGTAAATATTGCGAATGACATCAATCGAACAAAAATATATTTTTTAATATGTTTGTATATAAAATTCTATCAATACGGGTATTTTAAGCTATGTGTATTTTACGCCTGCAACAGCAATTTGTGGAGATTTTGTACGGTATGCTGGTAACCCTACTCCACTTTGCGCGGCAGCGGTCAGAAGGCGGAGCTTATCGGCAAACTCGCGTCGAGGCTGGCTTCACTGTCAATTCGAGAGCTGCGAAGAGTACGCTCGCGTCTATTACGTGGTGTGTTTATAGTGAAGTGTGGTATTGTGGATTTTGTGATGCGATTATCGAATGTTGTGAAGTGAAAGATAGTGTTTTGTCAAAAAAGTGCAACATAAGTTTAGTGATCCTAACAATGTCTGAAGTTTACATAAAGTGATTGGATCAAAATGTGTGAAGCACATTTGTGTGCAAAATTGATTTTTGCCACGTAGTGACGCGAACGGGTAATGAGTCCTAATGTGGAGTTTGAAACAAGATGGTTAGAGAGACTCGGCATCTGTGGGTTGGAAATTTACCCGATAACATTCGTGAAGATCGAATAAGGGAGCACTTCAAACGGTAATATAACTTTTTGATTCCTATCTAATTTGTGTGTCACATACACAGGTACATAATATCTATCATTATCATAACCCACTCATTCCATTGCTATAAAATGATATTTAATTTACATCAAAATTATCAAACCCTTAAGTATACTTATATATTTAGGTAGGTTAATGTAGGTAGTTCCGAGTTATGTTTACATTAGCTGTTAGTATAGCCTTATATTATAGCTGTATGTACTGCAAGCCATTTTAAATTATTATCTATCATTCTGACTTACTATTCAATTCGTGAATCATTATCTGCCGCCCTGTACCTTCCATCTTAGTAGGTAGGTACCTACTAGGTAAATACATTTTAAATATTAACTCTGTACAAAATATCTGTGCGGGTATCGTAAGCGTACTGAACACTAAGATTTTGTATATCAACTCTCTGACTGAACATATCAGTGTGGAAAGTAGTGGGTGTCTGGGAACCATGATAATGTATCCACCATGTTTGCTGGTGCTGTAGCATAATTCGTGGTATGGCTATGGACTCAAAACTGAATTCAAACTTTCGATAATATTGTAATTTATTTCAATACCTACATAAACCTTATATTATGCAGGTATGCCGTACGCGCTCATTCGAATATTTCATGAGAGAAAACCCTGAGCATGAAATATGTTATGTATGAGAAACAACGATACGATGTTATTTACATGAATGATGAGAACGGATGATGAAGTTCCGTTTATGCACTGTTTACATTTAGGTAGGTAGGTCGTCATGGACAATCGAGACCGTCATTGGTCATCATTACAACACAATACCAACATTAGTATGTATATTTTCTATGATAATGATAATACACTTACCTAGGTAGTTAGCTACTTATGCATTTCGTTGTAAAGGATGGATAGATACCTACATTATTGTTATAAAGTCATAGGCTTTTACGTAATAATAATAAAACAATTCTTCAAGGTACCTCTACTAATAGGTATAATAATACCACATAAAAATAAGCCGGTGCCTTCCTCCGCACCGCACGATAGTTAACTACGTACCTACCTACCTACATACATACAATACAACTCTAGCAGAGCCGATCGTTTGCCACAGAATGAGGCGTTGCCAGATCGCTTCCTATCCAAACCAAATGAGAATCGGGGCCTGTTTTGTACGAATGAATCTGAACTTGATTTAAAATATCTTACAGTAGGTGAGTAATAGAAATTGAAACGGTTATCAAAATATTACAGAAGTCACGTTATCTATTTACAAACTGATATTTTTGTCACTTATACTTTTGTGTTCAGTTGTAATATGGAAGCAACGAGATTTTATATTTATGGATAATTAAACCTATGGAAGTAAATTTACATACCTACCTATATTGGTTATTTCTTGAGAAAATAATTTGCTTTTGTTTCATCATCATTATAAGCCGGAAGACTTCCACTGTTGAACAAAGGCCTCCCCCTTGGAACGGCAATTAACCGCTTGTAATGTAACCGTTCGTTGGCTACCCGCGACTTTAACGATATCGTCAGTCCATTAAGTGGGAGGCCTACCAACCAACTGGTTTTATCGGTTGAAATTAAGAGCCCTAAAGGTGCGTTCGCTTTTTTAAAGTTTCTGCACACAATTAAATAAATCATGATTTTTCTGATTTACTTACCTATTATAGATTATGAATTTTCGTTTTATACCGTTAATAATACTTTTTTGTAATAATAATAATAATTAGCACTCAACACACTTTCATCACTATAGACAATATTTGAAGGCTGGGTTCCTACCTTAGCGGATTCAATGTGCGCCGAATTTCTTCCACAGAATAAACAACAGAAACCCACACAAAGAGGAATGGCGAGAATCTACTTTGGATTCAAGTTATAAGTAATTCGCGTACCTACATCGCCCCATGTGAGCTCAGTTTTCACGTATACTTAAAAATATTCCCCGTTCTAATTTCAAAATTGACTCCCCATTTCCTCTATTAAACATGTTGAATATATTAAAATACCAGATCACATCTTTTGTTGGGTTTATTCTATCACTCGAAATTTTACCCTGACGCATTTCAACCATATATTTACAGCATACACATATATTATGTAATAAGGTTTTGTATCTTATGAAAATTTTAATCATGTGTTTCATGACAATCTGATGATCGTCATCTCTAACGGGTTTAGAAGATTAAATATAATAATTATAATATTATAATTCATACAAAGTACATATGTATTGGGTCGAAATAAAAAGTTTTTCGGCTACTTTCTCAGACATTGTAGTAGTAATACCTGAAAATAATTAAAATTATATTTTATTACAATAAAGGTTCAATTAATTCAACACAAAATATCCAATCCTTTGACTTAGCTCATTCCTTTTAGGAGCTTTGAGAAGAGTAGAGGCTCATGTCATA
This sequence comes from Plagodis dolabraria, assembly GCA_963854805.1. Taxonomy (NCBI): domain Eukaryota; kingdom Metazoa; phylum Arthropoda; class Insecta; order Lepidoptera; family Geometridae; genus Plagodis; species Plagodis dolabraria. Next base: position 13,076,913 of record OY978457.1, read on the forward strand.
ATGAATAAACCTTATTGACCTTTAGATACAGAATCCTGCAAAGGGCAGGTAGCATCAACTAACTTGAAAATCAATGAAATTTCAACTCACCATTATTTAAAGAGTTTGCACGAACAGCACGCATATTCTGATCACAGAATTCTACAGTTTGGCGATATACAAACAAGCAACGCCAGAGGCACTGCGGTCCTAACGACCCCACCCACTATCCCGATAACGTGCGCCACCGACCTGACACCTTAGACATGGCATTCTTTAGAGGTGTAACTATCCAGTTACGCTCTATAAGTGTGCTACACGAATTATTTTCCGACCTCCATCCCTTAATACTGCTGTGACGCAGCCCCGACCCGACAACTGACGTCCTACCAACACGGTAGTGAACTGGTAACGTTTAGGTGAAGCCCTAAAGGTTATCAGCTCAGCTGACCTTGACAGAATCCCTGACGATATCCAGCCAGACTAGAGATCCTTTGCGATCGATTCGTTCAGTTATGACCTCCAACTTAGTAGGTGCAATCCTCAAAGGAAGTCATTGTGCCGGGTGACCGGAGCATTGTACTTCCAGTAGATGTGAGAAGATTACTGACGAAAAAGGTTGCCAGTACGAGACATTACGACGCCTATCCCAGCGAAGCGAACCAAAGAGTAAGCGCGTATGCGAGTTGCGTGACCAGAGCTGGGATGACAAACTTTCAAATCTCATGCCGAGCAACCGGGCCTACTAGGACCTCGCACGAGGCATGAAAGGTGACAGACACAACAACGACATCCATCTCCTATACAAACCTGACCCCCTCGTCCCAGCATTGTTTGACGAAGACAAAGCTGAGGGCCTTGCTGACAGCCTAAGGGCTCATTGTTCCCCTAACGTAGATCACGTAGACTAAGCTCACCTCAATTCGGTGAACGCGTCTTACGTAAGAGCTCTGTGATCATCTCTGACCTCTCCCCACTCACTCCAGTCTCCGCCAGCCTAAAACCCCGGTGCCGACGGCATCTCCAACAAGGTGTTTTGCCCTTCTTATTCAACATCTTCAATACGGCTATAACACACAACGGCCCACAGTTATGTTGATTCTATGAAGGGCTATTATTATATAAATATATTAGCAAAATGTAAAATAAAATGTTAATGTTCTTTTTTTAATGGATATAAATATTATATATATATTTTTGACAGATAACACATCTAGATATGAAGTTAAATTACTATGTTAAAGCACAAACCTGTAGGAGTGATAGTTTTTAAGTAAAGGGGGCCACAAAATGATTCAGATTGTGGGATAATAAATATGCCCAAGGTTGGTTAGGCACCTAGCATTTTAGTGTTTACTTGCCTTGTCACCTATATGACACCTTTCGCAGACACTCTTCACAATCGTCAAATACTTGATTGGTCAAATTTTACATGAGGCAAAAAGCTATACTTGTCGCGTTCATCAATCCTTAAATATAATATATCTAATATTATAAAGAGGTAAAGTTTGCAATTTGTATGAGTGTATAATATGATACAGAGATAGTAGGGGCTAATCTCTGAAATTACTGATTAGATTTGAAAAAATATTTTGTTATAGTTGACAGCTGCATTATGCCTGAGTGACAAGGCTATGTTTTATTATTAGTTCAGTTAATTTTTTGTACGAAATTTTAGGATTAGTAGGCGGAAAAAAAATTGCTGATAAACTTCTTTATCGCCGTGCGCTGACTATATGGGTTAAGATAAGCATATATAATGTTCAGTAAAAATATAGGTTTATGGTAAGTAGATATACAAAAAACTCTGTAGATATGTAACTTTAAAGTGTAAGCAACAACAATGGTGTTTATGTCAAAATATTTTAAGTTTTTTTATAGTAGAGGAGCATTATTGGGATATTTAAAAACAAAAAAATATCGTCACGGTAATTTTATGTATATCATTTGCTTTTTACAGTGCGTTGTTTAGTTCAAAAGATTAGGAGCTAATATAAGATGAACAAGAATGCAATGGAATGGGTGTACACCCTAAGATTTTTTTACCTGTAGATCAGTTGTTTGCCCTCCATATTTACTAGATGAATTCAGGGTAATCGCCTGAGTCACTACCAGTCTAGCACTTTCGAGCGTCCGGTGAATACATCGCCGCTAATCGTGTTTTTTCGGAATATTCTGTGGACAATACACCTTCCTTGTGTCTTTAGACTCTGCACCAATTATACAGGCACTGTGAGAGATAAGAAAACTGTTTCATTTCACGCGTAATTATTGCTTTTATTGTTGAAATAGAAAATATCGTTATTTTGTTTTATCTTTGGAACGAATCTCAATGAAATGGATGAGCGAGATATGTGTATCGTTTGGTGTGAGAGAGTGAAAGAGATGCACCATAATGGTGATCGGAACGTCTCGTGGCGGTTCGGTGGTAACACGATTTGCTTATTTATCTCTTTCTAACAACAGATACATGACGCATAATATTTGAACGTTCTTTCCTTGTCATTACAAACTGCTTATAGATGTGCGTAGGTATGTACATAGGTAAATTCTAGTAAGCTTTTAGAGCAGTGGTGTTCGGATATAACAACTCTAAGTTTTTCATCTCTCTGGTGTACACCCAGGTATTCAGATTTCAGGCAAGACGAGAAGATCCTAAATACATATTACAGTAATGTTTATTATAGTGTCAGATACAATTGAAAATTACTTTTTTAGTAAGGGTTGGTAAACGCTGGTCCATGGCGGTAAAATCGTAATTTAAAGTTTGTTTTGTGATTAATTGTTAGGGTCATACTATGTATATTAGAATGTACATGTGCCCTGGATTATAGGATACTTTTACATCATCTTCACTTTTCACCATTATCGACAGGGGTCAAAACCGCTGGAAGCTGCTAGTCGTGAATAAAAAGTTGTGATTTGTTAAGTCACCGTACAATCGGACACGCAGCTAGTCGCAGGTCGCAGCCTTCGCAAAAACAAACATGATGTTTGTTAAGCTCAAAGCCTTCGGCTGACATTGGGACCTTCTGTACAAATTGGAACTGGCTACCTCACGAAATTATTAGATGTTAAATCGCAATAAGTTCTTCCTCAAAGTCCTCAAACTGTGCAAAAATTTAGAAGTGCCTTTATCACAATCAGTCCTTTATTATATTAATACAAAAATACATCAATTATATCCAAAATATTTAAAACTTAATTTTTGTAGCCTTGTTTTGGTTTATCGTTTTTCGTGCCCGTATAGACCTAAGTGTTGCTAAAGAACAATTTCGTGCGTAGTTTTCGTCGTTGACATGTTGACAATCTTTAAGGGATATTTATTAGTGACAACTATAGCAGATAAATAGACGGCATTCCGTGGGCTTAAACATTTGAATAATAAGCAAATGTTTACATTTGCGGCACACCAGCCACATAAATAAAATAAAACCAGCCACATAGTGATGAAAAAATTTGATTGAACAAAACACCGAAATATGATGAATAATTAATTTAATAAACTTATAAAACTATGCTCAAACATTTAATTTAGTATGAATATAACCATATAATATGTGGTAAATGTTTAATGAGCTAGAGCAGGAGCGCTTTAGAGAATACATACCTCATGTATGGGTCCATAAATGATTTTGAAACAGGGTCAGCTGTATTTTTTCCGTGCGGCTAGTGAATAATATTGATGATAAAATAATACCATCACATATACCATATTGCAATGTTGTACATACTAAAGAAGAGTGACAGCTAAAAATCGGCTTCGAACGCGCGGGCGGTGGGGACAGCCGCGCTAGGTCGATGAACCCGTCGCGTTCAAAAATAACCAACATAGACGCTATCTCAGCTTAGTCAATTTATTTAGTTTTTCAGCTGACGAAGACTTATTTATTATGAGCAATATAGTATGCATACATTACAATATGTTTTCTGGAGCCTGTTTTGGGATGTGAGAGTGTATACCGTGAAACAGCAGAGACCCTTTGATGGTATTTTAAGGTTTTGTCTTTAGTTCATTAGCTATATACATGAGTGATGCATGTAGTACATTAGTTAGGCCTTATCAAAAGCAAACATAGCCCTGATAAATAAATACTGTTTTCATTGCATTTTCCTTAAAATAATTCAAAAATAACTACGTACTTGAAGTAAGGTAGCCTGAAGTATTATGTAAGTATTATAGGTAAGTATTATGTCTTATGGTATATTGCTGTGGGGAGCTGCTGCTGAGATAGAGACAATCTTTATCTTACAAAAGCGTGCAATTCGAGCCATATATGAAATGGATCCTAGGGAATCCCTGAGAGATATTTTTAAAGAAATTGATATTTTAACTTTACCAAGTCTGTATATATTTGAAAATATTATGTATGTTCGTAAAAATTTGAGCAAATTTAAATCAAACAGTGACACTCACGATTATAACGCTAGGAATAAAGATAAAATAGCGGTGCCAGGTTTTAGATTAGCAAAGACAAATAAAAGGTCCTTCTTAGGAAATTGTGTGCGGTTTTATAATAAATTGCCCAAACATATTACAACGCTCACAGAAAGAAAATTCAAGTTTCATGTGAAGAATATTTTGATAAAGAAATCTTACTACACAGTTTGTGATTACTTAAACGACAAAAATGCTTGGACTGGTTCGCCTCTGCCAAGCTAGCGCCTAACACCTACGTAATGTAAATTAAGTATTGTAATCATTTTAATATATAGTATGTACTTAACACATTTTTAAAAAACGTTTAAAGGAATGGCCCCGAGTTTCTTGCCCGTTCTTCTCGCAGTGGCTCTATAATTTTTGTTTGCTGAACGTGGCAGTACAATGTAGTATATTTCAATATTAAAATTTGTAATTGACCTTCATAAGAGCGTCGTAGACGCCTAAATTGAATAAATGATTTTGACTTTGACTTTGAAGGCAAAGTTGTACACATAATTTTTTTTCACAATACTTTACTAGTTAGCCTTTGCCCACTCTCTCACCTATTGGTAAGTGATGATGGGGTCGAGGATGCTGAACAGGCTTTACCTAGAATTACTACCCTCAAGCACAGCCGGAACACACCATTATATGCCAGGTGACACATTTTCTACTTGACGATGAAAGATATCCAGGAGAGCAAACGCAAAATGTCCTTTCACCATGCAGGGAAGCTCAAGTCCGCGGCGGGATTCTTAAGGGTGGGCCCAATGCCAAAATTACGTATAAGAAGTATTTTCAAACACACTTTTTGATAGTAAATAACGTAAATATTACGATTAAAAAATATAGGAGGCAGGGGATAATCTTGTAGAAGTACAGTAATCGAATAGAAATTTAAAAAACCTCATGGCGTACTAAAAAAATTTAACAGAAACTGCGCTAAAAAAAACTTTTAATTCCAATTCTCAGAATTATCAGCGACAATCCCACTTTATTTTTAATGAAAATAATAGCTAGACTAATGTTTTACTCGAATAATCGGTCAATTATTTTATAACATGTTTATATTTGGAACAATTACATAAAACATCACTAAAAACTGTACCCTAAACTTCAATCACCAACCAAAACGTGCAATTTTCGACTTTCGTGCGATGGAACAAGCGGGGGTGAGAAACATGTTTTTTTCCAGGCATTGGGCGTACTCTTAAGCTGCGCGGCACTTCAAAGATGTTGCCATTGATTGGGCCATCACTGCTTCAAAACATTCCTTATCCACAATGTTCCGAAGTGCAATGTAGAATCTGGTTTCACTATGAAAGAATGCATGTCCTTCATGTAATAATAATAATGTATCTTATCTTACATTAAATAACACAGTGATACTGGTTTTTGTGGACTATTTATATGGGTTAGTCTCTGAGAGCCTCGATTTCGAATAAATTCGATTAAGTATATATTCTATTGTTTTCAACTTTGTACCGTTGATGTACAAAGTGCTTCGAGGTATGGTAATGTGTTTGTTTGGTTACAGTTATCTTTGGACGAAAGTAATTTTATTTCAATGTTTTGTACAACATTGAACATAATTTAAATTAAACCAAAATAGTTTGTGTGGTCAGGTGATAATCCAATATATATATGACTCTTGGGATACAATGATGATTTTATCTCTTTTAAGTATGCAAGTGCTAAGAAAATTTTGTTCGTTATTTGAAGATGTAGGCTGAAGAACCTTCTTCCAGTGTGCGTGAGCGCAATTATTACGAATAGGTATGCGAAAACCACAGATAATCTGTGACGGAAACAGATTGGAAGGAAAGTTGCTACGCAACTAAAGAGCATGCTGTCTTACATAGACAAAATAAAAAAGTCATGTGTTTGGACTTCGATAAAATATACCCTAGATGCAACTTTTCGTATTGACAGAACGCATATAAACGGCTCGAGTTATCCTATACCTTTCTGTCTATTGAGATACACATAAAAACCTTAAAATTACACAAAAAAGTAGTAAATCTATTTAAGTTATTTAACAATATTCAACCTTGGTTCAGTTGCATAAGGTTTAATTTTCAATTACTTCGTAATAAACTTACAGCACTTTTACTCTGCGCCATTGAAGAGAGCTCGTAAAATTTTATTACCCTTTGCTGTGATAGAACATAAAATACAATGAAGTCGCTTACTCCTAATCTCGTACTAAAAATATTATTTAGTAATTAGTTGTTGTGGTGACTTTTTTTTTAATTAGAATTTTAACTATCCGTATTAGTCAACTAGCTTATATACCCTGGTTTTGCCCGGGTTGAAAAGGTGTGTAGTAGATTATATGCGGATGTTGGGAGATAGAAAAGGGATCTGTTATAATGAAATCAGAATATTAATTATTCGGCTTTAATTTTCATTAACATTTATTTATTTATTCCACACAGAACAAAAAGCAATTAAAAACAAATAATATAACAATATAATGTATCAGACCTGAATTGCAGTTCAGATACCTGCGTGTTACAGCAAAATGTATAAAGTAAACGTGTTTGACTAATTATAAATGTTAATACAATGTTAATGTTATACATTATATATGTAATACAATATTTCATATTTATAAACTACCTTTACATACCGTATTCATATCATACATTCTGAAAATCATCTGTAATAATAAGAGTGCACGCTAAACCTCGTGCATTCAGGATTGTGCAGGTGGCTTGGACATTTCGATATTAAATTATTAACATACAACATCGATTAAAAACCGGAACACTAGAACTTGAAAAAGGTTTTGTGGTGTTTTTCCAATCAGTAAACCAAGTCACTCTTACACGTATTAGTACATAAAACATACATACATATGACACACACACATAAAAATATTGTATATAGTTTGTAAGCACTAATCCATATTATATGTGAATATATTGCAGTTCTAATAATATGTCATACATACATGTCAAATTGATAACCTCCTTTTTTGAAGTTGGAAAATTTAAATAGATGCCTGTGTACAGTCTGAGAAAATAAAAGATTATTATGGCGACTCCAATAGACTTGTTCTGAATTAGGGCTCACTTATTCTTGTCTTGCATGGGATGTTATTATGCGTGCGAAAGAGACAACTGCGTGACAGTAGTAACGGAATTTAATTTGGTGATGTATTAATTTGGAGGTGATAATTAAATAATTATGAATGTTTATCACTTAAAATACTATAAATATGTATAAAACTTACCGAAAATACGAAATCCCATGTATTTTTCGCTTTGTAAGTGTATTATTTTTGCAACTATTCACAGAGCACTTCGGCATTGTTTCACTCGACGATCAGAGCGTCACTGACGGCAAAACTGTGCTTCAGATAATTTTAAGCACAGTTTTGTTTGGTTAACTTTGGAGCGTTCGCGCAGAATCTAGGGTATATTTTATCGAAGTGTTTGGAGGTCAGAATTTAGGTACATTATGCAACTATACACGAATGTAGTTTTATTTGTACCATTTTATTGTGATAAACTATTATCAAAACGAATTGTTGGCAGTAAGACTGATTCTTAAAAGTATTAGGTACGTTGTCCAAGTAGAGTATAATTGTTTATTTTCCCTTTTTAACTATTGTTAAAAATTATTACGTGTAATGTTCAATTGACCTTAATTATGATTGCCAAATTATTTATTGTGATAGAATACGTTTCTGATCACTCCTGCAGACTTGTATTAATTTGTTCGATTATTATAATCATGATCCATGACTTGTTAGGTCCAGTATCATAACAAACATCGAAAGATTGTCCTACCACTTTTCTTGCTGATGGTACTTTTGGGCAAGATTGATTTTTAATCGTCTTTATAGAAAATTAGAGGAGAGCCCCTCTGAGAATAACCTTTTTAACGTGTTTATTTATAACCAGTTTACTGTTTTTGATATCTTTAGTATCTTGGGAAAATTCCTGTATGAATTTAAATGTGCGTATTTATACATGTTTACTGATCAGAGTTCATTTTCATGATAATGTGCTAATAGAAACTTATTACTCATAACATTTCCTTCAGAACAATAATTGATTTTCTACATAATTTTCTACATAAGCGACTGTTATATAATATAATAATAATAATAGCCTTTATTTACAACCTTACTTAATTTACACAATTATAAACTATAAAATATAAGAATTCGTTAATTTCAATAGATTTCTTGACACCAGTAAATTACACTTATTGAAGATTGTCTTGCTTTCCAGCATAGGCCTCCTCCAGAGCTTTCCATGCTGTACGATCTAGCGCCTCCCTTTTCCACGTTATTCCCGCTACTCTTTTTATGTCATCCTCCCATCTTTGTCGTTGTCTGCCTTTTCTTCTTTTATTATATCTACGACACCACTCTGTGACTTCCATGGCCCATTTCCTTTTTTTGCATCTTATCAAATGACCAGCCCATCTCCATTTGAGCTTTTTAATACAATATGTTACATCAGTAAGTTTTGTTTGTTTTCGAATTGTTTTTATTTTAACCTTATCTTTTCTTCTGATGTTTAGCATACTTCGCTCCATCGCATGCTGGCAGGTTTCTAACCTTTGTATGTTCTGCTTTGTCAGAATCCATGTCTGACACCCATAGGTCATGCTCGGTAGGATACAAGTATTGAATACTTTTCTCTTAGCGTTGAGTGGTATCCCAGGATTTTTCATAATCTCTTTAAAGGACCAATATCTCTTCCATCCAATATTTATTCTGTTATAAATTTCTTTTGTTGTGAGATCAATGGGAGAGATGATCTGTCCGAGATATGTATATTCATCAACATATTGTATTTTTATGTTTTTTGATGTGATTGGGATCTTACTACGATTTGTCATAACTTTTGTTTTATCCATATTTATGGACAGGCCAACTTTATCGCTCTCAAACACATGTTTTGTAATCATCTCTTGTAAGCTTTTTGTATCTTCACAAATTAATATCAAATCGTCTGCGAATCTAAGGTGGTTCAGCATGACTCCATTTATTTTTATGCCATAGTTTCTCCAGTCGAGATTTCTGAATATGTGTTCAAGAGCTGCCGAAAAAAGTTTAGGCGACAGTGGATCCCCCTGCCTTACTCCTCTCTTAATAGGAAACGATTCTCCCACATTTTCTGTTTTTATTTTTGCCGTCATGTCCTTATAATATAGCGACTGTTATATAGAAAATCAACTATCTACCTTTTACCCTAGTAGAGATTAAATTTAGCAAAGGTGAACATATCTTTCAAATAATTTCCCCTTCGGCCATGAATTCGTTCTTCATTCATAATTACTAACAAATTTACGTAGTATAATCATTAAAAACACACCTATGAAAGTTCGAGATACGTGCTAAAGTAGGCATAAGTATGCATACGAGTCCCGCCCACACTCGGAGGCGATAGAACGTCCATCCTGTATAAAAAAATTGTCCACGACAAAATTTAGCGAACCTAAGCCTCACGGTGATTATAACGTAGTGCTTCATTCCCGAAAACATTTTGATGCCAAGTCCTGCAGTGTTTTTGCAGAAAACTAAAAATGAACTCGTTTACCGCAGCATAAATATCAAACATAAAAAGAAATAAGATGCGATTTCCCGCCAAAACGAACTATAAATAAAATAAAAAGTATTTTTTAAACTTAAATTTCACATTTTAACATTGATTTATCATCAGTGTACCGTAGCTCCCCGTGGGGTGCCGGGTTAGAATTGCACCTCCCCATATCTTACCATGGGTGTCGTAAGAGGCGACTAAGGTAAAAATACTGAAAGGTGGGCAGCAGCGCCTTCTAAAGAACTGGCATCTTACATTGCGATCCCCAAGCCGCCTGCCAAGCGTGGGGATTATGGCAAATACCCCCAAAATACAGGAGGCTGTGTTTAGCAGTGGACGATCCGGCTGATACAGTACAGTACCGTAGCTAGATACAGATTTTTTAGAGTATATCTAAGTACATATTAAATTTTCAATGTTGAAGAGTGTCCCCACTGCATGCTTCAGCTCCTTATCATTACTCAGAAGCAAGACAGCATGTTAATTATCTCTTGCAAGAGTTACAAAACAGCCCTTCCAAGAAGTCCTTGCCATGCATTTTCTACCATTGTATATTGTAAAGTAATTCAAATACCCAAATAGTACTCAGGTACCTAATTGTAGCCAAATTTAAATACTCTGCTACTCTCACCACCTTGTCTTGAAACCTGTGACGAAAGTAATAAGACTATTAATCTTATTATTAATTGTGTCGTTGTCTCCGTGCTCAGCTCATAGGTATATGTATACTAATATTATAAAGAGGAAAGATTTGTATTTTTATATGCAAAGAATAAACTTAGAAACTACAGGATCGATTTGGATAAAACTTAGTATGGAAATAGTTTGAGACCCGGGGAAGGACATAGGATAGTTTTTATCTAACTGCTCAACTTGTACCTACTTGTATAATTAGTTCAATTAAAAATTAAGTCAATAAGTTCGCATGAATGTTACGATGGTTAAAAGTTTAAAGAATGATACGGGCTATTGTGGTATAGGCATGTCATTAGTAGGTGTAACAAACATGACAAGAATGATATAGAGTATAATATGCAGAGTTATAAGAATGACGTTAAAGATATGTATGGACTGAGTATTAAAATGACGGTCCATAAAACGGAGTGGAAGGAATAGCGTTATATGCCATAACTTGTGACCCAGACGCGGCGGAAAAGGGCAGGCAGATGTTTTTATTACATTACTATCTAACTTCGAAACGTTGATTGCAATCACTCGTAGGTAACTTCGTTTTGTAGCGAGTGAATAATCTTTAGTCACACTAATCGCGAACGTTCAATATGAACACTGGCTCTTTTCACCTTGGACATACTTGAATGTAGTGTAGTATCTATAATAATATGTAGGCGCGTATGTATACTATAGATACGAAGTTGAGTCGGCAGAGAGCTAGCAAGCGAGTAACGACAACATGGCGCGGAGCGCTGTACGGGCTAGGGGTACGGGGCGAGCTGTAGTGCGGCGCGGGGAGTGAAATCTGGCAACGCCGCATTCGCATTCGTTGCTTTGTACTTGTGAAGAGCTCGACTCGCTCGACTCGTGGACTCGTGGAGCCTCGAACCGAATGCTTCATAATCTCTTGTACTATTCTTTATTCTGTCGTATCTCTAAAATTTATTGGCTGTAATGTAATTTATAGGTAGGTTACTGTAGATCCGTGTATGTAAGCAAGTAATAGTTTTGTATATTATGTGCTTGCTTACACAGTACCTCACAGTGAACTAATGTTAAGGTAGGTGTCGTCATTTAAAACTGATAACTACTTTTCAAAAGTAGGTACCTAGGTAACATTTGTGTTCAACCGAAGCCAGGTTTCTGTGACAAGGGGCCTGACTATTTGTAGGATGTTACTTAGGTAGGTAGGTACCTAGTAGCTACTTATGTTGTTTCGACGATAACGTTCGAACTACACCGATCTACTTAACTCCTGACTGTATTTTCTTACCTACTGAGATACTAGCTTTCATAATTATTTCGAAAAATACAGCAGAACTCCAATCAAATAAATGTATTGATTGGAGGTTGGAGTCGAGCAGACTTATATTTTGACCGATTGAGTTTAAGTAACTATAACTCGAAATGCTCTTTGAAGCTCAGGCAAACTAAAATAATACCTACCTACCTAAAACCTTTTAGTTCGTTGTAATTTCCAAATAAGACTCCAATGGTTTGTACATTTGCCAATCTTTGATATCTGTTTTGAAATACTTCGAGATTCAGATATAATAGCATCAAAATAGTAAATCACAATCGTGTGCAAGGAACGTTTCAGCAAGGTGTTGGTAAGATATACAATTATACAACTTGCAAAATCTTTATAAATGCCATTGACCTCTATATACTGGACTCGACATCTCAAACGAGCAAAGTCGAATAGGTAGGGCCAGCTAGCCGGCATGTACTCACCCACACCCAGCTGGGCACTCATAGAAATCACACGTGAAAATTGTGTATTCAAAATGCCATCCTGCGTCCTCAGATACTGCAGAAACCAGTCGGGAAAATCAAATAAAAGCGATGGAATCACTTTTCACATGTAAGTTCAGATTTTGGAATTAAACACGCCCGAATACATTATTATTTTGTCGATTTGTAATCGCGAAAGACAATGCTTCACGACACAGCATAGGCAGCCATGTTAGTTGACGTAGTGAATTCATAGATTAAGTGGACAGATATGACAACTAGCAACATTGAGTAAATTACCTATTTTTTACTCACGGTGAAAAAAGTTTGACGTGTCTGTTTATCAACATAACTAAAAGTTGAAACACTCCAAGGAGCATATTTATTATCCCTTCATAACTATATAATGTCAATTACTCGTACGTATATTCTCTTAAAATAAGTTACTAAATAAATACACCAAATTCGGATTTATATTTTTAATTGTGTATTTTATTTTAATATTATTTACTTAAATGTATGTATGCAAAATACGATTATTATCTTGTTTTAATCTAGATTTTATATTAACATAATATAAAATCTACATTTAAAAAACTTAGTAACACTTTGTTTCTAGTAAAAAGCCAATTGTACCTTTACTTTCAAAAACTGAATAGCGCAGTTAGTGACCCTCAGTAATACTTAATTTTTAACCTTATTTTACTATTTTTTAACTAATATACTCTTCACAATGTTTAGTAGGTATAAAAGCCATGTCCGTTCTGTGTGCTTATAGTCTTTGATATTGAGAAACCATACCTCAGCGTTGTGGCGCTGCGTGTTTGGATATTTGGTTAGACGATATAATTTCTAGACTGCAGTCCGATCTCGTAAAGCGCTGAAGCGCACTTGAGTTTAAAATAAGCAAAAATGGCAGCGACTTTTGTCTCAAATGTCTTCTCTAGTGTAACGTATATCTCGATGATAAATGCTTACCTAAACAGTAGAACACGTACTACACACTTACAAATGAAGACAGGAAAGCAAGAAATGTTACTCTTCAGTAACATTTCTTGCTTATTCCACATGGATGGATCTGGATAATTGTTTCCTAGCTTATATCGAAAACAAATAGGTAACTTCCCACAAAACACACACCAGTCAGTATATTTATATGCATCACTACTAGGTACCTATTTGCTATTTACAAATACTTTTACATACCATACAATCAGTTTGTAGTGTTATTATCCTATATAAGGAAATATAATGCAATAGGATAATAACACTACAAGTTTTAGCGGTGTATGCCTGACTTGCTTTTGATTTTTGTATGATGCTTGATGATATTGATGACCATTGAGGGAAATTTCTTTGCATCCCCGAAAGACACTATAAACCGGAAAAATAATAAGATACGATGGAAATTATTGATATTTTTAGTCGTATCAAAAGTAATCAAAAAATTCTTGCATTATATATCTAATGATAAATTATCTGCAAAGGTATGTTGCCAGGATGATTATTGATGAAAGTATAATGACTTCCTGTATAATTTTCCCTCCTTTCTTTCCTTCTTATTCATAATTTAATAATAATAGCTTAATATACAATTTGAATCCTTTCAAATAGGTGATATAAAGTAGTTTTATTCTTATATGGTTATTTTAAATAGGGACCGAACACAACTCTCCGATTGATAATGGATTGATTTTTATAAACACTAGAACATTTTCGTGTCAAAGCAATATTTATGGCAAGGTTATGAAGATTTGTATATATATATGGTAACTGCACAAAATATCATTGACGGGGTTATCACATAAATAGAAATAAATGTAGCCAAACAATATGACACTGTCCAATCCAACCGCATTGCGACTCCTGTGGACGATTGACATGATGGCAAGTCAAATAGGATGATGACCACTTTCCCGACATATTCTCTATATTCAATAGATAACGAAATTGAGGCATGTTTTGTATTTAAATGTTGGCGAGATAATAATTGTCTCTCAACCAAAAAATGTAAATGCTCCTAATCATTTCAAAGAAAATTACAATGGTAATTTCAAAAGATGTACATGATGTCTTGGTATCCATTGATAGTATAAATACCATGGAAATAGGTATCATGAATATATTGAAACAAATTTCTTACAACAAGTATTTGCATATTATTATTATTTTTTTTTATTTCAAAAAATATATGTTTTTTGCAGATGTCAACCCATAGGTTGTTAGCATATTACCAATAACCGTGCATAGGGATGTATTTCATCAGAGTTATTGTATCGTTGTTTAAAAAATATTACAAAGTAAACTGCAATAGCCTCACTTGGTAAGCGTCTTGGGAACCACAGATAATGGTGACAATTTCTCAGAAGGTGCAGCTGCCCGAAATCTGTATATTTCCCTTAGTCGCGTCTTACGACGCCCACCAGAATATACGCATAAATGCAATTCTCAGCATTCCACAGGGGTTTCTCTTTTGAAGAGCCTAGCTAATGACAGCATTGTAAGCGGGCTTCTTGCATATGGCTGGCTCACGGATTTTTTACTTTACGTTTAACTTACTTGCATAGAGAGGCAATGGTTGAGGGCACATTCTTGTCCTTGAAAACAGTCTCCGATTGGGGTGATGCAAACTTAATTTTGTTTAATGCAGCAAAAACCCAGGCGTTTCTCTTTTTTGCTAAACGGAGTCAATTCGTTCTGTATCCTAAGTCCTAAGTATGTTGCGAGGTGTATCCGTACCGATGACTGATAGCCTTTAATTCATATAGGTGCCACTTCGAAGTCTGCTCTCAATTTTGGCTCTTACATCGTGTCCTAAGGGTCTGTTGGCGGCCAAGAAGCTGAGTATTAGCACAAAGAAGGGGCGGTACTTCATATCAGGACAAGTTCTGAATTTCTAAAAAGCGACAAGTTCGCCACTGTAAGAGGTGTTCAAGATTCTGAACATACTCAATTCACATTCACATACTAGTATGTTCAGAATCTTGAACACCGGCGTAGAGTCGCTAATTTCTCGGTCACCAGACAGACGGCAATGCGTCAAAGTTATATCAAAAGATTGATATTCTACTAGCACGTAAAACTATTACAAAGCGATTTGCTTAATCATACTATTATCAGATGTAAGGCCAAACAGTGGAATTAATTGCCTGTGATGTGTTTTCTGATTCATGTAATGTGGGTAGTAAGATTGAATAGGCATCTCTAGACGAGCGCGTAACATCGTGGACAGCATGGTCACTTAACATTATGTGGGAATGCGATCACGCGCTAGCCTATATAGTTAAATAAATAGTAAAAGATAAACTTCGACGTAAAGTTAATGAAAATGAGGCGTTCGTAAGTTACTTCGAACAAACATCCAAGGCCTTCCACTTGCCTCAACCTACCTACAACTGATGCCGTCTTTTCTGCTTCCCACAGGCTGACAATATAAAGGCCTTTATATTAAAACAAGCGTGATGTGGAAGTCTCCACTTCACTATATGAATTAAATCAAAGAGTTAAATTTTGGAATATCAATTTGAGTATGCCTGATTGATAAGCTATTCTCTATAGTGCGGAGATGAGTCGGAAAAGTAGCAGATGAAAGGAGTTGCATGCAATTAAGATGGATTTGTGGAGTGACCAAAAATATAGTATAAGTAATGAGTACGGCACCAGTGGCTGAAAAAATTAGATCAAACAAATACGCGTGAGTTGGGCATATGATGCAGCGGAATGCGTGTCACATAATTAAATACAACGTGGAATCTTAAAGTACGCCGATCGCTGAAGAGGTATAACTAAAAAAAGGTGGGTTACATTGTATGAAAGATGATATGATAGTATCTACGTGTAGAGAAGGGCATGGTCATGTGAGATGACGGACGATTGAATGAGAGGGGAGAAGTACACGAATGTACTGACCTCACATGGTAGGATGAGGGTTTGAATATGATGTTATTTATTTATGTAGGTTTTAGTTCATATAACATTTATATTATCAATGAGCAGAAATATATATATATAGTATTAATTCCTGGCATCATACACTATTGTTTAGAAATTAAACTACTTCTTCATTGATAACATCTGGAAAATTTTGTAAATTCATAAGTATAATATGCGCTTAGTCGCAACGCAACTTGAGTAGAACGCAGTTCTGCGATCGATGAGCCTGCCGCCCCGTGACCGCCGCCGCCGCGGGGTTTGAGGTGAAGAGTGCGCAAGACGCCACCGCGCAGGCTCCTAGACCTGCGCCTCGCGCCCCGCCGCCCGTGAGCCTTGTGCAGGGCACCTTCATGTTTATTCATTTTATAAGTAAACGACTGCAGCCACTGTGAGCACCAGCCGGCCTAGCTCTACTTAAAAAATACGGAGCCCTCCACTTCGAGCAATAGTCAATGGAAATTCTTCAATGTCAAAGCGCAAAACGTTTTCAATATTTGATGGATGAAAGGTACATTTTATATGTATGTAAATGTTGTGCTAATAGAATTCTAATCTAAACGCATGCACATATTCCTTGTAGTGTGTATTTCATGTTGTTTTCATTGATGTGTACCTGTTAGTACTTAGGTATTCACAGGTATATGTAAAATGAACTTTAAATTATATGACACGTGCTGCAGTTCTCTATCTCCGCCATTCGTCGTCCGTCGTTGCAATTCTATAATATGTACATATTATGAAGACTGGTACGAGTATACTTTGCATTTAATGTATGATAGCTATGTACGAGTAATGTAGCTCCCATAATATGAACGTGCAGCGTTATAGTTTTGTTTTTCTGTTATATTTATTTTATGGTAGTGAACAAGGGTAACTATTTTTACAATGACATTTAACATGTTGGCATTATGCTTCCATTGAACTTTGAAAATGTCGACATACAATACAAACAATGTGCACCAACTCAACTTATAGTGCATTTGTACAGCAAACAAAGACTAAAACGGCGGTTTTGAAATGCCAATGAATGCACGTTTTGAACATTTACGTTGGTAGTTCCACCGTTTTAGAAAACAACGACATTTAGGTAGGTATATATACTTATACAAAGTTTTGATACTCTTTCGAGTCCCTCGATTGCTCGCAACGATTAACCCTGCCACGTAAAAAATGGGCTTAAATATTTAATGGATTAAAATAAAAGCAATTTAACTAGTCTTCCGTTGTCCTTCTAACATGAGTGTCAAAAGCTGATTTTATGAGTACCTCATAGTGCATCATAGTGATTCGCACGTAGACTTTATTTACTCGGATTTGCTATTCGGGTTTCGGTAGTTTTTATCTAAATGAAATTTAGAATCAAAGTGAAAAATTGTTTTATGAATTAGAATCAACATAACTACCTACTCGTATGTGTTAGACATTAGGCTCATCAGCTGGTTTCTGCGGATCTAGGCAACAAATTTAAATTAATGTCTTTCTACCTGTTTGAGCTCGCTGTTTTGTCATTATAGATATTTGTAAAACTTGTTACAGTTTACATAATTCACGAATTAGAAGTTTTGAGAAACTACAGTTTTGCATTAGGATCATCATGTTTCTCCCTTTTACCACTCAATATGAGGGGCCGATACAATACACTCGTATCTTAGCAACACAAAGAACGAGAACATATTACACATATGTGTCATGAACAATACACAGGATATCGCAAGGACTTAACAAAGATATTTATAGATAAAGGTCTTTTAGCCGGCCGCGTGCATCAACCCTCCTAGAGAATGCTTTTGTTAGTAGTGTTACTCGCTACCTTAGGGATATTCAGTGCATGATGACTATGCACAGATGGATATTAAACATATTCTTATACTAGCTTTCCGCGTGCGGCTCCGCCCACGCGTATGTCGGTTATCGCGCAAAAACATTAACCTCTTTTTGCGCAGTTGGATAAAAACTATCCTATGTTTTTTCCCGGGTCTCAAATTATTTCCATACCAAATTTCATTCAAATCGGTCCTGTAGTTTTGGCGTGAAAGCGTAACAGACAGACAGACAGACAGAGTTACTTTCGTATTTATAATATTAGTACTGATAGGGAACTGTAACTAAATTAAAAAAATGGGACTATGGTAGAAGTAATCAGGTAATGTACAAAATTTCCAAAGCGGTGTTCTCTGTTATTGTACATATCAATGAAAGTAGTATATATGAAGCGAAAATAAATGCAATATTGATCAAGTTGTATGCTATCTCGTCACTACGATTTAATGTTGCTTGTAACAACCAGCAAAAATGTCCAAATGGTTAATATATTTCTTACAATAAAGTTAACGGTGCATACAAATAATTTTAGACTAAATAAAAGACAGGCTTAAACTCATTGGATAATAATAATTAAGTAATGGCGCGATTAAATCTGCTTAAAGCTAGTTTTTTTTTCAGAAGGCGCAGTTTTAATCCTCCTGATATTAAGATAATCGACTATTGAAAGCTAAAACTGTGGTAATACTTTCCAATATAGAAAACATGCTCATCAACTAGTTCAATCGTACTTTATAATATAGTACTTTATTAGTAGTAATAAGCCAAGTCAAGTAAACGTACAAATATACAACATTAGCGATGGTATGTTCCTATAACACGTATGGGTATAGCGTAGCCGGGAGAGGGGCATTCGTGTCCGTGAGGTGAGCTGGCTGAGGCTTCGGCGGTGGCGGTAGCAAGCGAGTGGGTGTTGTAACATTATTATGCAATGCGAAAGTTGGTGGCGGCTGGTATTGAGCTCACGTGGGGTGAGGCGAGGGTGAGGGCATAAAACACCCTGCATACTGTATGGCTCCTCCCACAACCTCGCTCTATCGACCTGCGCAACTCCCTTGCCTCGACCCACCCGTCGCGGGCACGGTGACCGCACCGACTAAATTGGACCTCTATCTAAGTATTCTTGCTAAGTATTTCTCAATCGTACCAAGCAATTTTATACATAGTAGATATTTTTGTAGGTAACGAATCACTGAAGTCAAACTAGAATAACAATTCTGTTATCAACAAACATCATTATCGTCAGATAAGATAAACGTAAGTATCAATATTTTAAACGTCTGGCCAGCGATTTTGTCCGCTCTGTTTCTAAAAAGGAAAACATAATATCAAATTAGGTATCAACAACCAAAGAATTGATTTACTGCGCCTTTCTAATCGCTATGAATTATTTACATTTTATAGTTTAGTTAGTATTATATTTGTGCACTTTGGCATTTCGAAAAAAAACTGATTTTGTAGCTATTTGCGACTTATCCTGATTTCGTCTTTTTTATACCTTATAGGTAAGCCTTTTCACCTCTATCTCACCTGATGGTAAGTGATGATGTGGTCGAAGATGTTGTTCAGACTAACCTAGAATTACTGGCTCTCAAAAAGGGAGCACGACATAACCTCATGCGGGTGACGGACGATGTGGTTTAGGTGGTAATTAAACCTTGAGGTTTAATTACCACCTAAACAATTAAAAGAAGAATCTTAAAACTATGGACTAGTATATCAGCCCACGAAACAAGTCGAGCTGGATCAGGATAGCTTCATATCAACCTAAATAATATACGAGTAGCTTTCTGGACTCATATTGATACTCTTAGAAAACACAAGAACTAGACTTTTGGTCGAAACCATCACTAGGTTCCTCATCATCGTGATGTTTTTGTTTACACAACCTCTCACAAACTGTACTAAATGTCAGATATATTTATTTAGTTTTTTAAACCGCGCAAAACAGCTTTAAGAGAATTATTGAACCAATAGTTTTCTTTTATGTTATTTATAGTCAGGATGACCGTAGCCACAGCTTTCGAACGATGCTTTCTCGTTCCCTGACTGAGTGGTGGTCTAAAGAGAGAGTTTGAGGTTCCAAGTTCAGTGAACCGCAAGGGTTTTTTTCAGCTCTGGATGATGATTTCTTTAAATAAAAGCCTTTCACAAGTTGATGAGTGGCCTACCCCCAGGAATGGGGACTGACTATTAAGGACAGATACCTTACCGTTATTTGTTTGGTAGCAGATTTTATTCTTGAGCAAAATACTCTTACAACGGTCAGACTCTGTTGATCTGGTGGTCTGAGTATCTGTAAACTGGTCCACCTTTATATTCCTGTTTTACATCACAAAACTGGTGATATATAATCTTAATTGAATATTAAAACACTTTGGAATTATATATGACGCACGAAAATACTTCGTCGACGTTCGTTTCAGTCGAATTTTGCTAATGGGCTAATCAATATACACAATTAGTTAGTGAACATTTGATTTTCGAATATTATTTTATAGAAAACGTTTCACCTTATAATTGATGACAATTTGTTTATTCTGTTAGAAAAGATGGTAAGATTATTAAAGGGATGTAAAGTGTAATCAATCCCAGGAGGTTAAACCAAGAGGTTAGGCCACCGCTACATTGAAAGCTGTTTCAATACAGTCCTTTAACATTGTGGATTCTTATTATCATAATTTATAAATACGACATCAACTATCACTTTGCCGGTATACTTACTGAATAATATTTATAACCATTCAGCATTCGGCAACATTACCAAAAAAATAGTAGGTACTTATCTCTAGCTACATGTTAAAAATTTTCTAGGATAGGTACCTACCTAAACTACCTACCTAGTAGTACCTACCCACCTACTATTGACTGTACTACTACTGATGTAATATGTATTATTAACTAATGCAGTACTTAAAATAGACCTGTATGACTTTGGATTAGTCTAGGACCCCGTATTGAGTTATGGAAATCAGTAAATCTATTTTGTCTTTCTTCTATGACTTCATGTAAGTCGTTGGTAGGTTCATGTATTTCCAGTTATCGAATAATATTCTAGACTTAAGTCAGCTAGGTACATTACACGCCATATTTTTTCATATTCCCTTAACAGAAATCGATTACGTTGACTCGGGTTCTGAGCATATCCGATGATGATCGCCTTGATTTGAAGATTAGCTTCTGATATGCTCTATTACCCGGGTCGGTGCATTCGATCTCTACCAAAGAGTGTTTTGCCAGATAATTAACCAAATCAAACATCCCGTGAATATAGGAAAGTTTTTAGTTTGTGTTGGCTCCTGCATATGTGTTGAGAATTCCGTTGTTGTCTAATTCATTTCTTGTGGTTTGAAGATTACAGTTCATGCCGATAACTTGAGCCAAACTCCAGCTCATATATCTAGATATAAAAATTTGCGCTCTAGATTTATTATCTAGTTTTCACGTACTATTTCCGAGGTAGCACGATATTACCGATTTTCACGTGGACGAAGTGTTGGCAGGGTATCACCAAGGCGAAAAGTAATAATATCTTACCCCGACTATTACCGAGCTGTGGCGGCTGGTTCTAGTTACGTGACGCGCAATGTATAATTTACCCGTCTAATATAAGAAGGGCTCCTTCCGTTAAAATATTGTTTGCAGAAGCTCAATGTTCAGGGCCTGGATAGAGAATTATTTTGTTTCTCATATTTCTTTTTTGTTTATATCTTGAAAGTGTTTTTTCTAAAAATAGTTCAAAATTTGTATTTGAACTTCAAATTGTTCCCAATCCGTTATTTATGATGACATTGATGACACATCGGGCATTTTTCTAGCTAATTATAATTAATTATGTTATAAGTAATCGACGTTTATCTACACGTTTTCAGAGTGCTTGCTCCTGAGGGTGTTCCTGTATTTTTTCATGAGTTTCCTGCTTAGTATACGTTTACGACAAGTTTAAAAGTGTCACTGCCGTATGTTCCTGTACTCTGACCAACATCATCTTTATAGGTGTTTATTGCTACGTTTGGCGTCTCGTTTTATTTCACAGTTCAGTTCTGTGAATTCTACGCATTTGATTTAGGTAGACATTGAAATTTTGTTTTGTAAACACGGGCGCGGCATAGAATGCAGGCTGGTTATACATTTTGCCTCCTGTAAAGGTACCCACCCAAATTGCAATGTAAGTAGGTATATTATGAATTAGGTGTTACTCATACTGGGTTACTTATGACTAATTAATTATGTATTGCGTAATCAATAATAGTTCATAGTATTTTGTTTAATAAAGGCATACCGCCGGTTTAAAAAAAAAAAACAACTATATACTAACAAGCCAACCAAGATAACTAAAATAATAGATGTAAGGAAAAGAACAACGTAATCAATTAAAAGTGCATATTATTGCACAAAATAAATACATAGGTACATTAATGGATAGGTATTTCCTTAAAGAATATAAAGTCATGCCATGTTGTATAAACCAAGCTCTTCGTGTCAGAGAATTACGAGAAAAATGCCAACCTCCAACAACGAACGACAACTATTAAAATCAGTCTTCGTCTGATGCGACGTTGCCAGCTTTACGCTCTTACAACATGGCCGCGCCAGCCGCGCTCACCGCACCCGGTTTCCGTGTGAAACTCGACTGAGCAAGTAAACTGCGCGTGTGTTCGAGGTGGTCTGACGCGTTGTTGGGTAGAGGGGTATGAAGCGAGGGTAGCGGGAGGGGTTGGGGCGCAACTGGCCTAGCCGCGCTGCGCCGCGCGCGTTCAGCGGAATACCCAGCGGTATATTGCGAGGTGAGGCGGGGCGGCGGCGCGGTGCGGCGGCAGCCGAGGGCCGCCCGGGGCGAAGGGTACGAGGTAAACACCGGCTATGTGACGTCATCGACTTTCTGATAGCAACTTTAGTTACCTACCTATTGATGTTTGGTTTGACTATTTCTATACCAAAGGCCGCACTGCATTAAATTATATTCTTTTAAAAGTTGTCAAACAAGGGGGAGATGATTCAATCGGTTCGAAATATCACAAAATTACTAGTCACTCTATCAATCAATAATATTGTTTGTTGGTGAAATATGTGTATGTGCAATATCTACTAAGTGAAGCATATAAGGCTGTTCATAATAAAACATATTGATCGAGACATGAAGTCATGTCAAACCAAACACTGTTTTGCACGTTCAGGCATAAAATAATGAAATATTAATATAACATACAGTTTCTTAGGCAATTATTTCTGATAATAAAATAGGTTTTCTATTAATAATAGTCAAATTAATATAATGTTCTCTTTAAAAAAAAAAAACAATTCATTAATTTATGAATTTTGTAATATAATTACTCACAATAACACACAAAATTATGAAGTACATTCACTATTAACTTAAATACTACCTACGTCTAATAAAGATGACAAAAGCCTGTGTACAGTATGCTATATAGCAAAATATACTAGAGAACCAAAGCTTGAAGGTTTTATGATCTATAATTAGATATATACATACATATATATATATATATATATATATTTCCATTGCAATCCAGTTTACGGTTTTACGCTTGGACTTTTTTATTGTTATTTAGGTAGCTTTTAACCACAAACCGGCCTGTTGGTAAGAGGTGATGGATGATACAATGTGTTAACGGGATAAATCTAAAGCTACTGTCTCTCAAAGACTGCTGCCGGTACACGCATGTTAGGTCAGAGATTACCTAATAGGCGCTTGATGACAAAAACATTTTCTACTTAAGGGTATATTTTAGACGAACGCATACAAACGCAGTTCCAATCTCATTTATATATATAAGTAATAAAACTCAATGATTTTTTACCTACGTTACCTATCTAACATCTCGGTTTGTGGTACATCAGATTTTCATTAAATTATACAGTTTTGAAACTACACTAGCTCTAAAACTCGTAATTTTAGATAAAAAAAGACCCAACCTTAAGCACCTCTTTCAAGAAAAATAAGCATGTTTTTAATATTTCTGTTGCACCACAAACATGGGGAATATATTGAACTTTCTAGAAGGGAAGAATTTAAACATGTGTACATATTTTTTTAATAAATCTAGAACTACGAAATACGCTCGAATAACAACCTAAAATTCCTATAAACGAGTGCTATATACGAAACGCTATATACCTACTAAACTAAGTAATTATTATATATAAGTAACCGGAAACGATAGGTCTAATAATACGCTATATTTCATGCGACTTTTTTTAAATAACAAGTTGAGTTTATTGATAGGTTTACGCTTTGGCTGGCGGGTATAATGTCCATTAGGGTGGTCCAGGCAAGCATTCGCAAAATATTCTACATTTACTGTTCCTGTATGAATGGTAAGATTATATAATATTTCATATTTTTTAATATGAATGGGGACGGTCTATATGTCAGAGGACATGAATGGACTGCAACAAAAACAATATCATGAATGAAAAGCGTGAGTAAGTACTGAGATAACTATTAATAAAAAATAGTGGATGTACCATTGAATGTGTTGTCAACGCTATTTAGGGGAATTAAGAACACGAAGTACATTTTGTTTCTGCCGTTCACAATCCTTTGTTTATATGTACTTACTCATAGATAATATAAGATTATACACAACATTATTCCTGTGATAATACTAGGTAGCGTGACATGCACTTTTTCGTTATCTTCTTTTGCCATTTGAAGTATCTACATAACTTTTGTTTTCCAAAATTATTAACTTTCATAATCATGTAAGTAAATAATTATTTGTAGACAGTGTCATTCAATTATTTAAAGTACGTACCACAAGTTAGAAATTATTTGCAATTCGACGAGACGTAATTAGGACTTTTATTTGATTGTACACAAATCAATTCAAATACCTTTTTTTTTTATTAATAACAACTTCTTGGAGAGTAGGTACCTACTTGGTAAAGGCGTATATACGTACCCGACGACGACGAGCGACGTGCCAGTACCGTTGGCTGGAGTCTGTGCAATAAGGGGGCCGACTTACCGTTACCAAACAGTAAATTGAATGCAATCTTTACGTTCGGACTGTTGCCATCACCATTGCAACATTAAACCAAATTGTTATGTTATTCTTTCGGTAGGCACCTAATAACAACAAATGCTAACCGCGAATTCATAAATATCACGATTCAGAGTTCATTGACACACAAACGAAACAACGCAGTTCTTTTTAGCAATCAATTTGACGTAGGTGCCCCGGTGTTCTCCGCACTGTTTCAACTTTCACCAAGTAGCGCTGCTGCCATTTTGCTAGTTCGCAGTTGCACGTTGAGCAACGTGCGTGGGCGCATATAAGTTTTGTCTCATCGGTCGTCAACGAGCGGCGCTGCGCGCCAACAGCAAGTCGGCAATACTAAATATATCATTTCGAATTCCTAACCTTATACTGTAAGTACGATTTGTAGATATGGAAATCTAGCCTTTTTGCGCCTACGTCGATAAACTTGCTGTGTGCATGTCGTGATAAATATTGATGCGCCAAATTAGTATTAGTGCATTTCTTATGTCAATGCGCAACGTGATATGTTACTACTGCTAATTAGGGACATAGTAAGGCTCATTATCCTATTTTGCCGTTATTCCCCCATTTTATGCCAACGATTTAAACTCTTTATCAGTGTATTTATTGAATGAGTGTATAACTGTTGGAAAAACGATTGGTCATAATAACGTTTGTTTGCGACTCAGGGTAAAAAGAATGATTGTTTTTTTTTACTGCTGATCGAATATTTAAAATGAGGTGTTCTTAAAATAAATTCAATTCATATTGTTCACACGAGTAAATACTTGTGTATTAAATTTTATAATCATAAAATATTCGGAAAAATATGTAATGATTTTATAGCAGCTATGATTTTGCTATTTTGACACCACTGGAGATACTATTTATTTATTATACTGTTAGCTGTTGATTAATAACGGGATAATTGAGCGGTACTTTGTCGGTGTATTGCTGATTGGTACATTAATGTTTATAATTTGATTGCATATAGTGGCTTCAGTCTACTGAAGAAGGAATGTATACCATCAACCAAAGGTTCATTCGATCTGCTTTAAAAATGTAATTAGTTTAAAAAAACTACAGAAATAAAAAAATAAAACAGTGTATATTTAAAAAAGATGAGACATAAAAAAACAATGGAGATCAAAAAATAAAAGGAAAAACATATTAATTTTTTGATCCTTTTATAAAAATCTATCTATATACCTACGAACACCTAAACTAAACAGCACTCAGTTTTACTTTTGTGAAATGAATTCTATTATAATGACCATGAAAATATCAGTCAAAATTATAAGTAACTGCATTTTTTTAAGGCTTTTTATATGTCGATTAACCAAGTATAGCACTAGCCATGTTCATGGGATTAGTGTTGTTTACAAACTAGAGTCTAGAATAAAATAATAATTACAAAAATTAAAAATTCGTTGGCACTTTAAAGACCGAAACAAAATCGATAATCCCGTTTATTTTATTAAATTGATAAGATTAATAGTTGGACAACCCAATCGGAAATTATATAAGCCCAAAGAAAATTTATGGGTTCCGGTTACAACTAAATATAATTCGGAATTCTCTTCATAATTAAAATAATTTAAAAATCTTAAGTGCAGTCGGGTAATTCTTTTTTAGAGGGATTATCAATCTTGCATCGATCTTTTTAGTGTTGACGAATTTTTAATTTTTGTACTTACTGTTTTACTGTAGCCTTTTAGTGTCCCAGAACACTTCTTTAAATTTAAATATACAACTTATATATTATTATTTATATATTTTTGTAATCCCCTGGATAGGTATAGCTTTGGTTAATTTTTAAACAATTTTGTGCCAAAAATTGTCATATATTTTTAAACACCTTTTAATGTACACTTGGGTTTTTAAGACGAATATAACTGGCCGAAATCCATCCAACCGTTTGGAAGATACGAAGTAATTAAGAAATTTATAAACAAACATACTTAAATACAAGATACCCGAGAAAAACATAACCCTTCCTTGGCAGTCGAGTAAAAACAACGAACTAAGAAAATATTAATTTTAAAAACGAAATAGTTTTATTATGTAGCTGCCCTTTCGGCTGCCTAGATTTATGCTTGAGGCAGACGGACAGACTGCGTAGGTTTAGTTTATGGGTCCTGTTGGCACGGGACTTAAAATATAGGCCACAGCGTATGTATGACACAACAAATTTTTTCACAGCTATGGCCGAGTCCAGAATGTCAAACTATTGGGACGAGCAGAAAGCGCCAGTGCAGGCGTTGTCACCGGGAGTGGTGCTAGTGGGGTGTGTGCTACGGTCGCATTCATGGACATCAAGTCAGCGTCAAAGGCTCACAATGCCGAGCACGTGGTGGACGAACGCACGCTCACCACCGAATACTACGAGCCGGCAGCGATACCATCGACGGCAGCCGCGCCCTCCGCCGGCTCCTCGCCTGCCGGCTCGGGTTACTCTGGCTCTTCGTCCTCCGTGAATTCCGTTCCTGTACCCTCCTCTGCCTCGCGTTACCATCTATCGTAAGTACATTTTTACAGCTTCATCGATTTATCATCGTATTATAAAATGTGCCGTTACAATCACCGATGTATTGGTTTTACATACAGATCCTCCACTTGTCGTCTCCGGATACTACTACATACAAAAGTTAGTAGAATAAAAGTGTCGTTCGTCTGTCTCAATCTTAATTCTTGGGCTATGCCTTAAATGTAAATATGTATAGGTATTAAATATGTCATAATAATAATAGGCAGGCGGACCATTATCGAAGATAATCGAGAATGATTATTCGATTTAAATGTATTTGCTAATATTTCAATCAAGACAATTCAAGATAGGTCAAAACACGAACGCACCATATTCTTTAAAAGTAGAACACTAACACATTTTGTACTTCATCTCCAAATCGGTTCATAGAAATGAAGTCATTTTCAGTGCTACTCATATACTAATTTTTTTTTATAATGGTAGGTCCATTACAATACTATGATATATATAATATATTTTAAGATATTTACGGTCTCGCTCAAGGCACGGATATGCACAAAAGGATCTATGACCAAGAACAACTCGTCATGCATCATCTCATTATGCTTATCGCAAATAAATGTCTGTTCCCGGGTCATGAATATTTGGGGGAAAAAATGATGTTACCTGGACAGGAGCGAGGTCATCCCGACTAAGCTAACGGTACCGACAATAACTGGTGAAGTGCGTATGGCCTGTAATCAGGTTGTTCTGTCTGGCCTCATGTTCCATCGTGATATATTCGTTTAGATAAGCTCGTAAGCAAATGACGTTTACTGATTTTTTACTCCATTGAATTAGTATTGTAAATGACGCAGGCTCAACAGTGACTTTACTTGGTTTACTTAAAATATTACTCCGATACGATCAGAGTTATACAATGATAGGCGTGGTTTTAGTTTCGTACTCATAAGTAGTAAGTAGTTTTTTTTTTTTGCATGTGTTATTGTGTGGTATAATACATGGGTGTTGCTAAGGTCAAAACATATTACACTAATTCCTATTAGATATCAAAAGTTCTGAAATTCAGTATGGCGAAAGAAGCTAAAGTTTCTTAATCAGAACAAAATTAAACTGCACCGATATTATACTGTAAATCATGCAAGTCTTGGTAGGTACTGCTAATTCAGTTAATTTATGAACTTTGGATTTTGAGACCGCCATTAATTGGATACCTACGTAAATTCATGAAATAGGAATGAAGTTTATGATTACCCTGATGGAGCTTTGTAAATCATAACTTGTGAAAAGTACGTTAGATCCCCTTACTAAATACTATCAATTGATGTTAATTTGTATCCATACACTGCTGAACGGTATCGTATAAATATACATGGGTACATTTATTAACGTTGTATCTGTCATTCGATAAGCCATAGATTTCTTCTCAGAACAACGATTTATTTTCTAAAATCTGTTACTTAATCCGAACAATAAATTCAATTAATCTTCTGAGGACCTTTCTACCTATTATACTAGACTAGCTGTCAAACCAATTTCATTCCAAGGAATTTTTTTCATTTTCGTCGTTGATGCTGGGTGAACTGGCAGTCACTTATCTTACAGACGTCGAAGAAGAATTTTGAGGATTTAGGTCCAGAACAGCGTGTATTCGATTGCTCTTCATTGTCCAGGATTGTATCGTTACAAATTTATCAACGATAAATTATTTGAACACTATGAGGCTCGAAATATTTTAATTAAAATTTATCGATGTTGTTTTTATTTTACCTGTTTGTTAGGATACACACCTAGAAGATGCAAGTATGTGCCTATATCATGTTCATTTCTGGACCTAAAACCTCAAATATAAGTCTTCGAAATTCGTAATGGAGTAAGTGGCCGGCCAATTCAACTTAAAGCTGTTTTCTCAGTACATATCTTGACATGTGATTAGATCTATCCAAAATATTTCTGCCTTGGTCTCCTGTAGTAGATAAATACAAGTATGTATCAAGTAATTGCACGTGGTTTTGATATCAGAGTTCCATTAAAATTAAAGAGGATTTACTTCAGGTTAATCATGTGAGCATCTTCAACGGCTCTGTCTGACAAAAGATTCTTGCATTTTACGTATTGTGGGGTCGTAGTGAAGGATTAATCTGCTCCGAGCACACCTTTTGAGGCTGTTTATAAGTTGCCTGTTCAGGACTTTTTATAGAAATGGTCCATATTTTAGCTCCGAGGGAAGATCATATTCGGCACGTAATTTCACTGTTTACAGGTTTTAGCAGAATATTTCTATGCTTTATATAACTGGAAATGGTATTCTCGAAATGAGCCTTCAAGTAAATCTTATTGAAAATATTCACCAAGACTTGCTGAGACGATAGATCAATCATGATTTCATAACAGGTCTGCTATATATTCCACTTAGCATCTCAACAAGTACAATCAGTCAATTTCATTTACCAAGTTTCTTTTTTAATCACAAGTCTTATCCCATTCTGAGAAATATTCAAGAAAGCGAGAAAACTCAGACGATTCTTCTTTTCTGAAGAGGTATAAATATGCGTCTTATGTGACAAGCATCACCGGTACTATCGACCGCAAAAGCAAATAATATGATGCATGATTCATTACCAAAAAGTTCAGGACAAGCATTGTGTATAGCAAGCACCTTTAAAGTCTCGTCCATTCGATCCATAATATAACTCAGTGAGTGAAGTAAAGTTATGAGCTGATTTACCGTTATGAAATCCGTACGACAAGTCATGATCATCAGGGAACTTCCAGACCTGTGTGTTTATCACTCGCCCTATCTCCTTAAAAAGAAAAGATGTTCTAGTGAATTTTCGGGATGCTTTCCAGCCCACTCTACTATCGCTCATCGCTCAAGGAACTGTAGTTCCTCCCTTTCGAATCTCTGACAAATTGTATTTCCGGCACAGAACGAGTGGAAAGGTCGGTCATCTCATCTTAGATTCCCATATTCGAGAATCACCTTGATTCGAGTTCAGCATATCGCAGGGCTGGAAGGCATTGCTTTGGCGAGTTACCAAAGGGCACGACTCTCAGAAGAGTAGCTCTGCAGGTTGTTTCCAGGCTTTTTTGTCGTCATAATTATCTTTTATTCTTATTTCATGTTTGCAAAAGTAACAGAATAGAATTTGTAGACAACATAATGGGCACTAGTTCTGAAGAGAGAAACTGACATTTTTGAATTTTCGATTAAGCAGAATAATATCAAATATTAAGGACTACCGCCGCGCCGGTAGGTTTGGTATTTCTTTATACTGAAACACAAAATCTAGCATTATTTAATTAGTCCAATTTCTTATTTTGTTTAAATTTGCTAACATGCATTTTTTCTCTTTTTATAGTTACGAGTAGCTGTCGTAGAGCTGAGGGAGTCATGTCATGTGGCGTGAAGTTTTTTATATATAAGCTATACTCTGCCTAGCAATAATAACCAGTCTAGTTAAACCCACAGCGGGGTACTCACATTATGCCTGTAAGATAACATATATGTAGGTACTGACTTACATTAGTTTTAGTCAGTTGCCGTTTATTCCGTGAATTCATGGAGATAATGTCGCCCACGCCTGACGGATTACCTTGTAGTAGAGGTACAGAAAGCTTCGATAAGGACTGCAATAAGACACAAAATACTGATTGAATTATTTAACATACTTACGTAAATCGAAATTGCAAGAAATCATGCCACATAGATAAATATTACTTTATCAATCCGTGTTTTCAGTATTTGTTGTTTAAATATATATGTAGTATATGTATATAAGTAGGTACATTGTATACAGATATCGCAGATTTCCAATGAAGTATTTACTTCAATTTTTGAGAAAGACTGCATGGCAACTACGGCTTCCCCTATTTTTTGATTTTTACTCGGCTCAATGCGTTAAAGACGATACTCCTCTTGGATACTAAAGTAAATAAAAGACCTTTTCATGTGTTAACACTCATCAACGCTAGCGCTTCTACGTGAATGCTGTGCTATAAGGCCATACATTTGATTTAACTGCAAGACGCATCAAACGACGGACTGCATAATGCACTGTCTCCATAAACGAGCACTCGATATCCGCCATCATAATACGTTACACGTATTCTATGACGATATAAATATATTATTGTAAAAAATATACTGAAACTTGCAATTTTTTTCATATTATAACGGTATAATATAACGTTAGGTTTAATTTATGGTTTTGAATTATACATTTTTTTATGATTTCGTCATCTAAAAGTAATGAAAACGTTCACATAATCCGAAAAGAGCGCTGATTATTTGATTTAGAAAAAATATCATCATGGCGGTCTAGTTCTAATGACTTGATGATGTTTTTACGACTGTAAGTCTGGTTACCTTTAATTAAGTACATACATAATACTACCATATTTAACTCGTTAGTATAGTTATTACATGCACCCGAATTCGGACATTTATGAATTAAATTCAATTTTTGTCATTATCTATGATACGCAAGGATTAATTCGGCGACCACAATCTTTTATAAATTCTGGTTGTAAAACAGTTACTTTTAAAGCATCTATAGTGCAGAATGTTTATAATATAAAGAATTAACGTATGGAAGTCCAGGGCCCAAACAGCCCTTATCAGACCTACCATGAACATTGATGTGGAGGATCATACCAGTTTTATTTTCATTGTGTGGGTCCTTCAAACGGAGAGCTCCCGATAAAATCATTCCAATTGTATAGCGGACTAGCGCAACTCTTCAGCTACTCACGAGTATTTTTCATGACCAGGTCTTTACATCTGTACCTCTTTATAAACTCATGGCAATCCCTTACCACAATATCCTTGTAATGGCCCTTAGTAATATCAGTTTACGTTGTACCATAGAGAAATGTACTAATATACTTTTCTCTATGGTTGTACGTCCAGCTAGCTATATAACGAGCTACAGAAATATCACTTAGTCACAAAATATATTTACCCAACCAGTGATAGGCAAGTAATCAATGCGTTAAAACATGCTGATTAGAAAAAGCGATTTATTTATTAAAATTAACGATATGCGTATGACAGATACGAGTACCTATACACGAATATAAATAAAATATTATAATATATATTATATGTAGACACAAAAATAACGTTTAATTAGATTCTCGTTCCGTAACAATTTGGTATTATACTGTAGGTCACGCGAATAAATCAGCGGCGCGTGAACCATGTAGTGATTAAAATTGAATTAAATGTTAGTTGGTACGTTAGGTTATGTGTTTTACATCAATTTTACTTACCTGTTTTACTAGATTTGTTTTTTTTTGTTGCGTAGTAACTGGCCGCTTTTATGATACGATGATGCAATTGTTAACTGCTTTATGTGTTTTAATCATATGTGCATTAGCACTATAGCGGTGCCGCCGCCGCCGCCTTCGCAGCGACTCTTCGATATACCTCCTCCTTCAGTAATGGATTGCAGTGATTTAATTGGATTGCAGTGTGGATTCACAAGTGCCAAGTGTAGTGATAAACATGTGATAGTGCCAAAATATGTGAAGCCAAGGAGTGCAGTGATGTGAACACATCCAAATATTGCGAATAGTCTACTATGCAACTTCTTCAGTGAACCTAAATTCACTGCGGCTGGCGGCGGCCCCAATGTTTGAAATGCACCTTGTTATTAACTCTTCTTTTTGTCAATTAAGCACGAAGAAGGTGCTTGGATTGGTAGTAAGAATAATGTTATATCACTGTATTTTTCCGTTTATGTATAGCCTAGGTAATTAAGCTCACGTCGTGGGTCAAAGTCTAACCGCGAAATAATGCATTATCTGGACGATAACGTCTTATGCGATAGTGAATGGATTCTGCGATAGGACAAAATGTTTCTATAGAGTATTAACCAAATTCTGCTACAGTTTTCAGTACTTGATCCACAAATGTTTTGGCTACGCCACTATTTGATACCAGAAAATTGTGTATGCATGTTAACAGGGTATAGTCGAGGGCAGACATTTTTGTACACATGTCGTCTTACGCTATTTTTTTTTATTAAGCTATAAAATCTATGTGGGAAGTATTCAGCATCAACATCATTATCATTCCATGAAATTTCTGTATAATTCCATCAACGGAATCTCTAATCTGCCAATAACACAATACTTCTGTAATACGATGTTGTAAAATCACTGTCACAATTTACCGTCACGTTTTAATACCACTAATATTCTCTCATCTTTATTTTTACCTAAATTATATTCCTGATTCGAACTAAGAGCTTTAAATGTTTCTTGTTCCCACCGAATTCAAAGTCTGTTTATTTCACGATTACAGCTATAAACAGTTTTCAGTAAAGATATGTATATAGTATATATAGTACAAAACAAAAGGTACCTTGTTTGTATTACATATCAAAATTTCAGATTTCTTATAAGTTTAGTTTCTGACGTAGGTAGGTATATTTTTGTAGGGGGTAACAAAACTGCATTGACAAATATGGCAGCCCCCCATTTCTTTATTTTTATATATGACTAGCGGCTTTGCACGGGTATTTAACTAAAACAAAAAAAACATGTTTTTGATAATATTCTATATAGCCTATGTTCATCAGGGATAATGTAAGATTCTAATGGTGACAGAATGTTTTCAAATCGGTCCTGTACTTTTTATGTTTATTCTTTTCATACAAATATACAAATCTTTCCTCTTTGTAATATTTGTATAGAAGTATAGATAGATGAAATATTATAAAAAAATGTTCTGTATTCAATGACCTCTAGACAAAGACATACACGTGCTTGAGAAGAAATGGATATTTAGTGTTGAATATAATTATTCTTCTTAAAGTATTTTAGTTTGTTATCAACGAAGTCGAAATCACGTTAGTACCTACCTACATATGTAAATATAACTTTTGTTACTGATTGCATTAACTATCCAGAGACCTATTTATGAACAAACACAGCAGAGTGGCGACATTAATAGGACTGTCTTATCCTGTGGGGACTACACCCTAAAAAAATACCATCAAGTGAATGAAAGTCATAAAATATACCTATATGTAAAATGAGAAATTCAAATCCTATCTAGGTATATCAAGCCTATCTTCTGATTTATTTAGCTGTGAAGTTTTACGTACAAAGGCTCATATTAAAAATTTATCTCACAGAATCGGTGTAGCTGACTTAGAAACATGATACAACTTCCAATAGACAAACGCTCGATTTTAGCTTGCTTTTCTATTTCGTAAGACCTGCTGATACTTAAATACTTTGGCGTTTTTTTACACAAAAACCTAAACCGCTATATTTCTTTAGCGATGTTTACGTGATCGTAAAAAATTCAAGTGCGATTGAATGTTACTTCTTAGATATTACTACAATTTACTCTATGAATACATACGTTGTCTAATGTATAATGAATTGCATTCAAATATTATCATAATTAGTGAAATGGTTTTGAAATCTGGATAAATTAATCACTGATTTGACAGTCTATATCAACAAACCCATATAACTAAAATAGTTATTTGTTATGGCTGCAAAGCGCCAAATATTATTTGGCGCGATTACTTGAATTGCAACCTGTGGAAGCGAAAGATTCTAGCAAACATGAGTAATGAAGCGATTGATTCAAAATATAGAATCCACGGGGCCAACTCCCACATTTTACGAAACCATGATAAAAAAATAGCGTTTTGTTTCATGCATAAAATCATCTTTCGCAGACACGAACTATCACTGGCCCACAACCGCGTCCAGCAATATTGGTTTGATCCTACTTAAAGAACGAATGAAATATGTATCACGGATGTGCAAGCGAGATACAATATGTTTATAATATAGCGTTATCCCGCTCGGACTATTCCGAACCAACTTATTATTACCATTTTTTGTATGCTTCACAAAAACTATCTGTTACTTTATATACTTTCACTCATCAAATAACTTTGCTGCATTTATTTTAAAGAATAATAGAAAAAATACATTGTACGTAATTTACACAGTAATTAAACCCATTTTTATCGTAAAATAATCAAAATCAAGTTTAAATCCGCTGCTATAAAGTAACTCTTTTAATGGATAAACATGACGGATTTGTCGTTGGAACAGTAATGCTTCGTATTAAATGTCACGTCTGAGTTCGCGAAAAGAATGAACTATTTGTTGTGACGTCATCAAAGCGCCGAGCGATTCCTTACCACTTGTAAGCCTCCTTAATTGACGTGGAGGTATACAATTTTGCAGTAAGATCAAGTTATTATTACTATAAGAGGTGAGAGTTAGCCCCCTGAGCGTGGCGTGGGTTTCAAAGGTACCAGTCTCAAAATAACTTAAAATTTTTCAACACCGCAACACACAATTTTTCTCCTCACTCCAGCTAGGAAAAGGCTCGGCGTTTTATAGTAAATTACCGTTTATTTCTATCTAAACTAGAAGTAAAATTACTACAATTGGTAATTAATATTGAAGGTATATTTATTTTACTGGAACTTATTAACAGGTTTAATTTATAAAATACTTTTCCGTGCTAGTGCTTATAAAGCACTTTCATGCAAATTTAGAATAATAAACAACACCTCTCCGAGCCTGTGTGTTAAAAAAATTTGGTAAACAAGATTTCGTGTGTGACTGATCACGAAATTAATGGAAACAGAGTAGTTAAATCAGATGTGTTTTTTTTTTACTGATATTGCCACATGCTATTTATTATAATATTCTTACCCTTACGCCATGCATGTGCCGACAAGAATCAATTAATGGCGGCATAAGAATGTATTATACAAATATGCTTTTTCTAACAACACAAGGTATTAAATAAATTTAGCATGTACTGTACTTTACTATATCAGCAGGATCGCCCACTTCTGAACACAGCCTCCCCAAGGGGGGATTTGCTATAAATCACCCACCCTGGGTAGGTAGCTTGGGGATCGCAGTTCCTTAGAGCGCTGCTGCCCATCTTCTAGTATTTTTTCCTTTAGTCGCCTCTTATAACCACGACCTACGGAAAGATATTTGGGTGCAATTCTAACCCGGTACCTCGTGGGGGACCTGTGGCATACTAAAAATATAGTTTTATAGTAGTCACACTCCATTTTTTCACTAACGTCATTTTGTAAGGTGATGCAGTCATTAGAACTTAGTTTTGAAAACAAGTTACCTATCGTCCGCGTTTGAAAAACTCGGTAGGTATTTTTTTAAAACCTAAAACAGGTCTTCACATCAAGCATTATGATAAATCATAATATGATATGGCTTTGACACAATTATTATTAAAAACTACAAAGTACATTCTTTAAATAAAATGATATAACAAGTACCTTACAATAAGTACAAACAAAAACTTTGACAGCTGTGCTAGGACGAACCTGTGTTGATGACGGTAAATAATGGAATCAAAATGGATTAAACTTTACAGTGGGATCCCCACATACCTGATCTAGCCGGAAGACTTAGTTCTGCTGCATATGCAGTTTGTAAGATAAGACAGTTTACAGACGTAGCTACTGCGCGGCTAGTTTATTTCGCGTACTTCCACAGTATTATGTCGTATGGTGTACTGCTGTGGGGAGATGCTGCTGAGATAGAGACAATCTTTATCTTACAATAGCGTGCAATTCGAGCCATATATGAAATGGATCCTAGGGAAACTCTAAGGGATCATTCTAAAGAAATTGAAATAGAGTCTGTATATATTTGAAAACATTATGTATGTTCGGAAAAAAATGAGCAAATTTAAATTACCACGAGTACAACACTAGGAATAAATATAAAATAGCGGTAAGGTCAAGTGGGGCAAATGCGAGGGCCATAACTAAAATAATGTTTTTAATTTTGCACCATTTAGTAGTTAAGAATTCACACATAGAGTACGTAATAAGCATATATGAGGCAACCATTTTATGTCGTGAGACAACAATGAAAACAATGTATCAGAATTTTTAACGGTTTTTTTTAAAATCCTAATTCATTATTGCCCGGTGTAAAAGGGGCTAATGTGACAATTAAATAGCATTCCCTAACAGAGTCCCTATCGTAACAATTGGGGTTAATGTTTGGTTTTTAATTGAAAGAGATCAGACAAATACTTCTTGAGTTATAAACTTGCAATTTTTTTTCTCACGTATTTGAGCGGTTCTGGTTGTCTAATAGACAGACTGTGTTGATTTTTTAAATTAATAAAACAGTCTTCTCCTGGGATTCCTCACGTGAATGGTGTTTTCAAATCGTTAACAGTAACGTATTGACCCACTAACTCCAATATCTCTTTTCGTCCATTATGACAATTGCCCGAATCACTAAAAAAACGGGGCAAATGTAATAGCGACTATGTGGTGCAAATGTCATAATCTGCTATAAATAAGCTATTGAATGACTTTTTAAAACCAAAATTCCTCACATTATTGCAAAACAAAAAAAACTTCTTCACAATTCAAGATGAAACTCGATTGAAATATAGGTTATAAATTTCTGTTCCACGTTATTTCATGGCCGCTCCGGTAATGAAACGTCAATCTTTCATTCATCTGTGAAACTGTCTTGAGAAGTGATTATCTTATGGTCTAAGAAGTGTTCATGTCATAGCATAGATGGCAGAACTGATATTTTTTGTACGATAGACTGGAATAGAGCGCTACTGCATTTGCCCCGCTATTGCATTTCCCCGATTTAACCCTACCAGGTTTAAGACTAGCAAAGACAAATGAAAGGTCCTTTTTAGGTAATTGTGTGCGGTTTTATAATAAAATTTCCAAACATGTTACAATGCTCATACCACCCTCAAGTTGAAAATCTGTCGCCAAGCACCTTACGGTGTGTTCCGGCAGCTGTCCTTGAGAGCCAGTAATTCTAGGTTAGCCTGAACAACATCTTCGACCACATCATCACTTACCATCAGGTGAGATAGTGGTCAAAGGCTAACCTATCAAGCATAAAAAAAAATAAAAAAAAAATAGAATGAATATTCAAATTGCACGAGAAAAATATTTTGATTAAGAAAGCCTACTACACAGTTTGTTATTACTTAAACGACAAAAATGCTTGGAAAATTCCGCCTCTGCCAAGTCCTGTCACCTACGTAATTTAAACAAATATTGTAATAATTGTTTTATATTTTATATAATCATTGTTAATAGTACATTATGCAACAAGTGCGCGAAGTTGTTTATTACAATCGAGACGGGTTTTAGATCTAAGATCGAAGGCCTAAATGGGGTAGAATTGTAATAAACAACGCGCACGAGTTTCATACGACGTTTTTCAACACACTTGCGAGGAACGAATACGAAAATTTCGATACGAAAATATTTTCTTGATCTTTTTGATAGTAATAATAATCTGATTAAGAAGGTTTGTAATTAAATCTTCTAAAGTAAAAACTCTTTGGTTAAAAGACGTTTAAATGGCCCCTAGTTTCTTGACCGTTCTTCTCGCAGTGGCTCTATTATATTTTTTGCTTAGCGTGACAGTACATTGTAGAATATTTCAATATTAAAATTTGTAATTGACCTTCATAAGAGCGTCGTAGACGCCAAAATTGAATAAATGATTTTGAATTTGAAATATGAATTCGAATAATTTAGTCCGTTAAAAAACATAGCAGACGTGGAGTGGGAGCTCCCCATGGGGGTGAAACCTCATACTGTACACTGGCCGGCCAAGTGCGAGTTGGACCATGGTTTTTTTATGATTCTGCATTGCAACATATTAAATAATGTTTGTTTTGATTACAGCTGTTTTAAAACCACATTCTAATTCGACGTTTTCCGTATTCATTGGATCAATAGGGATAGGGGACAGCATATAATATGTATATGGGTATTTCAGATTCCTAACTAGTTAAGTTTTTGAAATAGATCCCGTAACATAAATGATCTAAAATTTACAACTTCGACGACACCCCTTTTATTAATTTTTAAATAATATTTGTACCCTGCCAAATGAGCTCTAGATGATGACTCCCCATTTACAGGGTACAAAAAAGGGTATGGTAGGGTGAATGCTTCTCGTGTTGATCAGACGTAAACCTGAAAAATAATTTTGTTTAATTTCTAGTCTCTTCCAATCTCTTTCATCTTTGGGTCAACGTTTTTTTATATATACCCTTTCCCGGTCCCGTTTTTACCCTTTGGGTACGAAACCCTAAAAATCATGATAAATTTGACTTTTTAAAATTAATCTATAAATCTGTGAGTAATAACGAGTGAGTAAAAACATATTTTTTATCAAATTTGCTATCGGGTGAGATTATGGTCATATGCTTGCCTATAGAGAATAAAAACAATCCTGTTTTTATTATTTAAAAATAAAAATGATGTATATATATGATTTACCCACTAAAAGTATTTATCTGGAGTTCGTACAGAAGTCTATGACCTAATGAGCCCGCACGAGTTCAGTCTGTACATCGGATCGGAAAGTCTGTTACTTTACACATACATCCTCGAATAACGTTATACGCTAATAATCAGTACTAATATCATAAATGCGAATGTAACTCTGTCTGTCTGTCTGTCTGTTACGCTTTCACGCCAAAACTACTGGACTGATTTGAATGAAATTTGGTATGGAAATAGTTTGAGACCCGGGAAAAAACATAGGATAGTTTTTATCCAACTGCGCAAAAAGAGGTTAATGTTTTTGCACGATAACCGACATACGTGCGGCCGCGCCCGGAAAGCTAGTGTTACATAATTATAAGCAAGACTCACCGTTATTTCCAACGGAGGATGGCACGCAACGGTCGGAAGGGTGAATCCTTCGGAAACGGCGCATACGCACGTCGCGTCGGTCGCCTGCACCTGTCGCTCATCGTCGTCGCTCCTGCCTCGACGACGCAGTGATGATTGTATATACATCGAGAAGCGCGTTTGAATTCAACTAAGTGCTCCTCAGTTTGCCTCACTAAATTTCGCCCGCTGTTATTCCTGTCTCGGTTGGCCCCTATTCATTTAGTTATTGTATTGCTCCGGCTTCCTCTGACCTTAATTATATTGGTTTAAGTAACAGTAAATACAAAAACTGAAGGTAAATAGGAAGTTCTGTTACTTTTCAAAACGTCAATAGTCTGCAAGTTCTAAAACCAGTAGGTACACGTAGTTATAATACGAAGAGAATAGTAAATTTAAACTTAATTGCAGAAAAACACGTTTTGTTAGGTAATTAGTTGATAAATACGTTCATTGCATCATAACTCGGTTTTAGTATGTAAAAACATCATGAGCTAACACATATGCATATCACAAACTATAACTTTACTTTTAACTATATAGGTTAATAATGTATTAGTTTAACGAAAATAGCATGAGGTTGACATGCTTCTACTTCCTGCACTTATGTGTGGTCCGCAGTCGGCACAACATGATTTTTTCCTCAACTCTGTTGTTATGTTGCTCTTTATCTCACTACACACATACACATCGTTCTTCACCTATTTCATTCATAACTTTTTAGCCTATACCCACCTTTCTAATACATTCATAATGGACACTGTTTTCATTATGCTTTTCTTCCCTCGACATGGATTCCCATACCACACTATAATTATTTATCAACTTAGGTCACTGCATTTAGGCGTTTCCAAGCTTCCTCTGATATCATCATCATTAGCCGAAAGACTTCCAAACACCCCTAGACCTTTATCAAATATATTCTGGTTATGCTACATGCTAACCATGCCATAATTATCCGAAGATTTGCAACATACACCTTTCTTCCATCCGCCTTCAGCGACAAATACGGGCACACGTAGCCCCATTTCATACATCCTGTATTTATCCTGGTCTATGTTTAAGGTAACGAGCCTTTGTGTGTGGAACCGGTACAAGATGTTTCTTCTCTGTAGTTTTACGGCATAATAACATATCGTAAATGATGTTATAGTAAAAAACATTTTTTTTTTTGAAGCGCTTGTATCGAAGTTTGCTTAGCCAGTCTGAACCGATCAGCAAAGTTAAGCAACGTCCGCCTCGGTCATGACTTGGATGGGTGACCGCTGGTGACATTACTACTGAGCGCTTCCCTGCTTCGGAGGGCACGTCGGTCCCGGTTGTTGTCTTAGGCCCCTTTCTGACTGGGCGGTGCATTATCGGTGCGGCATCTGTATTCTGAATACCGTCAGTATACTGTGTTGGCCAGATCTCCCCACTATCGGTTCACCGTCGGTAAGTGCCGGTATTCAGACGCCTTTGTGCCGTCACCGTGAAATAATGTCTTTGTCAGATGAAGATATCGTTGTGTGTGTTACATGTATTTACGATTGCGTAGAAAAAGAAAGAAGTATTGGGTACACCCGTATATTGCCAAAAATGTTTCTTGCAGACTATTTATTGCGGCACAACAACTTTTGCAAGATGATGCAAAATTCCGAGCGATGTCAAACCAAAGTTATCGTGAATTTTCCGGTAACTTATAGTTATATAAGTTCATATTTTTCCACCTCAGCTACCAAAATAATACACAAGGCTTTTTAATTGGTAATTTTCAACTACGTGTTGCGCGCTCGGTATTTCGGATTCTACTGGATGGCCGTACCGCAAGTACCGCAACGCAGTATGCCGTATGTATACTGTCCCGCTCTCGTACAACCCGCGCCAATCAGGATGCGTGTAAGCAAATATAGGCGCTCGTTAACGAAGCCGTATAATTTTTACTACATGTCATTTACCACGCCGATACCGCACCGTCAAGTCAGGAAGGTGCCTTAAGATGGCAGTCGTTATAGCATGGTGGTAGGGCACACTTTTCGCGGATGACATATCTCTTTTGACATCTTGCAAAAATAATGATAACCTGACTAATAATCTCACTGACATGTTTAATAATATAATCAATTGGATGACTGACCACAATCTTGACTTAAATTTCGAAAAAACAAAACTCATACAATTTAGACCCCACCAAAAATGCCCTCTTGACATAAATTTTTCCTTTAATTATAATAAATTACAATGTATTGACGCGGCAACATTATTAGGCCTAGAACTAGACCCTCAATTAAATTGGAAAAATCATATTCAAAAAATACAATCCAAATTATCAAGTTTCTCTTACGCGCTTAGGGAAGTACGACGGGCCACTGACCTCAATACAGCTATATCAGCGTACTATGCTTACGCATACTCATGGCTCCGTTACGGTATCACACTTTGGGGTAATAGTGTAAATGTAGGTGAACTCTTTGTCGCACAGAAAAAAATAATCCGCATTCTCGCAAATATCAAAGCTCCAGACATCACAAAAATAGAATTTCATAAACCATACTTCATAAAATATAAAATCCTAACTGTCGCATCCATCTATATCTTAGAAACTTGTAATTTCGTTAAAAAATACCCAGAATATTTCAAAAAACTTTCAGACCAACCACGAAATTACCCGCTCAGATTTAAACATAAACTGGAAATACCTAAGTGCAGATTATTAATGCAAAGTAGTGGTCCCCATGCTATGGCCATAAAAATATTTAATAAATTACCGGACGAATTAAAGACTGACGAAAATGAACAAGACCTTACTAAAAAACTAAAAAACTTATTGATAGAAAAATGTTATTATACGATAGAACAATACTTATGTGACAAATATTTATAAAAAATAAGTCGGGCCGCTCCACATTAAGTTGCCATACCTAAACTTGGGTGATTATGTAGTGTTATGTAAATAGTTATTAAGATACCTACATAATATGCAATAAATGATTTGATTTGATTTGATTTGATTTGCATTTTGCGAATACCCGCCTGGCTAGCAACCACCCTCAAGTAGAAAATCTATCGCCAAGAACCTATCGGTGTGTTCCGGCAGCTGTCCTTGAGAGCCAGTAATTCTAGGTTAGCCTGAACAACATCTTCGACCACATCATCACTTACCATCAGGTGAGATAATGGTCAAAGGCTAATCTGTCATGGATAAAAAAAATATATAAATCTTTAGTAATTCTGTTGTGTGCTTAATGTGCTGCAACACCCTACTGACGAAGAAGCGAAGCGAGTAGTGGGCAAGCCGCTCATTCTGCGCATATTTCAGGGATATAGATTTGAAAGTTTTAACTTGGTTGTAACTGTATTTTATCTTACTGACATCAATATTCGGTGCTTTGCTGCGGCAAAACAATAGAACGCAAAGGCAAAACGAAATTTTTTGAAATTTAAAGTTGCTTACTTGCTGTTAAAATATCCATTACAATCATAGCGAACTCTAAATAATAATCATTATTGAATACATTTTACGAGAGAAGTGTGTATGTGGCAGAGATGGCGTATGAATGGACGTAATTGACAATAAAGAGGAAGTTTTAAAGAAGTGCCTGTGATATAGACTAGTGTGGTATGGACATGACATAAAGATACAGGTGTATATTATGTAAAATCGAAACGAGTTTTTAGTATTAATGAGGACGGATAGAGGAAGGCCAAAGAAGGTATGGATGGACTTGGACTACGTGCATAGAACAGAATGAGGGAAAAATACATGCTGTGGCCTATACATACCTATATAGATACTTTAGTCTCTATAGTCTTCTCTTAACTACAGCGTTGCGACGTAGCTGATGGGCCTTTGACGTTTATTGCACGGTAAGTTACGTACTCACGTTAGTAAATTTTATTATATCCGGTTAAACAATGTTTGAGAGTGAATGCAGCTGAGATTACACTATCATTCATTCAGACTGTACGTCAGTCAAATCGTAATTTTACAGAGAATTTAGGATCCTGCAGTTACTTTCATGACAATTTATTAAAATATTGCGATATAACCGGATTCTAAGCGAGCAAAGTAGCACTTTACTTTACACCGATCAGACGTATTCCACGGTCCTACTAATTGATGGCTCGGTTGACCTACTACCGCTGGCATAAGCTTATGTCGTACGT
Organism: Plagodis dolabraria; assembly: GCA_963854805.1. Classification (NCBI taxonomy): domain Eukaryota; kingdom Metazoa; phylum Arthropoda; class Insecta; order Lepidoptera; family Geometridae; genus Plagodis; species Plagodis dolabraria. Next base: position 13,121,390 of record OY978457.1, read on the forward strand.
ATCCTAAAGAAGTTTTAAAAAAATCTCAAATCGATTTTTTTTTAATATGTTTTATTCTCGCTTAGAATGATACTTATACACCAGTATCAAAATAAAATGTTGCCATATCAATCCTTAACGTTTCGTTCGAGTTGCATCTACCGTGTTCACGCGTATACCATATGGAATAAATGATGTCATCAAAATGGTTCTTGTTGTGATTCAACTACACGTGCCTTGTCGATGTCAATACTGTAGATTTTTATTAGATAATGAATTGCAATAAATGTACTTACCATGTGGAGGTATAATGTTGTGTTAAATCTTTAGGCCTCGTTTATTCCAGCTCTTTAAAATCTGAGCCAATTAGTTGATCAAATTTTACCCCATTCTTGCAATCGTAAGTTGTGTGTTAGTAAACTGACCCTAGTCGTGATCTCAAGATTAGAGAGGTCTTGAGATTAGTTATGTTTAGGAGTATCATGATGAGTACCATGATCTTCATTATAAAAAAGAGATATAAAATAATGAAATGTAACGAATATAATATTTTTTAACATGTTCGTTAATGTTAGGGTACTCTCAACTTCTTACCTTAATACTAGTAATTATTTAAGATTTTTCTTACTTTAAATTTTTAATCGCATTATAGTATGTACCTACGATTTATAAATAATTGGAAGTGTAATTAAAACGACTCATCCCAATTGATCTGAAATTAACAATCGTGTGAAAAGAAGTCAATTCGGGCATCCCGAGCTCTCCTAGAAAAATACCACAGTATGTGGTCGAAACTGTAGTTGGAGCTATCTGACTTATTCACATGAGTTATCAGTGTTATCACGTATTATTTACTAAAATGAATGAAAACTTCGGTAGATTTTATAATAAAATTCACGATCGTTCTGTACAAAAAAATATGGTCACAAATGTAAGTATTGTAAGTATACGAATTAGTTTATCGACTTTATATTACGTCATTTAATGCTGTAATTAGTTGATACTTACATAAATCAATGCTATAAAGAGTACAAATTATAACCAATTAGTAGTTTTAAAGGAAACGTTATGTTAATTATTTAATTATTAATTATGTATCGTCCTATATGATCGTTTATTTTTAAATTGGGTAGGGATGTAGCCACTTTAATTACAGGTATATGAGATAAAATAACTGGTTAATTTATTATTTAATTTATTCTGTTTGGCGGGCTGTCGCAATCTTTGCATTTTAATTCAAAACATACCCGTGTTCGGTTTTTGCCCATATAGGCGATATAGGTCGCTCTGACCCAATTTTTAAACGAATAATGTAATCATTATATATACATATATATGTGTTGGTAATCATAACATAGCAATAATTGATGGATCGCACCTCAAGACCAAGGTAAAAATGGAGCTGAGAATACAACATTCAAGCGTTTCATAAAAATTCAACAATTTTGAAGTCACGTCAAAGTTCATGAACTGTGGAGCATGGTGGGAGGGACATAATAATCTAGCCTAGCACATAATATGCCTTCTGGCACAGGTGCCGGAAGGCCAAGGTCTGTCCTTCAGATTAAGTATTACATGCACCTTCGACCACATCATCACTTACCAATCAAAGGTTAACCTATAAATAATATGAAGAGATTAATAAAGCTTCTCTACTAAACTTATTATATGCACTATTAGTCAAATAATTGTTAGTTCAATAATTATTAAGAATATAGCGTCCAGATATCTTTTTTCACGGTTCGGGTTTTAATTACTATTGGAGCCCAATGTAAATAAAAATATACGACATAAAATGATTCTTTGACAGATGTCACAACTTAGATCTATTCCCGTGCTATTTTTAATTGGTTGAAGGCTAAAACTATGTTGACATCCGATAAAACTAATGCCTTATCCGTATATTATTAACTCCACTGTTATGACAAATGAAAATCAAATTTAATAAAAACTGTCGCATGGTTGCATTACAACAACTTAGGTTTTGAACAAGTGATCTAGTGCCTTATATAATTAAATTAACTAAATAGGCAATACAAATAATGTAGAGTCAATCGAATAACCCGCCCCTTGGCATTCCATGTGCAAAGGTGCTCATAACACTCGCTGCACTGCCACGCTGGATAGCAGCTCAGTGGCTTTGGCTATGGACTGCCGCGCAGCAGGTCCATGGAATCCCGCCGCTGGCTTGAGCTTCACCGTATGGTGGAAGGGCATTTTTGCGATTGCCCGCCTGGCTAGCGACCACCCTCAAGTGGAAAATCTGTCGCCAAGCACCTAACGGTGTGTTCCGGCAGCTGTCCTTGAGAGCCAGTAATTCTAGGTTAAGCCTGTTAACACCTTCGACCACATCATCACTTACCATCAGGTGAGATTGTGGTCAAAGGCTTACCTATCAGCAATAAAAAAAAAAAAAAAAAAAGCAATGGCCAGGTGTCTAACTTTTTAAAGTGTTATAAGGACAATTATTTTGTGCCCATAGTCATCATCATCAGCCGGAAGACGTCCACTGTTGAAAAAAGCCTCCCCCATAGAAGGCCACAAAGAACGGTTATTAGCCGCTTGTAACCATTACCCGCGACTTTAACGATGTCGTCAGTCCACCTGGTGGGTGGCCTACCAACTCTACGGCTTCCGATGTAGTGTGGTAACCCACTCGAGAACCTTTATTCCCCATCGGTTATCAGTCCATTGAACAATGTGGCCCGCCCATTGCCACTTCAACTTGCAAATTCTGAGAGCAATGTGTCGGTGACTTTGGTTCTTTAGTGAATATTCACGTTCTGGATTTTATCGCGCAAAGAAACTCCGAGCATAGCTCCCTCCATAGCTCGTTGAGTGACTCTGAGCTTGTCCATAAGGGCCACAGTTAAGGACCAAGTTTCAGTGCCATATGTCATCACTGGCAACACACACTAGTTGAAGACTAGTCTTCAGGCTCTGCGGGATGTTCGAAGAGAAGATGTCGCGTAACTTCCCGAACGCTGCCCATCCGAGTTGGATTCTTCGGGCGACCTCTTTGTTGAAGTTGGACCTACCTAACTGGACAGTGTGTCCCAGGTAAATGTAATGGTCAACAACTTCGAGCGTATCGTTCCCAACAACGACTGGTACGGGTGCAACATAGACATTAGACATAATTTTCGTCTTATCCATGTTAATTTTAAGACCCACCTGCTGGGAAACTATACTGAGGTCGCTGAGCATTGTACTGAGTTCCTCAAGCGATTCAGCCCATAGTGCAGTTTTGAAAATAAAACACTAAAAAAAATCCCTTATACCGTATGTTGCATGCGCCGCAACCCAAACAGAAAGAGGCCCGACTTCTTTAGTTTATTTTCTGTGTTGGCTATCTAACCGGGATTTTTAGTCATTGAGACGTTGTTTTCGAGACTCGGGCCTTGTTTCACCATACTCTGTTATTTATTTGACGCCTTGTTAATCATTTTAACGGACTGTTAACTGAACCGAGTGTCCCACCAACTTTTAATGGATGATTAATTCAGTTAACTTCATAGAACGTAGACTGATTTAACAGCTCTGTTATTTTTAAAGACCCATTAGCTAATGCCTGATTTAGCGTAAACAAACATGGTATGGTGAAATTAGGCCTCAATCTGTAGCCACCGTGGACACGAATTAATGTTGTGTCATCATCATCATCATCATCAGCCGATAGGCATGCAAATTATATTCTCTTTAAATAAATCAATAGCGACAGCGGTAGAAAGCGAAAGGTAGCGGTAAAAAGTTATCAGCTTTACCTACACTTAAAAAAAACCCTATATATTAGTACCCTTTATATTAAAGGAAATCATACTATATTGCTTGACTGGCTAAATGCCATGATCGTTTTATTGTAAGTGTTGGGAGCCTTACAAATAGGTTAGACCATTGTTACCCATTAACTTCAAAAAAAAAATTGATTTAACTGTGACTAAGTCAGTCACCTATCGTGTTTAGTAGGAATCGTAAAGAGCATTAATTTTGATTCGCAGAATTTTTGAGGTACCCACAGTAGTTATTGCGATATGTTGACATTTTTGGACAGTACCTAAATAAACAAGTGGGCGCGGCGAGTAAGCGGGTAAAAGGGTACACACAACTACGGTGTGGCCTCGATTAACGCACTCTGCCCAGATAGTACGTCACGCCAGATAGTAAATATTTTTTTCATAGTTTGCAATGTGCATGCTTAGCGCACGTAGAACCCGCGTGTGGTATACTGCTCAATGAAGTACTTGTCTGGTTTTACAATGGTATGTGTTTATTTAAATATTCTACTTACAAAACCATCTACTTTATTAAGGCATGTGTGCTTACACTCGAGGATGTGAAAAGGTATCTGTATAAGAGTGGAGCCACAGGCACAGCCAGTACACCACCATGTAAAAACGTGCTTTCATCGAGTCGCGAACCCACAAAGTAAGCTTAACACACAGAGAGGCAGGCCTCTGTGGATGTCAAGTTTAACGCTCGAAGCGTGCATCTGCCATCTGACGGATGCATTTGCGCTCACGCAAATGCATCTGCCATCTGACGGATGCATTTGCGCTCACGCAAAAGACTTTAAAATTAAATTACGAACGGGTAGGTACGACGCATGTTCTCAGTCAGTGCACACAAAACAAAATTCTAGATTGAAACCACGCATAGCGCAAATGAGAAAATCAACCAAGAAATGTAGATATAATAATTGAAGATGAAACAAGCAACGCTTCAAATGATATTGTTCGTCAGGCAAAAGCGGTCAAAAGCGTGGCAAATAATTATTTGTGTAGCTCTTCTCATTTTATTTAATAGATTTTTTTGAATCGGGTGTTGTACAAAGTTGCAAATACTATATACTAGTAGTAACTTTAAGACGTTCGCGACCTGAACTCATAGTTATAAATAGTAGTTATTAGCAGAGCATGCGTTATGGCATAAATAAAAATATTAAAATTATAGGGTTGCGTCATCATTAACAAGTTTAAAGCTAATTGCAAAATTGGTCTTGTATATAAGTATAGTACACCGTAAGTTGAACTATAGGTGTCGCTCCATTCCCGTACGATGGTTAAAGAACTAGAGGAAAAATGTATACGAGTTATGAGACGTATGTCATGTTTAATAAGTCGATCAGCATGCCCCGGCTGTAGGGGTGGATGACGCGGGTTCGTATCCCGCACATGACTCTAATTTTTCATATCGTAAATTTGTAATTTTGTAATGTAATCAGCAGAGCATGCGTAATTGCAAAAATTATAAATATTAAAAAACACAGTCCTAAGTATCTAACAGTCGGCTCTTGATCACGACCAATGCAACTTGGTCGAAAATAAATAAATAATATACATAGGTACATGTTTTTATGGCGATTAAGTCCTGTTAAACACATATACCTTAGTGCTCCTATACATCCCATAATGAAATTTGGTGCCAAATCGTGTTGTGATGTAGAAAAAATATTGTCTCATTATTAATATTGGCATGATTAGAAAAACTGTTTAAATCATTTGTGTATAATGTTTATAGTACCTATAATAAATATCTATTTTTATCGTCGAAAATCATGCTTTTGTCCGTAATCGATTCGTAACTTTTCATTTAGTGGAATATAAAACTGTTTTATTCAGTAGTTTTACTATGCAATTACGTATACATAAATAGATTGCGTTTATTACTGATTTTTACAAAACTTTCGTAAAAGTGAGCCATAGCATCTTAGTCCGATAACTTGAATTCATAACTTTAATCGTACCATTCAGTGAAGGCTTCGTATGCATATTTTTTTTCCATAGTAATTTTTTTATATTATACCTAGTACTAGCGAGTCGGAATATACGTTACATATATTTTTGATTGCAATAATAATGTGAATAAGAAGGTTTATAAACTCACTTAATCTTCTAAAGTTTTACTTCGGTACGTAAAAAACTCTTTGATTTATTTTTAGACGAAAAATTAATGAAACAAACTACAATCTCCTTGGTGAAAAGTGTGGAAAAGCACGCGTGCAACATAACTAAACTGACGTTTTAAACAAAACCTTCACAAATTCGAACGACTTGTGGGGATGATTGTTTTACCTCCCAAAAGGATTGGCTGTCCGTCCGTCCGTCCACAGGATCTTTGAAGGTCTGTATCTTTGAGCCGGTAATAGGTAGCGGTTTGAAATGTTCTCAGAATGTGTGTTAGTTTGGCAGTAAAAATAATTATAACAATTATGTTACTGTGGAGTAACAAGCAAGAGGCCAACCTGACATTAAGCGGTAACCTCTGCATAGCAGATGCTTTTCGTCACAAGTGACAAACTGCACTGTGCCTTTCACCCTGAGAAATTCAGTAGTAGAGTCTCATACGACCTGTAATTATACTGCTTAAGGACTGCTGCCGGAACACACTGTTAAGTGCTAGGCGACAGATATTCTACTTGAGAGTGGTAGCTAGTTAGGTGAGCGTTCACCAAATGCCCACCCACCATGCGGTGCAGTTCAAACCGGCCGGCGGCGGTGGGGATAGAACCATGGATCTGCGGCACCGCAGTCCACAGCTATAACCGCTCAGCTATGACTGCTTCGAAAACTTTTCTCGCTTCTTAGTCAACCAATTTTGCTATATTGGGTAGTAACCAAAAAACTCAATATATCAACATTTCAGGTTTTTTACTTATTCCGTTTACAAACGATCTAGGCATCCGCGAAATACGAATAGACAGACGTGCAGACAGCGGAGTCATAAATATGTTTCTGTTTTTTTCTGTGTACTGCAACCCAAAAACAATGAGATTTGATAAAAAATATTACAAAAATTATAATACCAAAACGCTGGCGGCGAATCGGCTTGGAGCGGGTGGCACGGTGGGCGTCCGGGGAAGTGGGAATGATTAGTTTTTGTGAATCCGACCAGCATGTTATTATTTAAACTTATCATTTGAAAGTTATATTATAAATGACTAGCTGCTTCTCTCTTGTGGGCAAAATTATTTAATGCGCATGCATTCATTGCGCTCATAACAAAGTAAATTGAAGGAGGCTCTACGAACTTTCAGGCTAAAGAGTACACGTATTATTACACAACGTGCCATCTCTAAAGAGAAATCTGGGTTTGCAGTATTTTGTTTCTGTGAAGAAAGTATTTCATGGTTTTTATTATATTGCGAAGATATGTTATATCTAAGAATAGTACATAATGTTTGTAGTTGCGAGAGGACGAAAAGGTTTTGAGCACCGCTCACACGGGATACAGCGACATATTCTTAGTCACGCGTGCGAAAAGCAGTTCACCTTGAGGTACTCACCTGCGATGGTGAATGCCTGCCCTTGGGCTTTATTGTGATCCCAAAGCAGCGCTTCTGGGGAACTAAACACGTTTAAACGAAACGGGTTGTTTTGTTTGGCATAATCGGTATTCTAGGTATACATTCTCATTCTCCTGCGCCAAATCCTGTCAATACTTCTCCTTCCATCATGTTATTTCGTTAAACCGCCAAGAATTAAGTTACAAAGTTTTGGCGAGATCAGCTTTCACAGTAAAAAGTATAAGGGCACACCTACTTGTAATTGTATACTCCCAAGGAAATCCGGACGCATTCAAGGAGTTGAGGAATTCAACAGTGCTTGTTGTTGATTCGCTATAATACTGTCGACCACTTGATTAAAGTGTTCTTCTACTCCTTGAATACGAGATAAAATAAAGTATTTTATGTCACTTGTTTGTTCGTTATGTGGCGAAGGTCCAATAAGAACCAAGGCTTGAAATCTTAACTTAAAAAATTATTCCATCACCTCTTGTGCTGCTTGGCACGCCAGGTAGTATCAACCTGAACATACTAGAGAAAAGGGCACTTACATTTCACATGGGAAGCTCATTTTTATGAAAATCTCGCAAGATCCTCTCCACCGCCTCTGCGACCTTACGGTGGTGCGACTATCGTACATTCCCAAACAGTTATTAGACTACAGTCGTTTATAACAGTCACATTATTGCCGTTACTGAAATGCAGCAGACATCCATCCATCATAACATGCCTCACCACGTACTGTCATTCCAGCTGTACACCTTCCTTGATATGGTGACCGCCGACTAAACGATGGATATCCATCATGACCCGTTATCGTTTCCTCGGCTAAAGCTTAAGGATATATTTGAGCAATTTTGGTAGTTTTTCATAAACGCGGAGTTAAGTGCGCCGCATGGCCCATGCACCATAAAAGTAATGATAAAAGAATTTGTAAATCTGGAAGTTATTAGTGATGTATTGTAAAAATATATTCTTATATTTTTACAATACAATATATTTAACCAAATTTAACATAGCAAATGATTGTTGTGTTTCTTAGAAAATATTCTAAGAAAAGTCCCTGTGTCACCTTCCTGAACGGTGAACAAATATTACTTAATTTACTACTAGCGCCATCTAACCATGTATCTACCATTAGGAGCAGAATAGAATATCTATCCGTTCTCAAAGAGATCTCAATACAATTGTGAACGCCTTGCTCGCTGAAGTAGTACATCAATGATCCGAGAGAGGTCGCCTATTCTTAAACCAAAAATCTGGTGATGTGTTGCAATAAGTAAAATAATATTTTCATATTAAGTATATCTTGCTAAATAAATAATAATAATATCTTAAAATAAATAACGAATTTTAATAGGTCTAAATTACAATAAAATAACTATAGGTCCATATATAGTAACTGACAGAACTGGCTTGTTACAGCTGTCAAGTGTCAACATGGCCACCGTCATAGTTTTTACTTCCGATTTTCTAATGCAGAAGCACGTTGTAATTTTAAATTAGTAAAATAAAAGTGAAGCCATTGGTGGATTCAATTCTAAACGGTCTAGTCACCACTAGCATTACCATATTTGGTAATGGATTACGGAGCAAACTTCCGGGGGTTGAGTGGCTAGGCGCCAAAACGGCAAACTAGCTTCACTTTACATGAGACCTCCAGAAGATAAACTTAACTGAGATCCTTACAATTTGTTGAGCTCAGACTTTATTATACCAGTTCTAAATAATTTAAACCTCAATCCAAGCTATAAGAAACCCCATTTAACGGGTAAGTGAATATGTGCTTTACCAATAATTACCACAAAACTAACCTCTAACTTGTGTATTTAATTCTTGCTATGTTATCCCATTGTATTTACTACCTACCTACGGTTGGTAGAAGGGAGCATAAAAGAAAACAAGAAGGAAAGATTTAGAATTATATTGGGTAGAGAAAAAGGGTCGTGGATTACAGACAGGTGTGGCAATAGCGAGCTTCCTTGTTTGAGAACTTATCTCCGGTCCGCTAGCAACTGAGTTAATGCTCAGCAGCAGGTCTGCCGTGCAGTGGCTCAGCTCCAACACTGCCGCGCCGGTAGGCTGTCCCAGCTAGGCGCTGTAGAGACGTGGAGTTTGGCAGCGGTCTGCGCAGGAGTTCAGGGGACGGCCGGAGTCAGGGGATCAGCCTCGTTAGGTACTGGGCCTGGTAGTGGAAGCCTGGTACAGGAAGCCTGGAGTTGGAAACCCGGTACTGGAAGAACCCTGAAAGGATGTGCTCAGGTCAGAATCCTATCAGTGAAGGTGTTGAGCTGGTGGGTCCATTGTTCCTCTGCTACTGAGCATGGCTAGGAACGCAGAGGTCTCAAGGATGTGACCCGCCAGCAAACAACAGATGCCTGAAGGGCTTAAGTAAAATTGTGTGTTGTGAAGCAACCAAGAAAATACAGAAAAACATAGATAAATAGAGATAGGTTACACAAGATGATATATGCTTATAGCTCGAATAGCTATTAGCAAGGTTAGAACATAGGGAAACACAGTAAATACAATGGGATAACATAGCAAGAATTAAATACACAAGTTAGAGGTTAGTTTTGTGGTAATTATTGGTAAAGCACATATTCACTTACCCGTTAAATGGGGTTTCTTATAGCTTGGATTGAGGTTTAAATTATTTAGAACTGGTATAATAAAGTCTGAGCTCAACAAATTGTAAGGATCTCAGTTAAGTTTATCTTCTGGAGGTCTCATGTAAAGTGAAGCTAGTTTGCCGTTTTGGCGCCTAGCCACTCAACCCCCGGAAGTTTGCTCCGTAATCCATTACCAAATATGGTAATGCTAGTGGTGACTAGACCGTTTAGAATTGAATCCACCAATGGCTTCACTTTTATTTTACTAATTTAAAATTACAACGTGCTTCTGCATTAGAAAATCGGAAGTAAAAACTATGACGGTGGCCATGTTGACACTTGACAGCTGTAACAAGCCAGTTCTGTCAGTTACTATATATGGACCTATAGTTATTTTATTGTAATTTAGACCTATTAAAATTCGTTATTTATTTTAAGATATTATTATTATTTATTTAGCAAGATATACTTAATATGAAAATATTATTTTACTTATTGCAACACATCACCAGATTTTTGGTTTAAGAATAGGCGACCTCTCTCGGATCATTGATGTACTACTTCAGCGAGCAAGGCGTTCACAATTGTATTGAGATCTCTTTGAGAACGGATAGATATTCTATTCTGCTCCTAATGGTAGATACATGGTTAGATGGCGCTAGTAGTAAATTAAGTAATATTTGTTCACCGTTCAGGAAGGTGACACCTGGCTATACTGGGACTCCAAAGATGTTTTCTTAGAAACTGCATGTCAACCCATCTAATAGTTCCACAAACTCTCAAGGTGAGCAATAAACCAGTATACGCTGACCCTTGTGCACTAGGGGTCCGCTATATTAGACATATATTTTTGAAAATTGCTTCTGTAATTTCAATATTCCTGGACCGATTTTGATGAAACAAAACCTTTGAGCGCCTATCTCTAAATATATCAACAAATTATTAACATCATCATAATGCCTTGATTACTGAATTTATTCCGGATAGACAGACAAAGAAACTGACAAAATCACATAAAAATTATACAAAACTAGCTTTCCGGGCGCGGCTCCGCCCGCGCGTATGTCGGTTATCGCGAAAAAACATTAACCTCATTTGCGCAGTTTGATAAAAACTATCCTATGTTTTTTCCCGGGTCTCAAACTATTTCCATACCAAATTTCAATTAAATCGGTCCAGTAGTTTTGGCGTGTTAGCGTAACAAACAGACAGACAGAGTTACTTTCGCATTTATAATATTAGTACTGATTTAAATACTATAATATTGGACTTTGTTACTTCCAATAATATGGGTACTCCATAAAGTTTACAGTAATCAAGTAGTTCGGAGATTATTTTAAGTTATAAAGAGTTAGTAAGAGTAAGTAGATAAATCAGTCTTCAACTCACGTCTCAGGCACGGGATTCATATTGTATCTCGAATTTTATATTATATAATGTCGAAATTAAGGGTTATTATTTGAGTGGAACGAGGGATTTACACTCGCCCAACAGAAAGATATCTCCAAAATCTAACCTCATTTTACAAATTTTACAAAAAAACAAGGCTACTCTATAAACTAATACTTGTTTTAATAAATGCATCTCCAAGTTGGGGTTGATCTTAAGATGCAGGTTTGACGTTAAGTGTACATCACCTTCTGCATCTTCTGATCGATCTCATTCTTGACATGTACTTATCAATACGGCTCGAAGTGAATCGATCATTTCAGTTGATGTTATAAAACACCGTGGAAATACATAAATCTGTCAACTAAGAATTCGAACAAATAACAAACTGTCATTAAGTTCCTTTTTTTATAGTATTGCATATGAAGCTGATTCTTGCCTTCATTATAATATCTAGAAATAAGTTGAAACCTAAGTACATAGCTGCGTCCCGAGGTTTCGCATGCGTAGACAATGATGAAGAGTGTCCTACGTATTAAAATCAGGGACCTAAACTATCTATATTCCAAGTTTCATCCAAATCGGTTCAACCGTATCAGCGTGAAGAAGAAATAAATATACAAAATCTCTCACTCACCACACAAACTTTCGCAATTATAATGTTCGTGTCATGTGGAGATTTGATTGACATTACAATATTATTTATAGCAATAATAACGTATATTCCAAATAAAGATTACATTTATCAGGAACTAAAAAGTAATTACAAATACTGGTAAGGACCCGTGCTCCACCTAGGTTCACCAGGGAACGCCAAACATCACGTCTCTAAACTCAGGATATAGAGATCTCCGTTTTGATGCACCAAGTATGACTACAGCTTTAAAAAAAATACATTATTACTTGGTTTGTGTTGCCTTTCAGGTTCTTTGGGTAACCCGATTTAGGTATCAAATAAGGTTGTAAATATTGTGCTTTTTATTTGAAATTAAGCATTTGAGTAACTTATAATTAAGTCCAGTACACACAGTCAGACAGGCATAGCGGGGAAAGCGGACCGGGAGTGAACCTGCGGAAAGCGATAGCGTTTCTCAGACTGTTTCTATAATCTTATTCAATCTTTATATATAAAAATTACGTGTCACGTTGTTTGTCCGCGATGGACTCCTAAACTACAGAACCAATTTTAAATTTAGTTAGCACACCGTGTACAATTTGATCCAAATTGAAAGATAGGACATCTTAGATCTCAATTTATAGTCTTAATTACCCGAGCGAGGCTGGGGCGGGCCGCTAGTAGTATTATTTAAACACGGATATGCGGTCTAACAAGTAATAAATATAGTATATTGTTATACAAGGGTCGAAAGGTCTAACCTATATGAATTGATGACTTACACCCGTGTTGAACACTGTACTTTCATTTCTGATATATGCAAAAATAAGAAATAGTTGGTATGTAGTTTTTCTACAATATTTTTTGATAACAATAACATGAGTAAAATTAATGCGGCTATAGCCCGAGTAGCAATCGATTCCTCATATTCGTGTTAAACACCAACTTTTCATTTAAAATATGAGGAAAGTAAAATATAGTAGACTTTCTTAAGTATTTTCTGAAAATGATAACATGAGTAGAAAATACATATATAAATTTAATTGAGGAGTTAGAACAATTAGTGCAATTTATGTTAGAAGTATTTTAGATGTAGATAACATCTTATATTTTGTTACCTCTCCGTCTAATTATACATTACGCCAAATTAAGTCTTTTTTAAATTACACAATACGTCACCCCCAGGGCCATCCTGATGGATAGGTATTTTTATAATCCATTCTTTTTAAATTCACTCTCATAAACATATTTAATTAGGGACTAAATTTTTCATATAACATATACTTACTTGAGAAAGTCACATTAATTCTGCTATAAACCAGGAACGCGTTCCGAGGGTCAGAGTGCGTTGTTTGGTTGCTCTAACTTACTCGAAGGTTCCGAACGACCGGTTGTTTTATAACCTCAAATATCGTTTTTGGCGGGGAATTTGGCAAAATTTTTGGACTTTTTATGATGTTTGAAAAGCAATAATTACTGTTACCTGCAAAATATAAAAGAGTGCCTTTAATTCTCTCATGAAGAAATGTCAAGTTCATGTCAGTTAAAGATTCAAGATATTAACGACCTCTTTTTATAGTTAAAAAGTTGCGCTCTACCCGAAGGTCGTGAACGACGTTAGAGTGAAAAGTTGCACTCCGAGTGCACTCCGAGTGCGCTCTAACCGAGGCTCGGAACGCGCTCCAGTTCTTTTACCTTTTACATAACACAAACGTAGTTATCATTTGTTTTATAGTGTATTTTACAACGAAAAAACTTAGACATCTAAGTTTGTTTACAACAATGGTTACCATGGTTACAAAATATTCCGGCCCCAGAGAAGGAAGCATTTACTATGAGTTTTTTCCGCCGGTCCCAACCAAACTATCAAGATAACGCGTATATATTTTTTGAACCACGCATAACTTTTTACACTGACAAGAGTATATGTATCTGCTCTTCTATATCTACACTAATAGGTATTATAAAGAGCAAAGAAGTGTATTTTTGATTTTTGTATGCAACGAATAAATTTAAAAACTACTAGACCGATTTGGATGAAATTTGCTATGGAAATAGTTTGAGACCCGGGGAAGGATAAAGGATAGTTTTTATCCAACTGCGCAAAAAGAGGTTAATGGATTGCGCGATAACCGACATACGCGCGGGCGGAGCCGCGGACGGAAAGCTAAAAAATATATTACAAAAAATATGTACAAGTTGAGTAATAATATTACAATAGTTATTTTATTATATTTTTTTTAAGTATACAATATACAATTGACAGCCCCAAAAAAATTTAACAAAATGTGAACAAAACTCTAAATAATTTTAATAAATTTTGAGATAATACTTTGAATTACCGTAAGGTAGAGAGAGATGCCTACCAAAACGTTGTCAATCACAGCTTTAGAACGGCCGGCGCGGCGGTGCATTATTGTCTCAATTTTACACGTTTCCAAACAACTGCTTCTCAAAGCTTCTACAAATGCGACGTAAAGTTCTTGGATGTCAGCGATATGCTTATTTGAATGTTGATATGTTACTCGTATCTTCATAATGTGCCACAAATTCTTTATCGTATTTAAATCAGGGCGGTTTCCCAATAGTTCAACCACTCTAATCTTGTCTCTAATCTTGTCGCTATTCGCTGAGAAAAACTTAACTAGGATCTGCAACAAATAATAATGTGCTAGGAAGAGACTAGTCCACCCACAACACAGGGTATCCCTTGTGTGGGGGCTAGAGTGACATATATACAACTTTATTAAAAAAAATTGGGTACCTAGTAAGTATGTTCATAATTTTCTATTCTTTGAATACCATTGCAATGTTTTCATATTGTTGTTTATGTTTATACTACCTACCTAACTGATATGAGTAAATACGCACTAAGATTTTAAGACCATATATTAATTTTTGTCTATGTAAGTTTAATATTCACTTTTTTGAACAACAAAAAATATTTGTATTTGTAGTTATGTTTAAAAAAATAATGCTAATTAAAAAATATGTATTAATAACTAGATGACCCGATGTACTTCGTATCCTAACGGACGAACGTCAAATGTATGACAGGAAAGCTTCGATCAGAAGGTATTTCTCATCGAAGCAGGAAAGTATAGGTATATAGAACAGTTTATATGGGAAAATGAAATTGTTGTTTTTACTATCCTCACCACTTTTCCAAATATTCTTATCGTTTAAAGTTTAAACCTTCCCTGGACTACGACAAACATTTCAAAACCAAAATTAGCTAAATCGGTCCCAGTCGTTCTTGAGTTTTAGCGAGACAAACAACCGCAATTGATTTTTATATACATATAGAGATATGATAGTTATTATTTAACTCTATTTTGTTTCTGATTTGCAGAACTGATCATCATCTTTATACCATTATCCAACTCTTACAATAAATAATAAACTCTAAAGTACCGTTGCAAAAGCTGAATAGCTTTCATATGTTCTTGAGTTGTGAAGAAAATCATAATGATTATCATGAAGCAGTGATGGCTCAGTGGCATTGGCTATGGACTGCTGCGCAGTAGGTCCATGGTTCGAATCCCGCCAAGGGCTTGAGCTTCACGGCATAGTGGAAGGGCATATTGCGAATGCCCGCCTGGCTAGCAACCACCCTCAAGTAGAAAATCTGTCGCCAAGCACTTAACGGTGTGTTCCGGCAGCAGTCCTTGAGAGAGTGATATTACAGGCACATGAGACTTCTTAACCACTATGTCTCAAGGTGACGGGCGCAGTGCAATTCGTGACTTGTGACGAAATGCATCTGTTATAGGCAGAGGTTAGTCCGCTTAACATCAGAACCCTCGTGCTTGTGGCGTCGCAATAACATTAAAAAAAAACCCTCTTAAAGATAACACACAATGGCTATAAGGACCATTGTGTGATGTGTCTCAAGATAGTGATGAACATAGAACCAACATACAAACATTGACCACGATACATCTGTGACTATAATTTTGAAGTTAGCGTACGCTAAGTGACACTGCAGGAGTGACGTGTCAGGACACCCTGGTGACTAGTTTGATGGCATATTTACTACGTTGTCGCTGTTGATGTACTTTTATATTCTATAACGCAATTTTAGAACTATCGGTATCGCAACTACTGATAGGCAAAAGGAGCATGTAGCATTATGTCAAACATCTTAATGGCAAGTTGGCCAAGTATCATAAAGCCAAATACTGAGCAAAACTTTTTTTTTATTACGAATAGGCAAGCATTTGACCGCAATCTCACCTGACGGTAAGCGACTACGACGCGGTCGACGGTGGCGCATGCTGGAAAGAAGTTAAAAAACGTCCCAGCAGGCAATGCGCCTAAGTATTATAACGTCAAGGTTGCAAATCGTACCTATGTTCACATAATATAATACGACATACTGCTTAGTCAGAAAAAGTCCAGCCAGTCAGGACAAACCTATTTGAAGGTGAAGTGAGCCTCAAGAAGGTAAATGCTGAACATGTGTCAAATCAAAAGAGTTTTATATATTATATTTTATATACGCCTTACGCTATTTTGGATATTTAAATGTTTCGCTCACTTGTATGCGGAACAAAAATACGCAATATGAGAGGGGTCTCTCTCTCGTACGCTCTCAAATTGTCATTTTTTAAATACCACTTTGTCTTAACATTAAATTTTCTTTCGATATTGGATGAAACTTAAGATTCTGACATTCTATTATTTTGCCTTACAGCTGTATGAGCTCTACACGTCTATGGAGATTTGTGAGAATAGTTAACAAATCACCATTAAGGCTTTATAAAAGTCTAAGTCGAATCAGACCTGACTTTTAAAAGCAATCTACTTTCACAGAATATATCTATTGAAAATCAAAACCTGCGTTGATGTAAAAGTCAATATTCTCAAATTTTCTTGCAATTTGGACGGAGCGATCACCCTGTCAAGTATGAGCCTTATTGCAACGGTGGTTAGTATGATTTTCTTACTGGCCCTCAACAAGCTGCTAATTTGGGTCTTATAGGGGAGAAACTCTAATGGGGAATGTCAATGGGGAGTAGGAGAATAACCTCGCATCTACGTTAAAATGTCAGACTGCAAATTTAACTTTATCTGAGAACTAAACTGTTACTCTATGTAAAAAAAACAAAGCAATAGCGCCAAACTTACCATTTTATTTTATCACGGTAAAGCAAACTAAATTCCCGCCAATACTCGTCCCGGAGCCTAAAAACATGGTCTAAGTATATTATTGTATCATGCGTAAAAACAAAGGCACATGCAACTTAGACAGAAACCCACAGTCTATGCTGCATTGTTTTGAAGCATACATCACATCAACAGATGGTAGACATTCATCGTGGAACAAAAACCTCTCCCATTTTACGGATCGCAGTGTAAGGTGGCTTTTCAGAAGAGTTGTCCAGAAGTTGATGTTGCCCATTTACTGAATTTTTTCTTTTGTGATCTCTTACAACTTTGACAGCAAGATATGGGAGCCTCCTCCTATACGAGGTTGCAATTATAGATAGATAGCTCTTTATTGTACACCAAAATAACATAATCATTATAAACCATAACATAAACTTAAGTAATGTTGTACAATTGGCGGTCTTATCGCTAAAAAGCGATCTCTTCCAGACAACCTTTGGATGGAGAGAAATTTAGCCATGATAAATGACGGTGGTGTATAATACTAGATTAAAAACATTTAAGTTAAATAGGTACTTTATGTAACCTACACTATGGTAATAACATTACATAAACATTAATCACGCATACAATATACTTAATAATATATATATAAAACATACAATAATATATACATAAATATTCATATATATAAATAATAACAATATATATATATATATATATATATATATATATATATATATATATATATATATATATATATATATATATATATATAAACTAATAATGAATGAGACAAAAAAATAAGTATCAACTAATCAACTTTAGAGACGGATTATTAAGCGAGAAGTACCATTCTCTTACTTGATTTTTAAAAATAGGGAGTGACTGTGCTTGCCTTATGGAAACTGGCAATGCATTCCATAAGCGAACTGCTTGGACTGTAAATGATTTATCATAAAAAGAGCTGCTATGCTGAGGCATCTGCAGGCAGAGATTTTCTGATGACCTGAGTGTAAGCGTCCCAGAATTTTCAAAGAATTTAAACCGTTCTTTAAGATAGTGTGGAGTTGGGGTTAAATAAAACGGTGTACAAAAGGGAAAGAATGTGAGTATTTCGGCGAAGTCGTATAGGAAGCCACTTGAGTTTATTACGAAATTCAGAGACATGATCATATTTGCGAAGACCAAATATGAATCGTATACAAAAGTTTTGAAGTCGCTCAAGTTTATCTAGCTGGTCCTCCGCGAGGTCAAGATAGCAGGCATCGGCGTAATCTAAAACAGGAAGCAAAAGAGATTGCGCAAGCGCAACTTTAGTAGCAGTAGGCAGAAAATTACGCAGTCTTTTAAGAGAACCACCAGACGAAAATAACTTACAGCTGACGGCTTCAATCTGAGGACCCCACTGAAGACATTCATCCATAGTGATGCCTAAGTTCTTGACACTTTTACTGTAGGGGATAGTGACTCCATCAAATTCTACCCCAGGTAACATTGCCGATTCGACTTTGGCTAACGTTCGTGAGCTCCCGACAATCATGACCTGAGTTTTACTCGGATTCACTTGTAATCCAAAGGCTTTACTCCACTTAGTAATTTGGCGTAAATTATAATTAGTGTCGTCTATAGCAGTATTAAGATCGCTAAGTGAACTTGAGTGTAAAATTGGAGATCATCGGCATACAAGTGATAGGGAGAAGTAATATGTTTTGATATAGAATTAATGAAGATTGCAAACAAGAGAGGTGATAACACACCACCTTGAGGAACTCCGGCTGAAGTGTTACTCCAAGAAGAAAAGGATTCTTCGAGGCGCACTCTCTGTCGGCGACCACATAAATAACTACGAAACCAATCAACCACTGTTGGAGATATGTTAATGGAGCTTAGTATTGCGAGAAGAATGTCAAAGTTGACATTGTTAAACGCGTTGCTGAAATCCAGCAATGTCTGGACAGTAAGTTTGCCGTTTTCCATGCCAAAACTTATATCATCGGTGATTTTAAGTAGTGCAGTAACCGTACTGTGACCTGGGCGGAAACCGGACTGAAAAGGATTGAGCAAATTATGTTTGGAAAGGAAATTGCTTATTTGTTTGTGGATAAGCCGCTCAAAGACTTTAGAAAGAAAAGGAAGTATAGAAATAGGGCGATACTCTGTAATGGATGTGGGATTAGCTTTTTTAGGTAATGGGATAATTTGAGCTTGTTTCCATAAAGAAGGAAACAAACCATTTGATACACAAGTATTTAAAATATGACAAAGGGTAGGTAGAATTATATCAAGTATAGGGATTAACATGTTTCGACTAATACCGTCTTCTCCGACAGCATTTGATGTAATCGACAAAACGCTCTTCCTAACATCACAAGCAGTGAATTGACTAAAAACAAATGGATCAAAGTCAGGAGTTGAAACTTTAGACAGATGTTGAAGTGTAGAAATTTTGTTTGAATCATCTATACAAAACGATGATGAGAAATGTTTGTTTAGGGCATTTATGTCTAAATTATTTGAAAAAGATTCCTGACGTGATTTGCCAACTCCTAGCGACTTAAGAAATTTCCAAATTTTACATGGATCTCCGTTTTCAACGGATTTATGGATATGGCGCCGTTGAGCATCCCTAATTATAGGCCGGTACTTTACGGGGGATCATCCAGATCAGCAGTAATAGTATATCTAAACCCAGCTGCAATACAACGATCAGTAGTGCAGCCGCATTTGTTTGTGTAAGGCAAACAAATTGTTTCAAAGGTGGTTTTAATGCAGACACCCATGGATTGCATTATGTTGAAAATCAGTTAAATTTATCTGAACGAATAACGAAGTTATTTGTTTGAACATAAGAAAAATAAAATAGTTTTTTTTTCTCATATCACGAAACCCTTCATTTCTAAACTAAGAATAATATATACAAACGTGAAAAAAATACACGAACAAGCAGTATTCAAAAAGAAATAAAAAATTATAAAGAAAAACACAACGTTGGCGCAACTAATGGCGTAATATTGGACTATCCCATCATTCAGCCAATATTTTTAGGGTGCTGTTGGATGCTGCCTTGCCATCTGTTCAGTATTGAGGCTCAGCTTTGCCGAATAATGCCTTGGAAATCATATGTCCGCGCCTTCGTTAACATGCCAGATGCAATGCAATAGCGTGGCAGCCCCATCAATAACCTAAACCCGTTATACTGGACCCGGAAGTACCTGTTTAGCCCGCTTTGTATAGACAATACAAAGACTGCACTTCGGTAGTAAGCTGTAAACAGCGTCGTTTTCACTTCTGTGCCGTACTTCGTGCAAACTTTCCGGTCACCATATTATTACTACGGACAGCCGAAGACCTCAGCTACCATTCGATAATTGATATTGCTCATAAATAAAAAATAAACGACAAATGAAACTGAAGGAAGAAGTGTCATTCGGTGACTACGATCGCTGCAAAATCTTTTAAATGTCGGTATGAAAATAATAATGAATATTCGCGATTTATATTATATTTTACCGTTTTAAGTTGATTAATTGCTATGATTGATGCATTAAAAAAACTTCTCTTTTCTGCTGCTGCTGTATTACGTATGTTGAATTACGTACGAAATCACCTAAAAGACCAGTATTGAAATCTGGGATTGGTGTAAACGCTGAATATCAGTTAGTGGGGACTCAAAAGTCAAATTAAGATTTTTTTATTACATAGCACAGTATCGTAATACGAGTACGTCTCTTGAGAGCGTGTCAGTGACTAAAATCGGTTTATAAATACGGACCGTAAAGGAATGATTTTATCGGACTCATTTTTTTATTATAGTTAAACCTGAAATTTTAACTAATCGCATGCTGTTCTCGTACAAATAATATTTTGTAATGATGGCTAATGTTACGTTAAGATAGACCATTAAACAAATTGTCGTACTCCGTAGATAAAATAAACGACGGGCGATCTTATGGCTTAAAAAAAATCTCTTCCAGACACCCGTTTGCTGGAGAGGAGTTAACATATTTTTATACACGGTGGTGCGATTGAAGAAATAACAACAATCTCAACAAAGATATATACTAAATACACATACAGGACAATTATATACCTACTAAGTAGACTTATATAACATCATACGTTCGTTATAAATACAATATATAACATATATATATTTTAAAATTTTACTAATTAATTAACAAACTGACCAGGCGGCGTAAGCAATGATATTACATAATTATATCTGATATATAAACTCTTTTGTAATTTAAAAGTGCATTACTGATTCTAAAGATGGTATTTAAGCGTCAACTTGCGAGTGGCATCGTCCCATTCAGAGACTTCCTGAAGTGCCAAGTTCATTCGCTCGACCATTGCTTCTATTAGACATGAATTAAAGGATGGGCCCAATGCCAAAATTACGCAAATGAAGTATTTTCAACCACACTTTTTGATGGTAAATAACGTAAATATTACAAATTAAAAAAATATAGGAGACAGGGGATAATTTTGAAGTAGTACAGTATTCGAATAGAACTTTAAAAAAAACCTCATAGCATAGTTAAAAAAATTAACAGAAACTGCACTAAAAAAACTGTTTTAATTCGAATGCGCAGAATTATCAGCGACAACCACTTAATTTTTTTATGAAAATAATAGCTAGACTAATGTTTTACTCGTATAATCGGTTAATTATTTTATTACATGTTTATATTTGGAACAATTACATAAAACATCACTAAAAACTGTACTTCAATCATCAACTAAAACGTGCAATTTTCAACTTTCGTGCGATGGAACAAGCGGGGGTGAAACATGTTTTTTTCTTGGCATTGGGCGCACTCTTAAACAACACTAGCCCTTTTACCGGTAGATGCCTGGAGTATATAACGCACGCTAAGCGGTGTATTTACAAACAACCCATGCCCCGCCGACGTCGAGTCGTGTTGTCGTATTCGACTGTCGGCATACGATGTCGAAGTTTCTGTTAAAGTCCATATAAGATTTACAAGTTCCATTCCTTATAAGATTTAGAAGTGAAATCTATGTTTTAATTGTAAATCTTGCTATTTGCTAACATGACTTCGTAAACTTTGGTGTTTTTATAGTATGTGAGATAATTTTCTGGGCTTTTACTATCACAATTCATAATGTATGGTACATGCTAGGTTAGTTTTATATATATGCAGGTTAGTTATAAATGTATTTGATTTTATACAAAACAACAACTCGTATTGTTTACCAAGACAACATAAAATATAGTGTTTAATATAATTATGGGAGCATAATGGGGGGTCTTATCGCTATGTTCTTATCGTATTTTTGAAGCGCTCGTAGCCAAGTTTGCATAGCCATTCTGAATCGATCAGCAAAGTTAAGCAACGTCCGCCGCGGTCATGCCTTGGATGGGTGACCGCTGGTTGGGCATTACTACTGAGCGCTTCCGTGCTTCGGAGGGCACGTTAAGCCGTCGGTCCCGGTTGTTGTCTTAGGATAGCAGTCGTTACAGCATGGTGGTAGGGCACTTTGCAAATGCCCGCCTGGCTAGCTACCATCCTCAAGTTGAAAATCTGTCGCCAAGCACCTAACAGTGTGTTCCGGCAGCTGTCCTTGAGAGCCAGTTACTCTAGGTTAGTCTGAACAACATCCTCGACCACATCATCACTTACCATCAGGTGAGATAGTGGTCAAAGGCTATCCTACCAGGCACAAAAAAAAATGTTGCGATTTCTTCCATAAAATCTTCGGATGGAGAGAAACAAGAGATGACGCGGACGGTGTTGGGCAACAATATATTATGATTCGCTGTGATCAACTATTTCAAATAATACAACTACTTAATACTTACATAGTAGAATACGCAATACATGCTTTAATTAATAACTATTTACATATATGTTTTAGACATAAAGTACTTTAATAATCATTTATGTCAATTTCATTTTTGGTATCATATAATTAGTCAACTTAATAAGTCCTGTTTATTACTAGTGGCTCTGCGGAACACCTCGTGTCTGATTTTTTAATTGGTTGGTCCTCATATAACCGTGGTTTTAAAAAAAAATTTAAATATTCCATATAATTATCGAACCTACTCACTGAATTTCACGAGAATCGGTTTAAGAATGCGTCCTGTAGAGGGAAAAACAGCCGGAAATCCGGAAAGATATACGAAAGCATTTTTGTCGCTGAAACGAAGGCGCTTCGCGCTATCTTGGTCGTTTCGTCGTTTGTAAATAAAATTAGTGGACCATTTCGAAATACTTTTTAACATATCAAAACTTAACTTATTTTCACTACAACTATATATATTAGTCACATCTATATATATTAGTCAACTATATATATATATATTAGTTACTTACATCAACTTTTAAGTAAAACAAAATTATTTGGTTTTATACAACAGAGACAATTATCATGGCATTTACAATTACGATAGCGGTGTGGGTTCCGTGAGAATTTGAGACTGACTCCATGATTTTCCTTATAGCTCATTAAATCTATAATTTATTTAAAATATTCCGTAATGGCAGTGAAGGCCCGAACAGGTTTCGTCACCGATTTGTTTATTAATAGAATGATTTCAGCGTTGTTTTAGTGTATCGTCGACTGGACTTCTAGACAGCAATATCTTTGACATTAATAATAGCAGCACATCTATACTTTATTTAAACAGAAAATCGTTCTATGTTAATGAATCACTTGTTTATCACAGGAAAACAATTTACGACGATATTCGAATACATAAAAGGGAAGTAAAACTTTACTTCGTGAGTAAATAACGAAACTCATTTAATTGGAAACACATCAAGCTTAACACATCCAAGCATAATACGAATATAACATGATAAACATACAATTTGAAATAATAATCATTAATGGTTTTTTATTATACGCATGCTACACGAAAATAGGCAATTTCCATGAAATCATAATTGCAAGTACATCTTTATGGGTGGGTAAATGCACGCGTTATCAAAATGGTGTTTAAAGCAGTCATATATTGTACTGGGCTACAAAATTAAACATTACAATTAGTTAGTGATTGATTGTAGATGACGCCCACTATAGCAATTATGATGTCAACAACAGATGGAAAAATATGAGGTTACCGGTGGGTGCTAAAACATAAGGGTTAATAAGCGACAGAGCTGAAAACCTATAATCCTGGGTTCGAGCCGCTAGTAGCCATCTAACAGAATTTTATTAATGATAGGATTCAAAGATACTTAAGCAAGCCCCATTAACTGAATAAATTGATAGTTTGTGTATACTCCGAAAAACATGTAAAATTATTGAACCCAGAAGTTGATGATTCTGAATTTATTTTATTTATTCTAAAATTAACGGACTATGTAATATCTTAGAACATGTATGTGTATGAGAACAATTTAAGAAATTCATTTCATATTGTTGTTCACAGAAATCTGGCCGTTATGTCTGTATAATATTTGTTTATACCGCACCAACCCCTAAACAATTGAACTGATATATGAATATAAAACGTTAATTCTACGTATACAAGCTACAATATTTCAAATATAAAGAATGTCACTAAAATTTACGTTTTCCCCCATATGGATATAGTTGTACAGCGTCCCTAGTGGAATGGAAACTTTAACAATTTAATTGTTATACAAGTGCGGTTATTATGAACGAGAGGACAATGTTTACTCGAGCCGAAGGCGACAGCTCCCCATAGTCACGAGTTTACAATAACCTTCACGTACGTGTGCCACACGACTGTTTACAATTCGTTCGTGAGAAAATCAAAAGTGTAATAACCTAAAGAACTCTAGATTGAGCTCTTCCTGCCGTTTCTACTATGTATAGCGGAATCAGCTCTATATTTCTATTTCTGATCTTAAACTCATTTTCAATCACCAACTGACGATATGTGTTCAGTGTTGGTGGTAATGATTTTCATGAATAACGCTTAAAACCGATCAGGAGCACAATTGTCTAACTTAATGTTATAAAGTAATACAGACATTACTTGCTTTTCGGTCTATTTTATGAGGGCGTATATAACGCAGCGTTTTATTTTGTGGGAATTCTAGCACTGATCGATATAGCGCACGGTGTTTCTTACTTGAAGGTCCTAGTAGTTGTCGTGCTTATTACTTACGCAGAAATTCAGTTTTGAGAGCGGGTCGCTTTCACGAATATTTCATCTGGTTTTATATTTTTTTTTTACTTGTACAAGATCTGTTGGATCTATGAACAATGATCAATGGTTAACATTGAATAATTGATGCTGTTGAATAAAAAATTACCCCAACATATATCAAAACTTATAGTTAAAGTAGATCTCAGTCAGTACCCACGACTTTCATATAAGTACGCTATTCTTAACTGCACTTGCTAAACCTAGAGTTCAAACTCCGCTAAAACAGGTCCGAAGTAAACTCAGTCCACTCTCTCTGAATCTCAGCCATTCTACTCCGCTCTATTAGGCACCTGTCATCTCAGTCACAGAATAAAATGAACTCTCAGTCAGTTCTCTTCATGTCTCAGTTCTCATATCACCTTTTATACACAACATCACACATAGTGCATCCATACCACCACATTTATTCGTCTACCGCCAGGCTCTAGGTATCTGTCATCTAAATTCCCATACTTTTCATATACATATCATTCATCACTCAGTCCATCCGTCAATTCTATGCTTTACTAATTTTATGGAGTGACGAGCACAGTGGAGTGTCCCGATTCCGCGTGACACTGCACTGTGCTCGCCCAAACAACGAAGCAACGAAGATATAATATATTTTTCAAAAATAATTTTATTATTGACACCAAAGACACTCTAATGTTATCTATACAGTATATTAACTCGGCTCTGTCGTTGAAATAACTACATACAGCCGCGCTGTACGTAAACATGCGCTAGGGCTAACCGCCTCCAGCATTTTCATTAAATTTGCCTACTTTGTGTTTCCATTTAGTGTTGTGATTGTAAATATACATTTTTTTATATAAACATAAACATTCTTTGTGCAATGAACAAGAAGTGTCACTCAAAATGCGTGTTGTTTTTTGACTAGTAGGTAGATTTAATTAAAAACCATGTTTATGTTAGAATAAAAAATCATTCCTAAAAATTGCGACCGAAAAATATTTGTGCGACGTACGAAAAGATTTATTATTAAATTTTAAAGTATAAATAATCCGCATTCTAATATATAGCTTAAACTACCTATTTCACTCGTGTCAATCACTTTCCTTTAGTCTATTCACTTTTTTATTAATAGAGACTTTTTTTTTTCGTGAATTAAAGGAAATACTTGTCCATTAAAAAGACACACATTTTGTACCGTCAACTATTTAGTCAGTTTCCAGGTTATCTAAAAAAAGTTATCTCTGGATGCGATGAATTCATGCAACCAAAAACAGCACAATATACTCCTACTCGTCATATTAAATATGTAATATGTACATAAACTTATTTTTGGTGAAAATATCGTGCGGTTCTTGTTAAAAAAATAACACACCGTCCATTCGTCACTGCGGCACAGACGCGATTGTCTGCGTACCGAGCGCAGGCCGAGATCGATGGGCGTAGGTATAGCTCGCGATTCGTCCGTTTATATGAAGTTCAAATACTGTATAGATAACATTACCGTGCCAAAGAGCAGAGAACGTACTAAATTCTTCAGTTCCCGAACTAGCGTCAGCAGTGTTTCAGGAACCATAGGCTTCTCCCTTATTAGTTATGTATGACACTGGCACTTACGTCTAATATTAACTATTCGCTGCTTGCAATATTTACTTAGCGCTTAAGGAACGTATAGTGTGTGTGTAAGTGTATGTGAAGTACGTGAGATTGTAGTATATGTTGTGTGTTTGCAATAGTCCTGTGTTGTAAGAGAAAATCGCAAACTATCTGAAAATTTCGAAATATTAACACAAGTTACATACATTGACATGACAGTCAATTACAAGAAAAAATACGGAGAGCAATGTTTTAGTCGTTAGCTGAATGACATAATATGTACATAAAAAGTGGTGTTATGGCGCAGACATTGTTAAAATATTCATGGACACTTTTACTAGCTCTACATCTAATGTGTCCAATGCTTATACACGTAGGGTGTTGCTAGTAGGAAGTAGTAGATATCACAAATAAATATTTACCTGTACTAATATATTTTCATACATTTAGATTGACAGCTTCAAATGTGAAATGGCTATAATAAACATCTAAACACTCAAATAAACAAAAGTGATTAGTATTTCATATACCTACATAAAAAAAAAAGTGACAAATCATGTTATCCATGTACTGGAATAAAATATTTGTAGATATATTTGATATGGTTGATGGTAGCAGACTTCAACTACATTTTAGTTTACGATATAATGTCTGGACATAGCACATGTATTCGCCATGCATAGTGACCATAGCCTTGTCTTTGTGTTATTTTTTGATAGTACGATGGTTTGGAATAATTTGAAATTGAAAAGTGATTTCCGGGAAGTTCATGTTTGTGACTGCTTGATTTTACCATTGGCGTTACCTCCATTACACATTAATTTTCTTCGCCATATTTGTCACGTTGAACATCAAACGTATTCATGATTAATAAAAACAAATATTTAAAACATATTTTAAGAATTTATTTATGTACTAGCTGCGCCCCGTGGTTACACCCGCGTGTTAATGGATGATGATGATATAATGTATGATATGTGTGAATCAAGTGCCTTATCTACCTCCATACCATATATTTTTTTATAAGGCTTACGAAAATATGATCATGTCTCCTATTTTCGTCATAAGCTCAAGTGGCTCCCTATTCGTCGTCGCCGGAATGCTCATATGTTATCTCTCCTTTACAGTATCCTGTTCAACCCTTTATCGCCGCGCTACCTTAAGGAACAATTTAAATTTCTTCATTCTACCCATTATCTGTCGTTACTGTCATTAGAAAACTTAACGCTATACCTACAGCAGTTACAACTATTAAGACCATAAGAAACCCCGCCCAATATTTTGACCATATCTATTGTTGATGGTTTGTCTGGAAGAGATCGCTCTGAGTGATTAGACCACCCGTTTAGTAATAAGTTTATTGTTTTTATTATGGTGTTTTCAATAAGGAGTTACCTATCTCGCTATCTTTCATAGATAAATTATCAAAATTGGTCCAGTCGTTAAATTTAATTTAAGATAAACATTTCCGTTATACATTGTGTGCGTGTGACACTTAAGGTTTTTGCAGCGCACGCCAGAATAGGTCTAATATGGCTGATTTTTTTCTTACTTACTTGACACTTGAGCCTATGTGCTATTCTGATGTCTAAGCTATATTACTGTAAAGTTTCATTAAAATCCATTCTGTGGTTTTTGCGTGAACGAGTAACAAACATCCCTACATCCATACATAAAAACATTCGCGTTTATAATATTAGTAGGATAATATTACAAAAAACATTTCAGAAATATAAATATATATCTAGTGAGAATTTCGCCCAATTTTTCTATTCAGCTGACGTGATATCATAAACCCTACGTTGCCTTATCGGAAGAATTTTCGACGCGTTCCGCGCCTACACCACCTTATTGCGCCAACTATGTTCCCACGGAGTGTTGAAAAAAACGTCATACAATGTTCATCTACCGATAATAAGGGAGATACCATTAAAAATAAAAAAAGTCTTATGTGGTACATTCATCGTGTGTTAGCCTAGTGTTAGCTCTACTTTTTGCCATTTAATAGGAACATTTTCAATCCAAATTATTTTGAAGATAGACTACGAAAAACCACATATCATAAAAAATAACTAAATTACACGAATAATTTTTCTATGGGTCACATTTTCAGCTCGTAATAGCATGCAATATCAAGTATATCTATCTTAAACTATATCGCGCAACGAAAAGGTGAAGGTAAAATTAAGTAAGTAATTTGGTGTCAAAATAATAGTGGTGACATTGAAAAATACATTAATCTATGTAATGTCCTGTTGAGGGACATAGATTTTCCTTTGGTGCTTACGGACTAGTTAGTACGATTGGTTATACTGTACTTGAGAGCAACACTATGACACTGTGTGTGCTGTTATAGTAAAAATTGTGTCAAACAAAACACCTCTGTCTATAAAAGATGCATTTTGTCACCTCTAGAGAAATGAATTAGAAAGAGGGAGTCTAATGAAAATCAAAAATGAAGCATCAAGTTCGGCCAATTTTACGTAAGACAACTCACTCACACAAACGTATCCAAATTCGGGCAATTTTGTCCTCATTCATGATAGACCGTCGCACATTACACACGTCACACAACGGAATAAATTAACTAAACATGCCCATGTCCACTTACTTATTAAAACACTGCAAAAACATATTCAGTGAAAAAAAGTTATCTGGAATTACTTTTCACACGTAAGTATTGAATTTAATGTATTTTCTTAAATATTATACTACGCACTTTTGGTTATAACTTCGAACCAAAATGTAAACAGTGCGATCGTAAAGTGTTGCCAGACATACATTTTAGGTTGTTTTCAAAAGTGTGCAGTTTTTAATAGTCGGTTCGTGTAATATTTTTTTACTGTTTTTTTTGCATTACATTTTTTTAAAAATTAAATCAAACAATTGAAGAATGTTGTCCATTTCATGATTTTAGGTTTCAGCAAACATGAGGAAGGATACTGTTACTGTACAGGGTACTGTTCGGAATATTTTGTAATACTTTGATTCAAATATAAATAGATTTTTATAATGGATTAACTTGTAAACGTCTTTAGGGTTCCAGAGTAAACTATGAACCCTTAGAAATTCGTAGGTCATTGACCTTTCCCTAAAATAGATATTGTAATAAAAGTAATTTATGAAAATTACACCAATTTTAAAATGTTTTAATTATCCAAAAAGGGAGAAATATACACGAAATGAATCAAAACTGGACATCTACCTAAGTAGGTACGTAAACTAACTCTTTGTTGAGGTTATTTCTCCCTTTTTAGTTATTTAGATTATAGTTGGTTTAGTTTTTTTATTAATTACTTTTATTCATGCATTTTTAAAAGTATTTACTAGTTATGTTTGCAACTAAACAAAATATTCACAAATCCTCACTGGGTAATACGTTTAACTTTCAAACACTTATGTGTGTAAGTTGTAAGTGTATCATAAAATTTTTGCAGCATTAAGCAAATCCGCCCAGTAGTTTGTAGAGTCATCGAAACGCTCAAATTTCTAAATTTTAAATGTTTATATCTTTAATTCTACTGAACCGATTTCGAGAAAATTGACAGTAACTTCTTAGTTTTAAGTCTTTTATTAAATTAAATAACAATTTTTGAAATACAATTTCTAGTTTCTGCGAAATACGTGGACAAACATACATAATATATAGTAACATACATCCAACTACTTGGCGAGTAGTTTTCTTTTCAACTACGGCACCTGCGACGAAACCATACCATATCCGTAACTCAACGCGCCTTTGGTCAATGATTTATTGTCCTAGAGAATGCAATGCTTGGAATATCTTGAAAAAAAATGCGAAACATATTAAACAATAATCATGAAGATTAATATTATTACAATATTGCACAATATAAATAATATTATGTTATTGCGAAGTTTTCTTACGAACAGATTTTGCTGTATATCTTCAAAATTTTTTCTCCCATAAATCCTACAATTTAGTTATTTTTGCTTTCATGTGGCAACACTTCTATCGCACATGGTTTAAAGCAGGTAATAAACCTTACAGCTACCACACACGGAATGCGTTTTGGCCAGTACAGTTGAACGGTCTCGATCAGTCGTACCGTGTAAGTGAGAGGTCGGTTCGATTTTTCAAAACTGTAATGTCGAATGGAGTAGAATCAAAATTCGAACATATAAATAGATTCAGAGTAACAGTATAGAACATATTATAATATTACGTAACAGTACCGTTCAATCGCAGCATGTGTTCCGGCCGTCATTTTCGATCTCGCTCGCGCATATCTTGGTCGTGACTTACATGCTGTTAAAATGTTTGTAACTTACGCATCAAATAAATCAAATAATTTATTTGCACTAATACAATAATTTATGTACATTTTGAGTTCTAGTGTAAAATGCGTTGTACATATACATAGTTGTATTCTGCCTATAAGCAGGCGAATATTTAAGGCTGATGCTCAAAATACACTAAAAATATAAGTAATTTAATGAAATTAATACATATACTTCTGTGTACTAAATATCGGGAATTTGTCAATAAAACAAAAAATACAAATTATTCATCTAAATTTATTTTATCGCCTTCAAAGTAGGCCCCATCGCTTGCAATACAACATCTCCAACGCTTCACCCAGTCTTCCATACATTTTTCATAGGCTATTTGCGGTATGGCCTTTAGCTCATTCAGCGAATTTTCTTTTATGGCTTCTATCGACTCAAAACGTTTTCCTCGAAGTGGTAATTTTAACTTGGGAAATAAAAAAAAGTCAGACGGAGCCATATCAGGTGAATACGGTGCTTGGTCGAGAACTTTTGTTGAATTTTTCGCTAAAAACTCTTTCACTATAATGGCTGTGTGTGATGGTGCATTATCATGGTGCAGCATCCATGAGTTGTCCAGATTTGTGTTGCCACAAATCTGGACAACTGTGTTGCCACAAATCTGGACGCAATCGCTTCATGACGCCTAAATAATATTCTTTATTCACTGTTTCTCCCTCTGGAAGGAATTCGGAGTGAACCACACCACGGTAGTCAAAAAAAACTGTCAGCATCACCTTGATTTTGGAGCGACTTTGCCGCGGTTTTTTGGGTTTCGGCTCGTTTTCGAGACGCCATTCTGAAGACTGTTGGCTTGTTTGCATGTCGTACTCATAAACCCATGTCTCGTCGCCAGTTATTATACGTTTCATAAAGGTCGGATCCGTAGAAGCTCGGGAAACCATGCCTTCAGCGACATGCTTTCGCTGCGCTTTTTGAACAAAATTGAGCTCTTTTGGAACTAGTCGAGCGGCGACGCGTTTCATGCCTTAAATGTCAATGAGAATGTTGTGGACGGACTTAAAAGATATGTTCACCTCACTAGCCAACTCTCTCAGACTCATACGTCGATTTTCGAGCACTAGCTTCTTGATTCTGTCGATGTTTTCTTTGGTCGTAGCGGTTGAAGGTCTACCAGAACGAGGCAAGGCTACTACTACTTCTCGGCCTTCTTTAAAAGCCTTATACCATTCATAAGCCCTTGTTTTCGATATACACGATTCGCCGTAGGTATTTCGCAACATTTTTAGTGATTCACCACATGAAATATCATTCGAAACACAAAATTTAAGGCACACTCTTTGTTCAACAATATTTTCCATTGTGAAAATCGCCGAGAATTCAAAACTATGACCAACAAAAAGTGTAGTTTAAAACAAATTAAATAACAGATCCCGCTCAAACTTTGCGCGCTAAATCAGTACAGTGCTACCAACATGCAGTAAAAAAAATTAGAACGACCTCTTTTACACGGGTCTTTTTATTGACATATTCCCGATACTTTTTACACAGAGTAGTATATCTCACTAACATTCCATATATCCTTTAATACTATAAAAACTATTTTCTAATAACCACTGACTTACACTTTTCCTATAAACATGGCCCTCTAACAGTTTTATTTCGTCAGGTAATTTATTATAAACAGTAATGCACATGTTATAAACATTTCTCTTATTATGTATCTATATGGCAGCGTGGTTCATATAATAAGTTTTAAAAACGATTACGTTTTTGTTTTGGAAAAAATTCACGGCGAGTACCTAAGATATAAACATTATTAAAACAAAGTAAACAATTAAAAGTGATTTTTTTATATTTAATTATAATGTTCTTAAATAGTTCGTGTCCATCGTCAAAAAGACGTCGACGCGACGGATCGACATTGATGGATCATCCCTTATTAAAATTGGTCTAAGCCATTGTGTAACG
This sequence comes from Plagodis dolabraria, assembly GCA_963854805.1. Lineage (NCBI taxonomy): Eukaryota > Metazoa > Arthropoda > Insecta > Lepidoptera > Geometridae > Plagodis > Plagodis dolabraria. The sequence continues at coordinate 13,154,305 of OY978457.1, forward strand.
AAATGAAGATTGTTCTCAATCTTTCGTAGTTGGAAGTAGTGGTGGAAGCAAAACGGTACAGTTTTGAACAAAATCTAATGCGATGATCGCATTCGATTTTGAATAGTAGGGATACTGAAGCTTTGACTGAATTTGAAGCGCTCGTAGCGAAGTTTGCGCTTAGCCATCCTGAACCGATCAGCAAAGTTAAGCAACGTCCGCCGCGGTCATGCCTTGGATGGGTGACCGCTGGTGACATTACTACTGAGCGCTTCCGTGCTTCGGAGGGCACGTAAAGCCGTCGTCGTCCCGGTTGTTGTCTTAGGATGGCAGTCGTTATAGCATGGTGGTAGGGCATTTTGCTAATGCCCGCCTGGCTAGCTACCACCCTCAAGTAGAAAATCTGTCGCCAAGCACCCAACGGTGTGTTCCGGCAGCTGTCCTTTAGAACAAGTAATTCTAGGTTAGCCTGAACAACATCTTCGACCATATCATCACTTACCATCAGGTGAAATAGTGGTCTAAGGCTAACCTAACACGTATAAAAAAATAAAAAACCTATGTGGAACTCAATTACTCGATCATGGAGGTATCTCTAAATTAAGCTCCCTTAACTTGGGTTACGCGGTTAAAGTACTTGTGCCACTAGGTTACATTACAGATGATATGGACATTAGTGTTTCGAGCGACACATTAGACAACGAATATTGAAATTGCGGTACGAAGTTCGTTCTTTGTTATAGTCTATGGTCAGACCGCATCGTTCATCTCGTCAGTCATAAAGAGTGTAAATTTATATGGCAATAACATAATATACAGGCAATTCTTTTTTCTCCATATCAATCCGTATACAGTATATTGTTCAGGCAATTGTAGTATTAATATACTAAGCTATAAGTACTTCTCATTGTGATCCAAGAAAGCATATTTGTACCATGCTCTTCGTGTTCTCGCCTAAACTCCGTATCAAGATTTAGTAATGTAGCCATAGCCAAAATTCCCCTAAATTTATTTTATTTCTGCATATTTAGAACTCGACTTTGAAGTTTGAATATATATAAGCAAATAAATAAATGATTTCATACTAGCTTTCCGGAGGCGGCTTCGCCCGCGCGTATGTCGGTTATCGCGCAAAAACGTGAACTTCTTTTTGCGCAGTTGGATAAAAACTATCCTATGTTTTTTCCCGGGTCTCAAACTATTTCCATACCAAATTTCGTGGCCATAATCGTGAATACCTAATTTCATTCAAATCGGTCCAGTAGTTTGACGTGAAAGCGTAACAGACAGACAGAGTTACTTTCGCATTTATAATATTAGTACTGATAGTACTGATTTGTGGAATGTACAAACCCTACGAATCCGATTTAAAACAAAAGTTATTCAGAATCTTTACAGGCACATGCTTGCTAGTGTAGTATGTAGTATAGTATGCTACGAACGAAGTTAAACAAAAGTAAGCCAAAATGTGTTTTACGGATATCTTTCTTTCGGACCCGAAGTTCGAAATATCGACTAATTAAAGTATGTATTACTCGTAGAACTCCTTGGCTCACAGGATCCCATGTTTTACGACGGAGGTAAAAGTAGCCATGTTTAAGGCCATTTGCCAACCGTTTTACATGTATGGTAGGTAGCTTCTGGATCAAATTTAGGCATGCCTATACTTATACACAAATTTCGACCATATCATACGGGTTATAGGGTGCTGTTGCTTCTACCCCGGTTTTGAAGTGCGTTAGCGAGACGTGCGCCGATGCGCATTCACGGATTATTTTTATGCCATTATGCGAAAATTGCAGCATCCTTCGCCGACCTTGGGTGCAAAACCAATGGCATGTTGTCTATCGTCAACATGAAAGTTGATGGTCTAACCCGTTTGGTCGATTGTGATTGTATTTCCTGCTTGGCCAAATAGGAAATATATTCTAGATGTATGTAATACTTCTATCAAGACGTGCAATGATATTAATTTGCACTCGGTTGAATATTTCAGTTCTGTATAGATCTTTATTTCTGATTATACTTGTATATTTCAAAATTGTAACCAGTTACGAACGTCGCGCGTCGCAAAGAACTGTAGTTTATACCACTATTTATGTGGGCAAAAAAACATAAAGCATATTGAAATTGTAAATCGCAGAATGTTAGTATGGTCAATAATTATATGTTCTATAGTATGGTTCCACTACTAGAATATGTTAGTTGAAAAGGATTTCTATGCATAAGATTTTGTTTTTCTTTCGATGTCGGACACAGCTTTTTTTGTTTTTAAATTTCTTTATCAAGGCAATTATTCCTCGCCATAATCACATCAATATTATTATTATTCACGTCATTTATTTTACAACACAATTTTATTTTTTTTACAACATTCATATACAACAAAATAAATATTATAAAAAACTTAAAACAAGGATGCCGCCGGCAGCGGGGTAGTGCCCAAGCTACCAGCGGTTAGGGCTGCAGAGAGAGAGGAACCTTCGGACAATGCGTGTGGTATCGAGTATCACTGCCTTCTGTATCTGACCCTTGATCCAACCGTCTAGTGAGAGCCTCTTGAGGTGTTGGTCGAGGCTCTTCGCTATTAGGCCGTTCGCCGAAACTACTATCGGGACAATGATCGTCGAGTCAACATCCCACATGGCGGTTACCTCGTGAGCCAAGTCAAGGTTGCTGACTTTGTCCTTCTCGGCCTTCACGAGGTTCTCGTCATGTGGGATGGTGATGTCGACAAGCACTGCCCGGCGCTGGGATCGGTCGACCACCACGATATCATTATTATTATTATTTAAAAAATATTTATTCTAGAACTTGAACCATCTATAGATATATTAAAACATAGGATTTATTAATCAGCATTAACATTACTATGCATCAATTATGTACAGGGTGAAACCACATGGCGCATCCAGTATGCTATGAAGCTGTAGTTAAAATCAAAGAAGTTGTACCAAATATGACACTAAGGGCATCTTTCACGATCTTCAAGTAAAGTCTCGAGTAGGCTAATTGCCAGTTTAAGTCACAAGTAACCGTGCGTATGAATTTCACAATGGCTGAATAGTACTAACCCACAGTTAAAGTGACCACTAACTGACTTCTTGGTTCATCTGCCCATAAGCTTCTTTATCCTATGAATAACATAAAATAAATTATCGAATTTTTTGAAACGTTATTTCTGCGTGTAATTAATTTTGTGAAGGCGCACTTAGACTAAGGAAATGTTTTGTATAATTTTGTAAGGGAATAGCAATCTTAAATACAATATTGTTTTTGATAAAGAACGTTCAGAATATTTAATGCGTTATTATCTATAAATTAAATCTGTAAATGTATTGTTTAGTATTTCTAGTAATGCTATACTAAAAGAATAGCTAAATAACATGATGGTAACACTTAATTCTTTGGATAATAATCAGCCATGCTAATCTCCTTCAGTGTAAAAAAAACAATTAGATCCATTGATCCGTGCGCGTCGTCGGAGCGTGAAATAAAGACAAACGAACAGACTTTCCTATGTACTATATGGGGATTTCGAAAAACTTGCATTACCTACTCGTATATCTATTATATTTAATTATGAGTCTTATTTCAACATTGATTATGTCTGTTTTTTGTACTGGCCGTCGACTTGCTAATTTGGGGACTATAAAAGGTCCTTACAGGTCAAAAAGACGTATAGTCGAGGAGTAGAAATAGGGTCCCGTTTATCAACGTAAACTTAAAAAGGACTTTTGAAACCCTGAAACCGCCTCAAACAATAAAAATTACGTATATCCTGTTGTTTACCCGTAAAAAGCCATTGACCCCTTACTTGTTGGTAAGTGATGATGTGGTGGAGGATGGTACACAGACTGTAAGATGTATTCAGTTTTTTTTGTGTTAAATTCAATAATGTTGTGTATTGTCGACCACATCATCACTTACCATCAGTCGAGACTGTGTCAAACGCTAACCTATCAGTAATATAAACAATTATAAATTAGTTAAAAAAGTAAAAACCCGAACGCAAATTATTTTTTTTCGATAAACGTTTTATTGTTCCATTGAAATTAAAACCGCATGTAATACAAATTTATGGAATCGTTTTTTAAAAACTTTCATTTTTTTACACTTGATGGGTTTATAAGAAAAAAAATATTCATAGTATGGCGTGAAAAATCTTTCGCTGGTTTGTTTTTTTTTATATTTTTTTTATGTACCCGGTGTCACTTGCACTATCAAGACGAATCTAATGATATCTCTTACATTAAACTAATTCGTTTAGAAGTTATGATGGAATAAAGAAACTCACAAACATACATGAACCCTGAAAACATAGCAGCGACTTGTGCTCATGTGTGACGTGAACCCTGAAAACATAGCAGCGACTTGTGCTCATGTGTGACGGATAGACGTGTCTCGATCGTGAATATCGTGATCGATCGAATCACTTCGATTCGATCGCACCCCGTAGAAAAGAGATCGAATCATCAATCTGAAAAAAATCAATCATGTTTGATCCGGTAGCCGTCACTAGTTGTATTTTAGTTACAATTGTTACCAACACTACCTAGATGGGAAATAACAAAACTTGTACGTACAATAATTTGGGAAATACACAGATAATATAATGTATCTCATAATTATTTTTCGTAAATATATGATTTAACTGAGATACCAATACGAATTTATGAACAGATATATGTTCTTATATGCAAAACTTTGTATTGTGCTGGTATCAAGACGGCGCATTTTGAATGAATCCAAAGGCTTGGGCTGCCTTTAGTCAACACCAACTAGGTCATTGTCGTTAAATGGTAGTACTTAGCTAATTCAATCTTGAACACTATTTTACTATTATGAAGAAAAAAAGACGTAAATTTTTCCTTGTACCCACCTACTTATTGTATTTCTTTACAAACTTCTAATTAATTACACGAAATACGTTATACTCATTATCCAAATAATTTTGACAACTGTAGAGGTAATGGTAATGCCAATTGTAGAGGAGGGCCCATTCCTTGGCCTGTGAGGAGACTGAAGGCCTAGTCAAACAGGACGCGTAATTAGCGCTGCGTAATAGCGTTAAAGTGGCGCGTTTTAACGTCGCGCTCTTTTCATGTCACACTTGAGTAGAGCCCAACGCTCCTTAACGCAACGTACCATTCGCCAAAGCACAGTGTCTATCGATAGCAAAATGTGAAAAGTTTGTTCGTTATTAAGATGTCGAGTGATTCAGATGTGGAAGAATTGTTTCTTTTATATGCTCTATCGCGGTCTCAGAAAAAAAGAGTATCTGTGCACGACAACAATAAAAAGAGAGACGAATTCATTGTTATAACAATAATTGTCCTTTATATTGTACAAACATTGGTTTTTTCTTCCTAATTCAGTCAATTTTTCAGACAATATGCACATTCACTCGGACGCTAAAATAAAATTTGTAATAAAATACAACGCTCGACGTCAAAGCGTCCTAACACCGCGACAGAGCGTCGCGTACTGCTAGCGCTGGCGCTCTGTTTGACGGTATATTACAATAGTAGTACAACACAACTCAGCGTCATAGCGCGCCGTCAGGTTAGCGCTCTGGGGCCCAACTCCCACCTTTTATAAACTATTATGGAAAGCAAACGTCATTGTTTCAAGTTTATATTATTGATACTAAGGTTGGTACCGTGGCCGTCACGAAACAATAATGTTCATATAGTGCTACCTCTGTCGCACAAATGACTTGATTCAATGCATGCTTCCCGCTCTCACGTTGAAGTTCTAATATAAGTATACTATAGTGATATGTGGTGGTGCGAATTAAAATTGTAGATGTAATGTTAAAATAAGACTGAATTAAGAGATGGGAGTTGGCCCCCTGACGCGCGCTAAAAACGCGTTCTGTTAAACGAAGCCTTGACTTGACTATTGGTCATATGAAATCTTTGGTGTATGATAGCTCTCCTGTGCCATCAATGGAAGACAGCGAATTATTATTGCTGCAAATCAAATCGGAACTACTTTAACCAGTGCGGCGGTAAAGAGCTAGTTTCGAAAATGAATGCGTTTTTGTCTAAGATTTTTTTACCTGTAGATCAGTTGTATGCCCTCCATATTTACTAGACGAATTCAGGGTAATTGCCTGAGTCACTACCAGTCTAGCACTTCCGAGCGTCCGGTGAATACATCGCCGCTAATCGTGTTTTTTCGGAATAATCTGTGGACAATACACCTTCCTTGTGTCTTTAGACTCTGCACCAATTATACAGGCACTGTGAGAGATAAGAAAACTTTTCTATTCACGCGTAATTATTGCTTTTATTGTTGAAATAGAAAATATCGTTATTTTGTTTTATCTTAGGAACGAATCTCAATGAAATGGATGAGCGAGATATGTGTATCGTTTGGTGTGAGAGAGTGAAAGAGATCGCAGCATAATGGTGATCGGAACGTCTCGTGGCGGTTCGGTGGTTACACGAATTGCTTATTTATCTCTTTCTAACAACATATATGACGCATAATATTTGAACGTTCTTTCCTTGTCATTACAAACTGCATATACATGTGCGTAGGTATGTATATAGGTAAAATCTAGTAAGCTTTTAGAGCAGTGGTGTTCGGATATAACTACTCTAAGTATTTCACCTCTCTGGTTTTTGTTAGAAACAGAAGTCATATTGAGCATCAGCTATAGAAACTGAAGATGTTTAGAATTTGTGACATTATTTGATATTTTAAGTTACATTTGATTATTTTATATTTTAATAAATAATGCAATTACATAGACAATTTTCTACTTGCTTCTAATGTAATGTTGATTTCTTTGTAATCTTGTAACCAATTTTGACTCTAAATATCTTTCTCGAAAGCTAAAAATACGTAGATGATTTTTTTATGGTCTGCACGCTAAATGTACTGTCAATTTTATTTTTAATGATTTTAGTTTTGAACCCATTAATTAAAATTATTTGAATTTATGAAGTATCCGTCTGGTATTTCCTAATGTGGACTCCCAAAACGCCTGCCAAGCGTGGGGATTATGGCAAAATCTCCCAATGGAGGACATCGTGTTTAACAGTGGACGTTCTGGATGATGTGATAAGAAAGGACTTAGCACTAAGATTTTGAATGACAAACAAAACCCTTTTTTAGCTTGTAAGGTGAAAATATTATTTGTACAAGTAGTTTTTGGATTGAGATATTTTTTTTGTAAGTGTCGTAAGTGACACTGATTTTCGATTAATGACCGAAATATAGTTTAAGATAGTTTAAGATCAATATTCCTTATTATTTTTTTTGAGGTAGATATCTGAATCAAATATTTTGAAAAATTACAAAATAAAATACTGGAAATAGTGTTCTAAATATTATTGCACCGTATTCTCATCATATCTTATTTGTATTTTACCTATTTATCAATTTCTAAATAATATTCGCAGGTTTAAACCTGCATATAACTTAGCAGTTTTCATAAATACATATTTTTACAAGATTAGGTATTAAAACACTCGTGTAATATTTTACTTATTTTGAAAACTACACTCATGTTTTAATACCCTTTATTATATGACAGTTGCATAAACTACTATTTTCTTTTATATAAACGCGCTTTATAGTTATTAAATAAGGGTATGTTGTGTGTTGTGTAAATAGCTGAGGCTATCCCAGAATGTTTTGTCCAATTTGGCACCTTTGGACGTAGTATTACTATATGTTCAATGCCTTTGGTTTAATTGCACGGCTTTGTTCTATTATTGTTATTGTGCTTATATTTTTTTCTGCAGTACCTTTCAGAGCAGAGGTATACGGCACTCTTAAGCAGCACTAATTTGGCAAATACTTATCTCAATTATCCCAATACCAAAAATAAGTTTTGCAGCTCCGACCTCTGTCGTGTAATTAATTTGTGGAACCCTTTGCCGGTGGCCCGGCTTACGCTTTTCTATGCAGCTTTGACCCTGGGTCTTCCAAGCGGAGCGTGAAAAACACATCGCTTATTAATTAAATTTTTTCGCTTCATCAATCAAGGAGAAGTCATTTTGATGACCACTTAAAAAAAACTGTTCAGAAAACAAAATTACTTTCACACAGATGCAATATATATTCATAAAAAAGTAGTAAAAGGGTGGATCTCCGAAAAGTTCAAAGACAAAACTAGCATGCTAAACACACTTGTCAATTATTTGAGTAAATATAGGATCTGAATATTTTCTACGCATTATAACTACTACTTTTAAATATATTGCCTACTAAGTAAATGTTTGGATCTACAAAACAGCATGCAAAATAAAAAATATAAAATAGCTGTATTTTCTATGTAAGTATTACAACTTCTAAACACATTGACCAGTAAGTTTAATTATGAGTCAGTAAAATAATCTTGCAATTCTTACAGGCAGGACTATAGACAGAAAAATAATTATATGAAGAAAAGATTAGAAATATTGAAACATTTTCATTTTGTCTTAGATAATATTCATTTGTAACAGAATGATTATGTAGGAACTTAGATTTTTTTTATTTGTGATGGAACAAGCACGAGGCCCACTTGATGTTAAGCGGACTAACCTCTGCCCATAACAGATGCATTCCGTCACAGGTGACGAACCGCACTTATGTTCCTGTAATTTTACTGGCTCTCTAGGATTGCTGCCGGAACACACCGTTTGGTGCTTGGCGACAGATGGGTGGTAGCTAGCCAGGCCAGCTCTATATGCCCTTCCACCATGCTAGCAGGTCTCGCAGCGATTCTTCCTGGAAATTTTACGTTTCTTAATGGTTAAATCACATATGTGATATCATGCAGGTACCTTCATACATAGCTTGTAGAACCAGCAATTGCATAAATAAACATCAGTTCATTGTTTAAAATACTAAAAATTATTTTCCTGGAAATTGTAATTTACTCGTACTTGTCACTCCACCACAGGCTAACGATTGTAGGATAATAATGATTAGTTAGGCTGAGTGATTTAGTTATAAAACCACCTTAAAACATGTGTTATAAATACGGTATAAAAAGGAAGCTTAGGCTTAACTTTCGTTTTAACATGAGCGGCAGTAGGTTTTTCTTATTCAAGTTGCGGCGGAATCACACATAGTATAATAAAAATAGTTTTATGGCCAAAATTTATTACGGCTCTGCCCGCGTTAAAAATCGATTTTTACGGGTATTCTATATTCTAGTCCAGAACGAGAGGAATAAAATTATGTAGGGATCTACCGTCCAAGTTTTACTTATAAAATCTGTTTCGCCTTCTCTTAGATGAGTGGTAACAAACACACACAGAGACAAAACAATTGATTTCTCATATATAATATAAATGTGATGTGACATGAAACAATGTATAAAATCAAATAATGTGCATTTTGTACTCTTTTGGTCTATGCATCATCATCAGCCAGAAAGACGTCCACTGTTAAACAAAGGCGATCTCCATAGAACGCCACAAAGAACGACTATTAGCCGGTTGTAACCATTGGCTACCCACGAACTTTACTATATCGTCATTCCATCTAGCGGGGGGCCTACCATCTCTAGGTCTTCCAGTTTAATGGGGTAACAATTCGAGAACATTTCTTCCCCATCGGTTATCATTCGAGCAATGTAGCCTGATCATAGCTAATTGTAAATTCTGAAAGCTATGTCGGTGACTTTAGTTCTTCGCCGAACATCCACGTTGCGGATTATATCGCGCAAAGAAACTCCGAGCATAGCTCTCTCCGTAGATCGATGAGCGACTCCGAGGTTGGTCCATTATAATGTAGAAACACCGATCAACCGAATAAACCCGGCCGAAGATCAGTAATTTGAAGTACCTATATAAAAAATTACAAATTGTTATATTTCTTTTTATGCCCTATAGGTTAGCCTTTGACCACTATCTCACCTGATGCTAAGTGATGATGTGGTCAAAGATGTTGTTCAAAGATGTTGTCTTAGGGTTAGTGCTTAGCGTGCCCTCCGAAGCACGGAAGCGCTCAGTAGTAATGTCACCAGCGGTCACCCATCCAAGTCATAACCGAGGCGGACGTTGCTTAATTTTGCTGATCGGTTCAGAATGGCTAAGCAAACTTCGCTACGAACGTTTCATAATTTGCCCGTATGTAAGGAGTATATTACGGTTATTCGTTCGGTTTCAGAGAAATAAGCGTTTTTATACGGGCACCATAAAATGCTTATGTTGTGTCCTACGATATTCAATGAATAAGCATGATATTGTCCATTGGCAGCAGTACCAAGTACAAATAAACGACACTTAAAAAAAATTTTGTTTTATGTCTTTGAGAGCCTGTTTGCTACCCTCTCCACACCTTTTGGAAGTGACTTCCGCAATTTTAGATCAGGAAAACCTGCGGATTAAGTACGTTCAAGTTGTCAATTTGGCGAAATTAAGTCCAACAAAATAGTTTTTGCGCCTTTTGTGTACTAATATCGTCTTGATTATTACTCCATAAGGTTATTCAGGTCAAGTCGTCGTTGTGAGACTGAGGGTGTAGGATGGAGAGAGCTGATTTCGCATGCGAGTGAGCAAAACAAAATTACGCTATATTTAAATGGCAAATTTCTTTCAATAAATTCATATAAAAATAAGCTTTTAAAAACGAAACATTTTTCGGTACTGCATCACATGGTTTTTTCTACAGAAAAATTAGAAACAGAATTTATATTATTACTATTTACTATATAGACACAACACTTGATTAATCTAAATCGTAGAGTAGTATTTATAATTTTTTCTATAGAGAGAAATATATTGAATCGTGTTTTAGGATCCTGTAAAAGTCTAGAATACAATATATTTTTTTCATATATTATATATAAATGTGTACACTCTTTCTAAAAAAACATATTGAATATTTGCCTTTTGATGACTCACTAGTCACTACGCCTTAATCCTAAACTAGTTTCTATCTGCCTAAACATGATCATGATAATCACGTAGTCTACGAAGAAGCTTCTGGTCCGCCCCTAGCCGGCACTCTAGCGGTCTACGTGAATGAAGATCATCTAGATTCGCGGTCTAATTAAAAGCGTTTGGAGTAACAAGAAATAATCCTGTATGGGGGTGGTACCACGTTTTTAGGGCTCCAAACCTCACAAGGTAAAAGTTACCGGCTTAGCGCCTTGTCAAAATGTCCATTGAAGAAGGGAAATTTGCCACTCTTGCATTAGATGCCATAACAATTCCTGTCACGCATTTTAGTATTAATGGACTATTATTTTATATCAACATAAAGTATATAAGACCGTTATAAGACCTGCCGCGCCGTAGTGTATGGGTTCAGACTCGAATACTAGACTCAAAAGAAAATTCAATCACTGAACTAGTTATAGTGCGACATTAGCAACGTGCGGGTAGAAGCGCGTCAAACTTATTTGCGCAGTACCATTGCCAGCGCTGCTTCATAGCTCTCTGTGACTATCGCACATCCAATTAGACTGCTAATATGTAGGTGGTTAGCGACTACCCCGCTTTAATACATTATTGTATTAACATTGAGGAGTATAATATAGAAACAGCGAAACATGAATAAAGCGAACAATCGCGGTAACACTATCAATATTACAGCGATTTTTACTGTATTAATCTTCTGAATGTTATGTTACGTACGATGGGTTACCTATGATAGCCGTTATGATAACCCTTGGTTTTTATTAGATGTTACAGAAGAAATAAGTAACAGTATAAACATTGTTTTTATTGCACGAGATACCTCTTGAATCTGAAATCCCAAGGGATGGGTGATCGATCACTGGGCTTTGAAAGGATAACCTTTGCAATTTGGTAACATTATCTGAATGGTTTTTAAAAAAATAATATTAAGTGAAGCCTATCTGACAAGTTTCTCAGATAGGCTTCACTCAAAATTGGGGAAGCTTTATGGTCCTTGTCCGAAAGTGAAAAATATCTAATATTCTTATTTACAAATTATTACAGTACACAATTATTGCGCGCGTTTTGTTTCTTGTCCAGAGGGAGTTTCCCGGATTCGTGCCAAGTGCCCTGACCTCGAGGCTATCGGAACATGCTCGGCCTCCTATTTTATTATTTTAACCGTCATATACATAGGCATATCAATTTTTAAATGTGAGTCGCACGGATTGTTCTTATAATCTTTATACCACCCCCACTCAGAAAGTGTCTCGTTCCTCGTTCAAAAACGTGTTATAAAGTTCGTCATTATTCCCTTGTCATAAATTTGCGGCGGGAAAAGTTATAGGTATGGAATTTCATTCCTTCCCTCCGTAGCTATGAAGGAATGTTGTATGAAAATGAACCTGCCCTGCTAGCGTTCTTTTGTTTTTTAGCAGCGAACATAAAAAATACAATCGTCAAATCTTAAAAAGGTTTTAATCAAATAATTAGAGAAAAGTAAACTACTTATCAGAAGTTATTCAGATGAGAAATATAAATGACGTGCGATTTTTCATAGCATTGGGAACAGCCCAATCTGGATAATTTCCTAGATTTAGGGCCTGTTTCAGAATGTTCGAGTAAGTTCCGGTTTTACTACCCAGAACATATTTAATAAATAAAACACTATCTTTGCGTTTCACAGTCATCGATTTAGCCTATCCATCGGTTAAAGCTTGAAACGCGCTGCATGCCAACTGTCATTTTTATCATTCAGTTATTTTATGTGTTGCATAGCAACCCGCAACTTTATTAGGACATTCTGAAACGGGCCCTTAATCTATGTTATTTAAAAAGATTCGTACGTTCAGGATGTTATCAATACAGACAGACAAAATCTTACAACAGTCTTACAGCATGTGCAAGCAAATAGACCCTATTTATTGTTAAACTGTGTAGAATTAAGCAATGAAGTAGAAGATTTGCCATTAATATTAGGTCTAAATAGTTATTTAGTTAGGACCAGAATAAAGTTGTTGAGACCTACCTCCTAAATCATCAGGCTGCGGATTATGATACTTATGATTATGGTATCATTCGAATTGTCTTATAAGTATTATGGTCTTAGGTAGTAACATAATATCTGATATTTTTCGTAACTTCAAGAACCAGAATATAAAAATGAAATTACTCTTAAACCAGGGTAAAAATATGAATAATGTCTACTGATTCTAAAATTATATTGTTTTACTAACAAATTAAGAAAGAAATAATCAGGACACAACACTTTTTTCAGGGGCCCTAAGTCTCCTAGTGAAATGGGCATTCTCCTTTATTTGTTTTGTTAAATTTAGTTTTTTACTAAATAAATAATAAAACAGTATGTACGCTTAGTCCATTAAAATGTTACAATTTAAGGGCCGAGTATTGCATTTTTTAGAGAACGCAATTTTATTTTTGGAATATGTGTTCAGAAACACTTTGTAATAATAATTCATTGTCCACATCGTTTTTGAATTTTGCTCGCTCAAGCAAAGTTTTCACTCCTCTAGTCATAAAAGCCGACGAGCCAACATGTTGGCTCGTAGGTTTCCACGTTGTACTGCAGATGTAAAAATGACACTGTTTAGAGCATATTGTCAGTCATTTTATACGTGCAGCCCTATGGGTCAAGTATACGCAAAAGACTTACAATGCCTTGCGCGTACAATACAATAATGCGTTCAGGGCGCTGGTGGGGCTGCCGCGTTTCTGCAGTGCATCAGGAATGTTTGCCGATGCTCAAGGTGGATGGGTTCGCAGCGATACTCCGCAAGAGAATTGCATCACTGGTGCGTAGGGTGCGTGACAGCTCCAACAGCTACCTGCAAGTGATAGCAGGACGGGGTGGGATTGGACTCTGCTGTTATGAAACACTGGACAAGCGTGCATGTGGGGCTGTCCAGTCCTAAACTAAATTAATTAATTTTCTTATTTTCATTCTGGATTAATTTTTCATATGTATACAATTAACTTACCTGCATTATGTTTGAATTAATATAAATGAATAATATTAAATATGTTAACGCTTATATTTATTGCACGAATATTTTTCTTGACATTTGAATGTATGCTGTGACTTTTTATTATATTGTGTATCCTGATCCTATCTTACTATAATTCTATGTTTTTCTATTTTATAATATGGACTGTTTTATGTCTGAAATAAAGATTTTTTGATTTGATAAAAGATCATCTACATGATTTTTGTAAAATGTATTAAAAAAAGTTATAGAGAAAAAAGAATCTAAATTAAAAATCTTTAATTTTTAATTTAGGGCAAAAAGTTATATACACATATTTGTAGGCAAAACAATTTGCTACAAATTATGTCCTGACAATTTTTTTGTACAACGCATACTTTCCGTGATATCGCGAAAGAAGTGTTTTTACCACTTTTTCTAAGATGGTGTTCGGGGGACAAGGGTGGCGACCCCACAAACTTGGGGTTAAGCTTCTATTGACCCTGTTGGTCACACATGTTTCAAAAATAAAATTGTGTCCTCTAAAAAATGCAAAGCTCATGTAACATTTCAATGGACTAGCTTTTAATTATTCTAAATAATTTTCCAAAATGTCATCTGATAGTGAGAGACTATTTTATACACGCCACCAGTAATGAAAAATACAGCTCAAAAACTCGTAAAGAACTTATATACTTCAAAAAAGGTTTTATATCAAATAATTAGATAAAAGAGGTAGGATTTTATTCGTACTCGATTTTCAATCTATGGAGGTAGGCAACATTTCACTCGCGAAAAAAGCGCGGCAATTTATTTGTTTCGTTAAATATTTTTTTTAAATAAATTGAACAGTACGTGCTTAATTATTCCAAAATGTCAGATAATAGTGAAAGTGACGATTTTATAATGATAACGCCATCAGAAATAAAAGATACACATCAAGAAATCATAAAGAACTTACTTCCAGAAAAGTCTCGGGACAAATACGAGAAAACTTGTAATGTATGTGTAGGTGTAGTATAATCCACTATGTATCACTTGGGAGACTCGGGCTTAAGCATACTCTCGAAAATCAATAGATCGTTTTCACCCCTCGGTGTACAATGTACTATACAGGGTTATTATAACCCTGTATAGTACATGGAAATTTTGGAAACTATTGTTACTATAGGAGTATATTGGTTTCGATTCTTATAAAAATTATCTAAACCTAAAATTCTTTAATTTATGGTATGTAGTTCTTATTCTGTTCACGATAAAATCCAAATTATTATAACCCTTGTGAAGAAATGATGGTAGTTCTTATTCTGATCGAATTAAAATCTAAAGTTGTATATGCTTGCGAATGACAGATCTTAAGTTTAGTTGTCTAACTTGATGCTCTATATACTGGTGCAAAATTACCTACTATTTATAATATAATATTCATACAATAATTCATTTTTAGAAATTTTATGTGTTCCACGAAAGAGGACTTTGGCGTACGTTCCATTCCACTAAAGTTCCCTAGTGTGAACGATCTGTCCCTCCTTGTCGAATTTCTACAATAAATATCTGAGCAGCCATAAAATCTAAGAAAATAGACGAACAAACGGTTTTTTATGACATAAAGTGAAGAGACGGACAGGTCGCCTGCCTTGATGGTAAGCGTTACGTATGCAGATTACGTTGCATACCACCGTTCTGCGTGTTGCATTACGGTCATCACTCGAAGAAATTAATTCCCGTCTCGTATTTCCAGTAGTTAAAATAGCTAACAGCGCCCTTCATTGCTAAACACAGTTATTTTGCGTTTGTACACAATTGATTTGATGCATGATGTCTCACACTGCGGTGCAGACCAAGACGGGCTCTTGCTGAAGAGACCAGTAGGTCTGCTTTCTTCCGGATTTCTAATATAAACTTATGGATAAAGCAATACTCTAATACTGGACTAAAAAGTAAAATTATGAAAAAAATCTGTTAACACTGAGCGTAATTACCAAAACACTAAAATGCATATTGTGAGTTACTCGTTCGGGTAAAACGTAAAGGAAAGGAAAAACGTTTTTTCCTTTCAAAAGTCAAAGCTTCTTTTAGCAAATGTTAAATAAATAATAGTAAAGTTAAATACACAACTTACCAAAATGCCAGAAAATTCTGATTAGATTTTATGAAAATAAAAACTCTTTTGTTAATTTTCGTTATTATTTTTATTGTATTTGTTATTTTGGGTCAGCATTCTAGAAGCATTATCAAAATTTAAGGGGATTTAACTCATGCCTATACTAGTTAGCGACCCATGACATACGATTGGACAGTCATATGCACAGACAGATAGACAGCGGAGTCCTATTCGTTATGCTCTTGGTTACGGAACCCTAAAATAAAAGATCTGCTCATTATGTATTTACTACTTTAACTTCCAAAGAATTTGTTCCGCATTCTTGCTTTGTATAGAACACCCTTAGTTTGTTCATCCTGAAAGAGGACAATACAGTACTAAATGTATGACTTTCTGTTGATTTCAGTGGCGGTGAGGACAGCTCCAGTGCTACCACGTGCCCGATAGCAGCATCAGCGGCCGCGCCAGCTACATGGCGGGGCACCAATGACAGCGCGACGGAGTATTGTCGACGTGGCAGTACGCCCGCTGCGTACGGCAGGTATCAGCGAAATAACTCCACTGCACCCTATTCTACGCCACCTTCCAACCTCGAAAGGTAAACATACATCCCAACTTAAGAAACAACCACTTCCTTGTACTCTCACATTATTGGGAAGAAATATTTCGTGGAGTAACAAGAAAGTGGTTATGTCTATTAGTAACACAAGGGTTATTATGTATCACAGCAAAGTTACTCTTTCAGTCTCAAGATGCAGAATCGGTGTCACAAATGCTCAAAACTGTTTCAATGTCGGCGGCATAATATACCAAACACAACTCTGATTGAAGTTGGGATGACGGCATATTTTAATAGCCACGTACAAAACTAGGAATAAAAAATTGCAAGGACGGTTGTTTTTTCGTGCCTCCCAGTCTTTTGTATGACTTCGGAATAATAATAAATAAAATTTGATTTTATATTGAAAATTATAATTTAAAAAATCATACCTTTATCAAATCAAATCATTTCTTGGCAAGAATACAATCGATATACGGTCTTTTAATAATTTCCGTCCGTGTATTCAGCCTACAGGCAGGCAAATATTAGATTAAAAAAAAAAGTTATAAAATTAATTACACTTATGGTCACGGTACACTTCTATTCTCTGAATATATAAGCTGAGGTGTACCCAACTAATTCTAATGTAATTTAATAAAAACAGTATATACTCAAGAGCACTCATTGATATCTCTTATTCCTACAACATTCTGACAAGACAAATTTGCGAACATCCGGCGAGCGTCAGAAGCGGACGTCCGCTTTAGAAAATTTCTGTTGGTCTGCGGGGTCTAGTACAAAATGTATGGGCAGAGTGCTTTACGGCGCGCTCACGTTAGAATATTTCTGACAGATATTTTCTTACAATGTGCGGCCTAAAAGGTCCAGTACCCATATTTATAAAAGCATTATGTATACATGTACCATGGCTATGCCGCGAGGAGGGGTAGTACTTTAAATATTAAAGATAGGATTTCTCTGAGAGAAGGATTAATTTCATTAAAAAAATATATGTAAGACTGATTTACACAGGTTTAATAAAGAAAGCCGGGCTCAAACTAGATTGGACTGGATATTAAAAATAAACATGTGTTTTATGACGAAGTTCGAAAGGATTTTTCCAAAATGATGTTTTACATAATTTTAAAAAGGGATTGAAGTATTTTTTCAGGAAATGGCCTTACTTCAATATTGAAAGTATTTCCCCTTCCTGTGGCATACCCGTAGGACGCCCCGTATACCAACAACTAAGGGTTATACGACCAGACTTTCTAAGTATTAAAACTAAATCAATACAAAATCATTCACGCATTAATTTATTCATCTTCTGAAGATGATCTGTTATAATCATTCGCCGCGATCGCCTACCTGAAAAGCAGATACGCAAATACTAATATTATTACAAGGGCAGTACCATGACCTGAATCTGCTTTAGGTGGATCCGGGGCAAGAGGGTGAATGTTAACGCGATCCCATCTTGCTCGGTGGAGGACTGCTTATATGGGGTTTTTAGTGGGTTCAAGGCTCACACACTACTTCCACCACCCCCGTAGTAGAAGGGACTTGCGAAGCTATTTCCCCAATAAATAAAAAACAGTTTCGGGTTGATTAGTATTGCTGTATGGGATGCATAGTTGCCTCATAATCTAAAAGAAATTGTCTCTTGGGACTTTTACCAAAGCAGCCAGAAGCTTTTATCACATAATGTTCGACATTTTCTAGTAGCGCGCTTGTGTTACAGCTCGTTCCGGAGTACGAGTAGGCAGCAATAAAAAAATACCAAAGCCAGGCTAGTTTATATTTATAAAATCATCATAAAATTTTTTGCCCTTGTATCTTTTGTGGTATTGGAAATATTTTACTATTTATTGTCCGAACAAGTAACGAAAATTAAACCATACCTGCCTCATCAAAGCTAAATTAACGAATACGATTTTGGTTGTACCGACCACAGCCGAGACAGCTCGCTATATCAGCGTGGCTCTTGGAGTGTAGTTACGAACGCATTGTAAACGTTTTCAATATAATCGCTTACGTAATAGGATTTTCGACTTGTAGAATGAAAAGAACCTCACACAAGGAAAATAAGACAATAGCTAAAGTAAAGCCGATCCTTATCAAACAATTAAGGAATGTAATATACTAGAATGTCCAATATGATAATGTTCTGGTTAAAATTTTAAATTTGCGCATTCGGTTCGTCTTTGTCATCACCTTATATAATGATCTATTTTCTAAAGATAATAATTATATATTATGCGTGTATTATATTGTATGAATATGTAGGTTCAGAGCGAGTCATTGCGGGTGATTTTAGCCTATAAACCTCCTGTATTCCTATAATAAACGTGATTCCACATAGAAGGCGTACGGCGAGGGAACTGTTTCTGTAACCGAGCTAGGTAGGAAGGTTGGTCCGAGATCCTCTACGGCCTGGTATCAATGCATGTCAAATTGTTAAAGTCGCATGGTCTGTCAATGTTATCCAAACACTGATTCACTTTACAACAGTCCGTGCACAGACATGTCCAGCGAGTTTAATCTGACTAGAAACGTTTTATATGAAACGTTCATTTCAGATTGAAGTCGCATGGCGCGGTGTTAGTTCCGATATCTACTTAGCGATGCGGGCAGTAGTGCCGCATGTGGCTGTTTCTATCGAAGTGGATATGTTAGCTTAGAGAATGCTTTTTGGCGTCTGTCATATGTATGAAAACACATCTCTCATATATATGTATATACCGTTTTGGTTGACACTATGTCTATAGCATAGAAGATAATATGGAGCTGTAATTATATATCTACTGTGCCTTGAGTGAATCGACGAATTCCAATTCTTTATATTTGTTGGAGTTGAACTGAAAAATGTCAAGTCAGCTCTTCGCGGCACTGGCTCGTTAGTCTGCGCCGCGCTGACCGCATCTCTATTTGATCGATATTAGATCAATCCTATTGTACGGCGGCTACTTGTGCACGGCCTGGTGTAAAAATGAACAGACCTGATTGTGTGTCGCATGTTCATTGTAAATTATGTAATATTCAAAATAAGTTTTGCAATAACATCCTACTAGTTCTATAAAAGGTACCTAAATTTAGAGATTCCTCAGAGCATTTTCAAACCCTTGATTCAATAACATAAAATATATTATGTAAATACATACTGATATAAGTCCAAACACATCCAGATTTAATTTAGTTGGTTTTACCACAAATCTTAGAAGGAAGATGTGTCTTTCGTTTCAAAAGTTTATACCCATAATAAGTTTAAACCCTTAATTGTTATGTGAGTTTTTTATTTATTCTTATTTAATATAATACTGTTTATAACGTTTGTACAATACTGAAACAAGCTTTCTTCAATTTGATTTGTACTTTCCGTTGCTTTGAACGAGTGTCGCAAAGGCGAACGCAATATGATATTAATGCGTTTATCAGAATTGTAGAAAATAAAAATCTAATCTTTAACAGATAAATTGATATCATCATTTTACCTAGTATTGTTTGTGTTTTTTCCGAGGGAGTAGCGTAAAGCAAAAGAGTCTTTTCAGTTAAATTGTGACGATGATTTCTTTATGATGATAAATGTCTTTTACATTTTGGGTTGAACGTATACATAGGCATGATGATGAATTTTTTAATTACCTATTGATTTCTGCTGTCTAGTACCATTTTACATCCTTTACTCCTGGGACTGTTAATTTATACGTAATTCGTCTGTGCGACATTACGCATTACATGCATAAGACATTGAGTCGATGTTAAATGCTTGAAACAATCATGACTTGTGTGAATTTATGTTTGTATTATATGTTTTTAAAAGTTCTCGTTGTTGTGATACGTATAGATGTAGTAATGTGTAAGTAGATAAGACATGTGGTAACGTTTGTATATTACAGAACCACTCCTCACCATCGATGGTACGCGTCGGGAGGCGGAAGCGGAGGCGGAGGCGGCGGCGGCGGTGAGAGCACGCCGAGCACGCCGGGCGGCGGCACGGAGAGCGGCCGGCGGCGGCGGCTCTCCGGCTCGGCCTCCTCCCGCTCCGACTCCAGCTCGCCGGAGCCCAGCGACACCTCGCGCGCCTCCACGCCGGCCACGCAGCCCACGCTATCGCATCACAACCCGAGGACTCCCTCCTCAACCTCACACCAGGTACACTATGCTGCCGCATTTCTTCTTTTCACTAAACAAACATATTTCATATCCCAACTACTTTGTCTCACGCATTTTATTCTTCGGCAGTGGGCGTCGACTGCAGGCGGGAGACCATTGTCTATCTGTGTCAGAAACTTACCGACGAGGTCCACCGACAGCTCTCTCAAGGACGGCCTCTATCACGAATACAAGAAACACGGAAAAGTTGTATGGGTGAAGGTAATCGGACAGAATGCCGATCGATATGCAGTAGTCCGTTTTAAAAAGCCGTCCGATGTTGAGAAAGCTCTGGAGGTTTCGCAAGACAAACTTTTTTTTGGATGCAAGATCTCGGTCGCCCCTCATCAGAGCTGCGACGACGATGCGGATTCGACGAAACCTTACGAGACCGACATCGACGAATACCATCCGAAGGTATGCGAGGATGAAACGTCGCCCTCTCTCTCGTCGAGCAAACGTATTCAAAACTTAGAACGATATCTGTTTTCGCAGGCGACGAGGACGCTGTTTATCGGCAATTTAGAAAAAGACGTCACGCAGCAACAACTGAGGGACAAATTCAAGCATTTCGGTCGAATAATAGAGATCGACATCAAGAAAGGCAGCGGCGGAGGGGCGGGATACGCTTTCTGTCAATACGCATCGATATCGAGCGTAGTCGAAGCGATACGGGCAATGGACGGCGAATACGTGGGTGGGTCGCGGGTGAAGCTGGGCTTCGGCAAACCCGTGGCGACTGCGTGCGTGTGGGTAGACGGTCTCACCGAGCACACGGAGAAGCAGGTAAGTGTAGCGTGCGGTGGCAAACCTCGGTGTCGGTATGTGGTCGGTGTGTGAGGAGGCTACAAAGTTCCGTGCACGCATCTGTGCAGGTACTGGGCGCGGTGTCGCGGTGCGGCGCGGCGACGTCTGTGTGCGTGGACCGCGCGGCGGGCGCGGCGCTCGTGCACTTCGAGCAGGCGGCCGCCGCCGGCGCCGCAGTGCGCGAGCTGCGCCGCCTCGCCGCCGCCGCCACCGCCACCGCCGCCACCGCCGAGCCCGACCATCCAAGACTCTGCGTCGACTACGCCTCCAGGGAGTGTCAGGTACGTACCTCCTCTCAGCTCACAGCGCAGCGCCGCAGACACCGCGCCTCTCCTACCCCCTTACCCCACTACAGTACCTAACACTACCACTACCGCTGCCGCACACACACACAAATGTTCATACTCGACCACCTTCTCTTTCACAGGACGCATTCTACGAACAACTCGAGAAGCACGGCGGCTCTGCCGCGTTGGCGGGCTCGGAGCGACTCAGCGGAGACCTCTCTACGCGATACGTACCGTCCACGCGACACGAATCCATAAGGTTTGTTGAACCTCACTGACGGCCAACATAAAATATAAAAAACACAGTGAACTATATATTACAACATATAAAAATAAATATTGTCGAGTTGAGATAAGACGAGCGATATTGGTCGCTGGGCGGCGGGAATGATAAGATATCTTAATGCATGCGTCAATTCCATCGCGTCGTAATACCGTAACCCGGCCCGCATCCCGCGTGGACCGTGTACATATTGGTCATTGCACAGAGATGTAATGAGGTGACGGCTTCCAGGTTCGAGGGGTGCGGGTCGCGGTCGCGTGCCTCCAGCTACGGACGCTCCTCGTCGCGCACTCCGCGCTACTCTGCGCTAGAACACTATGATCCCGTTGACTACGCCGCCGACCGTCGCTACAGGTAAACATCGCGATTATCCCCTTACCGCTCACATCTACTTTTCTTTAACAAGTATTCACTTAGTGACTAGCTCCTCGTATTCACGCTCTGTATCTTATATTCTGTGCAGGGTATACGATGAAACGGGTGCCAGCTCGCCGCTTGAGGATATACCATTCGAGGACAGATTGCAGTCTGTAGTCGTGTCACCGCACCGTGCGAGGAGGCATCGCCGAGATTCCAGCCCCGAGGACCGAAAACACTCGAAGGTAAGACTATGTCCAATGTCATCTATCTACAAATCCAATTGTGTTTTGTTTAGCTAGAATATGCTAGCTAGACAAAAATATTTATTTCGATTTTACCTTAATAAATGTAATCAGGTAATCATACATGCAAACCCGAAATAACAGTAAACTATTTGACAATAAATTACTAGTCATAACGTGTTTTCTTCAGACAAGCTTTAATAAATTAATAATTAGCATGCTAACATTCGGACTGGTGATCATATGAATTAGGTTGTTAACTATAACACTTCAGAAGGTAGTCTACCGGTGTTTTTTCGTTGGAACCTCTTATGGAAGGCCGTATTTTCAGGGCCTGATAAGGTCAAGATATTAAGTTACATCTTAAATAGGGACCACACGATTTCGTTTAATTTTTGCTCTCGGAATGCTTATTACTCGAGCTTTCTCAGATCAGCTGCTCAGTTAGCAGTAGGGTAGATTTTATATTTACTAATAACTGTACGTACAAAAATTTAAATATTGTACTGTAATGTATTTTTATACAGAGTGTAGTGCCCTATGCGGAAGCTTTAATTTTTTTATGTTTATGAAGGCTATGGTTCGGAGAATGGTACTACGAATGTATCATCGCTCAGCTCAGGGTTTCCAATATGTTTACGGTCTTGACTTCGAATCCTCCTAATAAGTCACTTCCTTCGTGAAGCAAATAGGACTGCTGTTTTTACAGATACTGACGCTAATTTTAATTATTATACAATTTTTCTAGATTTTAATTTGTGTCCTTATTGGTAACCGCGCAGTGAATTCCACTGTAGCCAAATGCTTGTGTTGCATGTACTGAGGAGATTTTAAGTCTGTTTTTTGTTCGTTTTATGACTGGATTCCATGAAGTTTTATGAATTACTCATATTACTAATACCAGTTTTATGAATGGATGTCCAGAGGTAGAGATTGCAGAGGGTGAAAAAAAAGGCTGTAAATTCTAGTTTTATTTTCTTAAATATTTTATTTTTTGTGGAAAAGTCATCCGGGCACATTTTTTAGAGTCTGAAGTGGCATAAGATAAGCCGATTTGCTTCTTATCACTTATGTTATGATCCATAATGGAATCTCGCTTCTTATGACTTATAATGAGCCATAATGGAATCTGGGGTATTCACGGAGAAATAATACTTTCCATTGTATTACTTTTCTCTAGGGGTAATATCTATCTTCAGAAATTTGGCTTGATCGTTCTTAAAAAGGTTCCATATTTGCAATTCCGAAGAGGTTACCAAAATATTTACAGAATACAAAAAAAAAAACAGGTTAAATTGTAAAATTAAATAGAACAATTTTAGAAAACTACACCTATTATTTCCCGATTTTTTCCCGCCATCCTAAAATTGAATTCTACCAATTTTTGTAATATTTTGTTTTGTTCTAAATCCATCACAGATAACCATAACCACAAGTATTGTTTATAAGACGTATTAGTGTCAAATGCTAGATTGAGTATGATTATTTTGGTCCACTTATATATTACAAAATTACAAATTTATGGTAGAAAAAATTATAGTCATGTGCGGGATTCGAACCCGCTTCCATCCATCCCTTTAGCCGGGGTATGCTCTAGCCAATTGAGCTAACATGACACAATGACTTATAACTTTAATTCTTGCTCTCGTTCTTCAACCATCGTATCGGGATGGAGCAACACCTATAGTTCAACTTGCGTTGTACTACAAACAAGACCAATTTTGCAATTGGTTTTAAATTTGTAAATGATGACGCAACCTTATAATTTTAATATTGTTAAGTTTGCAATAACGCCTGCTAGACGAATTACATTACAAAATTACAAATTTACGAGAGAAAAAAATATAGTCATGTGCGGGATTCGAACACGCGTCCATCCCACTTATATATTGCCTATCTATTTTCTTATATGATAAAATATTGTGGGTTATGTATAAGACATACATAACAACACTCTAATTCTATGGTCTAGGTATATATAATGGTAGCAGGTAAGCATATGAGCAAATAGATAGGTAATATATAAAAGTGGACCAAAATAATCATTCTGTCATAGTTCACCAAAATAATTATCATACTATGGACGTTTTTTCGGGAAATTCGAGATAGTCTTTTGTCAAGCTAGCATGCTCTGAAGGAACCATTCCTTGCGGAAGCAGAAACGATCGAACAAAATGAATGTTTCGTTGACAGGAACGTCGTAGAAGCGCTGGCGGTGGCGCGAGACGGTCCCGGTCCGGGTCTGGGGGCCGCGAGCGGCACACGGCGCGGCGGCGGCACCGGCGGCGACACGAGGGCCCGGGCTCGCGAGCCGGCACGCCGCTGCGCGACGAACTGGACGCGCCGCCCGCCGAGCCGCGCCGCCCGCCGCGCGACCGTCCGCCTCTACCCATGTGTCTGCCGCTGCCTAAATTCGCAGCGCAGCTCCTGCGCTCCGCCCCGCCCACCCCGCGCCCAGCGCCGCAGCCTGCGCCCGCACCCGATTCGCCGCCGCGCCCGCCTTCCGTCTCCTCATCGAGCGGTGGTTCTGCACCTCACTCGCCCTCACTCGAAGAGCGGATCAGGAGTCTCGACGAAAAGTATGAGAAGTGGAGTGGGTCGCGAGCGCTCACAGATGCTCCCGACCGTGCGCGTCTACGACATAGACTGCTCGAGGTGGACATTAACGAAGTGAAGCCCTCGGAGGTGGTTAGTGCGCTCCTAGCAAAGCGTTCCGTGTTCGATGAGGACTCTGAGCGACTAGAGTGCGTGGTTCGCGCGCCAAGCCCGGGCGAGTGCCGCGGCCGCGGGCTGCCGCCGCGCCTGCCGCGTTACCCGCCGCTGCCGCTGCATCCGCCGCCGGGGCCGGCCGCGCACCATCCGCCACTCGATCTCGACGCCTCGGACAGACCTTCCGATCCTAGGCTCAACAGGCCCGAAAGACCATGTCGACTAGAGAAATTGGGCAAAATCAATGAGAGTGATTACGGCGAATGTAGACCACGTCCGCGAACGCCGTCTACGGATAGATCGCAGCCGGACTCTTGTGATCCTAGAACGCCACCAACTCACATAGATGGTGACGCTGAATCGCGGAGTCGAGACTCCGCTACGGGCACCTGCGACGCTGAGAGTAAGTCGTCTTTCGACACAGACGACAAAGAAATGGAGCTCGGAATAAAGAGAGAGAGATCAAATTCTTCGACTTCGGATAGTCTTCTCACAGGAAAATGTGAATCACTTGCTACTACGATTCCAATGTTAGAAAACACCATCGGTTGCACGGATGAAAAACCCGACCCTCAACTTTTTCATTTGGAACAAAAGTGTGCTCGTGATGTAATAGATATGATATTAAAGAAAGTGGAACATGGACAAAAACTAGAAGCCGAACTGGACAAGCCTGGCAAAATTAGTAACGAAAGTAAACTTGACTTTTTTAAACAGGGTGAGCCTGGCCATATTTTAGATAGTGAAATAAAAAGGACAATATTTGAAAATACCCAAAAGTCTGAAAACAATAAAATTGAACTGTTTACCAAGAATATTACAAAAGAAAATTCTATTGAATATGATCAGCAGTTACATAACAGGAATACATCAAGCCATTCAAAAGCTATCAGGGAAAGTGACACCATCAAACATGAAGTTATTAAATGCGGCGACAAAAATGATAAAGACAGATTTAACCACAGCATTTCACAAATTTATCAAATTACTAAACTTGAAAAAGAAAACATTCAGTTAGATAAACATCTTCAAAGTGAAAAGCAACATTGTAGTGTCAATTCATCTATGGACACAAAGCTTCTACAGACTGATAAAAATAGTGAAGAACGCATAGTGCGGAATGATCGAGATAAAGTAAAACACAACAAAGAACGCCCAATCAAACATGATTTTGAGAAAGATAAAACAAAAAACAATAGAATGGAGAAGAATTTGGAGAAATGTGAGAAAGACAAAAAACATAAAGAAGACGACCCTGTGGTCAAAAATCATGTTGAAAAATTGGACAAAATTAAATGTGAGAAGGATACGGAAAAACTTCACAAAGATAAAACTGAGGTGGAGAAGTTAAAACATTACGAAGATAAAAATCGGTATGACAACCCTAAAAAAGATAAATCTGAAAAGGATAAGAAAAAAGAAACAGACATAGACTCGAGTCATAGTAAGTCAAAAAAGGAAGACAGACACAAAACAGATAAGATTAAAAAAGAAACAGACCTAAAACGTGATAGTAAAAAAGAATCGGAATCAATAAAATGTCGCAAGTCTTCCAGAGATGAATCATCGAGAGAAATATATCGCAAAGACTCGACGGATTCCTCTACATCAAGAGCTTCCCACGAATCTTCTAAATCCAAAGATATGGATAAACATGATGTCAAAGAAGACATGAAGCCTAAGGTAAAACTTACCGATCTATTTTTTAAACTAGAAAACAATAAAGATTTGACGGCAAAAGATTTAAAATTGGAATGTCCCATAAAAATAAAAACTGAAATAAAGGAAGAAAAAAATGCTCTAAGTTCTTTAAAAATACACGAAGTCACATCCGAACAAAACATAAAGCCAAAAGCAGAAGTTATTGAAAAACATAGGCATCATTCCTTGGACTCTCCGAGTGGTACAGATAATAAAAGAAAAGAGCGACTTAACTCTTGTTCTAGCCTTCCTCCAAATATTGGCCACAAAAGAAGAATATCTTCTCATGACAGTTTTGATTCATTGTGTGATGAATCGAAAAGAAATAAAAATGACCCAAAACTTCCCGAAAGAAGAGAATCTAAAGACTCCCGCAGTGTAGACAAGCACAAAACAGCTAAATTCAGTAAAGGTCACTTTGCGAAAATAATTGAAAGTAAAACCAAAGATGACAAAAAAGGTCAAGTTAAACCCCCAGACGAGGCAATAATTGTATACAAAGATAATAATGAAATAAGGAACTCCAGTATAAAAGGGGTCAAAAGATCACCCAAAGAAGAGAATTGTGAAAATACTAGTAATGAGCATATTGAAGAAGCACATAATAATTTAGATTTCCTAGCCTTATTTGAACTCAGATCGAGCGAAGAAGATGAAAGACAAAAAGCGCTAAGGAAAGAAATGAAGGAAAAGAAGCGCATTCAACAGTTGCAACAAATTCAAGAACTTCAAATGCAGCAGGATGCAATGCAGCAAGGTGAGCTATTGGGAAAATTAAAGGACGATAAAAAACAAAAATGTGATGATAAAAAGAAGGAGGCTGCTCGTGAAAAGCGATTCTCAATAGATCGTAAAAGCCGTGAAGAGAAAACCGATAACGGAAAAAAGAAGAATCGTAAACAACTTAATAGCAGTGATACTTCAGATTCAGACGAACCTAAAAAACATTCAATATTTGATATCATTGATGATGGTCCAACTTACATTTCTATGTACGACAAAGTTAAAGCACGGTCTTGTAAAAATATGCAAAAGCAAGAAGAAGAGAAGCGCCAAGAAAAAATAAAAGCTAAATTTAGCCAATTAAAACAAAGTAGAGCGAAGCGTGAAGAAAAAAAGCGATCCAGTTGGGATGAAGATAGTGATTCGGAGAATGAATCCCATAGGAAACAGCAAAAATCATCTCTTGATAACTCTTCCGAAGATGAAAGCATATCATCCCAAAGACAAAAACATGACAAGATGCTTACGTCCAACATCGAGTTCGACGAAATCAAAACAGAAGATTATTTTAGTACACCAAATGATGAAGATTTACGTAATAAATTGGCACGTAAGAACTCAAGGACTCGTATAATGTCTGATTCATCGGATGATGATACTTCAAAAAGTAAAAGTCCTAACTATCTGAATGTCGCTAAAAAGTTCAACACATCGGACTCAGAATCAATAACTAACAGTAAAATTGATGACTCGAAAGATTTTGATAGCCACATAAAAAAGAGTTCATTGTTAAATTTGTTTGGCAAAAGTGATAGTGATGATAATAAATTAAAGTCCAATTCTGCAAATGACGATATTTACAAATTACCTAATTTTAAATCTATATGCAACGACATATCCTCAGAAAGTGAATCCATAACATCAAACAGAAATTCTGGTGAATATCGCCGAAAGCATAAAAAGAAGCCCAAAAAACATAAATCTTCATTTTCAGAAGAAGAAAATAAAATTGACAATAGCGACGGCTGTGTAGCTGATGGCGAAAACAGACCAAAAATATCGGAAAAACAACGTCGACACAGTAACAAAAAAGATAAAAGAAAAGAAAAAAGTCGCGAAAGTATCGATACCGATGAGGGTCGCGATGACAAAGTAAAACTAAGAAGAGAAAAGAAGTCCCCGGATAATCCCACTGGGTTTGAATACTTAAATGACGTTGTCTCAAGCAACACGAAAAGGGATGGAAAAATGGAAGACATCTTTGGGCCACTATCTGATGAATCTGATAAAGATGCATCAGAGATTCAAAATAAACCTGACTTTTCATGTCAGGAACTTGAATCCTTCAAAGATAGGCTAATAAATAGTATGGAGTTAAAAATTAAAGACAAAGATGATATGAGACGTAAAAAAGATAAAAAACGAAAGGAAAAGCGGTGGCTCAAAGAGGATGATAATAGTATGGACATGGATGCTGTCAGCAAAGCCATCGAAGCAAGATTAATTGCTGAATCTTTGACAGATGACGATAACCGGATTGGATTGGAAGCAGTCAATGAAAACTTAAGAACAGATAATAATATCAATAAATGCATTGATAACAATAAAGTAAACGAAGTATCTAAATTGAATAATAAACATGATAAACTTCGAAGAGACAGTAGAGAAAAGAAAAAGAAAAAGAAAAGGAACAAAGAAGATAGACAAAACCGTAAAGATACATTCTATCATTTGGATTTGTTGAATAATACTGATCATATTTCTGAAAGGCCCATTCTAGAAACCATGACAAACACAATGTTATTAGATATACCGCTTCCAAACGATTCACAAACCACTGAAAATGAAAAAACAGGAGATGGAAAGACACTTGCAGAATCTGCTAGCCTACCAAGATTGACTGAAAGTCCACCAATTCTTATACAACCGACTTGTGAAGTGGAAAGTAAAAGCGAACCTTCAAGCAACTCCAGCAATATTGTAGCTGACGATGATAATGTCTATATAGAAAGCAAAAACATCATTATAGAACAGATTCCTATGCCACCACCTTTTGAAAACATTGTCCAAGATATAAGTGAAGTTCCCCTGCCGGCAGATCCCGAACCCCCTAACTTGAATGAAACCAAATCAGATACTTTTATTGCCACATTGAGTAGTGAAAGCGATCTTAGTGAGGATGCTGTTCGCAGTATAAATGCAATAGAAACGGAAGAGGATAAAGTTATGGAAATTGATACAACAGTGGACAAAATGATAGAGAGAATTGAAGTTCCTTCGCCAAAGGTTGACAAAAAAGTTGAAGAAAAACCTAGAGCTGTTATATCTCAAGAAGAAACTGAAGATGCCGTAGCTGCATTATTAGGTGAAAGTTTTGGCGGAAAAATTGATTCTTTCTCTAATTACGAAGAACCTGAAAATAATACAACTCTTCAAAACGATGTCGAAAATACGTCACCTAGCACAGAAAATATTCCTGAAGAAGATGCCGAAGAAATGAGACAGGCGGTACAAAATTTAAACGCATGTGAATTAGAGTTAAAACCTGATACTCCCGTTTCCGATAATGATCTTTTATTAATCGATACTGATACTGAAGAGGCAGACGAAACATCTCAAGATGCGGAAAGAATTGGCGTAAATGTAATTACCACCAGTGTTTCATCAACCAATAATACCGAATTGAGAAAGACTGCAGATGAGCCTCAAGCACAACTGTCTTCCTCGAAAACTACCGTAGAAATACCTGCCATTAAAACACAGCCTTCAGAAGTGGAAGGTAAAAGCAATGAAATAGACGTCAAAGTACAATTACCAAGACGAGATAACGTTCAAATAATCACATCTACAGCAACTCCTGTGATTACCTCTTGGACATTAACAAATAATAAAATGCTGGAACCTCATGTTATAAATATTCAACCGAATATATGCAATAATAAAGATAATAATGAAAATAAACCTACTCATATAACTACAAATATTGTTCAGATAAAGAGTCCACAAACTCAGCATGTCCAGATCAATAATTTAGTAAAATCTGTATTACCTCCTGCGAGGGTTAATGCGCCTTATCAAGTAATCAATCAGATGGTGCGTCCTCAAGCGCCAAACTTGCAACCACCAAGTATCAAAATTCCAGAACCCCACATTTTGTATCAGAAATCACAAGGAATTGTCATATCGCCCAGAATGACGAACGACCCCAGACTGCAAAGCCCTAAAGCACAAGGCGATGGCATGACTTCTCCTCGTTTGTCAACTGTACCGGTTTTGAGTTCTTCTCCTCAAAGTTTAAATTCTACTGGGATAGTGACATCTAACCCCATTCATCAACGACCTGCTGGGCAAGTGACAGTGGTTCGAGTGCAACAACCTCCACTGAGTCCCATACAGGCAATGCATTTACCTCCCGGTACGAGGACGATGCTATCACCTAACCGTCCTAATTCTGTGTTGGTGCAAACACAAGGATCACCATTACATCATCATAATCGATTACCAGTAACACCAATTTTGACTCCAATACCTAAACAGATCAATACTGTGCTTCATCAAAATAAAGCAGTTGGCGTAAACACATCTGCCATACATACCCAACAAAAAAATATTGTAGGAGATGTAAGAAAAAATGACCGAAATATAGCAGATAATAACAAAAACGAAAGTGCTAAAATTATTTTGACACCTAATAACCTACAGCACAGTACGAATGCTACTGTCATGGCACAAAATCGTTTGATATCGATGCAAAATGCACTACATTTAGGAAACATGAATTCGCATATCCATCTAAACAACAAATTTGTTATTAATAAAATGAGCTCTTTAAATGAGAAACGTGAAACTACACATCATAAAGCATCTGATCATGGAGTTCATCCATTCGTTTCCTCTCCACTCATACATGTAGCTGGAGTCAACCATTCTACTCCTTCGATTATTCAGAGCGGAGCAAAATCTGTGGTGCATCTACAGGAAGCAAGCAATATGAGCAGAAGCCAAGCTTCTAACGTAATACACACTTTAAATTCGCAAAGATTACTAACTCCTGCATCTATAAGCAATGTACGTCAGATAGATATGAACAAAGTGTCGCCAACAGTTTTATCAATGGCAAGCATAAGGCCTTCCACTGTCCTCACTAAAATAGAATCGTCGATTATTACAACAACAACGACTTCAAATGTGACAAATATAACGCCAATATTGATTAAATCTGGCTCTACCATTGGAACCATAAGAATCAATACAAAACCCGAAAAAGATAACATTCCAATTCATGGAAATGTACCAAAAGAATCTAAATTAGAGGAGAAAATTGAAGACGAATCACCATCAAGGAAAGAATGCGACATACAGAATATATCCCTTAAACCTTTACCTATCCAACACAATTCACAGAAACCAGAACTAACACCTAATACACCGAAATGTGAAACAGATTTTGAAGAATTATTGAAAGATAATACAAATAAAATAATAGTCAAAAAAGATCCAGAAACAAAATTAGAGGTGAATGTCGGAAAAACTACTACACTTATAACACCAAATATACAAAGCCCCAAAAGGGAGCATTTGAACAACATAGACTATGGATTTTCCAAAAAAGAACACGACTCTCCTTCTTCTGAACCAACTGCTTATGAGACTTTGAGTTTTAAGAACACATACGATAAAAATATTCATATAGCTGATACAAATAAAACCAAATCAACACAAGATATTCTCGCCAATGAAATACCGAAAGAAACAAACTCTGCACATATTGACTCTACCATCTCAAATACACCTCCAGAAATGAAAAAACAAGAAAATAAAGTAACAGCAAAGTCGGAAATATTTCTTAACAAAGCTTATGAAAATGTGTCCATTGATAAAGAAGAGCCTTCTTTTGATCTTTTGAAAGTAAACAAAATAGCTGATGGCCTTACGAAAGAAGCAAATAATCAGATAGAAAATATTGAAAATCAGTTAAAAACATTAGATGAAAATGATTCTTGGAGTGCAAAAGAGCTCAACATAGATTCAGTAATAAAAAAGGTGGATTCCCTGTGCAGTGATTCTATTGATTCAAGTCAGACCAGTCATGAAACACAGAAATTAGGGAGTACTAAAGAGGTGACGTCAGCACAAGATGCTGTGATTGAAATAGTAAATCATGAACTGCAGCCTGCACAACGAAAGGACAATATGACTATTGAAAATATTGGTGCCTCTGAAACTATTGACACTGATTGCATCATTAACAAATTTACTCCTACTAAACGTGGCGGTAGAAATATCAGAGGCAAAAAGTCTGACAAAAACCAGGACAGAGTGCAAACGCGACAAATCGCTAAGACGCCAAGAGGAGCGGGTGCAGCAAAAAGGGGTAGAGGTAGAGCTGCGAAAGTAGATAAAAAAGTAAAAAATCTGGTAATCAATAACACTAACACTATGCCAGGTGACATTTATGATTTTCATGAAGACTCAGGCGATGAAGGATCAGCCAACAAAACAGAACCTCGTCCCAGATTAATATTGACAATAAAAAGTCCTCTATCAGGTCAAGCTGGGGTGACCGCAACATCTACTCTAAGTATAGCTCAAAAAGATCAAAACAAACCTGAAGAAAGGAGGCCGAGCAAAGACGAAAAAACGGACGATTTCGTGTCGCCCTCTCCGAACACTAGAAAATCGCGCCGCCTTCAAGAAAAGGATGTCCATCGTAGCGTAGCTGACGATATCGGTGAGGATGGCCCCCGCAATGCTCGCTCTGCCAAGCGGAGGCCCGCACGGCAAACCAATGTCGGAAAACCTTCCCAACTGCAAGAGAAAACGCTCACCGATACGAGGAAGTCGCCTAGAGGTACCAAAAGATCACGGGATCGAAGTCTCTCCGATGCCTCCATAGACAGCGGTGACGGAGATAGCCGACGGGATGATATCTCTCGCGAGCCGAAGACGGCCCGTCTAGAAAATGCCGTTGGACTCCTAGGAGACTCCGAGTCACAACCCGCACAACAGCCCGCCGCCCCACCCGCACTGCGACCAGACCCACTGCCCTCAATCGCGGCAACATCTGCGTGCCCTATCATCTCGCACATCGTCTCGTCGCCATCCGTGCCCGCGCCCCTCACCGTCACACAGACTTCGCCCGTTAAAGCCGCGCCCGTACGCCTCGCTGTCGCAGGAGTCGCACTGGTTTCTTCGATCGCCAACGTGGGGCCGCCCATCACTCTTCCAGTTCCGTCGACCACACCGCTGCAGGCACCAGTGGTCCCGCCGCCGGTCACGTGTCTCACAGTACCGCCGGCCGCACCGGTGTCTGCACCGATACCCATAACCAAACCGCCCAAGAAGATGATATCAGAGATGAGTGCCAAACTGGCTGGAGCTTTCGAAGCTGCGGTGCAGCACCGTCCCGAGGCTGAGGCGGTGCGAGACCCGCCACCGGCCGCGCCCGCGACCGGCGAGGCGCAGGCGGGGGACGCGCGCCGGCCGGGAGACAGCGTGCCGTGCGCCATGCTGCCGGTGGGCGCTACGGAGGCGGCCGACCCGCGCGGCCTCTCGCCGGCGCTGCCACATCGCCCGCCCCTCGCGCAGCGTGCCGCACCCGACCGTGTTACTCCACTCCTCATCAGGTGAGTGTTGCCGCGCAGTGTACTTCCATATTCAATTCACGCGAAGAATGTATATTGAGTGCTAATACGATATATTTGTAGTCTATAATCATATGTATGTGGTGTTTACGCAGGGGCGGAGAAGGCGAAGGGTGTGGCGCTGTGGGTATGGGAGCGATGGGCGCGATGGGTGCAATGGGCGGCGTGAGCGCCATGAGTGGTATGGGCGGCGTGGGTGGTATGCGTTTCCGCGCGCTGGTGGGCGGCGGCGGCGGTGGCGGCGCTGCGAGCTTGCCTCGTGGCGCGCACCACCCCCCGCCAGAGCCCCCCGCGCCCGCGCCCGCGCCTGCCCCGCTGCCGCCGCACGCCAAGCTGCCCGTCGCCGTCGTCGGCCCGCTACATCTGCCGCACCATCACCACTCAGGTCAGTATTCTATCCTACATTACATAACACTACATCACACTACAACTACATTACACTACACCACACCACACCACACCACACTACACTACACTACACTACACTACATAACGTCATGGCATTGATTCGTTTATTTATATTACAATACGCTTATAATATTATATTTCGTCACTTCAATGTTCGATTAAGTCATTGTTTTTGGCATTTGGCAAGTGACCACCTGCCTTTGGCGTGCAGGCGGCATGGCAAGGGGTTTTTGGAATGTATTACCAAAAGTCAGTAAATATTCTATTACTTAATTTAACTTGTTCTATTAGACGTTCTGTGTTGCCTGTAGGTTGAAAGAGCTGAAAAGTGTAACTATATCTTTATAATGCTGTGACTCAAATAGTAATGATCGAACTTCACTTCTAGATTAATTACCATATATCTATGAATATGATACATTATGGAATAATATTGGATAATTTATGTATAATATTTATTCTGTTACCAATATGGATATATTTATATCTGTTATTATAATATTTAGGACACTTACACTTACATAATATTGGTTCCATAAGTGAATACTATTAGGCTCTTGTGTACCAAAATTCTCCTAGATAGATCATTGTCTTAGCAGCTGTTTGTATTACTAGTAAAATAACAAATAATAACACTACTCTACACACTGTTGGGTGACTGACTTCACATATCACATATCACGGTAAAAAGCATACTCACTCATTCGGGCTGTCACCGGCCGGCGTCACCGCACGCGGGTTTGCCTGTTTAATTTTTCTTGAAAATCTTATTACAGAACTAAGTACAGAAGAAATTTCTCTTTTTGTATCATAAATACAAAATTTGATGCTCAAAAACAGAACTTTAATTCAACCATACAACTCCAATTTAACCCTCTCAATTCTGCCCATAATTCGCGGACATTTCCTATTTAATAAACTATAAACCTAGTGAACTCCGGTTTCATAGTTCGTCGTTTACAGATGATACATAAGACTCAAATTTTATAAACTTTATAACCATTAATATGTACAGTCCTTTCCCATTTTATGTTCTTAAACTTCATACTGGATTTCATGTTGATGAACTGAATTCATCAAATACATAGGAGTTTCAATCAAAATGTGGGTCCCGATATGACCTCCTTAATTCGGTCCTGTTGCAAAATTCACTTTTTGCTGTCTCTCACCTGTAAAAAAACCTACCCGCCAAATTTCAGCTTCATAGGTCAAGTTTTAGAGATTTCGTATTTAGTCAGTGAGTGGCCGAAAAAGCGACTTCCTTGATGAAAAACATTATATTGGCGCGTAAAAAACTTACTAAGAGATATCACGATCGACAACTGTTTAAGATCTTGGTACCCCCGCAACGGTATCTTCGCATTTTGCATAACCATCTATAGTTTAATTCAGAAACCTGGATAATTTGTGACATATCATGACATTTCTTTGTTTTTGTTAACGTAATTTTTTTTTTAGCCCAGTAATTATTTTTTAATGTCACTGTCATAATGACAAGTCAGGGGTAGAGATTTTTTCACCGTGGTACATTAATTAGTAGTGATGGCGCGCGGTTTTGATTGCGCGATAATTGACTGCCTAAATATTTCCTAACCAAACTTCAGAACACTGAAATGTAGGTTTTTTGCACAATCTCCAAGTGACCAAACTTCATCCTGTGGCCACTTTTTGTATGCATTTTTAAACACGTTCATCACCATGAGTTTTGCAGTGGAACTCATAGCTTTCAATGCACGCTTTTTTTGTGACGACAGACAGTCATTTGTTGACGATGTTGATGGACCCGGCATTTTCAGTGCCGTGCCGGCGCGGGTTTTGTTTCTATGTTTGATAAAATACAAACAAAATAACTACAACAAGATTCAAAACTTAGTACAAACTGATAACAATAACAGACAACGATTTTGTAAAAAGCAAAACAACACAAAAACTCATCAACGCATAAGTGCACACGGGCAGCGATAAAGGAACACATTCGACATCGATGTGAGAGAGACGAATGAAATTATTTCATTGTAAACACGAAATAAAATGGCGTGTAATCACAAAAAGTGAAAATTGTTCCGAACTTCTGTGATTTGTTCCCATTTTACTCCGATGATACTAGTGTCGTAAAATAATGTCTCCTAATATTAATTCACCATTTTATATGTTTGTTAATAAAATAAACTAAATATAACAAAACCATTGCTATTTTCTATTCTATGTATATTGATTAGAAAATATACTCTACTATAAGTATGAGTATTTAGAAAAATTGAGTAATCTTCTATACACTTCCATTTCGAAACAATTTTTTTGATAAAACAGCTTTGTTTACAACAAATATCTAGGTTTCTAAATTAGAGTATAGTAACAAAACACATCTTCAAATTTTGTATGCCTTTTAAGTCAGCATAATATATGTTAATGTGTGAAATTCCTACTTGAGGATAATATTAATTTCTTAATATTTCAGGCGCTGCTTCGCGAATCACTAGTGTTCCATCCGTCAGCCCTCAGGGCCAAATGCCTTTGGTGAGTTTAATTGTCAAATCCATATGAAATATACTGTCATTTAATGATATTGATAAATTCACTCTGTTATTCTGTTTACGCTGCTCGGAATAGTCCGCGGATTTGGTCAGAAGTCCGCCGCCCGCTCACCAACAGACCTCGCCAATAGCATCGGTATATCTCAATATAATTAATATGATAAATCTAGAATGCAGTAACGAGTTTAGTTTTATCGAATACTTTTCCAAAACATTTTTGAACATTTTCGCAATTCCCCTACTTTTAATAATTAAGTCATAGTTTTTTTATAATCTTGTATATAATCCTATATATATCAGAAAAAATGCTATTGCACTTAAACTGTCCTGTTTGATGATTTGTTTATCTTTCACAGGGCGACGGCATGTACCCGCATTTTTCTCAACAACACTTCCAAATGTACCAACAACATTTCCGTGCCACTCAACACGAAACAAGGGCTCCATCACCTTATACACGGTAATATATCTTTTTAAATTTTAACATCGATTTATAACAATTTTATAACTGGCTTTTGATATAACTGACCCGTCGTAGATAATATCTGTATTGAATTTAACTATATTACGAATCCGTTATGTACTTTCATATACTTTTTTAGCCCCAACTTGACCCCTTAATTCGCCCCTGTTGCAAACTCCTTTATTATTTGAAGTATACTCTCCTTACGGGGCCTACAACTTTATTAGTTGAATCCGTGAGTCAATGAGTGACCATTTGGTGTTTTGTTTATATTGTTGTTGTGCATTCAAGGAATGTACAAGAATATGCTAGAATGTTGTGGATATTCCAAGCTTCAACAGCCCGCCAAAAGTAACTACTAGCCTTTGGTGTCAATATTAAAAAATAATGAATATTCTAGTGTCAAGTTTAGCTTGCTTAGGGCACACAGAGTGGGTTCTGGGTTCTCTTTAGAGCCTGGAAGAAAAAGACGATGAGCTTTGTGCGGTGTCGGAGACGACGAGACAGTTATATTGTTTAAAGATTTAAATAGTGAACTTTGTACTTTGTATTGCAGGATAGAGGCGGAGGGGTCGGAGGCGCCGACGTCGCCGCTCGAGCTGCGGCGGCTGTCAGCTCGCGTGCCTCGCCCCGCGCACTCGCCCTCGCCAGCCGACCGACATATCAGTGAGTCACTATATATAATATAGATACCTACATTTTTATTTTCACTGGATTCACCTTACACGCGCAAGGACACGATGCTCGAAGGACCACTATGTACGCTGCTTTGCGTACATAAGTATATGATACGCAAAAGTTAGGGAAAATGTTTTCTAATATCCCCATATGATATATTTGATGAATACACGCGGATGGGACGACCGCGCGCAATGCACAAAGCTTGTATCATACTCCTGCTATCTGAACCTCGGTGACGTTACTGTTAATACTATTAAAATTAAACTATTACTTATTAGCATCTTGCTGTATACATGCATAGATGCTTAATAAGCATATTTATACATTGTCGTGCATATACATCCCGGAGAATTTCGCATGTATCAATAAAATATGTTTAATTTGAATTTTGATATTGAAAGGGTATGAGTACACCCCCGTGGTTATCGAATGAGTTTTAACAAAATATTGTTTCTGCTTTAATTAATTTACCGTATAACTGTTCTATTTTTTGATTTAAATATGCCATGGGGCAAATTGATGTTAAAAAAATATTTTAGCTACATGTCAAAGGGCGAGTGGGTACCTTCATAGGGAGCGAAAATTTCATATTTTTAAGTTTATAATGTAATGCAGTGTGTTCTATATTATGGTAAAAAAATTGCATAGTTTCGCATTCGTTTGCCATGACGGATGGCGTCGCAGTCTCCGTATGGGCCATACGGAAGCCTGTTATAACCACATCGCCATACGATATGGCGATGTGGTTTTAATATATAGATTGGTAGTTGATGAAATATAGAAGATTATGGTTGTTTGATATTTATAAGAAAGTCGTTATATAGGTGACTTATCAACCTTAAGCTATGCTATCTACGCTGTGCTGTGCTTATTCAAGCTAGGCACCTTACTGGTGCTCTATTTTATTTTAACAAACAACTGAGCGCACCACTTTGTTTAGCGCTGTGCGACATGCATTGCGACAAACACGATGGACTAAGATCTGCGCAGTTAGTTTTGTTTGTTTCCTAATTTTACTTTAGAGTGGAGCGAATTGTCTAAACAAATGGAGCACA
The DNA here is from genome assembly GCA_963854805.1 of Plagodis dolabraria. Taxonomy (NCBI): domain Eukaryota; kingdom Metazoa; phylum Arthropoda; class Insecta; order Lepidoptera; family Geometridae; genus Plagodis; species Plagodis dolabraria. Next base: position 13,193,815 of record OY978457.1, read on the forward strand.
GCACAGTTCAGCATACGTCAATGATAGTCACCCTAAGTGTCTGCTTGTGTGTTTTGCAGTGTACGCTGTGAAATGCGGGCGGTCGCCACCACCGGCGCACGGCGGGTTCGGAGGGGCAGTCGCCGGGGTCGGAGTAGGGGCCGGAGTGGGAGCCGGAGTGGGGGTCAGTGCGGGAGCCGGCGGGGCGGGCGGGGGGCGGCTGGCTGGCGCGCTGCCGCCCGGCGCGCCCCAAGGCCCCCCGCATGCCTCGCAGGTGCCGCACGAGGCCGACAGTCTGCAGATGTTGCTAAGGGTGAGTAAAACCACCCTCATACACATAATACACCTTCTAGTGTTACAAAATATCAAGATATGGCAATATGCTGCCGTTCACTTCAATTATGTTTAATCTATAGCACTACTGCAAATTACCAAGCGGCAGTATTAGATTTCATGAAGTGGCAACACTGGCCCCTTCCAGTGGTTTAAATGACAATTCGTCGGTTACGTTTTTAAAGCAAAAGCCAGCTCCACCCTCCTATCGCTGACAAGCGCAGAGTGAACAACTAATTTATTGTATGGTTGTTAACCCTAAGAGTATATTTCTTATGTGAACATTAATTCTGAGAGAACAAATGATTTAATAATTCCAAATAAAGTGTGAGGATTGAAGAAGACCTGAAGACAACGAACTAGGAATAACATAGTAACTAAAGAAACAAATGTTGTCATACTAGGACCTAAAGGTTCCATATTTTGTTACTGTTCTCTTTTTTCTGTCTGGCTATACTATTACTATCGTATGTTAAATATGTCCTGTTTTCAATTTGTAAATATCTTAGTTCCTTCACGTTTTAATTAAACTTTGGTTGTACATAAAGTTATGGATTTAACGCAAAATTTTAGTTTAGACACAAAAATATTCCTGTTACATATACATTTTTATTCTTTGGCAGAGGGTATACTTTCTGATATCACTGTATGAATACACGAAATGTATTATTTTTTTAATGCAACCTAGAAATCGAAATTCTTTGCCGTGCGCGATTCCTGTGAAGTACAGTCTAAGTATGGCATCTTGTAATACGATAATTGCCTTAAAACTATCGTTTTGATTATTCTTGTTGAGGGACATTTAATGGTTTGATTTACCTTTGAGGTAAGTATTATGCTTATCTGATTTATCTTCAGGAAAGTTTGATGGTGTATTTCAATCTCTTTCTGAGCGGTTCTGTATAATATTAAAGAAGCATAATGAGTTACATTTTACTATGGTTCATAAGGTCTGGTTAATTTTATTTATATACCAATAAAGATCCTTTTTTTAACCTCTTCTTTTTTACTAGTATCTGTAGTTGCATTTATTTTTCTAGGTAATATGTTTGGTTTGATAAATTAATTCGATACTTTATATAACTATGGCCTGCTATTGAATGTTATCTCGTCGATTATTTTACAAATGAAACACTAAACTTACTTTTATTTTATCGATGACCCACTTACTCGAAGAAGAACATCATTCAAACATTTTGCAGTGATCATCATGGTCACGGGTCTGAAAGATCGAATTTTCACTGCTAAGTTTTTACAATGTGATAATGAATTAGGAAATAAAAAACTTTCATAACTAAAAAGCTATGCTATTTAGTTTTATTTACTTGGATGATATAGGTATTAATTCCATTTATATTGATATAAAAGTCCCAATTACTGAACCGATTTTAATAAAAATTACATTTGACCACCTCTGAAGTAAGACTTATCGATCAAAAAATAAATACGGAGAAATCGCGAAAAAAACATACATCAAACAAAAATACAGTTGAATAGATCTTCTTCTGTTTTGAAGTTAAAATTAATAATCGCGTTTGAGTATATGAGTGTAGGTGATGATGGCTGTGTTGTTCTATGGTGCAGCGGTACCCGGTGATGTGGCAAGGGTTGCTGGCGCTGAAGAACGACTCGGCTGCAGTGCAGATGCACTTCGTGGGTGGCAACCCTGGCGTCGCCAGCGAGACCCTCGCGCGCCCCTCCGACCTCGCCACGCCGCTGCTGCGCATCGCCCAGCGCATGCGGCTAGAGCCCATGCAACTCGACCAAGTACACAGGAAAATGAAGGTAATTTCTCGTTCTCTCATACCAACATTGCGACGAAGTCATCCTTACTCATTTTAGTATCATCTCATTTCATCAATCGTAAATAATTCAAATTCGAAAACAATCGCCACACTCGCACTTTCGTGATTTGACGCATTCCAAACTGAGCTCTCATTGTGAGCAGAACTAATTACATACCTATTTAAAATATGATAAATTTACCTATTTATTGCCTAACCTGGCAATAAACTAAGAAAGTGAATTACTGGACGAATGTGACATAAAAATTAACGAGTCAGACAAAAAAATAAATATTTAGCCTCAGTCAATAGTCAGGAGCTGTGTCCGGTAGATGGCGATATCTTCGCCTCCTGCTATGTTGGCGGAACGTGATCGTGTAGACACCTCTGCCTATCCCTTCGGTGAATACAGGCGTCATGATGATTGCTATGTTACGGTATGTGAAGCAGAGTTAATGAATAAGAGCGTGTGTGTTGTGCGCAGCTGGAGAACGAGCACTGCATCCTGCTGGCGCTGCCGTGCGGCCGAGACCACATGGACGTGCTGCAGCAGTCGACCAACCTGTCGACCGGCTTCATCACCTATCTGCAGCGGAAGGTGGCCGCCGGCATCGTCAACATCGCTCCACCCGGACACCAACAGGTAAACATTGTACACTATCTATACTCGCCACACGGGATTGATTCTGGAGTATGTTGCACAAATACATATTTATTAATAACAAAATATATTTTCAGTTGGGCTAGGTGGAATTTATAGTCACGTCGGTTTAGCAGGAAAATTAGACGGAATTGGCACTAGGTATATTTTTTTAACGTTTGTTATTATCACATTCTTAGTAATTAAGATTTATAATGTATTTAGCCGATTTTGAAAATATTTTTGTGAGACTGGGGAGAGAAATAAAAGATCCTGAGAAAAATTTAAATTAGTACTCTTTTTAGTTTGTTGTTTAGCGTTACTTCTTGTAGCAGTACTAATGCTAACTTTGTGTGTTATCATTTTTGTAGCAGTTCAATTTCTGACTACCGGAAATGTTTATCAAAAAAAAAATTAACTATCTTTGTAATATCTGATTTGAACATCCACGTTAAGTTGAAAACAAATGATATTTTGGTATGTTGGACAAGAAATAATGCGTAGTTTTTTTTTGTTAAAATTACTCAATTGTGGTCATCATCATACGCAGGAGAGAATAGCTAAGGATCGCCACATTTGGTGCGATAAAGAAGAGGCCTAAAACACTGGTGGACAATAATTGTCCACCAGTGGATTAACATGATGATGATTATTGTTGTTCCTAATTATTACTAAAGCTCTCACGAGAGAGAGCTATAAACAAATCACACACGAAAGAAATAGCGGACAAAATCAAAATAATTGACGCTACGTTTTTTACTCGCTTTTTGATACTTAGTAACAATAATATGTATATGATATGTGTGTTTTGTCGGCAGGCAATGTTCACGGTGCACATATTCCCGTCGTGCGACTTCGCCAACGAGAACCTGAGCCGCATCGCGCCCGACCTCATGCACCGTGTCACCGACATCGCGCATCTACTCATCGTCATCGCCACCGTCTGACTCACGGTCACAATCAACATCAACATCACCGTCACTGTGCTCCACACACGTACTATACACGCGACAACACTACTACGGAAACTATTCACGTAATACGGACAGACCTATTATTTATAAGGCGTTGTAAATAAGGCCAGGTTGTGAAACTTTTTGAAAATGTTTATTTATATTGATAGCGATCGAGCGACCCGACGCGGGTCTCCGGCCGCAAGGGCCCGGATGGACCCGGCTCGCCTCGGCTCGACTCGGCTCGGACCGAAGTAGGAATTGAGTCGTAATACCTCTGCGAAAGTGAAGTGTCGTAGCGATGTAAATCTGTTTATTTATTGTTATCTGCGCGCGCGGTGTGCGTCGCTGCGCCGCTACTCTCACATAGAACTTAAGTATCCCGTCGCATAATTAAGCGCTAGTTGTAAGTCTAAGCTTATTTGTAAATTACTTTTGTTATGGTCGACTGGGTTCGACGATATTCGGAGTTTAAATTTATAAAAATATAAAAATAATTAATGGCAAAGTCAGTTGATAAAAATATATTTAATTTTGGGTTCCGATTAGATGAGCGACGATCTATCGAGCATTTTTTATCGTTAGTGTAAATTGTTATTTTGTTTTAAGCGACTAGGTCTAAAGTAAATTAAATTCTGTAAATACCGAATCTATCTGTACTAAAATTCGATTCGCTTAGGTCATTACGGTAAGTAATGGAAAACTCATGATTACTGGGTCGAATGATTACTTTATAAAAATGTAAAAATTATCATACTTATTTAAGAATATAATTATAAGGGAAAACACGTTGAAAATAAACTGTGATTCTGACTTATGTAGACTATAGGTAGTCTTACGGAGCATAACGATCGGTGTGCGGTGGACGGCGCACTCGCGGCGCGGACGCCTCGCTGTTTGCGGAATAACTGCAACACATTCGCCACCCCCATACATACATATTGGAATCTATATTTACATTCCTCACACTACACTGAAACTGTTACAACAGCAAAATACATTTCAGGTTGATCCCTGTTATTTTAACTGCCTAATCTGCAAATCAACAGTTATTCTTCAAACAGCATACATACTTACTAAAAGACTTGAATTTTAATGTACGTATGATTTTTCCGCGGTTTTATTATATATGGTGTTTCAAAATTTTATGGGTAAATATTTGTGACGGATAATAGCTGCCCTTAAAATTTTGTATGCCATCCCAGCGACCCGCATTTGTCTTATTCAGGGCTGGCTCTGTGCGTTGTAACGGTTGTAATCGATTTTTATTTACTGAGTTTACGCGCGCACACTCGGCATTTTCGAACAACTGTTAAAACGTGCTCAGCACAGCCCCGGCGTAGTGTCCAACTTTTAATGGAATGCTTATTTGGTACATAGCCTTAAAGATTCCTAATAAGCGAGTTATAAGAAATCAAAATGTAACAATCGGATTTTGTTAGAGCTGTGTGCAATAAAATGGATATTTTTACAATACGTTAGAAGCACAAGCACGCAGTCACAGTGTGGGACAGCATTCCTTAAAGGTTGGACATAGTGGCAGGTGTCGGTGGTGGCGTAGAGTCCCGCCCGGCTGCGTCGACGTATTCGGATCTCAATGAATGCTTTATTGTGGCGTGCCTGTATTCGTCTCGCCGTCCTCACTTGCCTCGCGTTCACAGTGTCGCATGACGCGTGGCCTCACGACGAGTGCACACACTGCTGTACTCCGCACTGTACTGCACTCGTCGAGTCGTCGCCGTTGCGTATTGCCTGCCTATGAACGGCGTTAACTGCTTAAACTAACAATATTGTACTTCTCATAGCCTTACGCTCTGTTACTTACGCGATAAACGAATCGTAGATACCTTCCTTCCTTTCGTAGGCATCACGCATGACTTGCACGTCTATGATAGTTGATAATGGTGCGATTGTGCTGTCGTACGTAAAACAAAGTACAAAATATTTTATGTATTGTAATTTTATAATGTACGATATAAAGTAATAGCACAGGTAATATTATTACGTATATTCTTTTTAAGACTTGAATATTAGAATGTATAAGTAATATATTATAATTTGTCATGTTTCCGTCGCAACTAGTTCTCGACTCGGCTAGGAGGAACACTAACGAACTCGTCATTTCGTCCATTAATTTTAAAAATATAATTTTATTAGCGGACAGATGCCCAATGATGTACACTCTATATTTATTCTTGTTTGAATTCCTTCAAAAGGAACTCTGTAAATATATCTACATAAAAAATAGGTACAGTATAAATAGACACAATATTCAAGTTTATTATAAGTGACAAAATAACAAAAGAGATATTTACTTTATAGTGCGATAATATTGGAAATTTCGTCGTTATTATTTTTGTAACCCGGGTGTAGTTATTTTCTAGGCTATTTTCACATAATTTCTTTTAAATATACATTAATCCTGTTTTATCAGTAACATATCTTTTTAATATTATTAACATTTCCCGACGAATATATGTCGGTGTACATGATTTTTATGAGAACATGATACAAGATACAATATCGATATACATAAGGAATACGGCTTAGTGAATAATTGCATCCATAAGTTATGCGATTAAAATGTCAATTACTATAATATAACTAAATCTTTTTATAATCTTAAAAAGTTAATTTCGAACATTAATGATTTATTACTTTCGTCAGTGATAATGATAAGCTAAAGCAGACTTATAGGTTCTAAAAATGTTTGTGAGAAGTATAATATAGTTTCGTTGATTTGTTAGTTAAGTCGGAATAAAGCAGAGATCATAGTCGGAGCGTGTTATTGGCGGGCGGCTTGGCGGTAGGCGAGAGAAGCGTTACGCCGCGCCGGACCGGACCGGACCGGACCGGACCGGAGCCGGAGCCGCCGAGTGAGGAGGGGCGGGACGGACGGCGCTGGCCGGCGTGGGCGCGCTCTCCGCGGGCGGCTGATGCCGGTGTGAGAGATGATAGAGTTTAATATTTGTAAAAATAACATTTGATCTCAAGTGTGCAGCAAAAGTGAAGTGAGAGTAGTTGTATCGCATCAGCCGCGCGCGGACATCGGCGCCGCGCCTCGCCGCCCGCCACTCGGCGTTCGTTTACATTCTGGCGGAACGTACCGATAGGAAAATATTGTGATCATAATTAATTATTATAATAGTTCTTAATGTAGGCTATCGAGATAATTGTATATTTTGTACATATTGAAAATAGTATTGTAACTTTACTTCCCTTATCCAAACAACCCAGACTCCTGTGTGTTATGTACCTCCTACCTACCAATACTATTAAAAAAATATTACATATACTATGTGTTTTTATTTTAAACGCATTCATTGCTCATTCACTATGATGCTTCCCCAATTCCTTTAGTTTTGCTATGAATGAAAAGCAGATATTAAGATATTTAGGAAAATAAAACAAATATATTGAACAAGACCAAAATTCTGTATTTATTATGGAGACAACATTCGATAAAATATTTTTGAACAATAACTTACTGCTACTACAAAAAAAAAACAGCGCTCTTACTATTTCAACCTGCTGATTATAAATGCGAAGGTATGTATTTGCCTTGCTGCCATTCAATTCTTATTGTATCTCGAATAGAGAGATATAGGATAAAAGTGTAATTTGCTATTGAGAACCGAATACGTAAGAATACTTTTTTGTCGAGATAAAAAAGAAAAAGAAGAAAAGAGCTCCTATACGATATGTATGACGCATCCAGTATCTTCTTTGTATCTGCGGCACTTATATTTATGCAGCACTACTTTCGCTCTCGTTTGGTGATGAGTGTCAGTATCAGTGATATGATAACAAGATATAAGGATAGCGAAAGGTGGGTATGACACCTTTGGAAGCGCCTCTTCTGAATAGGCTAACTAGTCGTACGTACCTACTTAATATTCAATAATCAATAGAATAAAGCTGTTGTAAATTCATCATTGACACTAAAACTACCGAACATTTTCTAATAGTTAACTAAAAATAAACTAGGATAACATGATTTCCAATATCTACTTCATCATAGGCATTCATACACTATTTAATAATTAATAAAGTATCTACATGAACTGTTCGAGTATGTACTAATTAATAAACTTATACAAATATAATACTTAATTATTGCCAAAATTCTCAACGTTGATATTCTATAAGTTGCACGCCGTAATATGGTGTGGAATAACATTATTAGGTAGACATGTAAAATTGACAAGATGGTAACTTATGCCTATGGCGAGAAATTCAAAATTTTAACATTTTTATTGCGCTTGTAGCTAATATTTGTATCCATACTACAAAATTATGGTATTCGCGAGTTAATAATACAATAATCAAATAATAATGCTTGTATTATCTTGAAAATTTATTGAATACCAGTTCACGCGATTCCAGAAGTTACCCCTAAAAACATAAAAAACAGTTGAAATTAAGGTGCTACCTCACTTGGAACATTCACTGGAAATGTAACATTATAAATTCTGTTTTGAGCATTATACTGTCTCCTTGACTTGCTCTGTTCTCCCTCACTTACGGAAAAGCAGCTTTACGTGATCAAATGAAATAGACAATCTAGCAACAAAACTAAAAAAAATTTAAATGTTGAATTTCCCTTCATAGACGCCAGCAACATCTATTAGCGTAGGTAGATAGCTAGACATTTCTACGACTACTACCTATGATAAGAGGAAAACTGCTTTCTGCCGGTGTGTTTGAATGGCATACTTTTTGGTGTCATTCAACAACCTTGCTTCATCATTAGGTCTGCGAGTTTAAAGACACGGAGCCAGCTGAAGGCTTCAGTTGGCTGCTGAGAAGAAGATGAAGGGGTTTCTGCAGCGGGAGGGGCAGTAGCATTGGTGGAGTGCGATGGGGACTTCTTCTCTGGCTTGGGGGACTTGGTGATAGCTGGTGACGTCATTCTGGAAATAAAGAAATTGACATAAAGTACACAATACTATTTTAATGTTAGGTAACAGGTAGCTTAGCTCGGAGTTTCTTTCGGGATCACGCCTATATATAGATAAATAAAAAATCCGAGATACACAAAGTTTTATAATATTATTTTTGAATTTTGGTGATGTGGTGATGTTCTTTTTGTTAAGTACTGTTTTCGTATCTGTGTTGAAATATTAATAACATGTTCATGTAACCTATGGTAAAAAATAATGATGATTGAACCGTTTTGGGCTCATTATATTTTATTGTAAGTTTTTTTATGTATTATCTTCTAATCTCTCTAATTAGGTATTTGGCGCATTTTGATTTTAAGATTTTAAATGTAAAATTTAGCGATCGATAAAAGGTACTTGCGCTGCAGCTTAGAACTCTTATTGTATCAACCTCACATACGAGGGATAAGGACAAGTCCATGAAGATAATATTATGTCTCCATAGATATATAAATAAAAACTATGACGATGACTTAGGTTCTAATTAATAAATTTATGTAGGTAGAAGTTATCATACATAATATAGACTATTGTTCGACCCCTCTGAAGCGCGGCCGCCGTGTAAGCGTAAATATGCACATAATTCACGGAGCATGTAATGTACCTAAGTAAGTACATAACAAAGGTGTTCCTTGTAAAATATTATATAACTAAAACTAAAATCCCGTATTTGGTTGAGAAAACATAAAAAAAAGAAATAAGCTATTTCTTTAATTAGTGTCAGTTTCATCGGCACACCACGGTTTTTTTATTATTATTTCTTATGCTACGCTGATGACGTTGTCTTGTAGGAGAAAATTCAAAAGGCTTAGCCTTTTTCTGTGATTTCGGTGGTACTGCCAGTTTTCACCAAGGTGTAGGAACGCATCGCAGCTTCCTCTAATTTAACTCAGTACCTACATTGATCCTTGAATCAAAGACGATGGGCCTGGGATGAGAGGAACAGGATAAATTGCATGCAGGTTGGATGAAATAAGTACAGGTCTCTGGAACCATCGAAAGGTTGACCTGTCTGGAGGTTTGGACATAAGAGTATAAGTATAATAATAAACAGTCAACCAAGAATGCTACTAGAGAACGTGAATATGAATGTGGATAAATATAGATATATATAGATAAATAATATACTTAGTGTAGTAGAGGAAGGCGGAAGAAAGTATGGATTTAGGCAAATAACTCCTCGGCTAATATATTTAAGATGCTGGCAAGTGCTAAATAGCTTTACTTGACCAGATTTTCAGCAACATATTTAGTTTGTAGCAGTAAGTAAATTATATATTAATCTTGATCACATTAGGTATCTAAGGACAAGAAAAGTCCGAAACAAGTTTCCATATTTAGTCGATAGAATAAAATTGCAAAGTTGAATTTAAATTACGCTTCTTATTTACGTGCGAAGGTGTATAAAAATATATTAATAAAATATCAAAACCTTATCGAGAGGCACACCAAACACTAAACTGATCGCGACATCGCCATCGCCTCCTCTCTTTCACTCATACGCAGTCCGATAGTGACAAAATATCAGCATTTCACAGCGTCTTAATGTTGCCTATAGCCTGTGTGGAGCCTGTGTGTTGGTTTTCAAACACAATCTGGTATTCCAGAAGAACGCATCCTTTCACCGTTCCTGTTTTATATTTACATAAATAGCATAATATGATATTTTTTCTAGAAAAGTGCCAGAAAGGTTCGATGCATGGGAGGAAGGAATAAATTTGACCCTAAATACTCTGATAATACTTATAACACTTCTTGCCTATCCAATGAAGACATTGAAGAACTGTTGCCACGCCTAGAGTCTACTAGTCTCTTCTTCGTAGTCACGATCAACAGAGACTAGACTTAAGAGCTTTATTTGATCATAAGAACTAATGTTTAAAATGGGATACAAAATCATCATCATCATTTCAGCCCCAAGAAGTCCACTGCTGGATATAGGCCTCCCCCATAGATTTCCAAATAGAACGGTTGGAAGCGGCCTGCATCCAGCGTCTTCCTGCGGCCTTAATAACGTCATCCGCCCATCCTTGTAGGTGGTCTTCCGACGCTGCACTTGCTAGTTTGTGGCCTCCATTCGCGAACCTTTCGGCCCCACCGACATTGCGTTATAGTATTTTCAATAAAAATTCATGAGTAGTACGTATAGAGTTTCTTGAGGTTAAATAGTTTAGTTTCCTCGTTTATTTTCTTTGTTGGAGTAAAATAGTGAAAAAGAACATAAATTAATTTATATCGTGTTCTCTGCAAAGGGCATAAGTTTGTTGGCGTAGCTGATGTTCAAGATTTTCTCTTTGTCCAATATTTAATTCATATTTTAATTAAATATTGGAGATGTGATTTTACTAATGAGTTGTAAATTGTTGTGCGTACTTTTGGCGGGATACAGTTTGTAACCTTGCGTAGGGCTCCCAATACTGACGTTAGCTTTTATCGAACATGGTCAATATGGACTTTGCAGGTTAGTTTAGTTTATCATCAATCTACAGTCCTGGATAATTTTCTTGGCTTGTTTGTTGTTGGCTGTCTGCCGGGCACAATTCCGGTACCTCGCTTCACTATCACAAACACTGGAGGGCTGGGAGAACGACCAGATAGAATCTGGACAAACCGCACAATATCACAAAAACCACCAAAGTCCGTATAATGAGCAGCCTGGGCTTCCCGATATTTTTATTTGGCTCAGAGACATGGACGTCTATGATGAAAGATCAACCCAAATTGAGGCAATGGAGATGTTGTGCTGCAGGCTGCTGCGTTTTCCTTGGACTTCGCATCGAATTAATTTAAAGAGAAAATCAAGGAAAGGCCATTGACGACTGTGCAAATACGTATAGGTACTCAAATATTACGGACATATAGTTAAATCAAAAACTCCATGGATTGACACGTTATTAAGAGTCAAGTCGAAGGCAAAAGCAATCGAGCGGTCGATCTTTTTGTGATGCGTTGTACAGATCTTATTAGGAGAACAACAAAATGCTCTATTATTGAAACTTCTCGCAACCCAGCCAGACGGGGAAGCATCGCGAAGGGTCCAGTAACCAGACAGCAAAACTCTGTTCACCAAACAACATCTCGATAATACCACGATCACTCTGTCAAGCGTGCATCACTGCGGAGAGAATTCACAGGTTTGTAATTATTATACCTATCTCGTTGTTTGGGTGGCCTAAATCGTTGCTTGGGAATATATAGATTCTGGATGCTATGAATACCGAGTTGAATATTTATTAGGTTATTCTGAGGCATTCTCAGTAGTAGAGCCGGAAACTGCCCGGCAGATGGCATTAGGTTCATTTCATAACCCAATAATGTACTTGTAACATGATTACTTAGTCCTAAACAAGATTACTTAATTTATCACTTGTGTTTGTGTAAGTACTTATAATTCAGACAGTATCGAATTAAGCATTTTATGAGACCAGCGAGAAACTTATATATTCTATAATAAGGTATCACATGAGTACTATATATTAATGGTATATAACTATGTATGATACGAAGTGGCTAGCCGTGACACAGTTAGAGCAATCATTTGATAAAACTGTTATGGTTAGGAACTAGCTAGGTAGGTACTTTGTGCTCTGACGTCACAACCTCATCTGTATTCGTTTTCAATTATGCTAGGAAGTTGGAACACTATATGAATTATTACATATCTACTCGTTATTGCATTCATTAATTTTATTTAGATCTCTTCTAATCACAGACGTAGATTAGGGCAAATATACGTACGTGCTTCTCATCTACTTATAATTATAAAATTTTTGCTGTCCTGTTCAAAGGAGCTAGCTAAAATCTATAATGAAATTTAACTTGATTTGGATATTAATATTCCTTAGATTAATCTCGTCCGTCCAAATGATTTTTTCGTTCGTCTGTTTTGTTGCTCCAAATACAGATCCAGAATCACGACCGGCCTTGTAATGCACTTTCTTTTTCCTTAACTATAAACTACGAATAAATTTATTCGTAGACTATAAATAAGCCTTATGTCTTGAATGTAAATTCAGATACCTAGACAGAAGGCCCCGAGAAAATTTGTACCTGACTGACAAATTATAACTGTGAAAGATATAATTTGTACTTACATACACATTGTTGTTACATACACTCAAATTTCCAGAACTATTCTTAGTCGTAAATCATACTCGTAGATTAGTAACAAGCCATAATAGTATGTCGATATCCCTCAAGGATAAGATAAATCTCATTGAATCAGGTCGAGCGAAATAATCAATGGTTGCTTGGTTGCTATACCTACGAGTGCTAATACATTTGTGTGCCTCAATATAAAGTAGGTCAACAACCTAGTAACTAGATCAGCACAGATTTTCTCATCCCACATAGGTATTTTAAAATTTCCTAGGTCGTGGCAAAACGGAGCACAAAAGTAGGTTACAAAAAACAAGATGAAAAAGATGTACAAGTAACCTACCCGCGACCTCACCCGCGCAGTATTGTTTATAATCGCTATGCCACGGGAATCACTTGGACAAAATAAATGGTATTAGTAGTTGGTACATACTGTTACGGCGCAAGGACTCGAACAATCTAGAATAATCCAAAGTCAGTAAACAAGTAAAAGAAATCAAGAATGTACCTACTCTTCACACAAAAGGTTATAAAAAAAAGGGTCGCCTATGTTCTCATCAACTAGTAAACAACCACAGTATAAGTAGTAGTAAGTTAGTCGTGGAATTCCATTCAAAAGTTGTTTACGTTAAAAGGATCATTTATGGCCCTTATTGTTTTTCTATCTAGACTATTAGTGAACATTCTGGAAAATGTAACTTTTGAGTATAAATAGGGTCGGGTCCGGGCCGACCAGTCAGTCTTACTTTGAGTTCGAAACGATCAACAGTGCGATTATCTTTGGACCAAGTGCTCCAAGCGCGAATAGTAAAGTACAGTGAAGTTTGTGAATAGTGTTCTGTGAAGTGCGAACAGTTTAGTGTTACAGTGTTGTTGGAAGTGACTGTAGAACTGTGGAATAAAGGTGTCAGTGTGTCGAAAACGTATTGCATTATTTATCCCGAACCCCCAGCTCGTAACAAATTGGTGTCAGAAGTGGGATAAATAATGCCTGTACTCCCAAAGGAAGACGTTGAGGGCATCCGAACGAGGAGTCAGCGGCAACAGGACATCGACCAACGAAGGTTTGGAGGAGCTACACCACCAGTGCTCTCCGAAGAACAACCAACTACAGAAACAACCGTCACCGCTACACCGGGAACCTCTTCGACTATGGCGGCTCCGGCTGCGCCTGACTTTGCTGCGCTAATGGCGATGCTACAAGAGCAGGCTCGGTGTCTTCAAGAGCAGCTGCAACAAGACAAGGAGGAGCAGGCCCGCCGCCAGGAGGAGCAGGCTAAGGAACAGGCCCGTCGACTGGAGGAACAACTACGCCAGGACAGGGAAGAACAGACCCGTCGCCAAGAGGAGCAGACTCTTCTGATGAAAGACCTGCATGCAACGTTTGGGAAGAAACTCCAAGTGGTGGAAGATCAGGTCCATCAGCATGAAAACCGTTTTGAGAAAGTGGAAGCCAGAATGGATGATATTCAAAAAACGCTGGGCGTTTTAAAAACTGGAGCTGCATTACTTGCGTCAGCAACTGCACCTGTTCCATCACCACGAGGATTTAAAGCACCACCATTCGACGGATCCTCTTCGTGGTCGGCCTACAAAATTCAGTTTGAGGCTGTTGTGAAAGCTAACGGTTGGACTAAAGAGCAGGCCATGACAGCGCTAACTCTGGGCCTTCGTGACCAAGCCCTTACAGTACTTGAGGCTCTAGGAAAAGACATAGAATATGACCATCTTCTGGAGGCATTGGAGTCTCGGTTCGGTGATGCTCATCTGGAGCATGTGTTCCGAGCCCAGCTCAAAGATAGAACCCAGCGAAGCAGTGAGAATCTGCAGCAGTGGGCCCTGGAAGTGGAGAAGCTCGTACGGAAGGCGTACCAGACATCACCAGCGCTCATCGATGGAAATCTACTCCAAGCGTTCATCGACGGGATTCGTGACATAGAAGTGAGGGCTGCAGTAAGGCTGGGGCATCACGAATCTTTGAAAGATGCACTAGCACATGCTTTGGAGGTAGAAGCTGTGCGGCAGGATCATCGATCGCATTACATTCGCGAGGTTAACACACGACGTTACCGTGATGACAACCAGGGATTCAGCCCTCGATGTTTTGAATGTGGAGAAAGGGGTCACTTGCGATATAACTGCCCGCAGAAGAGCGATAGAAGAAACGACAGAACATGGGAAAGAAAACTTTCTACTACTGGTGTCAATATGCAATGGACCAGGAAAGGAGATACACTATCTGATACAAATTTTCGAAGATTCAGCCCGAGATGCTACGGCTGTGGAGAAAAAGGGCATTTAAGATCCAGTTGCCCCAGATGGAAGTTGACATCAGAAGACAGACTTCGACAGGGATGGAATCAACAGCGCGACCGACTTCACTCTAATATTGAACGCAGCGACATTAGAGAAACTCACGACGGCAAAGTGACGGAAGTCATACCAGTAAGGATGGTGAGAACAGTTATAACCGGCGACTGGAAGAAATCCATGCGACGTGCACAGGAGGATGATGCGAACATCAGGCCTATTCTGACATGGATGGAAGCTGGCACTGGGAGGCCCAAGTGGAATGATGTTGCTGGAATGGGTATGGCAACAAGGGTTTATTGGGCGCAGTGGGACAGCTTGGTGATCCATGGTGGTGTGCTGTGCCGCAAATGGGAGAATGTTCGGGGAGATAACTATCACCTGCAAGTGGTTGTTCCGGAAGCGAAAGTTCGAGAGATTCTACGGCGATGTCACGACGAATGTTCAACATGTCACCCTGGAGTGAGAAAGACACTGTTAAAGATACGAGAACAGTTTTATTGGATCCATTGCCGGAGTGATGTTGTAGACTGGTGTAACAAATGCAGTATTTGTGCTACTAGGAGAGCATCTCAAGCAAGTAGTGGTTTCGCGAGTGACTTTCGCAACCAGAAGAATATCTGCGAGCGTCAAGATCAATACAGAAATGGATTTTCCGATACGAAGAAGACCCGATACAGTGGAGAACTGGTTAAACCCGGATTCCAAGAAGGTTCACAAGTTTGGGTGCATAACCCTATACGCAGTAAAGGGAAGTCACCGAAGCTTCAGCCTAAATGGGACGGACCATACCTGGTTGTAACTAAAATCAACGACATCACGTACCGGATACGGAAGGGTCAACGAGGAGTTTCTAAGATTGTTCATGTGGATCAATTGGCGCCATACTGTGGTTCCAACTATGCTCGGGACGAGCATGTCTTAGGAGGGGGCAGTGTTACGGCGCAAGGACTCGAACAATCTAGAATAATCCAAAGTCAGTAAACAAGTAAAAGAAATCAAGAATGTACCTACTCTTCACACAAAAGGTTATAAAAAAAAGGGTCGCCTATGTTCTCATCAACTAGTAAACAACCACAGTATAAGTAGTAGTAAGTTAGTCGTGGAATTCCATTCAAAAGTTGTTTACGTTAAAAGGATCATTTATGGCCCTTATTGTTTTTCTATCTAGACTATTAGTGAACATTTTGGAAAATGTAACTTTTGAGTATAAATAGGGTCGGGTCCGGGCCGACCAGTCAGTCTTACTTTGAGTTCGAAACGATCAACAGTGCGATTATCTTTGGACCAAGTGCTCCAAGCGCGAATAGTAAAGTACAGTGAAGTTTGTGAATAGTGTTCTGTGAAGTGCGAACAGTTTAGTGTTACAGTGTTGTTGGAAGTGACTGTAGAACTGTGGAATAAAGGTGTCAGTGTGTCGAAAACGTATTGCATTATTTATCCCGAACCCCCAGCTCGTAACAATACTAATCGTACAAACGTAAACCAGAAAGTAGGTAAGTGGTCACATACAAACACAAAAGAAAGGAACGCAAACATTGCTTTTATGAAATTATTTAAAATAGGTTAGTTAAATTAGCTTATGGTGTGGATAAGTTTGGGGAGTAGGGCTCGAATTTTTACTAGGTGGATTGTTTAGGTACTGACATTTTTTTTTTTTTTTTATTCTGAACTGAACTGGGTAGCACTTGACCACTATCTCACCTGATGTTAAGTGATGATGCGGTCGATGATGGAGCGCGCTTACCCAAACATTTAAAAAAGATTAACATTATTTTTAATTACTTCCATCAACACCTGGAACAATCGAAATGCGATAATTTTCCGAAAATAATACTGGTGCAACTATCTCAAAATGTCGAAATCTGGTGCGACGATTAGGATGATCTGTCTTTTTATATAATTATGTACTAGTTTACTTAAACTTTTCAGTATTCTTATTTATTTTTATAAGTATAAATGATTGTTGTAAATTTAAAATTCATATTATTAATTAATGAGATAATACATTAGATAAATATGAATAGAATTATTTTTATGTATACTGATTCGTCGTCATTGAGATATTATTACTAACGTATACCATAAATCTCAATGTTCGTCGTGTGGAAATTTGGAAATGTTAGCATGTTTTCGTTTTCATTCAAATCTTTTTTTTTTATAAATTCATTTATATTGGCAAATAATAACTCATTGTTTTTTTATTAGATTGTGACGATGCCCACCTTATGTTAAGCGATAACTTCTGCTGATAAAAGATGCGTTTCGTCACATGTGACGAACTGCCCTGCGCCTGTCACTCTGAGACAGTTGTTAAGTCTTAATTACCTGTTGTTAAGTCTAAGGACTAATGCCGGAACACATTGTTTGGTGCTTGGAGACAGATTTTCTACCGGAGGATGTTAGCTAGCCAGGCGAGCATTCGCAATATGCTCTTCCACCAAGCGGAGAAGCTCAAGCCGGCGCAGCGGCGGCGCACTGCGTTGCCATGGGGATCGGAGTAATGGAACCACGGACCTGCAGCGGCTGCAGCACAGCAGTCCGTTACCATACCGCTCGGCTACCATTGAACTTCAAAAGACTTATAAGTATTTGGAAATGGTCTTCCCTGTAATATATTATAGGTAGCTGGCTACCCACTGTTTTTGTGACTCATTTTCATAAGAAAACACATTCTCCCATATAATATCATAATTATTATAAAAGTAGGTCCTTACCTAAAGAAGTTTTTTGAACATGCAATGTACGTATATCTTGGTATCTTCGAAGTAGAATTCTTCAATATTTTTTTTCGATCAAGACTTTTACTTTATGACAGAGGTCAAGATAATCAAATAAACAAGTAAGTAGGTAAGTATAGATTTCTTTAACATGTCATACATAATGCCAAAGAACCTAGCAAATAGCCACGCATAGAAATCTCTTTTCTTTAGGAACGCTAACGAGATAATGAAGGTACTAAAGGCATAGATTACCTTTATAGGTAAGACATTTTGTTATTCATGTAAGAATATATATTCTGCTCTAACACACTTTTGTAACTAAGTGTTTGTACTATACACGCAATCAGCTGTCTCTTTACCAACTCTACAAACAGTTTTAAAATATAGGTTATCAACTTAATAATCATACCACAGATTACAAAATAATAGTATAATTAAAACCTACTTTATCTTGACACTTGGTTTGTAAAGCGTGGAAGCCTAAGATTTTTATTTAACTCACTGGTGGAAGCTATTCAATTATTAATTACTAGCTTTCCGGGCGCGGCTCCGCCCGCGCGTATGTCGGTTATCGCGCGAAAACATTAACATCTTTTTGCGCAGTCGGATAAAAACTATCCTATGTTTTTTCCCGGGTCTCAAACTATCTCCATACCAAATTTCATTAAAATCGGTCCAGTAGTTTTGACGTGAAAGCGTAACAGACAGACAGACAGACAGACAGACAGACAGACAGAGTTACTTTCGCATTTATAATATTATATGCTGATAGGAACTTAACTTATAGGAACTTAAGTAGTAGGTACCTTCATTTTTGATTAGCCATATCTTTATTTTTCCATTTGCACCTTAATATTTTCATTATTTATCAGCAAATTTCTGTTAGATTATTATAATATAGAAGAACATAAACTTCATTTATTTTTTATTAGTCGTACATTTATTTCTCTATTCGCTAAGATTTTTTTACCTGTCTATTCGTACCTTAATTCCATTAGCTATCAGCACATTGTTGTTAGAATATTATAATAAAGAAGAACGTAAACTTACGTGAAAAAATTGAACATGGATATCGCAGTCTTTGAATTTTTTCTGTGATAAGTCCTTTTTTGTTTCACCTTCATCGACAATTTGTCAACAAAATATTTCACAAAACTGCACACGCGAAGCACGGGCGTCGCTTCTACTGGTGACTACAGTAATGTAGAGGAGTCAGCGCGGCGCGGCGCGGTGGCACGCGGCACGCGACGACACATATTATCGTCAGTGTGGACATGGCATTCAGAATCAGACAATATTACGTCCGTGTTGCAACATCTATTTGTGTTGCGCTTAGGTCACAGTCACACAATTGTCGCACGACGCATCATAGAAACTATTGAAACTATAGAACTTTGTAATCATTTAACTACAACTAGGTCACCTGGACAGAGACGTCGTGATTTACCGTTTTTATTAGTATAGGTATTTTTATATTTTAGCTTCAAATCAATCAAACTGAATTCAAATTTAAAAACTAAACTTTCAGGTTAGTTTTTGTCACTAACAATTTAGGTACCTCGACACTTTGACTTAACTAAAATAATAATTGCCTCAATCGCCTAATCAGCCTGGTCAAACGGGTATTCTTCACAGCATCCAATATGTTCCTCAAGGTCTTCCCTTTCCATGTCCATAAACATGTTCCTAAACAAAAAATTAGAATAATAAAAACAATATTTCTAATTCCATGAAGATAAGATTAGGCTTCATGATCAAAATTAAAGTATTCTTTGAATAAATATAAACACATAACGAAACACAAATCGTTAACAGATTTGACGAAGAGCATTTGGAAACTAAAAGCAAACATTTATATGTTTAATAATAGAATGAAAAAAACATACCTAAAAGATAATTTTTAGCAGGGTCTCAAAACATCTACCTGTGTTTCTGGCAAGATCGAGGTAAATAGTACAGCCTCTTATCACCCTTTTGTATCAAAATTTTCATAGAAATACGAGTAGCAGAGTTCATGGTATAAAAATATATTTCTCATGTTTAATTCCTGGTGCATCCAAAGAGCGCGTATACATTTTATAATTATTTTTGTAAACGCAAAATATTAGCGACCATGGAAAAAATAATATTAACAATTTCTCTTGTTGTTTTCTGCTCCGGCAAGAACATCAGTACTATTCAGTACTAATATTATAAATGCGAAAGTAACTCTGTCTGTTTGTCTGTCTGTCTGTCTGTTACGCTTTCACGCCAAAACTACTGGACCGATTTGAATGAAATTTGGTATGGAGATAGTTTGAGACCCGGGAAAAAACATAGTTTTTATCCGACTGCGCAAAAAGAGGTTAATGTTTTTGCGCGATAACCGATATACGCGCGGGCGGAGCCGCGCCCGGAAAGCTAGTAATGTATATGGCAATACAGTAAGTACATAATATTAATAACCTCCCAATTATCATTATAAGGATTGTAACCAGAAATAAGCCCATTTTAACTATGAAATAATATTAAACAGTTTTATTTCTTGACTGTACCTCATGCTCATTTCCAATGAAACGATAAAACCATTATTCCATATAACAACAAAGATTCGAGTCAAATCTTTCCGGGCCAAAACGTGTGTTGAAATTCAATTATAATCTTGTTTGAAAATCATTGACTACGTTTTTAAAAACTACTGCTTTCTCCGTGTAGATAGCCGGTATATAGGTTTTAATTACAATTAAGACCTTTATACCTAAAGGCAGATACAAATGCGGCTATTCCCAGACATATTAAAAAATATTCCCAGACAGCACATTTTGAAATTTGAACACAATAAAATGTGAAAGGCTCAAAAGCCTTATAAATAACTGTTCCATTAACCCAGTTTCAAAATGCGGCTCGAATACCTAGATGCTCTCATCTGCCAGTTTATAGCTTTCTCCGTGCAAAGAAGCGATTACCTATAGTTTAGTTGCCATTTTTCAATCTATTTTCAAAACAGGAGTAGGTTTTCGATTCGTCACGATATTTTGTTCGATGTTATATAATATGCCCTTTAACATATCATTTGGATAATAAGTTCCTTGTACTCGTATATAGGCTAAGTCAAGCATGCAGCCTTATAAAAAATGAATTTTGAAACTCAACCTAGGATTGTTATGTGTTCTATGGTGTGGTGTGTTCCGTCACAATAACAAAAAAAAAACAATTTCACCTTTATTTTTTAAATTTATCTCTATTCAAATTGTAATATTTGTATATTTTTTTTATATTTGAGTGGGTAATTAACTGAATAAACTATCCAGGAATTGGACGTAAAAAATCGCTAAGCACCTATGATACCTTCCTCGAGAGACATGACATCTGTCCTTGAGAGACATTTCCCACTTTTTATCACCTTCAACTATATTATCACTTACCATCAGCTGTCAGGTGAAATTGAGATCAAAGCCCGTCGACAAAACACATAAAACGTAACGGACAGAGTAGCTCTCAGATCATAGAATTGTTTCTATGATCTGAGGACTAGCTCGATGAAACTGTAAACTGGATGTAGCGAACCGAGATATATTTTCTATATCTTTCAAATTTTTTTTTTTTTATTTGATGAAATAAGCACGAGACCCACCTTATTTTAAACGGTAAACTCTGCCTATAAGATATAGAGTTGTTAAGTCTCACGAGACTGTAATTTTACTGGCTCTCAAGGTGGGCTGCCGGAACACACATTTTTTTGGTGTTTGGCGACAGATTTTCTACTTGAGGGTGGTGGCATTCCACCGTGCGGTGAAGCTGAAGCTGGCAGTGGGGATAGAACCATGGATCAGCGGCACGGCAATACATAGCTGCTACAGCTCGGCTGTCATTGTTCAAAAAATAAAATATGATGTTTAAATGGCATTTGTGCACAATTTATGACCCAACTTTGGCCAGGAGAAGGTTGAGACGTTATATGTATAGTAGTGTACTACATTCAAATTCAAATTCAAAATCATTTATTCAATTTAGGCGTCTACGACGCTCTTATGAAGGTCAATTACAAATTTTAATATTGAAATATTCTACATTGTACTGCCACGTTCAGCAAAAAAAGTTTATAGAGCCACTGCGAGAAGAACGGGCAAGAAACTCGGGGCCATTCTTTTAAACGTCTTTTTACAATGTGTTATAAACAATATAATACAATTATTACAATATTTGTTTAAATTACGTAGGAGACATGTGATGGCTTGGCAGAGGTGGAATTTTCCAAGCATTTTTGTCGTTTAAGTAATCACAAACTGTGTAGTAGGATTTCTTCATCAAAATATTTTTCACGTGCAATTTGAATTTTCCTTCTGTGAGCATTGTAATATGTTCGGGAATTTTATTATAAAACCGCACACAATTACCTAAAAAGGACCTTTTATTTGTCTTTGCTAATCTAAAACATGGTACCGTTAATTTATATTTGTTCCTAGTGTTGTAATGATGGTTGTCACTGTTTAATTTAAATTTACTCAAATTTTTCCGAACATACATAACATTTTCAAATATATACAGACTCGGTAAAGTTAATATATCAATTTCTTTAAAAAGATCCTTTAGAGATTCCCTAGGATCCATTTCATATATGGCTCGAATTGCACGCTTTTGTAAGATAAAGATTGTCTCTATCTCAGCAGCAGCTCCCCACAGCAATACACCATACGACATAATACTGTGGAAGTATGCGAAATAAACTAGCCGTGCAGTAGCTACATCTGTTAACTGTCTTATCTTACAAACTGCATATGCAGCAGAACTAAGTCTTCCGGCTAGATCATGTATATGTGGATCCCACTGTAAAGTTGAATCCATTTTGATTCCCAGAAAGACTGTCGCTTTGTCAATAGAGAGTTTATCTAGGCCAAGCTTAATGTTTGGTTCAATATAAGGAACATTTGGTAATGAAAACTTTAAACATTTGGTCTTTTTTGAATTTAACAGAAGATTATTAGCGGCGAACCATCCAGAGATCATAGATAACACATTATTTACATGAATGAGTTCACTATCTTTCCTATCTACTTTAAAAATCAGAGAGGTATCATCCGCGAATAAAACAATATCACAGAAATCTTTGACCATGCAAGGCAGATCATTAATATACGCTAGGAACAGAAAAGGTCCCAAAATTGATCCCTGCGGTACACCTATTTTTACGAAAGACCCGGAAGGAGTATTGCCATTTATTCCAACCATCTGTAGCCTGTCAGACAGATATGACTCTATTAGATTCAAAGCTTTTCCACGAACACCATAGTGTGAAGCTTACGAATCAGAGTGCAGTGTTCTACACAGTCGAATGCCTTGGAAAGATCACAAAATACGCCAATAGCATCATGTGAACTCTCCCAGGCTTCAAGTATATGTGACATCAATTGAACACCTGCATCTGTTGTCGATCTGCTCTTAGTGAAACCAAACTGATTCTCATTCAATATATTATGCTCATTAAAATGAGATAAAAGTTGTTTGAGCATAATTTTTTCGAATACTTTACTCAGAACGGGTAAGATGGAAATAGGTCTATAATTGCAAGGGTCAGATGCAGCCCCCGACTTCAAAATTGGCATTGGCATTAACTCCATGTTATCATACAGAGCTGCTACCTATCTGAATTGTGTCGCGTATAACAAGAACCTTAAAGTTGTAGGTAGGTTCCCAAAATAACTTATATTTTGTGCGCGTGTATACACACCCACACAACGACGACGCCGACGTCGGCCATTGACCTCAATACTTCACAGCCCCGCGAAGCCTTAATTTCATTCCGACGTTGCTTTGTTTTGTAAACTTCGAATTTGCTACTATTGTTTACTGAAGATTTGAATTGAATATTACAATACATAAGTATCGATACATTGTACCTATATGGATATTATTTAGGCTGTGAAATTATTGTGAACTCTTACTTAATACGTAATGTTTTTTTTATTGGTGATAGGTTAGCCTTTCACCTAAATTTAACCTGAAGGAAAGTGGTGATGTGGTAGAAGGTATTAACAGGTTTATCCTAGAATACTCTAATACTATATTATATGAATAGCTACTTACCCACTTAGTGAAAATAAACTGAAATAAATGTAGTGCTGTGTGAAAGCATAGGACTTATATAACAGTCTGTCCATCATAAGAAATCGTCAGGTTGCAAACAAAAATGTACTCTATGCCCTTGAGTTAAGGATAACGGAACGTACGATAAGGTGACTTCATATTATGAAAGTGTAATACATGTATGTAAAATAGAGTGCAATAACTATCTGGATTTACAAATATATGTGTTGTTTAAAAAAAATATTTAACCGTGATATAAATGTAATTTATTACGTACCCAGTATATATACCTATTTAGCAAAATGTGCGTTTTTAGAGACGTTGTAAATTAAATATCAATTTAACGCCTAATAATAAGACTTACGATGGCAACGCAAGTGAACTGCTGGTCGCGAGTGATCAACGTTTTACACGAGTAGAAAAAAAAAAATAGGTATATAGACTAAGTTATACACCTACTTAACACGGATGTGTTGATATTAAAATCAATCAATAAAAAGTACTAGTAATTATAAAAATACGTCATAATATCCGAATGCTCTGTTTTATTGTCGGTTATCCAGTAATTAAATTCCCTATATAGGTATGACCCATTTGTTAATTGTGTACTCGCAGATGAAGCTACATGGTCAACAAACAGCTAATTTACTTTTCAATGATACTTGCAAGTAGATCTTAAAGGGTCTGCAAAGGGTGAAGGCAATTGAACAACACAATTAAAAAAGACGGCTAAATTGTATATACAAAAAACTGATCCTGTCAATAAGTATGTAAATGTGTGAAAAATTAGCACTCACCTTACTTTTTGTAAGTTTCAGGATGTCTGGAAGCACTGCAGATAGTTTTATGTAACAATAACAAAGGGAGACAGAAGGGCGAGCGAGCTGGGCGGGCGGAGAAGCGGCAGTGCCGTCCGCCTTTCCTCGCTCTGCGCCGCGCCGACTCACTTGCGCACCGCTACTGATTCATGGATTACGATGCTCAATTTTTACGACTTTACGATGAAATACGATGTTACATAATCTTCATGCTAAGAGGAAGTTTCTGACATGATACAGTTTTTTAAAACTAAAGCCGGTTTTGAAACAGCCGACTTGAAAACGGCGATCACAATTGACTCAACATTTCGTCAACACCATTTTGTATTAAAAATGCTTGTAATAATATTTTTATTATTTTTAAATTAATTATTAACTTAGTTCTTTTTATTTAGTCACTATGAAGTGTTTGTGTGCAGGAAAAAAATATTTTGCCTTAGGGCATTTTGCTAATGCTCTCATGGCTAGTTTCAACCTTCATGTGGAAAATCTTACTATTTTCTTATTTGTCGCCAAAAACCGCGGTGTGCTCCATCTGCTATTCTTGAAAGCTAGTACGTAATTGAGGTTAGATTGAAAATCACCTTCAGTCGTATAATCACTTACCATCAGGATAGTGGTCAAAGGCTAGTCTATACGCATTAATTCATGCTATAAATAATAAACGGATGGTTCTGGAACGCTTACAAACGTAATGTATAATTTATGGTCCATATGTAACATATAGGTACTATTAGAATAATAACACACCATATCATTATTTTATGAAGCATTAACTTTTTGACCTCCATTATTGCAGTGATATAGGGGATTTATTATTATCTGTCTGATGGACTTTAGTTCGAAGGAAATAATATATATATATATATATATGCATGGTGATAGGGAATTTTGCGAATGCCCGCCTGGCTAGCTACCACCCTAAAGTAGAGAGTCTGTCGCCAAGCACCTAACAGTGTATTCCGGGAGCTGTCTTTGAAAGCCTGTAATTCTAGTTTAGCCTGAACAACATCGACAACATCATCACTTACCATCAGGTGATATAGTGGCCAAAGGCTAGTCTTAAAAAAAAAGCCAAGTGCTAGTGGGACTCGCGCACGAAGGCTTCCGTACCATTATCTGTAACCTAATCTTGCAAGTTACAGACACTTTTTGCTGTGTCCGATTGAGCTGGGTAGGTACGTTCATATCCTAGACCTATAGGTACGAATCCTAAATAGTGATCTCACTAATTGTTTATTTATAAAGTAAATATACAAGTAAAAATTCGAATATTTCAAGTTTCTACCTGTTTTCATTATTATTATTATTAACAAATAAACGGTGAAAACCTCTTTTATTGTATGGGATCCTTAATTATTTATTTTATTTTAATTAATTATACTCAAAGAGAACATAAAACTAAATATTCTGTGAATAGTTAAAGCTTCTACCTGACACCGTTATTAGTATCGAGCAAGAAACGGTAAAAAATCAAGTTTGTAGTATGGGAGCCCCCCTTTAATATTTATTTTATTTTTAGTATTTGTTGTTATTGCGGCAATAGAAATACATCATCTGTGAAAATTTGAACCGTAAGGCAGGAACTAGCTATCACCGTTCTTGAGATACAGCCTGGTAACAGACGGACGGACGGACGGTCAGCGAAGTCTCAGTAATGGGTACCCTTTGGGTACGAAACCCTTAAAAAAGATAAGTAAACCTGAGTGGTTCACCGGTGGTGATTCAGCGCATTTTAATTCGGTAAGAGGAAGCCGTCACGCCGCCGCGCCGCGCCGCTACTGGATAGAAATAGGCAGTATAGTAGCATTCATTATACCATTCTGAATCGATCAGCTAAGTTAAGCAACGTCCGCCGCGGTCATGAGTTGGATGGGTGACCGCTGGTGACATTACTACTGAGCGCTTCCGTGCTTCGGAGGGCACGTTAAGCCGTCGGTCCCGGTTGTTGTCTTAGGATGGCAGTCGTTACAGCATGGTGGTAGGGCACTTTGCGAATGCCCGCCTGGCTAGCTACCACCCTCAAGTTGAAAATCTGTCGCCAAGCACCTAACGGTGTGTTCCGGCAGCTGCCCTTGAGAGCCAGTAATTCTAGGTTAGCCTGAACAACAACTTCGACCACATCATCACTTACTATCAGGTGAGATAGTGGTCAAAGGCTAACCTATCAAGCATAAAAAAAAAAAAAAAAAAAACATTATACATTTGCGATCATAAGCACCTTTCTAAGAATATTATAAGGATATACTTTAAGGTATTTTTTGTTTTTTTTTTTAATTTTTTCTATTTTATAAGGATCGAGTAACTCATCTGCAAGAAGTCCTTCTTACCAACCAATCTACTTATACTACTACTATTTTTATAACAATCGATCAAAAGCATATCTCTCAAGTAGAAAATTTGCCACCAAGCACCTAACATTGTGACCTAACTCCTTGTTGTGTGAATTGTGCTCCGGCGGCAGTCCTTGAGGAACAGTAAGTAATCATGAAATTACAAGCCCAAGAACCTATATAACTTCATGACTGATCATATATGCTATAAGCAGTGGTAACCTCAGAACATCAGGTGGGCCTCGTTTATGCTGTATTACGATCCAATAAAAAGAAGTTACAGCAAAGATTGGGATTGTTTCTGATTCCTTTGACTCTTTGCTTATAAATTCTTTTATTAGAGCATTGCAGAGACTGAAATAGCTGTTAGCATGGAGGCTCTGTGTAGCTGCATTTGGTAATCCAAGGTACACTTTTTTAGTAGTTGTCTGTGCAATTGAGCATAATATCCATATAAGAATTCATCCTGAGGACCTCTCTGAAAAATTATAATTTTTAGGGTTCCAAAAGGTGATGAGGTATCAAAAGGAAAAAACGGAACCCTTATAGCATCACTTTGTTGTCCGTCTGGCCGTCTGCAAAGATCTTTTTTCTCAAGAACGCATGGAGGTATCAAGCTGAAATTCATATCAAATACTCAGCCCAAGTACACATTTGTTCTTTAAGCTGTCTAAGTAAGCTGTATAAGAACTCTTTAGCACGTCGCTATACAGCTCTTATACTAGCGGTTTGGGCGCAAATTATTCGGCCTTGAGCTGACAAAAGGTACACAGTAGCTGAATAGCAGCACTTTAACGGCAGTTTAATAGAGAACACTTGGTCTTAAAGCTGATCAACGGCAATATGATTCCGTGTGGTTCTTCATACAGAAATGAGAATTTTAAGAAGTAAAGAGTGAACCAATATACAGCCTTTATCTCGTATTGAGCTCACAAGAGTGCCCTAAAAACTATTAGCGGCTGCTTTTTCTCCTACAAAGTACTTTCTAGATAAGCAAGGATGAACTATATTATTTTGTTATATTTGTATTTTATGGCATTTGAATTAGTTTTATGATTTGGTATTTGGACATTTACGACAAAATTAATCATAAAAACTCCGTAATATGTGATACAGTCATAATTAATTCAGTAATATATTAGTTTTTGTATGAATAAAAGGGCGAACATTGTCTACAGCTAAAGTCTCAACATTATGATCTCAAGAGCTCTAGAAAGGTTCACATTGTGTACAATTAGACAGCTCTTTTATAGAATAGATTGAAGGTTGATTAATATATCACAAACTAGACCCATTTACAACTTCAAACTGAATAACGAGCCATAAAAGATTCTATATAACAAGGTTTTAGCTGATTTAATATTCACACGTGTTGTATTAAAATGCCAGCAATATAACACCATAAATGTGGACCTTTAAATAGCCTGTGGCCTATTTTACCGTTTTAAAATGCTCTTGTTCAGCTTTAAAAATAAAATGACTGACTAAATGATTCATATTATCCTAATATAACACCGACAGTCACTTACTAGGCGAATTATGTACTTCTATGCATGCTTTATACGAGTATAGGTAAATTTGTTCACTTTTATATAGCCATTGAACCATGTGTGGCCTAGAGATCACCAGTGAACTGAATATTAACCCTTTTAGAGAACAAAATGCTACTTGGGAGGTCTACTCTTCCTTGGAGCTGTGAAAAAATGAAACTTCTAAGCCAATGCAATCAAAAGATACAGACGTTTATGCCACAAATTTTCAACACTCGAAGAGAATCAAAACCTACAGGGTACTTCCCGTGAACTCATAATCTAGAAATGTTGTACAAAGCCACGTCTTATAGCACAAATAAAAGAATAATTGCGAAGAGCATACATTTTTAGTTACATTACATATCAAAAATATTTTTAAAAATTTTCAAATGTTATGAATTGCATTTAGCAATAAAAATGCTATGACTCTTATTTACACGGACTAACCACCCTGTGGACTGCGTACGGACAATTATCTCAGTGAAAACAATTCCGAAACTTTTTGCGACGCGCGGGGGGCAGCGATGCTTCATGATTGGTCCGCACAAAGCAATAAATCATAACAAGTGAACTACTAGGGATGGGACGCTGACAGTTATAATAATCGATAATCATCTATACATTTGGTGCAATACGATTACAATATAAAACTATATTACATGCAATTTCTTGCATTCAATTATAATAAGCGTTCCCTTTGACCAATGTAAGGACTATGTGTAATAAAAATGTGCCATACATGGGTAAGTAATCAATAACTAGAAAATCAGATAACTCCACTCTTTCTCAGTGATGTATGAGCTCGATCAGCAAACCTGTGTGCATAAAAAGCGAATTTGCTTTCGAGTTTGCCGCTAATGTAAACAAATGCTTGTTCGTCCTTATGGTATGAGGGTCATATAGGTATGACCTGTATGACTTTTACCTCATATGATAGAAATACAATAAGCTTATACCTTTTTCTAATTAGGTTCTTAGTTTAGGCTGGTAGGTGCTAGCTAGGTTAATAGCTACTAATTAGCTAGGTCAGATTTTGCTGAATACCCTACCACCGATACAGGTACAGACAGATTTACCCATACTTACAGATTTTGGAGGCGAGTTCTAACAACCACTAAAACGTCCTAGCATTCACGACATTTTACGTACTAAATACAAAATAGTCATAAATCTACAAGAATTATAAATAAATCTCGTAAAATACCAACTCACTCCCATAGAATTATTGGCTTTGTATATTTAAGCATTCGATTATTGTAAGCTTGCCGGAAACTATATTAAGTTGATAATAATGTACAGTAAAATAATCCCAAAAATGAACCCCACAACGATATTACAATATAAACGATAGCATATATTATTATAATCGCCACTAACGCAACCAATGTACACCTCATCACTAAGATTTACAAGAGCGAGATAAAACTATATCAAAAACTCGAGCTAGAACGAAATAGACTAATTGGCGCGTCGCAAACTAGGACCAACTTGCCTTCGGCACAAATTCTGCACAAAATTATATATAAATTGATATATCTTCTCATAATTTACTTACTAGTGAAAAGTAATATTGTCTTTTTTATAACTCAACGTCGAGGAATTCTTCCCACACCATTAAATTGCGTAGGAGGGAATTTTTTGTTTTTATTTTATTACGCGTTGACGTGGCAATTGCACGGTCGCAACTGAGAACGCTTTCGTAGGCGTGCCGTTTAAGTATGCTTCAAATAGCATACGTGTTGCGGAAAACATAGCTCTGAAGTTAGCAGTCCACAGGGTGGTTAGTCCGTGCTTATTTATATACCTACAATTTTCTACGGAACCCTCGGTGCAGGAGTCCGACTCGCACTTTGCTGTTTTTTTAGGAAAGCTCTCCCATGTTTGTGTCCAGAGGCTTGTTGGTCACCGCCGGCTACTATTGATGGAGTAAATATAATTATGCAAGTAAGAATAGTTGGTTGGGTTGGAAAAATGGAAGAAGTTCGGAAAGAAGCCCATGTCAGGAGTACCGACGCTTATATATGAATGGATTGATGAGTGTAAATGAGGCGAAAAGATAAGCAAGTGGAAATTTGTGGTTCTGCCTACCTCTACGGGAAAGAGTCGTGGTGTTATACATGTATGTATAAAAATATTTATCTGTGTTCATAACATAACTAACATCAGCTTCTACATCATTTTATACGTCTACATCTACGAATTGCCGGAATTGAATCAACAACGGTTCCTTTGATTGAGCTTAATAGTTAATAGATATTTAACTATTGTTTATGCTTCTGAAATAGTTTTAAATGCTTGCTAGTAACCTCCTTACCGCGATGCAGTTGTATCAATTGTGCTTTAACTTCGTTATATTGGTATCTCCGTATTGTTAGGAGTGGAGTGGAGCTACATTAATACATTATTATGTTGGTAGATTTTGTATTTATTAATTATTTAAAACAACAGACAAAATATAAGTGGCAGGAGTTGATAAACATGGTAACTTCCATGGTCTGGGTGAACGTCACTTCACTCTCTTTTAGCTTATCCACTCAACCCACACCAAAATGTTTAAAAGTTCCTAATTTGTTAAAATGTATACCTAAAACGTAATTTTAACTTTTATTTGCCCTGTGGCAACACTATTTTGTACATGTCATAATGATTTCTCCGTATTTTAATAATTGTTTTAAATAATTAAATAGAAAATAAGGCTAGTTTGTAGTGTTTTTGCTTAATTAACGTTAGTTAAAGGAGCTTTAATGTGTGAATAAATTTAGTTCGTGAAATATTCATTAAACAGTGAATAAATATCACAGTACGGTTGAGATTTCAAACATGCATCTTGGTTTTAACTGGGGAGTATAATGTCTAATAAGATTTTTTTCATTACGCATATTCATTACCTCTCTCAGTCAGCAAATCTTGCAAATATTTTACCTATTAAAATCCGTTGGTCACTAAAATAGGCAATGTCGTTGTTATAATTATTTGATACAGTATGGCTTTGGACACTATTCCATCAGTAATTGTTGTGGTTGAGGCCTGGTGCGGAGCAGGAGAAGTTATGTGGTCACGGTAGGGCATAGCCTGATATAAAATAAGACAGACCACAGCATAGTCTAGCCTTAAATATTGTCCGCAATATTTACGAACCACCTCATTTTTAGAGTTCCGTACCCAAAGGGACTTAATTACTGAGACTTCGCTATCCGTCCGTCCGTCTGTCACCAGGCTGTATCTCACGAACGGTGAAAGCTAGACAGTTAAACATTTCACAGATGATGTATATCTGTTGCCGCTATAACAACAAATACAAAAAGTTGGCCTAGTGCGAGTCGGACACGCACACGTTAAAACAAAATAAAGGTTAAAATATGAAGTCTAATGTTGTATAACGAATGGTACGGAATCCTTCGTGCGCGAGTCCGACTCGCACTTGATCGATTTTTAAGTTTCATTTTATTCTGTATATTTTATTTGTGGGGCAATACATTTTATTTTATTGAATAATATTGAACTTCATAAAAAAAGGTACCTATTGATTAATTTGAGCTTTTAAACATAGTAACAGTGTTATCTAATCTAGTGTCTTATACCATGGTGTTTATTTAATGAAATAATTATTTTGAGAGCATGATCGGAGTCAAACGATGTGGCGTGAATGTGGTTGTAGTGACAAAAATCTAGAAAGGTACGTCAAGATGGTTTGCACATGTGGAGAGAATGAATGAAATGAGAATGACTAAACAGGCATACATGGGACAAGGGAACGGAAGTGTTGAAGACCTAGGCGAACGTTCCGAATTCAGATTTTAGACATTCTGAAAAAGGCCAAGTAGGTTAAACCGACGCTTATGTCACGGCAATGTTAAAGATTATTCAACATTACCGTGCTTATGTATTAAAGGATTGATAAGTGTAGCGTGATGAAGTAATGAAGCGAAAGAGTACCTAAGTGGAAATCTGTGGTCTCTGCCTATAGGAAAGAGGCGTGATTTTATGTATGTATTATTTTAAATATTATTAGGAAGTTAAGAATTCTTGTTAAATCGAAAGATTTATACTTCTGTCTCTCCCCGGTTTCCACCGTTTCTTGCTGGTGCGTTAGGTTGTTAAATATCTATAACGAACAAATTTTAAGGAGCCTTAGATTTGAAAAATACATATAAGTCACTTTAGTTTCATATGTATATTTATGAATTCACGGAGCATAATGTGTTGTAGGTAAAAAGTTCGTGCGATGTAAGAAAACGTTAAAAAATCATATATATGATATTATGATACTCGGTGCAAACTTAAGTACTGAAATCTCCTGTTGACATATACACTCAGTAAATTTTGCACCTATGTGCAAGTAACGGAACATGTATTTTGAAGTTATTTTGTAAATTGTACTTCAGTGGAAATTTCTAAATTCGTAAAAATATACCATTATAATCTATTCAGATATTTCTACATTTTCCACTCACAAAAAGAAATTTGTTAAGTGAAGTTCAAAATAATTAACAATCTAAATGCACTAAATACACAACAGTATCCTCAAATAGCGTTGTGCCAAAACGCATAACGAGGATATTTTGATCAAATCAAAGACAATTATTACAATATCTTCGATCGTATCTTGATCGTACCTATATCAACAGTGTTGAAGTGTTGATTTGTTTTAATACACATACCCGCCATGTGGGCTCGCACTAAACCGCGTTTGGTACTGCTCTATGAAGTCAAACTACTTGTCTGGATTACCTATGATTTTACCAATAACCTAAAAAAAAGTGTAAATTAGATTTTTTCAACTTGCCACAGTGCTTTTCACACCTCATCAGTCATCACAGTAGCTTGAATACTGCTTCGAGGCCGAATACCTGAAACTGTGGTGCGGTGGTACCCTCCAAGATGGACTCTTGCTGAATACTGACTTAATCCTGACCTACCAATTAATATGGAAACTGTTTATCCGATTTCACCCCTTTCCGTGCATTTACTAAGGATTCTGTAAATACATGATTATGAATATAAGAATCCTTAGTAAAATTGTCAACTTTGATACTTAACATTTCAAAATAAATTGAACTTTCCAGGATTTCTTCCAGTCCTTCGCCTATTTTGACTGGACTATAGGTAACTATAAAACTTAGCGAAATGTAAAAATTTGCGCGTATCCAGACTACAGTATCCAGATAACCTACTTTTCTAGTTGTTCTATGGAGATAACGACATCAATATCGAATTACCATGTGCTGGCACTGCTGGCGGTGCCACATGGCCTTTTTATTAATATAGATTTCGACGGGATGTACGTTTGTTGATCTTTGCAACCAGATGAACTACATATTTACACTTTTATCTTCCTATCTACCCATTGACCTATGTATAAATAGGTCAATGTATCTACATGATATTATTTAACCCTTAAAAATTGATTCCAAATAAGGATTTTGATGTTACCTATTTAATTCTGGTAACTTAATCGACAAATTTGGTAAGTACCTATACACAAAGATTTCGGAATACATGTATCGGCTTGGTAAGAACAATTAACGGGCTGAAAAAGCGTAGCCCCGCAAGGGAGCACATTAAGAAAGACAACATTTTGACAGTTGTTTCTCTTTACATCTATAATTGTTTATTATATATTCATGAGGACAGGGGTATACCAGAAAAGCAGGAAAAGTTTTACCTTACAATCTGCGTTATAATTAAAAGCGAATTATAAAAAAAATAATGAAATTCGGGTTATACCAAAAATCATATTAGCTAAAGTAAACAAGGTCGATATTCGAAAATACTGATGTGTAATAAGTTGAAGTAAGAGCTTGACCCCCTTAAAATATAGTTTGTTCAAACTAAAACTAAAGATTTTTTTAGAAAAGTATCCCTTCTACACATTAAAGAATTAAAAAAAAAAGGAAATCTTAGGACAAGTGCAAACACTAAAAATGTTAAATGTTTTAAGTGTAGAAATATTTGAATTATTACATATAAATCAATTATTTACATAGAGAGTATTAGAATTGAATATATTAAAGTAGTATAATATATTGTATGTGTGTGTATTCAATGTACCTTGGACTTGCTTTTAAAAAAAATTACAAAAGGGCTAATAAAACTTCTTTATATCTTTATTTTATTTCAATACTTGTCTAATATAAAAAAAAGACTGGGCATTTGTGACAATGATTATATTTTACTTTTTGAGACAATTAGTTTGTCATTTTGTTGGGATTCTCATCATTTAATTTTTAGTATAGTTAATAAAACGTTTCATAGTACTACATTTGTATCCATAATGCTATATGCTTTCCTATTTAACTATCTTGAAATTTTAAAAGAACATTGCCTAAATAACACATAAAAAAACTTATTTGAATTGGTAATTTTTTATTCATATAATTTTATTTGATTTTTAATCTGATAAATTGTTCAGATTTAATCTCTAGGTTTATAATTGGAATATGAAAAGCATTTATTTTTAAATAATACAGAAAAATCGATTTCTTCGTAGAAATCGATTATTTATTTGCATAAAATCGATTTTTGAGAAATCGATTATTTTTGAGCAAATAATAATCGATTTTTATTTAATCGATTATTTTCCATTAGTCTCACATCCCTATTCAACGTGTCATCACTGATAATACTGATATTAGTGATCAATAGGTGGACACGCACTCAGAATCAACTTCCAACGCAATGGGATTCGGTTAAAGTTGGCCTATGGTTGAGTACTATACTGGAAGATTATTGAAATTCATTCAAATAACGCTTCCGCAAGCAATTTTTTCTACATAGGTTGGTGCATATCTCTGGAGTAAAAGTCTTGGCAGGGGGCGCTCTAGTCAATAAACAGATCGCTTCAACAAATGCAGGGCCGCGTTCCAGGCCACAGAGTGTAGTTGTTTGGTTTTGTTTTAACTTGCTCCAAGGTTCGGAACGACTCGGTTGTTTTATAATCTCAAATACTCAGAGCAATTAAGTAAGAAAGAGGTAGTCTAAAGAAAATCAAAAGTGATGCATAAAATTCAGCTAATTTTATGTAAGACATTACACACTCACACCAACATATCCAAATTCTGGCATTTTTGTCTTACTTCACGATAAACCGTCGCACATTACGCACGTCACACATAACGGAATAAATTAATTAAAATCCGACTTGAGTATTAAACACACGTGGGTAGGTATTGAATATAATGTAAGTAGGTACTTTCTTTAATATTATACAATGCAATTCAGGTTATAATTTTAGGTTGTTTCCAAATGTGTGCAGTTTTTAAAAGTCGGTGTACGTATTACCAAGGTTAAATAATTTAACAAGCTAATGTTTATTAGGGAAATCTAAGAGTCTAGTGTATCTCATTGCGGTAATAAAGAGTATGGAGTTTTGTTATTGAAAAAAAAAAGAAAACTCTTTACCTAAGTAGGTAAACCAACTATTTTTTGAGGTTGCTATCAGGCCCTGAACTATTACGAAGTCTTTTACAGACCTCGAAATTAATCGATTTACATACTTACTTCTTTTCATACTTTTGCCACGATTCTAACGATTTTTCGTATGAAACTCACTTCTCGACCATTAGATAATACCCGTAGCTCTCCTCGCTTAAAATCTTTGTCACTAAGTAACATAGTAATATTTACAATTCTACATTGGGATTAGAACTATTTTCTTCTCTCCCTTCAATCAACAAAATGATTTAACATGCATTGATTATGATCAATTCATGTTTAATAATTTTTGATGAATTGATTATAATCAATTATTGATGTTAAATCATTTTCGTTTTTAGTAGCTTCAGTTTTTTTTATAATTAGATTTTCAACAATTTTTTTCCAATCCAAATGTATTTGCCAGTGAAATTCTTTTTATTGGAGTTTTTTCGTCTGAGAAACAAATTAATTTCACTATAATCAAACTTGAATACTTATCAAGTTATAAATAAAATAACCAACCGTCACTCTTTTAAGTAATTGTTATTAAAACTAATCGTGAATTTGAATTCAAGTAAAATGACTTATACTTATCTTCATTTCGTCGGTGTTAGAATAAATTTCAATACAATTAATTAGTACTTAGTAAATATTGATATGAAGTAGAATAAAATAGTAATAAATAAAATTAAAATATGAAGTGTTAGTTTCTTATCAAAATTATTCTAAATTGACAGGAAATCTCATCTCTGGCTTAAAATACTAGACGATATACTACTGGGCCAATATTAAAATACTAGACTATTAATTTCCCACAAAATTATAACCTAAAGATAGCAAATAAACGTAAATATTGAGTATCGAATTGTTTTTAGCACTTTATATTTGAGAACTCATAGCAGATCAAGGACCCTTTGAAAGAATTTGCTACGGGCCCCGCGCATGCTTAATCCGGCACTAGTACGGAGCCCCATAAATTAGATCAATTGACGGAATAATAAAAATAACACAATACACATTATTCTTATTATGATTTGCTATCTGTAACTCTACTAACATGATTATTTGGAAGACAAACATACTTGTAAAATTCAGCAGAAGCATTAATATTGACAGGTTGTCATAAAGACATCCTTTGTGATCCTGACTTAACATTGTAATGTTTATAAAATAACACATCGCTTGCATAAACTTACTTATTTTAAATATATTTATATATTTTTTGTGTGCGGTTTTTGGTAGTCTGTGCATTGTCATTTTATTTTCATTTAATATGTTGAAGTTACATTCTGTACATAATACTTGTAATTAATTGTTCTGAAATATTTATTATTAGATGCAGATACATATAGTAATAATAAAATATGTATGTACGATTTAGAAAAGTTTTAAAAAAACTCTCATCTTGTTAACAGTGGCATCTACTGAAATTTGTTAGAACTACGTGAGCTCGTTCTCACTGGCTTTCTAGTCGTCGTCTATTAGGTACTGAATGCCTCAACCAACGCAACAGATTTAGGTTAGAAGGTGATTGTAGATTTGATTTAAACATTTAAGGCAGATGTCACTTTTTAGAAGTCGTATCGTCAAAATTAAATATATTATTTGTTAAAAGTGAGTACAAATAATGCTCGGTAAATATTCCCGACCTAAACGTAATCCAGGATAGTAGTATAAAAATAATATACCTATGTACTTATACTATAGGATAATCTACTTGTAGTGATACGAAACTCTTTCAAGCTCTATGGGTGTTTGTAAACAGACAGGCTGTCATAAGTCATAACGACTTTTACCTTATTTCAATCTTACTTGTATTTTGTTCATAATCCAAGAAAACAAGGTCTTCTACTCAGAAAGAAACACGAGCTACGTCGCAATCGAATATGCTTTTTATATTATAACCTCAGACCAAATAAAAAGTCAAGACAGAATGTTGTGAACAGAGAAGTGAGGCCGGTTTTCGAAACATATGTGTGTGTGTCGGTGTTGCCATGATAATCAAATTTCCTTATAATAACGTTACCAATTTAATAACGTAATTAGTATTAATACAACAATAGGGTTCTGATGTAACGTGTCGGCAAAAGTAGTGTCGTTAAGTAAGGGAAGGGAATGGAAAAAGTGTTTCAGAAATAACATTACTGGGTATTTAATTTACATGCATTTATTTCTTGTAACTAATGAGTGATGGGTTTTTTATGCAATTGGGGAAAACAGCACAAAGCCCACCTGGTGTTAAGCTGTAACCTCTGCCAATACAGATCATCACAAGTGGCAAACTGCACTGCACCCATCACCTTGAGACATAAAAATGTTAAGTCTCATGTGCCTGTAATTTTACCGGAACATAGGAATGTGACCTTAATGCTTGGCGGTAGAAATAGGTATAAATAAATATTAGTCGTCGATTTAAAAATATTCCCATGATAGTTCCTTCTTACTTTTCCGAATGATTTCGATCCAATTTTGTTTAATTTTAGGACTTAATTCGGAAAATGAAAAAATAATTAAATAGTAACACTGGTAAGTGACCAGTAAAGCGTGAACAGTTAAGAGGGAACTTAAATTTGAATATGAGGTATCAGCAATTATAATTAAAGGTATCAGCTTTCCAACAAAAAATAAAATGACGGAGTTATGAAGTAACAAAGATTTAATCAAATAAATTAAATTTAAAAAAATACAACTGAATTGAAAACCGGGTCCATTTTGAAGTCGGTTGAAAATGGACTGAATGAATGAAATCCATCTTTTAAATTTGCAATTAAACCACTGAACCGATTTTGATAATGATATTGCGTCGTAGGCATCTACGACGCAATATCTGTATTTAAAAATAATATAGTCCAATTGAGAATCTTCTCTTTTTTTAAGTCGGTTAAAACACATTGATCAACTATTAAAAAATACTAATAGCAATAAGTTGTGTATTATCACCCAATAATAGGGTAAACCGTATAGGCTTAATAACGGCAACACCAATGCCACCACGCCGCAATAGTTCGACTGACCAGTCAAGGCGTAGTTTCGTTGTACATATGTGTGTGCAATCGTGTTTGTACACGGCGAGGCGTAGTTTTACCGGCCTCACTGCTCTTTACACAACATTCTGTCTTGACTTTTTATTCGGTCTGAGATTATAACACGATTATTGCAAAATACAAAATTTTTTTTTTCTTGTGAATGTTTTGTTGTAAAATATCAATAAATTATTACAAACGCCTACCTACATAATTGAAAGTAACCATGAATAAATGTTCGTCAAAGAAATAGGTATGAAAAAGTGGCTGGTTTTCAGATTTAGAAGGAAAGTTATCTAAATGTTCAGCAGCTGGAATTGTTTCAACTGCCAAATTGCTTTCATCTTTACCGTTCATACTCTGAGAATCATAAAAATCTTCATCACTTGCTACGAACGATTCTCTTGACTAGTTCAGTATCTCAGGTGTTTCTTGTAATCTTGTATTATCTGACTATCTTGTCCTAATGGTGCTAAGTGACGATTTGCGACAGTGGATTCTCGACCGTCAGCAAGGCAAAAATAGGAATAATCCGGATTTACATGACGCAATGTTACTTCTTCTACCACCGCACCGGTTGATACTTGTTCGCCCGGTTAAATTTTCGCATTAGCACTTGTTCTGATTCTGTCAACCAAGTGGGCATAGAGAGATTTTTCGATCTTCTGGTGTGGTTAAACATCCTTTCATGCGGTGTAAGTACAATGAGTAACTGTATATAATAGGCTCCGTATGGTATGTAAAGCTTGAGGAAGAACTTGTTCCCAATTTTCTACTGATTTGTTGCAGGATCGTAAAGACAATTGTATCGTTTTCCAGTGTCCCATTGAAACGTTCTACTTGTCCATTTCCTCTTGGAC
The DNA here is from genome assembly GCA_963854805.1 of Plagodis dolabraria. Classification (NCBI taxonomy): domain Eukaryota; kingdom Metazoa; phylum Arthropoda; class Insecta; order Lepidoptera; family Geometridae; genus Plagodis; species Plagodis dolabraria. The sequence goes on from OY978457.1 coordinate 13,233,623, forward strand.
TGTATACCTAGGGAGTAGTCCTACTGGAAGCAATTCCACGTGGGTTTAAGAAATTCTTGACTTCTGCAGACATGAATAATGTACCACGATCTGAATGAAGATATGACGGCAAACCAAACAGCATAAATATTTCATTCAAATGCTTTATTACCGTTGTAGAACTCATGTCAGCACATGGAAATGCAAATGGAAAGCGTGAGAATTCATGAATAATAGTAAGTATATACTTATTTCTCGTGTTGGAAGAGACAAGGCCTTTGAAATCAACGCTTAACCTTTCCATTGGTGAAGTAGCTTTTATCAAAATAGGCTCTGGCACAAATTTTTTGACCCAATGGTTCATGCGTATAGCAAGATCCAGGTTGACACAAGGCTTCATGTAATGACTTCAGTTTCTCAGTTCGTACTGGTACTGAAGAACATACTCGTGAAAGTGCATCTGCATCATCATTTTGTTTATCTAGATGGTACACAATATCATACAATAAATGGTGCCAAATCCAAGCGCCATCTCTGTATTTTCTCGTTCTTTATTTTACTCGTCATTTTATTGTCGAACATAAATAAAACAGATCGCTGATCAGTAATAAGACGAAATGCTCTGCCAATAAGAAAATGGCGCCATTTCTTTAGTGATATTACATGGATATTACAATAAGCAATAGTGTCCGATTTCAGGATTCACTTATTAATACCGTTGGAAAGTGCCATTAATGGTATTAGAAATATTATTTTGCATTGCTATTACCATTATATTAAGCAGTTGTGTTATAATCCAGGGTTTGCTTATTAATACCCTTGGAAGTAGCACTAATGGTAATAGAGACATTACCTTATGTCGCTAGCAGCATTATATGAAAAGCAATAGCGTCAGATCACGGAGATTTACTGATAAATACTATTGGATAGTACCATTAATGGTACTAAATATATTACTTACTTTCTAACGCTAGTACCATTACATTAAATACTAGTGTCAGATTCCAGGGTTTACTTATTAATACCCTTGGACAGTAGCACTAATAGTACTAGAGACATTACCTTATGTCGCTAGCAGCGTTATATGAAAAGCTATGGTGTCAGATTACGGAGATTTACTGATTAATACTATTGGATAGTACCATTAATGGTATTAGAAATATTATTTTGCATTGCTATTCCCATTATATTAAGCAGTTGTGTTATAATTCAGGGTTTACTTATTAATATCCTTGGACAGTACCACTAATGGTACTAGATACATAACTTTATGTCACTAGTAGCATTACATAAAACGCTAAAATAGCTAGTAGCATTGCATAAACGTGTTAGATTCCAGGGTTTACTTGTTAATACCAATAGACAGTACCATTAATGGTATTAGAAATATTATTTTGCATTGCTATTCCCATTATATTAAGCAGTTGTGTTATAATTCAGGGTTTACTTATTAATATCCTTGGACAGTACCACTAATGGTACTAGATACATAACTTTATGTCACTAGTAGCATTACATAAAACGCTAAAATAGCTAGTAGCATTGCATAAACGTGTTAGATTCCAGGGTTTACTTGTTAATACCAATAGACAGTACCATTAATGGTACTTGAGTACATTACTTTATATCGCTAGTACCATAGCTTTAAATACTAGTGTCAGATTCCAGGGTTTACTTATTAATACCCTTGGACAGTAGCACTAATGGTAATAGAGACATTACCTTATGTCGCTAGCAGCATTATATGAAAAGCTATGGCGTCAGATTACGGAGATTTACTGATAAATACTATTGGATAGTAACATTAATGGTACTAGATATATTACCTACTTTCTAACGATAGTACCATTACATTAAACACTAGTGTCAGAATCCAGGGTTATTAATACATCTGGACAGTTCCATCAGATAGTACTAGTGAGATTACTTTATATCTATTGAAGCATAATGCAAGTGACATGGTGAATAATAATAATCACTTTACATTGTCTTTATCTATATTCAGGGTCTATAGAGTTAGATAGCAGTAGTAAAGACAGAAAATGTTAAATATTGTTGAATATTGTTCCTGTGCATTTTGTCTTTTTGTAATTCCCGAACTGTTGCCCTTCTTTTTAAAGAATATGGAAAGAAAGCGCGGCGCGTCTAACTAACCTTCACACTGCTCTTTCACACTAATTTAGACGATTAGAGAGAAACCTTACGACCTTCACGTAAGTAGTATAAGAACAGGAATTCGTTTTTCTTATCTAATTTGAGTCTTTTCTCTCGTTCACACCAATCACTGACCATGACTGACTTAGCTTAATTTCATACTACTGTCACATTTACCTTTATCATACCTACTCATAATTTTATGTTTCTAGAGAACAAAGATCTAGAACACCTAAAATATGTACTGAAGAGGTAAGAGTTAGAGGGTATGTGAGAATCGATACTGGTGGTACTTAGTCGCAACGCCATTATGCTTTATCTCTTCATTATTCCTGATATCCTGGTACTTTGTACTAATTTGTTGATAGTCTGGTAGCGGTACACGTGACCCATTTCAAAACTTAAAATATATTTAGAGTGTACTAAACAGGTTTAAAATACAAAGCAAGCGACATCCTATCCTAGTATGAACCTTAGGATATAAATTTCCTTGCCTATACACCATTGTGACAGAGAAGGGCGGAAGTGAGTCGGTCAAATAAATAACATTAAAATCCATATTTAATAATATAGTCACCGATTTCACTTACGTTAAAAACAGTCGAGTAGCTCGATCTCGATCGGTTTCGCGACTTTCAGAGTCGCTTCTTCATGGAGTACGTGCGCTCCCGACCGCGTCAAGCGCGGACGATTTTATTAAATATGTTAACTACTTACGAAAGTTTTAATAAAATTAAAATCCATCATTTAATAAAACATTTTGTCTATTATAATATAGACTTTATTGATATAAAGGCAATATAGATCGATTCGAGTTGTTTTGTTTTGTAATCTACTTTTGGTCCGTGGTATGCCGGGCTAGAATGTCACCCCTCCCATTGCTACCTGTGGGTGTAAACCCACAGCCTAACCTCACCTCGTAAGAGGCCACTAAGGTATACCGGAAGGTGGGCAGCAACGCTTTCTGAGGAATTGATATCTTAAACTGCGAACCCCAAGACGCCTGCCAAGTGTGGGGATTATGGCAACCTCCCAACCCCTACCTGGGGAGGCTGTGTTCAGCAGTGGACAATCCAGCTGATACAGTACATTACATTTGTGTTTTAACTAAAGCATTTCTGAATTTATTGCAGTAGACAATAAAATATCCAGGATGATGTAGGTACCTATAATAGTTAGTAGGGGAGTGTAGCACTTAATTTACATTCTAAAATGTTTGAGGGAGCTATCTATATAAGAGAGCTTAGGATGACTTTACACTTGATTTATAGGCGCAGGTAAGTGGTAAAAAATTCAAATTTCTCGCCGCACACCACCGCGCCACTCGCTTTAGCGCCGCCGCCGTACCTTCATTTCCTTGTTCAAGTTTGCACCAGACTGCAATAACTGCCTCTGCACCCGGTACTTACTAGTAAACTCTGGTAATTAATCCTAAATTTAAAATTATTTGAGTGATGCCCGTTATTTTTCACGTTTTATTTCAAAGGTAACGGTTTACTACTTTGTTTAATTTTAAATTGTAGAGGTTAATAAGATAAAGGTACATTTAAGGTTGAAAAGGAAAAAATATTCCTTTTGTCCCCCACTGAGGGCGAAAAGTGGGGGACAACAGGAATAACCCGATTCCATTTCACTTAAATACTTAATTAAAACTGGACTATATTTGGTCTTAGCAATGTCAGATGATTTGACAGAATTTGTGGTTGTGGTATGTTGAACTAATATAATTTTAACAAGGATCTCCGAAGTATTATACGTTGTATTAGGTACATGAAACGTCTTTGAATCGCCAAGATTAAAATAATATTAGATTATAGATAAGGTTAATAAGCCTTCTTGTTTATTTTATCAGAGACTAGAGACCTGTTTATTTACGACATCACATTAGAAACTTCTAAAATTATCAGTGTTTGTACACTGTATTGTGCATGTATTATACATATAAACCTTCCTCTTGAATCACTCTATTATAAAAACCGCATAAAAATCCGTTGCGTAGTTTTAAAGATTTAGGCATACATAGGAACAGACAGTGGGATGCGACTTTGGTTTATACTATGTATAGTGATTGTCTCTAGATTCTAGAGAATAATCGAAGAGTGTTGCATCGAAGTCTTTCTGAGAAGATGAGAGACAGAAGGTGTTTTGGTCGATATTCTTAATACGAACTGAGTTAGACTCATTGCGTAATAAATTTAAATGTATACCTAGAGGTACTTAGTAAGTGATTATTAATTAGCTACGCTTTTAATTTGAATTTCAGTTTAAGAATCTAAGTTATTATATCTAAAGAGTATTTCCTATATAAATAGATTATATGCAAAGGTTGACAATTTGACTAATAAGTAAGTACAGCTGGTTTTTTAACCGACTTCCAAAAAAGGAGGAGGTTCTCAATTCGTCTGTATTTTTTTTTATGTTTGTTACCTCAGATCTCTTGACTGAGTTAACCGATTTTGAAAATATTTTTTTTGTTTGAAAGCTGATGCTTGTCGTTTGGTCCCATTTTAAATTTAATCAAACGACAAGCATTATTAAGTACATTAAAGTGTCTTACTATATTCACGAGAACTTTCAAACTAATATATGCTATATAGTGTGTATATCAACATATTATTATTTTATTTCGAAATGATAACATGATTGTGAATATATTTATGCAAATTTAACGTCTTGGTAAGTACCAATACACATTACACAAGGTACGAGTAAGTACCTTGTGTACGTTCTTGTGTATGACATAACATAATAAATGGTATATATCTATCGTAATTAATTTTACGTTTCTATTACTACAAGGACCAGCTCATGATATAGTCAGCGTGAACTGATCTAGTGGCATATATAAACCTATGGACTGTTATGCAGGATGTCCGTAGTTCGAATCGTTCGAGAAAAGTTCTGAGCTTCATTATTTCGAATGTTCGCCCAGCTAGCTACAACCCTCAAATTGAAAATCTGTCGCTAAGCCTTTAGCGGTGTTTTCCGGCAGCTGTGCTTGAAAGCCAGTAATTCATCCTCGACCGCAACATCCCTTACCATGAGGTGAGATAGTGGTCAAAGGCGAACCTATCAGCTGCAAAAAATAATATTTAATAATTATTTATTCGCTGATTTAGTACCTACTTTTATACGTTAAGATGTTAGTTTACTTTACATACTGGCACACACTGAGAATATTTACTTACGTGTGCTATATGCATATCGACTTCTTTCATTAATATTTTATTTTGTAATCAAATCTTAATATAGGACATCCTATGTCCGAGGCACATGAAATCTTCTCTAATAAGTAAACATGCCTACCTGTAGTTACCTACTTGAATATTTTTACGTTGGAAGCTAATGTTAGAAAATTTTTGAATATATATGCTTCTAATTTATGTATAGAATTTCAAACATCTGCTGTCTGCATATTTAAGCTAGTAGACCAAAATTATGTAGGAAACTCAAGACACGACAGCGAGAAACTCAAATTAAAAGTAACAGATACATAATATCTGGAAGAGCCACTAACATAATATGACTACCAAATTCCAAAGGATGACGGTGCCGAGTGCATGTTTGTATAAAGTGAAATATATACCTACTAATGTACCGACCCCAATTCAGAGGCGGAATAAGGGTATGGAAATGATATTTTTTATCTTCAAATCAGGGCTTTGTTGCACATCTAAATCTTCAAACCCATTTACGACGACATACCCTCAAGCAGGTAATCTGTCGCCAAGGACCTTACCTGTGACCTAAATGTATACTGGCCTGCCGACGTCTATAGCGGCTAATTCAAAATTAAAACCGACGGTATATTGTTATTGTAAGTACCTATTTGTACAGGAACTATTGTACTTGATCATGATAAACGCGAGTTTTGAAGACTATTATATTAGTTATTTACAATTAGGTTACTTCTTCGAAGAAACATTTTATCGTAGAGTCATATTGTTAATTCTTACTAATGTTATGTGTTAAAAAGTTTGTTAAGTACGGGTAGACATGATTGTTAAATTTTAAATACGGTTTAGGGGATAATTATTGTAGTTAAATAATAATATATATTAATTATTGTTATTTATTATTAAAGTTTATTGAATTTTTAAGAAAATAAAAACAATATTCCTCTGATTCCGCGAATTATATGATCATGTACACACCAAACTAACTAACTAATATAAGCGAAAAAAACTTAAGTCCCTCGACAGACCACCGAGTCCAGTTTCCATATTAGATTTATCTACCCTGTACAACGAATAGATGCACAGTAGCAAGTGGAATTAATAGGTGAATCAGCCAAGAACTAACATCTCGGACTGAAAAGCGCAGTGCAATGTCAAGCAGGATGAGAACGGTGAAACCGCACCTGTAATAAACAACCGTATCGCTTACGATCAGGCAGTCAACATGTCCGATTCATCACTTCTTAACTTAAAAAAGGTAAGCCTAGCTATTAGCTATGATAAAGGTAGTGTACAGTTATTTAAACCATTTTAACCGTTATGGATTTTCTAGACTAAACTCTAATTCTTGGTTGTCAAAGTAGTGCAACCGAGACTTATTAACTTGTACACAGAAATTGTGTTACAACAGGTGCTTATGTTTACCAAAACATTTGCCTAGCCTCGGTACACTAAATTAAGGTATAAAGTAGAATTCATGAAACAAAATTAGGTATATGTAATTATCACATATAAAAAAATTGTTCGCTTTAATTTTCATAAGCATTGGGTAGTATGAATAAATATTGTAAAGGAAATAAATTGTATTAAATTGATAACAATAAAAAGGAAAATCTAAAAAGAGTAAGGACCCAGATTGTGTAGTGCAAAAGATTTAGTAATAAAAAAAATATGTAAAGGAATGTAGGTGAAGCTCAAAACCTGCAGATCATAAACCTTACCACGGCGGGCGTGGTTTTAAAAAGTGTGCGTAACAACATTACCTTGACGCGACCAATCGGATGCTATCAATTCTACGAGGTTACTGTATGTGAGTTACACTTATAACTACCTCTTTGATTTACCTCGCAGATTGGGTAATAATGAATTCGAATAGAATAGCAAACACAGAACTAAGTACATTAAAATTCAGTCAGAAAGGTTCACTGATTTCAGCTATATTATATGAGTCGGTGGTGAATGGTCTATCTACATAGAGAAGCTGCCTATGATTTAGGTCGTTGTATAGTTCCATCGATGACGTCGCGAGAGCCTAGATACGCTCGGTCCTAATCGAGGTTGGGTCGTTCGCTCGGGGCCTCCTATTCGCCTTACAGCTCCGTGCGGTAATAAAATAAGCAGTTTTTTCGATTCGAGGCTTTATCTTGTCGCTTCGTATTCTTTGGGCATGTATTGTTCGGAGAAAATCGAGTAAGACGTCGGCGCCCCTCGTGGATTGCGCTCAAGAATTAGTTTTACTTACAAAACCGTAGGAAACAGCGGGCATACAAAATACCCCGGAACTCGACAATCTTTGCAATTTGATAAACTCATGACATGTAATTTTTATCTTTCGTGATGAAACAATTTATATATTATTATATTTAGTATACATACTTATCTTATTTACAAAATACACTTTTTGAGGCGCCGGTACTGCTGTGCTCTCTGAAACAAAATTGACAAACCATTTTCTTAGTTTCTTCAATAGATAGGTACAGTTTTTTACTTTTTTTATGCCTTATAGCTTAGCCTTTGACCACTAGCTCACCTGATAGTAAGTAATGATGTGGTCGAAGATGTTGTTCAGACTAACCTAGAATTATTGGCTCGCAAGGACAGCTACCCGAACACACCGTTATAGATTTTCTACTTGCTATCTGCTAGCAACCACCCGGTAGCTAGCCAGGCGGGCATTTGCAAAATGCCCCACCACCATGCAAAAAAGTAACTAAAATTGTATTAATAAAACATACTTATGTATACAAGTTTCATTGCAGTCCAGTTTTATTATGATGCCGTTTTATTTACCTGCCGTTGTTCCTATGTAAAGTAGCGGGTCTTAAAATGAAAATGTATGCCGGGCCAATATACGTGGATCTTTCACATAAATCAACGAAACGATTATAAAGGCTTCGCGAGAATCCCGAGGTGCTTCTATTCCTTTGCCTTACAAAGTGTAAAAGACAAACAAAATCTCACTCATTTACGTTTGAGGAGGGTTCCTTCAATACTCAGACTAATCGGTAGAAAGTTTTTGATTGCTTAAAGATAAACAAAGAGTAGAATATTTTTAGAGTTGATTAGCTCCTTTAGGTAAAATTGGCCTTTTCTTGATTGCTACTGTTTTTTCTTTACGGATGCCCTCGGGGCTGACTCCTGTGTTCTGTGTCGCCGAATTGCGAGTAACACGATTTATAGCTTAAATTTTTGTGCCTGTGTTATTATTTTTGTTTTGTAGAAATTTTTTTTAGCTAGTTGTTTCAAAAAAACGTGGAATTGTAACTGCTGGTTGTAAAGAAGCTGAACTTGCACAAATTATGGCGTATTTTTAGAGGTGTATGGTATAGATAAAAAGATAGAAATTTTACACGCTGCACGAACAGGCAAATAGGATGTCTGCAGCAGAACCATTGAATAAAGTGCTTCAAAGCTCCGTTCAAATCTTGTCGCTATAGGAATTTTATGCCTTCCTATACGAAAATTTGGAATAACTTGAATGACTTAGCAAAAATTACAACTGTAAATGCAGGATTTTGCTTGAAATCAATATATTATCCTGCATCGAAATTAACCTATACTTGGTTTATACACGAGAAAAGGTATGGCCCTACGGCTCGCATTAATAAAAAGCATTACAAACTTGAGATAGATGTTAAGAGACAGTTTGACATTAATGTATCAATCTCAAATCCAGCTATTGTTATTCACACTTTCATTGAAAATACTTGTTTGATAAATTTTAAATATCGTCGGGTAGGTTATGTACCCAAGGTGACGATTTAGTTTCATTATTTTTATTTAGTTATGTTGGTTTATTCATGATAAACATGTATTAGTTAATTGAATATAAGCACATAGTTTCAATTAGCAATCATTTCGAGAAAAATCAGATGTTAGAAATAACAATACGGGCATAAAAAGAGCAGCACAATTAGCATTGACTTTTTGATTTGAAACATAAACCACGGTGTAGCCTAAAACATAAAATAACCCAATCCTAATTTATTGTAACTTGTAAGGCTGTGAGGTTGCGCTGCCGCCGCGTAAGTGTGGGTGCGTAAGTTTTAACGAAAACTTACGCACCCGATTTTAATTTGAAGTAGGCTGCACGATACATTGCCATGGATAATTGGCACGGACATGAAAAATAGGGCCACTATTTATCTAATAAACAATAAAAAAACATCGACAAGCAGATGTGATAATACAAAAACATTTTCCTTATTTTTTGATTGTCGTAAGACCAAAATCTCACCTGGATGGTAAGTGATAATGTTGTTTGAAGGTTTAACTGCCTTAAGATAGTTCGCTACATTGAGATGCATTTATCAATGCGAAGTCTTGAATCACTCGTAGTGGAAATTGCCCAGATTATGAGCGTTTCAAAATTCTTCCTTGATTCACATAATCAAGTCGTTTGCGATGCAGAAAACATATTAAACCGTTTGCGATGCAGAAAACATATTAATCCTAAGAATATAATAACAATGAACGATATGTAAATAAGATGTTTTCAACAACACACCCACCAGTTATTTGTGAAATAGGGCAACAAAACATTCCCCGTATTTGCTTACACATTTTCTAATTTGTTCTGACTATATAATGCTCGAACCATTTGTCTTAATATTTAACTTCCTTAATATTGCCGCTTTCACCGAATTACTCGAGTCATTTATGTTGATCCTCACGGCCATTGTCTCAACTTTGGACCGGGGCTCCTCCGGTGCGGGGCTCACGAGTTTTACAAACTTTTTGCGGGGCTTTCGCACTTACCTATTGCCGTGAATAATTTGCCAGGTTCTAAGCATTGTGAGGTGAAGATTGGGCCTTACGGGTTGCGTCGTAAACACGCCTCTGGGAAATACCTGACGATTCCTGGCAATTCCCTGCCGCAACGAGAGCACTTTACTTATTTCGCGCTGAGTAAGCGACTCTCTCATCGGCATACTCTACTACTTTCTTTCAGCGGGCGAGTTAACTTTTTATGCGCTTTTCAGGTTGGGTACCCGCACTTTTCTGTAATAGCTGGGGATTCATAATCGTCATTGGACCCTGGTTTTTTCGTAGAAAAGTTATTGTGGCCTATTATACTTTACTTAGATTTTCACAAAAAATCTACAGAAATATTGCCTACCTCGCCTAAACCAACCGAAATCCGTGGGTACGGAAGCGTAATCACGGAATAATCATAAGTAATAGTTACGGCCATATGAAAAGCGATAAATCAATTCAGAATCATAAAATATCGATAGGTACGATTTAGTGGATATATCTCGCGTGGAGCTCGGCGAAACGAGCCCAACGTGGGAAATATGAAAATTGGGAATACGCGGCCGATACGGCGTCAAATAAATTTCGACCCTATTTGTAAGCGAACCTCAATATCCTGGAGTGGTTGTATTCACCATTTTACCGATTGGAACCAATGTATGATTGAAACAACAAAAGAGCCGGGAAATAGCTGAACATTTGGTTATTTTATTGCGGGGTCAAGATTTTATCCACATTCTTATTTAGTTAGTTGTGTTATGTCTATTTTTATGGGATACATATTGAAACGAGGGGTTTTTCTATTCTGGATCGGAATAAAAAGGTTTGCGCACAAGGGTCTCTTTGTGGCGAGTGACCCAGATCGCTCCGGGGTCCGCGGCTGACCCGACGTTTTGCTCATCAGAGTTTAATGCGTTTCATCCGTCCCCAATTGGTCCCAATGAAACTCCACTAATTACAATCTATTGTCCCGTTTTACGAAACAAAAAGATTTTGTTTATCTCTTATAGTAAAATATAATCATAACTGCCTTGTTGGTGGCGTGGCCAACTCTTCACTTTGGAAAATCTTGCTAAAGGGATCGAACCCTGCGTTGAAGCGTTATTAGATTTTTCTATTAAATAAATTCTCAGTATCCGCCTGGAACTGTTGTTGGTAGAATTACGCGGGACTAAAAACATATCTGACAAAATATTAGTGTTTAGAAACCTCAGCAGAATCCTTCAGATATTAAAGACGAGACGATATATTGACACAATTTTAAAAACTAAATATGGTATATGGTAATCGATAATAATTTTGAAGCAGTGATTGAGATTAATACTATACGGACTTTTTTATACTAATGGTTTGAAGTGGCCTATTAACTTTTTATGAATCAAAGATAAATTTTACATAAGGAGTAAATAAATCCTTCTTCACCTACATAACTGTACAACATTGCGAGATATAGACCAATCCAGGCAACTCAAATACCGATTCACATTTATTAGCATTTGGTCGGATTAGCAAAATAGCCGGGTTCTCGTTTCACTGGAATAGAGATGAAGAGAAAAAATGGTTATATTTTGACTACCTGTCATTCAGAGATTCGAAGTCATTACGATAAGTAGATGGAACAATCCCCAGCAATAGTACTTACCTATGGTGAATGTAAATGACATTCTCCAATCAGTCCGCTTGAGCTTCACAACGTGGTACCTATAGTATTCATGAAAGCTTGTCTAGTCTAGCTAATACTCTCATGCAGAAAATCTGACACCATGTACCAGAGTTCTCGAGTTGTTATAGAAAGCCAGTTCCCATTTTATGCTTATAACCATCTACCATTATGCATCGACTAGATCATCACTTACAATGAGATATGATAGGAAAAGCAAGCCTATATGTTACGTTGAAATTCACGTCCTTGACTGAAAAATCCTGGTCCGTAAAATAAATGTTATTTTTAACGATAAAGAAAAAGTGAGGACAGATCGGGTGCTTAGTATTCAGAAGGAGCTCCAATCCAGTGCTCGGGACCTTAGCACACGTCGCGGAACGTCTTGAGTACGAAGATGCTTCTAAGAATTTTTGAGAATGTTACACAAGTTTCAATAAATGTGGGTAATGTAAAACTAGTTTCCATTAAATAATATTTCGTCAACAACAATCTTTTAGAAGAGATTGAGAATGCTTACCTCGGTACCTCAGATTATGGAATTAGGTACACAAAGAACATAAAAGAACGTATTTACAGAGGGTAAACCATGTATCTACTTCGGCCATTTATAACTACGAATTATCCGGTATATTACTTTTCTCTATGCTACGAATAAATATAATATACCATATAGAAAAGTAATACACCAGAACCTACGTTCGGAAACGCGTGATATCTCACCAGTGTAAAATTTATAATTTAATCAAGGTTAAACATCATGTAATACATTTTTAACCGACTTTTAAAAAGGATGAGGTTCTCAATTCGTCTGTTTTTTATTGTTTGATACCTCAGTACTTTTGACTGGGTGGACCGATTCATATAATTCTTTTTTTATTTAAAAGCTGATGCTTATCGTTTGATCCCATTTAAATTTCATAAAAATCGGTCAAGCCATATTGGAGTTACACTCCATTAACAGAAAAATATTTTTCTATATTGTTGATATAGTCGTTGACAATGAATGCCTATTGATCCCGTAAGTAGCAAGGGTCACTAAAAAGAGTGAATAAACATTTTTAACCAAAAAAAATTGAACTGACTTCAACACTCAAAAGTGTGAAATAACTTGTCGAAGTCGGTAAAACATTGTGATAATAGGAGCATGGTATATACCTACCGACTTCAACAAGTTAATTCCGAACTTTTGAGTGTTGAAGTTGGTTTAATTTTTTTGGTATTTTTTTTATTAGTTGTTTCCAAACCGCCAGTAACTAGTAGTCATAATTATACCACGACTTCCCGACCCTTTTCAAATTATATTTATTCAAAAATAAAAGTTAATCACTAATGTCTTGGAAAACATTATATATAAGCAAAAAAAGGTTCATGTACTTACTTAATTAAAAAAAATATTTTAAAATGTATTTTTACAAGGAATAAAAAAAATTGGATTAAATGGATTCCTAAATGACTGGCTACTAGAGACTGATGAGGTGGAAATCACCCAATAGAGTGATTCACTTGAAATTTGGAAATAAATGTGATCCGATAATAATCGGCAGTGAACTTGTACTTGGTTTTCTGGCCAACACTCGGATAACTTCTACCCAGTGATTTCTGAACGCACCTAATTGTGTAGTCAGTGGCATAGTGTCAGTGGATTGTCAAATTATCAATCAAATACTGTTACACGATGCAAACTAGGGTGAGCATTTTGATCTGTCAGGTGAATGGTAGGCAGTTGTAGTTTGAGAGTCCATATTTTGTGTTTTATTTTTCTTCCTCCAGTTAATAAATAATACATTAATTATAAAACAGTAGTGTGACAACCGCAGTGGACGATACCGTCCATTTCTTTTGTAATAATTTTCTATGATGCGCATGGGTTAAATGAAGAAATTTCCACCTCTTTTGCTTGTATTTTTTTTATGCCTGATCAGGTTAGCCTTTGACCATTATCTCATCTGATGGTAAGTGATGATGTGGTCCAAGATGATGTTCAGACTAACCTAGAATTACTGTATGTAATAATTTTCCAAGTTTTTAATTAATAATTTGTGTCATTGATATATGTATATGCAATGGGTCGAGAAATAATTATGCCTACTAGTTACTTATGAGTTACTCAAAGCTCGTTCGGAAACGACTAAAATAACGTATAACATTATGACGTTTAACATTGCTTAACAATGGAAGTAATAAGTACTACGTTGTACGTAGTACTTATTACTTCCATGTGATTGACTGATAAGTCGTGTTACACTGGAGAGAAATCACTCGTTTCCGAACGCAGCCATAAAATCAATCAGTCGTTATTCCAGTACCATGAAATATGTATAAGTAATTATTGATTTTTATAACCTATGGGTATGATTTACAATAATGTAGTAATTTAATATAATTAGTATTAGTAATTTAAATTATCTAAAATTAACGTCAGCGCACACCAAGAGCAGAGCAGAACTTTTTATGAGACCACTGAAAAATTAATCTTATGACAATTCCATACATTGCAAAATTAAATACACGTCTTCTTGAGTTGGCTGGCCTTATTCTTGGTTCATTCCTCAGGTCAGTCAACAATGCAAGGGTCGTTACGACTAACGAACCAGCAATTATGAAAGGATAAATAACGATTGATATAGCGAGCAGTTTCTCCTGCGTTAGTCCCACGCCGAAGATTATATATAAGTAGGTATTCGAACATTACTGGTAATGTTCGAATGGCCTGGCTTATTCCGCGTTTAGGTACAAAGCTACAGGTAGGTACATCGGCGTATCAGTCCAGATGGGATTATTCTACGGTGCGTCAGAAGAGATCAGAGCTATGCGATAGAAACAGAGACGCTGCGCTGTGGTAGCACATGAATAAATAACGGTACAGATGAAAGCTTCCAAATTAAAAAAATCTTACCTTTTTCATAGGGCTGTTACTTACTAAGTTATTGAAAATGGGAAATCGGGCAACTGTAAGTTGGAATTCGGCAGTGAGTACAGACGAGCGAAGGGATGGACAGGCTAATGGACAGAAATAACACATGTCGAAGGGACAAGTGATACATACATAGACGGTATTATGCTTATTTTTCGATTTTAGTTTCATATTTGGATATCAAATTACTAAAAATTACTATCACATTAAAAATTATAGTGTCAAATTGACACTTATTATATATCTCGATTTAGTTTATGTTTATTATATGCTATTAAATATAAAATCTAAATTGAAAAATGTGACATCTAATGCCTAGTTCCTAGTAATTATGAGAACATTTGCAATCCAAATTTTGAATCACAATTAAAAAAATATGACTTCATGTGTCACTTTGACATCAGTCATATCTAATACATATTTCCTAGTAATTTATTGAATATTTGCAACCCGAATATGTCTCAGACCAAATAGACTTTTTATTCGGTCTGAGGAATATGTAATCCAAATTGAAGAATATGACATTAAACTGTTTATCTAAGAATATTTCCTTTTATATTTATTGCATTAAATATCTTCAACCATTATGCCATTAAAAACGAGCATTATGACATTAAGTATCACATTCGACAGCTATCACATCAACATCTCCCATATCTTTATTGAAACATTAGGTTACGTAAAAAATGCTCGTTAATGTTCTTTCTTCGTATGAAATATGTATTCAAAACGAGTGGAAATTTTAGTCTGACGATTCAATGGTACCACGGTTAGTAGAAAAATTTCAATAGAACCATGTAATAGTACCACGGATACTGAACGAAGGATCGGACAGACCGATAGACGATGGCTGAGGCTTAGTAAGAACGTCTCGTTTTCCAGTATAGCCCCAGCACGAATAACTTGCGAGAACGTAAACGTTACGTTAACGTATCGAAATGTCACCATTTTGTATAGGATTTGATCAGCGCCCCTACAGTGCGTAAAAGGAACCAAATTTTGGCAGATTGAAAGGTTTTGACATTTAACGAGTCACGTAAAAAGTTTTGTATGAAATCGTGAGCACGAACCTAATTTTAACGTAAACTCGAAGGCTGGTTATCGAGAGTCTGTCAAAAATCTACGAATGTTTGTCATTGAGAAGTTTTCATTGAGATGGTTGACGTAACGTTTTGAATTTGCAATAAAAACATCGAAATTTTATGTTTTTAATGTGTTTTTTCATTCATATTTCAACTATGAAAAGAGTTACAAACGTGGCAGCATGATTACAAGTTGAAATGTACCATTTCGTTTATCAGAAACAAAGTAAGTGTTAATTAATTTATGGCACTGGAGGGAAGTGATGCTAATGTACGAATGGCCCAAATCAGGACATTTTCTAAAACTCTGTATCAAACAGCCTCTAAATTCCACCGTTCCAGCCCACATTTACACCAACTTCGCTCTTTGGATATGTCTCGCGGCGCTGCAATGTTGTTATGAAAGTCTTCATTGTGCATGGTCAAATCGAAAACAATAAAGCTCTCAGCAGATCGCCCATCATTTAGATCAACTAAGGCTGTCAACAAATGCACCAGAAGAAGGCAGCGATACTAAAGGAATACCAACGGCTCGTCAGACTAACTACCTATACGAACTCTGAGGTGATGATCATGCTCAAGCCAACAGTCTAACCACTACGAAGAGAAGATTTTAATATGAAAGGCAGAAGCTGTGATATTGGACTTTAGGTTCTTAATAAAAGTAAACGAAGTGCATTTGTGCGTTTTATTTATTGGTATATCGAAAAGTTCTTGGCTTATGAGTTTAAGGATTATTCAATATCCTCTTGTTGGATGACGTGAAAGGCGACTAAGATTAGGATACGTGACGGCTCGCTACTACTCAGGTCGGTGTGAATGGGGTGTTGCTACGCATTGGGCGTACAACAGTGCTGATGAAATGGATCAGTGTGCGCTCTTAATGGTTGGCGCACACTGTTCCATCCGACGCCATTCGCTTTAACCTTCAGTATTTTTCGTTTGGTGGGTACTCCAAACTGCAACGCGCATATAACTATTCAACGCTTCGACTAGGAAGACGGTCGCTATATACAGCTATCTTAACACTAGCATCCGTGAGTAGGTCAATATAGGTACCACAACCTCATCTACAAATTGCAGTGCTATGTGATTAAAGATTAGCCAGTGAAATTACCTACAGACACATGTATAAAAGACTATTGGGTGGCGAACTCATAGTAGAAGCATTTTTCTTCCCCCTCTGATCGTGCTATGGGCCTGGGTTTACCTGATATCACGCTCTTTTTGCCACACTATTACTTAAAAATACAGAAAAGGAGATGGATAAAAAACAAAGCTACACCAACAGTAGTAATTACTTTATTTTTGGCAAAGTAATAACACAACAAAATTATAATCCAACCATAAGCTGACTCATACAAAATAAACACGTATAGGTCCTAAAATTATTATAATTTCAAAACAACACTATCAATCCTGTTGCAAGTCACAGCATTCCCGATTTTTTGTAACGGTGCATTCATGGAATGCCAAGTGGTTTGTATTTGCGAAACTATTAGGTATATTACTATATACTCGCTCCAGTTTGTCACAGTATTCTTCTTTCCCAGAACAGACGGTAAAAATACCGCTGGGGACCAAAATTCTATCAGAAATCTCCTTCAGTGAACATTTAGAACCAAGAGAGTACACTGCTTGAACTCAGTAGCCTTTTTCTGCTAAAACACCATCAAATTTAGCGCAAGCTACTCTTCACGACGGCTGACGACCCTTCAGGGTTTCATGAGACTCCTCCCTCTGATTAAAGGCGTAGATTCTGATAGTAGTTGTTTGTAATTAATATATAGTAGGTAAATTATCAGTGGCACAGATTCTAGGCTTGAGAATTCCTGGCTCATAACTATTTATATATCACATTTTATATTAAATACCTATAAAGAAGTTTTATTACAGATCAGTTTTCACCAAATAAAACGCCAAAATTGACAAATAGCAATCATAGAGGACTTTGTATAGGCTGAAAAAGAATTCAAACCTCTTTTGGAACGAATCATTAGCTCTTAGAAAGAAGGTACAATTAATTTGATTTACGCCGGATGACGTCAGTTTCGTAATCCTATCGAGTTCACGATAGCCAAGAAACGATGCGTTGTGCTGTCAACCATCGCCTCCTGCGTAAACGTACTGTAAACTCGATACGTTAACGTTACGGACTATCGAAATGTTCGTGCTTGGGCTCTAAAAGAGATATCTCTTTCGATTCGAGATTTACGACAAACAGAAGCACATCAAATCAACAACCGGAACTATGTTTGTTTTGGATGCAAATCTAACAAAACCTCAACTGATTGTGTCCATTGTAATTATTACTACTTATTTGACTGTAAACAATATCATATATTTACTGTAGCTACCTACTTGCGTTTATGTTTACATTTTGGACACTGCGTAGGTATATTACTATATCCCTACACTAATCTAGATTAATAATTTCACTAGAGATGGTATATAATAGATCGAGACTTTTTTATGTGATTGTGACCAGCTCGTGGTCGACGGACTAACTTCTGCCTATTTCAGATGCATTTTATCACAAGTGATAAATTGCGCTGTGCCCGTCACTCTGACACATACGTTAAGCCTCCTTGTGTGCCTTATTTTATTGGCTCTCAAAGACTGCTGCTGGAACACAATATTAGGTGCTTGGTGACAGAATTTCTACTTAAGGGTAGTAGCTAGCCAGGCGAACATTCGCAAAATGCCCTTTGACCATGCAAACAGACGGTATTATGCTTACGTTTATCTACCTTACGGGACATGATTTAATCATATTATATAGATATAAGGAAATAAAACACTAGAGCTACTACAATGATCGCAAGACAACTTACAAGTTATTGCAGACCTCAGATCATAGAAACAATCTATGATCTGAGTTGCAGACGCACAGGCAGTTCAAATGCTCCAGCCCACTATCAATAGTGTCAGCATTTTGAACAAGCGCTCTGATAAGTTTTGGAAAATACGATAAGCTTCCGGTCCGCACGGGCCCAACGTCTCTACACCAAAACCAGGAGTTAGGTATAAGTATCTAACTGCAATATATGCATAATTAGAGGGCATCAATAAATTCTTCATACTATCAAATCTCATCTTGTTAAAGAAAACCCATCCATTTTTTTTTGTTAGTGTTCCATTGTTGTGCGGTCAACGTTGTGATTGAAGACGTGGTTAGCGTTCACGACAAACGCGCACTGAAACAAGAATACAAAAGGTGGCTAGAATGTCTCAGATGGAAATTGGTGAGCGGGCGGATGGCGGTCGCGGGCGACTGCCAAACCGCGAGCTGCGTTTACATCATACCACATTGAGAGGAAAAATATTTTTGTTATTAAGAATATACAGTTCCAAAAAGTATTTTCAAAGGTTAGTAAGATAAGTATTTTTATTTCCGATAGATTAGCATTTCCACGCAATTTCCCCGGGATCCTATTGTCATAAGACATAATAGGTATACGCTTCTTTTAGTGATAAACTACTAATTCTAGTTATAAAACACCGGAAGTGTTTGTATTATTGAAAATGAAAATGAAAATTTCTGTATCCAAGATTTAACTAAAATTAAGGTAGGTTGAGACCTTCTAGTAAGTATACAAATACTTGTGTCAGAAGATCTCGCTCTTCCATATCCATTCCATTACTTTGAATGGTTATTATTGATACGTAAATACTTATACTCGTATTATTTTGAGATAAGTAAATGATAAATGACTTTATATTTGTCATTCCTGATAGTAAGTATAGTAGATATAAAATGAAGTAACTAATTTATTTACTTATTCATAAACGTTATTGGTTCTAAAAATTATTTTCACCTTAGTGTTCTATCAATTACATTAAATTTTAAAATGATTTTGGCTGTTCCGTTTGTTTAATTCAATTGCTTGTAGGCAGAGTTTTCTCCGCCCAGAGAAGAGGAGATTTTTATGTCCTTTTTAGATTTTGATACGTGAAATTAAAAAAATTATTTGATAAATATTTACTGTCCAGTAAATAGTCCACTAGACTAGACCAGCCTTATTTTCATGAATTGATATTATGACACTACGTACGCCCATAATTAAAATTAAGTACCTATAGGTGATATTTGTTTCTTTTTTATAGTTAGACTACAATTCTTTCCATGAACCAAATTAATTTGACTGTAAGTCCGTCAGTGGTTAGGATGTACGGTTTAGTAGTGATTAGATAAAACTGATTGAGTATGAACCCAGAAAAAAAATACTCTGTTTCTCTATCACCTTGATGGCGTTGGCTGTACGAGTATAACCATCAACTTTGAAACATTTATAAGCGTTATTTAAGGGTCTCGTTCATACGTGTTTATTGCTCAGGTGTATGACGTAGCACCGACTTACCCCACAAAGAGTAGTCACGATGTAGTTTTCTTTTTATGGCATTTTATATGGCTTCCAGCAGCGTCCTGCCTTTTCAGCATTTTGTTTTACGTGTAACTAAGTTCCTATTTCTTCATCCATGTCTTGATATTTTTATAAAAAAAAAGAGATAAAATATAATCAAGAGAATTTAAAAATAAGTATTATGTAAGAATGTGCATTATAGTAAAACAAACATTTAGCGCGCAAAATTAGCCTCGGCCTATGAATAAATATGTAAAGAAGGGTAACTCTCATACAGTTACTGCTTTGATTCATCAAGTTCAGAATTAACAAAACAAGCACAATCTTCCATATTCAATTGGATTGGATAATCGATTTGGCGATTAGAAATGATCGAATTCGATTCGACCGCGTCGCGTCGAGGCGATGTTGGTGCGCGGCACGGATTCCTTTTACACGCCCGCCGAGGTAAGGTTTTTTTTTTCTTATTTGAGGCTTCACTTAATTTGTTTTACATATTATTTATTCGTAGGTCTTACCCTTATCCAACTTAAGTCTGGCGTGGCGGTGGCCGCGTTTCCGTCTTCGCATTACTTCTAACCGTAATAAGGGACCGTGGCGGCCATCCATCAGACTATACTAGACCTTAGTCTGAACAAAAGAACTGTTTCTTGTTTGCAAACAATTAAAATAACTAAATAATGTCGCTACCTGCCTAAATTTTTTTCAAGCACAATAGCGCGATTTTTCTTGAAAATTGTGCTAATATAATCAATTTAAGGCTAGAGTGCACATAACACTTTCATATAAATCTAGTTTCGTAATATTTGAAATATCAAGTTTTAGACTTTGTCTGAAAAGGTTCAATTTGTGCATGCATATTCCTGACCCTAATACTATATGAGTTAGATAGTTTTTGATTTATCATTTATTTTTAACCATAAATGTGAAAATAAGAATTCCCGTACAAAATGATTTCAATATATTTTTGAAAATACTTTATTTTACACAATATTGACAAAACAGCAGCATAGCAGCATATTTTTTACTATACGAAGGAAATACTCAAATTCACGGATGTTCCGCTCATTTAAGTCAGAGCCGCGATGCTTTGTCCCTATCCGCTTTAGTAATTCTTCGGCCGTCGGACGGGGACGGATGCTGTTGGCGTGCCTTACTTACGCACACATACGCGGCGCGCCAAAAAAGCTCGGTGCGCCCTTAATACGACGAAACTATATACCTATGTATGAAAAGCGTCACGTATACAATACCAAAGCTGTCACTAATTAGCCGATCCATAGACTAAAACAGAGATAAATACAGAGTATTTCTGTGCATTTTGTAGACCTGAAAAGGAACCAACCTTTTAAAGTAACAAATAACTATAAATGTTTTGTATTTTTTGCATGCAATTTTTGGGAAATTAATCCGGTTATTAATATACTGGACTTTAATCAGTGCATTCACAATTTTAAGTTTACCTACTTACCAAAGTCTCAAGTGCCTGATCGCTGACTGTAAAAAAGCTTAACAAACACTCTTCCCGTCCTCTGTTTGAAAGAATCAAATAAAAGAGAAATTGTCAGCCAGTTTACTACCAGAATAAGAACGCTTTTTTTCGATTTTACAAATAAAATCACCAGACAGTGAGTACCTATACCTTTTGTGGTTTCACGACAAATTCTATGAATACAGACAAAGTGTTCAACTTTACAAGTTGAGGATTTGATTAGAATACTGAATCGTGGTTGTGTTTTTAAATATCCTTTCTCCGCTGTAGAGTGATCGGCACCATTCAACTAACCTCTAAGTATTTACAACATCATACTGTTTCAGCTGGATCGTCCACTGCTGAACACAGCCTCCCCTATTAAGGGGGTATTTGCCATAATCCCCACGCTTGGCAGGCGGCTTGGGGACGGCAGTGTAAGATAACAGTTCTTTAGAAAGCGCTGCTTCTCATCTTCCAGTATTTTTCCCTTAGTCGCCTCTTACGGCACCCACGCGATGTAATGGGGAAATGCAATTCTAACCCGGCACCCCATTTACAACATTATGCTGATACAGAAATTTGGAGTAGTAATAATATCACATCACATCAACAGTCAGAACGTAAACCGTTGAGTATCAACCTTCCCCAGTACGGCAGCTACGGGGGTTTGCCATAATCCTCGTGCTTGGCAGGAGTCTTAGGGCTCGCAGTTCTGGATGGCAGTTCTTCAAAAGGTGCTGTTGACCACCTTCTCCTATTTTTCCCTTCTTTGCCTCTTACGGCTCCTCAAGAAAGAAATGGGGGATGAAATTTTAGCCAAACACTCCACGAGTTCGAATAATTCAATATTATTAAGCATAAGACATTGATTTTGATAACTAGGTCTTAGGTATAGTAATGGGAATAGGAAAACATATCTTGTTATTATCACAATAAGGGTTCTGAAAATAAAAATAACAACTTTTTGGAGGACTTTTGGAGTCTTCACCAAACATATTTTTGATATTTATATGTCATAGGGGCGAGTCTATCTACTGAGATTCTAGACTGGAGCTATCCATACTGAACATGTATATGAAAAAATCCTAACAATTGTCTGATTTAGGCATCGAAACCGAACTTCAACATTCTGAAGTCACTCTTTTCGTCACAAAACCAACGAGGCAGCTTACAATTTTGAAACAGACAAGTATCAACGAACACAGTCTAACCTAATTACCGCTCCACACGAGAAGTTCCTAAGAGATATTCTGTAGTTTAATCAGACTCTAATTCCGCAGAAATTACTTAGAGAACGGTACGGCATGTGGTTACTTCCGCACCGTATCGTCTCTAATACTAGAGCTCTAATAACATTTTCCTGCAATTTGATTTTGTTGAGAATATTATTAGTTTTAATTTTCTTCTTCGTGTCAATGGTCCAAGCGCTGTGGCCGTTTTACTGGTGCTGAAGGATTGCAGACGGAACAACTATTAGGTGCTAGGCGACAGATTTTCTACTTGAGGATGGTAGCTAGCCAGACGAACATTCGCAAAATGCCCTTCCACCATGAGGGGAGACTTAAGCCGGCGCGGCGGCGGGAATCAAACCATGGACATGCAGCACGGCCGGCGGCCGTCCATAGCTCAGCTATCATTGTTTCAGCGATTGTATTATTTCGGTCCAGAATTCAAAAAATTTTACCTCACACTCACCTTGTAGACATCCTAATACCGGATTATACAAATTGCCGATAACATGTAAGTAGTGCAATAAGACTGGGAGTTTAGTTCTTCAGCAGGTAGGTTAGAAACTACAGATAGGTACATATAGTTATTATTTTCTAGTCGTGGGTATAAAGGTTTATTGAAATTTTAACTTCTGTTGTAACAATGCAATAATAGGACGTCTAGTCATAAATATCTAATGTTCATTGTTCATGTTAAATAAACCGATATATATATATATATATATAGTTTTTGTGATTCATTCCTCTTTTTCTTATAACTGCACTATTGTATACTGTAATTGCACATTTGTTTTTCAATATAGTAATATAATAGGTACTCGAAGGAAAATATTTTATTTTTAGATCAACATCAATAACATATGTTTTTTTGCCTTTTAAAATTACCGGCGGTATGGCTTTATTAACTTATGATTTTATTTGAGAAGACATTTATTCAAATAATGATTTCAATATTTTTTAAGTATTTAATCTTCAATAATATTTATTTAATTGTAGTAGTTAAAAAAACAGAGATAGAAATTAGAAGAAAATTCTCGAACATACCTATCTACTCTTGTCAGAAATTTCTATCCGAAAGTTGTATTTTTATTACACAACTAAAAGGTACACAATCCCCATTTATGTGAAAAGTTATGAGAACTGAAGGCCGAGGCGGAGTTGCAAAATTTGATCGTAACAACGCAATTTATTTCTCAATATAGTAGTTGTACTCGACACATATTTATAGGAAACGTTAGACTGATTGTCTGTATTATATGCTTTACAAATACTAAGTCAAAAATTGTATACCTAAATACTTATACAATTTCACACGGGTACGTGGCTTAGGCCCCCAGTGGTAGACGCACCTGTGGCTGACGCCCCCCGATTCTAACAAATTTAGTATATTTATTTTTGTGTTTTACACATGTTCCCGTTAAAATAAATGTGACAGATTTAATACAAGATATAACTTAACACAACGGATTTAGAAATTCTTAGAATGCATCTTATTGTCTAAGATGGGGATTGTCTCGTTTCTTCCGATAATCTTGACCAAACCAAGATGTAAATACTTCCGGCGTGGCGCGTATATACCTAGCTGGAAACAGCGGATCCTCGCCCGAGGCGAACATTTCAGTTACGGCCAAACATGTGATAGTTCTTTGAATACTATATTTAGTATCATAAAGGTAGGAAAATCTTCATGTCTGCACGAAATACATACCCTTCGTAGGTATGTATTTCGTTCAGAAGTCTAGTAGTCTGATCGATCGGTCACTAGCACGATCCGCTATGATGGTTACAATTAATTAATCAGAGAGCAAAATTTGTACCCGTGCATGATAAATATTTAATTATAATAGTAGTTAGAATAGTATTTGATAATTGTTTCGGTGTGGATTCGGCGCCCGCTGAAGATGGAGGTAGAAGGCATTTCACACCGTTGCACCCGTCCAGCGTATATAGAGGGTAGTTTCTCGCCCAATATCTGGTAGAGTTGTAGGTACTTATTGTAGCAGCGGTAAACAACATCCAAGTCCTTTCTAGATAAGATAAGTAAACATGTTAATGGTTTCGGTAGCAAAATACCGCGGCGTGCAGGGCATATAACCCGAATAAGCAGGAAACTTTTGCAATCGCATATGAATCTAGAGGGGGTAATATTTACCTTAGCAAATTAAGAAATATCGTCAAGTGTATCAGTGACCGACCTCATAGACGTTTCTTACCGATAGATGTTGTTCGCACGCGCACGGGACATTTATAGAGTTCGTATAAAATGTATCTATTGAAATGTCATCAATTAGATAACATTGAACTACTTTTAAATGTTGATACTCAAATATATATGAAAAGCGTTAAATTGTTTTTTTGATAATAAATTTATCAGAAATATCTAATAATCATTGCTTATAAAATAAATTATTAAACACTTCTAGCACATAAAACTAACGGACAAAAAGAATCATGAGATTCTAAGAGACATTCATATTATCACAGAGTTAGTTGTAGTGAGTACCTATATACATTTGATTTCAAGCCATCAATAAACGAACCAAGCCGCTGGAAGAAGGCAATGCTTGCATTGCAAAGCTTTTTCGCGGAAATGGTTATTATCGTCAATATATTCGGCTTATTGGCCGTGAGTTTTGACACGTTTGGCTTAAATTATTAGTTAGCAGCACATACTCGTACATATAAGTTAATATAATGTCGAACACGTCGGACTATCACGCTGCCGAAGGTTCTTTTCTAACACGTATGCTATATATACTTGGAAAGTTTAAGTCCCCTATGGTTTGCTATGACGCTAGAGATTCCTTGCAAATAACGCGATACATCATAACGTGCAGTAAACTATAACTTGTATGATAACGTGTTAAATAGACAAGGAATCCCCAAACGGTATTTTGTACGCCGCAAGATATTGTGTATAGCTTATTCTTTTATTTCAAGTTTTTTACGAATTACTTTTCAAAACATGACCCTCTCTCAAAATATTTTTAGACGTTAGTAAATACTTGAAAATTTGGCGCAAGAATTTGAATGTGTAATGCTCGACTTCATTCTTTAACGAGCTGTTGCAATGTGGAAACCTAAATGAGTGACCAGATTTTAGATTACTAGATATTAGATAATGCTTCACATAATCGTACCCATGTAGAATGGCTGTATTGAATGAAGTAGGTATATACCATAGAGAACAAACAAGAATAACCGTATTTTATATTTATTTTTTCATATATTATATTTATTAATATTCTGTAATAAAATTACAAAATAGCGGATGAATTGTGCATTTTAAAATATGTCATCCCAAAGTAATATTCATATTTTGTCGTAGCACAGTCAAACGACGTCTGGGGCTGTTGTGGTGATTGATTCGTAATGATCGTGATTTTAATTTGTGAAGATTATCTACTAAAGTATTCATTCGCCAACGACTCATAAAAAATAAATTCCTGTGTGTGTGATGCCCATAATTTATTTCTTGAGTCAAAACCTATTTCTCTTATAAAAACATTGATTTCCCTATATTTAACTTATTCAGAAGGGAGATTAAGCTTGCAATGTAGGAACCAAACTGCAAGCTGCATTTGCGCTGCGATAGCGTCGCTCACGCTCGAGATCCCTCGCTGATGGCTCGCAAACGGCCCGCCCGAAACCCGGGCCCGGGCGCACGTCCCACGTTATGAAATGGGAATTAAATTGTCTGTGAAGAATACAACAGGATTAACGTTTATTCCAATACACATATTGCGGACCAGATTTACCATTCGCCGTACATTTCTGCCACGGCCGCTACCGATTCAAAAGTCGATGTTCAAGCGGCGATGTACGTTTGCCAAATTTATTAGACCGCTACTATAGTTGACTTTTGCCAGGTTGTAATCCTTTACCGGCTTTAGCTTCAACTGCAGTGCAGCCGGCAGTAGAGCGAGCCTTGGCACTCAGACTGGCCACTATCAGCCACATGACGAGGATTATGACAGCACATGAAATATTTTTTTGTGCTTTTAATGGGTTATCAAAATTTTACATCTGTAGTTTAGATATAAAATTATATATTATATATTTTATTTTATAGATGATCTATGTGCATATATTTCTGTATCTTTTCCGAAGTTCAGTCATAATGAAATAATATCTAAATATCAAAATAATCAAAATGATGAACCTCGTGATGAAAATACGATGGTTCGATTCGTCCTACTGAAGGATCATAGCGATTTGAAAATGTTCGGAATTTAAGAGGCGCGGATGCCTTGTCAAATAAAAATGGATTATTATTTCCAGAGAAATAGTTTAAATTGTTTTGGTTAAGTACCATTGGGTGTAACTGTTGGTAATAAGTTCTACTAGTGGTGACAGACATTAATTGCATATTTAAGTTGGCGTTAGTAGGTGGTTTATTTGGAAGTGGTAACTTATGCGGGAGTGGAAGAACTGTATAGGCATAAGCTTTATAGAAATTGTTGGGCCTTTTATAATAGGGTGCCACGAATGTGTTTGGTTTTCTAGTAGGAAGTAACCTGTGAACAATGTTTCTTTCAAGAGTTGAGGTATTTCTGTTCTCATAGGTATCAGGTAGTAAGCTGCGAAAGTTTGTTAATAAAGAGTGTTTGAGATCGGGCTGGAATGGTGTTCCTAAAGAATATTTTTTTTCGGGTTGAAATGGCGTTTGCTGATTATCCCTTGGCGCAGGTTGAATAGGAGATTCCAAAGTTACTTTTGATTCAGGGTATATTGGAGAGTTTGCTCTTCTTGTATCCATGTTTTTAAATACAGGCTCTAAAACTTTTTGTGGGCGTTGTCTTTGATAGTTCATATCTTTTGACTCTGGCCCTAAAATGTGTTGAAAATTTTGCGATCTTGGGTTTATATTTTCAAATGTATGTTGTTTAAGTTGTATTGAAGGCTGACTTGTTTGTTCTTTTGTGTTTGCATTGTAATGTGAACTAAATATAGACTGGCTATTGTGTGACAGTTTGTTAACAATTCCTTCAGAAAAAAACGACTCATCAATTCCGGGTAACAAATTAACGTTGAAACTAGTTCGCGATGGTTTTATATGATTGATGTTCCCATTTTTCCTTATAAGTGTCGATTTAGCCTTTTCCATATGGCTTATGATATTTTCCAACTCACGCAAACCCAAGGGTGGTTCAGTTGAAGCTGCGATTTCTACCCGATTTTCTAGGCTAAATAAGTTTTCATTGCTCTTTTTCAGATAATTCATTTCATTCTTCAATGAGTTCATCAAGTATTTAAACGGGGATCTGATGGATCTTTCCCAGTAGGATCGAGAGCCGTAACTATTTCCATTGAAAACAGAACTGCCCGGAGATTTTGCTTTTTCAATTTCTATATCAACATCTTTATCCGCGTCAATATTGCGTATCATTGACGCTATTTGTCTGCCTAGATTGGCATAATAGGTGTCATTTGTATTCTCGATTTTCTTACGATACGGAATATTGTTATATGGTTGATTAGGCACATTATAAATGGGCTGTCTGGGAATATGGTTCATGGGTTGATTAGCCAAATGATTAAGCACTTGTGTGATATCATTAGGTATATTCTCATTATAGTTTCTACGACTCGGAGGAGCTGGAGTGAATGTTATTTCCATGGGCTCTTTAGGCGAATCATTACTAGTTTTGTTTAAATCTGCTTTGTGGATCAGCTGCGACAGATATTTAAAGTCTACATCTTGCAATCCCGACAATTGTCCTCGTGGGTCACCCAAATTGATTTGAGGCGAGATCGACTTATGCCGAATTGGTGCTGGATTAGGTAAACAATCGAGAGGCGCGTCGAAATCCGTAAACGTTGACTCCGGGCCATGGCCATATTCACTAACGAAGTGATTTTGTAGTTTGTTTTTCCGCTTTAGTTTCTCACGTAACTTTTGCATCTGAAACATTACCAAACATGTGTTATCTAATTGTGTAGGTCAAGGGTTTTCACGATCACATCATATGGTTGACAATTTCATTCACCAGTTTCTGTCTAGGTCGTAACCCAGCTCGCGATTTGGCTCGATTCCTCATGGCTGGGCTGAAAGTAAAATACATTTTTAAATTCTTAAGTTTCCATATTTGTTTAAGTGGTGTATAAAAAAATAGTATAATTTTCTTTTGTTGGAATTTTTACTTTATAGAGTAAATCTATACTTATAATAAAACTGTAACAGGTCCAATTCTGTACATGGCAGATATTTTGAAAAAAATAAAACTTACAGTACTCTGTAGCTGATACTGATGCCGAAACTGTATTTTTTTTATTTTTGTCTGTCTGTCTGTCTGTCTGTCTGTCTGTATCCCGGCCGCGTATCACTCCAAAACTACTGAATGGATTTCAATGAAACTTAGCATGATTGGAGTTCATACTACAAGGTAGGATAATTTAGCTTTTTATCCCGAAATTCAGCATGGTTCCCTTGGGAGAGGGGATGAAAGTCAAAATATACACTTAGTTGTAATTTATTAACGCGTTGTCCGATTTCATACGTTTTTTTTAGGGTTCCGTACCCAAAGGGTAAAAACGGTCTGTCCGGCTGTCCGTCCGTCCATCTGTGCGTCCATCCGTCCGTCCGTCTGTCACCAGGCTGTATCTCAAGAACGGTGATATCTAGACAGTTGAAATTTTCACAGATGATGTATTTCTGTTGCCACTATAACAACCTATGCAAAAAGTTGGCCAAGTGCGAGTTGGACTCGCGCACGTACATAGTAGCAAGCTTGCAAAACTAAATAAGGGTGCCGTGCTGCCCGTGGGGTGCCGGGCTGCCCGTGGGATGCCGGTCTGTCCGTGGGGTGTCGGGCTTCCCGTGGGGTTTCGGGCTGCCTGTGGGCTTAAGATGAGTCGTACGTTCAAGGGTTTCTCAATATTCCGCGGTTCAAGTTATTTAAAACGAAATATTTAGCTTGTGACATCTGTAATTTCTTTACTGCAAAACTGAGGCCTTTGAAATATTTACGGGAAAATAATTAAATTACCACTATTGTAACAAAAAAAGAATGATTGAAATCGGACTACGCGTTAATAAATTACAACTAAGTGTACATTTTGACTTTCATCCCCTTTCCCAAGAGAACCGTACTGAATTTCGGGATAAAAGTATCGTATGTCTTCGTCGTAGTATGAACTCGAATCGTGATAAGTTTCTTTCAAATCCATTCAGTAGTTTTGGAGTGATGCGCGGCCGGGATACAGACAGACAGCCAGAAAAAAAAAAAAACAGTTTTTGCAGTATCAGCTACAGATTGCTCTCAAAACATATGTTTACAAGTCATTCCGGCCCAAGAGAAGGAAGCATTTACTATGAGTTTTTCCCGGCCTTAGGTGGGAAGGAGCGTCTCCCACCCGCTACTCAGATCAAACAAACACTACTTTCCGAGAATGAGAAATTAAAAAAAAATCGATCTTCCGTCAAACAAACCGCCTAAAATCGAAATTATAAAGAAACGCACAAGGTACTTTGCTTCAACATTTATTGTGCGAACCGGGAAAGAACTCTCTGAGTTACTTAACTACTGTCTTCTGGAAAATACAACCCGGGAGTTTTGAAATCCAAAGTAGAAAGCTCCATTCGGAGCTATGGTTTACTATAAGAGTGCTTCACCGCAGACCACAGTGTTGCTTAATATGAGATAAACAGTGCACAAATGTGAATAATTAGTCTGCAGGTACGGCAATCGCGAACGAAGTCGCGGGTACAGCTAGTTATCAATATATTAGAATTATTGAGCTTCTTTTTTATGTTATTGTGACGGGACGAGCATGTGGCCTACCTGATGTTAAGCGGACTAACCTCTGCCTATAAGAGATGCATTTCGTCACAATTCATGAATTGCACTGCGCCTGTCACCTAAAGACATAGTTATTAAAGTCGCGTCATGTGACTGTCATTTCAGTGGCTCTCGAGGAGTGCTGCCGGAACACGCCGTTAGATGCTTGGCGACAGATTTTATACTTGAGGGTGGTCGCTAGCCAGCCGGGCAGTCGCAAAATTCCCTTCCATCATGCAAAATGCTACTCCACCGTGATGGTATTCTTTTAATGGTAATACAGTCAATACAAAATGCAATAATTATGTAAAATAGAAATATGTGATTAAATTCAAAGTATTTCTAGCATTACGTCTGCAAAAATGTTGTTGCTGTTTAATACTTACGGAGTTTCTCCTGTTGCTTCTTCATTCTTGTCTTCGTTTTCTGGAGGAGGATTTTCAACGCTTTCTTCAGGTACTTCACCTTCAATAGCGGTAGTTGTGGTCTCATGATGCTCAGTAGTATGACCATTACCATTATGACCATTAGTGGCATGACCATTACCGTTTGTCATGTCTGCAGATGAAGTTGTACTAGTAATAGCTTCACTGTCATCCCCACCATTAGATTGTGGTGTCATTCCTGCAATTATGTCGATTTTATACATTAAGCCTCCTTATTATGTTGTGGTCTCAGATACATAAATAAGGTAATTATTAAATAAGCTAAAATGTTTAAGTAACTTATTTTTTACTTCAGTGTTACAGTAGTTAGATAAAATATTTCGAATTAAAAAAAAGAGCATACCTATGAACATGCACCAATATGCAAATATTTTCTTGCAGCTCACTTAGCAACAAAAATCTTATAAAATAAAATAGTTGTCACTTTCAATAAATTAGATTAAGTACGTTTTCTAATATAAAATTTCCTTCTGAGATATACAACTTTGTAATTAATTCAAAATACTTGTGTCATAATATCATATACATATTTGTAAGCAAACCTGGAAAAGGATATAATGGGGGCATCATGGGTGGGACTGGAACCATTGGATACATTGGCATCCCCGGCGGAGGTAGTCCTATCGGCGGAAAGAATGGTGTTTCCATGTTTGGTAAGAATATGAAAGATGGAAGTGGAGGCCTGGGCCTTTTATTCATCACAATGATTTTCTTATGGCCATGATCATTGCTACTATCCTTTTTCTTCCTGCTTTCGTCACTGTAACTTTCACTCGAGCTATCACTGCTGTCACTGCTTTCGTCTGACGTAGAACCAGAACTGGAATCAAATAAGCTATCATCTTCTGTAATACGCAGTAACTTGCTTTTCAATCCTCTCCTCTTGCTTTTTCTTTTCTTCTTTTTTCTACCTTTCCAATATTTATGTGATCGTCTTGAAGGCTTTTCGAGAAAAGATTCGGCTCCACTCCTTCTTGTTATAATACTTTGGTCTTTTTTAACGATACCT
Source organism: Plagodis dolabraria (assembly GCA_963854805.1). Taxonomy (NCBI): domain Eukaryota; kingdom Metazoa; phylum Arthropoda; class Insecta; order Lepidoptera; family Geometridae; genus Plagodis; species Plagodis dolabraria. The sequence goes on from OY978457.1 coordinate 13,265,649, forward strand.
TCATCTTTGGTTTCATTTATGACTTGGTTTTCGATTGTTTTAAAGAATTGATTGTATAGCCAGTCGCCAAGATCGTCTACATCTTTAGTCATTTCGTCAATTTTTTCATCAACTGCACTTTTTTTAATAGTTGATGGTTCATCATATTCTGAAGGTGTTACTGGCGGATAGTAAGCACGTGTTGGCTCAATATAATCAAACTGTCTTCTGAAGTTTTGGGTGAGCTTAATACTGAAATAGTGAAAATAAATTATTTACTATTTTTATTATAACCTATTCTATAGAACATATTATTTTTAATATAGACAGTTATTCGTATGCTTACTTGGGTTCACATATTTTCGTATCGGTGTCGAAATAAAATCCAGGATGACAGTGACAGCCTATCACACATCCGGGAATACCATCAATACAATATTCGAATCTTCCGTGAACTCCACATTCTGTACAAATCAAGACTAATATAATATCTTAATGTGTGATATAATCACCCAGGAACTAAATGGTAAAATATTTACCGTATTCGGCCTCTCTTATCTGACCATCCGTAAAAAATACATTAACCAGTAGTATTATTCCTAAAAGCATTTTGTCGGAATGCTAGTAACCATCCACATCGCCCACTGACATTGTAGATACTTTATTCAAATAAGCACAGTTTCAATGGACACATTTTAACACTGCTCATAGTTTAACAATAAAAGCGCATAGCAAATAACTTCAACTTTGCATGTTGTCAAGAAACACCCGTGATGTGTTCGTACTATGGTTCTGTAATTAGCTGAACAATGGGCTTGCTGTAATGTACGTTTTTCAGTTCCAAACAAAGAAGGCATTGAAATGATAAAATTACCTAGCAGGTTGCAGTACGCTCACTTATTTTAGCTCTTATTACTTTTATAGTTTTGGGCCCTTGATTTTATTTTAAGAGATGGCAAGTCCATTATGATATTTATTAATACAATTTAATATTCTGTAGCTAGTTTTTATTAATTATCTTTACTTAATAATACAAAATAGAATATAACTTAAACAAAAAAATTATTAGTGATCTTTTATGCAATATATTGGGTTTAATTATGTACTCCCATGGTTAAGAAAGTTAAGATGTTGAAGCGCAATGCACAGTTTTGTATCTGTTATTTTTTGCAATCCAAAACTATGTTATTTACAATTTTAAAAATAATTCGTGTTAATTTTGACACACGTAGTTTTCGAACTTGTGCACTTATCTTACTTGAAAGATTATATCTTACTAATTTATATGAGGTGTACGTTTATATTATATATTTGGGACTTGGGACTACTGTTTGTGTTGATATTTCGAGTCTGATAAGGATTGCGGAGGTTTGCGAAAATAATTGAATTATAAACAAAAAATATTTTATTGTTTACTAAATTTGAAGCAGGTACTTATTATATATGGTTCACTACGAAGTAGCATCGTCTCCTAGGTCAGGAATCCCTTTGAGTCCTCTGAAAACAATTTATACAAGTTATCATCAAGATAATTTCATTATTAGGCTAATTGATTAATAAGAGTGGGTATGAAACTTTGAATATAGATAGTTGAGGTCCTAGGTATACCTACATAGAATACTTTTTATCATCATCAATTTAAATAATTGTCTGAGCGTGTGAAACCGCGGGGGCAGCACATTATTATATTAATACAAATCTACTCGTATAAGTAAACATAAAAGTTGTTTCTTAAAGATTTTAAAAATGTTTTAAATATCTTTATAATAGTAGTCCTACAGCTTCCTTTAAAGCCAGTTCCCATTTACCTTTGGTATGCTTTATAACTTTTCGACCATTTCATTTCTCACTAATAGGTGAGAAATCTAAGAGTCTAAGGCTTTTTTCAGAAAAGGTAAATTCTCAATCCAAGATTTTGGATTGGCAAGATAAAAAGCTTACTTGGTGCATTCCTCCGGCAACACACATTTATGCGTCCTATCGTCTCTTACATAAGGATGCATACACACACAGCCAGCCTCGCAGAAAGGATAGCATGGCTGCATTCTGTCACGTGGATTGTCGCATGTCACTGAAGCACAACCCGCAAAACATGACTCGTATCTGGTGGACGAAACAAACTATTCAATCCATAATTTTATTATTTTCATTAACATAATTCTAGCTTGTACCTACTTCTCATGCGGTCTTTGGCAACTCATCTCTAAGGGCACTTTCTTTTCTCCATCTTTATCCCTGAAAATAATACGTTAAAGATTTTATATATTTTTTTTATATCTTAAACATGCTGCGTAATGGTGCATAATGCAACTTACAAAAATGATTGCGGGTGTCCCACTTCAGAACTTTTCGTTCCCGGTGGTGGCATCTTATCGTTGGTTTCTTCGTATCTACGGTACCTGTACCCAGGCGATGGATCCAGATCTCTCTGTCTGTCTATGCCATTGTAAAGTTTAGATTCCATTTCATCGATGTATCTTGGGTTGTCGTACTCGTATCTCTTCCGTTCCCAGTCTCTGTGATCGTCTAAGCTTTTCGACAATGCCTTTTTTCTCCAGTTGCGCCTATCTTCCATTGGATGCCTCTTCAAGCCATCCATATCGTCGTAGTCAAAGCTGTTCATCCTTGTAGCGATAGCAACTATGTCATCTGCAATATAATTGTGTCGATCGACGTCATTTTGTATCCAACTAACACTATTATCCAGTAAATCCAAACACTTACAGAGCAGAAATGCGAGCACCAATAGTTTCCTCATTTTCCTCACCCCGTCAACACATTGTTTTGGAAATGAGTTTACAATTCGCTTTCAAGAGAGTTTGTAGAACACTAATCAGTGAAATTAAACTTTGTTTCGCAAAAACGACGTTGACTCCGCCGGATGTGATTGCTTGAGTATGGAGTTTTATCGATTCAAGTAAAAAGAGTGAGACAACATGTTTTGGAATATCATCTTATCCTTTTAACATAATTATTTTAACTGTCGTAGGAGATTTTTTTTATTTGTATATTATTTTGAATTTAGGGCATCTATAGATCTAATAGAATTCAATTCAAAGTTGCATTTGGCAAAACTAGTTTTACCTGCACTTTCTCAGACATTTAAATACAGTGAGTCAGCATAATCGTATGAAATAGAACCAACTTTTGTGGTAGCGATAAAAATTTGCATGGTGGTAGGGCATTTTACGAATACCCACCTGGCAAGTCTAGCACTCCCGAGTTGAAAATCTGTCACCAAGCATTTAACGGCGTATTCTAGCAGCTGTCCTTGAGAACCAGAAATAATCAAGCTTAAGCTGTTAATCTCTTTGACCACATCTTGTCTTACCATGAGGTGAGATTGAAATCTAAGGCAAAACCATCAGCAATAAAAATAAATGGAATTTATATTACTCTCTCTTACAAATTTTAAGATTATACTACATACTGTATATCTAGGTTCAATCTATTTTGTTAAAGTTCCATATTAGAAATTACTCAAAGTATTATATATATGAACTTTGTTAAGACATTATCAGCAATAAAAAAAGAAAAAAATATTTTAATATGCATAGGTTTCCAAAGTCATTAAAAGATTTATTAATTAATTGTAGGAACGATGAATAAAATAAAATGTAACATACAACTCGTTTATATATAACATACTTTATGATATATTTTTAAATTTTTTACCGCAAACTAAGATAATCTCTTCAAAGCCTGGCTGTATCCATTATGTAGCATCTTCCTCGGCTGCAATGCCTTAATAGGCGGTGGAGCGATCACTATGTTGAAGTAGTTCCCCATCCTGGACACTTCTGAAGGTCTCTTGAAGTCTTCCTTATTGTCATTTAAAGTTTGCAGTGACGGCGGAGAAGGTGGCATGTCATCTGGGAAGTCATCCCGGTCGTCTCGTTTATTGTGTGCTCGAATGCCGCCTCTATATGTGGGCTTTGATAGAGGTGATGACGGTGGCGGTAACTTGTCCGATCTTCTGTCTATTTTCGTTGGAACTGGTATGCCCATTTGGGTACTGAAACAAATGAAGAAATATTTACAAATCTAGAGGCTTGATGCACAACACATTTGAGTATAAAATAATGTTTGCTATTTGGCTCAAAAGGGCAATGCTGCCAGCATTCTGGGCGCGCTGCCAACTGGTTGTGGGGTGAAGCATTTGGACTGCTTGTGATTCTGAAACGGCTTGTAGGTTGTCTAAATACGTTCATGTGGACAAAGGCATACCGCCGGTTAAAAAACTAATTGCTCTGATTGAATTCGAACAAAGGATGTCATTCTCATAAGTTATAGACGAGATCATTATTATACATATAGTACATAGCATAAGTAATCCGAATTAACTAAATGTCTAGAAAAATAAGTTTAACCATATTTGTCAGAACTATAACCAACAGATTGTCTGCAATCTCAACAATAATATCCGTTAGCAGGACATACGGTCTATATACTCATATAATAGTATTAAGATAACTGTATTTAGGTCTTTAGGTTAAGGCTTTAGCGTAATCTATCAGGAGCAAATAAAATGTAGTCGCGAAGAGTATATCAATGAACGGTACTGTACGGAGGTACTGTACTTGTTATAGGAAGCGTTTTGAAGCGCTCGTAGCGAAGTTTGCCTAGCTGTTCTTCGATCAGCAAAGTTAAGCAACGTCCGCCTCGGTCATGACTTGGATGGGTGACCACAGGTGACATTACTACTGAGCGCTTGCGTGCTTCGGAGTCGGTTGTTGTCTTAGGATGGCAGTCGTTATAGCATGGTGGTAGGGCATTTTGCGAATGCCCGCCTGGCTTGCTACCACCCTCCAGTTGAAAAACTGTCGCCAAGCACTTAACGGTGTGTTCCGGCAGCTGTCCTTGAGAGCCAGTAATTCTAGGTTAGCCTGAACAACATCTTCGACCACAAAATCACTTACCATCAGGTGAGATAGTAGTCAAAGGCTAAACTATCAGGCGTAAAAAAAATGGCCACTTGAAGATAGGCATAGCTTTAAGAAGTAATTATTCCCGTCCTTACAGCTTATTTCTCTACTGTAGGTATATATTACTGTATTATATTAGAAACAATGATGGCCGAGCGGTTATTGCTATGGACTGCCGTGCCGCAGGTTCCTGGTTCGATCCCCGCCGCCGGCTTGAGCTTCACCGCATGGTGGAAGGGTAATGCGAATGCCAGCCTGGCTAGCTACCACCCTCAAGTAGAAAATCTGTCGCCAAGCACTTAACAGTGTGTTCCGGGAGCAGTCCTTGAGAGCCGAAAAATTAAAGGCACATGAGACTTAGCAACTGTATGTCTCAATGTAATGGCCGCAGGGCTTCACCGCATGGTGGAAGGGTAATGCGAATGCCAGCCTGGCTAGCTACCACCCTCAAGTAGAAAATCTGTCGCCAAGCACTTAACAGTGTGTTCCGGGAGCAGTCCTTGAGAGCCGAAAAATTAAAGGCACATGAGACTTAGCAACTGTATGTCTCAATGTAATGGCCGCAGTGCAATTCGTCACATGACGAAATGCGTCTGTAATAGGCAGAGGTTAATCCGCTTAACATCAGGTGGGCCTCGTGAGAGTTCCGTCACAATCACATAAAAAAGAGAGCTCACAGATAAGTCTCCGGGAAGCACATACTGGTGAGGGAGGCTACAAAAAGCTCATATGAAGACCGATACCAAACATGACTGGTACAGCTTATATGCACGTATTGTTCGCTCTGTTATAAAGTACTTACGGGGAACAGTCTTGGGGAAGCACGCATTGGTGAGTGCGGTCATCTCTCACGTACGGCTCCTCACAGACGCAACCTGGCTCGCAGTAAGGGTAGCACGGCCGAAGGTGGTTGCGTGGGTTGTCACAGGAAACCTCCGCGCAGCCCCCAAAACATGGCTCGTATAGTTCGTTTGGCCAGTAGCATGCTACAACGATAACAGAGGAAACCATACAATAAGTTATCCATATATCATACTTTTGCTCAAACTGTAACTACATATGTAATGAAGTCTAAGGCACTAAATTTAACTAATTTCTATTATTATAAATTATAAATTTATATTTCTATTATTATAAATTATATCTATTATAAATTTAACTAATTTATATTCTAAATTTATCTAATTTACAAATTATTGGAGCACAAAATTTTCCTCCAATCCGTAATCATATATAGAAATAATTTCTAATTGTCATATTCGCATGGAATTTAGCGACGTAGTTCTTTATGTTTGTTATATAGCGCTATCTTACTAGTCACAATAGCAAGTTGAAATGTGAGTTATAGAATCCTTAAATGGCTACTAAAGAATATATTGAGTTATACTCAATATTATATAATAATATTGAGTTTGGTTCAATAGATTTTTCACCGCCACACCCAACTACCATTTCACATGATAACAAAAGTTCATTTGCGTTATTGTGATGAAGGGTAGGTCCCATAAGAATCCATAAAACAGATGCCAAAGAATAGTTCTTGCAACGGAACCCACAATAAATTATTTAGTATTCCCAAATAAAATCAAGTAACAAAACAACCAAACTATGCCGTTGGCATGTTATTTTTTTAATGTTAAAGATATTATCGTCCACAAAAGTGTATGGTGTAATCTCCTAGAAATTTCTGATCTTCTTGTAGGCACCTAAAGCTGTATTTTTATTAGCTACAGAACACTATGAGAAAATGTAATAACTTTTGATTGCGTTAGATATACTACCTATTCAACCTTGGTGATAGTAAAATTCCGGAATTCGACACTAATTAATATGCAGTAGGTACGAGTATGTCACTAAGAAATAAATATTCTGTGATGAAAAAATCATTTCTTCTTGTGCCGTCTAGTAATGTGTCCAAAGAGATATAAGCACAAAAAGTCTTTATTACGTACGTAGTAATTAGCACTTATGTAGACGATGATAAAACAACGAATTCTTATGTGGGATCCCATGGAAGAGAGACCCATTGATTTTTGGTAACGAATGTTTTTTTTTAAAATGAGATTCGATTTATTTTATCATATATGTATATTACCTGTGACGTAAACTTGGTCTTGTTTTTATTGTTTTTGATTTATAAACGGTTGAGCTATTTGAAATGTGTTGTTATGTTACAGGACTATCTTTATTATTAAAATTAATTAAGTGGTACATAGTATTAAGTGTCTTATTGGTATTGCGGTATTGTTTTAATCCAGGAACAATACCGGTTTCTATTCATAAGGAACTTGGCCACCACTTTCGCATAAATACATTTCTAGCTCCTTACTAAGAGAGACATGAGAAAAATAATCACAATTACATAAGGTTTTATTTTTCTGCAAGTAAACTCAATTTAAAAAATACTCTATATCGAATATCTCGGCACCTCGATTATGTACGACTATAATATTTTACACGTTTACACCTCTGGGGAATATAAATCCCGATGAACATTATCGGGTATCAAAGAACTGTAAATCTAGCTCCAACCTCTAGACACAGACTTTCATTCGTTTTGCAGCCGTTTCCACACAACCATTATAATTCCCGTGGGCGCTGCTAGGTGGTCGCCACTTACGTACTTACTTGAGGCATTAGAGTGCTTTGCGGTGGACACCGACACTAGTTCTAAAACTTTAGAATTTAGTTACATGGGAAGAACAGGAAAAGAAATCTTTGAGGGCCACACGGAAATAGGTACTTTAAGTTTTACTGTTGAAAGGTAGTTTGACTGCACACAATACTTTAATGTTTACTGTCGAGAAGTCGTTTTCATGATCTAAATGTTAACCTAGGTTCATCCTTAATAAATATCCAGATACAAAACAATATTCGTTTTTTAAGTGATAAGGTACGTAGCCTTTGTTTCCCGTCATCTTTTGAAAATTGAAAAAGTACATTTGTGTTTACAAATAAACGTCTATATATTTCAACACAGACGGCAAGTTATTCGTTATAATTAATTTAATTAGCAACATTGTTTTGACAGTTATTGCTTCTAACTAATTCTCATTAGATCTCAGGGAGACATTTGATATTACAACACGGACAGATACCTACATTTCAATATTTTGTCTTCGTCTCGGCATTCTCCATAATTTATACAAAAACTAATTGTAAACAGGGAGAAAAAGCACCTTATCATGTCGATAAATTCGCACTAACGTCTAATACTAGCTAATTTTTATCACAGACTAGCCGCACTATGTTTTCAAACATTTGTTATTCTCTTATTTTGAGTGCTCCATGATAAGCGTCCATATTTTTAGTTTTTACAGTATGAATAAGGTAACGAAGTGTAACAACATTTACTGTAGCGTATTGTTTTGGTTATTGATGAGGAACTTTTACAGCTTATCCAAATCTGCTAGAAACTAAGTACTCCTATATCCGTAATATTGAAAACTGCGGCTAAGAAGAGAAGGTCCATGTGCATCGCATAATAAAGCATGTTTCTTCTTTAAAGTTACGATTGTTTGCAGATATAATTCTGCAAATTTAGCACCAAAATATACTCAATAATATAATTAATAGATTCAGGCGTTACTTTGCGGACATTCATCAGTACTATATTAATATTATAAATGCGAAAGTAACTCTGTCTGTCTGTCTGTCTGTCTGTCTGTCTGTCTGTTACGCTTTCACGCCAAAACTACTGGACCGATTTGAATGAAATTTGGTATGGAGATAGTTTGAGACCCGGGAAAAAACATAGGATAGTTTTTATCCGACTGCGCAAAAAGAGGTTAATGTTTTTGCGCGATAACCGACATACGCGCGGGCGGAGCCGCGCCCGGAAAGCTAGTATTTAATATAAAACAAATATTTTAAGCTAAGCCGACGTGACGTATTGATTAGGTAGGTATAGAATTTTCGCAGCGTTTACGATTCTACACGATGCATCATTAAGAGGTCTTGACTCTTCGAGCGTACTGTTATGAGCCTTCGGGCTTGAGGCTTTTTAAAAAAAAGAAATAAAATACAAAATTAAATTTAAGGCAACCGTCGGATTTGGAAGTTGGGTGAAGACTGAGGAGAAATATGGTTGGCTGAGGCACTATGACAAAAGAGATGATGATTAGGCAGGAAAGGAGCGGAGTGTGCAATAAAGGGTGCATGTTATATATATAACACCTCCCTGGGGTAGACTAAACTTCGGGGTTGAAATTTGAAGTTTAGGAATAGATCATTCGGGTGATTATATATTTCTTCTAATACTAGGGGATGGAATTTCTTCCGGAGTCTGGTGACGTCTATTGACCTTGACGGGTATGACAGGATCGGGAATTGGTATCTGTTCTACTGGTGATTCTACTGATATTGAACGGAAAAACCTAGGGAAGCGATATGGAAGACGGTTGCGCGATTTAATATACAAAAATAGTTTAAATATACAAAAAAGTAGAATAATACAAGTAATTAAAATTAAAATAATTGAGTAATGAGTCTCGTATTTAATTATTTGGTGTTGGTTTACAATTTTGTCGGTTTCATCCGCCATAGATATTAATCTTGACCTTGTTTCCGGAGTGAAAATATCTAAATCAATATTTTGTAATTTTATACGAGGGTCACTACTCATCTCCATTTTAAACTTATCTAATGTACAGCAAGAGTCATTAATTATATTAAAGTCAGAATGAGTAACGGTGACATTAATTTGTATATTACTATATTGAGGTATCAATTTGGTACTTTTGCAGTATGCATAGCAGTTAATAGGGATGTTTACAATTCCCGTTCCAATAATATTTATTTCCGTGCTTTTCTGCCCAGGGCATTCTATATATAATTTATTGTTTTGAGACTGTACATAAATCCAGTTATTATTGCAAAGTGGTTTCCATAAATCTAAGTGTCCGTATATGAAGTCAGTTTGGCACTGCACTGGTAGGGCACTCACTATGTTTGAGATTAGTTCACTTTCGCAACTAGGATTCGCACTTGTTGGGTACACGGTCATGAGGTCACAGATAAACTCGTTGGGATTTATAACTCTGCATTCTTTGAGTGATTCAATGTTACAATATTCAGATTTATCCTTGGTCAATGCGATATACTTACTGCTAGGTATTATAAAACTAAATGAGTTTGGTTTAACACTACTATGTGGGGTAGGCAGTGCAATATTATGATATACATTGTATTGTTTAGAGGACACTAAAGGTATAATCAATATAAAAACAATCTTATTATTTAAACTATAACAAACTACATTAGATATATTCATTAATATGTGCATATGACTTAATTCTAAAGTAACAGGTAATTTCTGTTCTAAAGGTAAGTACCTATAATTATCAACAAGCTCTTGATATAGCTGCGTGGGAGGTAACACGGCTGGGTGAAGTATGTTTTGACTGCTAAACATAATGGCATTAATTATGTCCTCCAGTTGGAATGATAAGGTGAGTACAGAGGCTTCCAAACTGTTTAAAATTGAATTAATATTTGCTTTTATATTTAAATCGTTGGATAATTGTGACAAGTTTTTTAATGTAAGTGACAGATTGTCGACACCTTCGTTAAGCCTGGCTTCATTAATTTTTATTTTACTTAAGGTTTCGTTAAATTTTGACAAAGAAGAAGATGTTACCAAAATGTTTTCCTTAATTAATGAACTCAGCCTTTTTTCGTTGTTCTGTATATTTTGTATTGCATTGTCATATCTTGCGGCATCATCTTCGTTAAGAGTTCCAAAGATGGTTTTGGATAAGGTACCTATTCCACCTATCCATGCGCTGCGCTTAAACCTATTGTGGCTCGTGAGGTGAGCTATAGAGGAGTACTCGGAAACGATGTCGTTATACCTGATTGAGAGTGGTTCCAACACGTTGTGGCATTCCAGCTTGTTGGCAAGTTCTATCTCAAATTGATTGCACAAGAAACGTGTTGTACCTAATATAGCGTTAATATTTTGAATGTGGGGTCCAATGTAAGAAATGTCAAATGGAGTAACTATATCTAAATGGCCAATATTTATTTTGAGTTCACCGATTGGATCAAAATATATGCCGGAGCTCGAGTTGATCGGTTGGACATACTCTGGATGACCTTGGGCCAGTACGCTGTAATAAAAAGAGATGTAGCAGTTACTAAAATTAAACTCAAATATTTTAAACTATGTTACCTAATAAGGACACTAATTACTACTTAATCAATTTAGGTTCTAATACGTAAGAGGAAAGTATATACGTATATATATCTATACATATTTATTTAGGAGAGGCGTCATTGTTCTCCACGAGTTTCAGTTCGTCGTAATGGTGTTTTATGTGACGCCTATTTATGAGTAGGGACAAGGTATGGTTGCCATGAATTTTGACTACCTTGTATGGTCCCTTCCATAAAGGCGATAAGGCCTTCCGCATCCTAAGATGATTTTTCAGCAAGACGTAATCACCTACTTTATACTCAATCGGACGGGTGCTAGAATCGTAATAGGTTTTAGAATTTTCTTTAGATCTGTGAATGTATTCTAATGCTTTGTCGCGCGCATGTTTCATGCGATGTTGTAATAGTTTAACATATTCAGGATACGTTGTGTTGGAATTATCGTTATATATCGAGTCCGGGATGTGGGGCTTGTGTCCAAACAATAGTTCGTATGGTGTGTAATGTGTACTCGAATGTACAGCGGTGTTATAAGCCAACATAGAAGTATACACATACTGGGGCCAGTTATCCTGATTTTCGTTAACATACGATTTGAGGTACTCCTTAAGAGTAGAGTGGGATCTTTCCAAAGCACCTTGTGTCTGTGGATGATGGGGTGATGACCATAGCTGTTTGATTTTTAGGAATTCGCACGTCTTCCTAAAGAGGTCAGCCGTGAAGTTAGTGCCTTGGTCGGTAAGTATATGTTTGGGAATCCCAAATAGAGAGACAAAATGAAGGAGGCAGTCGCTTGCTTCTGCCGCTGTGTTACTGCGAAGAGGGTATGCCAATGAAAATTTGGTTAGGTCGTCTTGCATTGTCAGGATATACTTAAGTTTGGCTGTGCTGGATTCAGGCAAAGGCCCTACGATATCGAGGGCGAGTCTCTCGAATGGGGATGTGGAAGTGGATGTTATGACCATCGGCGCTCTGTTTACTTTACGCAACGCTTTGTTTGTCTGACATGATGTACATTTCTTGACATAGTTATCAATGTCGCTGCGCATATTTTTCCATGAAAATCTTTCCTTAATACGATTTAGCATTCTAGCGGAGCCTAGATGTCCAGCGATGGGAACATCATGATTTTCTTTTAAGATTTTAGGGATTTCACTTAGTGAAGGATATATAATATTATTGTGGTAGATATGTATTTTTATATTGGTGCCATCGAATAGGTAAGCTAACATATTATAGATTTTGGTGAAAGAGTGTCTATCAAAAGGGTTTCTGAAATCTGATATACTTATTTCGTTAGCTGTGGGATAGGACATAATTACTTCATCGCGAGCGTACTTCAGACATTTAAATAAATCGGGATACGAGTGGTCATCGAAATGGTGAACTTTCGTGAATAGAAAGAGGTAAGTTTTATTTCCAGTGCTAAGGGGTGAAAGGGTATGTAGAGATCTTTCTGTTTTTAGGAATTCTTCACGCTCCAGGTTTGAGCAATTACCAAGGATCTCTTGGATATAAGGCATGGACTCGTCCATGTCTATCGAGGTAGGTACTATTATCAATTTTTGTGTTCCTTTCAGAAGTTCTTCGTTATGTTCTATAATATGAGTGTTGTATATCTTTGTGGGTGATTTCAAAAATTTATTATAGGTCTCGTCGGGTGAAGGTAAGTTTTCAGGTGCTGAAGGGGGAGTATCCGGGTCACGGTATGCAGATATGGATGCAGGTAAGGTTTCAGGATTCTGCCAACTAGTTGATGGTTGAGGTTCTGGTACGTTTTCAGGATGCGGTTCGGTCGGTGCAGGTGGAGGATTTGCGGGGATAGGAGGAGCTGCAGGAATTGGAGGATCTACTATTGGACGAAGTTCTACGGGAGTTGGAGGATTTAAGGGACTGAAATCAAAGTCTCTTTCATTTACTGGACTGAAGTTTGTTGTCATTAGGTCTTCAAGTGTTTCTTGAGGAATTTCAGGGAGTGGTTTCAGGATTCTGGCTGAACTTCGACATTAGAATTTGAGCTAGTTTCGTTAGTGGTATTTAGAGTCAACCTATCTTTATTTTCAGGGTAGATAGGGTTCACAGGATATCTGGAAAGGGCATCAGCTGCTGAATTTAGTTTACCTTTGCGATATACGATTTCATATTCGTACTCCTCGAGCTTTAACCGCCAACGTTGAAGTTTGCTGCTAGGATCTTTATGGTTGAAAAGCCATTTTAGAGGTCGGTGGTCGGTAACAATTTCAAATTTGTTCCCGTAAAGATAGGGGCGGAATGTTTTGCAACCGAAAAGTATGGCTAATAGCTCTTTCTCAGTAGTGCTATAATTTGCTTCACTTTTATTGAGAGTGCGTGATGCAAAAGCTACGGGCTGATCTTTACCGATTTGTCCTTGGGAAAGGACAGCTCCTACCGCATAGTTTGAAGCATCGCAGGTAAGAATGAAGGCTTTTAAAAAGTCAGGATAAATTAGTAGAGGGGCAGTTGTTAGTTTACGTTTTAATGTGTCGAAGGCCAGCTGTTGTTCGTTTTCCCATTTAAAGGTTGACTCCTTTTTCAGGAGGTTAGTGAGGGATTTTGCAGTTTTAGAAAAATCGGGTATAAAACGTCGATAGTAAGAGACTAGGCCAAGAAACGATTTGATGTCTTTAGGAGATCTAGGAGCTGGAAATTCGGTAACGGCTTTAATCTTGTCGGGATTTGGCTTGACGCCTTGCTCAGTGATGACGTGACCAAGGTAACAGACTTCTCGTCGTAGAAACTCACACTTTTCGGGCTGTAATTTTAGATTAAATTCTCTGATTCTTTGGAAAATTGATCTTAGGTTCAGGATATGGGACCGGACGTCATACGCGTAACAAACTATGTCATCAAGATAGACGAAACATCGAATGCCTTGGAGCCCGGATAAAGCAGAGTTCATCAGTCTCTGAAATGTGGAAGGGGCATTTTTGAGTCCAAACGGCATTCTTAGGAATTGGAAATGTCCCTCTGGGACAGTGAACGCAGTTTTGGCTTTATCGTCTTCATTTAGTAATATTTGATGGAACCCGGATGCTAAATCTAAGGTAGAGAAGTACTTACTATTGCCAAGTTGATCTAAAATTTCGGTTATTTGAGGTATGGGGTATGTGTCACCAATTGTAACATCATTGAGCTTTCTGTAATCTATTACAACTCGCCACTTTTGAGTATTAGAAGCATCGAGCTTCTTTGGGACAACCCAAATTGGCGATGACCATGGGGAATTGGAAGGTTCTATAATATTTTGTTGTAACATTTTATCAACTTGATTACGAACTTCTGTCTTATGGACTTCAGGGAACCGGTAAGTTTTCGTATGGATCGGCATATCTGTCGTCGTTTTTATCTCGTGTTTTAAGGCATTAGTGTAAGACAAGTTCTCTCCGGGAAGGTGGAAAATATCAGAAAATTCAGAACACAATTGTAGGAGAGCTTCTTTTTCTTCACTATTAAGGTGAGAGATGCGCAATTGCTTTAACACCTCGTCTGTTCGCGTAGCACAGTCAATTGTAGTATTTATATGGTTTACAGATTTTGAAGAAAATTCTTTGAATTCTGAGTGGTCTTTGAATCGGGGTAAGTTTTAAATTAAGATTAGATTTCAGTGTCACAGGTTCTTCAGAGGTATTTACCACGGATATATTTATCCTATTATTGTCTTTAACACGTACTATACAATTTGCAATCAACAAAGACTCTGAAAATTTCTGATCGAGAACCATTCCTTCTTTGATTTTGGGATTTTGCACTGAACATTCAATAATGGTTTCTGTTCTAGCGGGGATTAAATATGCAGGATCGTGAAAGTGTAATTTTAAGGTCGATTTACCTAGATAGAGTGAATTATTGGTATAATCAATGTTACAGCTATGTGCGTTGAGCATATCGGAGCCTATAATGCCATCGTATGGTAAGTGTATTTTGTCGATGACATGAAAATTATGCGATATGTTGGATTTTGCTAATCGTAGTTTAAGTTGAAAGTGACCTCGGGTTTCTATAGATTCTTCTGATGAATCTATACCCTTCAATTGGATTTTTTCTTTTACTAACTTAGGATGTCTTTCTAAACAAGCGTGTTTTAACAGGCTTACCGAGGATCCTGAGTCCACTAGTAAGGATAAAGGAATGTCTGACACGGAAGATTCGACAAGTACATGAGGTAGTAACATCATCGCTGGATCATTCGTAATCTCAAATACTGGATTGGACTCAGAGGATTTTGGCAGGTTAGTACTCTGCGTGGATACAGTGGGCTTTGGCAGGTCACCATGTGGCGGAGACTGCAAAGGTTTTGATGTAATTATTGGTTGACCTCCATGTAGCGGGGTTAACTTGGGCTTAGAAGTAAAGACTAAGGTGTCGATTTCTGAATTATGAGGTCCCGTACGACACCGGGACGAGACGGCTACTCGTTTTTTGTTTCAGCATCAACGGTGTCATAGCCCTCTGCTGATTCGTCTTGATACTGATCGTCTTGGGCATCGGACACGAAATGGACACGCTGAAATGGCCTTGATTGGTTTTGGTCGACTTTAAAGCGATTATTGTTATACTCGCGTTTGCGGCATTGTTCCAGTGTATGACCAGGTGCCTTGCAATATCTGCAGACTGGGGTAGAAGGATTGTTATTGCCGTTGCTAGGTCGATTAGGATAGAAGTTCGGTCGAGGCTGGTTAGGATTTGGAGGAGATGACCGGTGTTGATCGCGACGTATAGGTTGGAAATTTGGCCTTGAGGAATTTGATTTCTCTTGGCGTGAGCTAGAAGGGTTTTGTTTAAACAGAAATTGTTGGATCTTTTCTTCTGAGATGGCAATATTAACGGCTTCGTTAAGCGTTTTGGGTGATTTGCATCTTACAATATTCGATATTCGGCCTATCAATCCCATTTGGAAATGATGGAGGGCTAATTCCTCCATAGCAGCTGTGCGTCCTATCATTTCTCTATTCTTATGGCCATGTGAGATGGATATCTCTGTTAGTAACTGGGATAGACAGGATTCTATCCTTAAAGCGTACTGGCTCACAGGCTCGTTGAATTGTTGCTTGCATTCTTGAAGGTCGGTGAGCAAATGGGCATAGTGTTTCCGCTCACTGAACTGGGTTTTGAGGAATTCTTTAAGTTGCGGCCAATTGGTGAACTCTTTGACAGAACAGGCAGTTTGTGCCTTGCCCTGCAGTTGGCATAATATATATTTAAATAATATATCTTTTTGGGCTTCCGAGGCTAATTCGTATGCGTTATTACAATTTACTAAAAAGGAGTTTAATGTTTCCCTAGATCCGTCAAACGTTTTTATGAATTTTAATAAAGTGGCAAGATCTAGTTCCAATTTACTGTTTACGTTTTGTGTTTTCTTTTTAGCGAGGGACCTTGTTGTAGGTCCAGGATGTGGGGGACAAAACCCATCATCATCAGTGTCTGTTACAGCGATTTCGGGTCTCTCGGGTTTTGGACTTGTGGCTCTAGACTCAGCCATTTTAGATTTGCAATGTCAAAACAAAATAAACAGTATAGGTATAGCAATCACAATTCACACAAAAATGAATGAAGTAGAAATATAAAATAATTAAATTAATAACACAAAAATAACAAGAAAAAGTTTGAGAATCGCAATGACCAAGAATCACTCACTTGAATACGGACAGAGCGATAACAAAGGTTATCATTTCTTCAAAGTTCTCGCACGGCGGGCACAGGTGAGGTGTATTCGCACAGGATGTAGATAAGAGTTACGTAGTGGTTTATCGAGTCGGATGGGTGCTCGTCGCTCGTCGGATGGTGAATACCGGCCACTGCACTGTGTTGTGCGTGACAATGGGTATTACTTCCTAGTGGAAGACCGGCCACAGCACGAGCAGTGCGCAGCAGTGGGCCTTTCGTAGAAGTAGTTCTCAGTGGACTAGTTGAGCCGGGTCGAAACTTGATGCACTTTGTGGTATACTCTGGGTATGCACTATGAAGTAGACACTTACATTCACAGCACTAACTTCGCGCTTTAACACTTATTTGAACGGAGACGGTGCCGGGGATCTTTTAAATCCCTTTACGCTGCCACCAAATGTTATGAGCCTTCGGGCTTGAGGCTTTTTAAAAAAAAGAAATAAAATACAAAATTAAATTTAAGGCAACCGTCGGATTTGGAAGTTGGGTGAAGACTGAGGAGAAATATGGTTGGCTGAGGCACTATGACAAAAGAGATGATGATTAGGCAGGAAAGGAGCGGAGTGTGCAATAAAGGGTGCATGTTATATATATAACAGTACGCTCAAGAATCGTATCTAGCGTTTATGAGGGCTTAACAGAAAAATTTGGTGGTATTGTAACTAGATATATTTAATATTTTATAAGTGTTTTTTTTTAAATATTAATCAAATGGTTTCTTGAAATTTTTGTTATTATTAAATATGGATGTCTGAAAAGTAACGCCTTAATCTATTAATTATATTATAAAGTAGCCGTGTAGAATCGCAACGTGTTGAACATTCTTCTGATTTGGCTACGTGGCGTTTATGACGTCAAGTCGGCTATAAAGGAAAATTAGGCAGAATAGTCAATACTCAATCGTTTTTTTTAATTTTTTTTTTATGTCATTTATTGCAATCATTAGGTAATTCAAATGCAGTTTACATGAGTTAATTTATACAAACCGCTACATATCGTTAGATATTGCAACGCGGTATACTTCTCAACATGGCCGGCTGCATTCGTAGCCAACAGCAGGGACCGCTGGGCCCGCCCGGGTTGTGTTAGCGATGAAACCTTTAATGTATTCTATGAAAATTTTCTATGATTTGAATGGAAAAAGACAATGATTCAAGGTTTATATTTATTACAAACTGGCTTATGAATAATTATCACAATAAACAGTCTCATTCAAGTCTCAAAATCACACTTCGGAGAAGTAACATTAGTTAGTAATTATTCATTTTTATTAGTTTGAACATGCAGGTCTTTCCCTTTACTCTTCACAGTATCTATTTGAAAACATAGTATTCAATCAAATAATAACGCAGCTTAAAGTACTAAACGGGTCATAACATAACAAATTAAATTAGATACATAAACTTTGCTAGCTTTGTTATAAACAAAACAAATTCTACACCCGCCCCAACTGTTTTTTTATTAAACTTCATCCTAAGGCTGCCTGGTAGAGATCACTTTTAGTGATAAGGCCGCCCATTGTAACACTATGTTATTATTATTTAATTAAATGTTATGATGTAAACATTAATATTTTAAATGTGGTGTAACAAGAAACAGTTTTCTATCTATCTTATTCTTATTTCCTAAAAGTGAAGTATTATGTTTTTTCTTAAACTTTGGCTAATGGTTATTAAGACTAGTCAGTGTCTGTTACTAATTGAGCAAATAGCGAAATCTTATAGGCTAGACTGTACTGCATACAACTAAACGCAGCGTATGCCATGCCGACGTATATTCTACGAGTTGGTGCTCCCGCACCGCGCGCCGCGGTTTACTTATCGGGTCCGGTGACCCGACCCGGTATGAATGGCCGGGCCCGGTGGGTGCCAAAAAGCTCACCTGGCCTGGGCGGGCCCGCAGGCTTATTAGCTAACTCTTGGTGAACTTCAAGACGAAGGCAATTGGGGTGCGATTCAGGGGAATTATCTATCATTTTTACTGACGATGGAAGTTGAATGAACTAACAAAAGTGAAATAGATTGGGTCTTTTGTGCGTTTCGTTTATGCTTTCGTGAAATTTCTGGCCCTATCTTAGGGCCATTTGGCACTACATGGAATTGTAAGGCGCAAAATGGTAATTATATTGTGATTATATAATTATTTAAATAGGGAGTAAAATCATTTAATTATATATCATTAAAGTACATAATATAACTCGCACATATATTAGATACGCTGTTAATGATGTATCTCCTAAAATAATATCGAAACGCAAGATATACTTTTTTATTTTGACATTTGTTTATGTTTCACGCGATAAACAAAAACGTTCGTGAAGTGGATCAAATTAAAACTAGATGATGTGATTAAAAGTTACAATTACATGGCTCATAGCAACAGTGTGATAACAGTTTCTCATTTTAGGATGCCTGCACACAAAGTCATATCTGACATACAACTCCAACTTATAATAGAGTTCAAGGAAATGAGTACCGATTTGGCAGTGGGCCGAATTATAAATAAGTGCCCATTAGAAAAACAAATAAAAGCGAAGAAGTGGGAAGAGCTGGCGGCAACCCTCAACTCAAGAAAAACAAAACGCAAGAAGATAAATCAAGAACGAGTTTCTTACATTTACCAATGACAGTGCGGAAATCACCTATGCACTCAGGAAACCAACAGCTAGGTCAAGAGTCATGCCCGATTGTCACTTGGCGCTACAAAATCTAGCAGACATAATTGTATTATGTAACGGTGACTTGTAATAAGAGCCACAGTTCATATCAGGGTAATAATAGAGCAGTTATTCTTGTCAAGGGAAGGAGTGAAAAAGAATATCTCTACAGACGTTGCATAGCTCTGTAAGCCCACAGCAAAGGAATCACAGAATCTCTTGCATGTCAACACTGAGAAACAACTACAAAATCTATGGAACAAGAAGTCTGACTAAATATGCGGTGTCCTTCCTGATATAAAACAAAAAATAATCTAATAATCTACTTAAGCTCACGAGGGCAGATCTCCATGTGATGATTGGGATCAATACTGGCCATTGCGATCTATACCTACTATCACCTACACAAAACTGGAAAAACAGAGTCCACCGTGCCAGGGCTGCTTGCATGAGAATGAAACTGTAGAATGTGTTGCTCCACTGCAACTCCATACATGATACTGAAGATAAGAAGCGGCTGGGGCTGGGCTGGCAGGAGGGTAATGCACAATACACCCCAAGCAGGACATTGGTGCAAGATTCATCGCCCTTTTAGGATAGGATTGCTGTATTTTGTATTGTTTATAAATAAATGATTAAGAATTTATTGAGTATTATACTTTTTATTCAGCTAGTATGATTACATCCACAGAGAAGAACCAGCAAGAAACTCTTGTGCAGAATCTTAAAATGTAGCAAAAATTCCATATATTATCTTACACTAGAATATGTACATTCTTTAATTTTATTATTCTGATAGAATACTAAGTTACAATTTAGAGATAAAATTGAATACAATAAAAAATATTATAATATAAAGGCTAAAGTTTGTTGTATGTCTGTTGCGCCTTCATGCTGAAACGGCTGAACGGATTTGCATGAAATTTATAATTAAGATGGTTCATACCCTGGAATAGCACATAGGCTACTTATCATTACCATCACCTCGCGGGTGACACCGCAGAGCGCAGTTAGTATCATATAATCATACAAAAGAATTATTTAAAAAAAACCTGACATGTCTCACATCAAAATCGGTGTTCCAGTGTAGGCTGTAGAGGGTTACAAAGAATTAAGCCATACATACTTAAATACAAACATACTCTTAAAAAAACATTACTCTAGTAAAAATCTAGTGAAAAAGTCAGTGAAACATTGTTTAAACATCTTAAAATGATTTTACTAATAAGCTATATGAAATGACTTCTGTGACTTCATTTTTTCTTCTGCTAATTTCGTTTTATTATGTTCCTATTAATATTATCATCCTATTATATGTCCTTCTTAAGGATTTCCTTCTTCTGTAATACAAAGTTACACAAGACCACACAGTATGACTGTTTTGCCTGCCTTGATATGGGATGCATAGTGCATCAACCTGTAAAAAAAAAAACAAAATCAGATATTTTTAAAGAGTCATGAAACAGCAATGTTTGTTACACTCTTGTTGTATTGCACTATTTTACCTATGTGAGGTGTCTACTGGACCACAATCTTTGCACAACACCTTGCCTTTCCCCATCTAAGTTTTGGTGGTTCCGCCGCTCATGGCTCTGGCTGTTGTGACCGGTCAGTTAGAATTTCTTCATCGTCATTGGCGAAGCGTTGGTCATACACAAAGTTATGCAAGACCGCACACACATTGATTATTTTCCCTGCCTTGACGGTTGCATAGTGCATCACCCTATTTAAAAAAAAAACAAATTTTAAAAGGGATATACAATACAAAATTCTTTATTCATTAACAATCTTAAGGAAAACAATAAATTTATTACAAACAAATTAATATATTAGATTGGACAAAGGGCGGCCTTATCGCTTAAGCAATTTCTTACAGGCAACCTTGCATGGAGAGGATTTATAATATTGTGGTTTAGGGATTCCGAAAAGAGAAAATAATAATAATAAATAATGATAAAACATATGTATTTATACATTATAATATGCACAGCACACATATAATTGTCTTGAATTGTGCATAAACTATATTTATATAATTAAAACATAAATACAATAACTAAATATAATATTATATTTACATACAATACATTATAATATTACATAATATAGGTACTACAATTTATATAATACAATACATACATATCTTATACAAAACATAATGAACATATGTAAAATATTCAGCATATGTTTACTGAGTAGTGCTTCTTCACCATATCTTTGAATAAAGAAATAAACTTAGCTTGTCTGATATCAACAGGTAGTGCATTCCACAAGAAGACTGCATGTTTTGTAAATGATTTATTAAAATATGTTGATGATGAGACAGGCATATCAGAGTCATACAGGAATATAAGTTCAAGTAAAAGTAAAACTCTGCTGGAAGTTTTGGATATGATGTTGTGATGGTAGGAAGACAACAAACTACTTACATGTGTGCCAAGACACATCGGAAATGAGTTTTCAGCACACCAATACAACGCTCTACCACATTCCATGTGCGAACATGCTTGTAGGTGTATAATTCTTCAGGTGAGTTTGGCACAGCGTTGAGGATTGGTGTCATCATCCATGGTCGCTGTGCATAGCCCGAATCACCTGTGGTGTTTTGATACATTATTCATTTAATCACTTATGAATGGTTGGTATGATTATATATATACGTGTATCTGTGCAACCAATTGTCCTTAAATTTGTTTACTTACCTAAAAGCCAACACCTTTCCCCTTCAGCATTAATGTCTTGCATCAGAGCCTTTACTTGGCTATTATTCCAGACATGAGAGTCATGGCTCTGACCTCCAAAAGATGCATCTATGTGCAGGATGCGCAAATCAGCATCACAAATCTAAACAAACAAATGTTTTTTTAGTAAGTAGGTTTATAAAAACATGTCTTGTGTTATACCTTCCTACATCAAAACTCAAACAACATACAATTAGGACATTCAATGAATGGTATTGCTTCCTATTGTAGTAGGTCTCTTCATTTTCACTGGGACGAATGATTGCAACATGATTTTATATATGACAGCATTTTATAGTATCTAGATCTTTAAATGTACATGAAATGATGTGAACACATGCCTTTTGCTCTGATGCATATGCATCAGAGTAAAAGCTTATTAAGTATAAGAAAACTAAAAGTAGATAGGTACATATTTATAAATTGCAAAATTCACCTCCTTGTGATGTCCTCACGCTCTACCATAGTCATAGGAAACTTTATATATTTGGCCTGAATCTCTGGGTTATTCAGGGCTTTGGTGACATCTCTTAGACAGAGTGACACAGAGGCTTGTGACAGGCCTAGCTGGTTAGGCACCAATGTTCTTTTGATATCATTAAATGCCAGTGCTGCCAATATCTGCAAGACAGTATCAACGTCATATTTAGCAACATCAAACACTGTACATTATTTGAAAAGGAATTTAACTAAGGTACCTTAAAATTCTGGCCGTACAGCGCTAGTGCGCTGTTTTACCGGTAAAAGCGGAATTAAATCTTCGCAGAGTTGTTGGAAATCGGCTTTTCGTAGACGGTAATGCCCGACAAATTCCTTCTGAGGTAACAATAGACGCTTGCTAGCCTGCCTGAGTACCCTGCGCTCAATGATCAACAGCCTTTTAAGGCGTTCTTCCTCTGCAGCTGCCAACAACATAGCTCCAGCCATATTGCTACCTGAAATCAAAGATTAATATCGAAATTGAATAGTTGACTCAAGCTAGCATGAATAATAAGCAAATAGGTATATCAAAATAAACAAAGAAAAATCCTGTTCGACTTTCACAAGTGTTAATTAACACGCAAGTCCAAATTTCCGCAGAATGAGTGGCTGAAATCAGAAAAAAGCTAGTGATTATTTTCTATAAATCAATATGGATCTTTGAATTTGCAATTAAAATAAGAAAATCTCTATTATGTATCTCAACGCAAACTTGCAATAAAAACCCGCCAACCAGTGAGCAATAAAGCTCCCTTCTTCATTTGACGTTTCGTAGTGGTCTTGAAGCTGTCATTAGAGTTACATAATACCAATTTTACGTCAAAAGTGGCTAGTTTCGTTCATTCTCTCGTCTTCAGAGAGTCTGGTAATCGTCATCAGAAAGTCTGGTAATCGTCATGACGGTTAATTCAAAAATTGATGTCCACTCTGACGTTCACGAAGACCACCGAGAGTTACATAATAGCACTGCCGGTCCGGTTTGCAATATTTAAGTGGGAGGATCTATTCTATAATCGAAGGATCCTTAAAAAAATCTTCAAGAGTATAGTAACATTTTTGGAGCAGTATATTTTTTAGGACTTTGAGATATTTGTGAACGTTATCTATACTTTTTATTTTAACCGGTAATTTATGTATATTTTAGTAGCCATTGCGTTTGGTCCTGTACTATGCATTTCTAATCTGGAGGTAGACACAATCAGATAATGCTTATAACTAGCCTGTATTGGGTAGTTTCTCTCATCTGATATCTTTGTAAACTACCTACATAAAAAATATATATTCTTATATTTTTTTAAGTGTTTTTCAAATATATTAATTTCATGTTTTCTTATAATATTTGTTATTATTTTTGTAAAATTAGTAGTGTAAAAATACAGTTCAAATGTATTTTTAAACATATTTATTAAAATTTCACTGATTTACGAAGATATGAAAGTATGTCGGCTTTAATAACCTGGGCCTTACAAAACCAGCTAGGAAAAATATTTATTTGTTTATTACAAATACGTTGTATAAAGACACCCAATTAATTTATGTGTGTTAAAATTTGTAAGAAGCAATACTTACCAACGTCATGAGATAATTATTGTGGATAAATGAATAAAAGCTACTTGAAACAGCTATGGCTTATTACCCGGAGGAACATATATAAATTAGCTAAATACCTATATAAATTAGCAATGAAATAGTCATATCTTCATATGGAAGTCGTAAGAGGCGACGAAGGGAAAAATACTAGAAGAGCAGCACCATTTGGAGAATTGCAAACTTCTTACACTGAAATCTTCAAGACCCCTGCCAAGTGTGGGGATTATGACGATCCCCTCTTCTAATGCGGAGACTTTTGTTTTTATTAAGGTTGTTTTGTGTGATTATTTGGATGAAAAGTTATGTTATAAAATAAGTGTTATTAATTTATTCTGATGTAATTTTCTCTAAACTGAGTCGTAGGAATAAGCACTGCATTCCATTATTGTCCTAAAGTAAAGCAACTTTACAATTAAGCACCTATTAGTGCCAGTGCGTTGCCAGGCTAGAATGTCACGCCTCCATTATCTTTTCCGTGTGTGTCATAAAGGCCGACAAAGGGTAAAATACGGGAAGGTAAGCAGTAGCGCCTTCTAAAGAACAGCAATTTTATTCTGCGATCCCTAAGACGCCTGCCAAGCGTTTGGATTATATCACATCCCCCTTAATGGGGAAGGCTGTGTTCACCAGCGGACAATCCGGCTGATACAGTATTAGAGACCTTTTTATTATAGACACAAGGTCACACAAAGCAATTTTGAATTTTCATTATGATTTCATCTTCGCAGATTACGATGTTTTTGATAAACATTAATATATTATGCTGCTTTAAAGTTTAATCTTGCCTATCAAAATACACCCACCTACAGTTTCGTTACTATGTAGAAAAGGGTCGTTACCATCGTCGCTCGTCGCCGCGCTTCCGCACCACCCTCCTTGTTGGTAAACATAATCGGTAAGCCTCCATTGATTGAATTATTGCTTGCTCTAAAATTCGTGTAATTGGCCCGGGACGTGCTCCGACGGCTACGACACGTTCCTGATACTGTAAACATGTTACCTGCACGTACTACGAGATTCGCAGCAATACTTGTTTGATAAACGGGATACTTCCGTGGAGCGAGGAGTCTCTCTGTCGAATATAGATACGGGTTGTCAGGTAGCTTTAAAGTGGAGTTTTACCGTTGAAGAATTATGGGTAAAAACGTGTACCTACAGAGAAATTATACGAATACATCAGAACTATAAACTAGAAAAATTAGAGGTCATAGTTGTAGTTATCGGGTCGCCGTGGTAAAGGAATATTGGGGATTAACTTTTTCAGCAAATAAAATTTATAATAATAAAATTATTGAGTATAACTGAAAAATCGGCCAAGTGCGAGGCGGACTCACCCACGAAGGGTTCCGTATCATTAGCTATACAACATAATACCTCATATTTTAACCATTTTGTTTTAACGTGCGCGAGTCCGACTCGCACTTGGCCAACTGATTGTATTTGTTGTTATAGTGGCAACAGACAGTACATCATCTGTGACAATTTCAACTGTCTAGCTATCACCGTTCTTGAGATACAGCCTGGTGACAGACGGACGGATGGACGGACGGACGGACAGCGAAGTCTCAGTAATAGGGTCCCATTTTTATCCTTTGGGTACGGAACCCTAAAAACTAATGTTAAATCCATAGATTTAGGATTTTTTCGCTGTACATTCTAAGCCTATGGTTAAATCTAAATAGTGCTTATTTGGAAGAACCAAAAAAAAACGAAGATAAAAGAACGTCAACTTTGGATGATACAGTAATAGGTAAATTTTTATCAGTTAATATTTTTTTTGGATCGGTAAAAATTATAATAATAAAAAAGTATATTTTAATTAATTTTGGTTCTGTTAAGCAGTCTTGAAAGGTTAAAAACCTTTCAAGACTGCTTGTAATTTTAAAGGTAAATTTGAGTAAACATTCAATCTAAAATTTAAAATTTTATCTGTACCATTAGGTAGGTATCTGTAACTATATCAAACATAAAATATTGTTTTTTTTCGAATAGATCGACGAATAGTTTCCTTTTAAATATGTCGCCACTTCGACATTAGTTGATTGTCGCACTTGGTGATATTGTTCATGATGAGGAATACGTCTTGTATCACTGCCGCATCCATGTATTCAGCCGCCAAGCAGGAGCTAACACAGTCAATGAAATTATGAGCATTGAAGTACAATACATCATATACCGCGGGTGTACGGGTGTACGGGTGTCGGACGAATGCGGTCCCCGGTCAGATAACTTACATCTTGAAGCGCTCGTAGCGAAGTTTGCTTAGCCATTCTGAACCGATCAGCAAAGTTAAGCAACGTCCGCCGGGGTCATGAGTTGGATGGACTGCTAGTGACAATACTACTGAGCGCTTCCGTGCTTCGGAGGGCACGTTAAGCCGTCGGTCCCAGTTGTTGTCTTAGGATGGCATTTTGCGAATGCCCGCCTGGGTAGCTACCACCCTCAAGTGGAAAATCTGTCACCAAGCACCTAACGGTGTGTTCCGGCAGCTGTCCTTGAGAGCCAGTAATTGTAGGTTAGCCTGAACAGCATCTTCGACCACATCATCACTTACCATCAGGTGAGATAGTGGTCAAAGGCATCAAGCATAAAAAATTTAATCACATATATTGCTCACCATACATCACTATTTTTGTCTAGACATTTTCCTCTCCATCACTAGATGCGAGTAAGGATCTGTTGTACAGATGAAGTTAAACGATATCTGGAGCTAAATTTTAGATAAGTACCAACTTACATCCTTCTACAGAATAAAGCCCAATAACCGTTACTACTAGCACGCCAACTTAACATATCTAGATCGTCGTCTAACATCGAACTATTTCAATCAAAACAAGTTTAATTTCAATAAATACGCGCTATATCATATCGGAGTAAGTAAAGTATTGATTTACGTTAATGACTATCCGAGTTCCCAATGAATTATGGATAAGATCATATGCGTGTTGAGTACTCTTAATACGGAAATAATAACTGTAGACGCAGAGCCGAATATATTATTCAGTTACGAACGAAATGTACTCGTACGGTAATTATGTTATCATTAGTGTGACGTGTATTCGCCGCATTTTTAGGGCATTTTCTTGGTTATTTAGTGATATTTAACGAAGCCTGTTTTCCTTGTGGGAGTAACAAGTGTATCGTATTGCGTCGATATTGCCACCTGCTTGTGAAACATAAAAAGGGAACACTCGTTTGGGGAAATAAAGAAATGTTTTTATGACGCGAGAACTGAGGACAGTTTGTTACTTTGATACAGGTGTCGTTAGACCAGGAATGCTTTCTGGATTTTCCTTTCAGTTTTTTCTGGTACAAAATTCAAGCTTTCATGTTAGATTTGTTGTTTTCTTATATAATGTATGTGAAAACATAAATGTATTGTCATTAAAAATTTTATAATTGCGATATTTTTTGTTAGCACTCATGTCTGCAATACCTTTTTAATTAAATTAGTTATACTGATTTCTAAGGTATTTGCTTATTACCCTATAAGTTCCTGGAGTGTGCGATATAACCAAAACACACGCGGTGTTGCTACGAGTCATTATGTTATATGAGTAAAATACTGTGACTATATATACTAAAGTAGTATACTCTCATATTTTAGATTTACTTAAATACAGACTTCTGTATTTAAGTAAATCTGATTTACTTAAATACATACTTAATTATGGCGTTAACCTACAACCGGTTTAATCATACTTAATAGCCGAATGTATCTAAACAATAAACTTAGATAATTTATAAAAAAAAAACTTTGCATGTATTACTTGAAAAAAAAACTCGGTGAAATGTGCTATCGGTGTCACTGATTCAAACCGTTCAAAAAGAACATTTTCAAACCGTTTGAACCTTTCAGTATGATAGTACTTAAAAGTACAAACTACTGCTCTAAGTAATCGCGGTAGAAGGAAAGTTTCTGTCACCATTCAGGAGTAAATCACTGGTAGTCACTAATATATGTATGTACCACAACGCATTTCGTTGATCTATTTAGAAAAACTAGGCACTAATAACTGCTAGAAGTATCCAACTTCATCGAAAGTATCTATGATTCAAGAGTAGTAATGACAAATAGGCACGTCGCTATAACTCTAAGAAAGTATAGAAGATAAAATCAGTTATTATTGTTAAGAAGTTGTTTTATGTAGCAGCGCGGAAATTGAGGCACTTCCCATAAACGCAGCGGAAGGCGCGGTATCCGCCTGCGAAAAATAGCTTTCCCGATAAAATATGATTGCGTGCGATCTTTTTTATTGCCGCACGATTTCAGGGCACCACGGCCACGGAGCTTTGAAGGTCTCGAGCATATAGATACAAGATAGGTACGGACTGCCCATTCCGTATATTTTCATGGCACAAAATATAAACGACCTAATTTTACTACGAGCACGTATTCTCTGTGTAATTGTCTCCATAAAGAAAAAAATAAACTTTAGTACCCATGGTATAAAAAAGTGTTTTATATAAATTGCAGTTCTTGAGAATTTCTCGAAAAATATACTGAACTTGCCAAAATTAAACATTATTATCAGAGGAGTTCATCTATTTACACAAATATATCCCTAACAGCTGTAAGGGCACTTAGTTAATCATCCAATAAGGATGTGTTGATTTTCCCTGCTTATGAAGAAATTCCCGGCACGCGCAATACAAATTACAAGTAAAGTGATCCGCTGGCCCCGTAAATAGACGTCTTTCGATTGCCCAGCCCTTTCCTATCAAAATAAACATTCACCAACGAGATGAAATTTCAACTGTAATATCTACATACTAAGGTTTGTTTTAGCTTCACCGTCGTGACAAAACAAGGAATGATCACCAAGAGTCCGCAGCGCTCGGTCTCTAGGGTCTGGAGTTCCAATATATTTCGGGAGGTCGGCGCTGGCAAGTCTTCAAGATTACTGTCAGCAAATAGGACAGTGCGACGTGCCCTGAAAAGGAGATGTCTAATAATGCGACCTACTGCAGCCTTTTATTTTCTCATCTCATCTTTGAAAGTTATTGTTGTGAATTGTTGCTATTTGCTGAGCTCATCAGCTGTTATGTCAACAAATTGGTAAGCGGGCAATTTTGAAATGGGTCAGTGCAATCTCCTTTAAGTATATTTTGTTTTGGTCAGGGGAAAATGTTAGCCATATAATAGAAAGCACAGGAAAGGTTTTGTTTTTATGAAATGCAACAGAAATATTAAATAAAAGTAGGTACTATATTTACCTAAACTTAGATTATTTAGCAGATTGAAAGACGCCTTGTTGTTCTGTTTGTAAAAGCACCTCGACTTTACTTTTGAATTTTAAGGTCCTGGATTCGATCTCCGGATTTGAAAGTTATTGGATTTTCCTGACAAAGAAATTTTCAGTAGCATTGCGGTGTCTGGAACTGTTTCCAGTAGATGATACAAGACTTCCTCCTATTACATGTGACTAAAACATGCCTGGCGAAACGCGGGTGATTAGCCACGTTTGAGGAATATCGGCGTGACTATATATACCTATGTATATTTGAAAGCAAATTGCTTCAAAATATTTCAAATTCTATTGCGAACATTTAACTTTTAGCTCAAGACCGCAATATCCTAGTACATTTTCGATAAGGGTGCTCTATTGTATAAGGATGAAACATCACGATGCCTAAGTTAATACCGTCATAAACATAAACAAGACCCGAACACGTAGAGACGTAGTCTACAAATAATGCAGTGTATATACTTCGACTGCTTTAACTCTACCAATGCTACGATTCTACGTGCCGCCGCCGCGCTGGTGCAATAGAGTATTAACTTATCCTTAGGTGTTAATGCAAGTACTTACTTCTAATGGATGTACACTTGCGTTGCTACGTGCCGTAAACCAAGGTAAAGCTACGTTTTATTTCATTACTCTGTTATCTATCTTTTCGTTTGTAACTTAAGCTTTCTAGAAGAATGGAACTTGGAGGAGGAATGCATTAATGCGGAAGAGATTACTAAAAATAGACTGCATGATTTTTTTTTCATGTAGGTATGTCAGAATCGAATTTACGGTACAACTCTTTTGTCGATATTTTTATTTTCTAATCAAATATATAAGGAAAACACCGTAAGATTGATAATTTATGATAGTAAGTATACAAAGTTTCAATCAAATTTAAGCTTTACTCACCGAACAATAAACATACACAGCAAAGAATGATAATTACAATCATTGACAAAGTAATAAGCATTAAACAGAAGAGTAAAAGCAATATCTGTTTGAGAGGCGCAACGTAATTGAAATCCGCGGTTTGGCCCAATAACAAGGAACCGAGGAAACGCTCGTCGCCTATAAATTACGGAATTATATTAATCGCGGCAACGTTTACGACTAACGAGGATATTCTGCGATACAACCCTTTAAAGTCGCCGTGGCCTAGGAATCCGAGCGCAGATTAATTACAACGAGGCGCCTCAACGTATAACGTAGCTGTGCCTGTAATTCAACCACTGAGTTATGGACGACTTGGGTAATCTTGCCGTTCTTGCACGCGTAATTTAATATTAGAATAATGTGGGAATACAAAATATTCTTTCTTCATTTCATGCTCGCGTAAGTAACTAAAATATTCAGCCTGATAATTAGACAGATAAAACATTGCACCCAAAAAAAATACACATAACAATCAATTTGCGGGACGATTATACGAGGGAAATTAACGCAAGATAACACGGCATTACTTGCCCACCTGGGGAAGGATTACCGCTGCCAGATAACCAAATGTATTACCGCAATTAGCAACAGAAAAGAACAGACATTTAGAAGAAAATACTAGGTAATTGTCAGATTTGTGTACGATATCTAAACGACGCCGTCGATGCTCCGGGAAACATCTCGCGGCCTTTATCAGTGTTAAGTCCACGAACCCTTTGTCTGCTATTTGCTTTAATTCTGTGTGAACACCCTTGACACATTTTAATATTTCCACGTCTTTGTTTGGTTGAGTGTCATGGAGAAATTAGCCGTCCTTGGAGAAGTTATCAGAGTTATGATTAGACTATTTGGCGAATTTTGGTATACACAAAACAAAGATGCGGGATTACGGCGGCGTTAATTAAACAAGTTTTCCTTTATTCGGGGTATTTATGCTTTCATTATGCGAATACGTATTCCGTGGTTATATATTCAAGAAAGTTAGTAACATTTTATTAAGAGCTACTTGCGTCACCCAACATTAAGCCGCAGTCGATGACGTAACAAGATCCAGTGATACAGCTCGCTTTGTCACTAGCCAAAAACATCACTAGTTCTGCAACATCTTCGCTTGTAGTTATTTTCTTGACAGGTGACGTAACTTCAATAATTGAGAACATTTTGTCAGCTTCTTCTTGACTCATACCGCTTCTTTTGAAAAACTCTGTTTTGATCGGTCCTGGGTTGACAGCGTTGACTCTGACTCCATGGGGTCCAAATTCTAATGCTGTACATTTCGTAAACATATCGATTGCTGCCTTAGTCATGCAGTAGGGAGTCATAATCGGTAGTGGCTTGTTCGAGAGAATACTAGAGATATTAACAACGTTTCCTTTCGTTTTGATCAAATGCGGCATTGATTGATTTGTAACAAGATATGTCCCTCGTAAGTTTGTGGCTATTACACGATCGAATGCTGTCGTTTTAGACTCTGTTCTAAGCATTGAAGAAACACCAGCGTTGTTTATGAGAACATCAATTCTGCCGTAATGTTTCACTGTTTCGGATATCATCCTCTCTACGTCTTCGTTTGAACTTATATCAGCGGTTATGATGAGAGGTTTTTTTCGGCTGATGTCTTCGCAATGACGAGCAATTTTTTTCAAATTATCGGTATTTCGTCCGATCAAAGATAGGTAGGCAGAAGATTTAGCGAATAGTAAAGCGCAAGCAGCTCCAATGCCGGAACTGGCACCGGTGATTATGACGACTTTGTCTTGATACATGATGCGTGAATAGTGGATAACGACTGAGCGACAATAGGCGGTAGGGTTCGTTATACGCTGTTATACACTGGAGGCCCAGTAGCGCACGCTTCCGCATTTGGTCACCGCAGCTCAGCCTCAAGGGATCTAATGTCATATTCGCACGCTACTTCCGAGATATTTTGTTACTATTTACACAATAGCTTATGAAATGGGATTAATATCTATTCCGGTTGAATTGGTATTACAGTAATTAAATAATTGGAGATGCCAGTCAATAATTTAACGAAATTCTACTTCGATCTTTGTTATGTTTTTTCATAGTCCTTAAAGTAAATATGTTTTAGTTCTGGTATAAGGTAATGGTAGAATAAAAAGATGACGGCATTTGTTCATTCTATTTATTTGAGTCATCTCGATGTACGAAAGACAACATGTAGAATAAGAAGCACATTTTATTTACAATAGTAGGTAGTACATTAATAAAATTACCTATACATAAAAGCTCCCTAAATTGTTTTGGCACTTGCATTACGTTAACACTTGTTTGGAATATTATTTAGATTAATAGGTCTGCAACAATACTGAAGTTATGACACTTTCTTCCCTGATAGGAACACACACATACAAATAAAAAGTATATCAGGTATACAACAGCAAGTCGACATAAAAATTAGGTAGACTGTGTTAAAAATATTAGAAAATGTGCGTAGTTATTTAAGAGGGGGCACTAAAAATAGCTTTCTAACTGACCGTACAAATAGATAAGATCTTTTCAAGATGGATTCATACATTTACAACGCGAACGGTAGCTCTAAATCATACATAGGCCTTTTATGAAATTTGATATACACAAAAATACTTTTAACAAACAAATTTTATGAATAAAATAATACAAAAATCTATAAAAACAGCGAATTTTTTTCTCTTTCGACAATCTATATGCACTTTATTATCATACATTTGAAATAGTTATGTAAACGAATCAGTTTCCGAGACGCTTTCGAGTTCTCTTTCAAATTGTTTGATTACCATTAGTATACAAAGGGATATGATTGAGGCAATCAGTATTTCAAAGGCGCTTTGTGATCTTTAGAGGTGGACGCCAGCCTTAAGCGAAAGGGGTCGTGCTACCAATACTTGACGAAGGTGACAGTACAAAACAGTTACAGTATGGGGAATTAAAAAAATGCTTTTAGATTCAAATCTTTCTATACATGATACGAGGTCGAGTTTACAAAGCATATAAAATGGGTGAGTCCGATTTCACAAATGTCTTGCTAAGTATTTTAAGGTTTTAAGGAACATCTATTATAGCTATATTGATATACGAAGTATGGCCCGTGGCGTGATGGGCTAGAATGTCAACTTCCCATCTCTACCCGTGGGTAGAGAAGAGAAGAAGAGGCGGCTAAGGTTAGCACACCGGAAGGTGAGTAGCAGCGCTTTCTTAGGAACTGATATCTCACACTGCGACCCCCAAGACGCCTGCCTAGCGTGGGGATCATGGCAAACCCCCCCCTCCCCCATAAAAGGAAGGGCTGTGTTCAGCAGTGGACACTCCGGCTGATACAGATATCTGAAGACAGTTTACTTTTATATTTTACTTTTTAATAAGGAATGAAGTATTATTATATTTATTAAACTTTGCGATTGTCAACTTCGAATATAATAATAAAATGGCCCAACGTCCCTACTGTATTTGCACTTGTATCAAACATTGGTGACTTGTGCCCCACAGGGATTTGTAGCGCGATTTGCATGTTTATGTACAAGTACAGCTACTCCTTAACATTCCGAGGTGGCATTAGTATGTATGCGGCGAAACATTTCCATGGGCTGGGATAAAATTAGTAGATTATGCCTGGCTGTTTTGATTAGTGGATATGGTGGAGAGGACTACAATTATTTCAAGGATTTAAGCAGTTTTTACTATAGTACGTGATGCTCAGAAAACCTCTCTGTAAGCATTGAAATATAACATTTTGTATTTGACTGTGTAATTACATATACTTATATAGGTTGTATATCAATATGAGAAACATTTATATCAGAAATTATTGTAAGTTATTTATTCTGTTATTTGATTAATTCCGGTTGTTTTCTCCTGTGTGCTATTACTACGGACTTACATAAGTTTAGTTTAATTATTCTAATAGTAGAATAAGTCTGTTAAGTGATAGTTTAGAATAAAATATTTAACACTCCGTTACACGCGCCCTTATATTTTAGGTCATTATACGCAATTATGTAAAATTCTGTTGATGTAAGTATTCGAAATCAGCGTTTATTTATGCTTAGAAGCAAAACAAATAAAGTAAGTTCTCTATCGCGAGAATTATAAAAATAAAATATGGTCCCAACACATTTCCGTAGTGCTGTTTTGGTTGAATAATCGCTTTTTCTATCCATAACGTAGGAAATAAGAGAGTTAAAAAATAAAATCCTGTATTGTCGTTGTTTCCGAGTAACTGAGAAAGAATTTAGATAGAGAAATAACAAATATTAAAGTAGATGATACTGTTTTAAATAACAAGTAAATATTTTTTCCTGAGGCAGCGTCGTGTCCCGCGCGTGTCACCGAGTGTAAAAACAAGTTATTAGAAACTGAAATTGGAATCGATACACAGAATATTATTTTCAATTAAGCAAAACAGACAATGAAGTAATTACAAAATAAACTACGTCATATAGTCATGAAATTAATTAAAGCGAAAAATATGCATCGTTACATCAATGTTAAATAGGTACAATTAATGTATACTAGTAAATATAGCCAAATAGGAGCCATAAAATACACACAACTTTGTACAAAAATGACGTGTATAAACACTGGAGGGAGTGCGATACTGGACGTTTTATTTTCCACCATTTACATTTAAACTCCTTAATCTTATGGCATACTAACACAGGATATACGTGAAACACTTTTTAGTTCAAGATAGCCACTTTTACGGTTCAGCTGACACAGAATCACAACTTTCAAATCTAAAATTCACACCGCTTCTCAAATTGATAGTCTAAAAAGTGTTTTGTATGTCCCATCCTTATAATTTTATAGATACAAGTCTTATTATTTATCTTATTTCCCAGTGACACAGATCTAGAACATTTTAAAATGCTGGGAGTAGCCTTAGCTTTCTAAAAAAACTATAAAGTCATAATTTTACTTCTATTTATTAGCTGAAACTTTACTAAAGAAAATCTACGTACATACAAAAACAAGGCAAAGCGTTCGTCATGGACTATCTGTTATTATCTTGCCGGAAAATTATTTACTACTTCCATGCACATTGTTACTGTTCCTAAGTTCTGCGAACGGAAAAAATAAGGTTTTTCCATCGTACATATTTTAAATTACAAAAAGAATCCAAATTAGGTACGGACGGATAAAGCAAATCCAAAGTAATCATTTTGAATTTGTTACTTTTTCAGTAGTTACTCGTAGCTGTTTGGTTCTGTAGAGGAATCGTACCTGGCAGGCAAATGGCTTGCTCTCTATTACGTGAGATCGAGACATACCTGACGAAACGTAAGTATTCTGCCACCTCTGCAGGCAGAGGCCTCCAAATAATATATATAAAATATACAGCCATGCAGATATAAATAAATAACCTTGTACATATTGCAAAATTAAATAACCTCGATAAAGAAAGTATATAGACACGATAAAATCTAATCAAAATATTTAGTTTTCATTGTCTAGGAAGAGTTACGACGTACACGAAAACAAATAACTCCTATCGGAGGGGTGGGAGCGATATTGTAATATCTTACAGCAAACAATTTTTCCGCACGAGTATAGGGCAGCAAGCGCGGTCACCCGATCGATAGATATGTGCTAGATATAACAAACGATGTGGTTCCATACATTATTATTTTGACCACCGAACCGTGAAGAAGCTATACGCCTGAATATTGCTCACAGCCATTTTAAAATGAATTCACATCCACTTACCAAATATTTATTACGGCAATTTGATTCTATACCAATACTTCGCTTACTGAAGCTGCAATATTTTAGCTTGTTATTTGAATCGTTGTAGCAGGTACGTGTGACTCCTGATCTTATATACTAGATGTATTCATTAAATCAATAATCATGAGCTCTGCATGATGAATAATGTATTTTCTCGCATCTTTTTCTTAAAATAGGAATAAAATAACAAAAAGCGAAAGGCTTGCCTAGTTGCCTACAAAATACAAAAAGTCCTACTTATGTCGAGAAAGAAGAAAACTACAGTTATTATTAATCTAAGTGGTACTACATTACACATAAGTAAATATAAAAATAATTATTTCTACACCAAATATCTAAAAATTTACATTTAGAAAAGCGACTGTTATATATCTACAATTTAGCTAAAATTATATTTACACTACTTTGTAAATTAGAGCAAATACAATGTTATTGCAAAAATAATGTACAATATGAAATCACTTATGCTATGAACGTCTACACTTCATCACAATTAATATCGCTTGGCAATATAAATACCTTAAAAGTAACGACTAGCCAACTAACATGAGATCATTCGATAATATCAAAATTTAATTTACATATTTTTAATCTCTTTTTAGAGAGCGAGAGTTGATGAAAAACTAATAAAAATATCTTTAATATTATGCAAAAAGTTTAGAACTCCAAAAATTTAATTATTTAGGGATATTTAATTTTAAGAAATCAGTTTTTTCGGGCAGTAACTTCGTGAGCTCTGAATCTCCTTTCGTTAATATTTGACGGCTTGATATTTTGTTGTTTGCTAATAGTTATATGTTCAAATCAAGTTATCTAACATAAATATACTAATGACTTAAACTGCTCCATAAGTCCAGCATATGACAGCGTTATCTAAGCAATACTGTGTTTAGAATTCGTACTAAACTTTTGCCAGTATATTTTCGACGGTGGTAACTTGTATATTTTTTACATAAGCAAAAATAAAAGTTTATGAAGTTTTGAGATGATGTGCGTCGTGGTCGCACCGACGCAACACTGCGAAGTGTGTTACTTGAAAGTTGTTGGTAGACCTGCTGCCTCGCTCCAAAGTGCCCGTCATCGTGTAGCCCATATTGAAGTCCGCCTGGGTCACGTTGCTGGTCAGGTATAGCTAGAAAGAAGAAATAGTTATTATAATTTTATATAGATAAAGAATTTTTCACAAGCTCAGAACTATTTTGTTTATTATATGAAATCTACGTTGAAGCGTTTTTATTCGCTAGTGTAGACAACGTTTTTAAATTTCGAACCACCATAAAATTTAAGTTATTTAATTCTAATTTATAAAATAAATTAGCCCAAATTTACTACGCTGTAGTGAGGTGAAAAATTGTGTTGCACACACAGAGAGTTATTTTGCGTCTCGTACCTTTGAAAGCGTCGGTACGCTCAGGATTTTATATTTTGAACCATTCGTTTTGCTTGTGGTCCAACCCAAGTATCCTTCGCTTCCTGGGGTTTCAAACAAGAACTCTCGCCAAATTACAACTTGCATATCTTTCATAAAGGTTCGAATTTTAAAAAAACCTTTGCCACGCTAGCGTATAAAAATCACTTTTCCACGCAGATTTGGAATGTTAAACAATATCTTTCCGAGCTTGTGAGGTGAAAACTTATTATTGATGTTCATCAATGATGGTTTATAATGGAATATAGCCCCTGGGATGAAATCTCATATTTTGTGTAAACATATCTCTACGGTGGAAAATATCTTTCTACGTTCCGCCTGAGCATGCGAATTTATTTTCCAAAACAAAATTATTGAACAAATAAAAACGTCATAAGCTACTAATATGTATATAAATTAATATAAGTTCTTCTCAATTTTAACCTGTACATCTGTAAAAGTAACCGTGATTTTATTAGATACAAGTTTTTATTAAATACAAGTAATATGAATAAAAAAATATTTTTACTAACGGTACCATCTTCCACTCAATTCAATATTTATAATAGTTATACGGACCTATAAAAGTTTAAATAAATGTTTCTGCTTCGAAATGTCCTTCCCCGCATCTCAAACTATTTCCATAGCAAATTTCATCCAAATCGGTCCAGTAGTTTTGGCGTGAAAAAGAGACAAATAGACACACATATACAGTTACTTTCGTATTTATAATATATGTATGGATATTGTTGTAATTGTAATACAAACAAGCAAGCCGGAAAATGGTGCGAAAATGTCTCGGATTGAAGAATAGCAGAACGAAAATTTGTGGCTTTTTGGTATTCAGGTTTTATCAAATAATCTTTTGAAGTTAATCTTTTGTCGAACGTTTTCCATTAGTTAGTTAGGCAAATATACTAGGTATTTTAAGCTTACTTTAAAATCAGCATCAGTTCCCATATGTTTGAACGTGCCCACGATGTACACGGCATTTGCGCCACTTATCACCATCCGAGCGTGAGTGCTATGTCTGCAACAAATAATATTATAATATTAATTTGTACATATACTAACGAAAACGAAATATTTTAAGCCGAAGCGCTCGTAGCCAAGTTTGCTTAGCCATTTTGCTCCGATCAGTAAAGTTAAGCAACGTCCTCGGCCTTTGTCATAAGTTGGATGGGTGACCGCTGGTGACATTACTACTAAGCGCTTCCGTGCTTCGGAGGGCAGGTTAAGCCGTCGGTCCCGGTTGTTGTCTTAGGATGGCAGTCGTTACAGCATGGTGGTAGGGCATTTTGCGAATGCCCGCCTGGCTAGCTACCACCCTCAAGTTGAAAATCTGTCGCCAAGCACCTAACGGTGTGTTCCAGCAGCTGTCCTTGAGAGCCAGTAATTTTAGGTTAGCCTGAATAACATCTTCGACCACATCATCACTTACCATCAGGTAAGATAGTGATCAAAGGCTAATCTATCAAGCATAAAAAAAAAATTATGTTACCTTAAAATCTTTAAGCCTAGTAGAAGCTTAAAGCTAAATATGACGGGCCACGCTGATAGTATTGTGTAAAACGTTTTTATGAATGAGTCACTGGCGAGTTTTAATTTGTTTTGAATATACGAATATTTACCGTTCATTTTTACAAGTAAAAAGTTAATATCGCCAGATTCTAAAAAGGATAGAAAATTAAATGAAAAATTATGTCCAATTTCAGTACCGGCGTAGGGAAAACATTCGCGAAGTGTTTTCTACGCAGGTTTTCAAGCAATGGTGGCCGAGCTATAGATATGGACTGCCGTGCCGCAGGTCCCTGGATCGATCGCCACCACCGGCTTGAGCTTCACCGCATGGTGGAAGTACATTTTGTGAATGCCTGCCTGGCTAGCTGCCACCCTTAAGTGGAAAATCTGTCGCCAAGCACTTAACAATGTGTTCCGTCAGCAGTCCTTAAGAGCCACAAAAATTACAGGCACATGAGACTTAACAATTGTATGTTTCAATGTGACGGGCACAGTGCAATTCGGCACTTCACGAAATGCATCTGTTGTGTGCAGAGGTTAATCCGCTTAATATCAGATGGGCCTCGAGCTTGTTCCGTCACATTCAGATAACATAAAAGAAGTAAACGAATCGTTTGATAAACTTCAAATGGCATTTATGGAGGATACTTCTTCTGGTGACAGTATACCACTGGTATGAATGCGGTAATATTTACATTACCGTGGCTGAATGCAGCAAATACGGTGCATTAAGTAATAGCATTGCTAGAGATATGAGAATAACTCGTAATTGTATTGTTTCATTTGCATTTTTTTTAATATAGTATTTGTCATTTAAGTAAATTATTAAGAGCTAAAACTTATTAGGCACGCCGTACGTTTGAATTGGAAGTTGTGGGTGAAATCAGTGGGTGAAATGGGCGTCTTGCCCTATTCTCGTACATTGTCTTTGAGTTGGATAGCTTTGAAAACAGCTATAAGTTATTCATTTTGACACACGTCAGACGAGTATGCAATGTCAAAACCGTCATTTGTGACAGTATTATGACAACTTTGCAGCTGTATGCTTAAAAGAATTAGGTAGGTTGAATGTGGTGCGGTTGTATGGAACTTTTTGTAGTATCTGAGTTGCCTATAGGCTTGGAAGAGTTGATAAGTTGCTCCACTGTCTGATTATTTTAAACAATAACGTTAACATATGTATCGTAATTTTTACGTAACACAAAATTACATCTTCCGCTCATACTCACTCATCCCACTCGTAGTTCTTCATATAAGTTGTGGTAATTTGTGTTGAGTTTTATTTACTTCAGTTTTTTTGACAATATAGTTTCACCCTATATTACATGAGCAAAGACATGTCTTACAAAACATGGGAGTTTAGACTTATTTGTTTTCGAAATATGCAGTGATGTAAAAATATTGATATTTTTATTCCTTTATGTAACAGTATCTCCCGAGGCCATGTAAACAACGCCGGCTAAGAATAAAAGCGTTAACAAAGCACTTAAGTTAGAATATGGAACAGGCAAGAATAATAGCTGTTGGCGGTTGTTTACCGATGTCACCACACCAAGCCGCGCCGTGACGCACGGTTCCTGCACCGCACCGGCCGGCGACCGTTTGTCACTCGTCCCGGCAGGAATTACGTTGTGCCTCTCGGTGTGCCTCGGACACCTTGTATCCTGTACCTTCTCTATTGTACCCAAGCTTGTAGCAATCTGTGATTTATCAAACGTGAGGCTACCAACGCACAACTTTTTTTTTTTTAATTAGATAAGCAAGCATTTCACCGCTGTCTCATCTGATGGAAAGTGATGACGCAGTCGACGGTGGCACATGCTTGCCTAGCAGATACCTATTTACTCTGTTCTTGAAGACTTCCAGATCATATCTATCGGGAAATAGAGACGCTGGTAGGGTGTTCCATACTTAATGAACTGTTTTCATAATATTAATACGCGTATTTACAGTAAAGGTACGTCGTCATTTGCTTAAATGTCAAAACTATTTTCCAACCCGAAGTAAAGAATTCATAGCTTGTTCTTAACCGGCCAAACGTGTGCTGCGGTCTGGATTTGGATGGGTGACCGCTGGTGGCATCTACTACTAAACTCTTCTGAGCGATTCTCAGCTCGCGTGAAGCCATCGTTTCCGGTTATTATAGGATTCGTTATAGCACGGTGGTGAGATAACTTGCAAATGCCCGCTGGCTAGCTACCACCCGTAGGTATAAAATCTATCGCTAAGCACCTAATGATGTGATCCAGCAGTTGTCTTTGAAAGCTTATACCTAATTCTAGAAATTAAGTTAGCTTGAACAACATGTTCAACCACATCATCACTTACCAAAGCATTTTTTTAAAGATTAAGCTTTATCATTTTTAAATCGAGGATGAGAAAATGGCTTCTTGACTACTCATTCTACTCTGTAGATGAGTTTGCAAAAGCAATTTGCTAATTTTATTCAAATTTAACATTATTTATTTTCATGATTAATGATTTTATTGCAATCAATAATTAACTGTACTGTATCAGCCGGATCGTTCACTGCTGAACACAGCCTCCCCTATGTAGGGGGTGTTTTCCATAATCCCCACGCTTGGCAGGCGGCTTGGGGATCGCAGTGCCAGATAGCATAGTTCTTAAGAAGGCGCTGCGCTGCCCACCTTCTAATAGTATTTTTCTCTTAGTCGACTTTTACGACACCCACACGGGATGAAAAGGGGAGGTGCAATTCTAACCCGGCACCCCAAGGAGGTAAGTAGAATTAATTGTACTTAATTTTAATTAATGATTTATTAAAACTGTCCCAATATTATATTTATTTTATAATTTGATTAATACAAATTAAAATAATATAATGTACCTGTTTGACTTGTAACTTGGCGTAATAAATAAATTATTGTACGAGTATCGTATTGTATAAAGTGAGATATTGGTCAAAGGCAAGTCTATTTATTTATCGACTGTTAGTTATTTATCTTGCGTATTCTAAATACATTAGTATATAGAAACGTCAAAAATAATAGTTGTGCAACTGTGAAGGTTCCCGGGGGCTACCGGCCGGTTCAACGGTCACGTTTAACCAGGAACAGTGAAAATCAGTAACGCAATGATATAACGAAGAGAACTTTTGTATATTATTTTATTACTGACAAACAATTAGAAGTAAGAGTATCAAATAACAACAAATACTTTTAAAAGTATCTTAAAAAACATTAAATAATATTTAAATAAAACACTTAAAAAATCGAGTCTCGATCGTGCGCTCGGTGAGTCAAGACCTCCTGAAGATGCTTCGTTTAGTAGCGACACTAGTCGGATATTCTTCCGGTTAGGCTGCGTGATGTTTGTGACGTCACGTAGATAACAGGAAAATTAGGCGGAATTGTCACTAGATATATTATTTTATGCTTTTTAAAGTGTTTTATTTAAATATTATTTTATGTTTTTTAAGATACTCTTAAAAGTATTTGTTATTAATAAATATGGATTTTCGCAAAGTAACGCCTGAATCTATTCATTACGTAAAAGTATCACTTTATTTTAGGTTCCAAGCAGATATAGGTAGGTAACTATATTATATTTGACATTATAGTAATAGGTAAATAATTAGTTCTGCTCACAATGAGAGATTAGGTCAAATTAGGAAACTGCAAGT
Source organism: Plagodis dolabraria (assembly GCA_963854805.1). Taxonomy (NCBI): domain Eukaryota; kingdom Metazoa; phylum Arthropoda; class Insecta; order Lepidoptera; family Geometridae; genus Plagodis; species Plagodis dolabraria. The sequence goes on from OY978457.1 coordinate 13,308,327, forward strand.
TGTGGGGATTGTTTTGAATTCGAATGATGAATGGGCGCATATTTTTTTTGTGGATGGTAGCGAATTATTAAATGAGGTGATAACTTGGTAAAAGAGGATGACTTCGTCACAATACCCTGTCTCCAACGGATGTTTAGAAGTGTCATCAGATAGAGGAGAGAGGTGGAGCCGTGAGATACGTTCTCGGCACCGACCAGCAACCGCTTGTCTTGTCACTCGTCCCAGCGGGGATTAGTGTTTCACTTAGTTCTTGGTACCCCTCGGACACTTTGTAGCCTCTATCAAAGCTTGTAGCGAAGAGAGGCAACCTGTGATTTATCTACATCGAGCTTAGGGCTAATTTCACCATACCATGTTTGTTTACGCTAAATCAGGCATTACCTAATGGGACTTTAAAAATGGCAGAGCTGTCAAATCAGTCTACGTTCTATGAACAACTTGCCTTGTTAACAGAATTAATCATCCATTAACAGTTGGTGGGACACTCGGTTCATTTAACAGTCCGTTAAATGGATTAACAAGGCGTCAAATAAATAACAGAGTATGGTGAAATTAGCTCTTAGCCGAGGCACTGGTGAAACAAAAGAGTGAACTGTTCTCTTTTTTACACAGCGAATCAAAGGCGTTAGTTACATTATAATGTACTATTTATTGCAAGAGCCGTGAAATAGGCAATTGCCATTTCGGCGTATATAGAGCTGTTCTCAACAACAAAAATAAGTAATGAAATAAAAATAGTTATTTCATTAAATTTTCTTTCGTCGCTAAATATCTACAGCAAGTAAAAGCTGCTCTATGTTTTCACCCATAAAAATGTCATATATTTTTAAACGATTTAAAAAAGGAGGAGTTTCTCAATTTATCAGAATATTTTTTTATGCGTTCCCAGTTATTTGAAGACGCCTAAACGGATTCGTAATTTTTTTTGTGTAAAAGGGTATATGCTTCCTTATTTAAAATTCATAATCGCAGTTGAGTAGTTGTTAAGTTATAGACAATTAATTGATAAATGTATTTGCATGCCTGGATGATTTAATGGTGATTGCAACTCTTGTTGATGATGAAACGGTATTTTAGGCGAGTGTGTATATTTATGGAAGAAGTGGAACTGATTTCCAACACTGAAATGTATAAAATCACTTATGGAAGTTGGAATATGACAATGTCAAGTCAGAGTTTTAAATCAGCATGGTGTCGACTTCCACAAGTTATTTTATCAACACAATTGAGAAGAACTCTACTTTACCGCCAAATTTTTGTTTGTACTAAGATCGATAGACGAGATTTAAATTCAAATGTCACCCCAAAACGCCTGCCTTGAATTTCCATACAACATTGCATAAAACCCGCGGCTTCGCAGTGATGATTCAATAAAATACGATTTATGGTTTGAAGACCAACCTTGAAAGCAGAACAGATAATTATTTAGTAGGATCCTACGGTATCAGATGTTGAAATTTCATCTAGTCTTTCTTAGAGAAGATGGTATATGACAATATTTTAATACATTATATCAATGTAGCCTGTGGTTTTAATCGCGTAGACAATGTGCAAACTCACTCTGTTAATGTAGGATCTAAACTATCTATATTCTAAGTTTCATCAAATCAGTTGAGCCGTTTCAGCGTAATCGAGAAACGAACACACTCACATCTACGCTCACTCACAAACATTCACATTTACAATATTAGTGTGTTTGTCTCATTCACATTGTCCGTAAAAAAAATACTTAAAAAGGAAGTCCTTGTGTTGTTCTTTTTAGTGAAGAAAAACCATATTATAACGAAACCCAAATACGGAAAACCACAAGTATAATGTGGATTATGGAATGTAGCAAATACTTTTTGATTATAGCTGTTAACAGTTCTTTACTAGTGTCACGAAGCCAGAGGTTCATCCCGCCACCGCCGGCAACGACCGGCGACCGTTTGTCACTCGTCCCACTGAGAATTAGTTTATGTTACGCCCGCCGCGCCAGGGACACTGTGTACGCCGTACCTTGTAGTAAAGACCTAGCGACAACCTGTGATTTATCTTCGGCGAGGTAGTCGCCATATGAACCTAGTTAAATATAGATAGACTTACTCTTACTTACATATAGAGACTTGCATATTTATATCCCGAGATGCCATCATGAATATAATACATTACCTGTATTCTTAGCTTTTTGTGATATTGTTCGGAAATTTGACTTACACATCCGTTTATCAAAAATTATGTAGGTCTAGTATTACTGAGTAATGAGGCATCATCATCATCAACCGGAAGTTGTCCATAGTTGAACAAAACCTGCCCCATAAAACGCCAAATGAACGGTTATTATCGATTGATCCCTTTTTTTATTGGAGTTGGTTTCTGATAGCAAGCATCACAAATTTCCATTACAGATACAGTGTCACCATTTTGTGTGAAAGTGCACTGCGCTCGACACTCCGCGACATTAGGTTTTAAGTCTCGATTACCCGGTAATTTCACTTGCTACCGTGCCTTCAGACCTAAACACAGCAGTGTTTGCACGCTGCTGTGTTTAGGTCTGCATGTAGGTAGACTATTTGACACTGCGGTGGTATCCACCAAGTCAGCGTCTTGCTTAAGAGGTCTACCACCTGGTATCAGTTCTCTCTTACGATGTGACACTGCGACGATGACGATGTCGATGTCCATTACGTGTAGACTGATTAAATTGTTGTCCAATTGATTTGATCGTTTTGAAGATTTTGCATACAGGTGTCGGGGTTTTACACTAATGAAAATGTTACGTATTTTAAAACTAAGTATCTGCGTAGTTACATTTGGTGTGTTTATCAAAATGAAACCAATTTCATTACAAATTTATCATGCATTAGTTGTAATATTTATCAAATGAAACCAGCAAAGTATTTGGTTTCTTTATTTTCGGGTCAGCATCAATTCAATCAAGATTTAAACGCTCTAATGGGAGTGGTAAGTAAAAAACGTCATGGCGCCGAAATAACGCACTTTTCGTCTGTCCGGTGCGTGCATTACGAAGCGGTGGATCTGTACGCCAGTCACGTATACCAGTTAGTAGGGCGCGAATCCGACACGTCCTTTGGAGCCCTAACGGCGGTGTAATGGCGGCCTGTAATAGCCTGAACATCTCCGCACCCCATGACGACTTCAGAGAACAAATTAAAAACCTCCACGCTCTTCTCCATCGCTTTCTTTTGCCATTTGGCACAAAATGTGCAATCATTGGCTAAGTATGAAAGCTCAGCGTTTAAACTATCCGAAAAGCTGGTGAAATAAAATTGACGTGGAGGAACCGCGGACGAGGTAACTGCTACCTTATTTGGAAACTTTTCAGTGCAGGCTTTTGGCGTTCGTTCAAAATAAACAACCATAGAATAAAATGTGTTTACACTTTTTAAACCCGGTCTAAGTTGTAACGCGGATTGTTTGTTCTTTTTTGCTTGAACGGTATTAAAATGTAGGATTCGTTGAAGAAAGTAGAAGCAAGCAGCTTGTCTTTTATAATTCAGAACTTATTATAGCTTTTACTTGTAGTATTAGAGTTGGAAAAAAAATACTCCTTCCAAATTTGAGTGGTAATACTCGATAACGGTATTAAATTCATTTGATTTAGCTCCAAACTAACAATTATGCTAATGCTGTCCTTGGTAAATGTTTTTTTAATAATTCTACGCACTACAGACTTGTTTTCTTTATTAATTTACAGTTGTATTAATACGCTTTATTTATTGTTGTGGTAAATGATATTTGTTATTTGAACTTGCTTGGCTTGGTTGATCTATGAATAATCTATAGCCTTTTTGATATGAGTTCTTTTTAATGTACGAGTATACCTATATACCGAAGATATGCGTTCATTTGCATCATGCACTTTTGCTGTAAATTAGTGTTGATATTTAGCCAATAACCATACCCATTGAGGAAATAGCTGTCGTTTGCTCTGGCGTAAACTGACGTCTTACTCCGAAAAATAGTTTTTAGCGATTTCGCTTCGAAGTTAAGTCGAGAAAACGTTCACATGTAGACTAAATCTCGTTTAAACGAGGACGTGGAATGAGATGGCTGATTAGATCTCGTTTAGATTTTGTTTTCCTCTCAAGTGCACTAATGTTTATGTTTTTGTATCTTTCTGATCTAAACTGTTACTCAACACTACGTAACTTGCAAGTTCGAAGATGTCACTTGCACATGAAGGGAAGAGATTCACATGCAAAAAAGATGTGTCCGAGTTATCAATAAGCCATGGTATCTGGACATCTGCAGGTCTTTATTTAGGCTTAATAATATTTTACCGCTTCCATGCATGTATATAAGGGATTTATGCATATTTGTCAAACCAAACACTTGTTATTTCAAGGCTCGCAATAAAATTTTCCATGACAAAAACGTAATCGTTTTTAAAACTTATCAATCACGCTGCCATAAGGATATATATAAGAGAAATGTTTATAATATGTGTATTACTGTTTATAATAAAGTACCTGACGAAATAAAACTGTTAGAGGGTCATGTTTATAGGAATAGGCTAAGTCAGTGGTCATTAGAAAATAGTTTATATATTATTAAAGAATATATGGAATTTTAGTGTAATAAATTTGATTAAATTGCAACATTGACCCTAAATATCACGTCTTCTTGCAGGCAGAATACTCGTACAGAAACAACGCATTTTACACTGGAACTAAAAATGTACATAAATCATTGTAATTTTGGAAATAAGTATATCTGATTTGATTTGATTAATAAAGATAAGGTAAACACAGCCCGATTTTAAGCAAACAAGACAGTAAATATGACAGCTAACGATATTCTTAGGATAAATTACTAATAAACAATCCATAAATTTACAATGTATCCCATGCAGCTAAGAATAGTGTTTACTTGCATAGCACTAAAACCTTCACCAGCCACCACGTTTGCCATATTTATTTATGGCACGTCCGCGCTACTTTTCACTGGCGGCGCTGCGATCGCGCGATAGTGGCGCCCCCGGGCACTTCCGGCCGTTTGTCAAACGTGCGCCAGCTTACCGCGCTCACCTGAGACACGAGGAGCTGCCTGGAGCCTGGATTATATATTTTCGTAGAAGCGTAATTAACAATTGAGAGTGAGTTAAATGGCTTTTCCTATGCTTCAGCATAATTTCACTATATTACACGTATAGATAAAGCATATAGGTTCTCTGCTGACAACTAGGTATTTAAAATGGCAACGTAATTAACAGCAGATAATCTTTTGCATGTCGGTAAGGCATTTTGAGATTCCTCGTCTGGCTAGCTACCTCCCTTATTTAGAAAATCTGTTGCCAAGCACCTAACGGTATCTTGTTTAACGAGTTTAGAATCTCTGATCACATCATTACTTATTAAAAGGTGAGATTGTCAAAGGTTAATGAAGCAGCTGAAAAAAATTTCTATGTGTTTTATTTAAAAATAATATAATTATGTGTCTTAGGTATTTTCCCATGGTATCTTTTATATTTATAAAGAACATATCATAAAAGTGCAATATGCTTTTTACCATCTATGACAGTGGTGGCTAGACCTCGAATGAATAGTAAATTATGAATACTCGAGCTCACAGGCAAGATGCTTTGGGAAGTGTCGTCGCTTTGCTATTTTATTGCGTGCGATTCTCGTAGTGGCGCCCCCGGGCACTTCCGGCCGTTTGTCAAACGAACGCCAGCTTAGCGCACTCACCTGAGACACGAAAAGCTGCCTTAAGCACAGAATTAGTTTCATAGAAGCGTAATTAACACTTGAGAGGCGACCTAAGGCTTCGTAGCTTAAGCATTGTTTGGTCTGAAGAATGTTTAGCATGGTAGCTGATGTGAAACAAAGCAAATTCATTGTGAAGAAACGGCTGGTTCGGTTCAAAAAGTTATTCATAAAATCTATGTTTTATCTTTGATTTACTCTACTACCAGTAATTAAATAATATTTAGGAGTTATTGGGTCCAGTAGTTGTGACCTTATTCTTCTTTTCATCAAGTTTGTCAATTTGTTGTAATATATACTACATATATAGTTTTTTCTTCAGTACCGATAGTAAATTATTACATTATATGTAAACATATGAAAGAAATTGAAGATTAAAATACATTTACAAATTATTAGAACACAATTCTTTTCCCTGGAATAGAACCCGCGAAGATTCGAGCTGAATAAGCTCTAGGCTATCGGTACACGCTCGACTGAGCCGAATCTTGTGCTTAAATTTTATATGACGGTAGGATCCATCAACCATTCTATTAGACTTCATCTGAAATACCTTCATATTTGATGGTATGGTACACTTCACCGGATTCGTTTCATTATCAGCGTTAGAATCGTAAACTAAGACTAAAGGACCTTTCCATACTAAAAAACTTCAAATTACATTTTTTTGTAAATCATGTTTAAGTCGCTCCGAGAAGATTTTAAGTATTTTAATATCATCCTCTCTGCAATTGCCAGTACGGAAAGTAAAATCAACTTCTCAATCAATCTCACCAATGTGCCAATCTCCGCTTTTCCTACTCTACTTGATATAATTCCCAGAAAACGCAGAATTAAATTATCGTTTTTACATTCTACGGTCACGCCTTACCTTGGTTAATTGCTTAAAGCAGAGCTAATGTGCAGCACCATGATAAACTGCTTCCTTTCGCGAACCGTTTAATTTTATAACATTTTTCATCTCGCCGCGCTGTGTTGTACAATTTCCTTAACGACTTCTATTTGCAGTTTATTTTATTTATGTAAATGTAACTAAACAGTACGACAAAACAAAATATATTGCTAATTACAAATAAAAACTCATCAACTTTTTATCAGATTCTGTGTATTTAATAATAGTTATGATCATCACCAGTCAGAAGACGCCCACTGTTGAACAAAGGCATCTGCCTGGGATCCTTAGGACCCTCTGTTCTACTATTACCTACCTGGCCCATCAGCCCCATCAGCAGATGGGGCCAGGAATAAAGGAGTTACTGGGGCCCGGGAGCCGAGGGTCATTTGTGTTTGATATAGGGAGAGGGGGAATTTTCCCACGCTAGGCTGATCTCTTCGCTGTCAAGCTCTGAAAAAGCATTACTGACCACCTTTAGGTATATTTCCTTTAGTCACCTATTAAGACACCAAGCGGGGAAAGATGTGGTGTGAAATTCTAGCACGGTAAAGATCTAGATAAAGCGCATAAGCGAGCTAAGTGAGCGAGAGTGCTTTTAGTTTGAGGGTATCATTGCATACTTAGACCCCGAATAGTAAGAGAAGCGACAAAGTAGAGTGCTCACGCTATACTTTTGTCTATTATCAACATACAATGTTATTCTGATCTCGTAACTACGTCATTAGAATAAGTCTTATAAAATATAGTTTTTGCAGGTACCTGCTATAAATAATGTAGTGGACGTTGTGTACCGCATTTTTACTCGTGAATTATTTGATTAGGACAGTGCAAAAGTGTTAAAATAAAATAAATGTAAAGTCATATCATAATATTTGATACAAACTGTATTAAGGCATATTTATACAGTATGTATAATGAGGCAAAAAGCCCTTGGATTGTTTCATAAGTAAAACCCGATCAAATGCGAGACGTGCCTCGATCTATTAGACTTCATATGTACCACGCGCAAAAGAAAATTGTGATTGTTGGTCTTCATGAAAGCTTAAAAACTACATAACAAATCCTGATTTTAAGTATTTGTGGTTAAAAATAGCATATGAACTTCAGCTTTATACGATTAAAGACCGCTTGAAAAATAATAATATTTTGTATATTTTTATAATAAATACTTACTCGCTGAGCTCTAGACTATGATTATTACTAATTAATTAAAATAAAGGAACTGCGTTCTAATTTACTGAGGCATCTTTTAAGGTAAATAGGTAATAAAATTAACCCAAGTGTCACTTTTTATAATTTTATTTTATTCCTAAGTGTCATTTGTCATGAAATTGTCACGCACCACCATGTCCTTTAATTCAAACAACAATTGCACTACTGTTCACATATTCAGTTAGGGGTAAAGCAATAAAATTAAACACGTAGGATCGCAAAAAAAAAATATGCAGTAACGCAGATAAATTTAAATAAGTTAGGTGAATATAGACTTGAAAGGTTACTCGTTATTGACAGGATGATAGGGGTAGTGACTTAACGGCTAGCTTAGCGGTGAACCTGCAGGGCGATCTAGTAAATTTTGAGTAACATGAATTGAACACTATACTTTTCGTCATAAATGCGAGGAAATTATCGTTAAAAAACTCACGCTGATATCAAAACGATAAACATATTTTATTACATGGGCGAGAAATTCAATGGCCATGCTATCTCGTTGTGGAGATGTCAATTGGCCACAATGATCATATGATTTGACAACATTGGTCTTATTACTTTAGGGATATAAGGATATAAGAAAAAGTGTATGTCAGTAAGTCAACAATTCAAGACGTAAATTGTAAGATAATTCTGCACATTAACGACATTCAAGATCAATTATGCCTCAGTGTCATTGAAAATATGGACCATCGGATTGAGGTATGCCAACGAAGCCATGGCATAGATCCTTCTATCACAATAAAAAAAATAATTGCTAATTACAATCTGATATCTTTTTGTTTTATTTACAATTAACATAGATAGATAGAAAAACTCTTTATTGAACACCTTAAACTATACCAAAATTAAAAATATTTAGCTTTTAATAGTGAACAATAGGCGGCCATATCGCTCAAAGCGATCTCTTCCAGACAACCTTTGGAGAGGAGCAAGTTTTGACAAGGGATGGCGGTGTACAATATCCTTAAAAGTATTGATATTTATAAATATCTACAATATAATATACAATGTAGATAATTAATGTATTCTTACATAATATATACATATACATACAAAAATACATACATATATACAAATACAGTACATAAATATGATGTTTACACGTATGGAGCTTATGCTAGCACGACAGGTAAAAAGCTTTAACATTATCTTTGAAAACATTTAAGGACGGAGCTCGTTTGGTATCAAGTGCATGCAATGCATTCCAGAGTCTGACGGGTTCGACCGTAAACGAACGGTCATAAAACGAGGTAGTGTGTGGAGGAAATTTAAGCATAAGATTCTCTGATGACCGTAAGCAAAGAGAATTAGAGGCATTAAGGTAATCAAAAGAAGAAAGCTCTTTAAGGTACTGGGGTGAAGAAGGTTGAACAAAATATTGTTGAGATAGGATGTGAGCATTCCGGCGACGTCGTATAGGAAGCCACTTGAGCTTGGTGCGAAATTTAGAAACGTGGTCGTATTTGCGCAAGCCACACATGAACCTTATTGAAAAGTTTTGAAGACGCTCAAGTTTGTTAAGCTGGTCCTCTGTAAGGTCTAAATAGCAGGCGTCTGCATAATCAAGAATCGGTAACAAAAGAGACTGTGCAAGCGCAACTTTAGTGGCTGTTGGCAAAAAGTTTCTCAGTCTTCTGAGTGAACCTGCGGCAGCAAACGTTTTATGAATGTGCATGTTGCTTGAATCAATTACGGATCTAAGTCTGGTGGAACGATAGTCGTTTTGAATAAGACATGTATTGAAATCACCCATGATAATGGTGTGGCTATATAAAGGATTGAGATTATGTAACATCATTTCAAAAGAGTCAGTGTACATGTGAGGAATGGCTATAATAGACTCCGAGAAGAATTTTGGTGTGGGAGAGGAGAACTTCAATAAAAACATGTTTTTTTTTTTAATTTATTTAGCAAAATAAACAATTGTTTTGCAAAAGATTTGTTTACAATAGCATAGAAAAAAACCACTAAGGTTAGGTTAGGTTAGTGTTCGCCGCTATTTGGAGGTGGAGGTTGAGCTGACGTACTTACTACTGAGAAGGGAATATGAGCACGTAGGTAGATAGCTACTCCACCACCAGGGGCATTGGTGCGATCATTTCTAATTAAACGGAAACCAGGTAGCGGATATAAAACTGAAGAGAGACAAGGCTTATGCCAGGATTCGGAGACTAATATAGCATGAATATTTTTGTTGTCAAAAGACGCCAGCGTATCGGGAAAATGAGCCGGAATGCTTTGGGCATTAATATGAACTACGTTAAAATTTTTTGGCACATCAGAGAATTGGGCTTCTAGATTTTCAGACAGAGAAGGAATACTAATAAAACTGTCGTCATAGCTATCACCAGAAGATGTAAAACTTACGAATGTTTCAGACAAAGACATAATAAACAAACATTATATACTCGTACTTACTTAAATAATTATAATAATATATATATATATATAAATATAAATCAATAATAATATTATATAGATATTAAAGCAGCAATATAGCTATAATTTATAGTTCGCGTTTGCTCCTCTACCCGCCGGTTATCATCGTTACATAACGGCAATGCTAGATTATCAGAGAAAATTATATAAATCACACAATACGTAGTTACACTCAATTTAAACTTAAACATTTTTAAAAAGATAGAAAACATAATATGTCTATGTAAATAAACTTTTCCACTTCGTACTCACAACACAAGTAAAACATTACTCTTTGTAAGTTACATTTGGTAAATGTACAAACCATAAGAATAAAAAAAAAAATATTAAAAAATTATTATGGTTCGTCAACGTCAGAATTGACATTTGACATTTCAGAATGTTTTGGTGATGGTGCAATGATGGTGTCAACTGTCAAACTGCATATAAAGTAACCTAAGTACAAGTCTTCGAAAGTCTGGTCGTTTCTTCATTCTAAATAGCGATCATATTCTAAATTAAAATAATATCTCTACGTGACTTATGAAACTAGCATGAACGGACATTGGCAGAATTGTAGTAACATTAAACCGCAGAAGCCATTAACAAAGAAATAATAATAACCTAAGTACAAAGTGCAAATAATGCAGATATTACAATTTCAAGACGATCGATCATAAAATGTGTAAAAATAAAGGGTACATATCTACACATTTCATCGAAAAATTATATCGGGTACTTACTTAATACTTATGTTGTGAGCTACACTACGTCATCAAGAAACACAATAGTAGCATGTGAAAAGAAATTGATAACAATGGGAATTAATTTTTTGTGTCCCGAAGCGGCACGTCTGCTCTTCGGTGCCACCGTCTCTTTGGGCACTACACTTGCCGCCGGCTTGGTTTGCAAGTCCACCTTGTTTAGCTCTGACATTGATGTTAACCGATGCCGCGTGCCATCATTCGAAGCGCTCGTAGCGAAGTTTGCTTGGCCATTCTGAATCGATCAGCCAAGTTAAGCAACGTCCGCCGCGGTCAGGAGTTGGATGGGTGACCGCTGGTGACATTACTACTGAGCGCTTCCGTGCTTCGGAGGGCACGTTAAGCCGTCGGTCCCGGTTGTTGTCTTAGGATGGCAGTCGTTACAGCATGGTGGTAGGGCACTTTGCGAATGCCCGCCTGGCTAGCTACCACCCTCAAGTTGAAAATCTGTCGCCAAGCACCTAACGTTGTATTCCGGCAGTTGTCCTTGAGAGCCAGTAATTCTAGGTTAGCCTGTACGACATCTTCGACCACATCATCACTTACCATCAGGTGAGATAGTGGTCAAAGGCTAACCTATCAGGCATAAAAAAAAAAAAAAAAAAAGGTCCTATTACGTGAATGAAGCCATCACGAGTCCAGCACTTACTTAAACCATATTTCTGGCGTGCAGCCATGAAAGTGTCGTGACGCGACTTCGTAAGGAGCTCCGACAGAGTGACACCATCCTTTGAGCTCTGTTTTGGCGAACCATACCTTGCTTCGTATAGACATGTCACATAACTTCAGAAGAATAGGCCTGGGCTTGTCTAGTGACGACGATTTACCCATTCTGTGGCAACGGCTGATGTAATTTTCTGAAAAATCCTTCAGTTTCAACCGGTCAACCACTGCCTTCACAACTACAGCCTCTGCCTCTTCCTGATTTTTCTCAGGCAGTCCATGCAACAATAGAATCTTGCAGCGAGAGTGCATCTCCAAGCTATCCATTTTTCGGTCTAACAAATCAACTTGACCTTGTAGAGCTTGAAGGGCAATCATAATGAAAGATTTGAAGTTGCGAAACTCCTGAGCCAGACTGGCATTTGTGGGTGCAGCAGATGGTGTCTTGTGCAACTCACCATTGAACTCATCCATCTTATTCAGGACCAGTTGGCGCATTTCAGACAGTGATTCCTTAATTTCTTCCATCTTGTAGTGCAAATAGTGTTAAAATTTAAAGTGTTGAAATTTATAGGAAAACTTAGTGTGATTTCAGGAATAACGTTCCCCGGCAGGTATTGTACTAATTACTTTAATATAACATAAAATTTACTTTAATTATATCAATAAAACTAGTTTATTTCAATTATTAAAAACAGAGAACTTTTTATTGTGTGTTTTACTTTCGCCTACCCTCAGTAAATCCAAAAAACATAGTGCGTTATGGTTGGACCTACCTTTATTTTTATCGAAAATGAGTGATGAAAAATAGTTTTTTTTATCTACCATATCTTTATATGCATAAATGACATGCATATAAAGATATGGTTATGATACACAAATTGCAAAGGTTGTTGACGGGACTATCTAGACTTTAAGTAGCAGACAGTAAAACTGTCCGGCCGTACAATTTCTAAAACTTTCGAGGTTGTTCTTACCCTATTATTATACATCGGATGTTACGAAACGGCGAATAAAGGAAAAAACTTACTGATTGAGCAGTATCCCACTACTAACGTCGACTGACATTTAGTGGGTGTGCACATTAGGCGTAGAAAACGGCTCTTTACTATCCAAACATAATTTTTAACAACATGATAAGGTAAGTTAATGGGGTATTGCTAATAATCATTATGGATTCCATAGGATGGTAGGCAACAGAGAGACTACCTGTCATGAACCCGAAGCTTGTACGTGTTTATTAAGGAACTGCCTTTATTGTACTCAGTCAGAGGGTGTAATAACGGTAATTAATTCACCTTTTATTGTATTACATGTTTCATTATAAGCTATTCAATCACCGTGAATTAGAGCTGACATTAAAATAAATAATTGAAAATTTAACATGATTTACGATAGGTGAAATAGATCACCTGTATTCAGGCTCCTGGTTGTCGGTAGGCATTCTGTGCATTAAAGGAGATGACGTTATTAGGATCTATTACATGCCAAATAAAATGTCGACAGTCGTCAAATACCAGCAGTTGTATGTCACCCTCTCAGAGAAATGAATAAGAAAGAGGGAGTCCAATGAAAATAAAAAATGAAGCATCAAATTCGGCCAATTTTATGTAAGACACAACTCAACCACACAAACGTATCCAAATTCGGCCAATTTTGTCTTCATTCACGATAGACCATCACACGCTATGCACGTCATACATCAGACTAAATAAATTAAAAACCATCTTGAGTATTAAAACACATGTAAGTATTGAATATGATGTACTTTCTTTAATATTATACAACGCAATTTAGGTTATAATTTCGAATAAAAATGTAAACAAAAGTGTTGCCAGACATCCATTTTAGATTGTTTCCAAAAGTTTGCGTTTTTCAAAAGTCGGTGTACGTAAGGTTATATACTTTAAATAAAGAAGCTAATGTTTATTAGTAAAATCTAAGAGGCTATTGTAACTATTTATTTTCTTTTTTACTTATTGCTCTGAGTTCACGATAGACTATCGCACATTACACACGTCACACAACGGAATAAATACTCTAAAAATGCCCACTTGCGTGTTAAATCACTGCAAAAACAGAACATATTCAGTGAAGAAAAAGTAATCTGGAATTACTTTTCACACGTAAGTATTGAATTTAATGTACTTTCTGCTTATTCCGTCAAAAATAACCAGTACCTGCGACTAAACCATACCATATACGTAACCTAACACGCCTTTGGTCAATTATTTATTGTCTTAGAGAACGTAAAGTCCAGAATATCTTTAAAAAAATGCGAAGCATATTAATCAATAATCGTGAAGATTGTGCAATATTATGATAATATTGCACAATATAAATAATATTATGTTATTGCGAAGTATTCTTACGAACAGATTTTGCTGTATATTTATATCCTCAACAATTTTTCTCCACATAGTTATTTTTGCTTTCATATGGCAACACTTCTACCGCAAAATGTAGCTTCATTTTTAAGTTTTACGAGCCTCCGTCTTTTCTTCTATTTTGTCAGAGGTCACCCTTTAATATTTTTCCGTGGGTATCTTAAGAAGCGACTAAGGGTGATACCGGACGGTGCGGGTAGAAGCGCCTTCTGTGAAACTAATATCTAATACTACGAACTCTAAGACGCCTGCGAAGCGAGGGGATTATGGGCGAAACCTTCATAGATGGCGAGTTCAGCACAGGACAATTCAGCTGATACAGTATAGTCTATATGTAATTTTAAAAAAATGTGTTACCGTCTCGTGCCCGCGACTTCGACGACTTTGCAGCGTGACCTCCGCCACCAGCACGGCTGCAGAGTCCAGTAGGAAGAGGACGCGCTGCGAGCCCATCCTTCCTCCGGGAACATGAGCACCTGCAACAACAGATCATATGGGTTAATCAGAAATAAGGAAGATCTGCATAGTATCCCACAAACGTAAGTGCTTTAAAGTAATGATGAGGATATAAATGCCTATATTATTGTCTCCTATTATATGTACCATTAGAACATAACCAGCAAAAGGCAGATGTTGATTGAAATACCTCTGGCGTTTTTATTACTCATAGGTTAACCCTTAACAACAATTCATCTGATGGAGAGTGATGATGTGGATGAGGTGTTAACAGGCTCTACCTGGATTTACTGTCTGCTTGGCACTTGGCGACACATTTTCTACTTAACGGTTATAGCTGTCCAGTGGGGCAATCGCATGCCCTACCATCATGCAACCTTCGGAGCTGGTGAGTTATTGTAATAGTGTAATATTTGTTTAAGTATATATTTGTTGCATTTTGAAACGAAATTTTCATTAACCATACGGATATACTCTAAGGTATAACACACACCACAATTACTTAAAATAAATACCAGTGTCTGTTATAAATTGAATGTTAATAGATAAACGAAATTCCACTCGCTCTCAAATTAAAGGACGTACCGAAGCCCTCGGTGTGCATTGATGTTATCTTTATACTCCAACAGAATTTCTCCGAGAGTTTATTCAACGAAAACAGTTATCTAAGATCTAACAAGAACCTGGCATGAGCTCTCGGAGCGCTGAGTGCGAATTAACTAAATTAGAAAACTTTACAAGCCTTTCGACGGCGCTTGAAAAATGGCTTTTTGACTAAAACTAATATTGCGGACCAGAAACAAAACGGTGCCGAGTTGGAGTTGTAACGAAGTTGTTTCAGGCGGAGTTTACAACCGCGGGCGAGGAGGGCTCGGTACTGTAACCCGCTCGGCGCTCGTTTACGTTTACAGCCAAGCCACTTCCGCTGGCAACATCATCGATAACGCAAACCCAACCTTATTGCTGCCGAGAGTAGTGCGCTCGATTGGCTCTCGGTATTCCGTCCTCATTTTCTTCGCCGCGTCTTTCGCTATTTTTTTTTTTCGCAAAGTGTTTTCCTGCTTTCGACAATATTGCGCCAGTTTCAAAGGGGCGGAGTTGTCGGGGCTGAAATCGCTTTCACATTGAGTGAACACACTAATGATTGAGTTCCGCGCGGGACAGACGTTCGGCAGGGTATAGGACGGGACCGGGGACACTGTCGCCGCGTCCGTTCTCCACTGGCGGCCCTTTGACGAATGTAACCTACTCTTTAATTGATTTAAAAGCATTTCATTGTTAAGGAATTATAATTCTGAATGTAAATTTATTACTTCGGTACTTTAATTTTGTGCACGAATTGGCAGATTTTCTGAATGGCAGGCGTTATTTACAGTGTCCTAACAAATAATTCGATCAAAAAAATTGCTCAAAGCGGTCGTTCCTTACTTATTTTATGTTAATAAGTGCTACTTACTTCATTGACCTTTTATTAAATGGCTATACTTTGACCGCAATGTAACTATATCGATAAGTGTCACTTATGGCATTACATGCACGAGTGACGAATATTGTAGACGAGCGAGAGAACGAGAATCTAGAATGGGAATGGGCTCCAAAGGATAGCTGTAGGAACATACAGTTTGGTGCTTGGAGACAAATTTTCAAGATGAATAAACTTGATGGTTTGTATGAATGATATAGGTAGTTTATTACTTTCATGTCAATATGTCTCAGGAGGTCTGTGAGCTTAAATATTTCAAAACGACTGAAGTTTAAATCCTTTACTGGGAACTCCTAACAATCTTTGACATACGAGAACGTTCTTCATAAACTGAGCGAAGTAACTACTATAATTCTCGTGGTTTGAAACTCTCACATTTATTATTCAAGTGAAGTTAAACATTTCATGGAAGTTATGAACGTACTCCGCTCAGCAGTGTGCAAAGTTCGTCGGCTAACGTATATATTACAGGGAGACTGAAAAGTTACAGAAATAACCTTAATTCAATCATTGCTAATCTAATCTAAAACCGGAGAAAAGTATTAGTTACATCAGCCCACAAATATTTTTAACTGTGAATGTTGCTGGCTGAATTTTATGATTGGCCTTTATAAGCAAATGAAGTTGTAGGTCTGGGGTGAACAAAATAATGAGGTTACATTCCGCGTCATTAAAATATGTTTTATTGCGGTCAAAAGGTATACTTTGACCTTTCATTTTGTGATGGACAGTAACTAGATCGTCAGAGACATGGACCAAATGATACTTAACCCTCAATTAGGAATATCAAATGTATGGAATTTTCGTGTAACTCTAAATTTGAATTTTTATATAATGAAGCAACTAGATAACAAATTTGTTCGTCTGGTGATAAGTGTTGTACCACCCTATTATACAGTTACAGTGTTACAGACCTGCGTGACTCTGCGCTGATCGCTCCGAGGTCCGAAATTAGTTCTCGAAAAAGTCTTATAGTCACCTAAACACAGTAGTGTTTTTTTTGTATATAGTGTTTACGTAAACAAAGGAGAAACTGAAAGACTATTAACTGCGTCCATCCGTATCTTACAGGTATTTAGCTTGTAAACGGAATGAGCTACAAACGTTAAATTTCGGTATTTGGTTTAAAACGTCGACCAAAAGATGAATATAGGACTATAGAAATTCAGCGAAAATATTTTTCAGTGTTGCTCTTCTTGTTTCACTAGAGCTCATTGAGTAGAAAATTTGTAATTTTTTTACTATTTAATTTACTCAAACTTATTAATAGGGACCACATTTATTTAATTTATAAAAAAAATTGATAATTGAATCGTCAAACCTGTCAATCTATCATAAAAACTAAACTAACTAGGAATCTGAAATTTCGGTCTATTCTGTGACATATTCTCTATTCAACTAACAAATACTAAAAAAGCTTATTAAAAGTGTGCTTTTGAAGATGTTGTGATCAAAACCAACATATTTTTTACGGGATCTATAGCAATGCAAACGAGAGCGAGTGACCAGTTATATTTTAGACCCGAGTGTCTGAAAAATAACAGAATCGGTTCACATAAGCGAAAATGTATTTAGGTATATACATCCATTTCACGATACAGCATGATTATTGTACCTAGAAGACATCTGCTAAATTAGACACAAGTATCGTAATAGAATTTACCAGCGACTTAACTCGGCATGACTTGAGTTCTAAGGAGTTGGACAGTTCCTCACTCAAGTTCCCAGTAGCATATTCTAACTAAATATTCATTACAAGTTTGTCCGTACGACTGTACCTACATTCTGAATCTGTGGTGAAATATTTCGGCAATGCGAATTCGAATGTGAAACGTGGAAAATTTCAGGAATTCAATACTGGATTTATTCACGTGAATTGTGTAATTAAGTAGAATTCCTGTCACGTTCTGCGGTTACAACAATGAAAAATTGTCGACAAACAAGCTTTCGACCGAAATATATTGATTCACCACATCATTTTGACCAATAAAGAAATCAAGCGCAATTGTCATCGGTTTACATAAAAAAAGAACGCTCTAATATCAAAATATAATAATATGATGTGGAGAAAATTTTACTTAGCAAATAATGCACACAGCTACAGTTTATATTAATGACATAGACAAGCACGCCGTAAACGCACAATACTGAGCCAGTAATTCTAGGTTAGCCTGAACATTATTATATGTTCTATGCCTGAACAACATCTTCGACCACATCATCACTTACCATCAGGTGTGATAGTGGTCAAAGGCTAACCTATCAAACGTAAAAAAAAGCTCAATCTGGAAACTTTGCCTGCTTTGGCATTGCCATGTTCAAGGCACGGGTTCCGTTTCTCTGGTCTTTTAAAAGTTCAATGGTAATGGTAGACATTGTAGAACTATTTGAAAAACATAAAAAAGCATTGTGCTATTATATTATTATCTACATTTTGTTCATGCCTCCGCTTACCTAAGGATACCTCTAGGTAAGAGGAGGCATCAAACACCGATGCTTTGCAGATATATTAAAGTAATAGAGAGCGAGCCTAATCCCATCTACCGGGTACAGTTAGTTGACAGTCTTGTTGGTCGTCGCTTTGGAATCTTGAGGTTTCAATCCTTAGGTTGACAGTTATACATTTTTTTATACATAGAGAACTTCACTAGTACTACGAAGTTCGAAAATACCGACATCTTTATAAAGTCATTTCTTCGAATATTTAAAAAAAGCAATGTAATACTCTATATTTTACCGTCTATATTTTTGTCAATTAAAACGCTACATGCAGTGGTGAGATACAGAGCAATAGAAAAAATTTGTTGTATGTGGCCAACGGCCATTTGTAAACTTTTTGTATACTCTTTTTTATTTATAGTTAATTGAATTTAATTTGTACTTAGAATTTGAAGCTTTAGAGGATTTATGTTTTAGTCTAATGTCAGTAATATAATTACTAGGCAATATAATTTACTATTAATTTTATGTCTATGTCGAGATCATAGTGTTTCTTTATTTCTTGAAGAAAATTATTAATTGGATAGAACTGTACTGTATCAGCCGGATTGTCCACTGCTGAACACAGACTCCCCCATTAAGGAGGGGGGGTTCGCCACAATCCCTTTCTTCTCTGCAAGTCTACATTATGTATATTCTAAAACAAATTGTTGTGCACAAGTTTTATTCTAATAGCCCATTTGACATTAAATAGCAGCAAACCCCGTCAGACAGCGTTGTCTGACAATGGCGACATTTGATAGCCTCTTAATTGCTAAATGGGTCCATACTTTCAGGTTCGGCTGTCTCTTCAACATTCACCATTAATATTCAAAGGCTCTCGTGGTGCAATCTATCGGCACCTTTTTGTTGCCGCGTCCAACAAAGGTTTGGACTTTATTCCGATGAAATAGGGCTGTAAAAATAAGCACTTTTGTGTGAGCCTGTACGTGACACAATCAATTCGCGTGACGATGCTCGAGCGTCGTCCAATTACGGTGCGTTCTCAAAACGGTTTATTAATTACTCCCCGAACTGTACTTCGTTTGATGGCAGGTGTTGTGTAATAACATGATAATAAACACCGATTATGTCACTGATTCACTGTTTAATTGACGAACTTTATCATAGATAATTTTAGTATTTTCAATTACCTACCTTAAACTTTATTTGTTTATTTCTACAAAATACAATTACAACTATCATTACAGGAATTTTCTTATGCAATAGTGTAAGTAACATTGATAATCGTAACATAAACCTATAATAAACACAATCAAATTAAATTAAAAACAAAAAAAAATTAAATTAAATAAATATTAAATAGAAATTAAGTAAAAGTCAAATACAATTCTAGGTTAGCCTGAACAACATCTTCGACCATCACTTACCATCAAGTGAGATAGTGGTCAAAAAGCTAACCTATCATGCATAAAAAAAAACAAATCAATACCAAATTAAATCAAAGTTACATAAAAATGTGCTCGTAATTTAAATAAGATAACAATCTACAAAGTTAAATAGAAATTAAATTAAAATAGTCAACAATAACATATTACAATTATATATTTTATAGCTTTTGATTCCCTTGTTGCAAAGAGATAATTTGAGTGATAAGACCTGGAATGGAAGCTGGTACTCAAAGACAGAGCTGGAAAATACCGTAAGAAGTTGGGCCTGTCACTTAAGATTCCTACAGAAGGATAAGGAAACAGGTGATACATAGCAAAATGCTATATCACCATGTGATGTGGTGAAGTAGGCACGGATGACTCTAAACGGCAGTCGCGTGTGTTAACACGCGGTACATGTCGATGATAGTAATTCCTTGGGATACCTCAAAAATTTTATTTTAACCTGACGTTTGTAATTGGTGCTGTAACAACGAAAATGGTAATATCTATTATATACTAAATTTAACTATTTTATTATACTATCGCGATGGAACAAGCAGGTGGCCCACCTGGTGCTAAGCGGTAACATCTGCCTATAAAAGATGCAGATCGTCACAAGTGGTTAACTGCACTGCGCCTATCACCCGAGACATAAAGATGTTAAGTCTATATGCTTGTTATTTCACCGGCACCCATACCTATCAAGTTTTATGGGTATGGCTAGCCACGCAGTACTGTGTTCCAACTGGAACTAAATGCTGTTGCAGGTTTAGTAGCAGTAGAACTCTTTGTGCAGTTTCGTTCGGGGAAATACTGCCACCACACCTATTTCTACCGCCAAGCAGTAATGTTCACATCACTGTGTTCCAATTGGAACACAGTGGTGTGAACATTATTATTCGTTAACCCTACAATTCACGTAATTAAATAATTTTTTACATTCTGGAAGAACTATTTAAAAAAAAAATTAAACAGTGTAAATAATTTTCATGTTATTTAGTTCTAAATGCTGTTGCAGGTTTAGTAGCAGAGAACTTGTGTAGTTTCGTTCGGGGAAGTACTGCCACCACACCTATTTCTACCGCCAAGCAGTAATGTTCCAGTTGGAACACAGTGATGTGAACATATTTTTTAAAATTTTTTTTGAATAGTTCTTCCAGAATGTAAAAAAATATTTAATTAGGTGAATTGTAGGGTTAACGAATAATTTACTTGAAATCGCAATTGCTACGAAACCATCTCTGGGCAGGATCCTCGACCAGAATTCAAAAACATGTATTTTCAGGTACATCAACAGTCTAGTTTGCATTTAAAGTATGAGAGTTGTCCAATGTTCATTCACGTCCAAGTTGTCAAGCGAAAGCAGATTGCGGCGCGGCGTCGACTCGACAGTCACGTCCCGCCACTCGACACCTCTCCACTGCTCTCACTCGCTGCTGCATTTAACGACTAGCCTCTACATTCATAGACATCGACTACTAGAAGAGGCCCACGGACAAATACCAAAGACATTTAAAATTGGAAGAAATAATTCTCAAATGATACAGTATTCCAATCTTGAATTCCGACATAGTTTGAAACAGTCACGTTTCAATATTTCTTTACAGTGACATCGTGTTTAATAAAGACTCTGACCTTATGTTTGGTGCTCATGATGTAAATAGACACTAGAAGTCAACGTAAGGAATGTTTAATTTGGACAAAAGCAGCTTGTCGCTTTCAGCACGACGTGTATAGATAATTCTCGGCAGCAGCACGGTACGATTCCGGGCCAGCTACGGCACGAAGCGCCCGTAATTGGATTTAGTCTGGACTACGAATACGACGTGAGGATTACCGCTTTAAGGGATTTCACTAATGCTACAATTTGAACCCTCGCAAAAGTTATGAGAGCTAAATTCTTCAATTAATACCCATTATGATACTTGGGCGCGTGACTTAATTTGAATTTATTACGCGGTTTTACTCCCTGTTGTCTTTTACTTGCGGGGTTTTTTGTTTGTTACATTTAATTGAAAATAGAAGTCTTGTAGATAAACATTGTTAAATTTTTTTTAATCTTGTCTTACATTTGTTTTGTCGTATTTTATCAAAGATAACTTATTTAAGATAATTTTATAAATACTAACACATAGCTAAATTTTTTACTTTCAATTTGCATTCGTGCTGCTGGAAAAAATTTCAAATTGTTAGAAGCTCTTTATTTTAGCACAACAATCCAACTATATAGAAAAAGGAAACCTTTCCAAGTAGCTTCAGAAGTAATGATGCAAGTATGTACTAATGGAATTAAAAACCCATATAAAATGTAGTGGAATTAATATACCTACTAAATATTCATACCCTTAAATTGTGCTGATTAATATTTATGGATATTATCAGTCTCAATAGAATACATTATCAGATATAACTGACAATATAATAATCAGTTTTTTTTACTGTATGCCTTTATTTAAAAGACATATAAGTACAACACAACGGCTATTCAAACGAAATCATTTAGGCAGTTTTTGAAGCAGTGATGGCTCAGTGGCATTGGCTATGGCCTGCAGCGCAGCAGGTCCATGGTTCGAATCCCACCGCGGGCTTGAGCTTCACCGCATGGTGGAAGAGCATTTTGCGAATGCCCGCCTGGCTAGCGACCACCCTCAATTAGAAAATCTGTCGCCAAGCACCTAACGGTGTTTTCCGGCAGCAGTCATTGATAGCCAGTGAAATTACAGGCACATGAGACTTAACAACTATGTCTCAATGTGACGGGCGCAGTGCAATTCGTGACTTGTGACGAAATGCATCTGTTATAGGCAGAGGTTAGTCCACTTAACATCAGGTGGAACCTCGAGCTTGTTCCATCACAATAACATAAAAAAGGCAACCAAATAAGTGCCAGCATTTTGATCACGCATGGCAACGATCAAGTGATCTGATAAGTTTTAGAAAATACGATGAGCTTCCGGCCTCCACGGACCCAATGTCTCTACACCAAACGGCTCAAATATATATCACTTCAAGCCTTATGGAACACTACATATAACTATATGATAACCACAAGTTAACCATTTTTATCTCGTAACTTTTGAAATGTCCATTATCATTCTTATATGTATATTCCCTGTTTGTTCAATGTAATGCGTTTGCTTAGGGTATGCCTCGTTTCATCAAATTGATTTATGTTGCCACCTTGACGCGCTGCTTCAGAGCCCTTCGCGAGATATTTTATCGTAGCTGCCAAAACTTTTACAATATCACGCACTTGGTCTTGTCACCATAAACTTTGTAAATGATGAGGTGATTATCTGCATATTTTTAACTTTCGTACGGCGGTACTGATATCGCGACATATTCATAGTAGTAACATTGTAATTTCTGCACTTACGCATACTAAGCATACCTAGGTAACTTTAATATTACGAAGTTATAACGAAAGGAAAATATGCTGCAATTGGTTAATTTATTTTTCAAATTGTTAGCAGTGTGATATAAAGCATCAATTTGCAATTTGAAGGTCCTCGGGTCGATCCAGGGAGTCGTCGGGTTTTTCTGGCAAGAAAATAATCTTTCAGCAGCTGTATAGGGTCTAGAGCTCTGTCTGGTATAAGTAAATAGGTCTACCCCGTATTGGACCTAAAGTATACCAGACAAAATGTTTCTACGTTTCCGTCTTCGGGAAGGTCTAATGATGATATTCATGATGATATAATGTGATGAATAATACAATCCAAATGCGTGACACATACAGAATAAACTCACAGAAATTCTTACGCATTAACAAGTTTAATTACTCCTTCTCATTTAACAGTTAATCACTATGTTAATTACATTTCAGAACAGATAATTATGTTAATAAAATTGTAACACAGCATAATTAAGTCGTGCAGACATAAATGATTAATATACATATGCAGATGCGTCGTTTGGTAGAGAGACAACGGCACGGCGAACCGGGAAGCCATCGTGTTTCCAAAAACTTATCAGTGAGTGTGATCAAAATTCTGGCACGTTCTTAGAGCATTGCAATCCAGCGGGACCATGCAGTTCGTATATACTGGGCATGCCGCCAAGTGGTACTAGGTTAAACCATCTGGACTGCCTCGAAGTAGTTCTACGACAGTCTTTTGGTTGTCCAAATACTTTCACTGTAGAAGATTTGATATTGTATAAGTGCGCACGAAGAGTCAGTTACTCGGCTTCTTTTGAAAAAACTTATCGAGTCAATGACTTGCCAATACAAGGCAGCAATTAAGAGCCTGTGGACAAGTGACTGGGTATTAATTTTTGCCGTTTTAATAAGTATGTACATTTGCCTTTTTATTGTTAAGTTTCATAAAGATATGTATAAACAGTTTACTTATCGTTCTTAATTATTTGTCCAACTTTATTTCTACGTAATAGTATAACAAGTATCTTAATATAAATATGTTATAGTTCCTTCAGTCCCGAAGGCGCTACCCTCCATATTTTGGCGTGAACTTGTAACAACTAATGCGTAACCAAGTGATAATTTTATTGTGATATTTATAATTGTACTGTATGTATTAGATACACACACACACACACGTAGTGTACAAACGAGGACTACCCGTACAGATGCGCATTAATAATTAAATGTGGTTTGAGGAGCGCGCCTTCTTGAGGGAACAGGTTATTGAGTTTTTCTGACAAAGAAATATGCAATAGCAGTCTGGAGTCTGAAACTGTATTTTTAAAAGCAACAACATCACTCCCTGTTGCATTATGAAGCAGTGATGGCTCGCGGGCTTGAGCTTCACGGCATGGTGGAAGGTCATTTTGCGAATGCCCGCCTGGCTAGCGACCACCCTCAAGTAGAAAATCTGTCGCCAAGCACCTAACGGTGTATTCCGGCAGCAGTCCTTGAGAGGCAGTGAAATTACAGGCACACGGAACTTAAGAACTATGTGTCAAGGTGACGGGCGCAGTGCAATTCGTGACTTGTGACGAAATGCATCTGTTATAGGCAGAGGTCAGTCCGCTTAACAACAGGTAGGCGTCGAGCTTGTCACATAACAAAAAAAAATATGAAAATCGGGCGAAATGTGGGTGTGTATACTCTATGTGTGTATACACCTCTACCTACCCCCATCGGGAAATACAGGAGTGACGATATGTATGTTTGATTTTATAAATACTTTCTGATTTATGCGTTAAACGGTATATTTGTAAAGTCATTAACGCCAATAAACAATTCATATCTGGTTGATAATTCTAAACATCGATTCATCCGACAAATTGACCTTCCAATAATTGATGAGTGCAGCTCAGTCGAGTTAAATATTCAGTGATAGCGCGAACCTGACATTCGTTCGAATATTCTGTCAATACGAAATGAACGAATGCTGGGATTATTATTAATATATATATAAGATTGTGATTATTAGTGATTTCCGTTTCGATTCGAAATTAAATTGGGATAGAACTAGTTACGTTTACAGTTTCAAAGGGTATTATGACCCAGTGACATAGAAGTGACTATAGACTGCTGCGCAGAGGGTCCATAGTTTGAATCCTGACGCAGGCTATCGTTGTAGGGCTTTTGCGATTGTTTGCTTAGCTTCTACCACTCTGTACTTCATATGAGATATGCTGTCAAGCATCTCCGTAAGATGCGTGTTCCAGCAGCTCTGGAGAGTCATTCACGATAATGACAAATAACAAAAAAATATTAAGGAAATATTAAATTAATATTTTACTATAACACTTAAAAAATATATCTAGTAACAATTCCGCCTAATTTTCCTGCTGAGCCGATATAATTTTTATATTTTTTAAGTATTTGACTAAAATATTAATTTAATATTTTCTTAAAATAGTTTTATTTGTTTTTATTTCCAACAGATGACATAGTGGTCAACTACTGGCTATACACGTAAATAAATAAACTCTCTATTGTAGGTTATTACGAGTAAAAAAGGAGACATCTTACTTTGTTACTATGACTACGAAAAGCTAACACGTGCCTACGCCGTAGCGTTCAAAGTTTCTCTGTGTATATTCTACGTATTCTTGTAGAATTTCATAAGGCGCTCTTAGTAGGTTTTGTATGATATGTTGCATCATACATATCCGAAACGTAGGCACACCTCTCCGGGCGTACATAGGCGTGATAGTAATTAAGTTGGAATTCTTCTTTCTACAGTAATAATATTGGCATGTTAAAAACTGATTTTAAAACTTCGACAGTATGCTATGTACCTATTTGTATATCAATATACATGTGACATAGCTTACTGTCGAAGTTTTAATTTCCAAATATAGTTTTACAGAAAATTGTTGTTTTATTGTTTCCTTTTAATAACCGAAACAACGATCGCCATTTTTTCTAAAGCCAGATTTTAATGCCATTCTGCTATTTACCATTGTTTTAATTATATTGAATGATTTTTTATGCGCGATTATATTCAGATTTTTTATAACTTTATGGACCTTGATGGTATAAGGCTAACGTCAGGTTTCTTATCTTGAGTCATAATAACTCATAGTCATCTAACAAAATAAATGAAATAAAAATTCTTATTGTTAGTAATGAAATAAAAAATGCTTAGTGATGGTTGTCAAGTAATCGAATAGACATCATTATTTCCTAATATGGACACAAGTACTTATTCAGCTTGTAAAATATAGAACAATCATTAATTAAAACAATATTTACTTTAAAATTTTTACTGACTAACGCTAATTCTGTGAAGTATAATTTAGTAAGATATGCGTCACAGAATATCTTGCATACAAAAAATCTGCAAATAGTACTGGGTCTACTCCAATTTTGGCAAGAAAAAAAAAGAAATATTTATTATATAAATTAAAATTATAAATACTCACAGTTGATCATACTTGTTATTTATTTTCCATAATATACGCTACCAGCTGAATAACGCACGGCACCAGCAAATATATCGGGTAGGTAGATTTCGTGTCAGAATTTAATTAACCTGCCGGGTATAAATACAGGATGAAGCGCTCGGTGCAGCCAGAGGTCGCTTCATTGCGTTTCATTAGCGCTCATTCGATACATATTACAACTGGTTTGGGATCCGCCGTCGAGAATGTTTGTTTATTTATCTTACTCGTTTGAAATAACCGGGATTGGGAATATATTTTAATGAAATATTTTGTATTTAAACTATCATACTTATATATATTTTGCTGACCTTTTTTTCATTGGTTTGTGTCAGAACAATCATAGGCCTACCTGATGTAAATCGGAATAATCTCTGCCTATAACAGATGCGTTTCGACACAAGTGGACGAATTGCGCTGCGGCAGTAACCTTGCGACATACAGTTGCCTCATGTGCCTGGAATTATACTACTGTCTACGCGAGTCAATCCACGAACGGAAATCAGTTCTAGATATCAATAATAATCATCATCCGCAATGAAAATAATTTGCCTTTCTATTGCGGTGACATGGAGTATCGCACTATGGTTGATAATTAATTATACATACTTATTTACTAGAATAAGAATGTCTTGTAATATTGTACGTGTTCTCACCTCGAACTCCATCCGAGTTTACCGTTGCTTACAAAGCTGCCGCTCGACTCATAATCCAGCTCACACAAAATAAACAAGTTGTAACGAACAAAGTGCATGGCGTGCCTTTTACCTGGATTTCCGTTCTTTCAGGAGCATCGTTACTGCAGCCCGCAGGTTCGCCTGTGGCGTAGATACTACCAATTTCCAGTTTGATGAAGCGACAAAGGGTCGCCCCCGGTTGCTATCCGACCACCGTCGTCCGGCAACCGCTCCGGACGCTCTCCGGACACAATGCGGATCTAAACTTAATTCCGTGGCGAGAGCAATTTGGTCATTAAACCTTTCAACTCTATTGCGTTTTCAGATGTTCTGATACACGTTGTAGATGTGGGTGTTACTCAAATAGCAACTGAAGGGTATAGAGCTCAGTCAGTGGAAATATATTTTTAATTTAACGTTAAGGCTAATATTGGTAGACAGGTACTAATGCAACAACAATATAGGTGGAACGGAATTGTCACCATCTACTAAATCATAGCCTAATTAAGGATAAGTTCCAGTTCCCGAGGTATTGTAGTTTATTAAAATGCTACGAAGTGGGATCAAATCGTGAGTGGCATTGATATACAATTGGAAAAAAAGCCAAAGCCACGAAGTACAAGTTATCAATTTCTAATTTACACTCAGTCCCGATATTTATAACCATAGTTTTATTAGCTGATTCCTCCTAGGTCTCTTTAACGGGACTCCATTATGACACTGCAGGGGGAGTGTCAGGTATCCTTCCTCAAAGCGGTAGTGTACAAAGACTACTGTATTTAGGCGTGAAGGGCAATGTAGCGACTGATATTACTAACTGACGAACGAGACAACAGAACTTAATCTGACTCTGTTAAGCAGAACGATGACTGCAATCTAATAGGCCTAAGCTGACGCTGAAAATTTTCTACAAAATCCACATAGGCGATTAAATTTGCAACAAATCACAATATTTTTGTTAATCAACGTGTTTTTAGAAAAATATTATATTTATGCGGTAGCAGACCATTCAGTATAGAATTCCGATCAGCTGTGTTATTAAATATTTTTAACTTCTTTAAACCATTTTTACTAGACTCTTGTCAACTTATTCCAATGATAACAATGGCATATCGAAAATCTGTTTTTTGTTACAATGTTTTTCTTAAGTTGCGTGATAAAAGATAGGAACTTTTGTCAGTTCACTTTCGATATATTTAATTTTTCAGCAAAGAAAGAGGTTGCACTAGATAGTGCCTTTGTACCCCATAACTTTTCCCAAGTGGGTATCAATAACTTGAAGGTTAATATGAACCGATTAATTAAAAAAAGCAATCAGTTTTCTACCGCAAATAGTATTCAATTCATAACAATTTAGCTACACAACCAATTTTGATCGAAAGAAAATGTACCGTTTCAATGGGTTATAATATATGTCATAGTATAAAATATATTAAGTCTAAACATTATAACTTCGACGTTGAATGAAAAATTTAGGTATTTTTATGTAATTTATTTACCAAAGATTTGATATTCGGAAATACTGCCCTAAATCACAACTTATTATATTTTTATTAATAAACAAATAGAAATACGATGCGTTTCTGTAATTGTAGGGACGGGATCTCTAGGTGAATAACACAGCAAACATTGTATTAGAGGTCAGTTTAGAATTGTAGACAACTACGTTTAAGAAGTACCCAGTTCTTGACATTGTCTCACAAGAAAAACAGAACTTAAACAAATACCTAACATAAGAACATAAACCAAAGAACCCAACACAAACTGTTTGTGGTAAATACAGCATCCCGCAGTTCCTTGACTGCCAACACACAAGGAAATTAAAACTCCCCAGACGGGCTCCTTGCCCAGACAATTGCGTTAAGGGGGTCACATCGACCACCAAATCAATTTCAGACTACCGAGATTTTCAACCAGTGAAATAAATAAACGTTAGCGGAAATAGCCTTGCTTGAGGTTATATAGGGTTAATTTTTGTCCTTAAAGTATTCTATAGGGTTATTTAAGTACGTAAAACTCCGTCTGTGGCAAAAAATTCATTAGTTTAACTGTGTTATTCTGTTCGTTGGGAAACCTTTCTTCAAAACTATGGTATTCGCCAGCTTAGAGTAATATCTTGAAACTTATTAAACACCAACGCACATGATTCAACAATATAAATAAGTCCTTTCTGTCATAGCAAATACTTTTTTATGTCATTGTGACCAAACAAGCACGAGGCCCACCTGATGTTAAGCGGATTAACCTCTGCCTATAACAGATGCATTTCGTCATGTGACGAATTGCACTGCGCCCGTCACATTGAGACATACAGTTGTTAAGTCTCATGTGCCTGTAGTTTTTCTGGCTCTCAAGGACTGCTGCCAGAACACACTGTTAAGTGCTTGGCGATAGATTTTCTACTTAAGGTTGGTTAGCTAGCCAGGCGGGCATTCGCAAAATGCCCTTTTACCTGGTGAACCCCAAGCCTGCGATGGGGATCGAACCAGGGACCTGCGGCACGGCATTTCATAGCAATAACCGCTCGGCCATCATTGCTTTCTCCAAATTGCGAATATAGCGAGATCAAACTATTTTATTTTGAATTTTCCGCCATTGCCATCAGCGTCCACCGAACACTAAAAATTTTGCGGTCTTTGGTTTTTGTTTCGTGTGTTTGCAATAAACGCCCTATTTTGAAAACGCCTTTCCGATATAGCGTCATAAACATTTATCCATTTATTTATTAAACATTTATCCATTAAATTTAATAAGAATGTTATCTATCCTATTGGTCTTTTACCGGATACATTTCGGTGAATGTGCACAAGAACTACACGACTTAGTACCGCCCGCCCCCTACTTCTATCGGACGTCCAGACAAACGGAGAGGCGCCACGCGTACATGGTTGATATTCCCAGGAATCGTACGAAGCGTTTCGCTTCCACTTTTCTCGTGCGCACTGCGAAAGAGGAACTCCTTACTGTTGTCAGTTTTTCCCGATGGATACAACATGGGTGTCTTCAAATCGAGAGTAAATAGGTTTCTTCTAGGTAAGCGTGCTCCATCTTAGACCACATCAGTGCTTAACATCAGGCAGGGTGTGGTCAAACGCGAACCTATCATGAATAAAAAAAAACAAAACTAACAAATTTTACATTCAATTAAAAAATATGAATTGAAATACGAACCTTTTATTGTATTTGTACTGAATGAAATATAAGTAAATATTTGGAGCATCATTTACTTCTTAACTTCCGTCGGTCCCGGTTGCTGTCTTAGGATGGCAGTCGTTATAGCATGGTGGTAGGGCATTTTGCGAATGCCTGCCTGGCTAGTTACCACCCTCAAGTAGTACATCTGTCGCCAAACACATAACGGTGTGTTCCGGCAGCTGTCCTTGAGAGCCAGTTATTGTAGGTTAGACTGAACAACATCTTCGACCATATAATCACTTAACATCAGGCGAGATAGTGGTCAAAGGCTAACCTATCAGGCATAAAAAAAAAGTTAAAGGTTAACTTTACTTTACGTATAAGAGGAAAACGTCGGTGGTAGCCGAAGCAGTGTGGCTTATCAGATAATTAACTTCAACTACTGACACGAGCAGAATTGCAGTGCTCCTCGATGCCATATCAAACTATGTTGTCGTTTCGCTTACAAATTTGATGCTTATTTTGATAACAGGCTGATTTTTTCTTATTAAAGAAGAGTGTTAAATCAGGATGAAGATATATCAGCTACACTTTCGAACTATATGCTCCCTCCTACCTTTCTTATTACGCTCTCATTGTGTTTTGATATGTCGGGACTCGGGTGAAAAGCTAACTTATACCTCGCTTGTTTTCAATATTTCAATTACATCAATACGTAGATATGTAATCTAAAATTTAAACATTAAGAAATATTGTCATGCCTTTATTCTCCGAAGGGGTGCGCAAAGGTACCTAAACACATAAGTTGCACCAGACATGTTTTGGTCACATGTAATACAGGCGAGACTATCGCTATCTACAGGGCACAGTTCCAGTCTCTGGACTGTTATTATTCAGATTTAATTTGCCCAAAAGTAATAATTGATGTCCGAACCGGGAAAGGAACCCAGTACCTCAAGTTTCCAAAATGCCGCTGTAACTCGCAACTACAAGACAGTCATATTAGATTTTTTTTTTTTTTTTTAATGCCTGATAGGTTAGCCTTTGACCACTATCTCACCTGATGGTAAGTGATGATGTGGTCGAAGATGTTGTTCAGGCTTACCTAGAATTACTGGCTCTCAAGGACAGCTGCATTAGGTGCTATTATATATATTATATATATTATATTATTATTACACACCATTAGGTGCTTGGTGACAGATTTTCAACTTGAGGGTGTTGGCTAGCCAGGCGGGCAATCGCAAAGTGCCCTACCACCA
Organism: Plagodis dolabraria; assembly: GCA_963854805.1. Classification (NCBI taxonomy): domain Eukaryota; kingdom Metazoa; phylum Arthropoda; class Insecta; order Lepidoptera; family Geometridae; genus Plagodis; species Plagodis dolabraria. Next base: position 13,340,117 of record OY978457.1, read on the forward strand.
TGCTATAACGACTGCCATCCTAAGACAACAACCGGGACCGACGGCTTAACGTGCCCTCCGAAGCACGGAAGCGCTCAGTAGTAATGTCACCAGCGGTCACCCATCCAACTCTTGACCGCGGCGGACGTTGCTTAACTTTGCTGATCGATTCAGAATGGTTAAGCAAACTTCGCTACGAGCGCTTCAAAACATATATATTGTTATATAAAATAGACCAGATTCAGAACGTTACTAGGTATATAGGTAGGTAGAGTGAAAAACCACTTTAGATTACACCCACTCTTTAAGATGTTGTGCGTATATATCACAAACTTGGCTCTAGTCTCATAAAAGTTTTGGCACATGAACCTTTTCCGGGCCATCAAAGTGTTTGTGTGTTTATTGAGATAATTTTACGAGAATCGCGAGCCTAGACTGTATTACCATATACCGTAAAAATATACGCAGTCATATAAGGCAGTAAATAAAAATACCTCTTTATTAAACAGGGATCGACCCAGATTTGTTTTTACGAGTACAACGCTGGTATTGTTGACTAAATTCGGGGTAAAAGGGTAAAAATAAAAGAGTGTCACTGAATTCCAGTTCTTTTCAGGAAAGAAACATACACTTGTCATTATTTATGAAGTAAAAGTTGATGAAGCAAATTATAATCAACACTTCTTTAATGCTAAGTGTTGTTATCGTGAGTCGAAATAGATTTTTATTCAACCTTACATAAAACACACACAACACAACATGGCTTTGCACCACCTAACGCCCCCATAAGTACTATCTAGGAGGATTGGCGTCAAACAGGCGGCTGGCCACAAAATTTTAACTTTTTTATCATTTATGCCGCTATTTTTGATGTTAGAGAAAACATGTAAGCCGACATTTACCAACAAACATTTTGTCTCAGGTGGGAATCGTACCCGCGTCCCCCGATTTCACCCCTGCATATTTTTGCACCGAAAATATTATAATTATTATTAGAGCACAAAAATGTTGTAGTGAATGTGAATTTAGCTTAGCACGCGATGCTTGTAATCATATTTAGAAATATTTAAAACCGACCGCAAATGTGGGATGAGAAACATTTAATTTTGGTAGCGGTAATGATTTCATCTAGAAATTTGTTAACGCGCACCCAGGTCGTGCAAATGCATCGTAAACATATACTTGAGTGTTCCGACAGCAGTGTTTGTGAGCTATTCCTACATACTACATGCATGGTGAAGTTTTCACAAAATGTAGACGATAGATATACAGTTAGTGTAGTGAACTTCAAAATATAGTTAAACAGATTAGTTACCCTCATACGTATTCCAACTTTACGCCTGATCCAGCCACCCCTATGTGATGCTCAGTAATATTCGTATTAAAACTTGCCCCGCATCAGCATATCACAGAGTATTATAATGTCAGTACAAAGCTATGTTAAACAAGCGAATTGTAAACTAATATCGGTTCATCAGCAATGCATGGAGTTTGTACGAGACTGGGGCCAAATGTTACCGTACATACTGATGAGTGATGTCTTGACACGAACCACTCTTATTGGTACCCTGCACATATTAAATACAATCATTGATATTACTTTTGTCAGTTAAATAAATGAATCAACACATAAAAGGATAGCTGTGTTTAGCGCTTAATAATGAATCGTGTGATTTTAAAAGAACTTATGTCATGGATCAATAACTTCTCAGTAGATACAAAAAGTTAATATTATATAACAGATATTTTTTTCCTAACGTGTGTAATGGATAATATCTCTAAATATACTTCACAGATCAGGCTACATATGTTAGGTTTAGCAAAACATCATGCCTTAGAGGAAATATACAAAAAAATTGGCTTGTGCTGTTACAAAAATAATGGACTTGTGCATTTGTATTTAAAAAATACAGTCCATAGGAAAAAAAAAACTTATGGACTTATATACAATTAATTATATTTATTAAAGATTTAATTAAATTTATACTGGTTCAATTCTTCAGGGACATCCTCGCTGGTAGTATAGTGAGTTTATCAAAAGTTTTTTTGAATTTACTAAAAAATATTATTTACATTTGGTACTTATTACTCATCGATGACAACTATTCTACCAGGCTAAGCTTTTAGAGAGGACAAAATCAATAGATGACAGGTTTTATGGCAAATGCAAATAGCTCTAAATAAACCAATTAATTCAACACATAATTTTCAAAAAATGGCCTTTGTGTTGTTTTTAAATTACGTGATTCTGGTACAACTTTCCTTCTTAGTTGAGAAATTGTCTCATCTTACTCCCCTCAAAAGCAACTTTTCCACCTCGTTTGTTTTACTAATGAAGTACCTAACTAACCCAGACACTAACCTCTAAAAAACGAAAAGAGAGTCTAGAAAATAATAACGGCTTCGAGTCGTCAAGAGGTTATTAACGGTGTCTATAGTAATTTCGCGCCCGCTATACAGGTTAACGATTTGCGTAGGTGTAAAGAGAGGAGCACTGATTAAGGTGAAAGGTAAGGCCAGTTGATTTTGTGCAGCTAGCAGTCACTCGCGCGTCATCTATTTAGCAAGAAGTGCATGAGTTCGAATCAATAGACTGACGCTGCCTGATCATATTAGCGAACAAAGTTTGTTTTCGATTAAACCAGTAGTTATGTTTTAGTAGGCGCAAATAGCTTTTACCCTAATGATCCTTATTTTTAATTACTGTTCGATGAAATAATGACATAAGTTTGGTACCATACGAATTTGATACCTCTTTAAAAATTGTTCTTAAATCTCGTTATTTCAAAATTTTCATATAGTTTCGGATACTGATGCAATCGTACTATAACTTACAAAATTCATTTAAATCCTGGATAGCAAACTTCAAGATACACGTTACAGGATATTTTTATTTCAAACCTTAACCCGCTATGTTTTTTTAAGGAAACGTGCTTAAAAACACCTCGTTTCTGTATTCTCCCTTCGCCTTAAATCACTGTGATGCCTGTTGAAAATTGAAAGAAGGCTTTTCTGTGACATGCATAATTTAGATTAAACTTAGCCAGTTTATTCTAGAGTGTTTTCAGGTTTGAGTTTTAGAAACAGAACGCAATTTCGGTTGAAAATAATAATAGTGTAGATAACATGACAATTAAATTATCAAAAAACGGTTAATATGAATAAATAGTTGTGAGCCTTTTTTGCGAAACAGAAAATCCCAAGCTTCATAACGATCGCAGTTGTACATTTATATTGTCTACTATTCCACTATTATTACGATTTGTATATTTGTGATATAAATCAATTTGATTTATGGAATATTTATGTCAGTATTTTTCTTTTTACATCTGTTCTGAACCTCGGTAAAATGTTTGAATTAGAAAACTAGCATGATTATTAAATATAGTGCAATATGAGGTGTTCAATATTTTTAATTTTTGCACAACATACTTGATTTTTACGTCGGAAAATATCGGCGAATAAAATATATGAGCGTTATCACAAAATTTCATATCATTAAAAACATTATTTAGTTACATTTGTCAACAAGCCTCAGGGCTAAATGTATCTAGGGAATATGTATGAGAATCACACTATCACAATAATATTATAATGGCAAAAGTTTGTGAGTGTATGTTTGTTACTTCTTCACGCTTAAACGGCTGAACTTATTTTGATGAAATTTGATAGATATATGATAGATGAGGCGCTGGTTTAACATATAGGATACTTTTCATCATCATCGTCATCCATCACCACGCGGGTGAAACCGCAGGGCGTAACTAGTATTAAATAAAATTATATGATATTACAGTCCAGTGAAAGTCATCTATCACAGAGGTTGTAGAATATTCTACGAAATCCATTAGTAACAAAATGAATTTCTATTTTTATTAAACTCAGGTAACATAAAACTTTGCATGGAGAAGCTACTGAATTCAAAATAGGTTTATTCATCAATGGTTGCACAGGTTTGCTTCCGTTACTGTTTTGTTTTTGTGTGTATAAAAACAAATGAAGCACAACATAAGAATAAAATCGGGTAAACGCTGGCTTTGGAAGAACCACACGGGAATAAACCTTTTGTATTTCTATTTCCTAGAAAATACCACTGCACTGCAATTTGCATTTGTGGAATATTTATCTAAAACATATTACTTCCTATAGATATCTCTTCTAAATATATACGTTCTTACGAACTCACTGATATCTCAAGGTCTAAGTAAAAACGAAGGCCAAAATACTTATTTTGGATTTGTTTTTAGAAAACGAAAGTTAATCGCATTTCCATTTAACGTAACAGAGTATGTATCATTAATCAATGGGCCATAAGCGTATCCAATTAAAGAGCCAAATAAAACGAGACGAGGTGCGGTTCATGACGCAAAAGGAACGTAGTTTCACAGGCCGACAAACTGGAACAATTGAATTATGTCCAGCTATTAAATTCGCTCGTCCCGCATTCCCAACCCAATGCCGGTTCGAGTAGTCCGCAGTACAGTTTATGTAGACGGTAATCGCCAGTAGTTAGTGCAATGATTCTCATAAACTTTGCCAGCGATTTCGTCTATTAATTTTACTATTACGTCTTTTTAAAACAAGTTTTGGTTAGATATGGGAGGAGGCTCAGCGGTGAAGGGGAGCAGTGACGCATTGTAAAGGGGCCCTTAACTCTACTCCTGGGTTGCAAGTCCCAGGCCTCTCTAGCCTCTTCCTCTGCAACACTATGGACCCGGCACCCGCACCGTGAATCCATGGAATGCTAAGTAATTCGTCTCTATTAACCTGTACTGTAAGAATAGGCAGCGATGGAATGAAAGAAGACAACCTAGTAAAATACTGTAAGGGACAAAATGGTTCTTTAGATAATATTCTAAAATAAACTAACTGCCGATTTGATTATTGGGCTGAGATGACCACCTCAGTTTATTCGTGGTCCAAATGGTTGACTCGACCTGTGATTAACTCGACCCAAGGTCAACTCGGCCCGCTGCCAAATAGAAACAATATTTTGTAACTTTTTCTTTTTAAATTATGGTACATACTCGAAAGAATTTGTATTGTTTTATATGAAATATGTATAAAATTGAAGCAAAATAGCCAAGCGGTTATAGCTATGGACTGCCATGCCGCAGGTCAATAATTCGATCCCCACCAACGGCCTGAGCTTCATCGCACGGTGGTAGGGCATTTTGCTAATGCTCACTTGACTAGTTACCACAGTCAAATAGGAAATCTGTCGCCAATGCGACTGAGACTAAACAACTATATGTCTCAGGGTGACGGGGGCAGTGCACTTCTTACTTGTGACGAAAAGCATCTGTTGTAGGCAGATGTAACCTCTTATATCAAATGGGTTCGTGCTCATAGTACCATTTTTTTATGTGAATTCAAAAATTTAATTTAGGTATCAATTGGATTTATAGTTAGATAGCAATAATTAAAACGAAGTTTCAGAAGGAATCGAATGTATCTATTTAACGAAATAGTCTATCGGAAAGAAATTCTCATTATCTCTTTAGTAGTTAGTGGCCGTAATCCGGTCGGGGCACTACGAAGGAATGGTCGTAAAATTAAGGTTCATGAGATTCTCATTGGGGCACTGGGACTGTGTATAGAAAATATTGTACAATCCTAGTAAATAAAGTAGAAACTATGAGGATTTCTTTGTTTTGACATAGTAATAGATACAACAGAAATGGCTTTCATTTTATTTGACAATATATGTACTAAGCGTGCTGTTTTACAACTATGTGAAAGGAAATCTCTCTCAGTATTTTTTATAGCTTAATATTGGTAGCACCAACTTATATTGTGTTAATAGTATAACTTGTTGAGGTATTGTGTTAAAACAATTAAAAAATGATGTTTTGATTGCCACATAATTATATGTATTTAACGGAACTAAATTGCGATAAAAAATATGTATATGCAACTTGTTCCAAAACGTCTAAGTTAATAAATGTACCTACATATTTTTATCGCGATTAAGTCCCGTTAAATACTTATAACTATGTATTCAAGTCGCGAAAGTCTTAGAGTTACAATTGTTTGCCACAGTAACCTGTGTTTTCTCTTTGAAACATAGACTAATGTACTGTGAACTGTGTGCAGACCTATTTGATTTTTATCATGTCTTCACAACGAAAATCAATTAATTGTGTCTGCAAAAGATAGGCCACAATGGTACTTAATTGAGGTGCAAGTTTTTTATGGATACAAATAGGTATCTTTGCAGTCAGTCCCTAGTGAGCCCTTCATTATAATAGTAACAGATGCTTTGTTCCATCGACGGGCCACTGCCATGCCGCCGGCGGGAGTCACTTAACACTCTTTGTGCATTACGGGAGCCAGGGGGTTGGGGCACCGAGCCCGCTGACTACACATATAACATTTTCCTGCGCTGGACATGAAACTTGCGTTATGATGCTGCAGTTTACAAAATTTCGTACCCAAATGGCATCATGGAGCCATGGATTTAAGTTTATAGACTATTTTTTTAACAAAATAGACAATTTTTTACAAACCAATTATGAATCTACAATTTGTATTACATACGTACCACTTTATTTAATCAACACATACTGAAATATGGTAAGATAAAACTTTAAGCTGTGATCAACATATTGTTCACTTCTCATGTTTGTAAAGTTCTTGTTTATGCCCGGTGTAAGCGGTCTAAAACGGCTATTTAAGCTCTAGTGCATAAAGTTTTTAAGCACAATGCAAAAAGTATGTTTTTTCAAATGGTTTAAAAAGGCGAAACATGTGTTCCTGGGCCTGTTATAATACACATAGATCAAGGGTATTATTAAAGACCCAGAAATTAATTTTGTTAAAGCAATTTTTTCGAGATGGTATTGAAATTATTTGTTTTATTTCTTCTCAATTAAAGTGAAAATGTGAGTAATACGTAAACTGACTCATATCATACGTAAACCCCTCGACTTAAATATTAAAAGTCTGGGCTAGTATGATATATTTTATGCACTCCATGTACAATATATTTTATGTATGAAGTTTGCCTGGTTTTTTTTATCTTTAACCAGGTCAGGAGAATTAATTTAAACTCAGATTCAAATACAAATACAAAACCTTATTCATAACACCATTGTTACAGGTGACATGATTTGTTTTATTTTGAAGCAATGACACTCAAAATAGAACGTAGTTCAAATATATTAATGATGAATAAATTACTTAAAATCCGAGTGTAACTCGTGCATAAAACCCATTTTAGTATATCAGCCCTTGGCTTTGACTTAGGCTGTTAAACATCTCGACTAAAATGACTTGTTTATACTTGCTTAATTGGAATTTAATATTTTCTTTCACGTATTTTACAATGCGTATCCAAAATATAGCGAGGCCTAACTCGCACTTCGTCGGTTTTGTCTTAATTATAGTACCATTTTAAAGTATTGTGATATTTGTTTCAAGACGAATTATTGAACGTGGTAATAGAACGTTGAAATAACATCTGCCTTATGAGGCAGCCCTTAATTTATAATATCTCGGGTTGCGAACTTAATGTCAAGCCTTTTTCCAGCTACAAATAGACACAGATAGGTGCTTTATTTACGAACCGTCCCTAGTGTGAGCCCCTCATTGTAATAGTAACAGATCCTTTGTGCCATCGATGAACCTCCACCGAGAGCTACTTAACGCCCTTTGTGCATTACGGGAGCTGCGGGGCTGTGTGTTGGTCGCTACCGGCGTACTAGCTAACGATACGTGTTCCTATACGTAGGTAACGGAATTGCAGCAAATTTATGGGAGATTGCGTTTCAAATACAGTAATATATTTTTATTTCCGAATATAGAAAATACCAATGTATTTTATATATAACTAGATTTGACTACGTTAAAATCACAAGTACTTGGCTAAACCGAAAGTTAAGGTTTAGGTTTAAAGTATTTTTATTCTCAATTAAGACAATAGGTACTTATATGATAACATAGTTTGACTTAAATAAATATAAGCACGTTTGTCGTCACAATAAGTATTTGTTAGTTAATATAATAAAAAAGATAACATTTTACATAAAAAATCCATAAGGTCTAATAGCTGTATTATATTTAAAGTAACGCGGATACGATTCTAGACACTACAATATTTGCTACTCATTTAACACATTTTTTTTAAACAGATTGTACCCATCAATCTGTAATATTAGGTGCTTGCCTAGTTCTTTTTTTAAATGTGTTAAACCAGTTTAACGAACTTACCCATTAAGAAACATGCGGAATATACTTTAAAAACTGAAATAACTATCGATTTGTGTGAGTGCATAAATGTACTCTGGGAGAAACTAGTCCACCCACAACACAGGGTATCCTAGTGTGGGGGCTAGTGTGATGTAAGACAACTTTTATATTAGCTATTTTATTGCAATTATTTTCTCATCATTATTTCTTCGTATTTTAACTACATCGAAAGCTTAACCTAACCGCCATTGCAAGCTCAGATATTCAGAAATTAATTATAAAATAAATCACTTTAAATTAACACCGCTTTGAAATCTTTTCACACATAAAAAAACCAAACTTATACTAATAAACTTTAACTAATACATATAGGTATACTAGCGTCTCTCCCCGGCTTCGCACGGGTAATTGCGACAGTAAATTGAGATGTAAGCTATCCTATCTTTCAATTTGGATCAAATTGCACACGGAGTGCAAATCACATTTAAAATCGGTTTAGTATTTTAGGAGTCCATCAAGAACAAACAACATGACACGTAATTTTTATATATATAAGGGAGGTTAGTTTCTCGATGATATAAGGATATATTCTGACCCCTCTTCAATAATCGTGTTTTGGTCTATGCGGCCCATTATAGGTAATATCTTCGACTGAGCGTTATTTGTGCGATCCTACAGTGCGCCGGCCGGGCCGGGCAGGGACGATATTGTTGACGTGGGCCGCGTGACACTCGTTCATATCGTAACCAATTCAGTTTTGATGACTCCTGGCATTATATTGTTGGTACGTGTTCGCAAGTTGCGTAGTTTTGATTGGAACGCATACATTGGTTCGTTTTCAGCGACATAGATATAGATACAGTGGTCTATTCCAGCTCGATTCCGAAAGATTATACCTAATACGGCGATGGAAGCTGTTTGTGTGAAAATATATACTGGGCTTGATCCAAGATTCAAGACTAGGAAAGCATCTTCTGCGAGCATTTATAGAGGGAGACGGCACACGCTTATGAATATATATAAAATTATTACACGAAAACGATCAATAGAAATTCTGTTTTGTGTGACTTAAAAAAATATGTTAACGTAGCTATTGAAGTAACAATCAAGCATATATGCAAAAGAATTTTAGAGATTTACCGGCAAATGATACAATGATACAATGATTTATTCGTCTGTGAATCGAGGTACAAAAGATATTACATAGTTTATTTATAAAGATCGCTAGTTCCACAAATTCACAAAAAAAATGTGTGAGAAGAAAGTTTTCTCTGCGGTTTATTCCATAAGTAACGTTTTTTTTTCATATTCATATGTATTTATTGCAAGAACATGGGTATAAAAGTTCTTGATTGTACAAAAGAAAACAACGTTATGAAGTTTACGAGTTTACTCTTTACAAGTCCAATTTTACGGAGTACAAAATATCCCAGTCTTAAATCTTCATACATATGGTAAATTGTTGCTGTTGGCGGAAAATTATTTTATTTCATATATTTTAACATTTGTTGCTAATCAACTATTGTATCATAACTATTAATTATGCGATATTTCAAGAGTAAACACTACGACATATAATAAAAAAAATTAATCTGATAGATTTGTTACGGGCAAACGTACCTTTAATTTATTTTATATGTTCATATATTTTAAGTGACTTCAAAACTATATGAGCAACGTTCTCTTAACGTCGCGAACTGTACAACACGTACCAAACCTACCTACAATACAAAAGAGCTGAATAATAATTATGTAAGCATATTCACTTAACGGGCGTTAAATCCTAGATATATAAGAATTATATGGGTGCGATATCGTCAGCAAATATAACAAAGCCTATTGTAAAACGTGTCTAATATATTACAATTAGCAACCCTGTAATAAATTTAAAAATAATATTATTGTTTTTTTTGATGATAGGTTAGTGAATTTTACTCTTTTTCCGTACCTTCATCTCGCATTTGAACAGAGCATGACCCTTTTGTCCTTGAGAGCCAGTAATTCTAGGTTAGGCTGAACAACATCTTCGACCACATCATCACTTACCATCAGGTAAGATAGTGGTCAAAGGCTAACCTATCAAGCATATAAAAAAAGACCCGGCCCTATATTATATGCAGTAAATTGTCTATATAATACGTAAATAATATTTGTACCTGTTTGGTTCGAGTAAACGCAATAGCGAAATGAAATTAAAACGTTAATGATATGAGTTTTTTTTCGAAAATCGATTTAAATTATGTAATCTTCAGTGGCACTTATGAACTTCTTGATACTGTTGCCAAAAGAGTTTGAGAACAATACGGAAAATCACGGGAAAAAATTTTTAGTTGCTTTTTTATTTATATTTTATCCAAAAACTATTTCGCCTACAACATTGGTTTTTCTTTTAATAATATGTAATGGGTAACGGTCTGGATAGAACTGGGCGCAGTTTCGTTGCGTTTGCTTTTAGATCAATTAATTAGCAATTAAATCATTGTACTTTCTGTGTGTTCACTTGATACCCTGAACTTATTCTGGTAGAAAGTGTTCAATTTCTGTTAGGTGCATGAATAAACGATAAGGCTGTAGTACTTATCCGAACGTGTTTCAAATGAGGCGTCCTATAAATAGTGGACAAAAATCATGACGCATCATGCACCAAAATAATATTAGCAGGACATTAAGAGTACTAACTGGGAACTTCGTTAAGATACTACTTGTAACTTTTTCGCTAAGCAGCACGTCGTTACGCTGATACGTAACATGAGGCTACGCACCGTACATAAGCAGCACGTCGCTACGCTCATACGTAGCATGAGGCTACGCAACTACGTAGCCCGAGGTTATGCAGCTACGGGAGTGTCATTGGGTATATGTTTAATTAAAGAACTACCGGAAACATTTCAAACTTATTCTTTACTAAGATTCAAATGTGAAAAAATGACAAACTTGAATTTCAGTTGCATACATTTAGTGTTTGACTGTCCGTCTTTCGTAACCTATTTTATTCGAATCTACTAGAAATCATAACATATGAGTCAATAGACTAACGAGTGTAGTGTTAGATGACCCAATTGCAGAAGGAGTATTGTTTAATTCAAATGAATTTCAATGTTGAGGGGGCATAATATAAGCAAAATGAAAAAAAAACCTGTTAGTTGCAATATATTTCAGATGTCTACGAACATACATTTAGCATAATTCTAGAATGTATAATTCAAGAGATAATAATAAAATGCCTTGAATGAGGAATTCAGAATTATAAAAATATTCAGTAATAAAATTAAACCTTAGCTTTACCTACTAAGATGCTATTTTTTTACATGAACATTAAAATAACATAGCTTTAAAAAGCATACCTCCAGTTTCTGAAACATTTGTCAAAGTTAACAGAATGAATACTGAACGCCCATTGTCACGTATCGCATCATAGAATGCCACTGACCAATAAGCGTACAATATTTAGTTTGATTTAATCTAGTCTCGTATCCACATAAATTTATCACCACTATACTATCGTGAATTAAAAACCAAGAAGGGTGAGTGAGCCGATACACAGCATCAGTTTCATCAGCGGACAATCATACTCGTTAGGGGGCGCTGTTGATGCCAATTACAGGTCGCAGTGAGTGACTGCACCGCGCACACAAACTGGATCTCATAGTGTTTGGTGGAAATACTGTTTTGATTGGAAAGCATTTTATTTTGCTTCAGAATTAGGAGCGGTATGAAATGTAAAAGCTATAAGAGAAAATAATGTACCAAATAGTATATATCACTACTACCATAGAACTATAGTTTATTTTGCACATTTATTACCTGACTAGAAGAGGTACTACCGAAGATAATTTTATTGGCTTTTTGACAGGAATGCGGCTGACTATAAAATTTTAAACCAAAACTATTCATACGTTGGTGCTACTGTGAGATTCGTAAAAGGTGATGAAAAGAAAAATACCACGTGGGAGCATCAGAGCCTTCTAAAGAACTGCCAACTTATACTGCGATACCTACTCCTGTTGACGTGGAGATTATGGCAAATCCCTAGGGGAGACCCTACTGGGGGGGTTAGTCATAGTCTCTTTGTTTACAGACATTGTCATTGTTGGACATTCCGGTAGATATGGTGATATGAGATGTGAGGAATATTGGTGAATATTTGAGATGTATATGTTTTCCCAAACCATTGGGAAAACATATATATCTCAAATATTGCAAATACGAAATTTGTGTTTTAGTGGGTGTATATTTTCTCTACTTTTCACGCCACGTCACAACGGCTGAAAGTATAAAGATGAAATTTCCAAAAGTTTGGAAAAGAAGCGCTTTAAAACGCGAGCGGATGGCATTTACATACATTTTCTTGTGTTATTACAGAAAAAAATGATACAAAAATTAGTGGGTAGGAAGTTGATAATACTTTTGAATAAGTCCCTACTATAGATGTTGGCATCACTATAAGGCGGGGAAGATTAACAGGATAAACAAGAGAGGGGCTGAAGTAATACGTGGCATCAGCTACACCACAATCATTCTTGTTAGCCCGCGCTGTTGGTGCCAATTACAGGTTGTAACGACTGATTTCACGAAGCACAATACACATCTAATGATGGAGTTTGGTTGTATTTTTGACGTATTTGAATTGCAGAATTAAACAGTGATATTTATTGGTTTTGATTTAAGGTTATAAAAAAAAACTAACTATGGTAAATAACTTGCAAATAATGTTTATTGCTTCAAAATTGTAGAAGATTTCTTGTGATTTCTAAGTGGTTTTTCAAAATGTAAACCTCGTTTGTTAATTGCGGCCATCGATGGTGGACCGTCTCTCGTAAGTTTTTCGTCGATAGGTAGAAAAACGGAAAATTAGACCATTTTATCGGTAATTTTTTGAATTGTACCATACTTTCGGAAATAGTAGTAAAATACTGGCTTTTTCAGATTCCAAAATTCACCTAAAGAATACTAATACCCATAAATTTGGAAATTAACAGAGTTAAAAACTGCATTGCACCGTTGCCTGTCATATATCAAAAGTTGCATCTCTGGCTTGACATCCAGCAGATAAAAAACGTTTTATGATTAAAAAATTACAGTATATTTTAATAATACAATATTTAATACTTACTAGTATTTTATAAAATTTCAACAATTGATGACTTATCTAGATACTTCGACTCAACTGAGTTCACTCAACTTGAATCTTTAACACTTAATATTCGTATTATACAAGCAATAGTAGATATTCTGTACTTATGAAATAGATTTTATTCAACAGAGTAACTTAATTTAGTTTTTTAATAATGTATGACCATTTGATCAAGTATGAACACTGCTATGGGCTTAAACTTCACGGCAGCGTAGTGGTGCTGCATTTTTCAAATATTCTCCTGGCTTTCAACACACAGTATTAGTCGTCAAACACCGCAGTAGTATCTGAAACCAGGAGCCATTTTCTCTAACTAGAAAGGTAATGAAAATCAACTTCATTTTTCCATACTGTAATTTTGATAGGAAAATGTCAAAATAAAATTCATATAATAACCTGACTAAATTTGTACTAATGTCCCAATTCGAATAAGGCCAAAGTGAATAAGGCCTAAATTCGAATTCTAGGTTTAGCTTTTTTAATTCTAGGCTAGCCTATATTGAAAATATATTCAATAACTACGACTCAATCCATTCGCATCATAGATTTTTTTATGAACAACAATTGAATTTCATTCATAAATGCCCGATCAGTTGCGTGTGATGCTAACGGTTAACCAGTTGAATATAACTCAATCTTCCTCAGAAATATAGTGACCTCTTTTTGTGCGTTAAGACCATAATAGTTTAACTTGTTTATGATATTGAAGTAACCAAATCATGTAATTGTAACACATCTTCTTTCACCTACGCTAACAAATCCCTAGTACATTTAATAGCACATTAAGTGTAACTTAGGCATTGCTCCCCTCCATTGAGCACACCCATTGAACATTGAATGCCGTCGCGTAGAGAACACACGCAACCTACCGTCACCTACGGTGAGAGCCAGTATCGGGCGACCGCACCGAAGTGTAACGGGTAATGTCCAATTTACAATTCACGCGTGTCAGTAATGCGATTTATCCAACCCTTTGTGACTCGAACACGACCGTACATTCCCAACGGATAAATTGCCCTACACAATGCATGCAAAATTCACGAAGGACTCCTACCTTTCGTGTAGGTACAATGAATCTCGAATCCTGACTTGTCACCGAATACGTTATTTCTTTCTGATCGCAGGAGAAGTTTTAGTCAAGGTACAATCTTTCGTTATTAAATGAATTAAACAAAAAAATCAATTTAATACGGTAAACATTCATGTCATTAGATAAAAAGAATAGAAATAAAAAATAATCAATCGTAATTTAAAATCATTAATTAAGATTATAGATGTCAATACAATAATAATCAGTAAATACAATATTCAAAATATTATGTCAAATTTATAAGTAATATATTATAAAATTTATAAAATATACTTACTAGCATTAGAAATCATAAATGTACTATTTTGGCCTCAATTATAATCAATATCAATTATTGTTTCTCCGACTTATTTTTTGTATTGCAGTTTTTTTTTTAATTCCTCTGTCAAGAACTTGATGTCGGCGGGTATAAATAAAAACATATCATAATGCCTATAAAGCCGAGAATGAACCAGAAGCCGGGCTCCAGTGTCCACACACCCTCTTTTTGCTAGATATGTCTTGCTCCTATATTATAGGTGGCGAGCACATTGCCTTACATATCTCCAGACTGTGGAAGTCCGGATTACTAATAAAAATTTGTCGACCAAAAACATTCACACAACATTTTCAGTTAGGTACAAAATATGGTTATTTGAGAGTACTAAAAAGAAGAAAAAACTGACTTAATATAAATACTTTATTAATTCAACGTAATATGTCATAAAAGCTTATTGTTTAAAATAAATAATTAAATATGATGTCCTATACGTAAATAACATGAAAATTCATTGAAAAATATTTTTTCTGAAGGAGATGGACACGAATTTTGGAATGATTATTATGATAAATAATAAATATTGCTACCTGCGTCACGATGTTAAATAAAAATTCGTAATAATAATTTGAAAAAGATGAATTGGTGTTGTAGAATTTATTGAATTCAACAATTTGTAATCCGACATCAATAAACTGCCATTATGAAAGCTCATTTTATTCTCCAGACGTTCAATGTGCCCAAATTGAGTTGAGAAAATTCAGTTACGCCTCGTTTCTGTAAATAAGCAGAACTGAACTCGCGAAAAGAAAACAGAACTTGCCGAAAGAATTTTTAAGGTAAATATGAATGGAAGAAAATTGTAATACATCGAGGAGATAGATTCCAGATGGCTGCGAATTTGCGCAAAAAGAACAAAGTCGTTTCATCTCAGTCAGAAAGTATTGGATTCGTGTTTGAAATTATTATCGGGCAACTTTTTCATCTTTATGTGTCTTGAAACTAGATGTTGCTTATTGCTTTGATAAAATGATTTACTGTGTTACCAGTTCTTGTAAAAAAATATCGAAATAATGTATACCCGAATCTAGAAAAAGTTACTAATGATGCTTGATTTCGTCAGAATGGAAGAAGTTTACCGATATAGCGATCCAATTTTCATACACAGAGATGAATATTGCACTCTTGTTGATTTTGTTATCATAGGGATCGATGTTCTGTCTGAAACTTAGACTTCATCTGACCGAAAGAAGTACTTTTTCAAACATGTATATTTTGTAATATATATATTAATAGAATAGAATTTATAATAGAAGCATATACAGGGCGTCCCACGGCGATGCCACATGGAATGGAAAGTATCCTGAATGTTGTAGATGGAACATTTTACTGAAAGAAGACATTATTTGAATTTAAAAAACAACTATCGCAATGCGGCGGGCTGACTATAAAAAAATAAGTCAAAATTTCACAATGTTAAAATTCATGGTCTTCCTTTTATTTATGACACTTTGTTATTATAAAGCAAAAAATAAACCTTTTGATGAAGCCTTTCGATCGGTATGATAAAACTACAGGCTGATTATTTTTCTCGTGTAACGGGTTCGATTCCCGGTTCAACCATTTAATTATTTAAATATCTATAAATGCAGTTTAAATTGTTTTAATTCAATATCTTTCAGTAAAATGTTTCATGTACAATATTCAGGGTACTTTCCTTCCATGTGGCATCGCCGTGGGACGCTCTGTATATTAGAATAATACTAGTAAATTCTCAACGTAGGTGCACATGATTTGATCATGATAGTGCTTGGAATCATAGGTATTTAAATATCCTAAGAAATACAAACATGAGATGTAAAGCCGCTGAGTCCGTTACCATTTTAACGCTTTTATGGCATCGGAAGCTACTTCAATATTCTTAGATTTTTATATATTAAATGATGATGATGCAAAAATAAAATCAAACAATATCTCGGTATATACAGTTTATATAGCAATGTAATAAGTAAAAAGAGAAAATTCTCGCACTTTTGACCTCCGTGATAGAAAAACGATAGGAATTCGATTTGGACCTTCCCCGTCCGACGTCGTTCCTGAATGTAAATTGAGGGCAATTTGTATTCCACTAAATTTTACCCAAAACATTTTTAAGTTATAGTAAAATTGGTAGGTCCGAAGCCGGTTGGCCATGTTTTTACGTGGAAATTTATCGTCTGATATCGAGGGAAATTTACGTTTTTTCTGTATGTGTTCAGTAACATACAAGAAACTCGTTCATATCATGCGTGTCATACTTTGGTAGAAAAATAGATGTTTTTTTAAATTATAATAATTGATTGTTTTTATTTAGTTTCCCATTTATTATTTTTAGGGTACCGTGCTAGGAATTGGGACCCTATTTCAAAGCCTCAGCAGTCCGTCCGTCAATCCATCATCGACCTGTAAACGGCTGTCTTTGAAGAATATGTATTGGTATAGCGTATTACTTGGCAGGTGTCTTGGGGACCACAGTAGAAGTTGTCAATTCTTCAGAAGTCACTGCTTCCCACTTTCTGACACTTTTTCCTTATTTGCCTCTTACGACATCCACGGTTACATAATTTTTATGGCGGATTACCTATCAAATAATAGTTTGGTATGATCATCATAGTTTGTTGCTATATGGTAGATATTGTACTATAATCAAACCAAGTTTCACGTTTTTATGTATTATCGTCCGTACGATACAGCAAAGACAAATAACGTTAAAATAATGATGTTTCTTGTATGCCCCCCTCCCTTTATTCCCCTTATATCCCACTTACAAGAATGAACGACTTTTTGGTACATCCAGTTCAGTACCTACGTGGTACGGAATCGTGTGCAAGTCCAAACTTGCTCCTATCCAGTTTTATCTACAATGATTCGAGTGGGAAACTTTGGAATAGTGCTGATTTTAAGCCGATATCTAGCCTTAACCCTTGATATCAAAACAATATTTAGTACATTTCATCGTCTAGTAAAATTATAGTCGATCACAGAACTCTAATAATATTTGTAGTTAATCCTACCTAATGTTTCAATAAAGTAGGCATCGATAAGTTAGTGTGAAATTTTACGATGTAATTCTTGCAAACGACCAAGAAATAGGCAATCACTCCTCTGATCCTACCATAAACAGACTCAACTGCCAGTAATCTGTAATTCTCCCTAATTCCTCTAGTGTTAGCTGAGCACGAACATGAGCCACAACTGAATTACAGACCACCACCAATTACTCTGGTCCATGATTGGCTGCGTTATTACATTAATGAATGGAACGTATATTATTATGTACTCTATAATCTGCGGTTATACTGTCATATCGGGTTGAGCACTTGATCACATTCCGACCTGTGCCGCCACGCCGAGCACACCTGTCTACAGCTCCGCCAGTATCTCCCAGTGAGACCGCAATAGTCCCCGCACTATTGCCGTCTCACTCGGGTCATCGTTCCGACGCTAGTTGCAGACCAGTGCCTTGGAATACGCAGTCCTGACGAAGTTTTGTTTTCTGTGCAGACGCTGAGCAGCCGCCGAACGCCAAGCAACGCGAGCTACGAGCTCGCCGTGCCGTCGCGCAGAGGCGCTCTAAGACGTCTGGCATTACCACCTACCCAGTCCCTTGTTTCGGACGAACAACATCATATCGGGCTGGTGGTCTTGCTTCGACCGCACTTTTCGGTGCGCATTTCACCACTTTACTATCCGACACAACATAGTAACAGTCGCGTAACAACACACTTTGTGCTGTTAAGCGACGTCGTTCAGGCGTGGGGTAGCGTCAGCCAAACCCGTCTGAACGATCAAATCCGCCATTTGCTGCGGTCGCAGTGTGACACCCTACGGTGACAACGGCCACTGTTGTTGTTTTGGTTTAACCTTGCACCGTGGCCTTTCCCGCTTCACGGGTCAGCCGAAGCAAGCTGGGCTCCGGGATTCTGGCCTTGGGGTCACCCCTAGTCAAACCCGGAGTAGCGCTTAGGAGCACCCCTCTCCGCCGAGAAAAAAGCTCGGAGAGGGTACACAACTAGGGCACACCATAGGTACTCACTCCCTCTCACACAAGTGAGCTCACGAGTTGCGAGAGGGAGACAGAACCCGTTAGGCCATCCTGAGTATTCCCCTCAGGATGCAACGTCCCTCTAACGGTGAGGTGGAGGTCCTTCAGACCTTCGCCCTCCGCTACCCCGAACTCTACGCTGATCATCAGCAATCGCTTAACGATGCAGAGAGTGCCCGCCTCACGGACACTCTCATCGCTCCCTCCGGAATTCCAATTCCGGAGGCCATCGTCCCTCCTCTGACCCGGTCCTTCTCAGAGGACAGCCCGACTTCGCCCGCTCCGGGCCCTGACAACAGACGCACGGTGGCAGCCCCTCCCCGTGAGAGGTCTCGCTCGCGCTCACCGATCGGGAGGCCAGCGAGCACCCGTCCCTCCATCGCCGTTGTCGAGCCCACTTCGGACTCCGAAGCGGAGATGGAGGTAGATCCGAGTCGCGCCTTACGCACTGACTCGGACTCAGATAACGACGGCTATACCGTCGTAGATAGAAAGCGCAAGCGTGCTCCTAAAGCCGCTAGTTGCGCAACTTCCGCCCCTCCCGCCAAGGCACCCGCTAAGGCCCCCGCCTCCGGCAAGAAGCCGACCCCCGCCCCGCGCCCCGCGTCTCCTCCCTCCGCTCCGGCCACCACTGCCGCGTCCCCTCAGGACGCGAGCGCGCGCCGCGAAAAACCGCCTCCGCCCCTGTTCATTCAGGACAAAACCAAATGGGACATGCTGTCCCGTTTAGTTTCGGATCGTGGGATCCACTATACTAATGCCCGCTCCACGCAGCAGGGCATTAAAGTCCAAGTTTCCACCATTAGCGACCACAGAGCGCTAACTAAACTCCTCCGCCACGAGAGCATAAGTTTTCACACTTATGCGCTCGAAGAGGAGAAAGTCCTCCGAGTGGTCATCCGCGGTGTGCCCAAGGAGGTACATACCGATTCGGTATGTGCCGACCTGAAGGCACAAGACTTCCCCGTACATGCAGTTCACCGCATGTACAGCGGGAAGGACCGCAGCCCCTACGATCTAGTACTCGTAGTACTAGATCGTACTCCCGAAGGCAAGGCCATTTTTAATTTAAAAAAGGTCTGTGGCCTCTCAGGACTCGATGTCCAAGCCCCATACAAGAATGGGAGTCCCTCGCAGTGCCATAACTGCCAACTATACGGGCACGCCTCCCGTTTCTGCTTCGCTCGCGCTAGGTGCGTTAAGTGCCTAGGCGATCACGCGACAGCAGCGTGCACTCGCACCCGTGATTCGCCGGACCCACCCAGCTGTGTTTTATGCGGTGCTCAAGGGCATACCGCGAATTACCGTGGCTGCCCTAAAGCACCACGAGTGAACCACAGGGTGGCAAGGCATAGGCCGACCCGTCCCTCTTACGACCGTTACCAACGGGTAAGCCCTAAATTAACGGTAGTACCTGCCTCACAGGTAATACCCGCGCCGCTCCCAGCCCGTAACGCATGGTCTAAACCACCCAGTATGGTTAAGACCGTCGCTACCGCCCGCGCCCCGGCCCGCGCGCCCGCACCCGCGCCCGCACCCGCACCCGCCCGCGCCGCGGCCCCTGCCCGCGCACCGGCCCCGGCTCGCCCCGCGCTCCCGGCACCCGTCGCCAACACCATTCGCGCGCCTCCCCGCGCCGCTTCCCGGCCACAAGCTCCACCTATGCCATTGATGGCTGCCCCTCTTCAAGAGGCAATCAACCTAGTCAGCGATCTGGCTATGTCGGTTGACATCAATGAGGTACAAGAGCTATTCCACAAGATGCAATACGCTCAATCCCCAGCGGACGTGATCCAATACACATTGGAACACGCGAATTTACTTAGCGCCCTTAAGCGCTTCGTTCCCCAGGCCCCTCCCCAGTACAACCACTATGGGTAGTACAACCGAACGCACGAAACCGTACTCAGTTTCGTTAGCGTCATTTAACGCTGACGGCCTCTTCAGACAACGTGACCTCGTCCACGACTTTTGTTGTACCCACCTTATCGATATCATATGCGTGCAGGAAACCTTTCTAAAACCGGGGAAGGCGAACCCTAGGTTTGCCAATTACAGAACGGTACGTGATGATAGAGTGAACTCCCGTGGGGGAGGCACTCTTATCTATTACAAAAGGTCCCTGCACTGCATTCCCCTACCTACCCCAACTCTTGTTAATATGGAAGCATCTTGTTGCCTCCTAGCTATGACTGGTCATCAACCTATAGTCATAGCATCCTGTTACCAAGCTTGCAAAAAGCCGATCGTCCGAGCTGACTTAGAAGCCCTATTCTCATTAGGAAGCGCCGTCATTCTGATTGGCGACTTCAACAGTAAGCACATCCTATGGAATTGTAACGTCAACAATCCCAGAGGTATTGCACTTGAAAACCTAATCGCAGAACTTAACTTTGACATAATTGCGCCCACTGAGCCCACTCACTACCCTTATATGGAAGACCACCGATCTGACTTGCTTGACATGGCACTATTCAGAGGCGTAACACTCCGGTTACGCTCCATAGAAGTGGTTCACGAGCTTCACTCTGACCACCGACCCATTATACTGCGACTAGGTCCCGACCCAACGACTGACCTCCCCCGCCCCACTAAGACGATAGTGAACTGGAAGCAAGTAGGCGATGCCCTAAAGGCTATCAGTTCACCGGACCTAGACAAGATCCCTGACGACATCCTGACAAAAGATGACGTAACCCTTGCGATCGATTCGTTCACCAATCACCTCTCCACCGTAGTAGGTGCATCCGCAAAGGAGGTCATAGTGCCGGACGACCGGCGCCTTGTCATTCCAGCGGATGTGAGACGATTGGTGACGGAGAGTAAAGCAGTGACCCGACATTACGACTCTTACCCCAGTAAAGAGAACAAAACTAAGAAACGCCACTTTGAACGCATGGTTCAAAGTCGCATGTCTGAGTTGCGTGATCAACAATGGGGCGATAAACTTTCAAACCTCGTGCCAAGCCACCATGCTTATTGGAACTTGGCGCGAAGTATGAAAGGTAGTAACCATAACGACATGCCTCCCTTATACAGACCAGTCCCACTAGTCCCAGCGTTCTTTGACGAAGACAAAGCTGAGTGCCTAGCTGATAGCCTAGAGGCTCAGTGTTCCCCTAACGTAGATCACGTTGACCAAGCTCACCTCGATTCGGTGGATGCTGAAGTCGAACGTAAAAGCTCTGTGGTCACCTCTGAACTCCCACCTGCCACCTTAGCGACTTACGCTGAGGTGGCGAGACTGATCAAGGCCCTCCGACCGCGCAAATCCCCCGGTGCCGATGGCATCTCCAACAGGGTTCTTAAAACCCTCTCTCCTCCTCTCATCCATCTCCTAGTCAGCATCTTCAATGCTGCTATGAGCCACTGCTTATTCCCAGACACCTGGAAATGTGCAACTGTCATTGGCATTCACAAACCAGGCAAAAGCTCATCTGACCCCACCAGTTACCGCCCAATCAGCCTCCTCAGTGCCTTAGGCAAACTTTACGAGCGGTTACTTGCAAACCGCCTCCAGTCCCATGCTAAGGAACACCACCTTATCCCAGATGAGCAGTTTGGCTTCAGACCCGGACACTCATGCGTCCAACAGGTGCACCGCCTCACGGAGCACATCATTGAGGGCTTTAACAAGTACCCCAAACCCCAGACCACGCTAGCAGTCTTCCTCGACGTGGCGAAAGCTTTTGACAAAGTCTGGCACAATGGCTTGATTTACAAGCTATACCAACTTGGCGTGCCAGAACGTCTTGTGCTCATCCTACAAGACTTCCTTAAAGCCAGAAGCTTTCGCTATCGCGTGGAAGGCACCCTCTCCTCCCCCCACCCAGTCAGAGCCGGAGTCCCTCAGGGCTCCGTGCTATCACCCATTCTCTTCGCGCTGTATACCAGCGACATCCCACGCTCTCAGCCAGACGTCCTATTGGCCCAATACGCGGATGATACCGCTATTTATACCACTGGGTGGCGTATCAGCAGAAAGTCCATTTTCGCCCTCCAACGGGCCATCACCGAGATCGGTGACTGGTTCCGTAAATGGCGCATCGCGGTCAACCCAGTTAAAAGTGCAGCTATGTACTTTACTGAGAAGACTCGCCCCCGTTACCCGCAACCTTTAACTTTGTTTGACCAACCCATCCCCTGGGTTAGTAAAACAAAATATCTCGGAGTCACCCTTGATCGGAATCTCACCTTTAGCGATCATATAACAACCGTCCGAAACAGAGCGGCCTTTGTAATGGGTCGCCTTGGTCCCCTGATTCGCAAAGAGAGTAAAATGTCTCTTAGTAATAAGAAGACACTTTACACTGCCTGCATCCGCCCCATCATGACTTACGCATCAGTAGTGTTTAGTCATGCTAGTGAGGCCCATCTCCATAAGCTTCAAGTCATTCAAAATCGTTTTCTTCGTAGTGCAACCGGCGCTCCGTGGTATGTCCGGAACACCGAGTTGCACTGCGACCTAAACCTTCCCTCTTTAGCGCAGTTCAATAAGGACTGCGCTCGCCGATACTTTGATCGAGCGCCCCACCACTCGAACCCATTGGTTGTCCAGGCATCGAACTACTCGACCGCCTCTTCTATCCCATTTTTCAAACCCCCCCGTCGCCGACCACGGCAGGTATTAGACGACCCGGATGACCCCATCGCAGTCATTACATTGGCAGCTTTAGCGTTATCCGCAAGTCGTCGAGGTAAAATCCCCAGGTGTGAGGTAATTAGAGGTCACACAATCAAACACCGAGCTCGCCGGCGAGCTCGAGGCAAAAACAAGGTCACGATAAATTGCTCTCCAAATAGTCAAAGAGTTTTATTCAGTAGGGCCCAATTGTGCAACACTGCAGTTGCACAGAGGCATTTTGCTCCGATCCCCCCCATGTCTCTCGACAGTGAGACAAGCCGAGGTCCGAACCACAGTGGTGCCCTTGAGCTCGCTGTCAACCCCTCCTATAATAGCGGTACGTTTTCGGCGTCCGCAGGAGACGGAGGTAGAAGGCGCTTTTCGCCTTCTACGCCCGTCTCGGGAGAAGTGCCTTCGGCACTTCTCCCTCCCGGGCTATTGTAGGGCCAGGCCCTCGCCCAAAACCCGGTGGAGCTGGACGACCGCACAGGCGGTAGCCAGCATCTATGTCCTCCCTAAACAACAACGAGCACTTGATTACAGGACTTGCTATTGATTAATTCATTACGGATATAATGGGTATGTCTTGTCTTACATAATATGTATTGACATACATAAATATAAAATAGAAGTCTAGTTTATACGCATTTTATCTTTATGACTATACCTTTTCTGACATATAGAAACTCTTGTAAAGCTAAGAAAGCCAATTCCTCCTTTAATGTATTATTTACAATAATAGAACGATAAGTCATAAATTGATCCTTACAGTATTTATGTTGTACTTTAGCATAGCTGTATCTATAGATGTGTCTTGTAATACACTATATCTAGCATTGTATCTAGGATAAAATATGTGTTTGAAGGTTTAAAATAATCCTATTATAAATGCAAAAGTTTTGTGTACGTTGTGTGTTTGATTGCCAATCTCACGCACTGACTTCCATTACCGCTGAGCGGATTTCAGATACATAGAATTTTAGAAGGACCCATTGAATGAGCTCAAGCACTGTGTTACCACAATTCAAATAAGTTCGATTCTTGGTCAAAAAACTTAACATCATGTCAAAATTTCTAATCTAATGATAACAACAGTACATATTAGGGTTTTCTCTTTATCTATCTCTTCGTCTTCTGAAACTACCTCTTCGTCGGTAGTTTCAGAATAGAAAATAAATACGAATGTATACAAAATGTATAAGGAAGACAAAAGTCATCAAGGTGATCCATGACATCGCATCAACAAAGAGCCAGGAATGTTTTCTTGGCTGATATAGGTAATATATTATATTCGAGACATAATATATTAGACAATGGACACGTTTCCCATTGACCGATGACGGTGACATGGCTCGTCGAAAATATGTGTGGGGGCATATAAGAACTGGGCCTTTTGTCCCAACAAAAGGTAAAAGTCACTTATGTTATAATGATTAGTAATATTAGCTGTAAGTACTTAAGTTGTAATAACAATTATTTAAAAAATATTTTAAGTAATCAGTACTTATATTATAAATGCGAAAGTAACTCTGTCTGTCTGTCTGTCTGTTACGCTTTCACGCCAAAACTACTGGACCGATTTGAATGAAATTTGGTATGGAAATAGTTTGAGACCCGGGAAAAAACATAGGATAGTTTTTATCCAACTGCGCAAAAAGAGGTTAATGTTTTTGTGCGATAACCGACATACGCACGGGTGGAGCCGCACCTGGAAAGCTAGTATTTTAATAAAACACTTAAAACATATTAAAAAAAACGTTGGCTTAGCAGGAAAATTTGGCGGAATGGTCACTATAAAACTTAAAAAATATATTAGTTATATTTTTTAAGTATTTTAAAAATAATTGTTTTTATTAAATATGTATTTCCGTAAAGTAACGCCTGAATCTATTCATTATTTTGATTATTGTGTTGTTACTTCATTCATAAATTGTTTATACGAGTTGAATGATTTGTGGTAACAATCTGTAGTAAGAGTTAGAACAGCCTTCTGATTTAGCTATTAATGCTCGTAGCAGAGCTTGCCTAGTAGATCTTAACAGATCATTGATCGCTGTGGTCATTACTTGGACGGGTAACTACAAATAGCATTTACTACTAAGTGCTTCCGTGCTACAAAGAGAATATTAAGCCGTACAACTTAACTTCGGCACCATACGTGGTGGTAAAAGAATTTTCTAAGGCTCATCTGGATGGCTACCACCTCCAAATGAAATATCTAATCTGGAATAACAAATCTGTCACTAAAACCTTTACCGTGTGTTTTGGCAGCTGTCTTTGAAAGCCAGTTTTCGTTCACAGTAAAACCTTTTTAGCATCTTCGATAACACCTATCGAAAAGGAACTATGACTTACTGCATCAGCCGTCCAATGCTGAACACAGCCTCCCTTATTAAAAGAAAAACAAGTGAGAGAACACAAAATATCGATAATTCTACTGTAATTTTGAAACAAAATACAGTTTTTTCTGTCAGCTGGTGTAAAATTTTAGTAAGTATCAATCAGGTGTATTTTTGTTTCAGATTAGCAGTGCGCAGTTGGACACACAACTTTGATGTATCACAAGTGACGGTGCAATGTGATTTGAACTCAGTTAAATTTAAAATGTAAGTCATGTAAATATGTTTTTTACATTATGTTTAATATGAAATTTACCGCACAACTTATGCAAGAAATGATTCAAACAACAATTCTAAGCATGACGTGGAACTTTTGTTTAATCCAATTTAAGTTGGGCAACCTCGCGGATTCAGTTGCTTACTACTCTACGCTTTGCTACGGGGCGTAACGCTACGAGTTACGAAGTCACTTAGTAAATAAGTAACTACGACCATATTGCTTGACATTCTTATAATCATTTTATGTTATTTCTGAATATTAAGACCATGGTTTATTGGTTTAATTTTGTAAAATAGATCATAAAATTTAACAATCAAAATATTTTGTATTGCATGTAAAACAAATATAATAATAACTATGTAAAAATATTTAGTAGCCAACAGATTGTGAATAAATAATAAAACATCTCCTTCGGCAACTGGCTTCCTAGCGCGTGAAAATTAGTTGTGAAATTCAGTTGCCTTGGCAACCGGAGGGTTAAGTGCTTCCAAAAGCACCAGGTAATTAAAAGTCATATTTATCATAAATATTTTGACTCTTTTCACTTAACTCATTATAAATACAGAAATTGATGTATTATGTATATTATGTAAGCGTAATAGTTATATTATTTCAAAAAAAATAAAAATGTAGCAATATTGCATTAGGTACGGCATTATAGTAGCATGTCGGTTTAGCGGAAAAATTAGGCGAAAACGATACTAGATATATTTCTGGATATAATAAATGTTTTCTAAAACGTGTCTTTAATTTTTTGTTAAGTATTCAACAAAACATTACAATGTAATAAGTATTAAGTGTTTTACAAAACATTAAATAAGTTAAGTATTTAAACATATACCGTCTTACCACAAAAGACAATAATAAATTAAATAAAATAAATAAATAAAAAATAAATAAACAATAATTTCTCGATCGTGCGCTCGAAGAGTCCAGACCTCCTGAGGATGCTTCGTGTAGAAGCGAAACGCGTCGAAAAAATTCTTCCGGTTTGGCTGCGTGGCGTTTGTGACGTCACGTTGGGTTACCAGGAAGAAAAAATTCTTCCGGTTTGGCTGCGTGGCGTTTGTGACGTCACGTCGGGTTACCAGGAAAATTAGGCGGAATTGTCACTAGATATATTTTTGTATTTTTTAAGTGTTTTATTAAAATATTAATTTGATGTTTTCTTAAAATATTTAAAAAATATTTGTTATTATTGAATATGGATTTCCGCAAAGTAACGCCTGAACATATTCATTAACAGTTCTATCATTTTTTAATTTATTAATTGCAATGGATATGGACAACTTATACATTGTGCACGCGTGAAACCATTTGAGTTTTATAGTGGAAGCGAAACAGATTAACCGATTTGTTTTTAAATAAAATTGTGGATCTAGTAAAGGATCACCTACCATGTGATCCTCGGGGTGGATCCTCGTAAGTCCCCAATAACAAGTTGCGTGCGCCTCACGGTGCTGGGCTCGTCATTAGGTAAGCAAGGAATGTTATTGTTGTATATGGAATTATAAATTTAATAATATAATATTTATTTAAAATAATATTTTTTTAAGCCTAATTCATAGATTTTACTTGACATCTATCTTTAAATTATATTTAAATATGATTTTTTTAGAGATTTTATATAGACGCAATAAACTTAAGACGAGAAGGAAGTGTCGAATTTTCATACAAAAAGAGAAAATGTTTCTACCCCCCTAAACAATCACCGATTTTGATGATTTTTGGAAAGGTTACAGATATTATCAATATTGAGGTTTGTAAGTTTTGCTTTTTATCATTATATTATAGGAATTTGAATTAATGGGTTTTTAAATACCGATTTTTTCTCAAAAAATGTATCTCTAGTTTGTGAATTGTTTATATGAAAAATAATGATAAATAAAGAAAAAGGAAAACCTATAAACATCGTTTGTTCTGTCAGTTATAAAATAAGACCAAATTTTTTGGATTTGATTAATGTTTACTATAGGAGAAAAGTTTTCTCCCAGAACTCAAATTATGCGGAAATTCTAAGTCAAAACTTGAAGAAGCTGCAATTGTCCTTATCGCACAATTCTGTTCGGGGGGCAGGGTAGCTGCACAGAATAAATCATAGTAGTTAGGTAGAGGTACTTGCATTAGTGATGTCAATATGCATTTTCGATATGTTGGATGGTGAGTGATGGGAAAAAATCGATGGTGTAGATATTTCGATTCTACGAATATTATTGTTTTCTGAATATTACATTTGAATTATCGAAACTAAAAAATATATTATAGACGTACATAACCCAATATATAAATATAAAAACATGATCACACATCAGTTTTTACCTATTAATAAATTTCATATTTTTACCTATCCTTCTAAGTATATCTTTGTCGTGAAATCTTAGCTTACACTATGCGAACATTGATTGAGCCGACGTTGTAGATATTATATAATGTAAATTAAATGTCACAGCACATTTTGTAGCAAATGTAGTAAAGTCTCTAAAGTAAGTAAGTATAGGATATTTGTTCTTCGATACACAAAAAACATGTTTTTTTATAAAATGGTTTCATCACACAATAAAAAACGAACAAAAATTAAACCGACTTCTAATACCAAAAAGTCTGAAATAACTAGTCAAAGTCGGTACCATGACAGTTTGAAAGTATGATCTCCATATTGTGGTCATGGTGACTTCGACAAATTATTTTTCATTTTTTAGGTTTCATTATAGGTATTATGTTAAAAAAAAAGTTAGCCCTGCCACTTACGGGAATGATTTGTGTATTCCGGTCTGATACCACAATCGGATCCCATACCGTTCATTTACAATATAAAATTGCAAGACAATACAAATATAAATACAATACAAATACAATATAAATTTTTCGTTCCGGTCTGATCCCACTCATTGTTTCATGGTCCAGACTGATAATAGTTATAGCTTGGGTACGTTATCAATAAAGGAAGAAATTTATGAAACTATGCTTAACACGACAACACACATTGGTACACATACCAATATAAGAATACGCAAGTTACCAGGAGAGCAGA
This sequence comes from Plagodis dolabraria, assembly GCA_963854805.1. NCBI lineage: Eukaryota > Metazoa > Arthropoda > Insecta > Lepidoptera > Geometridae > Plagodis > Plagodis dolabraria. The sequence continues at coordinate 13,369,124 of OY978457.1, forward strand.
AGTTCATAGGAGTTTCATACTGTAAATCTTGTTACAGAAAAACATATTTATAAAATATATTATTAGCTATTAGATAAGTTGTGATTATAAGTTATGAAACTCACGCAGAGAACTCACTTAAATTATATTAACTTAAGTTCATCAGTAAATAATCAGTATATGTACATACATAAATGTGGCTGAATCGATAACTAAAACATAAAAATCATTATCTGCTATTTTTCCTTAAAAAAATACTTTGAGTAACTTCTTTCTTTTATTTTTAAATGTACTTACATAAGAATAAAACAAGCTGCTTTAAAACGATATCACTCTTTATTGTAAAAGTTCAACTAAGATATCGAAACTAACAATCAACATTAGGAAAATAACTATATACAAACAATATGGGTATATTTTTATAACCATTTACGCATGCTTAGCGAGAATATAAAAATAATGTTTGATGGAAAAAATATATAATTAGGACTGGGATCGGATCTCACGATCACAGGTACCTGTAGTTGCAGGCTCGAATCTTGATAGTAGCTAATGCTTTTTCCATCTAACAGTATAAAAACAATATTAAATTAAAATTGTTCATACAGTTGGCTGTATATCCACAGGTCATACCTATATAATTTTTTAAACCTTCAGCCTATTTACCTTAGAAGAAAGCATATAATTAACAAACAAGCAATTTTATGTAAAATTTGTAATAAAATATATAAACAGTATAGATATTATAGATCATGCCATATAGTAGATTATATCTACGAAATATTATTTAAAGATGTCAATAGCTTCCAAAATAAACAATAAAACGAGTTTGCCTAAGAGTAACAATTCAGACTACAAAGTAAGACAATAAGTAATCAACAACATTAAAATATGCAAAACTTTTCCAAAAAAACCAACTGTGATTTCAGCTTTTTGCAGTTGATCTGCAACATGGTAAATTCATTTATTTGTTCAAATTATTTTGTGAAACTACGCTTCAGCGATTATTGCCTTGTTTTATATTGATTGTTAAGTAATATATTTAAGTTGGCATCTTTTTCTAAATAATTTAACAAAGCTGGTATTTATTGTGGTGCATTTTAATAATGTTACTATATAATGCCAGCATTCCATAAAATGTTCGATGATGTTCCTTATATAGTACACAATATGTTTACGAAACTTTAGTCTTCTAGCCATTGAGTCACCATGTAGCCATTAAGGTCTTGTACTTCTGCGAGTTTCTGGTAAGTCCTCGATATTATAACAGCAGTCTTCTCCGATGTGACCTTTTTCAAGGTACAGGTTTTTTATGCTTTCAATTTAGTATTGTTGACAAGTACTTTATATACGTTAGTAGCTTGTAAGCGTAATAATTACAGGACGATTGTAAAAAGCAAATGATCACCTTCGTCTTTATTTTTTTCTAAGGACCAACAAACAGTTTTACAGTATTTTCTTAATGTAAAAGTATTATTATTTATAATAATAATCGTGAGACCAACATCGTTTGTTCAGTTTGGATTATTCAGTTGATAAACTAAAAAGACGAGAACCATAAGTTTATTTTCTAGTATGTTTACAAAGAAGAAAAAACAAAAGAAATCATATGTATACAGCGTAGTAGATATGATTTCTTTAAACTTCTGCCCTTCTGGTACTTTGTAAATTAGTTAAATCCCACTTAAAATAATAAGTGGGATCAGAACGGAAAATATGAATAATAGAAAATATAGCTGATAACATGTGGTATATTTTCATGGGATCGGACCGGAAGACACCGATTGGGGTGTGGCACCGTCAACAGTGAAATTATCAAGATAGGTAGTCGTTACACTGCTCGGGTGGGAGTAACTAAGAAAACCGCTGAACTATAATAATGTTAAGGAAATCTGGAAGGTGGATGGATAGTAACTCTTGCCCTATCAAGTACTCAGGTAAGTACATTAAATGACGTGCAAATGACATTTGTCTATGTATTTTTTTAATATATTATACTCTGGGACCATAATTCAATTATATTTGTAATCAATTAAAACATGAAAACATTGTGTGTTTTTTATGAATTTTTAAGGTTTCATATCAAAAGGAAGGCAAATAAAACAATGAAATAATAGTACACTAAAAAATATAATAACTAAGTCACACCGAAATACAATAACCGACTTCCAAAATGGAAAGAGGTTCTCAATTCGTCTGTATTTATTTTATGTTTGTTACCTCAGAAATTTTGACTGGGTTAACCGATTTTAAAATATATTTTTTGTTTTAAATCTGATGCTTGTCGTTTGGTCCCATTAAAATTTCATCAAAATCAGTTAAGCCATTTTTGAGTTACATTCCAGTAACTGAAAAATATTTACCTATCTTGATGATGTAGTCGTTGACAATGAATGCCAATCGATCCCGTAAGTAGCAAGGGTCACTATAAAAAGACAGTTTATTTTAAATCCAATAATGGAACTGAATTCAACGCCCAAATGTGTGAAATAACTTGTTGAAGTCGGTACCATGCGCACAATATTGCTATTGATTATTGAACTGGTACTTTTCAACTATCTTGGTACCGACTTCAACAAAATATTTCACACTTCTGGTGAAGTGGGGTCCAGTTTTTGGTTACAAAAATTTAACTGAAGTCGACGAGAAGTAAAAGTAACCAGAAGCGCGCGGGCGGCGGTGCACCGTGGAGCGGCGACGCGGCGGCGCGGCGGTGCGGCGGCGTGGAGCGGCGGCGCGGCGCGGCGCGGGTGCAAAGAGAATTCAATAATGACTCGACTGGACGACTCTGTACTGTAGGACCTATACATATTATATGTTTATGGGATTAGACGACGGTGCGGGGCGCGGAGTGCGAGGCCGGCGTTTAGCGGCGAGACAGCATCATTTTGTTAAAATACCTATTTTTCTGTGGGAGCTTCTCTTCAGCGGCCTCTTAACACATATTATAATATTATTATTTTTCCGAAACAACGAATCGATTAATAACTCATAGGAGCGCATTATTTTTGTACTTTTTGCTTGTGTTTTTAATCTAATAGCTACACTCAAGCTTTCTGATGTACTGAATATTCATCTATAATGAATGTAAATTATAACTAAAATATATAATTTTGGTGCAAAATCATACTGTTGTTTCAAATAATTTCTACATGTAACAAAACATTCCCTAAAGTTACAAAACAGGCAGATGAAACGCGCACCGAGTTAGGCAGTGTTTAGGCAAACACGTGTTAAACATGGTTTTGTGGTAAAAAAAATAAAACGCGTCTAAGCGCTATTTAACTTTTAGACACTGTCTACCTAAACAGGCGTTGAAACCATGTCTTATGATATTTTTGTGGTAAGACGGATATTTTCTTTCTAGATAGTGTTCTCCAAGGTGTAAAAGCGAAATGCCTTGGTTTTTTTCTGGTTAGGCTTTCTGGTTGTCAGTTTTTCAGAAGGCACTGCTTCCCACCTTCTGATATGTTTCTATTAGTCGCCTCTTACGACATCCAAACGAAGAAATGGATTAGTTACTCGTACATTCTAACCCGGCATTCCACGATTGGCGTTTTCAAGCAGTGATAGATCAACGGCATTGGCTATAGACTGCCGCGCAGCAGGTCCATGGTTCAAATCCCGCCGCAGGCTTGAGCTTCACCACATGGTGGTAGGGCATTTTGCGAATGCCCACCTGGCTAGCGACCTAGTAAAAAATCTGTCGCCAAGCATCTAACAGTGTGTACCGGCAGCTGTCCTTGAGAGCCAGTAATTAAGTTCAGCCTGTTAACACCTTCAACAATATCATCAACTACCATCAGGGGAGATTGTGGACAAAGGCTTACCGTATCGGCAAATAAAAAAAAATATCTGACATCATCGCCCGACTGTTGAGTTTAAAAAATTAAGGGATTTAGCTAACGAGTTCTTTATGGTATTCAGAAACACACAAAGAGATACATTTAGTGTTCATTACTATTCATTAGCTTTTGATGAATCAATGGCTAATAAATACCTCAGAAACAGGGCATAAACTTTAAGTCGTCGCACAACGCTCATAGCAATCGTGTGGCCTAATAATTAACTGAATATCTGAATATGCTGTACTTAAATGATATTAAATTGGACACTGACTAATTTTTATAGGAATGAAAATGATCTGAATTTTGGAATTAGAATTACATCGTTTTAAAATGTAAATTCATGCTAAAATTAGTTCATCTTCAATCCCGTTTTATGTAGTTGCCAATACAATCCGGTCGTGCTAGAAATGTATACTACATACAATTCTTGTTTAAATTTAAAATGATTAATCTGATACTGACTCACAAAAAAGGTAAGTAAAATAATGATATTCTAATTCTGAAAATAACAAGAAATAAGCTGAAAATGTGTATTGTAATACAAAATATGTATTGTTATACAGAGAAGTAGAAATATATTTTCATTTGTAACATCGCAGCGGGCGCGTAATAGCGTTCTTTGTCGCGGAATTAGCAATCAGCCGTGGAGATTCGCGCCGCAGAAAAATACAACAACTCCGAGGTTTTTCTTAATTACCTCACAGATAAGCTCTACATCGCAGCCCTCGCTGCTAAAATTACTATTATTTCGTAAACGGCATCCCTGGAAAAGTTAAATATGGTAGACTACCCTGTTTGACTACTCGAACAAAAACAGGTCGTAGCGTAATTCCAAAAATAACTCCAAAACTTCTGTTGCCTGAGGATATCTGAATATTATCCTTAATAACTGTAACCACTTTAGAAAGGAACCTCTTTTTAAGGTGCATTATAAAAGACGTAAAAGTTTACATTTGTCAGAAAAAAGGAGGCCGCTAAAGTTTTCCACTTTACCGACGTCAAAATGAACTTCGTCTAAGGACTGAATTGTATTTGGAACTTGTTAATTCCGGTCTCAGGCGCGGTTACTTAAGTAAGTCTTTCATTAGCGGTCTCCACGTGAGATGAATTATAAGCTGAGAAATTAAGCTTTGAGAAAAAACGTCCAATGGCAGCCGCTGTAACGTGAAAAGGTAGACTGGTGATAACTTTGTTGGAGTAGGTATTATTTTTAAGATCTTTTGAGCCCGCTGGTACGAGCTTCTTAGTGTATTTTGTGTACGTTATCAAACTTTATCTTTTTGTTATAGAAGGTTAACAAATATTTAGGAAACCCATCAAGTATGAGTCAGACTCACGTGGAATTTGTTCCCGATAAATTAATGCATTGACTATGAAAACGTTTTATGTTCATAAAACTGTAAACTTCTATTCGTCAAAAAAGTCCTACGGGTATATTCCGTACTCAATTCAATTATACAATTTTAGGATCATATTTCTTTCATTAAGGGCCTGTTTCGGAATGTTCGAGTAAGTTCCGGTTTTACTACCCAGAACATACACTCTTTTGCAAAAAAAAACGGGCACCTACGGAAATTTACGTACTAAGGTCGATTTTAGTTAATTAAATTAAATTTATTTCTTTGACGTAGTCTGTATACTTATAATCGTGTAAATTAATGCGCGTGAAGTGAATTAGAGCAATTAAAAGAAAAAATAACGATGGATTCTTTAAAATCGATGTACACGCCCAAACAATAAGAAGTGGTCGGCAATAAAGACAAGTTTTTTTTATCCTTTTTTTATTAAATAAAGTTACAAATGTAAAAACCTAATAACGAGTGTGACCTCCTCTTGCCAAAATCACAGCTTGAATCCTTCTGGGCATGCTTTCCACGATGTTTTTAATAACGTTTTGAGGAATACGTTCCCACTCTTCTGCAATGACTCATTTTAGCTCCATGATGTTTTGTGGAGCAGGTTGCACTGATCTTACCCGTCTCTTTAGAACATCCCACACATGCTCAATTGGATTGAGGTCAGGACTTCGAGCTGGCCAATCTAAACGACGGATCCCAACTTTTTGCATGTACGCTTCCACGTTGCCAGAATGGTGCGGGCGAGCATTATCGTCCATAAAAATGGAATCTTCCCCAAGTGCAGTCAATGTGGGTTGTGCATATGGAATTAGGACTTCCATTATGTACCGGTGTGCATTTAATGTTCCATTTTCTATGAAAACTAACTCCGTACACTCCGTCGAATTAATTGCTGCCCAAAACATAACGGAGCCTCCGCCATAAGGAGTGATTTCTTCGAAACACACTTCCGCTTTGAGTTCCCGTGGTCTTCGCAGCACTCGCCGGCGTCGGTCTTCTCCACACAAAGAGATTCTAGCTTCATCAGAAAACAATACTTTATTCCAGTCCTCCAGAGTCCATGAAGCACAGTTCCGAACAAACTGAAGTCGAGCAACACGGTGCTCACGGAGTAATTTAGGGCCCCGAGCTGGGCGGTAAGTCTTGATATTGGCAGCCAAAAGCCTCCTCCTGACCATCCACAAGCTAACTTCTACTCCTCTTACTTCTTCAAGGCTCTTCTTCAGGTCCACACTTGACGCCTTACGATTACGCAACGCCTGACTCACCAAAAAGCGGTCATCTCTTGGTTCTGTGCATCGTATTCTTCCCGAACCGGGTCTTCTTTTGACCGAACCAGTCTCTTGATACCGTTGCCAAGTCCTCTGGACAGTTGAACGACTCACATTTAGCCGCTGAGACACGTAAGTTTGCGAACAACCTTCTTCAAGTAGAGCTATAATTTTACCGGCCCCTATCGCTTTATATCGTATCAAAAAGTGGTATTTAATGTAAAAAGAAAGATTAAATTGTTTAATTTGCAGAAAATATCCAAAATTTTTATAATATCGTAATCAGTTAAAAATCGTTTCAGCAATTCGCGCCATTAGTAAAGCAATTTTAGAATAATCCACAATAATCATTATTTTTCTTTTAATAATTTCAAATTTTAAATTCGGAACGTAAAGAATCATGCCAGGATGCTTCAAAAAACATGCCAATACATCGTCAAATTAACAAAACCTATTTTTTGTTCTTCTTCATTGAAGTAGAGAAAAAAATCTAAAGTGCCCGTTTTTTTTGCAAAAGAGTTTATTTAATAAATAAAACACTATCTTTGCGTTTCACAGTCATTTTGATCGATTTAGCCTATCCATCGGTTAAAGATTGAAACGCGCTGCATGTCAACTGTCATTTTTATCATTCAGTTATTTTATGTGGTTGCATAGCAACCCGAAACTTTATTAGGACATTCTGAAACGGGTCCTAAATTATACAATTATTAAATTATGATACAATTATTAAATTGCAATTCAACGGGGCCAGCATGCTGGGCACGCTGCCAACTGGTACTGGGCTGGATCATTTGGACTGCCTATGAGTCTTCTATGACTTATAGGTTGTCTAAATGCTTTTATTGTAGTAGCTGTGGTGTTGTATATAGTTTGTAGTATTTTGTTTAATAAAGGCATACCTCCGGTAAAAAAAAATATACATATAATATGTATATTGTACAAAAATTGTATTGGCAAAAGTTATTTTTTGCTATCATATTAGCTACGCTTAATTAGTACTTAAAGGTTGGTAAGGTACAGAGAAAAAAAAACTTCTAGTATATTTCTAGAAAATAGACTATGACATGAGTGATCTTTTGAGATCCTATTCCGTTTTTCATTAGATGTATTAAACTCAAATAAGTAAATATTAATTATATCTAGAACTACATCGAAAACGCTTAGTTAGATGTCATTACATAAATTTAAACAACGTACATTTTTTTAAGGTTATAAATAAAACTTAATCTTAGGTAGAAGATGAGGTCACGCGCCACGTATCCTTAATAACACTAGATTATCATTTTATGCACAATTTACCGAAAATAAGGCTATTCTTTGTAGTTCCAGCCGGGTTTTGCAATGGGAAACCCCTTCGGCCAACTCTCTTTTGAATACAAATGCAGACTCTGATGTTTTCCACAGTTTTTATTAAGCGGCCGATCGCATTATACGATGGGAAATGGGGAGAGTCACTCCTATTACTGCATTATTATGGGTAAGCACCGTTATAAAATTGAATGACACTGACGATTGCATTATACAGACTTCGGACTAGGGCTTGAGTGTTACGAATAAAAATTTCCAAAATTCTCTTTTAATAAATGCATACGATTTTTGTTATTCACTTTTTTCCGAAGGATAATTATTGTTCGTGAATTTAAAGTCATATTAAACACGTTTGTTACAAAGACGAACGTTTTTAATATTCCTATTGTACGCGAGCTACGATTAACTACATATATTTGACAGACAGCGATAGTTACATTACCTACATGATTAGTATGCAAAAGATGTTTGAAATTTGGATAGCAGAAACGATAGCCCATCAGTAGACATAAGTGAGCTATATATTTTTGCGAAAATATAATAATACATTTTCAACTACTCGTATATTTTTTTTATTTTACGGCAAAATATCTCGTCAAATTACGGCTAACAATTTCCTGAGACGAGCAACACGCAAGCTCTGCTTACGGTTAACTGAACACGCACTATAGGCTAGGGTTGGCAGCGGATACAAAAAGACTGCGCTTGTCAAGCCGCGCGTTGGGCCTCGAGCGGGACAATGAATAACACTTTCACACATGCAAATAGGGTAAACGTCAACGTGACGACGACGTGGGGAACGTTTTAGTGAATATTCGGGTAATATAAGTACCTATGAGATGATAGAATCTGTATTCCGTATCATAGATGTAGAAGGTTGATAGTGTTTAAGAGCTGCATTTGTCAGACACTTAGAAAATATTTCATACTGTATGCTTATCCACAACGTATTTTTATATATCAAATATATTTCAGACACAAAAAAGTCAAAGCAAGGATTAAAGAAGATGTCGTTTAATAAAGATATAATATAATTAGTTATTTAAAAGTTCAGGTAATGCAATAATGTATATCTAAGTAGAACTACAGTTTCATTCTTGTACAAAAATATGCCATAAAATGATTTAAAATAAAACTTTATTATCAAAAAAATTTTAATGATATAGTTTCCTAGAAATTATTTGGATACGAACTGTAAATTTTACAATATCACGGACAGTCCGATGAATTCTAAATAACCCTGGGTAAAGATAAAAATAGGTGGACTGAAGACATATCGTAAAAGGAGCGGGAAGCCTATGGATACATGTGGCTTGAGACCGTTCATTGCAGCTTTCTAAGGAAGACTCCTTTGTTCGTCAGCGGACGTTTTCAGACAAATGATGATCAAAATCGATATAGTTACAAAATCATTACTCATCCTACCGGGGACCGTGTTATTTCTGGGTTCAAATCGAACGGATTGCTAGGTATTACTGGTACGTACAATAACAGCCAATAAGTTGACAAATTAAAACTAAGTAGTCAACCAATAAAAACATGCGAACCGGATAAATTTCTAAAAATATCACTGACGTTATAATATCACTGAAATTATAATATTTGGAAATTTATTGGAATTTGGAATTAATATATTTTCTGTTATTTATTTAACTCAACATTGTATCAACTGCTTTAAATATAGACGAATAAGAAAATCCCAGCGGAAATAAAATATCACGGCTTATACGACATAGAATACATTTTGTACTCTAAGATCCACTACAACGTGGATTATTAAGTTATGATGTTGGCGATGGCTAAGAAGCCGTAATTTGCAGAACAAAACTGGAAAGTCTTAGTAAAGTCGCGTGAAAGATATCTAATCCGCATGCATGACTCGTCACTTTTATTGTGCTAGCGACTATTATGTGAAGGGGTGGAGGCTGTGTATCTACCAGGACGAGCTACAAAGTGATATAAAAATCCACCAATATAATCGCAGTGCTCAGCGAAGCTATGGAAAATTGAAGTGATCCCCTTAGTGGTTTTTTTTCTTCATCTTCTTCTTCTTCACACATAGAGGTATGTGAACAAAATGATATGGATATGCAGATTACTGTACTGTACTGTAACAGCCGGATCGTCTACTGCTGAACACAGCCTCCCCTATTAAGGGGGTATTTGCCATAATCCCCACGCTTGGCAGGCGCCTTAGGGGTCGCAGTGTAAGTTGGCAGTTCTTTAGAAGGCGCTGCTGCCCACCTTCCAGTATTTTTCCCTTAGTTGCCTCTTACGACACCCACAGGATGATATGGGGAGGTGCAATTCTAACCCGGTATCCCACGGGGCGCATATTAAGACTGGTTAAATAACAAAAGAACTCAGACAAGTCATATAATAATTTACTACCCGCAAATAGATTAAAAACAATGTAAGATTTGTTCTTAAAAATTATAACTGTAAGCGACAACTGTTGCAAACAATTGTTGGGAACAATGTTACAGAAAGTAATTTGTTACGGAAATTCTTTTAAAAATACATAGAGCTAATATGTTTTACCAAATACAGCGCTTTTATTGAATAAAAAGTTGCGAAACACTTTCTAACAAACACAAAAGGAAAGAGGCTACATTATTGAGTGAAACACATCGATGAGGGACAAAGCCAAAAAGTTTTTATTGCCAACTTCAAGAAATTCAAGGAAGGAAACAGTCTTTCCTTTTAGCATGGCAATGTGGTCGTAAACTTGATTTTGTTACTTTGTACTATTGCTTCGAATCGTGGAGGAGGAATAATATTTTGGATTCAATCACAAAATTAAATCTAGAAAATAATTGTCTTTAATAATTATTGCGGATTGGACTTACTTATAAATTGAATATTTTTATTTATTATGATGTATTATTATTTGACAATATTACAATTCGACAATACGTTCTATTATATTGTACTGGTAGTAAAGAACTATTATTTTACTTCATTAGTTTTTAATACAAATTTAACAATACCTAAGTAGAATTCTATTTTGTAATACCCTAAATTATTTGGCACATATTTCATCAAGAAAATGAAGGTAGCTCTGTGGTTTAACTAATATATTATGGATTAGAAAGACGTCGCACCGAAGCTCCTAGTGGTAGTCCCATCAGCAATTATTCCGATTGAATCGTGGCGATCGGCTTTCAATCCCATTAATTACCCCCTTCCGAAAGGATCCATAATAAATGGCACTCGAAGCAAAAAACCCCATGAATTTCTGAAGCTGAAACAAAGACATTTTACCCTGTTGCGAACAAAATGACTCTCCATATTTTATAAAACTATTTTTCTCTTTGTTCATTCTTAAAAGAATACTTAAACAAGAAAAGTTCGGAGCAAAGCCGAGGTAAATTGGTTTTATAATTTTATAAGATGGATATAACGTTTAACGTAATAGCTTGGGAGTTTTAAGAAAGTGATGCTTTATTTTATGAAAACAGAGACATTCAATCAAGAATACTTTAAGTTAACCTATAAATCCTTAAGTGTTTAAGTTGAACAGCTTATAAAGTGGGTTAGAAGGCGCACCTATCGCAAAACTATGTATAACTATTTCCTAATTTCAAGTTAGTTCATTTTCCATCAACGAATAGTTCGTAAAGTTTGAGTGACGTAATACCTGGGTAGTTTAGTGACGTATGAGGCAACGCGAGTTTTGGTTCCAGAAACTTTTTGCTTTCTTTGGAATTTATTTCTGTGTATTGTGACGATATGTTGTCTTTTTTTTTTAGGTCTTTGTATATCATATTATCTATCATATTATTAGACTACACCCGCCCCAACTGTTTTGTTTATTCAACTCCATCCTAAGGTTGCCTGGTAGAGATCACTTTTAGTGATAAGGCCGCCCATTGTAACACTATGTTATTATTATTTAATTAAATGTTATGATGTAAACTTTCATTTTTTATATGTGGTGTAACAATAAAGAGTTTTCTATCTATCTATCTATTATTATTTCTATTTATTTTTCTTTTTCTTAGATTTCTACTTACCCTTTTTGTGTCATATGTGTGTATCTACTACATTTTTATTAGCAGTTTGCTACTATTTGAAATGACTATTCTAAACATTAATTAGCTATTACATCAAAAGTATTTAATCAACGTATTACAGTTGAAGGCCTATTTAAAAAAAAATAAGTACCAGTTAATAACGAATATTTAATCTGTTTGATACACGATATCAAATCGATATAGACTTACATCGCTATATAGTCTGACAGTAAACATTGTATTGAAACCGAAATTTCGGGTAACAAAATTTTTGATATTGGATATACTCATTGTTTTTTTCTATCGCTGATAGGATAGCCTTTGACCACTATCTCACCTGATGGTAAGTGTTGTGGTCGAAGATGTTGTTCAGGCTAACCTAGAAATACTCATCAACAGCTGCCGGAACAAACCATTAGGTGCTTGGAGACACATTTTCTACTTGAGGATGGTAGCTAGCTTGGCGAGCATTCGCAAAGGTGCATATAATATTGCAATCACATCACAATAGTGTTAAAAACTTGAAGGTATACTTATATAACCTATTTAGAAGTATGAGATTAGTTCTGCTGAAGCAAAGCTTAGGATGGCTGTAAGGGGAAAATTGGCCGAATATAGCAGTTTAAATGGTTTTTCTTGCACCAATCAATACTATTTCTCTACGTCTACTATCTTTTACTACTATGCTTTAGATCTGACCTGAATCAAGATTCATACAGCGCATATGTCACAACGTATATGTGCTGATATGATTAAATTTTATTTTATTTCAGACAAACATACGTCATCATAAATATTTGGCCAAATCAGTGGGACTCATGTGTAGAAATATTTAAGACATTGTTCGGTCCTAAATGTGAAGACGGAGAGATTGTCGATACAAAAAACAACACAAGTTCATAAAAAATATGTTTTCACTAACAACACTCAGGGACAAGGACATAATTATAAAAATATTGACTTTATGGTTTAAAAATGTTGATTTTATGGATTAAAAATATTGATTTCATGGGCGTCCACTCACTGAAGCTACGAGAAAATGCTTTCTTGGTAGTACCTAAGTACCTTTTTTTATGTATGATAAGCAAGCATTTGACCGCAGTCTCACTCTGGAAAGTGACCACGCGGTCGACGGTGGAACATGCTTGCCCAGCAGATACCTATTAACTCTGTACTTGAAGACTTCCAGATTATACTTATCGGGAAATAGGGACGCTGGAAGGGTGTTCCATACATGGGCCGTACGCATTATAAAACTTGATTTAAAACGCTTTGTGCGTATTTTTTATTATCGACAATGTATGCCGTGTTCCTGTGCGTCTTGTTGTCCGATGAAATAAAGGAGAAGAGGGAATGAGGTTGTGTAAATAGATCACACATTCTTCGAAGTGAAGCCTGTAAAATACCGATAAACTGGCAACTTTGCGTCTGTGCTCGAGGCTTTGGAGTCTAGCCTCCACCAACGCATTATCACCAATGAGCTTCTTTGCTCGGTTACCTATGGAGTCCAAGGCTTCGAGCTGGTACTTAGCCGAACCGTCCCAGAGATGGCTGCTGTATTCTATACAAGACCAGACTCGAGCTTGATATAGGTTTAGAAGCTGTCTCGATGTGAAATACCGCCGCAATTTCCAAAGAAATATATGACCCGAAATTGAGTTTCGATGTAAGAGTTACTTTTAGAACCTCTAGTTGGTCTGTTATCGGAACAGGCACACTTCGGAGGACAAGAGTGAGAGAAAATAGCACTAAATAGACACGCCTGGGTCTTTGAAGCATTGAATTTGACTAAGTTAGCGTCACCCCATTCGCAGACTTCTTATCTTTCAAGTTTTTCCCTTTACTTATTAATATTATTTAAATTATATACTCTTACACCGATGATCATACGGCTACATAACTACGACTTCTACATAACTACGAATTGACTTACAAAAGTATATTTGTACTTTTGTAAGTCAATTCGTAGTTATGTAGAAGTTAAAATAACTTTGTTAAAAATGAAACAGTGCTATTTCCAAATATACAAAATAAACAAGAACTTATCGTAACAACTCGTAAAGTCTGTTGTGTAACCGCGCCAAAAACACAGACTCTGACAGAAAGTAAATTTAATAAATATGGCCGCGATCAAAGCTCATAAAATATCCGTGAAGCATAACTTTTCAGGACATTTTCGATTATTACTTACTTTTATTCGAAAAAGTTGTTACATAAAACTCAAGCAATGATGGATTTTACGAATGATTACGATGTCAGAATTTCGTAAGCTTTTTGTAACATTTATAGACGGTGTTACATAAGTTAACGTTTAGTTAGGTGGTATTTATAAATATATTCTATATCGTTTACTTTTGAACGTGGGCTTACTCTATCTGTATTCAATATTGCATGATATCCAGATAAATTCAGTGTCATATCTTCAGTCTTCATATTTAAATAAAAATACATAAATTTCCGACCTAATTTTCATTTTGTTGTCTTAGGTTTTCGCGATCATTACACAAACACAACAACTTTATAACAAACTAGTCACCCCGTGACCATGATCACTGCAAAGTGTTTGATTATACTGTAATTAGTTTTAATTACTAATTTTCATTTGCTTTTATTTATATTTGTTTTTTATTGATTTATATATCTGCTGTATGTAATATATGTATATATTTTTATTTATTTATATATTATTTATATATCTATCACTGTCCATATCTGCTGCAAGCTGATCAGCGTCGTGAATTCTCTTCATTTAATCTCTTTTTCAATTTGCCGATTTACGATGTTTTGTTTGACACATAGTTGTAACTTATAAATAGATGGTGAGTGGTAGAATGGAATTAATATAAAAATATGTCAGAAAAAAACGGCCAAGTGCGAGTCGGACTCGCGCACGAAGGGTTCCGTACGATTCCAACAACATTATACTTAATATTTTAACCTTTTTATGCAACGTGCGCGAGTCTAACTCGCAATTGGGCAACTTTTTGTATTTGTTGTTATAGCGGCAACAGAAATACATCATCTGTGAAAATTTCAACTGTCTAGCTATCACCGTTCTTGAGATACAGCCTGGTGACCGACGGACGGACGGACGGTCAGCGAAGTCTCAGTAATAGGGTCCCGTTTTTACCCTTCGGGTACGGAACCCTAAAAAACCAACAGCCTTTTTCTAAGAAAGGTTCTAATACCATATGAAAGATATCGTTTAATAAAAATACATGGACTCTTCTTCGATTTATCTCTCAAAAGTGATAACAATCAAAGCGTTCTTGAATAAATAACATATGAGAATGTGACGATATTGACTACATTTTCACAGGTGCGATTTGTGTCACTACGGTATATTGATGACGATTCTGTTACCGTCTGAAATAGGGGATTATTGTTGTATATAGCACTATACATATAATACGTTTCTACTCCAGACTTAATCTTGGCTCTAAGTATCACCTACACGTCACACACTATCTGCACAGTAATAAACAGTTGCAGTACATGAACTTGGACGTCAGGTTAAAGATTTTACGTTTAAGAAGACATAATTATACAATAGATTATTTGTAGGCTGGTAGGGCATTTTGGAAACGCCTTCTTGACTAATAATCAAGTAGAAAAAGTATTCAAGTAGTAAATTTGCCACTAAGAACCTAACGGTGTTTTCCGGCAGCTGTTCTTGAGAGTAATTCTAAGTTAGCCTCAACAACATCTTCGACCGACTTACGATTGTTAGATTGTGGTTAGTGGATGGCCTATAGGCTACACATTTGTATTTTATATAAAAAGTCATAGTATATGAAATAAACGTAATCATCCCCCCTATGCCTATTCGTATATCTATGCGAAAAAGTAAACAGAGGTCTAAAAAAATATCTGTTTCACCAGACATATTATTGCTCCAATGTGATATGATGCGAGCTTATTACTATCTATCACAGACACATTTACTAACTCAAAACTGAAAAGTATTAGTTTGAAAAAATTAATTACTATACAACGGGGAGATTGAAAGGAGAAGCTTGACGCGACACCGCCAACGAGCTGTCATAATTTTATGGTGGATTTTATAACTGTGACGAAAGGAGAAGGTCACTTGCTGGATAGTAAACTTCTCCTTTTGCACATAATAAAATATACACATTGTTGAATTTCAAAATTAAGTGTAAAATAAATAATTCAAAGCTTTTTATTAACCGGTGGTATGCTTTTATTGTCAAAACACCACGAACTACATATATACAACGCTACAGCTATTGCTCCGAAAGCATTTAGTTAACCCAAAACCCGTTGCAAGTCTAAAGGTAGTCCAAATGCTCTGGCCCACTACTAGCAGCATGCTCAGCATGCTGGCAGATATGCCCCGTTGGATAACGATGCTTAATTTATTTATATACTTTCAACATTTCCTCTGTTCTCCGCACTAGTTTAAAGAACGGACACTCATAAGCACAGAAAAGCGGCATCCGTCTCCAGTGTGAGGACTAATAACTGCTCCATACCACGCTATGAAACGCGCAGTACTCACAAACACTCCTATGATATGGGTATGTAATAGGCATGAGGGTGACAGTAAGTGTTTGCCCGCGCCATTCACGTCGGACGAGAGGATAATGGAGCTCTCGTGACATTGAGGGAAGGTATCTATTCGGCTTAATGAATTCTCAAATATCCAATACGTTTTATTGGATTTCAGAGATTGTTAATATATTTTCTGTGTAGACATAGTGTTACGTTTTGGGTGGTTGGTTCACGATTTATGAGCAACGCATATAAGTGTTTATGAGGCTAGCTATTGATAGTTTGATGGTACCTTGGTATTAAAAATTGGCGCTAAAATAACGTGAGACAGCAGTATAGATTCTAACAGAAAATAAGTGGAAAATAAGTTATTGTATTTTATTGCCTAGTTACGTGTTTTGGTCTTAGATACAGATGAGTATTTTATGCCAAATTTTGAATAGAAACTGGCTGTTAAGGGCTGCTGTAGGAACACATCGTTATGTGCTTCGCTATAATTTGATATTTAAAGGTTGTTGCTAAACGAGAATAAGGAAAAGCCCTACTATTATAATGAAGCTGAGGCCTGCGGCATGAATTCAACCATAGACCTCCCACTCGGCCATCAACTACCACCACTGGGCTAAACTAGGTGTTATTGAACCATCATCACTTTAAAATAATAGTATTCAGGGACATCAATTCCGCTAATGTTACTCAGGATTGCCAGAAATAAACTCTGTCAAGCTGTATAGCCAAAGGACATGGTTTTTCATCCCTACATTTTAGCCTAGAGTCTTACTGAGCCGTGAGTTTGTTTTCTGGGTTCTACAATAATCACTCAAGCGATCGAAATTAAAAACTAGTCACGGACACTTCCTTGGAATGAAAAAAAATAAAAAACATATCGGATTTTGAGGTTATAATTTATTGAATGTTTGACAATGGGATTTGCCTGTAGTAGGTATACCGTAAAATGGGGTGTATAATGCAATACTAATACTTGTAATAATGCATGTAGAATGCATGAAATATCCAAAAAAGGCGGCAACGATGGTAAGCAAAGAGAATACAAATAGACCGACCATAGCCATACAAGAATACAAACAGCAGAAAAAAATCTCACACACAGCCATCTAAATTGTATCCAAACAATTAGGGAAGACCTGAATGTTATATATCTTTAAAGCTATAAGAGGTGTATTTCATGCTGTGCAGAGAGATGCCAGTGGTTGTAGGACTGAACTTCCACAGCCCACATATTATTGCCAAGTGTAGTTTTTACTCATTAAAGCGTAGGTCTCTTCTACTCATAACTGGACTAGGATGAATTGTTCATAAATTGATTCGTGTAGAAGGGACCTGCTGGCTTTAAATACGAAAAAAAACTCTTCACATGGCAATAATATGTGGGCTGTGGAAGCCATCAAAACTCAGCCTCACAACTTGCCACATTTTACAGCGCGTTTGTCATAAAATTAGTAAAAACAATAATTTCTATAATGAGTGTAGTTTCAACGCGAGTTTACCACAACACTACAGCTTATTAATTGGCCAACGGACCAATATGGCGATCGGCGATCTGTGATTGAATCAATGAAAATACTTGTTAATATGTTATTAATATTAGGAAGTGTCCGTCACATTATATTAATAAATTGAAAAATGAAAAAAAATGGTAATAATTATGAAACAAGAATCGAGCGTGTAAGATCATAGGCCGGGTTCTGCTATATCCTTTAACGAATATATTTTAATTAAATAAAATCTATTTCATATAGTTTAATATGTTAAAATGTTTCACTCTCGAAAATTAAACTGACTGTCAAACTACAGCACTGTTTGAATATAAATTTTCCGTTTCAGAAACTCTTTTAATCAAATACAAATACAGAAATATGGCTGTGAAAGCTATTTATTCGTGCCGCAACAAAACACCCGGGAATAAATACCAATTTTCACCTCAAAGGACGGCTATCTGCGGAGAGAGCAGCCGATCGGAAACCTGACGCAAGGTAAATATTATTTCGAGATTTCCTCGAACACTGGGTACTGGATGGGTTTTAAAGTCACGTACAGGATCCAGTGATTTCAATTTCGTTCGAAGAGGTGGCTTGCAGTAGTTGGAAATGTTGGAATCTCCCGGGGGGAAAAGTGAAAGGTTAGTACGATGTCTGATGGATATTGAACCCAAAAAATTGCTGGGAAAAATGTGAGGAGTAAACTTCACCCTCGGCAATTTTGTGAATCGCATGTCGAACATGTCTTTATGAGCATTACGGACGTCCTTTACCTTACTTGTATATTTAGATATAATATATGCACACATATTTAGATATTTATACACACATAACATTGCTGATGTGAAAGTAATTGTATTTTTTTTGTATTAGGTTACGATATTGCATATCTGCTATATGCATAAATGATGAAAGCGTGATTGCAAATTAAATACTAAGATGTAATTTATCTGTGTTCATCGCAAAATCAGTTTCAAGTTATTAAAATAAAATATTAGCAATATAAATTAAGCATCTTTCCAATTTAGAGAATTAATATATATTGTAAAATTTACGCTCGCATGAATCTAATACTTACTGTTTTACGATAGAGTATAATGTAAAATACATTTAAAATCACATTTTTTGTATGTGGTATTTCTTTAATGTTTTTTATTAATATTATTTCTTAGGTAATTCGCCATATTAACACATATTCTATCTACCTATTATACCGTTCCAAAGATAGAATCCTGACAGTAGAGTTTAGTAGGACAGTTTTTGTAGAGTAATTTAACCAGGATTTTACATATTATTTATTTTGTAAAATTAACTATGTGTATATATGTGTTATATTATATTTATGTCTATGTTATTAACCCACTACACAATTTTTTCATCTTTAATTATACACGAATTTATTTACCTCTAACTCTTAAACTTCCTTTTGTGTAACTTTTAACAATAATGTTCATTTTGTACTTCTGCTCTCTTTGTTATAAAATTATATAATTAGAAAGTAAATCCGTCATTGGATGTAAGAAATAATATTTGTTGAAACTATTGTAAATTAAGTTAAGATCTGTGGATTTTGTGAATGCAATAAATAAATACACAATTATTGATTGAGTATACAGACATGATGTATGATTAATTTCAAGTTATTTTCTATGTAACTTCCTATCACATTTACAATTTTTTAGAGTACGCAATTATTCATCTATAGTGAGAATCGAACCCACGTCCCTCGATTGTATGACCCTGGTGCCTCAACCACTAGGCTATCGAAGATCAATCGATTGAGTCGAAATTTTGGTTTCTAATTTTATTACTTTAACTGTCATAGGGAGCGGTGGGCGGTCATCAACCAGTGTACTATACTAACTAGACTTCATCTGATTAAGGTACCTTGTGCTTAAAATCGGGGGATGTAGGTTCGATTTCCACTAGAAGTGAGATATATTAAACTCAAAAAATTTGTAAATATTATTATCACTTCGCACGATATTATATATAGTTAAATTTAATGTATTGTTTTTACAGTAAATATTAAGAAAAAATCTATATACAAAGCAAGTTTTTGTTTTTGTTTTTTAATGAATAGGTGCTGTACTATAAAGTACAGTACTTTTACCCATTATTTTAACCATTATTTTAGTGAATTTTCACTAAATCTCAGCAAGGTGTCTGACGCTTGCGTGTCAAGAGATAATTCGACGCCACTTTATATTAAACCGCACGTCTTATAGTCTACAGCACCGCCTTTATTGCACCGCTTTAAAATCAGAGCCAACGGCGACGTGGACGGCTTCCAACTGATATTGAAGAAGTTTAAAAGCATTCTTAGACTTCAAGTGTTGTAATTAAAGTTTCATTAAGAGATAATCCAAATATTACATGTTTGGAACTAAAACTACAAGATTTTTATAACAATTTGAAGCGTTCGTTGCGAAGTTTGCTTAGCTGCTCTTAACCGATCAGCAAAATTAAGCAACGTCCGCCGTGGTCATGAGTAGAATGGGTGACCACTGACCGCTAGTGACATTACTACTGAGCGCTTCCGTGCTTCGGAGTGCACGTTAAACCGTCCCTCCCGGTTGTTGTCTTAGGATGGCAGTCGTTATAGCATGGTGGTAGGGCATTTTGCGAATGCTCGCCTAGCTAGCTATCACCCTCAAGTAGAAAGCCTGTCGCCAAGCACCTAACAGTGTGTTCCCGTAGCTGTCCTTGAGAGCTAGTAATCCTAGGTTAGCCTGAACAACATTTTTGAGCACATAATCACTTACCTTACTTAGGTGAGATGGTCAAAGGCTCACCTATCAGACAAAAAAAACAAAAGATTAATACATTTGATATTTATAAACATAGACATATGTATAAAACACTTAATTTTGAGTGCCTATCGTAAAATTACTGACTTATTACTGGTACCGACATATCTTTTTTATTTTCCTATAAACATGCTTATATAATGTCCTTATGAATACTATGACCTACTACAGTATTTTTTGTCATACTCGTAAACTTAGTAGTAAAATGTAAGTTTATACTTCATGCTCACATCACCAAACTCGGTAACGAAAGCCTCAACTGCATACTTATAAAGGGGTTTTGTAATAAATCTCAACGAATTTCTCCAACATCGCCAGCCGGGTACCAAAGCTGGGAAATTTACCAGAACAGCTGCTCGAAAACTGATCGGTTCTGGAAAAGAACTCTTCGCAAGTAGTTAGCAAGGCGTAAGTTCTGTGTTTGAACTCCAGTTGAAGTCTGGGATGCATTTTAAAAACGTCCGAGTTGGAAACTTCAAATAAGAAGTGCCAACTTAACGAGATAAAAATAAAACGCATAGTCTGAATGGAATACTCGAGAACAACATCCTCGGCTTATAAATGCTAGTCGTATAGAATAGGAACTTATTTAGTAGCTTTCAAAATGCCTCGAACTCGTATGGGACGGGTATGTCATTATTTTCTTATTATTGATTATAGTAAAACCGTTTGTTCTTCCGTAGTTCCTACTTGTACCTCAAGATATAACCTCATGTCGGGGGTTAGAAAAATGTTAACTGTTTTACAGTCGGACATTCGCAAAATGCCTTACCACCATGCTTATAACCACTGCCATCCTAAGACAACAACCGAGACCGAAGGCTTAACGTGTCTTAGTCTATTATAATTATACAAATATTTCAAAAGTGTCGTTTGCAATTTCAAAAATACGTATTATATTTTTGCAGTCCTGCAGTTGGTTCTTGTCGACTGTCAGATATTAATAGCAATCTGACAGAAGGGCAAATTATTTCCACCTCTTCTACAATAGAAGCTAAAATTGAAAAGATACAAAGAGCCGTAATTTAAACATGGGCCATCCCTTAGTTTTTATACACTACTTTTTAATGCACTTATTTCAACAGACTGAATGTATAAAATATGTGTTCTGATTTTAGTGCCAGTTCCGCTGCTGGTTCTCATCAACCATTGTCTGATGTTACTAATATAAATATGTCAGACCAAAAAACACCTACGCCTTCTACATTCGAAGTTGGTATTGACACTGAAATACTGAAAATACACATCCATGTAACAAAAACAAGCGGAAACGGTTATTTGAGGAGGCTTTTCCGATTCGCCGAATTTCACTAAGAAAACGCAACGACCAACTACTTGACCAGCTACAAATTGAAACCGAAATAAAAAAAACGATTGCTGATGAGCGGTTTAGTCTGGAAGGCCGTAGAATCGTTTCAATCAAATATTTTTCGGAAATCTTAGGCAAAATTGCGGATCACTGTGTAAAATCTTTCGGGTGCTGATATACAAATTTGAAATGTATCGGTGAGCGAAGTAAAGGCTTCATATCAAAATTACGTTTCAAGTGTGAACTCTGTGACTCCGAGTTTGACATAAGCACTGAAGATCCTTGTCATACTTGTGATGTTAATCAAGGCATAGTTGCAGGTACTATCATTATTGGTTGTGGTTTATCAAATTTAAATGAATTAACAGGTAATACAGATATACCTGGCATGTCTAAAAGTTTATACAGTCAAACGAGCACAAAAGTGTATGAATAGTTCAATGAAACTGCATTAGAAGAGATGGCTCAGGCTGGCGTTGAAGAAGCAAAACATTCTGTTGATATAGGGAGCGTAAATAGTGAAGTCACCAATGATTGATGTTATAGCTGACGGATGTTGGTCCAAAAGATCTTTCCGAAATAATTACTCAGCGTCATCTGGTGCAGCAGCAATCATCGGTGCACATACTGGTAAAATTCTGTATCTGGTGGTGTGAAAAATAAATATTGTATTGTATGTGCAAAAGCTGAAAAATATGCTACACCATTAAACCACACATGCTACAAGAACTTTTCTGGTAGCTCTTCCAGTATGGAGTCAACTTCTCTTGTTGAAGGATTTAATTGCTCCCTTAAAACTCACGGCGATATTTATGCTAGGCTGAAATATCAGACGGTGACTGTAGTTCTTACAAAAAATATTAGAGAGTAATTCGTATAAACACTGCAAGGTCCAAAAGATCGAATGTAGAAACCATCTACTTCGAAATCTTTGTAACAAATTGAGAGCTGTTACTAAAGATACAGATATTCCTATTCAATCCAGAAAACTTCTAACAGATTTGAAAATCATGGAGTTACGCAGGTACATAGTACGTGCTATAAAGCAAAGGAAACATGAAAAAGTTTGAGAATTCCTCGGGAACGCATCTTCGCAACTTCTGGTATTTTAGACGTTGATCATATACCACCAGGTGAACCACCTGAACGTTTGCCCTCCTATTTCATAAAAAAAAATATTTATCTAGAAAAGTTGCAACGGTGTCAGATCTCCACGGATTTAGGAAGGGCTAAATGCCTGGGGTTCCCCGAGGGCTGCTCGTTGTCACAGATGGTGCGGGATAGTGTTACATGATGCAAGAATAGTACAAATCCGGAACAAAGTATACCAGCAACAGTGAAAATCAGGACACGATGTTACAATGAAGTTAACCTTAATACCTATATTGTTTTTACAGACAAATGAACATTTTTACATATAAGCTTAACTTTCTTTTATAATTTAAGTAGAGAAGTAGGTTAATATATTATATTAAAAACAGGTAAATAATGAGCACTGCTCGCAATGGAAGCTCAGGTAGGAATGTATCAAACTAGGTAAGTGCGAGTTGTTGAGAT
The DNA here is from genome assembly GCA_963854805.1 of Plagodis dolabraria. Taxonomy (NCBI): domain Eukaryota; kingdom Metazoa; phylum Arthropoda; class Insecta; order Lepidoptera; family Geometridae; genus Plagodis; species Plagodis dolabraria. The sequence goes on from OY978457.1 coordinate 13,392,597, forward strand.
TGTTTTGAGTTTGAATTAAGAATCAGTGTATTAAATATGTATGTGTTAATTATGAAATAAGGTGTTAATGTGGTAAGAGAGGATAACTTCATCACAATGAGTATGATTTTTTTTTCTAGGACACTAACATTTGTTGTATATAAATACAAATATAAAATAAAAGCATCCACGCCTATTTTTTCACCACCACGCTTATTTTTTAGCAAAATTATTTTCGTTATTGGCAATTTGTTGCCCTCATTATATAATAACATATATCAGTATGATAAATTAATTTAAAAGTAGAGCAACTTCTTATTCCGCTCATCTCTTGTTAGATGTTTGGGGAGAATGAATCTCCATGACGAGGACGCTTAGAAATTTAGCACTAATACCTATTCTGTGACATCGCACAGAGCGTGATTTTGTATTTTGCACTGAAAGACTTGGCCCTTAACGCATGCTCTGCGGTTATTACATTACCAAATTTACGAGAGGAAAAATTATAGTCATGTGTAGGATTCAAACCCGCGTCATCCTCCCTACAAGCCGACATTTATGCCGAAAAAAAAAATCTGCATATCTCACGTGAATACGTGATCAGACAACAGTTAGACGTTATAAGTAATTTAACGCACGGCATAAAGTTCTTGATTTTATATTATGTGAGCTCCCGATATTAGAAAATAAAAATCACATACACTGTCTTCTAAGTAAAACTTAATAATGTGAACACATTATTAAGTGATGAAAAAAAAATTTTATCTCGATCGAAAATGTGAAAAACATCCTTATGTGAAAATACTTCAGTTACCACTGTATTTTGTGTTATCAATAGAATGAAATCATGGCAGTGGCGGTACATCTCCGTTTAAGATAACAAATAAAAAATACTGCTTTGGCTTTACAATAAAATGCAAAAACAGCTAAATGTTGACGTATACAGGAACCATTGAAACCAACTATATATGCACTAATTAATGAGAAATAAGTTCTTAAGGTACTATAATTGTCCTTTTCTCCTTCACGAATTCTTTATTCCAGCTTGCACTGATACCTACAATATATTTGACTGTCTAGACCCAGATACAGGGTATTAACGAACCCATTCTTCATTGACACTCGTTAATCTGGATCGACGAAACAGTGAGGTCTTTTTCGTCTGCGAAATAATTTTGGAAATTTAGGAGCTTTTGTCTTGGACTGATAATTAGGACACATAATACGTATATAACATGCAAAAAAGAAGAACACTCTATTTTTCTCGCTTATATAACGGTGGCGTATATAAAAATATTTTGGCCAAGGCTTAATTGTTTTTTATACACGCATTTTCATGCCAGTTGTAAGGATAATACATTACTGACCCCGCTTTTAACAAGACTATTTATGGGGTAGGATAAAATATATCATTTTTGTGTTGTCTACACTGCACTACACATTGATATGATTGCTCGTTTTTTCAACATAAAAAGAATAGTTTTGGCGTAAACTCTTCAAAATATCATTTTCTATTATTAAAAGTAGTTCAAGAATGACTTGTCACAAACGACGTTAGGTATTTATTTTAATAAATAAATCACATTTCCACAAATTTCAGAGTAAATGGATTAAATCTCATTAGGAGTTGAACCTTCAATTATTTGTAGATTCAACTCAATTCTTCTTCAACTCTTCAACTTCAATTTATTTGTATTTTAAATCACCATACAACACTATACTGATCTACTAAGAAAGAAACATATTGTTTAATTTAATGTTTGATAACTTGTTTTTAATAAATTTCACTGGTAAAGTCGTGGCAATTTCAAATGCACTTATTTAAAACCTTTTTTTAACCTATATGTTATTTTTGTTCAACCACAAAGAACTCGCTTTTTGAACTGATAAAGAATTGTCTAAAACATGCTTACGGAGACATCAACAAATCTGTTAAACAAAAATAAATTTGTTACGCCAATACTACTTGATAAAGCTCTTTTTGGTAGTATAAGTACATTTCAGTTCTATTGTGTGCGCCTAATTTATAGCAACACACTACTCAACCACGTAGTGGCATGCTGGTTATTCGACATACTGTTTGCCTTTTGTAATCTTCTACCACATTGAACAGGACGATATGAAACAATCTTTATAAACTAAAAGGGATTAATATCCAAAAAAAGTTAACGGATTTTCTGTTTTATGTTATCCTTAACCAAGTTTCTTACTTTTCACGTCCTCATTCATTGGGGAAATGGAATAACACGTTGAGATATTCCAACCTGCTTCTTATTTAGGTACATCAATCAATCTTTTTCATACATCCATCACGCATGCCGTCTAATAACTTCTGTTAACGTTTCTTAACGCATTTTAGCCTGAGGTTCCGAAGTTTTTTTTGTAGAAATAATGTGTACAGCGAAGAAATTGTAAGTAGGTAGGTACTCAATCAAAATATGTCTGAGATTTAACAAGCACGATATTAAAATAAAGTAATAAAGAATGTCATCCAATGTTTCAAGTTATAAGTGGTTTGACTCTGGACTTGAAAAGTAAATAATAGAAAACTCAGCTCTCAGACGAGTACTTTAAAAGCGACGATATCAACACTAAGTTAATAATACTCTAATGAGACTGTAGTGTGAAAACTTTCAGGCAAATGGAAAAGAAATGGGATTTTAATCCTTAAGTAGGTTTCTCGCTACAAAAACTTGAAGCGTACTCGATTTTAGAAACCCCGGAAAGGGTGTGGATTATCTCGCGATTATGTTAATGTGATGCTACTTAATATCGATTTTCATCCCTTTTACCATTGATATTTAAATCTATCGTAGTCGGCGAAACAGACAAAACTACTGTAGTTTTGTGAAGTTTTTAAGGAACAGAAAAAAACTTGGAGCTCAATAGCACTGAGTAAGATGATTTTCATAACCTAGCTTAGAAAGAGGGTTTCCAAAATTACATTGATATATAGAAAATATGAATAACGCATGAATAAGGTGGCGGGTTACATTCCAAAGTCGAATGACTGCCTCTGGTTCTCCTACAAGATAGAACTGGTGCAGTACATGGTAATAGGCTCATATTCTTTTATAGGGAACCTAAAAACATCTGCGAAAATGTGAATATTTATGATCTTCTTTGATTTTTTAAAAATAAATAATACTGACAATGGAATAAAATATAATCCTAAAGGCCGTATGGAGATTCGTACGTTTGGTTACATGTACAATTAAATATATATTTTTTTCCTAATGAGACATTTAGAGTACTTCATTGCATTACAATCTAGTCAAAATTATCTTTAGTCCGTATAATAATACGGATTAAAGATAATAGTCCGTATAATAATACGGACTAAAGATAATTTTGACTTAAACTGCTAAATAGAGTATAATTAAGAATGTGGCTATTAACACCTATCTTATTATCTCTATCGAGGGTAAGACACTATGTTTTTGTGTTTTTTATATATAGCACTCAATTTACTTATCAATGTCACTCCCACACCATAGTAAAAAGAGTGAGGAAGTAGGCTATCTCCGGCCCAATCTGCGATATAATTACCTAACGTGCTTGCATGTGTCAGGGTTGTCACTTTTAGCTAAATTGTAATTCAGTGCCTAGAAATTGGCAAGGTCCGGGAAGTTGTATTTTTTACTTGTGTTGTCTGGGTCCAGACCAGAACAATACTAATTATAAAAAGGCGGTGTTTGACTCGCCCATGGTTCCGTAGGTAATGTTTAGTTATTGTTTTTAGAACCATAAAAATAGTATATTTAAAAACCAGCGGGGCAGGTACGGGCGCAGCTGTCCGCGCATTGTAAAATTCGGTTGTCGCCTAAACCGCTAACAAATATTGATGGACTAAGAGCTTGTGTTTAAATTATTTGCATAGTATATACTAGTCAGTTTTTTTAATACCCATAATGTATTATTTTTGCACATAAAGGACTATATATTTAAAAAAAATTAAAACAAACATAATGTAATACAAAAATCTTTTGAATCACAGATTTATTACAAAATTACAAATTAGATACAGAAAAATACTTTCTACGGTTTCGGCTATTACGAAATGACTTGTTATTAAACTTTAATGTGTCATAAATCCGCATCCTTATAAATAACTTTTGCAAATATAATTTTGGAAAGCATGGGCAGGGCGGTGAAATGTATAAGTAAATCTTTTATTTGTTCATAAATAGGCATACCAATTTTGCAGTTAATGTGATCTTTTTTAAATGTGTTTTGGAATATTTGCTCCATTCTTTTAATATTTTCTACAACTCGTCAGGTGGAACCATTAACAAAATCTGGTCTGTGAAAAAAAAGATTCTGCACTTAAATTGCCGACCTTTTTTTAAAATAACTTGCCGATTAGCTAGGATTTAAGTAGTTCGCAATCCTCGTGAAGATCCATGCATTTTTTCCAATTATACCAATTTATTTAGCGGTGCCGAAAAGCCGTGACGCGTGCGGTGTTAGCCCCGACTGGCGCACTGAGAAACGGGTCGAGATTTTGTTAGAGTGTGCGTGCGGCGACGCATAGATACTATGGCGCACACATACAAGCCGCGCGCGGTGCGTTTGTATGAAGATAACATACTTCCCACTCTTTCTACTATGCCCACACTAAATCAAAAGGTTTTGTCCTATTTAGCCTTCTCACTATGTCTGTGTTGTCAAGGAGCTGGATTGCCTCAACATTCACGTGGTTGTGAGGTCTATGTTCGTGAGTTTACGCATGTTTTTGTAATTATATATAGTTAATAAAATATAATCTTAAGGGTTTTAGATATAACTATCATATTTTTCGGTTACATGTATATACTCGTTATATGTATGGAATTAATTCGGTTTAAAGTTATGCAAAAAGGTAATTGATAAATCAAAACCAAAATTCGAACTAATTATAAGTCAGAACCTCTTTGATGTTATTTTCTATATTAAATAACTTCAAAAATTTTCGTCAGCATAATAATAACGCCACAAAGGTTGTGGAACGTTTTTTAATTACAAATTAGCAAGTTCAGCACTTTTTTAAGGAAGAAAATCAGACTTTTGTAATTATTATTCTTCTTGTAATTATTATGCAAAGCTTAATTAACTGGACGTAAATTCATTAGCTCTAACGGAAAATTAGGGTGACAGTTTACGTGTTACGGTTGCTACCTTTGGGGCGTAAATTAAGGGGTTTTCTTCTTACCTGATCATTAACATATTTTTTTATAATTAGCTTTGACTTTTATTGTTATAAAGTATAATAACTGTTATCGAATCTAATGTTTCAATAAGGTTTCTTGTCAGAAAGTAACTCTACACAGCTCCAAAGATTTTACGAGACATTTCTTAGAATTGTAGTGGCGACATGTCTGGAGCCTTAATAGAATTCCACAATTCAGAATTTAAAACAACGAGCTGTCTGTTTGGTCTATTCTCAACACTAAAATATGTATATGTTTGCGTCTTCACCGCCGATAGAAACGTAACGTATATGTAGACACATTAGTCAGATTGAAACCTCTTTGCCAGACTTAGAATTGTAAAATAGAGGCTGCAACCACTCCCGGATGCTGTTTGATTCAAAGAAAAACATCTCTTTTCGATGTATTTTGATAGAAGAACGTTAGCAGAGCTGTGAAAAATCTAAAAATAAAGGTTATTTAAATTATTTTTTACAGATATTATCTAGTAGAAATTTCTGAGTTTTTTTATGTCTTTTTTAAATAGTTACATAACTTATATATTGAATAGTTAGGTCTTATTAAGTACTAAAACTGTTGAAATAAGATTTCACCAAGGTAGCTCCTGTAGAGAATTTCCAGGCCCCGTAGTCAGAGGATTGAGTGCCGCTCATGGTTATATATTTTTTTGATTCTAACTATTTAGGCAAATTAGCATCATCAACGTCCAGCACGTTAAGACAACACCATCGTATGAATACTCGAAAAGTAGAAAAAAGGTATATTTAGAACACATGGCATTACGCATTTTAGGCGTTTTGCTACATAGATTTTACGTTTTACACCTACAATAAAAATAAGGGCTCTTAAGTGTGATGATTTTATAAATTATGTTCAGTATTTTTATGGTATTTTTACAATTAATTGTATTATTTTAAGATTTACAAATATTATGTAGCAGATTTGTCTCTTATCGAATGTGTCAATTACCAGTAAGTCTATTGATTAAGTACTATGCTGCCTTCTGATTGGTCGGCCCCACCTATCTGAATATCTTCCGATGACATGTTTAGCTGGGTGGGGAGAACGATCGTCTAAGTCAGTCGGTCTGTAGAACTCGATGGAGTAACATCTATTACCCGTGTATTCTTGAAGTTAATAATTTACAGTGTGATTCTGTTTACATACGTATTGACCAATTACTGTGTGAACCATAAGTGAAATGTGCAAAGCAGAATAAATTGTATCAAGGTTTGTATCCGAGGTGTTTGATTTTATGACATTAGTATCATAACTCCTAATTATTGAAAAGTAGCGGGAGTATACGATAAATAAGAGCGTTTGAAGGTGGGTTGCCTTCTGGAAAGCTATCGGTCATTAAATGGTAACAAAAACTTTTATAAGGGTAGTTTGCTTAATATATTGTACTGGGCTGATTCATAGGTTGTATCAGTATAGTAAGACGATAATTACCGTCTGTGTCGTAAGTTGTTATATTTTTATATAAAAAAAGTTAAACTATATTTTCATTTCTTTGCGCCAACATTTATTCTTTATCAAGTGCATTCATTATTAAGACACTTTTAGTATGATATTAGTATATTTTTTATCTTAATTTGTTTATCGAAATAAACAATTGTTTTACAAAAGATTTGTTAAAAATAGCATAGGAAAAACCACTAAGGTTTGAAGAGACAATGCCAAAATAAATCAAGCCTTAGGCAAGAGTATCTTATATTTCATATATAGCTGACTATACTCGTAAAACCAATTAACATAGCTCCATCAGAAAAGTTATCCGTTGCATCACTCGTTTCCCCTGAGGGGCTAATCAAACTCGGAACGTCAGCAGAACTAATTTGATCCAAACTTCCTTCCAACTTATTTGCCTTACTGGTTATGATCCTTAACACAATGTACATAATATCTCCTCCCTTGATTGTCTAACGTAATGGATAGATGAAGCTTTGCATAGCTTCATTAAATATATTTCATGTCATAATATTCATAGTTCATATTAGATTTTCGAAATTACATTAAACTTAGTTTCATTATTAGTTTAACCTTAATAAAGGAGGAACTACAATATAATTAATGTGACATGTCATATTTCATGACTCTCTGGAAACATCTCTAAATATACGACCCTAAGATGTCATAATTCCTTTATTCACGTGGCCCCAAAAGAGGTTCTCATGAAGGTTAATGACTTACCGCTTCAGAATTTATGACCGAAGAGAAGCTCCGAAGAACATACAAAAGGCTTTATTCAGAACGATAAAGTATAACAACACAGTGCGCATCAGCGGATCTTTTTCACATGTACGTAGGTATATTTATTTCGGAACCTGATACTTTCGTAGGTCCCGTTCTTATTATAGACGTAAAAGCTCTAGACAACTTACGAAATAAAATATGATGTTACAGCCGTACGATAGAATAGTAATTTATAGGTACATCGGTGGTGGTAGCACCTTAGTAAGGAGAGGGAACTTTCTCAGCGTGACGCAAATCAACCGCCGTGTCTAAAAGTTCGCTGAAACTTCGATTATATTGGGCTTAAAACCGCTCCACCTTGAAATATGGGCGATACCTTTCCACCGGGTCGATGTTTCATTTAAATAACAAGATTCAAATACCCTTACAAGTTTCATAACTATTATTAAACTAGACACAGAATTGTGGTCCTATCGTCTTAACTAAGTTGGCGGTTATTCAAGGAAATCCCATTAGTTTGTGAGTACTTATAGTTTCTTCGACAATCTTGTTATGCTCGTTACTCAATCTGAATCAAACGCTTTCCAAATTACAGTTATAATAATAAGTTATTTTTATCCGCATCATAAACCATTTTCAGCTTATAAAAGTTGGATAGGCGAGGTATTACATAACAAGTTTTGCTCTAAATGTATCTTCAAGATGGTTCATAAATAAATCATAACAAAGCAGGGCGCAATTCCGAGCTTTCGTGTTGTAATTTATTACTCGTAAAATGAGATAGTTTCAGGGTAAGTTAATATAAGTATATGTATGTGCTCACCTTCTTAGGTTTCCCGTTCTTTCTGAGTAGCTTGGCGCAGCAGAGCCCTCTGGTGTCTGGAAGAGGAGCGGGCGGGCGGCGCGGCCAGCATAGACGCCGCGGACTCGGCGCCGCCGCCGCCGCCTCACTCCGACTTTCCTCCTTATCTTCGCACATTTACCCCGCCTACCCCTACTTTCCCCTACACCCCTCACACAACCTTAGCGAAATCACAACCACCGAGATATCGATGCTTTACGACACCCTTTACCATTGTTTTCCCCGATAAAACTACCCCCACTAAATACCCTATCTCTTCACTAATATATTTAAGAAAATAGCGACGATTTACCAAATAGCTTTGCTTTGTAAAAATAGATGCGATGGGCTATGTTAAGTTCGATTCTTTTGTACTATTTTTAGGTTGGAGCTTAAATTATTGAGTCACTGAAGCTATGTTATTTCTAAGTTAAGCTGTTGCAACGTCCGATTCAGCATCTGAAACAAGAAAAAAAAATATGTGATGTTTGTTAATTTGTTTTATAGAGAACAGCAAGAAAAACAACAACATGGTAGATAGTTAAGGTATCTGGAACAAAATGATGAATTCGGTGCCCTTTTTTTAAATTCAAGTTCGTGTAGTGCTTCATCTTCTTGAAATAGCAACTACACTAAATACCTAACCTCAAAATACAAAAAATACTTTTGGTGCAAGTATGACTAATACTACTACTAATGATGAGTTCGGAGATTAATGGACCCATCTAGATTTTTCATATCCATAATTTTCCACTTCAGTCCAGCTTCGTTTAAACCAGGCCAAAATTGCTTCACTTAATTTGAAAATAAAAAACGTTTAAATAGTATAAAATAAAGAGTGATTAATTATAAATGGATTATCGATTTGAGGTGGTGGAAGGATTAAATGCGCATCTTTGTCCCCATATTATCTTAGGAGACTTTTTTTCAATTATTGTTAATTGCCGTATTGAGACATTTTGAATAGATACATACATCCATGACCCAAGTGAGTATATTACATACATATTAAAATGTATTCAGATATTCTTTAGGTTGATGTTTTAAACATTCAAGTAACATCTTCACATACAGATCTTTACAGACAAATATAAAAAGCGGATAAAAGACTTGTTTTTTTAATTACAAACTCATATTACGGCCTGCTTCATTGTGATGATAATATTTTATCGTTCAAACATACTAGTCGTTTTACAAAAGTCAAATGAATTTTATGAGGGTCGAGGCCTAGTAGCCATTTGGGAATAAATCCTCTTGATTTCATACCAAATTTATAAAATGAGGGAGAGGCATTGTTCGGATTTGTTTAACTTATTCGGTCTAGTTACGGAACAAAACCTCAAAACACCGAAAGTAACAAGCCTGTCGTTACAGATATCCAACGCTTTAGTATCTTTTAGTAAATTGTAAGCTTTTGTTTGTATGTTATCCTGTCCCTTGACATCGTAGCTCCTAGGCTGTTAGACAGAATTCGAAGCTGTAGTTTTCAAAAGCCAGTGTTAATGTATAGAGTAGTCATAATTGTCAATCCGATCATCATTTCCGTGATATGCAAGTATAAGCCCACGCGGCACCACACTCCATTTTGCACTGGACCTCGATTTATATCTAGCTTCCTGACTCGGAATTTAACTTTTGTTGGAATTTACTTTAGCCAGGGTTGAAGTTTTCATTTCGGGGATTTTCCACGTTTATTGACCATTTTTATGCCCCGTCTTGAACAGAATATTTATATATTACTCCTTTTTAGAGTAATGTAGCCAAAGGACAATATCTAAATGTAATCCTAACTCGTAAACGGAATGACTTTAGAAATTTAGATAATAGTTTGTATAGAATGTTGACCCAAAACCTGAACTTGACTAGAAAATCAAGTAAATATTAATAATTTTCAGGGACGCTCCAATATGAGACGGGATAGCAGTTAAAACGTGGAGGGATGTCCTCGTCAGTAACTCATTAAGTAGAAGTACAAATATGTTTTTAATTTTTTTGTTAGTAAATATAGAAATTGGTCGTGTGTTAAAATGTCTTTAGTCTAGAACTAAGCATGATATCGATTAATCTCTTCACTATCTAGACTTGTACCAATACGTATTTCTAAAAACACCATTAAGTTGAAAATTAGGAGCCACGCTAAATGTATACGAAAATGTTTCAAGGCTCATACTTCCATGTTAAAAACATTTTTGAAAACTTTTACCATACAAACCCAGATAATGAAGAGATAAATCGATACCACGCTTAGTTCTGGACCTTAAATAGAGGAGTAATCACCCTTTGACGTTTGTATGGAGAAGGGACCGGCCAGTTCAACGTTAACCAATAAATACTGAAAACATAGACTCGTAATGTAGTTAAGCTGGGATCAAATCCAACACTAACTTTTTTACAGGCTATTGGAATTTTGAACAAAACATACCCGTGGTCTGACTCGTACTTTGGCATTTTCTCACATTGTTAAGGAAAATTTCACCTTGAATCTTACTTAAATCTCGCGACTAATTTGTCGAAGGTAATTAAGTTCACAAGTTCGCGACAAGCGAGCTTTTGTTGCGGCTCTCTCGAAGAGAACTTACTCTAATTTCCATGTAATTTGTGTTCTCATAAGGAACCTGCCGTCGTAAAGTAAAAAAGATGAGGTAGCATGAGCGATCTGAAGGGTGAACTTTCTTTATTTTCCTGTATAATTTTTTCTGACTTTAAATTTCAACAAACGGTACATACATAAGTCAGACCCACATAGATGAACCACACGACACAGCTGTATGGACATAATACATTTGTTACAACAACTGTGTGAATATCCGTATTGAGCCACAGATACTGAGATCATTCGTTCAAATCACTATGTATTATTCATACATTATGGCTCTATTAAATCAAGACTAAGAAGTTTCTTACTGTCAACGAGTATAATTATAGTTTATGTGTGACCACGCATAACCTCTTGATCATCTAAGCTTGATACTAGATTTTCATTACTAGATACTAGATTTCATTGATAGATCCCCACAAAGTGGCCCATTTTTATTTCATCAATGTCGGTCAATTAGGTTTCCAATTACACTTAATTAAACTAGTTTCTACTCGTAATAAAATTGCAACAATTGCTGATGGTGACCAGTATTGCGGTACTACAGCAACCTGGGTTGTTGTATCACCCGGCTATTGTAAACGCAGCTTGTATCATTCAAATAATTATTTTAACACTGTGTTACAAATAGTGGAAGTCAGAACATGAAAGTATGAGCTCACAGCGTTTAAATGAGCAAGATACCAAATTCATTGAATAATTTAATATTTTCGAGAGAAGGAATTCGGTACTATCTTTTTTTTTAATTTAAATGGATTATATTTAGAATTATAATTGAGAGATAAACTATATAATATTGTGTAACTGTTAAAACCAACATTTTAGTTTCAGTATGGAAATCTACCCAAACATAGCCTCCGACCGCCTGATGAATATTAAGGGAGACACGGGTAATGAATGCGCCAACTTACTTGACATAATTACATTGCCTCATTGAATTCTTTACAAAGTCCATCAAACTCTTGTTTAAATTTATCCATGCTAGGTATTTACTAATGTACCATGGATATACGATACCTTTTCTACATCTAAACTACGGCCTACGCAAAGATATTTTTGGTAAACAGGTTCAAGTTTTGTAGAAAAAATATACAGATTGAAATTCGAGTACAACTATTTTAAATTTTGAATTATAAAAACAACTTCGTTTTGGATTACAAACGGGAATTTTGTTTTGTTCTCGCAGAAAAGCTATCTTGATTATTTCTTCACTAAATGCGATGATATAGATCGACGTTTAGAAAATAATATCACAAGACACGCAATATATTAGAAAGGTCTTTAACAGGAAGATGAATACGGATATTTACCTCTAAGGTCTGGTAAATTTCTGTTTCACGAACCATATGTATATTGGTTTGTTCGCTACATACTTAATCTTTACCTCTGGTGTGCCAACCGGCTACCTAGAGCTAACCTCCATTCTTATGTAAGTTCTTGTTAGCAGTACACTTGCAGTTTGTTACCTGTCGATTAATAAATGCTATAAGATAATGAGAGCTCTGTTTTGCTATGGAGCAAAACACCCAAGTTGAAGTTCACCTTAGATTGCTACTAGTGAAAGAACAGTACCTACTTATATTCTTAAGCCGGGAACACTATAGTTACATAATATGACAAAAGTACAGCTAATAAAACTAAATGCTTAAAATACAAGAAATAATACGAATCGCAGTTTCGTTAAATAATTAACAAGGATTGCTTCATAGATAATTGGTAATAATATATCTACTTATATATTTTTAGAAAAATTAAGATGTAATTTATAGCACATGCGTTTAGGAATTATAATACGTGTTGTTTTCAACGTGAAACGGTAGAAGTACCACCTACTTAGGGAAACTAGGACGCATAAAGTTGCTTAATGTTAAAAGTTGACCTCGTAATAGAAATTTTCTTCCGTTACGAGCTACGAGCTTTTGATGTACCTACAATGCTACCAAATTTAGTTCACAGAACGTCTTACTCATCTAAACAAACAGTGTAATTCACTAGCCAACACATCAATAGCCATAACGACCACTATTGAATGGGGTTCTGCCATAATTCCCTGGCTTGGCAGGCGACATGGCATCAATTCTTCAGGAAGAGCTGCTGCCCACTTTCTGGAGTTTTCCCTTCTTCGCCTCTCACGACTACTACAGGAGAACATGGGGGTTGCAATATTAACCTGGCACCCCACGGGGACCCTAATTTGCTTAAACAGTATTAATAACATATACATAGGTATCATTACGTCTTTATATCTCCGCAGGGGCAGGCTGCGGTGTACTGTGTAGTTGGCGAGTCTATTACCATCTTACGGGCACCAGCGTTATTCAATTATATATATTCAAAATGTTATTAATGCATACCAGGTATCGTCAAAGTAACTGAATATAAAAGTAAGGCCATATAAACTTCGTCATAACGTGATTCCTAAAACTTGGTTTTATATTTATCTGGCTTGCCTATCTGATTTAAGAAAGAAGTACGTCCCAAAGAAGTACCTGAAACATACCTATTATAAGATAAGGGTGTATTATAGGTATATTAGCTGCACCTTGCCTTTTTATCTGTGCAGGCAATGATGAAAAGTGTCCTAGTGTTAAGCCCGTTACTAAATGTGTATTCTATTTCATTCAAATTGGTTCTGCCGCTCGAGCGTGATGGAGTAACAAATATACACTCTCACATCCGCACACACAAACATTTTCACTTTATAATATAAGTGTGGTTTAATAGTCATTTGTTATACAAGAGTGCAAAGTTGCTTTATAACCGCGTGTTCAATTTTGATGACCGAGCAAGCGAAGGATTCTAAAATTGAATTCAAAATTAGAATCCTGAGCGTTAGCGAGGGAATCAAAAGAGCACGAGGTGAAAAATCTTTGCACTCGAGTGCAACACGTAACTTTTCATTCCACCTCAGCGAGGAAATATATAAGGTTTAACAATGACGTGAAAAAGCAAATTGAAAAAAGAACACCAAGAAGGTTCCGAGTCTGAGTTTTTAACAAATAAATAAAAAGTTGTATGATATATTCGGTACAATAGAGGTAGCAGTAAATAGGTTTAATGTTTTTTTTAATTCACAAACTTAGTGCACACGATGTTCTAAATTCAATTTACTTTATCCTCTAAAGAATAAAAACGGCTTTTCCACTCAGATATTGAAGATTAAAAATACTCTTTCCGAGATGGTGGGATGAAAAATATATTTTTGGCAATTTGCCGTATATCGAAAAACCAATATATAAGCTTTTTATAATACATGCTACATCCACTCGTGCGGCAGTTCGAAAAACTATTAGAGGTTAAAGTTTCAAATTATATTTGTGATTCGTTGAGTCAAATAACATACAATACGTTTTGAGAATTACGATGGTTTCTATATAAACAAGTTTAAAACTCAACGATAAGATAACTTCGCAGAAACCACCTGTCTGTAAAACGGTATAAGTATATGCCACACCGCAATTCACGATTCAGTCCGACAGCTAATATCCCATTCTGTTTGTCTTTCGGAGCAATAAAATGACTTTTATGCAAATCATACGAATTCTATACATTTTTGATGAGCCTCCCCAACCGACGCATTTGCGGTGTTTAATTAATATATTTTTCCATCAAAACTTTGTAATTCACGAAATCACGGATTTATTTATCTCAAGAGATTAACGGAGTGGTTTTTAAGAGCTTCATTATAATGCTACTGGATTAACTTTCATTTTTGTTTTAGTACGTAATCCTCTGCCTGTGATGAATCGTCGGTCGTTGTTTACAACTCCCATTTTGCATAAAATACCGAAGTAAGCTTTAATGACCAGATTGGAGACGTCCTATATTTTTTATGGTATTGTGATGGTTCAATCACTTTGCCCACCTGATGTTAAGCTGTAACCTCTGCCTATAACAGATACATTTCGTCAGAGGTGACGAACTGCACTGCGCCTGTCACCCTGAGACGTAAAATCTCAGGTGCCTGTAATTTTACTGGCTCTCAAGGACTGCAGCAATATCACACTGTTGGATGCTTGGCGACAGATTTTCTACTTGAGTGTGGTAGCTAACCAGGCGACTAGTCGCAAAATTCCCTTCCACCATGCGGAGAAGCTCAAGCCGGCGGGGGGACCAAACCATGGTTCTGCGGCACGGCAGACCAGAGCTATTACAACTAGGCTATCATTGTTTCATAGAGTTAGAAAGGCTAAGTCCCAAAAAAAGGCCAGGTTATTAGCGCCGACCCTTACAAGACGGGCGTATTATCAAAGATGCCATTACAATGTAAGAAACAAGAGAGAACTGGCTAGTGTGGTATTTGTTAAGCCCTCCGGGAAACTGGCATATAATCATATATGTATATGCCAGTTTCCCAGTTGCGGATACTCGTGTATCCGCATATTTATTAATAACGTAAAATATCTTCATAAAAGTAATCATAAACATTATGTGTTCTAAAGAATCTCGCTTTGAGAAAATCATTCAACTGATTAGTAATGAATAAATAAAAGTTTACCTTCTGACGAGTGAGCGCTGATTGCTCAAAAGAGTTTCTCGTTATAAACTACTTCAAATTCAAAATTCAAAATCAAAATCATTTATTCAATTTAGGCGTCTACGACGCTCTTATGAAGGTCAATTACAAATTTTAATATTGAAATATTCTACATTGTACTGCCACCTTCAGCAAAAAAAGTTTATAGAGCCACTGCGAGAAGAACGGGCAAGAAACTCGGGCCATTCTTTAAAACGTCTTTTTACAATGTGTTATAAACAATATAATACAATTATTACAATATTTGTTTAAATTACGTAGGAGACATGTGATGGCTTGGCAGAGGTAGAATTTTCCAAGCATTTTTGTCGTTTAAGTAATCACAAACTGTGTAGTAGGATTTCTTCATCAAAATATTTTTCACGTGCAATTTGAATTTTCTTTCTGTGAGCATTGTTCAGTTTGAACACTATTAACAACTACTGAAATGCACTACACACTACAATTAAAGTTTGTTGACATGCCAAAGGCAAGCCCTTTTCCTCATATTGCCTTTTTTCGCGTTTTACTTTTTCCAACCAACGTATATAGAACTTTATTAAACAAGTCAAAAGTTCCCTCGATAAAAGTAGTAATACCTACGTTTTTTCTAAGAGACACTTGTTCCTCGGCGGGTAACCTTTTATAAAAACGACGCTTTAACCTCACGCTGCGATAAGTGCATTTATAAATAGGATAAGCTAATGTTAGAAAAAAAGCTCTTGTATTTCAAACAGCTTTTCCTCGTTGAGTGCATTTTTATAATAAGGCTTGTGGTACTCTCCGTAAACGCTTTCATTATAAAAATCAGCGTTTCCCCACAAAATCTCGCATCTCGCTGGCACACTCGAGTGTGCTTCAAGAACATTAAAAGGGCAGGATTAACTTCAGGTATGTTGGCAAATCATTATGGATTTTTTACCTGGATATAATGGCCACTTTTGAAGTTTTCCTTTTTGATGGAAGTACAAATATTTTTCTAAATGAATTTTTGCATTGAAATTTATACAGCATTACGATAGAGCTGTAATAAAAGAAAGTACCTATGTGAAATGTGACTACGAGTACTTTTGTATAAGTAATTTAGTAATTTTAGTAATCGTTGTTGCAAGGAACTTGTGATGAATTGTCTATTAAAGGTTAATATTTTGTATCATATAAACAGGAATAAATTTTAAGAAAAGTATACTTTCTGGATTATTCGACTTTTTCCCTCTGCTTAAGGGTAAAAACAGCTGAGATAATTAAATTTGTAATCTTACGTAATTAGTAAACAGGTACATACAATAATAGAGACGATACTCAACTGATTTTGAAACACAAATTTAAAAAAACAATATATTATGTAAAAACTTACCAAAATCGCAGGTAAGTAACTGCATCGCCTTTATTAGTTTTACCACCCACAATATTTTATTTAAGTCTAGGTTATGTTATGAAGCCGCAAAAGTTCGCTAAAAGTTTCTCGTAGCGCGTGCTACGGCGTAGCGCTCTGTAAGTAGCGGCCGCCCTCGCCGCTCTGAGCCCGCGACTGACTACCGCCCGCCTTATATTATGCTGGTGATCTCCGCCCACATTGTAGGCGAAGAGCTGGCATTTTTTTAAAAAGTGGCAAATATCTCTCTTTATATTCTTGCCTTCTTTATTCCCACATATGTATTGGATAATGTATATGTGAATGGGTATTCTTGTTGTGAAGCCTGTTTCAATAATTTTTACGAAATTTTCATAGACTAAGACCCGTCGACTTGGAGGTTAATTACTGACTTTTAACGGAAAAACAAAACTAGGTCCATATTTTCTTTTTTTAGATTTTACAGAAAAAATATATTTTTTACATATTAAAGTTAAATTAATCAATAATTTTGATAAAACTGATGTTAAAGTATATGAGTATATCATATGAGGGTTCATCGAGTTAATACAAATATTGACTCAAAACATCCATTAAACATAATTTAGGCAGGATTGTATTCTGAACTTTGGGAACAAATCGAATTTAGCACGTATATTTGTATTGGTTTTATAATAAGAAAATGTTCTTTGTGATGTATAAACAAATCTGGGCTTTTTTTCTATTTCTCTCGACTTGAAGGTAATATCCGTTTCTAAACTGGGTGAGTTTTTTTGTTCTACCTGTAATGTCTCCTTTAAAACCCTAATAAGGTGTACAACTTATTCCAGGACTGACTCTATAAGATCAACTCTGATTATCTAAAGCTTTTATCATCTGTTAAACAATTTTTGAAATGAAATTCTCGTGAGTTTCACACATATTTAAATATTATAAATAAATTTTATAATATTTAATATTCATATTTAAATATTATAAAAAAATCCCCAACGTGAGTGTTTTTTGCCGGTTTTATTAATAACATCTGTTAAACAAGTTTTAAATACAATTTGATTAACGATTAAATTATTGTTACGATGTTGATGAATCGATCATTTTTGTATTCAATCGATTTGTGCCTTAGTTTTACGTAGAATTATCATAAATATTTTCATCGTCAGTAATATTACACATATGTATTTAAAAAGCTCTTCTTCTTGTTTTCTTTAGTGGTTTTGCAAAATGTATTCTTTCATCCCTTTCTCACTGATTATATTTAACACAGGCTTATATTTTAATTTAATAAGGAATATGTTGAACCCATTTTTAATCACAAATCTATTATAAAAAGCTTTATCATTCCCGGATGTCCATATTTACATTATTATATCATTTTGGAGCTCCATATATACAGCTAAAGTATTTATTTGACATCGCGCACGCTGTGGGTACGCAGTGACTTAGTATTGAGTGGACAGGCGTCAAACTCCGCATCTTATGTTTAAGAAAAATATTGTAGTCCTAGAAGGTCTTAGTTCAAGTGCACCGAGTTCTTTCATACCATTTGACCCATCTTACATTTAATTATTTCTGAGAACTAATCAAAAACCTTTACTTATTCAGACCATATACTCTCCTACACAAAAAAGGCATGACTTGACCTCGGATTATCAGCTGTGCACTATCAGTCTTACAAACGCCACGGACTGATAATTCGCATTCAATACTTGAATTTACATCAAATCTGAATCGAAGTTATCGAATCAATCTTGAGAACAAAATAAACATTAGCCCGCCATCAAAACGAAACGATTTCCTACGGGCCATAATTAGCGGCTAGGAATAGCGCGCCGAGTATTCCGTATTCATGCGCATGTAATAACAGGCTGTGTATTATCATCTGCACATTTTTTGCTCTACATTATTTGAGTTATATTGTATTGCCACCCGATGAAATCATGGAATTAAGATCCTACAGCGAGCGCATAGCTCTCAGCCTAGAAGCCCTTCCCGCTCAAACTAACCTCTACGCTACGAAAAACGTCTACGGAGTCGTTTTAATTCAATGGGTGACTCGCTACCTCGCTACAGTTTTTCTCTGTAAGGCTAGCATGGCAGTACCCATTCCCTTCGCAGTAAGTATTTCCGCATTTTTGGGGGAAAGAGGAATGCTTTTGTTTATATTAACATACTTACGGGTTTACAAATCTCTTGTTTGTGTATTTTTCAGTTTATGTGCACCTCTAGTAAGTGCTTAGCTCGTGAGCTCATAAGTGGAATGGTATCGTCCTCTCAGTTCTATACGTGTACGTATTTAAAATTATTACCATTCACGTATTTAAAATAATTTAATAAACTACATAATATTATTAATTTCTTCAAAAATTCCCTACACACTTAATATGTAATATATTTGGGCGGCCTTAAAAAGGGACTTTTCTAAGAGAAGACAATTTAATAGATCAATTTCTCAGCCATGAAAAAATTATATTTGCCTGTATATATTATGATCTAACTATTTTAGAGGTATCGGAAAAGTACCTACAGTTAACTTGTTTAATATTATAGGATTACTTACAAATAAGCAAAGGATATAGCAGAACCCGGCCTATGATCTTACACGCTCGATTCTTGTTTCATAATTATTACCATGTTTTTTCATTTTTCAATTTCTTAATACAATGTGACGGACACTTCCTAATATTGTTAACATTTAAACAAGTATTTTCATTGATTCAATCACAGATCGCCGACCGCCATATTGGTCCGCTGGCCAAGTAGTAAGCTTAGTGTTGTGGTAAACTCGCGTTGAAACTACACTTATGGACGCACAATCACATACATCACATAGACGTGTCATAGAAATTATTGTTTTTTGACACTAATATACTAATTTTATGACAAACGTGCTGTAAAATGTGGCAAGTTGTGAGGCTGAGTTTTGATGGCTTCCACAGCCCACATATTATTGCCATGTAAAGTGTTTTTTTTTCGTTTTTAAAACCAGCAGGTCCCTTCTACACGAATCAATTTATGAACAATTCATCCTAGTCCTAGTTATGTGTAGAAGAGACCTACGCTTTAATGAGTAAAAAGTACACTTGGCAATAATATGTGGGCTGTGGAAGTTCCGTCCTACAACCACTGCTATCTCTCTGCGTAGCATGAAATACTAATCTTATAGCTTTAAACATATATAACATTCAGGTCTTCCCTAATTGCTTGGATGCAATCTAGATGGCTGTGTGTGACATTTTTTTCTGCTGTTTGTATTCTTGTATGGCTATGCTATTTGTATTCTCTTTGCTTACCATCGTTGTCGCCTTTTTGTGTATTTCATGCATTCTACATGCATTACGTATTGCATTAAACACCCCATTTTACGGTATACCTACTACAGGCAAATTCCACTGTCAAACATTCAATAAATTATAACCTCAAAATCCGATATGTTTTTAATTTTTTTTCATTCCAAGGAAGTGTCCGTGACTAGTTTTTAATTTCGATCCCTTGAGTGATTATTGTAGAACCCAGAAAATAAACTCACGAAATTATGAAAAACCATGTCCTTTGTTTGTAAGTACTTCATTATCTTTGCCATTACCTAACGTCTTTACAGAATTTTAAACAACATTGTCCGGTTTATTCAAAGTGCTCCGAGAACTTGTTTATAATTAATTTTTATAACAATTTAGTATCAATTTAAAAATAATATGGGTAAACGCATTTTTTATATATTTTTAACGACTTCAGGAGTATTATTTTTTTATCTTATCTATTAGATTTCAAGAACATTTTAAAATACCAAGAGTAATTTTATTTTCATGCTGCAAATTCAACAATTTCGTTTAAAATACCTCAATCCAGACCTTTGCCTTATACGTTGGGATTTGTGGTTAGAGAATCACATACCTAATTGTACCGAAAACCCCAATTCAATGGGTTGAGGATAAAATTATGTCTTTAGCTATTTCTATGTGCCTAAATTACTTAAAGTTTAAATTTATACGAACAAAAGATGATCTAGAGTAGTAAATACCCAAAATAACTAAAATCCACCGTGAATTTTATTTTTTTAGGCGTAGGGTTTATCTTTTAAGAACTTTACACATCTTCTGCCTAGTGTGAAGCCTGTATGTATATTTGTGCCAAATATCAATCAAAAGTTGCCAGTCTAGTCCGGACGGAAGGAATAGTTGGTCCCCCCTTAGTGGGCGACATCATCAAAGTCGCGGGTAGCCAATAGTTCCAAGTCACTAATAAAATAAACGGCGTCATTGTGGCATTCTATGGGGCAGCCATTTGTTAAACAATCGACATCTTCCGATAATGTGTACAGAAATAAACAAGCTTTTTCTATAAATTAAAAACTTTTTATAAACAAGCTTTTATTACATGTCCTTGTTGATAAAAATAACTAGAAATTAAAAAAAATACTCGTCAAGACAATTCAAATGAGCCCAAACTCGATGGTGTTATGTCGTTTCATTGCAAAATTCCTTTGGCGACCTTCCAGCTCCATCAACAGATCAGCATCATGTCATCATAATATTGCAGTGTCACGCAATTTACACATGTATGCAAAATTTCAGCTCGATCAGTAACCGGGAAGTGGATGAAATTTAATTTGCAAGATTTGATGACAAACATCTGGACAGGTGAAACTAAATAAAAGCTTGTAAAAACAGGCAGATAGAATGACAGAAGCAGATAGAATTATTTTTACGTATACGATAATAGAATACCCTCGAGCTTCGTCCCCTGTTTTACTTAGAGCTCATATCGAATGCTAAGTTATTTGTAGTGCTTGTACTGTTACATAGGTACTAAGTACGTACCTTACTTGACTAGGCAACTAACTTTACTTTGGGATAGGTACTCGTATGTCTACCTGTCTATATTCCATCGAAGTCCATTTTCATTTGTCAATTAACTATTCAAGTAGGGATTTACTCGTATGTATCTTTGCAATACAAAAGGCCAACGTATCCAGCTCTTGGGCACGCTGTCAATTTATAGTGGATAGAAGCATATAAGTCTTAGCTGTCTAATTAAAATATAGCTGTCGTGCTGTTGTTGGAAAGGTGTGTTAATATATCTATTAAAGAAAATAGCATAAAAACGTGTCCTAACTACTCGAACTATCAAAAGAATATCTCACTGCATTGCAACTTTTTTTTGCAATTAACAAAAAACAACACCCAACAAATGAGGATGTTCAGTTCCTTCCATCCAGCCTTTCAGCTGTCTGCTTCCACCACTATTTATCTTCTTCTACCTATAACCAATGAGCATTTCCTTCTGGCGGTCTGTTGCGCTGCTGTGGAATTATTAGACTTGTGCAACGTACATTTTACCAGAGCTACTTTTATTTACCTTTTTAACCCATTAGATACTACGAGTATAACCCAAACGCTTTGTTAAAAACCGATGAGAACGTTTCAAGTGGCTTCGAGTCAGCTAGCTACTTCAACTGCGGTTTATTTTCCTTTAATCTGTGAAGCAATGAGCCTTTCCTTTTCATGGATCTGCCACGGCTATATTGGTCTTAACTCGCGCTTTCACTATGTGGAAACAGCTGCTATCTGTATTTCCGAATCGATAAGACTTAAGAACCTTCAATAAAAGAGCATATCCCCTCCTCAAAGGCAAGCAACGCATCTTTGATACCTTTAGTTTAGCGGATGTCACTGGGCGACGAATCTTGAGGCTAACTACCTACCAGTAGGTTCTTGTTTTATTTCAATTTTTGAAGAACTCGTAGCGGAGTTTGTGTGTAATTTTCTTATTAACAAGGTTAAGAAAAGTAAACCAATCACCAAGGTTACGAAAGAACGCTGTAGTCATTAGATTGCGGCGGACACCACCCATCACGCGCTGGAGGCATTGTTCAAGAGGGGTTGAACCACTACGATCCCTGAGGACCTGCTCTGGCGAGCAGCGACGTAGGTGGGTTCTGCAACTGTATGCTCGAGCGGTCCTGGTCCCCCCACCACTTTGACGACGGCGGTACTCCATAGGGGTTTGAGTCGGTAGTGAAAATGCATTTCCCCCATGACAGAAAAATGTCATAAGGAAGATACTTAGATGGATGACGGTTAGTTACTACTGAGCGCTTCCGAGGGCACTTAGGATGGCAGCTATGTCGGAGGACTGAAGAAAACTCTTTTTTGGTGGTACGACATTTTATGAATGCCCGGCCAGCTAACACTTATAGAAAATCATACAACGAACTGTGTGATCCGGCAGCTTCCTTGAGATTTAGTTTCCATAAAATTCTTAGTTTATCCTGTTTACCTGCTTCAAATATATAACTTACCCTCTGATGAGATTGCGGTCAAAAGCTAGCCATTCGGCAATAAAAGTCCTATAACCTACCGGTTTCATTAGAAACAAATGAGAACGTCCCATCCGGTCCGCGCGTCGTCACGGACCGCGATTAACCTTCCACTAGCCTGTGCATCACTGAGCCTTTGTTTTTACAGACCATCGCGCCGTTTCGGCGTTATTATTATACTTGAACGAAGTACTAACACTGTAAATAAGCTTATAACATTAAAACGATAGGAAAATCTGAGGTACGTATAAGTAAGAAGTAAATACCGGAGCTACTTATTTGAACCCAGTAGCTACCGCCCGCGACATTGCCTGCCTCATGGAATTATATTTTATAAAGCTCCTTCGAAAAATGTTCTGTACCTAAATCCAGGTAAAAAGTATCCCATGTGTTACCAACTACAGGACCTAATTAATCTCTTTACGAAATTTATTCAAAACATGGTCGTTGTTACAATATGTACCCAGATACCCAGTAACTATTCTATATGTACAAAATTCTAACCCTAATACAAGATCCAAGATGCTAATAAAGTTTTAAGCTGTCGATATCGCCAGCATACATCAAGATACTAATCCGGACCAAAGACAAGCGTAAACTCTGTACAAAACAGTATAACTCACCTTAAGCTCGCTCACTCACACTACTACACAAGCACATTATGTTCAAGAAACACGGCTAGAATGTCTTAGGAACTGAACAAACACTCCACATGGCAAGGAACGGCGTTGTTTTCACATAATAATACAAAATACAGTTTGTTTACATAAATATTTGCTAAATAAAATGTAGTAGCATGTTGTTAGGGCGGGCTCGCAGCGCCGACTAGCGGCGGGCGCGGGAAGCGTTGCTAGGGCGGCGGAGACAGGGGTCGTGGGCTCAGGCCGCGGCGTTTCCTCTCTCATTCGCACACTCTTTACCTTAATTGACAATACCCCTCGCGTTACGCAAAAACGACGCTTTTATCAATGACATAGGACATATAATATCGAATAGTACTGCCACAGATTTCGTCACAGTTATTTCGTGTGTAGTAACGGTGTTCGCCCCCTCTATACCGTATATTATAGCTTAGCAGAACATGAGCTTGTATTAAATCGTAATCTTTGCGATATATACCACCCCTTACTTTTATAATAGGTAATAACAAGCTAAGTAATTAAGTGAATTTACCTTAGAGATGAGAAGTTTAGAAATGATGTTCCCAGCTTAAGGATATGAAGACTGTACACACATACACACGTATCCTCCTGTTGGATATTGTAAAGAAAAAACTGAGGAAAAAATGCATAATGAGCAGCACATCCCAGCTCGCCTCGATGTAAGTGGAAAATTGCTACACATTAAGCACAAAACAGGGTCCTAACCATCTTAATCGAAAGGTATCCGATATGCTACCAACGAGAGATTTTTCTGTGTTATCGTCAGGCGGCCAAGGTAAAACTTTTTTACAAATATTTCCATATATATTGTTTTATACTCGTATTATGCTTATGGGAAGACATGCACCGGCCACACATAAACGAGATAAGGGTCGGAAAAAGATAAGTTAGAAAACCCTAAAGTTAGAAAGTAGTATAACTTGAACTAATTCGTCTGGGGAAGAACTGTCGCCATACCTATTTCTACCGCCAAGCAATTCGCATTACAGTGTTTTGGTTTGAAGGGTATGAATGTCGGTGAAATTACAGGCACATGAGACTTAACGACTTCTTCTCCGGGTGATCGGCGCAGCGCAATTTGTCACTTTTGACGAAATTCGTCTGTTATAGGCAGAGGTTGCCACTTAACACCAGATCATCATCAGCATCAGCCAGAAGAAGTCCACTGTTGATCAAACGCCTCCCCCATAGAACGCCACAAAGATCGGCTATTAGCTTGTAACCATTGGCTACCCGCGACTTTAACGATGTCGTCTGTCCACTTGGCGGGGGGCCTACCAACTCAACGTCGTCCGGTGAAATTTGATAACCACTCCAGCACCTTTCTTCCCCATCGGTTATCAGTTCGTCGAGCAATATGGCCAGTCCATTGTCACTTCAACTTGCCAATTCTGAAAGCTATGTCGGTAACCTTGGTTCTTTGGAGTACGATAGCTCGGTCAGAATCCCATAAAAAAATGTAACTAGGTGTTGTAAATAGTGTAGTTAAACGGCATCAAATCACACGTTCACCGTTGTAGCAAATGCTTAACTTGTTAAGGCTATAAATTAATTATTAGTCAAACAATAGTTAATTCACTAAAGATCAAATTAAGGTAAGGCAGAGAAATTTCTAAGTTCGGTTTATACATTACGCCCTTAGTCACTGTTCCACTGCGGCCGAAGGTTCCGGGTGTCCTTGAGCGGGCCCTGATGTTTTCATCCCGCGTGCGTATTAAACCGTTTAGAGGGGACAAGTGACTTTAGCCGAGGATTTATGACAAAATCTCTAGAATTAATTCGCCTCGATTGTCCACTCTTCTCTGAAGGGGCGAAGTCTACTGAATTCAGAACATTAGCGTTATCCTTCAAAAGTATTTCGAAACCAATTAGGTATTATTACCTATATGCATGAGAGTGGAAAAATTACGATAATATTAAGTACCTACCTGGTAATAAGATATAAAGCTGCGTATTTAGTAAAAAAATATTAACAGGCAGTTAGTTGCTAGTAGTTTTTTTTTGATTGCCTAATAATAGGCAATTAAAAAAATTACGGCGGCCCACCGGATGGCATGTCATCACCGTCGCCTATGGACGTTTGTAACACTGGAGTGGATACCAATACGCTGACGACCTCTATGGACGTTTATGGCGCCTTTTTTGAACATCCCCATATCGTGACGCAGGGGAAAGATCTCGGCGGGAAGAACGCGGTATAAACGTTCAAAAGAACCGTTGCGTAGTCGAGCGCAGCTCAAGGTAGTGATGGTGAATATTCCGTCGATGGCGAGCGGTGCGCTGGTGGAATTCAGGAGTTGGCATGATATCAAAGAGCTCCTCAGAACACTCTCCATTGTACAGACGGTAGCAGAGAGATGCAGTCGTTCGGATTTTAAGGTTTTCGAAACATTCACTTTCTCAAACTATATACAATAAAAATAACATGGGACTCAAACAGTGAGGGTTCCGTACCAAATAAAAAACCGACTTCAAACATAAAATACGCATTATTAAGGATAACTCAAATACATATTACTCACACAAATTTAAATGGGACTACGTGACAAGCACCTGCTTTCGAATATAAAAAAGATCTCTAATCTCTAAATCCATACTCTCTGGAAAGAGTTGAGGTAACAGACAACTCGAAAAATACAGTAGACTAGAGAACCTTCTTCTTTGAAGTCGGTATGTAAAAGTATATTTTTATTTCGAAGCAGTGATGGCTCAGTGGCATTGGCTATGGACTGCCGCGCAGCAGGTCCATGGTTCGAATCCCGTCGCGGGCTTGAGGTTTACCGCATGGTGGAAGGGCTTTTTGCGAATGCCCGCCTAGCTAGCGACCACCCTCAAGTTGAAAATCTGTCGCCAAGCACCTAACGGTGTGTTCCAGCAGCAGTCCTTGAGAGCCTCGAGCTAGTTCTGTCACAATAACATAAATTAAAAATAAAAAAAACTTACAATTCAAAATCCTTATTGGGATTCCTACCCGCATTTGGCCGATTTTCATTTTTTGGTGCCAGGTTTCAATGTGTCCGTCAGAATAGCCGGTCACCAGTCCTGCTTAACGTTGAAATGGTACCCAATAATTGCTGCTCAATTGCTTCTATTTGCTGCCCAGCTTCTTTTACAATAAATGAAACATTTAGTGTTACCGTACGTTCTGATCTGACGTCAAGATGGCCGATCACCTCTTAGTATACACGCTATGTGTAATCACAAAAATTTTCATAAGCCAATAATTGATGCTTTAAATTGAATAATACAGAGATCTTGCAGCTGTCAAGGAAATGAAGATATCTATCAAAGTCTATTCAGAAGTATTACACCTTGAGAATTATCGGAGCAAAGTGCCTTTGCTTAAAAAAATGGTTAACTTATTGAAAGGGATTATTTATATAATGAGGGTAGATACCACTAAAAGACAAGCGAAGTAAAAAAAATAGGTATCTACCCTCATTATATAAAAATATATAACGCCTTTCAATAAGTTTATCCATTTTTTAAGCAAGGCACTTTGCTCTGGCAATTCTCACAGGTGTCACATTACTGAATAAAGTATAAACTTTAATAGATATCTTTATTTCCTTGACAGCTACAAGATCTCAGTATATTGCAACTTAAGGCAGCAAAGTGGCAGCAATTATTGGCTTATGAATATGTTAGTGATTACACATAGCGCATATACTACGAGCAGGTGACCGGCAATCTTGACGTCATAACGCACGGTCACGCTACATGTTTCATTTATTATAAAAGAAGCTATTCAGCAATTGTCTCCTGATAGGCAGCAAATAGATATTAGAATAGCGCCCCAGTATAGCTCCGTCGTAGCCCAAATTAACGCACACGGTCGTTAATTTGGGCTCTTTTAAATTCTTAGGAGTACATTTAGATAAAAACCTTAGTTGGAAAATACACGTAAATACTGTCTGTCAGAGGCTGAGTCGCTTTGTTTTCGCACTAAAAAGGGTGAGGCAAACTGTTTCTGCGGAAGCTGCATTAACTGCATATCACGGCTACGTGTCATCTGTTCTGAGTTACGGACTAATAATGTGGGGAAACTCTGTAGACACCGAGAGAGCATTCAAAGTTCAAAAAAGGTGTGTCAGAGTTTTGAACAAGGCGTGGTTTTTAGATAGTTGCAAGCCATTATTTAAGAAATGTAATATACTTCCACTTCCTTGTATGTACATTAGAGACGCATGTGTTTTTGTCAGAACTCATCCAAAATATTTTCAAAATTATAATGAGGTTTATGTGAGGCAAAAAAGAGCTAAGTATAATAATCTACTGTACCAGCCAACTTGCCATAGACAGATTTATAAAAAAGTGTTTACAACATGTGCATAATTATTTATAATAAATTACCACAAAGTATCAAATTATTACAAAACTATAAGTTTAAGTTAAAATTGAAAGAGTGGTTACTGGACAATTGTTTTTATAGTGTTGATGAATATATGAATTTTTAAATTATTGTAATGTATGATGTATTTAATTGTAATGAAATTTGATGTGATCTTCACAATAAGTAAAATAACATTTTTTTTTATTATTTGTATAATATTTGCACGCCTGCCTGCAGGCTGATTACATGGACAGAAGTAATTTTAGGACCTTATATATATCGAATTGTATTCTAGCAAATAAATGATTTGATTTGATTAAAAATTACGGGTCTTTATACATAATTCATGAACTGCGTTGTTGACGAAGTGGCGAGTGTTCCTTGAGAATTTTAGGTTCGTGTGTTGGATTGCTAGGCCTGACAGTAATGACAGATGCATTCTCAATAGCAGTTCCGAGCCTTTAAATGTGCCCGGTGGGTCAAAATAGGGTAAACACTGCGAACGTAGAGTTAGTTTATCAAGCTCCTAGACGCCTGCCAAGCGTGGGCGTCAAAACCATGTGTTGACTTTAATTCTCGGTCACCCAGTAATTTCCATTGCTAGGTATTTCATTTCATTTGCCTAAACACAGCATTTGCACATCAATCCGTCGAAGCAGAATATCTGATACGGCGGTGGTACCCACCAAGCTACTCTTGCTAAATAGAACAACCACCTGGTAAAAGTTTTCAGCGCAGCGTAAGCCAGCTTCCATTCAGATTATCAGATTGAATACATGAAAAACGTATTTAAAAAAAAATAATGAACTAACGTAACTACAGGACCGACGCGTCCTCACATTATGAGCTTACGGTTGGTAATGGTACTTCGTCGTACGTATTAAATGAAGCTATCGTGCAAGTATAAATTCATTTTATAAGTTGGTCGAGGCCTTTTCCACTATCGTGCGTAAATCGAAGGTTAGAAACTTATCATCACAATTATCTCATTACACACAATTATTACATTAAAACCAAAATTTATGAAAGTTGACACAATTTTATTCTATAAAAATCAAAAATTAACATTTTCAATATTTTAAAGAATGAAGGAACACTGATCCTATAAAACATATTAGAGCACTGCTAACTAAAAAAATTTAGGTATAGATCATGAAAAAAAAGTCAAGACTGAATTAAATTAAGTATCGGTTAGGAATAACAAGCGTTGTTAACAAGCAATATAATATATATCGATATCTTTCTTGCATTTCTTAGTTTTGGGTGGAATTTGTATACATATGTCATATAGGGCTATGACACCAACAGTTTTTATTACATCCCTGTCACGGTAATGTTTGAATTTGTTTTATGTTCTTTCACAATTCTACGCTTATAAAAATAAGAACGATAAAAATAGTTAATATCCTAATACCCATATTACAACATTTATCTGCATTTATAAAAAAAAAGAATTCAAAAAACTGTTTACGTAAGAAACAAAAATATAAATATAGCTAAATATTTAACATTGAAAAAACTTGTACTTTCACTTTGATAAACTATACAGCTAATAAATATTTAAATATAATAATATAACAATATATTGCATGTTTGCTTAACCAATGAGCATTGGCTCCAGTTTGCCGGAGTCGAGGAGAGCCTTCACATCGGACCCTCCACCAACGCAGTTTCCATTGATAAACACTTGCGGGACCTGCAACAGGACATGCAAAACGTCAATCTTAAGTCAAGAGAAAGCTACCGCTGAGCGTAGACCTTTTATTTCTAAAACTATATAGTACGCCATACAGCATGGTGGTAGGTAGGGCATTTCCGCCTGGCTAGCTACCACCCTCAAGTAGAAAATCTGTCGCCAAGCACCTAACGGTGTGTTCCGGCAGCTGTCCTTCAGAGCCAGTAATTCTAGGTTAGCCTGAACAACATCTTCGACCACATCATCACTTACCATCAGGTGAGATAGTGGTCAAAGGCTAACTTATAAAGCATTAAAAAATAAATTACGCCAATTGATTTTAAGGTTGAACTAGCCGGTAACTTCTCCATACATACGCGTCGTACGGTGATCACTCTCTTATTTGAGATTTTAGGTCCAAAACAAAGCATAATACCGATTGATCTCGTCATTACCTAGGCTTGTATGATGCCAAAATTAAAAAAAAAAAATTAAGTTGATAATTATGAACCTCGATCACTTTATATGAAAATGTTTCGAGCCTCATTACTCTCAAATTAATTATCTTATTAAAATTTTGGCATCATACAAGCCTAGATAATGACGAGATCAATCGGTATTATGCTTTGTTTTGGACCTAAATCCTCAAATGAGGGAGTGATCACCCTACGACGTTTGTATGGAGAACTGACCCGGCATGTTCTCCCTCCTTAAACTATGGATAATATAAGGGGTTGAAGTATGAAATGGCCGTTACGTAATGGTATTTTGTTGAAGTATGAAATATATGTTTATACATTTCTGCCACCTAATAGGAAGTAGGTAAAAATTATATAAAAAATGATTTAAACCTTTCCGATAAAACACGCAAAATGCTATCACACAGTACTGCTTCCTGAGATTTTTTCTGTGGTAAAATTTGTCCAATCAATCAACTTATATACTGAAAATGTGTATTTAAACCTTTCCGATAAAACTCTGCGGACCTGGACTCCACAAACAAAACTGCAAAATGCTATCACACAGTACTGCTGCCTGAGATTATTCCTGTGGTAAAATTTGTCCAATCAATCAACTTATATACTGAAAATGTGTATTTAAACTTTTCCGATAAAACTCTGTGGACCTGGCCTCCACAAACAAAAATGCAAAATGCTATCACACAGTACTGCTTCCTGAGATCTTCCTGTGGTAATTTTTTTCCATTCAATCAACTTATATACTGAAAATGTGTACTTAAAACTTTCCGATAAAACTCTGTGGACCTGGACTCCACAAACAAAAATGCAAAATGCTATCACACAGTACTGCTTCCTGAGATTTTTCTGTGGTAAAATTTGTCCAATCAATCAACTTAATTACTGAAAATTTGTACAGTAATTATGGTCTTAAATATGACAAAAACTTAAACGTTAAAACCGTAGTATTATCAGTAGTCACCCGGGTATTTTTATGCCCATCTTAATACTACAAGAAACAAAATCATATACAAGTATTTTAAATGATAGTAATAAAAACAACGGTGATATCTCGTCGATATCACTATAGTCAACTGTACCGTGAGACTAGTGATAACGACGAAGCTAGCCGCCAGCTATTTAATGAATATTAATATAAATGAGATTGTTTATAGTACCCAGTGATATTTAATATTTGGATACATTTTTACTTCAAGGTTAGCAGAAGCGTATAACACTTTTTGTCTCATAAATCTAGTGTTAGTGGTATCGTATTTGTATATTGTTAATTTAGTATGCTGTCTTTGATAATAGAGAATTGTCTCATATAAATAGCACTTTTTTACTGTAGAGTCCTGCGTTTTCGGGATCAGCCATTTCATATAAGGGTTACATGGTTATATGACACGTTTTTGTATGTTAAACATTTAGACAAAATAGCAAATATGTATTGAAAAGTACACAAGCTATATTGATTAGAAATATAACAAACATAAAACTATATAATATATTTCTAAATATGATTACAAGCACTATCGAAATCACGGTCAGAGGACGAATCGAACCCGCATCCTCCGATGTCTATCCCACATCCGGCAAATCGGAGGAAGGGAGTAGGATACCAGCTTGGGACTTAAAAAAATGTGATCCAATAATTTCTATATGTAACTATTTAGTATGTTGATATGTGTATTGCTCACAAATATACATATATTGAAATATTAAAATCATATTTTATTTCTGAAAAGAAAATACTGCTTTGTGTACTAATCCTTCACTTACTTGGTATTATTTACGCCCTCTCACGATTCTGACCATATGAGCTTATGTATATGAAATGGATATGTGAGAGAATCAGTGTGTCAAAGTAGATATACCAATTTTAATAGTCTTTCCACAATTGTATTATTGGTGTCCGTATGATGTCATGATATGGGAAACATTCGTTTCTACAATATGTCTAAACTTTTATATTTATGTAATATATGTGATGAGATGTCGCCTACATTATGGTAAGCGTAACCTGACCATTGTAGTTCTCATCCTGCTTGACGCTGCACTGTGCTTTTCCACCTAGTAATTTCATTTGCTACAGGGCCCTCTACTCCTTAACATAGTAGTGCTTGCATTTACTTCAAGGCAGAATATCTGGCACTACGGTGGCCCACCTAGACGGACTCATGCTAAAGAGACCTACTACCTCATAAAGTTTAATGTAACATGTTATACATTCCCAGTTAATATTAGTATGTTAACAAAAGCCCTAGGATATTAGGTGCTTCAGATTTTATTTATGAAGTATTATCATTTTATAAGCTTTAGCAGAAAATCAAATAAGATTTACATAAATAACCACATTCATACAGAGGCAAATAATGTATAATGAGATCATCACTGATTCATACCACATCACATTCTATTTAGTTACAAAACATGTCAACAGGGAAAAATATTCATATATATATAAAGGTATTAATTACTACAATATTTCAACATTATATTTCAGCACCATTATTTTTACCAATACATTCATATGTATCATGAAAATACCTATCTTCTATGAAAATCTGAGACAAAATCTGGAATTTGTTGTACATTTGGAAATCCACCAACAAATATTTGTAAAGTTGCACACTATCATAGCCCCGTGGGGTGCCGGGTTAGAATTGCACCTCTCCGTATCATCCCGTGGGTGTCGTAAGAGGCGACCAAGGAAAATACTGGTAGGTGGGCAGCAGCGCCTTCTAAAGAACTGCCAACTTACACTGCGATCCCCAAGACGCCTGCCAAGCCCCACGCTTGTATTATGGCAAATACCCCCTTAATAGAAGAGGCTGTGTTCAGCAGTGGATGATCCGGTTGTTACAGTACACTGTCATATTCATACAAGTATGACACATATACTAGCCTACACTACTAGCCCTTAGCATTCACACTCACTTTATATGTCAACCCTACTTCTAAGTTTAATTTGAAGGTATACATTTTTTTTTCAAAAAAAAAACTATTTTAAACTTGGAATACGCATTATTAGGAATAACTCAAATACTACTTATTAGGTCTCACCTAAACTTATATGAAAGCACATGACAAGCACCAGCTTTCGAATGTAAAAAAAACACATCAAAATCGGTACATGCTGTAAATAATTATTAGGTAACACAATGAGGTAACAAACAAAAAAATACATTCGAAGTGAGAACGTCCTCCTTTTTTTGAAGTCGTTTAAAAAAAGATAGAACTTTCTATAGATGATGATATTGTGTGGGTGCAAAACATATAAATATAACTAAATGTATGTAATGTATTTTGACAAATATATAAGGGACTAGCCTTCCGGGCGCGGCTCCGCCCGCGCGTATGTCGGTTATCGCGCATTAACATTAACCTCTTTTTGCGCAGTGGGATAAAAACTATCCTATGTTTTTTTCCCGGGTCTCAAACTATTTCCATACCAAATTTCATTCAAATCGGTCCAGTAGTTTTGGCGTGAAAGCGCAACAGACAGACAGACAGACAGAGTTACTTTCGCATTTATAATATTAGTACTGATAACCATGAGACAATAATTATCTAGCAAAATAAATAATTAGGACTGTGCTACTCTAGTAAGTTATTAAGAAAATTTCCACTTAATACATCCGCTAGCATATCACCTAATTTGGCAATGAAATAAATCAAGGAAACGGACAAAACACAGAATTATTATTATATGACAAATATTAATAAAACCACTATTTTACGTGTTTGGGGACGTTACACATATAAATATATTATGATAGTCTTCTCATCAGCAAGAACCAACAATATCTTAAATGAAATCTAACAGAACGCTTTTGAACCAACTGTACTGTCGAATGGTAACATGGAAGTGTTTATGTGTACGAATGTAGTACTACTACCACTAACTCACGGCACTGCCAAGGGAGTGTGGGCATGAGGTGTGAGGTGTGAGGTTTGCAGGCTGGGCAGTCCACAACCCATGCGACGATGTGCATACTGCACAGCTATTCATGCTAATTTTGGAGGGATAATAACGAATTGAGGGCCTTATAATGCATGTTTCATTTAAGAGTAATCTTGTAATGTCCAGAATCTTTGGGCACTGATTCCATTCTAATACATGTATGTATATATGTCATACATACTCTACTTGAATTGTACTGTACTTGAATTTCTTAGTTTCATCAGAAAACAAGAGTGTAAGAACCCTAACATTCAAAATGTATTTTTCAATACTTCCAGGCCACGCACTCACTAGCCTACAGGTCTACCAATAGAGAGACACATTACTTAGCATCCCTTGGATTCACCGTTCGGGTGCCGGGACCAGTGTTGCAGAGGAAGAGGCCCAAGTCACAGGTGCCTGGGGTTTGCAACCCAGGGAGTAGGTTAGGGGGCTCCACTACCTCTGAAGCCTCCTCCTCTATCTCGCCTAACCAATTTTGGTAAGATAATAATGCCGCCTTGGATACACAATCTAGAATGGAATTCAAGGTTTTTCTTGACAGGCCAAGGTCTTTTAGTAGGTTATAAAGGGATTTGTTTTATTATCTGTCTTTAGGTAAGTATATATATCTATATAATCTCATTCGGTAATATTCTAATTATGAAATTAACTTTTATTGGCATATTTTATGTACATACTTCTTTAAGAAAATTAAAAAGTTAAATTAAGCATTGTTTTGTTAGGAGAACAATGCTTTAAAACAATTTTTTAATTATTAAAGTTCAATGTGTCCCGACCAAAGAGGTTTCAATTCAATTTAAGTACACATTATCTATGGTGAGCGAGAAGCGCGCGCTACGCGCTGCGCTGGTTCCGAGCCAATAGACCAATAACAGACATTTTCCATTTTGGCGCTATTTCGTACATACGAATTTGAGTAATATTTTGTTGGATAAAACTTTAGTAGCAAAAATGTCAAGCAACACCCACGATACTGATGATTTAACTCCACCTGACATTCTAGAAACAGCTACGAAACTGACGAATAGTTTTTTCAAAAAAATCAAGAAAAGCGTATAGCCACAGAGAGTTGAAATACAGGTAAAAATGTTTAATGTAGCCATGAGATTAAATAAAATAGTGTATGCAACTGCATATAATTAGGTATTAAAACACTCGTGTAATCTTATTTTGAAACTCGCCTGCAGCTCGTTTCAAAAAACTACACTCATGTTTTAATACCCTCTATTATATGACAGTTGCATAAACTACTATTTTAACACTGCATAGCCATGCGTTTTAATTTTTTGAGTATAGAAATATATCTGGTCTAGATGACGAAATACCAAAATTATAACCATAATCTTACCGTTCTAAATCCAGTAATTTGTGATAAATTGTCCTGGATAGCATTTCCATCCTCACGGTCATCCAGCTCAAAGACTTTGATGGGCTGCTTCACTTTCGCGAAAACCTGGAATTCATTACCATTGTGTAATAAAAAAAAACAATATCACAATGTATTTACAACAAACAAAATTTTTGGTCAGTTTCAACAGTTTTTTTTTTCGAATTAAACATTACAAAACATGACTGTTGTCGTATAACATTATTGCGGTTTGATGTAATAATTGACTGTTGAAACCAAAATCTAATATGAAAAGGGTACGTAATTAGAAGAAAAGGCCTAAATTGAATTTCGGATATGAGCTGAATATCATACTAATACTGTAACAGCCGGATCGTCCACTGCTGAACACAGCCTCCCCTATTAAGGGGGTATTTGCCATAATCCCCACGCTTGGCAGGCGTCTCGGAGATCGCAGTGTAAGTTAGCAGTTCTTAAGAAGGCGCTGCTGCCCACCTTCCAGTATTTTTCCCTTAGTCGCCTCTTACGACACCCACGGGATTATATGAGGAGATGTAATTCTAACCCGGCACCCCACGGGAAATCATACTAATACCTACTCATAAATTTGTGTATCAGGTCCTTTTTATTCTGTGGTAGCAGTCCGCTATAGTAATGTTCTCGTTAAAAAATCGGTATATCTATTATACTATACAAAATACAAGTACAAAATGCACTTCGGTGGGAATCTTCCCCCGGTTTTACGCACCGGGTGCCTTAACCACTAGGCTATCGAGAATAGCTCGATTGAGGCGAAATTTTGTGCTCTAGTTGTATCACTTTAGTGAGTTTGATTTCTAATTGAGGTGAGAAAATGTGTAAATGTGATTTTCGCTAAGCACGCTGTAGTGCTTTTAGCAATATAGCGTGCTAAGTATATTCACAGATATTATCACCAAAATGTCATACTTCGAAGATACCTAACATACAATGTAAAATAGCTATTTGTTATACTGTAACAGCCAGATTGTATAATGCTGTGCAGCCTCCCCCATTAAGGGCGGATTTACCATAACCCCCCCGGTTAGTAGGCGTCTTCGGGATCGCACTTTAAGATATCAGTTCCTCATAAGGCGCTGCTGCCCACCTTCCAGTATTTTACCTTTAGTCGCCTCTTACTTGCGACACCCACAGGAAGCAATGGGGGGTGATATTTTAGCCCAGCACCCCCTGGGCACTTGTTAAGTATGGCTGCAAAATTTTTATTTGCAAGTACTTGTACAGAAACCTCAGGAAGCAAAGGATACTAGGATTCGACCATGAGTGAAGTGAAACCGAAGCTAGTGGTTCATTTATAGAATCCTGAATGAAAAAAAGGTTTCAAAAATTTATAATTAACAAGGGATAATAAAATCTAAAAAAGCATTTAAAAAAATAATTACGAATAATTACAAACGAAACTAAAGTGTGTAAAGTTAGTTTGATGGCTGAGTACACTGTCTTTTTTTTGTAAGTTTTATTGCAGTTTGATGTTTATGAATGATCAATTGTTTAAATGTTGAATTCCGATAATGTTTCCTTTTTCCGATCACATAGTTTTTTACCACTTGTAGGGTGATTACGTCAGTTTTCGGCCTTTTAGCGGAAACACGAACTTTAAGATACCGCCAAAAAATAACTGCAAGGATTATAATTACACAATTTATGTTTCTTGGTAGCTTATATATTGTAGTTTTCCATCACAAAATTTCTTGACTTCAAGGAGCTTAGTTATTTTACTACATAATTTTAATTATAAAAGTGGTGAAAACGCTAGTTTTCGGCCGTATGTGTCAGTATTCGGCCTCATATATTTTAGTTTTCGGCCACTGTGATATGACCGTTTAAAATTAAAATCTTATAAGTAAATTCACATTAAAAATCAGATAAATTGAACTCTAAATTTGGAATTGATTTAATTATTCATCCAGCAATAGATTCATTACAAGACAACAAGGATTTATTCTTTAAAATTAACTAAGGGCAGTCCGTAATAAGTACAAAATTGATACGAGTACTTATATTCTTTATTCAATTAACTCACAAATTTCATGAAAGATGTCAGAGAGTTAGTTTAGTTATATTATTATAAGTTTCGTTGCCATAATCAACATCAGCTTTTTTTTAAGTATACCTAACTAAATAAAGCAATTACCAAGGGAATATACACTTCCTTTAGATACTGCTCTTTGTCTTGTTATGATTAATAATTAACGAACTTGTATGACTGTTAGTTATTTAACTAACAGTCATAAATTCTCTCAAATCATTAATAGTTTTTAGCTAATATCACAAAAAAAATAACGTTATAGTCAGGTACCTCTCTCAATTCTATTGAAAAAAAAATGTCCCTTGTATTTATATCTTAGTAATTTTAATAAAACCATCATTATATGTATGAGTAGTTATTAAAATGTAACATTTATGGGATTATTTTTGTTTAAACTCTTCTTAAATAAGTAATACGTATTGAACCTAATGCTTCAAATTACTTCTAATCATGAAGTTAAGTTTAATGTTCTTGTAAAAAACTAGTCATCAATATATAATATCTTCATAATTAATTTTCAATTAGATTTAATCATGCATTGCATTTAAAGGATTTATAATCCATATCTTCAAATTTGGGCCCCAACATCTTAAATTATACAATTTAGAGCATCTTCTGTGTCGCTTATTAAAAATATAGCAATTAGCTTTTGTTCTTGCTTTTTATTTTCTTTTGACACATTTCTTTTCAAAACTGTTGTTCTCATCGACTGCTTTAACGGATCTTTTTCTATTCACTTCATTTCAGATTTTCTTTTTTTTTGAAATGAAATTCTCGTCAGTTTCACACATATTTAAATATTATAAATAAAACCGGCAAAAAACACTCACGTTGGGGATCGAATACGTCGACCCGGGTTTCGAGCATATCAGATACTCATCATCACGGCGAGTGCACAGCTGCGTCTGCGAGCTCCCGACGGGCACGTATTCGATCCCCAACGTGAGTGTTTTTTGCCGGTTTTATTTATAATATTTAAATATCAGGTTTTCTTGCCTTTAGAAAAAGTGAAAAAGTTAGTAAAGACCAAGATGTTGGTAGACACCAAGTTCTTTTTTCTAGTTTTAGCTTCTCTTTATCCTCGTAAAACTGACGCCATATTACAGCTGGTGTACGAGTATGTGCTCGTACACCAGCTGTAGATGTAGTAGAAAATATTTGTTTATTTCTATTATTTCTGCGGATGGTTTGGTATAACCAAATATTTTCTAAGGGCTTCTCGATGGTTTATTTCTTTTACAGAATCTTTTTAAGTAAAATTTGGTGTTCTGGTTTGTGTCAGTGCTTTTTGGATTGATGTAAGGTTTGATGTTGTAATTTCCGTTTCACAGTGGTCTTGCTTCACTTTTTTGTCATAATTTCGTTTGCTGCATGATATATGTACTGTAAAATTACAGGTACATGAAAAATAACAACTTTGTCTCAGATATCTAAATATGATGTTTTTTAAAAGCAAAAGTAGGATTGTCCATCGTGATTATTTTGTTTTTTTTTTTTGGATTCACAGTCTTATACATTTTTTTTGGACCAAGTCTGGTAAATCTGATTTCTTTAAAGGAAAACTACACTTCGCTAAGTTCAATAATCAATCTACGAGATATTTTTTGACTTCATTTATGATAAAAGGATTAGGCCGCGCTTTAATCGTATCATTAGTTCTTTCAGAGATAAGATCTTGTATAGAAATTCCGTTATGTCGGCAAACTTCCCTTATAGACAATTTTTTCTCTCTGAAATCCCTAAGCGCCAAGATCACAGACTTCTTTGAATATTGAGTTATTTTTTGTTTAGCTTCTGGAGGTGCCATCTAGACAGACAATTTTTTAAATAAATCTAAGCCTAAATCGTCAGTAGTTTCGTTGTTTCAGTTTATTTTATTATTCAGTGTTCACACTTTATCATTTAGTGTTGATTTACGTACTCCAACCCAATACTTCTAAAAATAGCTTGAAAACAATGAAGAAAGATATTTATGCAATAATAACATATATTTTTGTCGGCGTTAGGAATTTTTTTAGCAACATGGCCGGCAAATTGTTAAATCCATTCAGTTTTCGGCCTAATTTTACTCCATACATTTTTGATAGGCCGAAAACTAACTCAAAATATTGTCGCAATTTTAGATTTCGGCCGTTACTGAAATAGAACTGTTATTCATCTATTTCGCCGTATTTAATGCGGCCGAAAACTGATAGCCAGGATCTATAAGTGTATGGCAATAGTAAATTGAAAAGGAGTTTTATATAGCGGACCTATATGAAAAATAAGAGACAAAAATAATTTAAGTAGTCATAAGCAAGTATTCGGCCCCTAGGCCGAGACCACATCAAATAACTTACCTTGAAATGAATCGCGCATCACTATTTTTTTACTAAATTTATGCACGCAGTCACCATCCAGTGCCGGTGTCGTTTTTAATTATTTATTATAAATCACTTGTACATGCTACCCGCGTAAAAAAAATATCTGATGTTGTCCAACTATTTTAAGTGATGTTGAACGTAAAGAATGAAAAAGTACTATAAAAACTCTATTTTCTTAATTTTACTTTTAGACTTCCACCAAAAGGCCGAAAAGTAACGCCGGCCGGCTAACTAACGCAATGACCCTACTTGATGTTGTCTATTACATATACTGCAAAACCTCCTTATATAATAAAAATCTTTAATTTTATGACTGACACAT
Organism: Plagodis dolabraria; assembly: GCA_963854805.1. Taxonomy (NCBI): domain Eukaryota; kingdom Metazoa; phylum Arthropoda; class Insecta; order Lepidoptera; family Geometridae; genus Plagodis; species Plagodis dolabraria. The sequence continues at coordinate 13,432,783 of OY978457.1, forward strand.
TCTATATTCTTTAATGAATCCCTGTAAAACAATCTTTGTTATAAAAAAGTATTTAAAAAAAAATAACTTGTTTATATATGTATGTAATTAAACGGACAGCATTTCTCATAGCAAATGCATAAATTAGGATGTTTGTGCTCAACAGTTTACATAAGCCAAGGATGAACATGCGATAACATGTAAAACCAAACATACATGTACACACCATATGAATAAAATTAAAGCTATGCAACTGAAAACGACATTAACCTATTAATGTATAAAATTAGCAATACAAAATAGGAATGGTGGAACACTTTAAAGAAACCAATGATTTGTTTCCTGTGACTGAAATTCCATCATTTACATATGTCAATAAGCACTTAGTATAGAACACGGAAAATCTTATAGGCATAGATTTGCATGTTTTCAAGAGAACAGAAAATGTGAAAATTTCAAGGTGCCTGAAGATGGAGATAGAGAATCTGTTATTTTTATTAACAATATGGAAACCATTTGATTACATTCTCACCTTATAGGAAAACGAGAAACTGTACGAGGCCAGAAGATGCCTTTTCACTAAGATGTGTGCCAAGCAGATATAACAGAATAGACTACTTCAGTTTTTTATGGGATTATGACTGAACACGCAGGAAGCCCACCTAATATTAAACAATAACATATGCCTATAATCGAGCTTTTCGTAACAAGTGAAGAACAGCATTGTGCCCATTATCTTAAAATATACAGTTGTTAAAGGCTCCTGTTTAAAATTATTGTTCTGAAACTGCAATAAGGGCAATAAAATCATCAAAATTGTGTTGTTACAGTATGGTACATTTAAAACCTCTTCACATCTCTTTTGTCAGCTTTACACAATTCATCTCGACTTATTTTTAGACCAAAGAACAGTAAACATATTCCCTGTTTTAAATGCATTTCCTCCTTAATAAACAGAAAAAATTTACATTCAAACGTTATTCAAATTATGAAAAGAGAGTCTACCAGTGGTAATAAAATCATATATATGTGATCATGAAACGGATCAAATCATATGTCAAATCTACTTTTCCATATCTGGATTTTATTAACATTTTAATGTTGAATAAAGTTGTTTGCCTTATTCTGCAATAGAATATGAGTATGAGAAACTGTCACGGTCATTTAAACTATAGTTATTATTAGATATTTACTGTGTTTTTGGTTGTTTATGAGCTTTTGATATTTCAGGCCAGGAACATTGTAAGAATGTGCTCCATTTTTGCTTCCACCCACTTTTATGCAACAAGCTTAGAATGGTAAGTAACTTATAATTATCTACAAAGCGCATGGGTTAAGAAGGAGCTTTTATTTGTCTTTGCTTCTAAACTAATACCTGGCACCACTATTTTATCTTTAGTCCTAGAGTTGTAATCATGATTGTCACTGTTTAATTTATATTTACAAATTTTTTACGAGCATTTATATTATTTTCAAATATTCACAGACTCGGTAAATTTACACTTTGATTTCATCAAACATCCCTTTGACACATTTCTTATGGCTAGTAGTTCGTCTATGCGCTATTTTACCTATTTAATTATGAAGTTTTGGTGGAACGAATTAAATTACTAAGTTAAACCTGTTGAGGAAATAATATATTTATGAATGACTCATAAAAATGGTAGTTATGAAAGCCATAAAAACTAGATTAGGTACTATCAGGTTATAGAGCGCAGGTAGGAACTTACATCTTTAGCTAGTTTGCAGTACGGGCAGTAGGACTTCGAAAACACTACAACTTTATCTTGGGAAATAGCTTCCTTGATGAACTGTTGAACCTCGGGACTCGCCATTGTTGTTGTACGGAAAATTTTGCTAGCAAATGCGCCCATGAAACATGAACAAATACAAGAATTGAAGTACTCTGTACACTACTACCACAGATCACGGCGATTCTCGCGGCGTGATAAAATTATCACGTTAGTAGGGGTGTTCGATCCGATCCATAATAGTGTTAGTGTGTATCGAGACAAAGGAATACGATCCACCCAATTGATTTTTGAATCGATAAAATATCATTCGATTTGATAATGGATCAATTTAATACATTGTATACAATGAGTATATTTTTCTTTCTTTGTAGTTTGTTTATTTTTCAATTAAGCGGATGTAATTGATTACAAATACATCCGCCTAATAAAGAATGTTTACAGCCAGAGTACTGCGAGAATCCAATTAGAAAAGAAAGGTGAACCTTTCAGAGTAGGTAAAGGCGTACGGCAAGGAGATCCCCTGTCACCTAAAATATTCTCAGCCGTATTAAAATCAATATTCAGAGGTTTAAATTGGGAAAATCACGGTATCAATGTAGACGGTGTCCCATTGACTCAATTGAGATTCGCAGATGATATTGTGTTGTTTGCAAAATCCCCGGAAGACATAACAAAAATGATAAACGAACTAGCAACGGAAAGCAAGAAGGTAGGGTTAAAACTGAATCCAGAAAAAACAAGAGTAATGACAAACGAAGAGAGAATTACCATAAACTTAAGAAACAACCAAATTGATTATACAGATGAATATATTTACCTGAGACAGCTAATAATAGATGATAATCCGATGCGCAAAGAAGTTGAAAGAAGAATAACCAATGGCTGGAGAAGGTACTGGGGTCTGAAAGAGATTATGAAAGATAAAACCTTCATATGAACATCAAAAGCAAACTATTTAACACTTGCATACTACCAGTTCTCATGTATGGCAGCCAAACATGGGCTTTATCACAAAACATGACTAGCAAACTTGCATCATGACAATACGCAATGGAAAGGAGCATGATGAATGTGAAAAAGTCAGACCGACTGAGAAACCGTATAATAAGAAGCAAAACAAAGGTTATAGACATAACGTGCAAAATTAGAAGGCTTAAATGGCGATGGGCAGGACATATGGTAAGAGGAAAAGATAAATGGAGCAAAATTGTGACACAATGGTATCCTAGAGAAGGTAAAAGAAAAAGAGGCAGACCGCAAAAAAGATGGGATGACGACATAAGGCAAGTGGCAGGCGTCACATGGAACAGAGTTACTCAACAAAGACATGAGTGGAAAAGGTTGGAGGAGGCCTTTGTCGACTGGCAAACAGATCTACAGAAAATAAGCAAAATTCAAATAAGAGACTAAAATTAAGGTTTACATTAAATTTAAGTTTTCTATGCTATTTAATCATGTGGATCTGAATAAAAGGCTATATTATTATATTATACAATGAGTATCAATATCAATACAATATATAAAATGAGAGATCGAAAAATCAAACAATTTTGTTTTAAGGTATAAAAACGATAAACAAAATTTATCTATAATATTCATTCGTAACACGCGACCTACATTCATGCCGCTTGCCTTAACTACAAAGTTTAATCTAGTACGAAGAAATATTTTATGGCGGTAGATTTTGTTAAATCAGTTGTAATCACATTTTATATTTCAATATACCTTCCCTTTCAGCATCATTACTTCAGATGATGATGGATCTTTAGATGATTTCATAGCGAAATGGCGAGAAAACGGAAGCACTGCGCTCAGTGCTTCCCTTTTCTAGCTGACCAATACTTAATTGGTGATTTTTTGCTCAAAAAAGGTTCTGACAAATACTGTTTGAAATATGTGTAGAAACTTTCCTGTGATCCGCTCGCGAACTTGATTGGTGTTGAACGTTATTTGTCTAGAAACTAGAAACGTCTGTACCCTCCGTGTTTCTGTTGGTCAACCACACTTTAAATGGAAGCCTGCTATCTAGGTCATTGCTCTAGATCTTACGTATCCAGCCATACCAATATTGGCCAATGTAAAAAAAGTTTTTATTACTGGGGAGTCGTGCTTGTGACTGGCGGCGTACCTGAGGCACCAACAATCACATCTCCCCTCTAAAAGTACAATCATATTTTTTATGCTATAAAAGTCGTTTCATTAAAAAAATACTTAATACGATACTGGAGCGATCCAAAAAATCGTGTCGAATCAATAGGATCCATACTTGGATCTATACAGTGTATTACGATCCATTGCGATCCAGAATATCGATACAAAGCAACTGGATCGAACATCCCAACACGATAACTGACCAGAGACCAGTAATAGATGACAGGAGCTCGTTCCGAACCTCGGTTAGAGCGCACTTGGAGTGCTCTCGGAGTGCAACTTTTCACTCTAACGTCGTTCACAACTTATTTTTACAACCTTCGTGTAGAGCGTAACTTTTTGACTATCAAAAGATGTCGTTAAAATGTTGAATCTTTAACCCCTAATCTGTTGAATCTGTACATCTGGTATGGCGTACAGTAAACTGTCGACGTTTTTTTTCCCTCGACGCCCCGTCACGTTTTTTTTTAGTACAAAGTTGTTTTTCATTACATAAACATGTCACCCTAATATCCCCATACCTTAATTTATCACCTAAACCATACAAAAATAACATTATCATCCATTTAGTTTGAGTAGATCAAACAGCGAAATGTAAATATATATTTGCAGATTTTGACGTTATTTGTTTTAAAATCGAGTTTATTTCATGTAATCTCCAATCAACATATAATTTTCTTGGTACCAATGCAATCCTCATCATATTCGATTTACGGGAAAAGAAATGAAAATAGACCTTTTTATGTAAAATTTTACAGGGTTTGAACAGACGAAGAAAATGGCATTTTTTTTTTTTTCTGAAACTTTCCACTTAAAACTTTGCTTGTTCTTTTAATATGAGTATTTACTATGGTTCTTTACCCATGAATTATAACAGATTGTTGGGATAAATATTTTAAAAGTAGTAACGAGATTTTTGAAAACGAAAACAACGCGATTTTTTTAAAGATTTTAGGCGGGAAAGCTCTATGGAAGCGTAATTTTTTTTTCGAAAACTGTACCACCTACGACTTTGGTTCTTCTTTTGATATGATTATTTACATGTAATCCATACACCTGAATTATTTCAGATGTTTAGGTTTAGTAGTTATAAGTACTTACGAGATTAATGAGTGTTTGCGCGGCAAAATGTATCGAATGAAAGTTTTTTATTTTCATTTCACGATTTGAATAACTTCTCGTTACCGTAACGTGATGCAGTTTTTTGAGTTGTATAGCCATGGATACTACTCGTAGCTTACTAACAACGTTTGAATTATAACGATCGGATAAATACAAGCTTCGCACTAAACCTATTTTTCAGACGACCGGAAATTCGTTCGGGACACACAAGAGGGTCAAATAGCCTTTTAATTTCTTTTAACATCGTTATTGACTTGTTCCCTATATATATGCAAAATTACAGCTTTCTAGGTTCATTACTGTAGAAGTAGTTACGAGATTATTATTAAATTATGTAATATTTTGGCGCCAAAATGTAATTTGAGCTGGTTTCAGATTTCATAAAAATATTAAACATTCTTTTCGTTATCTCAGAAAAATATGGATTTCTTCTCGTATAGCCATGGATGGATCCTTTCGAAAACCGTTTGGATTACGAAAATCGGACTTACGTAGATTTTAGGACGATTTTGTAAAAGTAGTAGCAACTTGTCGACCGAGATCCCGGTTCGGATAGATGATGAAAAGCCGGGTGCCCAGTTTGGACACACGAGGGGGAAGGTTGTTAGAGGGGCGTCAAAATACTGTTTTAAGGCATTTTGTTCGTCCTTATACCTTATACACTTGCTCTCTGTTGGGGGTATTAGGTATAAGCAAAAACAATATTACGCCCTCCGTGTGCAATATAATGATGCTTTTATATTGCACACGGAGATTGCAATATAAAAGCATTATTATATATTGATTATTGGTGTGAAATGACCAATGAGAATGATGATTAGGTAATTTGAATTGTGGATAAGTACATAATTATATGATTTAAATTTTTTTTTTTCTTTAATGAAAGTGATTTGATTGTACCTAAGCCATTTTTGCATTGGATTGTAAATATTGTAGTAATTCGATATCGCGTAAATCGAATATAATAAAATACATCTCTATATCTGGGCCGCGTTCCGAGGGTCAGAGTGCGTTGTTTGGTTGCTTTAACTTACTCGAAGGATCCGAACGACCGATTGTTTTATAACCTCAAAACATCGTTTTTGGCGGGGAATTTTGCAAAATTTATAGACTTTTTATGATGTTTGAAAAGCAATAACTACCGTTACCTGCAAAATATAAAATGTTGCCTATAATCCTCCCATTAAGAAATGTCAAGGTCATGTCAGTCCATAGGGAACAACAAGTCAATAACGATGTTGAAAGAAATATAAAGGATTATGATTGAAGTTTTTTTTTTTTAATTTTCTTTGTTTTACCCCCCCTGTGTGTCCCGTCCGAGATTTCGGTAGTCTGAAAAAAAGGTTAAGTGTGAAGCTCGTATATATACAATCGTTATTATTCAAACGTTGTTAGTAAGCTAGTATCCTTGGCTATACAACACAAGAAACCGCATCACTCTACGGTAATGGGAAGTTATTCAAATAGTGAAATTAAAAAAAAAACTTTCACTCGATACATTTTGCCGCGCAAACACTCACCGATGGAAACTTACCAAACCTAAACATCTGAAATAATTCAGGTGTATAGATTACATGTAAAAAATCATATCAAAAGAAGAACCAAAGTCGTAGGTGGTATAGTTTAAAAAAAAATTATGCTTTCATAGTTTTCCCGCCAAAATTCTTAAAAAAAAATCGCGTTGTTTTAATCTCGTTACTTCTCTTGAAATATTTGTCCTAACAATCTGTAATAATTCATGGGTAAAGAACCATAGTAAATACTCATATTAAAAGAAAAAACAAAGTTATATCTGGATTGGTTTCGGAAAATTAAAAAAAAAAAAATATGCCTTTTTCCTACATTTTCGTCGTGTTTTCAAACCCCTTTATTTGTGAAAATTATAAAACCTCAAAATCTGTATAAAAACAAAAAAATTCGCTATTTGGTCTACTCAAACTAAGTGAAAATGTTATTTTTGTGTGGTGCAAGTGTTATATTGGGGTATGAGGATATGAGGGTTTTAAGTTTAGGTATTGGAAAACGTCTTAGTACTTAAGAATAACGTCACGGGGCGTCGAGGAATGAAAAGCTTGAGCAGATGCGTGGACGGCTGCAGAGTACCCTGTACAGATGAGGGGACGTTTGAGGGGTAGCCATAACAGACAACGACACCTGGTATATAAACTGTCTTCATAATCTCCTCTGGTAAGTATGAATGCCTGATACATTGTTTCCCAAAGTCCTCTTATTGACCAAGGACCACGTTTGTTTCTTTTTTGTCAGCAGCAACCACGATGTATGGTAGACCGGGGGCAATAGTACCAAGTGTAACATTGTCAATATTTCGGTTACCAATCAACGCTTACATGTGTGAGGGCAAGAAACTAAAAACCCATGCATTTCCGGATTAGTTCCTGAGTACAGAGCGGACGCAGCGTGCGGTAGACGTTGGTTCGTCCCTCGCTGTAAGTATATTACATCCAGTTGCATGCTTTGTTAAATATAAAATAATGCATTTTATATAAAAAATCTAATACTGTTTGATAATACGCAAACTAGACACTACCTGAAGTTTGAGTTTGTTAGTTTTGTTGTTCAAATAATAGATATATTTTGTGTTTTTTATAGAATGTCATCAACGGCACAATTGAACCACAAACGAAAATTAAAAAAGGTTTCTCTTGTCCCCGGTCTACCCTACCTATATGGTTAACAATTCAATCCGAAAATAAACTTTAATCTAAAACTCAACAGTATCTATATAGTTTACATTAATAATATTACTCTAAAAGAAAATATAACATTTTTAGTATAGAGCCAAATAGGTAAATTTTGAATCAATATGATTTTTGAGCACCTTCTGCATAAGTTCAGTAATCCTGGGACTCATTTTATTACACAAAGCTAACAGCAAATCGTCAATCAATTTCTGGCCTTTAATTAGCAACAAAACCTTGTTTACATACAATAGATAAAAAACATCGCAAGGCCATTTCTTGAATTTTGGTGTAATAAATTATAATAATATTTGCTTTTTTACACCAAAAATTCGTAAGCAAATTAGATTCAAATGAGACTTTACAGTTTCATTTTGCATTAAATCACTTCTTCCTGGATTTCTTCAAGCACTTCACTAGAATCAGTGATAAAGCCTTCACCTTTGGGGGATATAGACGTGACGATATGCTTTTATGACTATAGGAGTTCGAATACCTAGTACCTAATACAAGATACGTACCTACGAATGATAAAATATATATATAAAATATACTTATTCGTAGTAAGATAAACCCACGAAAGAAACTACCTATATGGTGAGGGCGCCCAACGACCTTTACATATACGTAATATAAATAGTAGGTAAGAACTTATACCTACCTTTATTATCCGATGCCTCAGGCACGGTAATGTTATCTATACAGTATTTCAACTTCATAGAAAGCCTCGATCTCGGCCTGCGCTCGTACCGCAGACAGTCTCGAGTGTCGTGACTACGCCGCAGTGACGAGCGAATGGTTTGTTATTTTTGAACAATAATCGCGCGATTTTTTCACCAAAAATAAGTTCAAGTACATATTAACATATAAAATATGACGAGTAAGATATATTGTGCTGTTTTAAGTTACATGAATTCGTCAAAAACGCATCCAGAGATAACTTTTTGATTACCTGGATACTGAAAAGTAATACTATAAAATAATTTTAATTAATACTATAAAACAATTTTACTTACTAGTAAGTAAAATTTTTACTTACAATTTTACTTACTAGTAAGTAAAATTTTTTTATAGTCTACATACGAGTATAGTTGACGGTACATAATGTGTGTCTTTTTAATGGACAAGTATTTCCTTTTATCGCGCGAAAAAAAAGTCTCAATTAATAAAAAAAATAGGTAGTAGTTATAAGCAAGTTATAATAATATTACAAGTAGTTATTAGAATGTGGATTTTTAATACCTTAAAATATAATAATAAAGCATTTCGTACGTCTCACAAATATTTTTCGATGCTGGAGGCGGGCAGCCCTATCGCATGTTTACGTACAGCGCGGCTGTAGGTACTTATTTCGAAGATAGAGCCGAGTTACACTACTGTATAGATAACATTACCGTGCCTCAGGGTTCTCGATTCTGAAGTCACGTTTGCCAAATTTGGTCGCTTTAAGACATGACTCCAACCCGATCCTGTCCATACTTGTTTAACCACTAAATGCCGAGTACCTACTAAGAATGACTCAGAAATTTGCAATATTGAAAATCAAAATGATTTATTTAATGTCTCACATTCAATTTACATAATAAAAATTTCAAACAAAAAAATTTAACCGACTTCAGCACCCAAAAGTGTGAAATACCTTGTTGAAGTCGGTACCATGATAGTTCAAATGTACCTATTATCACAATATTGTGCGCATGGTACCGTCTTCGACAAGTTATTTCACACTTTCTAGTGTTGAAGTCGGTTCCATTTCTTGTTTAAATTTTTTTTTCTCTCCTTTTTGTGACCCTTGCTACTTACAGGGACGATTGTCATTAATTGTCAAAGACTATATCATCAAGATATGTAAATATTTTTCAGCTATTGTAGTGTAACTCAAAAACGACTTGACCGATTTTGATAAAATTTAAATGGGACCAAACGACAAGCATCAGCTTTCAAACAAAAAAAGTTTTTTTTAAATCGGTTCACTCAGTCAAAAGGTCTGAGGTAACAAACATAAAAAAAAGAATACAGATGAAATGAGAACCTCCTACTTTTTTGGAAGTCGGTTAAAAATAGAATTTGAACTTGCAGAATTCTAAGGAGGAATCAATATAATAGAAGATGTCCCAATTTTTTATGAACGCCTGCTAAACTAAGACCTTACGAATTTATAACGAAAGTTAAAATTTGAACAGCATGAGATTTTAAACCCCGTGACCGACTGTTGTTGGGGTCGAGCATGCTCTCCCAATATATATCTTAATGGTCTAAGAAGTCTTGTTTGTAGTAAAACGTAGGTTGATGTCGCTCCATCCCCATACTATAATACATATTACAGTCATGAGTCATGTCATGTTGGCTTAGCAGTTAGAAAATACCCCAGCTATATGGTTGGTGGCGCGGGTTCGAATCCTGCACATGCTAAAACTTTTCCTCTCGTGATTTTGTAATGTAATCAGCGGGACATGCATAATTGCAAAAATAAATATATTAAAATTGTAGGGTTGCCTCATCGTGAACAAGTTTAAAGCTAATTGTAAAATTCTCTTCTTCTTGTTGTAGTACAACGTAAGTTGAACTATAAAAAAAAAAGTGGACCATTATAGCGTTCCCTCAGAGTCTACTCAGTAATGGGGATTCAATTCACAACTAATATTGGAATGTGTTCAAAGTCTACACACTTAAACCAGAAAAACACACATCACAATCTTTCTTCTTAACATCAATATGAGCGTGAAGTTGTGATTTGATTGAGGTGTGTGATTTGTCTTATAATGTTTTGATTATATGTACTTATGAAAGTTTTGGGTGATGCCCATTAAATTATCCATAGAAAGCATATTTCCTAAACTAATACTATTTTATACAGAATCATTTTGTTTACTGTAAATCGATGGAATCTATATATATGCCATGGAGCTTGAATTGCCATCTCATGAATTTTCGAGGTTATTGTATATAGTAGTATAACTGTTGTATTTTAGCCTATACATACGGGTACCACAATATGTTGCTGGATAGCGTTAAAAAAAAGCTTAGCAAAGCTTGGTCGGCCAGGTCTGCCATTTATTACCAAACACTACTTAAAATTAAAATTGAAAGCTCTCCCAGAAAGAATCGTAGGGGGCAAGATTACTGACGAGCATGATAAAATTGGAAATACATGAAAATATCGTCTACCAAGTGAAATGGAGTTTTATCTCGGAAAAGGTATTATATAGGATTGAAATGGTTTAACAAATGTCATAGAAAATCGGGCGATACGTTGACATCTGTCAAAAATGGTAATTAGGAGACCCATGACGGCCAAAATGCTAAGACGCAAAGAAGCTCGATCTGGATTCTAAAATGAAAATTTTCGTGGTTGGGCGCAGAAACCGTGCAGCGTCTTCTGCCTCCGTCTCCATCAATATACATTTTTGATGTAATATGATTAAATAGGCGCATACTGTTCGCCGTACATACATAGGCGTATCTGTAAAATCCTCCAAGGCAATGATGTACCATTTCACACATGACTAAGTCCAGTGTAACTCGATATATTTCTGCATGTTGCACATGAAACCTACCTTTATACTTATATGTACTAAGAATTGTGGATTTGCGGTGAATAACTGATACTGGTATTAAACCACAGAGCGCAACATTTGCCCGCCGCTTGCACCGAACGGTATCATCAGGTACACCGTTAACTAATTACTACAGCTCATAACATAACTTATGCCTCCGGCTAGACATTAAAGAATTAGTTTTTACATTTTTATAGCTTCATAGTTTGGTGCTTCTAATTTTAAAAACTAATGTCTCTTAACATCTTTTTTATTCTTTATGAATAATACCTCTTGATGTTTACTTTACTTCTTGAGTTACATTATAACACCGTATCTGTGTTCATATAAAACTGTCTGTATTACTTAAAAAAAAGTTTTAGTTCTGTATTTTATACTTAAACTTACCTAATCTATTTTCATATAACAATACTATAATAATATTAATACTAATATATAATAATAATATCATACACTAACAGTAATATTTCAAAATTAATGTCAGTACCTACATGATCTTAATAAATAATTTACATCATAATGACATAAATTAAAAGAATCGACGGCCAAAGGCTATACTACGCCGATGAATTCATTGTCCCAACGACCTATCTTCTCCATTACTTTAAGAACAAAATAGTACCTATTCCCTAGAGGCGCGTATTATTAAATATATTATATACTAGCTGCGCCCCGCGGTTACACACGCGTGGTGATGGATGATGATCATAAAATGTATGATATGTGTTAATCAAGTGCCTTATCCACCTCCATACCATATTTTTTTTATAAGATTTATATATGCCTTACGAAAATATGACCATGTCTCCTATTTTCGTAATAAGCTCTAGTGGCTCCCTATTCGTCGTCGCCGGAATGCTCATATATATCTCCTTTACAGTATTCTGTTCAACCCTTTATCCCCGCGCTATCAAGGAACAATTTAAATTTCTTCATTCTACACATTCTCTGTCGTTAGACATTAGAAAACATAACGAATATATAGTAGGATAGGATAGTAGGATTGGCATCGTATATTGGCACGCTTATCCTGCAGCTGCGGTGGCAACCGTATGAGTTCGGCTAAGGTGAGTCGCGGCAAACGTGCTGTCACATAATATATCAGCCTTTTACCACCTTTTATCTCTTTGCCAGAGCACCAAAGTGCCTTACCATCGGTTCTTTTGCCGTCTGTGCGACTAAGTTCGGGAGGCTCGACCAGTGAGCACACAAGGGATATCGGTGGCCATGAGAACAGATACCTACCTTAGTATCTATAGAGCATATTAATGCCCATGTAGGTAAGTAAGATCTATAGTATCTATACTTTTCTGGGATGTATTATCCAGTTAATTTTTATTAACTACTTACCTGGAAAATCCATGTCAGGATTAATAACTTAATTATAATAAATCTATCCAATAATCATTTAATATATAACAACGGATACAGATCGACGATAATACAGATCGTATACTATGATGGCATTAAAATAAATCTTATATAGAGCTAAAATATAAAACGAGAAGACCTTTATGTACTAAAGCATTGTAACGATGGAATTGATGATAATAGGTTGCCTATTATCATCAATTTCATCTTCACGATATTTACCTTCCCAATGCCTACGTAGCTCTCTAAGAAGTGTACCTACTTAGATAACGCAAAGCCAACGTTCAAGGTCTTCCAAACCTCGCAATTTTTCTTTCGCTGTAGAAAAAGATAATTTCAGTTATTTTCCAATTCACACAAATTACGTGGCCGGTACGACTACAAGGCCACCAATTGGTTTAAAATGGTACCAGTACAAGGTCTAAAATGATTCATAAGAACCGGTAATAAGCCGTCACCGATTTGTATTTTATGTCAAAAAGTATATTCCTAGTGTTGTGAAGATGTATAGTCTGCCGGTGTTCTATAAACTAGAATTTCTTGTGAAATATAAGCAAGCTAGGTGCTTCCGCGTGAGCGTATAGTCGAGCAGTTGTTTTGAAACCCGACTCTTGGTCTTGCCACCTGCGCCTGTAGATACTTGTGTCTCGGCAGTCACGCAATTATAAACTTTGTATCCAGTAAATCAAGTTTTATCACCTGTCGTTATGGTCAATTCTCTTAACTTCGTTTGACGACAAAAGATTTATAAGCCGGAATGTCACATAAATAACAGACGATCGCTTGCCTCTGCGCTAGTGGTAGAGTCGTGAAGAATTGTTATTACTTAAAGGGTCTAATGTGATATACATTTCTTAGTCATTTGAGTTGCTGGTCATTAAAATTAATACATAGTCCATCAAAGTAATTCATTAAAACTACGAACTACTATTGAGTTGCCATACCATTATACATTTCTTAATATTTATGCTACAATGTTTACAAGATATACTTATGACATTTAAGTACTTACATATACCTATATTTTGTAAAATTTATATTAACAATTTAATAGTTGCCATTAAATAGTTAATACCTATACATATTAAGTAAGCAACTGTTAACTTGTAACCTCGCTCATACTGTGAGCGTGTGTGCATGAGTAGACGTATAATATTGGTATTGTAAATAATAAATAATATACGTGATAGCTGGTGGTATTAGGACATAACATAGGTTATGCCTGTTTCTCCAGGCATATCATCATCGCTTACCATTAGCTGAGGTTGCGGTCAGAAGATCGGCAATACCTAAATTAGAGGAATAAGTATTCTTAGTTAGAATTTACTAGGCATAGTTTTAATTCTGTAATACAAATTGAAATAAGGCTACGGCACTCTACCAGAGTTGATGAACCATTTAGTTTTAAACAAAAATCATTGATTTTAGAATGTCTTGACCGTACTCAAGTAACTATTGGTGAGTACATGCCCAATACAATAAATATTATATAATAATGTAAGCAGCTCAGGTAAATTTTGATTTGTCTCTATTACTCTTTTGTTTGGATAAGACATTGCATTTTGTAAAAAAAAAAACTTAGTAGCTATCCGGAGTGATACGATTATAATATCCCCACGTTACAGGTTGCAAAAGGATTTCAGGCTTATTTTTTTTATAGAATTACGGCGGAATACGGCTGAAGCCTACATGTTAAGCCCCAACATCTGCCTATAACAGATTCAATTGGTCACAAGTGACGAATAATCCACCCAATCGTCTTGAGTTATACGTGCCTGTAATTTCATGATAAACTTACTGGCTCTCTACGTCTGCTGCCAGAAAATAACTGTTGAGTGCTTGGTGACTGGTTTGACTCTACTTGAGGGTGGTAGTAACGACTACTAACGAGTATTCGCAATATACCCTTCCACCATACGGTGAATCTCATGCCGCGCCGGTGGGGTTCGAGCCCTGGACCTACGCAACGACAGCCCACAGCTATTACCGCTCGGCTATCATTGCCCCAAAAATAATTAAATGTAGGTAGTTGCTTAGGTAAGTAGGTGCCATGGCTCGATCCCCACTGTCATATGTCGACTTGAGTTTCACGCACATACTGCCCCTGAGTGTGTTAAAAAAACACACTGGGCAGGTGATTGCGCCTACGTCGCCCAGTCTATAAAGTAGGTCTTTGACCTGAATGACCATCTTTTGTCTTTTTTGTTTGTTTTATAAAATCATACCCCCGAGCCAAGCGGTGTATGTTTTAAAAAAGCAATATTGTTTCCAAAAGATTTCTCTTTAGTTTTAATCTAAAATGATTATGTTTTAACAATAGAACATAATAATTGGTTCTAACGAAAGGGTCTTTGATTTAAATACGATAGTGAGAAGGTCAGGAATGTTTTTCATAATATTCATCATCAGCTGTTATTGCTACCTAATGTTGGCCTCCCATTGTATCTGTCTTTTTTGTTTTTGCCATTCTCTTTACAATTTTTATGTAAATCATAATACAGCAAAGAACAAGCGGTTCTTTCCACTTGTTCACAGAACTCCCTAAAATTGTAATAGGTATTTGTAAACTTGTTAGTTGTATCATAATCTGCATACAAAACATTTAAAATCTTGCTCTAGTCACAAGGAAAATATGTACTTCGTGATAATCTCGTTATCTCCAAAGATAAGTCACAAAGTCGTTGTTTCTGTATACTTATCTCAAATAAAACAAGTTCAGAAATGAGTACCTTTAGCCAAAAACACTTCTTTAGAATTTTACTTATGAATCTTAGCCGTTTTAACAGAATAACTTCAAGGAAGGAAATATTTCATCTAACGTTGTAGGTACCTACAACATAAATTAGGAGTACACTCCTATGAGCACGAAAAACTAGAAAACAGTTTTTCGTGCTCATAGGAGTGAGTAACGTGTAAAAATAAATACCTACATTGAATTGCAGTTTGTACGCATTTTCAATGTTTTTATAAAATCTGTTTCTTTTGCGGTGATTAGATTTGAAGTGCAGTCCGTATTTTTACACGACTGTCAAAAAAAAATCTACCAAGTGCGAGTCAGACTCGCGCACGAAGGGTTCCGTACCATTAGATATACAACATTAAACTTCATATTTTAACCTTTTTTTGTTTTAAATTGTGCGAGTCCGACAGCACTTGGCCAAGTTTTTGTATTTGTTGTTGTAGCGGCAACAGAAATACATCATCTGTGAAAATTTCATCTGTCTAGCTATTACCGTTCTCGAGATACAGCTTGCTGACAGATAGACGGACGGAGGGACGGACAGCGAAGTCTCAGTAATAGGGTCCCGTTTTTACCCTTTGGGTACGGAACCCTAAAAAAGAGTGTATGGCAAAAAGTCTTAGCTAAAGATAGGAAGATTTCAAAGATATAAAAACGTTTCATAAATCAAAAAGGAAACAACAAAGCGCAGGATCGCAGATATGAATGCAAGTTTGCAGGTAGAGCGTTCTGGGGTGGACATAAGTTCTTTGTTACCGTTGCGCTTACACAATCTCGGCTTCAATATTTAAAACTGTGGCTGCAAAATTGAACCGCACAATGTTGTTTCTGAAATCATAGGTGGTAGGTCTCTTTACCAAGACGCCGTCGTAGTGGATACCACCGCAGTATCAGATGTTCTGCCTAAAAGGAGTATATATTATACAATCAGTAAGGCTGCGTATTCACCATAGAGATGTGGGAGATCCCCCTTCCAATCCGGTATATCATTTCAATTACAATCTATTATTTGTTTAATATGTTTATATGATTTTTTTCATAGGATAGGAGGGCAAACGAGCAGGCGGCTCACCTGATGGTAAGTGATCAACATCACCCACAAACATCCGCAACACCAGAGATCTCGAGGATGCGTTGCCGGCCTTTAAGGAGGGAATAAAAGGCTCTCTTGTAGGCTTTAGAATTTTTAGAGTTAATCGCAGTGCAATTCGTGACTCGTGATGAAATGCAACTGTTATAGACAGAGGTTAGTCCACTTAACATCAGGTGGGCCTCCAGCTAGTTCCGTCACTATAACATAAAAAAAAATATGTTTTTATACATATTCCCCCTTCCTCATACTCTCAGATAGTCATGTAATGGGTTGTCTAGAAGAGATCATTGTTACACTTGGTTTAAGTTTTGTCTTTATTCGTAGGTTTTTTTCAATAAAGAGTTTACATACCTACTTAAGTCATCTGTCCTTAGTACTTTGATCTTTTGTACCCATAGGATTACTGTAGTAATATGAACAACAATAAACAAGGTTATTAGTGGTATAACAACAGATTATAAATCCCTTGTACAATCGAAGTGATTGAATTAGCTCTTTTGTAGTCTATTCTCGTCAGCTCTTTTGTTTTACATGAAAGAGCACGCTTTGTTTCGTATGATGAAACTCGGAACAATGCCTTATTTATTTGTTTACGGTCCAGAACACATGCAATATGGATGTGGGTGGAGCTTATTAATAGCGTTCTAAATATAATATGTTGCTAACACAGTTACCACCTTAAATTGGAAAAGCTGTCGCCAAACATAACACAGCAACATATGCTCAGCATAGACGTAACACAGGTTCGCCTAGTACAGCTGCTAAAGGAAGGTAAATATTTAGTGTTATTTTTCTTAGGACTTTAGTATTTAAGTAAATATTTTTATACTGTTTGATTTTATTGGAAAATAATCAACATGTATAAACAGAAAATTATCACTAAAGTTCTTATCCATAACTTGTGTAATATTCACTTGGAAGAGAGAAAAAAAACTCACAGAAGTGTACCTACAGAGTTGGTTCTCGTTCTAGGCACGGTAATGTTATCTACATTACCGTGTTCTAGGTCTAGCCTGCTGCCGTCATCAATATTTGTCTATCAATGAGTAGCATATAACTATTAATAATGGTTACCTGGGTTGGAATTGTCTTTCTTATTAATCCGATTTACAAAAAATAGGAGGAAATGGAGTATATACTATATATTAATGAAATAGATTCTCCAGTCGATGCGTAAAATATATTCCTAAGTATGACCTATGTACGACCACGCTTAACTTTTCAGTTGATCGTCTGATCTCGATGAATTATTTTCTTAATAGACTGTACCTCCAAGTAGATCGTATTTAAATTCAACTTCGGGTCAAGTAGTTTTTATTAGATATAAATATTCTAGTCTCCAGCGGAAATCGAATTCGCTGCCCCGGATTTGCGCTGAGTCCCATGATCCCTAGGCTATCGGAACAAGCTTGACTGAGCCGAATCTTCTGCTCCAATATTATTACTCTAACCGTGATATGGGACGGTGCGCACGAGATAGTTCTTGAAATCATATTTAGAGATAAGTTCTTATATGACTAAACCTGTTTGATATTTTTTTTTTATGCCTGATAGGTTAGCGTTTGACCACTATCTCACCTGATGGTAAGTGATGATGTGGTCGAAGATGTTGTTCAGGCTAACCTAGAATTACTGGCTCTCAAGGATGGCTGCCGTTAGGTGCTTGCCGACAGATTTTCAACTTGAGGGTGTTAGCTAGCCAGGCGGACATTTGCAAAGTGCCCTAGCACCATGCTATAACGACTGCCATCCTAAGACAACAACCGGGACCCACGGCTTAACGTGCCCTCCGAAGCACGGAAGCGCTCAGTAGTAATGTCATCAGCGTCATCCAACTCCTGACCGAGGCGGACGTTGCTTTGCTGATCGATTCAGAAAGGCTAAGCAAACTTCGCTACGAGCGCTTCAAAATAGTACATATACTACACTACATCTATTATTACAGACATAATGTCCACCGTTTAACAAATGCCTCCCCCACATGCGGGGTGTTTAGCCATAAACCCCACACTTGGCATGCGCAGGATCCTAGTGAAAGAGGCTGTTCTTCAGATAGCGCACCTTCTGATATTATTTTCCTTCGTCGTCGATTCGTATATTGTATTGATATATTATATACGTATATTTATATTTGACCGAAACATTCTAGAGATGGCAGTATTACATAAAATATAGTAAATAGTATTCCAAAATAGATATTAATATACAGTTACAGAAGCTGTCCCGAGTCCCGACGTGAAATACCGCTGCTCTTTTCATAGGATTTGACAACTTTTCAGAGCACCATGCTATGTCAAAACCAAAACTCACCTTCAGCAGAAGTTTTCAATGAAAAATTCCAATCTGACCGGGCCTAATACCTTACTACGGAAATACCTAGTACTGCAAGTGAGCGAGTGAAGTAGAACTAACATATAGGTACATAATGTAGTAGCATGAACTAAGAATTTAAATAAATCCATATAAAAGACCTCTTACACAACGGAAAATAGCTTTTGACTACTTAGTTACGAGTACATAGTTGCTAGATAATAATTTGATTTGGTAGGATTTACGTTAGACACAAAATTTTATTAGGAAAAGATCATGATTTAGAACGAATCTTAAACGACATAGTATTAGACATATCTCCCAGAGTATGACTTGTAAATTTTGTTCATATATGTAATATATAACCCTTAAAAAAACCCAGTGAAAATTAACCTCTTAACGGCACATTTCCTCCTAAAACCTAAAGTATCTACCTACCTGCTTAGCGAAAGGAAGTTAGGAAAGTCTTGTTGATAAAGTAGTAATATATTATACCTAACTCATATAATTTTACCAGATCGTAAATTTATTTTTATTGTTTTATAAATAATGAACCATCTTGAAATTAATCATCAGTAGTCAGTAGTAATATTATAAATGCGAAAGTAACTCTGTCTGTCTGTCTGTCTGTTACGCTTTCACGCCAAAACTACTGGACCGATTTGAATGAAATTTTGTATGGAAATAGTTTGAGACCCGGGAAAAAAACATAGGATAGTTTTTATCCAACTGCGCAAAAAGAGGTTAATGTTTTTGCGCGATAACCGACATACACGCGGGCGGAGCCGCGCCCGGATAGCTTGCATATCTTCATCATGCGCCTATAAGCGTAACCTATATAGTTATGTATGTACTATATAGGTTATTTTATTTTTGCTAGTATTCATGTGTATACTAGCAAAAATAAAATAAGTAAGAGATCTATTACAAAATTAAGTAGGCTTCAACATATATATACTTTTAAGTGTTGTGTTTATTAGAATTCTATTAACTTACGATTTGAAATGTTGATCATCACAGAGTTATAGTTAAAGAAACACTAGAGAAAACTTTTATCACAGTTTTATGACTATTTCGCGAACCAGCTGCTGACTTTGGTGAAACGTTTTAGAAAGAACGCTTGTGAAGATTTTACGAGTCCAAATAAAACCTTTTCAAGGCTGATAATAAATACCTGCCACATATTAAACATGCATATATTCCAAGCCAGGCAGTAGATAGATAAACCTACTTTAGAGACAGACATTTCTAAACGATAACAATGTTATCCTTTCCTGTCAAATACGTGAATATATTAGGATACGAACTATATTTTAACAAAATAGTTAACAGTTAAGTATTTGCTCAAAGAGTAAGGTTGTTTTACAGTGCGAATGCTAACATTAAAAATTCCGACCTTTCGAATCAATCTAGAGTTGATAGGGTACTGAACACTCAAGACAGAGATGTAAAGGCATGAGACCTAAATGAAATGTGCCAAAGGCGAATTGGACTTACACACGGAATTGGATTTCCGAGCCAACAAGAATGCACCTACCATTAATTAGTTCTGTTTTTTAAATGTATAGCTCTAAATGCTGTGTCGAAGTCCGATCTGGATTTGAAGTGTTCTCATTAGTACCGTAATAGTTGTTGTTGTAACTTGTATGTTAGAGGGATATGCTTCATACTAACACATATTCTGTGAACATTTTAACCTTCTACCTAATTACCGTTCCCAATTTGTTACCGGCCGAGGCTCAGTAATAAGGTCTCGTTTGTTGAACGGAACCTTAAAAAATTCTCATGTGAAATATACAACTTTTCACTTCTACCTGCGTGAAAAATATATCAGGTAAGAAACACTCAATGAAATATAACACATCTATTTATTTTGCTTTGGCATCTGTACACTTACAGTGAAGCTAGGAGGATACTTTAACCTAAAAACTTCAGGAGTACGCTTCGTGCGTATTTTTGAAATATCGACAATGTAGACCTAAGGAAGCCGCAATTTGGTGAGTTTGTTGTCCGATACCTAATAGTAAGGAGGTGGGGAAACAAACTTGTGTAAATGATGACAGAAAGAATTTTGATATCACGTAAAAAATAATTAAACTTTTTAACAAAAAAACCGTTTCAATCATATAATACGCATTATTAGGGATAACTCAAATACTACTCGTCAGATCTAACCTAAATTTTAATGGGACCACTTGACAAGCACCACCCTTCGAATGTAAAAAAAACATCAATTTCGGTACACCCTGTAAAGTGTACAGTTTGAGGTTACACACACAAAAAAAAGCAGTCTATTTGAGAGTCTCGTCCTATTTTGAACACGATTAAAAATAAAATGATCTATCATATTTTTCTATTGCACCATAGATGATGAAAACAACTGAATTTCATAATATATGCCTTAATTCTGATGCGTGTGCTACTTTAAGTTAATAATAACCTGAAACTGTACAAAACATAACAAAAATAAATCTATTTCTGATTATGCTCTTCATACTCACTTGTTACAGTTCAATAATCATGATAATGACCCGCTGATTTCCAACCTATGAATATTGAATAAGAAAAACTTTATTTCAATGTCACTCCATATTGTTTCGCTAATGGAAAGTTACCGCCCATAACTTACAACGTATTGGCTAAACGCATTTCCCTTAGGAAATTTTAATATGAATATGAATAAGACGCGTTTTAGGCCGGACCGGATGTAGTCGAAACTATAGTCGGATTTATCTGGCTTATCTACGTTAGTAATCACGTATTTTTCTTCATTATATATAACACTAACAACTCGCCCCGGCTTCGCACGGGTGCGATTAAATAATCTGTAACATCTTCGAAAATATTCATTTAAATTACCTAAATGCTGTAAGGACTGTTATATGATCTATATTAAATGCACAATGTTTTTAAGGTCGCTTCGTAAATGAGCCATTATTTCTCGTAAACAAAAGGATACAAAATGGTTATTGTGGGTTATTCCTAAGAGATATATATATATATACACGGATTTTTTGTAGATCTGTTTAAGGTGTATAATACTGTAGTAAATTGTTATGATCTATCTCGTAGGATTCAGCCAGCGTTTGCAATGTAAGCGCAAAAAATGTGTTTATTTACGTCATTACACTGAAAAGTATCAGTATCTTAAATTACTATACAATACAATACAAAATTCTTTATTGATCAATAATCTTAAAGAAAACAATAAAATTATTACAAACAAATTAATACATTAGATTGGACAAAGGGCGACCTTATCGCTTAAGCAATTTCTTACAGGCAACCTTGCATGGAGAGGATTTACCTACAATATTGCGCTTTAGGGAGTCCAAAAAGAGAAAAATAATAATTATAAAAAATAATGATAAAACATATTAACATTATAATAAGCACAGCGCACATAGTTGTCTTCAATTGTGCATAAACTATACTTATATAATTAAAACATAAATATAATAACTACATAAGTATAATATTATATATACATACAATAGATTATAATATTATATAACATATATTATACTACAATTTATATAATACAATACATAGGTACATATCTTATACAAAACATAATAAGCATACCTATGTAAAATATTCAGGATATGTTTGATAAGTAGTGCTTCTTCAACATATCTTTGAATAAAGAAATAGACTTAGCTTGTCTGATATCAACAGGTAGTGCATTCCACAAGAAGGCTGCATGTTTTGTAAATGATGTATTAAAATATGACATAATAATTATCAGTGTTTCTCTACTATATTATGCATCTATTCCACATATAAACCTTCTTCTTATAAACCACTCTATCTGTTGAAAAAAACGCATTAAAATCCGTTGCGTAGTTTTAATTTAAATATCTAAGACAGATACAGAGAGACAGACGGCGGTAAGCGACTTGGTTTTATACTATGTTGTGAATATTGTGATATATACTCGTACATATTTAAATACATCTGTTGTTATTATGTGTAACCAAGCTAAAATCATTGTTTTAAAAACACATGTAGTAAAGACAGATACGTGTACTAATACTTTACGATGGGTAGAATATAATATTTATATTAGCTGCCATACTAATACAGTAAAACTCGCTTAATATATTTAAAATGAGATACCTATACCTATACCAATTAATTTGCTAATGATATGCGTAACGATACTATAACGCTTTATTGCATACCAACAAACCTAAATATACACAAAGCGAAGTTTTTTTTTTATGTTATTGTGACGGGACAAGCTCGAGGTCCACCTGATGTTAAGCGGATAACCTCTGCCTATAACAGATGCATTTCGTCACCAGTCACGAATTGCAATGCGCCCGTCACCTTGAGACATAGTAGTTAAGTCTCATATGCCTGTAGTTTTACTGGCTCTCAAGGACTGCTGCCGGAACACACCGTTAGGTGCTTGGTGACAGATTTTCTACTTTGGGGTGGTCGCTAGACAGGCGGGCATTCGTAAAATGCCCTTCCACCATGCGGTGAAGCTCAAGCCCGCGGCGGGATTCGAACCATGGACCTGCCGCGCAGCAGTCCATAGCCAATGCCACTGAGCCATCATTGCTTCAAAATGTATATTTACAAAAGCATTGAATAATTCATAAAGCAAAATGAAGTTAACTGAAACTTGATTTACAGAAAAATATAAACTTTTATGTTTATTCCTCCATTAGAGAATATCAAAAGCACCTAACAGTGCTTGGTGACATATTTTCTGATTAATCTGTTGATCTTTGAGAGCCAGAATTATAGGCACAGGAGATAAACAACTGTATATCAAAGTGGTTCGTTGCAGTTGTGAGTTACCGCTTAATACCAGATGGGCCTCGTGCTTGGTGCCACAATCCCATAAAACAATAGAATACATATATACATAACACCTACGTAAAGAATATATACCTGATATACACATACATATAAATATTTTAATACGTATGTAACATAAATCGCGTGGCCCAGTTAAACATTATAATAACACAAAGTTTGAGTACAAGCGGCACAAACAATGTTCCTTGATTATTTTAAAATATATTGAAGGGTTTTCCTACCTAACTGTAAAAGGCAAGGAATTTCATAATGACAAACACTGTAATGATTTTTCGGAAAACTGTTCAGAAAGACTTTTTAATAAGAGATTTAGTAAAATGGTTGTAAAATAAGTGCCAGATTGTAATTCAAAATGTTTTTGAGATTCAAAAGTATGAAAAAAAGAAAGGCGTAAAGAATGGATACCTACCTAGTAAGTACTAGATGCATGTTGTGGCGGAAGCGAATGGGTAAGAACTAAGCTTATTGTGGAATTCAGACATGGTCATACTTTCTTTTGTAAAATAAATATGTAACGAATAGGTACAGAAATTTTGCATTTTCACTTCAACTTTTTCAGCTGCTCCTCGGTAAGATCTACATAAATTGTAAAAGTTTTTGTGGTGATTGGAGGATAATTAAGTAATTTACCGCCTAAAATCGGCTGTACGAATTTAGACAATATTTGCACATGCATCTAATAGATGTTTAGGGGTTAATTATATAATTTAATAGAGCCAGCTGAGGCAAACAGTTTTCTACTGATTTCTTATCTATTATATCTTTTATTTGTCTATTGATAAGTATTTCAAGATTTTTTACATGTTCCCTGAGCTTCCGATATAGTTTTATAATCTGAGTGAGATTACTGTAAATTAGAATTAGTAATGCCTCAGTTAGTTGATCTTTGTGTGTATGTCTATAAATTTGAAGGTCATCTGCAATAGGTGGTAAGATGAAATATTTTTTTTTTTTTTTTTTTTTTTTTTATTTTAAATCTACGCTCCACAGACTCCAGGGTCCGTGACTTTTTTTTAACTATGACATAATTTATTAGTAAACAAGAAATATGAAATAGGAAACATGCAACATTCCAAGGGGGAACAGTGTTAAAAGTTTTTTTTTTTCTTCTTTTTTTTCCGTTAATGTCATTAGCACTAGCATCCAGAGCAGACCAGTATCCTCTACCAGCACCCGTTCACGAGTTGACGCATGTGCCAGCCATCGCCTTCCTCAACCATTTTTGAGGGAAGATGGCGACCCGACACACAACACCGCCGCTAGACAACACCTTTCTGTGAGCATGACCACTCCGGATACCCGTGCCAACGATTACAATTACAAAAATAATTTGGGACTACAATAAAATAATATACCTACAGAAATTTACCTATTTTGTTATTCTCCCACGTCACATTTTAACAGGGCCTCCATTACCGCGCTATTTCGATCTTTGATCGCCATTTTGAGGTTGTAATCATGGATGGCTTTTGGTGTCGCAACCATCGCCTTCCTAACGAACCGTCCTATGGCGTCGTTTTCGTCATCTGCGTAGTATATGAAGGTTCCAGTGTGCCGTGAAATTGCAACGACGGCATGCGGGACGCTCTCGTGCAACTTCATGCTGCTCTTGGTCTTGATGGCGATGACCGACTCGTATGTCAGTCCCTGCGCTTCGTGGATGGTAAGGGTGCGTGATCCACTTCCCTCTCCGTAGCCCTGACTTATTAGGGTCTCCTTTTCTTCCTGGGTGTGAACCAGGAATAAAGTGTTGGGGAGGGATTTGGGGATTTTTGCACCTGTGTACCTTTCAAGCTTAAGGGACTTAATACGGGGAGCTGAGGAATATATACCAGAGTATATTTCCCTCAGTGCGTACGCGACATCCATTGGGTTCCGATGCGTGCATAACAACTCCTGGGTGATGTTTGTTACCAGGTTAGGGCGGTTGTACCTTAATACGAAGAGATTTTCTCTATCAATATAAGGCTAAGATGAAATAATTTGATTAGAAATTGTGTTAGTAAGAATATCAAAAGAAGTAGACATAGAACACCGCCTTGAAGATCTCCAGCTGTTGTAGTCTGCCATGATAAAAATGTATTATCAAACCCAGCCACTTCTTTGCCAGCATCCTTACAGGTACCTGTGAAAGCAATTAATTATAAAAGATTATTAAGAGAGCGAAGGTTTCGTATATTTCATAGTAGTAAGCCATAATCGACCATGTCGAAGGCACTGCTAAAATCAATTAGCGATAGTACCTACCTACCTATTAGCTAGGCCGAATCTAATATTCTGTATAGCTGATAATCTGTGCCTTTAATTAGCGCTGATACTGTACTGTGTGGCTAAGACGAAAGCCGGATTGATAAGGATTTATTAGATGTGTTTCTGTTTACGCATTATTAGGAACTGTTTAGAAACTATGTTGCTGGTATATGAAGCGCTCCAAAACTTTTTTTTTTATGCCTGATAGGTTAGCCTTTGACCACTATCTCACCTGATGGTAAGTGATGATGTGGTCGAGGATGTTGTTCAAACTAACCTAGAGTTACTGGCTCTCAAGGACAGCTGCCGGAACACACCGTTTTGTGCTGATCGATTCAGAATGGCTAAGCAAACTTGGCTACGAGCGCTTCAAAACTTTGTAATGAAGAGGTAAGACGGGAATTGTAAGATAATAAGAGGGATTAGAAGCTTTTGAAAGAGGATTAATTTGTGCTCCTTTGTGAAAACAATTAAGGTGGAGCTGCAATGGAAAACATAAAATATGTCGAATAATAGTAACGATAGAATTACAACACAAGCACCTCTGCCGCTAATGTATAAAATTGCTGTATATGGCCTCCGCCATACAGAGGGGGGAAGGGGTTTGGCCATAATCCCCATGCTCGGCAGGCGTTTTGGGATTGGTTCTCAAGAAGGTGCTGCTGCCCACTTTCTGATACTTTTTTAAACTATAGAACGTATTATAATAGTAACAATAATAAACACATAATTAAAAAATCTTATGATATCTTTTGGGAGCAATCCCATACCAAAAGAAATTCGAACGCATCTTCTATAAAAATAAACATAAAGCGGAATAATGGGAAACTAAGGAAATTATTAAGGTTTATAATTCACACCTAATCCAGTGCCTTTTCCTGAGTATTCTTTTATTTAACTGGCGATGTCGGTTGGTGATCTGACAGGAACTAGGGGCTCTAGGGATCTTGGGGAGAGTGGCCAATAGAAAACAAGGCCTGCCTAAAAAAGGAACTGATTGATCAGAACAACTGCCAAATCTCGCTGAAACTCAAAAAAAAAACTAGTAGTTTTTTTTTTGAGTTCAAAAAAAAACTAGTAGTTTTTTTTTTTGAGTTCAAAAAAAAACTAGTAGTTTTTTTTTTGAGGGTCGTATAATAATAACAGGCAGTAGGGGTCTATATATCATAATTGGCCATAAATTGTCAGAAGGCCAAAGCAAAAATAACTATGTAATTGAAAATGTTATGCATAATTTTGCCGCTGGTAGACGTAAAAAGTTGTATGTTTTA
Source organism: Plagodis dolabraria (assembly GCA_963854805.1). NCBI lineage: Eukaryota > Metazoa > Arthropoda > Insecta > Lepidoptera > Geometridae > Plagodis > Plagodis dolabraria. Next base: position 13,459,913 of record OY978457.1, read on the forward strand.
TGTTTTGTCAGTCGCCAAGCACATGCTTAATTTCCAACTAATATTTTTCGAACGAATAAAATAGATATAGATCGTATCAGTCAAGCACATGCTTAATTTCCAACTAATATTTTTCGAACGAATAGATATAGATCGTATCAGTCATGCTATTAAACCTAGACGGAAAAAGAAGGTCACCGTAGCCGTAAACAAATTGGAATTCGAGTCGACACTCGATTTGATTTGATAGTTTTTGATTCAGCTAAGAAAGAAGACACTAAATTTGTATCTATGTATGTTTAAGTTTCATAATTAACTTGTAACTGTGTATAAGTTAATTCCAGGTTTATTCTCGGAGGATAAATTGTGGAAGTTGTAAATCCGGGATATCCACGGCGCAGTCTAGTAGTAGTGGAAACTCCATAGGTGGAACAATGAACTGAATTTACAAAAGGAGCTATTTACCAAAACTCAAAAATCGCTATAATATGAGATCGCTAAAAAGTTGCCCACCTCCAAAAGCGATGATCGCGAACAATGTTCCCCTATTTGTTATATACCTAAGTAGGTAGACCAGTAAGTAAATATACATATATATATATCACTGTTTTTTTTTACAACTGGCGGTATGCCTTTGTTAAACAAAAATACTACGAACTATATAGGTACCTACAACACTACAGCTACTAAAATAAAAGCATTTAGACAACCTATAAGTCCACTCCCAGTTGGCAGCGTACCCAGCATACTGGCAGCATTGCCTCGTTGAATTGCAATGCTTATTCGTTGAGCCAAATATGTGCCAGCATTTTGATCACGCGTCGCATCGACCAAGCGCTCAGATAAGTTTTGGAAAATACTTATAGCTACTACCAATCTAAAGTAAGTTAGCCTTAAGAATTTAAATGTAATCTGTGTATTGTAGCTGCACTTTAGAGTTTAGACGCGATTGGAAAGACATGTTCAAAAATTTCCGATGAAACTGTATGACTTGCAATGTGTCAATAATAGTGACATAGATTAAAATCCGTTATCGATTATGATATGATAACATAATATTGATAAGATTCGGGTTTCACCTATTCACGCCTAATGAATTATGAGGTAGGTAAGTTATAAATCCTACTTAAAAAAAGGGCCACTGTTTGTGTGTTTGGTTACCAATTCAAACCATTCATTTCGGATTTCTTCAACAGTTCTTGAAGAAGGGCAGCTGCGCTTTATGAAGAACTGTCATCACACTTTGCAATTCCCAAGATGGGTGCTGCGTAGGGATTATTTGGCATACCCCGTAAAGGGAGAGTTATTCGATGGTGGGAGTTATAACTGTTGATGATGATTGCACTAAATATAGGTGATGATGTGATGCATGCAATCATTTAATTTACCTGGGAAGTTCCTGTACCCTGTAAAAAAGTTTATAATTAGTACGGGGGTAGGAGCTCATAACTAAAGACGCATTATTGTTACTAAGACGATATTTAACAATTATAGATACAACATTGTACTTAACCCTGACTCATGAAATAAATATTTAGGTTATGGAATCAGTGACAATTTAAAACACCCAGCTACCGTAGATTCCCTGTTTCTGCGGATACTAGTTCACAAACAATTATATAATATTTAGTCATGAACGTTACTTACCTATTGAAGCGCTCGTAGCTAAGTTTGCTTAGCCGTTCTGAACCAATCAGCAAAGTTAAGCAACGTCCGCCTCGGTCGTGTGTGGATGGGTGACCGCTGGTGACATTACTACTGAGCACTTCCGTGCATCGGAGGGCTGTTAAGCCGTCGGTCTCGGTTGTTGTTTTATGACGGCAGTCGTTATGCATGGTGGTAGGGCATTTTGCAGGCATTCGCCTGGCTAGCTACCACCCTCAAGTAGAATATCTGTCGCCAAGCAGTGAAGAGAATACAGTGTTCCGGCAACTGTCTTTGAGAGTCAGTAATTCTAGATTAGCCTGAACAACATCTTCGACCACATCAACACTAAAAAAACTACTGTTCAAATACAATTGTGTGCAAGGATCTTGATGATAAAGTGGCGTTTATATTTATCGGAATTTGTAATATAATGCTTATTCCTCTTAAGTAGGTTATGTAATGTGTACTTCTAGCATATCTACATCGTTCAATATCTTGATTCATTGATTTGATTCGATACATTAGCTAAGTGGGTCATCACTAAAAACCCAGCCACGATTATTTTATGCCTTTCTCCTGCTGAAGCAGATGCGTCACACAACCGCACACGTATTCGAGGGTGTTGACTTGGACACGACCAGACAAGAGTATTGTTTTTGTCTTGAGGCGTGTCATTAAACTAAGAGCCATTCTCACAGGTTTGGACTTCAAGGTGTTTGACAGCCGCCAAATAGTATTTTTATATGAGTAAAGACCAGTGACTTAATTCAGTTCCCAGCTTAAGAAAAAATATTTCATATCCTCTTTATTTTAACCGTCCTTATTCTCTTAAGCCGGGAGCTGCCACCCTCAAGGAGAAAATCTGTCGACAAGCACGGTGTGTTCCAGCAGCTGTCCTTGAGAGACAGTAATTCCAGATAAGTCTGAAAACATTTTCGTTCACATCATCACTTACAATCAGGTGAGATAGTGGTCAAAGGCTAGCGCCTATCAGCTATAAATAAATTAAGAGAATTTCCCAAGGACGGTAGGCATCAGGAATGCGGCCAGCCTTAAAAACAAAGTCAAAACTATCTACAACGTGTCCTTGTATCGATCTTTCTGTTGTTAAAGAGGGCATATTGAACCTGACCCCAAATACATGAAATAAGGATAGGCACATGATGATAAGTCAAGACTAGAAGGATATATCTCGGGAGAAATGATTCAGTCAATGATGGTGGATGGGAAGGCCAGAGCAAAGCACAGAACACACACTAGAAGGAATTTAAAAACATCTATGATTTTTAAAACAAACGCTAGACATATTTTCTACTTGAGTCACGCAAACAGGCATCATATCATAGAAATAGAAATCGAACCTATGATAAGACTCTCTTTTCTGAAGCTGATACCTGCTACCTCAGCCTCGGAGCCACGCTACAAATAGTCGCACTTCAGTGTCAGAACCAAAAATCAAGATCCAGGTATCAGAAAATTTTAAACAGTGAAACATTGTAAAGCAGACCTAATTTACATTACTTAAGTCGGCTATTCATTCACCTCAACGGAATATTAGTAGAAGAATTAGTTTGGATTCTTTTGTCGGATTTTTGTTACAAGGTTCTCGCGGTTTCACCTCTAGCTTCCATACTACTTCGTTATTCTTAATTTCTCCACTTACACGTCATATAAACAAAGGCTTATGACCACTAGGGTAGGCTTCATCCGCTGGCGCTGACGGGCACAGCGGAAGTGACACGTGACTCACATGGGTACTGCGGGCGGCAGCGCGTGCGCCGGCGTCATCGGTTCACTGCCCATTGTCTACCGCACACCATAATCTATAAATACTGCCATAGAAAAAACTATGATCGCTGTTATGGAACATACAATAGCGACATGACAAACGCTACATTCAAACGTTTCTCAATCAGAGCTTTAGTATAGATTTAATGTCAGTAGTTGCTTATAGTTCTCCTAGCATTACTAAACATAGGTATATTTTTCTACCTAATATGTGCATGTATGACGTCTTTTTTCGTTGTATTGTGAACTCTATGAACATAATGCATATGTGTACATCATTTTTTTTTTCATAGATTATTGCGATGTAGAACAGTGCAATCCCACCCGCACTTGGCTGGTGTTTGCGTTGAAACACGATAGCAGTTCCAATACTCAAGCCGCTGCTCTGCTGCACAGAAGGAAGTACCTACTTACTTACCTACGACGAATATCTATACCACGGTAATATTATCTATAACATTACCGTGTCTATACGAAGCAGCTACGCGTATAAGTTATCAACGACGTACCTACCCACTTCATGGCGAGGTAAGGAAGGACCTATACCCTTATGTAATTTATCCCTTTACCTCCGCTCCACGGTATCCCAAATAGTTTGCTAACTTGTTTTTTTTATTGCTGTTAGGTAAACCTTTGACCACAATTGAAACAACCTGATGGTAAGTGATGATGCGGTTGAAGGTTACAGGCTTAACCTAGAATGAATGGCTCTCAAAGACAGCTGTCAGAACACACCGTTAGGTGCTTGGTGACCGATTTTCTACTTGAGGGTGGTCGCTAGCCAGGCGGGCATTCGCAAAATGCCCTTCCACCATGCGGTGAAGTTCAAGCCCGCGGCGGAATTCGAACCATGGCCTTGCTGCGCGGCAGTCCATAGCCAAAGTCATCACAGCTACAGAACTTTTGTTCTTCCTTAAAATAAAAATAATCAAAGTGTCTGTAGTATCCGTAATACCTGCAGCAGCATAGGAATTATACCTCTGATCAACATTGCTGCCGGAATAAACCACCCAGTTCAATGTAACAACGTATGTAAGTATACCAAGGTTGGAAATTTATGTAAATATTTACTTAAATCTCGTTGTCATTATATTGATACTCAATGAATGTAAATAATTACTATTGATTATGCACTTGTGCTGTTGTTATACCTATAGAGAAGAACACTTAAATTTGTATTTATATTACACAAGTGTTCAAAAATCTAAATCAACAAATAAAGCTTTCCCTTGATCTTATATTCGTATATTTCTAAATATGAATACAAGCACTATCGCGTGCTGAGCGAAAAAGCACATTTTTTTGTTGCGGACAGGAATCGAACCCCCTTTGTCCGATTTCTAAGTCGCAATTCAAAACGCAGGTTCAGACTGACCACGATCACTGCAAAGTGTTCGAATTTCAGTTGAAAGTGTTCAAAATTCAAGGTCAAATTCTTCAGGCAGCGCTACTACTGACCACTTCCTGGTATATTTCCTTCCGTCTCTCTTAGGACTTCCAGGGGTGATGCAACTCTAACCCGGCACCCCACGTGGACATTTATTTAGTAACTAAAAATACATTTCTAATATTCCAATAATTATATTAAACACTTAAAACTGACTTCCTCCTGACTTTTTTCCAGTTGTTTTGATTTAAAAACCTATATTGCTATATTCTTTCAAAGCAGAATTTTCCAACTCAGTTAATAAATGATGGATATCTGAGGCATGGACAGCATGACTTATGTTCTGATCCTAAGATCAATTATTATTTAGGTACATCTTGTTCTCTAATTATAAAAGAGAGATAATAAACAGTTAAAAAGTTAATAGTAAAAAATATATTTAGTGTTAACGTTATATTTACTTAGTTCCTATAATATCTACAGACCTAGCATATTTACTAAACGTCTAATAGCCGTGAGCTTATGCCAGGCCAGGAGCACCGTAAGAACACTGCACTCAGTACTGGTGGAAAAATAATTATAAAGTGCCAGGGCACGTGAAGAGGGGTGTACCGCAATAATGTCTCTACCGCTATCAACAACAATATATCTCTGCTGCAGTCTTCAGGGGAAGCAGTCCTCCATGGTGGGCGAGCTGTGTCTTCACTGGCCATCCTTTGGGTTATTTTATTTACTAGTGTGTAATCCAAAGCGTAACTCATCAGATTCAGAACGTAATAACTTGCCTTCAATAATTTCTAGTTGTCTAGGAATACTTACACACTTACAAAAACCTTAATAGTTTTAATGTTACCTTAGGTATATATTTTTAACAATATAAACCTTGACAATTCGTGTTTGAAATTTAACAATGTAATTTTCGACACGATTACAAATTAAATTTAATATGCTTAAGAACTAAGGAAATTAGATACTAAAGTGATTGAATCAAACTCAATTCCAAGAAAATATACTTTTCCAAAGCAACTGAAATCACAAATTATGTAATTTTCATATCCAGGGAGAATCAAAGATTACACACGCCACCAGCTCATACTTCATAATGTCATTTAAAACATCAACTCATACATTCATACGGATAAGCATTGCAATTCAACGGGGCAATACTGCCAGCATGCTGAGCACGCTACCAACTGGTAGTGGGCTGGAGTATTTGGACTACCTGTGAGTCTGCTATGACTTATAGGTTGTCTAATTGTTTTTATCATAGTAGCTGTAGTATTGTATATAGTTCGTAGTATTTTGTTAAATAAAGGCATACCGCAGGTAAAAAAAAGACTCATACATTTGTCGTTGTCGCTATAAGTCTCTTAAATTATCGTAGTGCATAATAGCTCGAATAGTGTTCGAAGCTCCCACTAAACTAAAAAAAATATCCTATACTATATTCTATACCTAGGTTATTTATTTTTTCAGAAAGCATTACTACTCTTTAAAGCATTATTGGGACAAGTCCTAAGAAGGGTTCTTAGAAGTAATATACATATCACAAGTAAAAAATATGATGTAATATCCAATTCATGTATAAAAACGTAAGTCAAAAAATAACTACGTATTGTTCAATTAAGAAAAATATATTAAAATAACAGCTTATCTAGAGCTCTTTAAGAAACATTTACTAACAAAAGTGGGATAAAAATATCTGAGGCTCTATGAGAAATAGAAACATAAATTGAAAAACAAAAAAAAGAGTAGAACCGAATTGAGAACCGGCTTTTTATACCGTATCTTGACTTACGCAGCTACGAATCATTATTCGTAGACTTGGACTATGAAAAGTTTTACCTAGTATTATTATATTTTCTATGCCTTAAGGATTACGCCAAAGAAAACGTTATTAAAAATCGAGCATCATGTCGATCGAACTCATTATTGTCAAGAGCAGAACATAATAAACGTAATAAAAACTGCATTTGCGATTGCCCCTGTTCTCAACGACCACCTGATCTGAGCCTTTGAGAACTAAACAATTATTTTTGACAATCAATAATTTTTGGTTACCCTGAACAACATCTTCGACCGCATATTCAGGATGAGATATAGATGTCAAAGGGTAAATAAAAGAAGAAGGAAAGCTATTGACTAAAATTTTGCAGCTATACCACCTCTAATGTATCAAATATCAACTTCTAAATAATTTACCTTACTAGTACAATTTATAAATTAGTAGATAATGGTATGGTTCAACAGTAGTCTGCTTTATTTTTTTCGCTATTTTTAGAGGAAGGAAATGCGGTTGGTACTACTATAAAATCTGTGGCTCAATGGTTAAGGTCAGCCTGGTATCAACTACTACATAAAATAATTTATTTAAACCTCACAAGCTCGAAAATGGGTATCTTTATAACTATTCCAGAAATATAAATGTACTTTCAGTACTTCCAACTACAGCAACTTACAATATTAGGTACCTATATGATGTTTTTCTTGCAATCATCCACAACTATCATATTCTTCGCTGGAGTGAGATGAAAAATTGTGTGTTGCGCTTGCCAGCAAAGTTATTTTGCATCCCGTATCTACAAAACCCTCACTCGCACAGGATTCTATATATACATGGGAAAACTAAACGGAAGTGTTGGAAGGGTAAGATCTACGTGAACGATCTGAAATCAGATTGAAGACGTTCTGAAAAAAGGCAGAATATTAGGTCAGAATTACCCTAACTATCCGACACTTATGTATGAAATGAGTGTAAATGAAGCAAAAGAGATAAATAAGGATTGTAGTAAGTGGAAATCTGTCTCTGCCTACCCCTACGGGAAAGATGCGTGATTTTAGGTATGTAGAATCCTTCGTTTTCTCAAGTTTCAATACAAGTACTCGCGCCAGAAAACTAGGTACTTAGTGGCTAGGTCATAGAACATAATATAATAATGCATGGTATAACAAATATATATAACAAGTTTCAGTGCTGGAAGTAGGTTTCAGCTAGTTAATTTTTGTCAACTACCACTTAAGTCATATAACCACACAATCATATAAGATGAATTGACAATAAATATGGCCCTATTTGTGAAATCAACCGAAAATATTTTTCAGAAATATCACACCTTCTAAATTGATTACCACTTCGTGTAACACTGCCATGCTAACTATCATTAGTATCACTATATAAACTAAGTAGGTATCTGGAACTCGCAAAATAAAAAAGAAAATTGCGTATTTTGTCATCAAGCTATTTATTTTTTCAATTCATTGTCAGTTTTGCTGTTCAGTCATTATTTTAATAATAATTATCTACAGTTATACAAGGTTTTATTTAAGCAGAAGACTAAGTATGTAATTTATAACTGGATATGGCAAAATAATGGGCATTAAAGTGTCAATAATTTTATAAAACGTTTTACTCCTTGAAAACATGTTAATGTAATTATGTAGGTCACAACGATGTTATTGGATTTAACTTATTGAATAATACTGACACATTTAATTGTTTGTTTATAGTAATTCAAGTCGATCTCTGTTGTCTCTATTTAAAGGAAAATATTTCCCACGTTTAACTCATGCCTTATTATTTTGCCCCATCCTATAGGTACAAGGAAGATAGTAAAGTACGTCAATAAGGTAAATTTTACACTTAAAATGGTAATAACATTCATCGTCATCATAATGTCAGTATACAAATAAAAGCTGAAAATACACTTTTGATTTGCCGTGAAAAATTCAAAACTCAACAAAATACATCGGTCAAAACCAAGACTCAATTTCTTCTGTACACTAGTCCTTATGTATAAATCTTACAAATTCTAAACTGTTTCAATAGATTATGCAATTTATAATAACAAGGAGAGAGCAAGATAATACAATTCCTTCTAGAACCGAAAAACAATACAATCCATACAAGCGCGGTCTAGAAAACACATTCAAAGAAAAATTACTTACCTATGTACTTACCTGAGTAAATACTGTCTATAATATATTCATATTCAACACAATAAGCATGATCGTGCTCTTTTAGGAAACAATGGATACTTAGTTTTAATACTTCTGATCGACGGCATCGGCTAAAATTCTTATAATGGACTAAACGAGTAAATGCGCGGTAAGCCTCAATGATCTAAGCGTGAGATACAACTTAGAACCTAAAATAATATCAGATATATTGAGATATAATATTGCTACAGGTACTGGTTAGTCTACAAATAAATAATTGTGCATGTATTACATAAAGTGAGGATACATGGGTGGATGTTATTGAGCTAACCAACGCTGCTCAACGATCTCAATCATGTTCACGATTGGAGCGGATGCTTCGAAACGAGAGCTCGGCACCGTTACCTGCGCCCGCGCCGCCGCACCACCTCATGCCGCGCAGCCACGGTTCGGGATGCAACCGTCCGACACAACACTGACTCATCTTCAATTAAATGCCCACAAAGCGACTCACTGATGTTATCGACTTGCCGTCTAATGTGAGTTCATATAAATGCACATTGGCCACTAACGACTCTAACACTTAAATAGTACAGAATACCATAACGCAATAATTCATAGGCAAACACTAATTCTAGATCAATTAACAATACACTCGATATCACAAAATGCATATCGCAACACAAGACTGTGTCGCTATTCAGGTGGCGTGCTCGCCGAGGAGCTGTCCATTATGACCACGTTTCGATCGGCGCACCCAATAAGGTCAGTCTTTATCACGAAGTAACTCCGACTTTGCACTTTTTTCGTTACCGTGAAACGAGAAGTTTACACTGTCCTTTTGTTTGTACGCTTTGTCCAATTTCGCAGAAGGGAGGTCGTTATCTACCGGTGCGACCGTCACGGGTGGCGACGAGGGGAGCGTCGGTTTTATGTTCTGCCCTTTACAAAATTCCTGCAGCCAACGTTCAGAGTTGTAAGAGGGTCCCTCTCCCCCCAGCTCTGCCGGGAGAATATCAAGAGGAAGAGAGTCATGCAAAGTGGACAGATTGTTGCCATGCAAGACTATTCGTTCTCGCGTTTTTGCCTTCAAATACGGTTTAACGACTGCCAGGGCGGTCTCCACATACCACGGCTGGCCGATAAAATGTATGCTCTTGAACCTGACTGGCATACAATCTTGCAAGCAGTCGATCATCATTTTCAGCACCTTGGCTTGTAAGCTACACGACTGTTTGAACGTGAATTCGGTCCAATCAACAATGATTACATATCCGTTTGCTTGATTTTGGACTTCGTCTAGAGTACGTTCCAGGGTTAGCAGCAATGCCCGGTACACGGAGAGGAGTGGACAAGCGTGCGGGAGCCAGTTGGAGGCGAACATGAGCAGAACGCAGCGTCCGCGCCTATCGCGCTGCGCTAGCACGCCCGGCAGGCCATCTGCCAGTGCACGCAGCACGCCGCCGTCTGCTGCCGCCCACAGGTCAGGATGTTCCCGCCGATGCTGATGGTACCGAATCAACAGCTCGAAACTCTGCTCCACATCGTGCTTTCGTGCGTACAAAAATCTTCGCAGAAAATTGTCATCTTGACATCGGCTTTTGTCGCGCAGGGCTAGGTTGAGACTGGAATCCACCGCTTCTTTGAGTCCTGCGAGCGCTCGTTGCCTGTCACTGTCTGTGAGCCGTTTCCGGGATGCTTCACATAGGCGCTCATTCTGCATCTGGTGCAGTTTCCAATCATATTCCGCGTACTCGTTCATGACTGGATTATGGTGAGTCATGCATCCTTTCGAAACAAACGTGCGGGTGCGCGCGCGCCGCCTGCGTCTCGGGGCCGACTGCGCACGGTGTTCGCGCGGTGCTCCGCCGCCATCGCTGTCCGTTCATTAAACCGTATAGTGGTATGTTTACTCTTGGCTAGCTACTTATTCAAGTAAACTTGTTCCAGTTCATTAGAAAATTTGGAGATACCTTTTTCCCTTTTGGAGATACTGATACTTCAGGACGTTTTCTTTTCTTGTTATTTGTGTTTGACCAAATCTTTATCTTTAGTCCAAAATGTTTTTACTGGATACCTAACTTTTATTCGTAATTCAAATGAGGAACTGTTGGACCGGGCTTAGATTAATTATTAAGATTGCATTCAACCAATAAAACTTACACAGAGTTTGAATGTATATCAAAAACAGAGTCAAAATGAGTTATTAAGGAGCGCAATTACCTGTAATTGTTGTTATAATTAATGATCGCCATCTTCATATTGTAAGAAATATGTATAAATAATACATTGATATCACGCTATTGTGATAAGCACCTAAATGTACGTATTTCCAGATTTGTTTAGATGTCATGTTAGATGTTATAGAGCGCAAGCATATCTATTGGGCACATTTTCCGGTTGACTCGGACTATTACTGAAAAATTCTTGTCAGAAAAAACCCAATATGATTCCTACCCGGAGAACGAACTTGACGTCAAGCTGAATTAGTCTAGTAAAAATAGCAATATATACAAAATTGAAGAGTCGCATACATAATACTAAATAAATACAAGTAATATAACACAATCAGATCAATGTTATTTTCTTCTATCGGATTCATCACATACCTACTTGAAATATTCGATGTGCACATCAAAACTATGACCATGCTCACAGCTATATGTGGGTTATCTTATGTTTTCATTTTCTATCTTCCGTGTACAAACTGCCTTATCTAAAAACAACAATGTCATTGACGTGGTAAAGTATACTAGACAACAATACATTTTTTACTAGATTGAACGTTTTCGGAAGGTGAATCGTTGTAGTAAAAATAATAAAAATGTGTATTGAGTAAAAGTAAAAGTATTAGATATTCTGGAATAAAAGCAGCATTTAAAAATATTAAACACACATATCAAACAAATGTTTCCCCAGAATAGATAGCCAAATCAGTCAATGCCTGCTTATATTAATTTTAATGCTTTTTAGGGCAGAAATTATTATTTTAATGGAAGAGAGAAAAAAAAAACTTACTTTGTTACTTTACAGAAGTCCATAGTTTAAACTAAATTTGATTCTGTATCGTGCGCTTGAGGATTCAGGACCTCCTTAAAACACTTTGCATAGAATCAAAACGCTTCGACAACTATTCCAGCTAAGCTACATGTCGGTTCTAGCGTCACGTCGGCTTAGGTAGAATTTTATGCGGAATTGTCACTATAATAATTTTTTATTATACCAAAAATATTAATTTAGTGTTTTTTTTTATTATATTTGAAATGTTTGTTAGTATACATCTGATTTCTTTAAATATTTTTTCAGTGATATATATATACATTACGTATTGGTACTATCGTTCATATTGTGAATACGTTGGGTTCAATATCGTATTTAATAATATCACATTAATGCGTATTTTACTTTTTATTGATAGTTCAAAAGCGGCACACATATTGGAGAAATTTATTCGGCATCAACCAAAGACTTTTGGTTTTCTCTGATCGATTAAAATATATATTACTATTATAAGATCAATAGAACTAGAGCAGAATAATTCCTACGAACATTTGAAGTCCCAATTACCTCGTTAAGGATAAAATTTATATAATTGTCTTATTCTTCAACTGTTTAATTTTTTTTCATATGTTTAGGTACATGCATTATGCTATATCACCTAACAATAATTAAAGTTTTTTTATCTATTTTCTCTAGATTTATTATTCGGACGTTCATTAGTAAATTATCAATGTTCACGCTAAATTTCGTTTTGTTTTGCAAAAATGTTTTAGAGATTGAATAGTACTGGATATATACCATATCACTTATCGAAATAATTATCCTATAAGTTTACGACTTATGGAGATATCAGGTTAAAAATAAATTATTGTTTTCAAACAACCTTGATAATTATGTTAGAAAATGTAAATTGTTAAGTTGCGTAAGTGTTAATAAGTTATCAAGTGGCTTTTGACGTCCAAACAGAGCATAACTGCCAAGCCAGAGCGAGTTATAAATAAAAGAAAAACTGAAGGTTGGCATTATACCGGTCAATTGGCTGGCTGGTTGCTGCGATGACGTAGCCTCGTAGGACAGAGACACAACTACATAAGGGAACGAGAAAACTAAATACTTTGTAACCATTATATTCTATGAAGCCTTATACGTAATGTTAAGCGGATGGCCGAAAATCGTATAACGTCCGCACTTTGTTCGCTTTTAGTACAACTCGTAACCGTAAATGGCAGCTTTGTATTGTGTTTCATTAATAATTAATTATGTAGACACCTATATCTAGGAGTGATGGGTGATAGAAGTTATCATTTAGTAAGCAAAAACATAGCGAAAAAACCTAACCGTATAGGTTAGAAAATAGATGTGTATAGTATTGCCGAGACAAACTATACGTAACAAATATGCGAGCCACTAAATGAAATGAAATGCTTTCTTATCATTAAAGTATAATTTTATATCACTAAAGAGAAAGTTAATAGGATATGTGAGACAATGAGTGATCCTTTGAACTAATGACAATAACGCTCTCAAATTTCTCACGCTTTATTATGATTCACACAGACAAGTAACATTGTTTTGTTTTCACTTTCATTTTTGTAACTGCGAAAATATTTATACTCTTAGACAAAATATACTTTAAATACGAAATAAATCACGTATGAGAGGACACTACGTAACTTGACCCTGTTAAAACATAGGGGCCTCAAAAATGTTTACAAAAGACATCAACGCGCTTTGAAAAAACAGTGGTTAATTGAAATTTTACCGAAGCCAATTAAAGACTCCAGAGAATCATTGGCTTGTAACAAAGTACTGCGTCGGTGCATAGTGTGGTCGTTGACCCTTACAGTGACTAGGCTGTCTACCTGACGGGAGGTAAAAATAGACCCGGCATTGCAGCTCTTGTGATGGTCCGATACCAACACGACTTACTTGCACAGTCATATCACCAAGACACTGAATGCGTATCATATACCACTAAGCTATATTATGTGTAGCAGATGTTCTGTGTAGTCAGATTTAACGATGAAGATAGTGCTTTTATAATAATAATATTTTGAGGAAACGTCAAATTAATATTTAAGAAAAATACTAAAAAAAATATGTAACTATATCTAGTAATAATTCCGTCTTATTTTCATGTAAAGCTAACGTGATGTCATCAATACCACGTAGAGAAACCGGAAAGATTTATGACGCGTCCGCTTCTATACGAAGCATGCTCAGTAGGTCTTGACGCTTCGAGCGCATGATCGATTGCATTTAATATATTAATTCAGCGAATTGTATAAGGCAATGAAGATGAAAATACCAGAAAGAAGGCAGCAGTGGCAAATTTTCCGTTTTACAATGCGACCCAAAAACTACTGCTAAGCATTGGGTCGAATCTGCTCGTGCATATTATAACAAACCAACATTGAAGAGGCCTTCGTTTACAGATACGCGTCTACCTGCTCGTGATGGGATACCTGCCGTTACATTATAACACGGACCTGATATAAATATAATATATATATATGTTTACATATAAGCACTACCTACTTTCGGGTATCTATTCATCATACAAGCACGTATAAAAGTACTGATTTACCTTTTTATGTTAGGTAAATATTTTATAATCTTATTAGTTCTCAAAAATCCTGATTAGCTTATAACCAAAATGTGAAATAGAAGTAATGGAATGTCTTGTTATAGAAAACATGTCCGCAATCGATCAACAAGATTACAAAAGTACGCTTATGCACTACAGAATAAATAATAGTAAGTTGGACCTTGATAAGGCTGATATGGCATTTTATCTGTAAATCGATAACAAGATAAGATTGCAACTTCTATGCTCGTACGAACTACGAAGGTATACTTACCTGCGAGAACAAATAAACTATCACACGTAGGTACGATGACTTTAATGTCCCCAAATTAGCAAGTATTGCTGGCCAGTATGAAAGTTAATCAAACCATTATTGTAATGAGCTGCATATCAGCGTATGTTATAATTAACAAATTATTTAGATCGCACGAGTTTCGGTTCGACCACGAATACAACAAACAACCTAATAGCCACCCCTACACTGAAGAAGACAACATGTTTCACTACGGATCTCCAGGAATTAATAAAACATAATTTTACTACCAAATTTTTAATGCTAGTGTTTTTGGCGCTACGAATAAAATATCTAGGTCTGACGATACCAAATGCATTGTTTAATATATCTTTACAAGGAAGTAAATCGGTTTTTAAGTGGAGTCCAAATTTTATTTCACGAGGTAATGTATTAAGTTATATTTTATTGGTATACTAGTTAATTTAGATTAGGTACTCAAATTGAATAAAAAAATATTTGTGATGATAAGTACACATAGTTCAAAAATATATTTAATTTCATGTTAGCGAAGCCATGGGTGGAAATCCTAAAAATGCTAGTTAATTAATTATTAGTTTTTGTTATGTTAAGACATAAATGAAAGAGGATAGTTTTGTATTCTTATTTTTTCTTCAGTTTCTGACATGGGCCTTTATTATCTAACTTTTTTTATGGGATTGTCACCGAACACAATGTTAAACCGTAACCTCGGCCTATAACAGATGCATTTCGTCTTAAGTAACGAACTGCACTGTCCCCATCACCTTGAGACATAAGTTGTTAGTCTCATGTTCCTGTAATTTCATACATGCTCTCAAGGATTGCTGCCGGAACACATTGTTAGGTGCTTGGCGAAAGATTTTCTACTTGAAGGTGGTGGCTAGCGAGGTGAGCATTCACAAAATGCCCTTCCACAATGTGAAGCTTAGGCCGGCGGTGGGCGGACCAAACCATGGCACTGCAGCATGGCAGTCCATAGCCATCAATTACCGTTCAGCCATAATTCCATCAAAACTTGTAGAATAGCGTAAGTTTTGGAGGTGTACTGCATTCTGACATTTTTCTTTGAAAACAATGCTCAGTGAAGTTCGAATGTCAAAATGTAATTAATTTACATTAACATTCTTGTCAGACAATAAGGCCCCAGGCTACTTAAATGGTAAAAGATTTATTTCTATACACATAGTGATTCAACAGTCATATAAAATTATTTACTGTCAATGCACATTGAATCACGCTGTGTGCATAAATACGCTTTAGAATAAACATAAATCCTGGCAATGATGCATTTGGTTTTGTTTTAGTACTGTCACGATCTCTGGTCCGCAGTATTATAAACAATATACATTACATAGAACCAATAATATTTGGTGGTGGTGATGTTGAGCTGCTTCTAACCTTTCGGGTATATATGGTGATGTTTTATGTAAATTACTAGCCGCTCCCCACGGTTAAACCCGCGTAGACATGATGAATAGTGATAGATGATGGATGATGTGGATAAAAAGTATTCTATATGTAAAACCTAATAAGCTATCCATATTCCAAGTTGTATCCAAATCAGCTAAGCCTTTTTTTATGCGATTGTGACGGACCAACTACGCGTCCCACCTTATGTTAAGCGGTAACTTGTGCCCATAATAGTGATTTTCGTCAGTGACGAACTGCACTGCGCCCATCTCTCTAAAACATAAAGTTGTAAAGTCTCATATGCTTATAATTTTACGAGCATCAATACTGTTCAAACCGGAACACAATAATGCGAAAATTACTGCTTGGCGGTTGAGATAGTGGCAGTACCTACTTCCCCGGACTCAAAAGTTCTACTGCATGCTACTATATAGAAAGCCGTTTCAGTAAGGAGTAAGACACATCCTAACTCACTAAATCACAAACTTTTGACTATAAATGCCCAATTAGTGTGATTTATATCTATTGTTCAATTTGGTATAATTATCTATAAATAACATTTTGAATTGCATTGGCTACGAAAATGTAAAGTTGTAGATTGTATGTGTACTATTCTGATGAAACAAACTAGTATGATACTGAACTAAACACTGAATCATATTTGATAATTATATTTCATGCTACAAGATTGTAATTGACCCTGAATTTTAATAATTTCATGTTTTTTTTATCGTGGATGTATTAATTGTGTAATAAGTGTTCCTATGTACGTAGATAACATCATGCTGAGTCACATAGAGTTAAAGCTAAATGATAAAGTAAACAATCTTATTGTGATAACTGATTGTGCATAAGAAAGTATACTTAGATCGGAATAAATATTTGTCTTCTAGTACTATTATAGATAATTAGTATTTAAATAATTGTCAACATCTTATTAACATTTAAATAGTCCTCACCACAATTCTCATAAAGTAGAAGCATATTTAAGATAATATCAATGATAAAATCTGGTACCTTGATTACGATACAGGATTTGGTTTCATAAATAGCTACATACATAATAATATGTAGCTAATAATCAAAAACTTCATGCACTGTATCAGAAATTGCTTAGTTACATATGACGACTGATGCATACCTCCCCTTATTCCAAAACTAGGGTAAACTTCTCAAAAATAAAACTAATTTTCGGCTCCCTATAGTAATACGGTGAATTTTCGAATTTACGAAAACAATAAAATATATGTATAATAATATTGTATTTACAATTTGTTGATTAACTTCCAAGAAGTTTTTTATAGGTGATAGTTTAGCTTTTGACCACTATCACACCTGATGGTAAGTGTTGAAGTAATGAATGATGATGTAGCGAAGATGTTGTTCAGCTAACCTAGAATTACTGACTCTCGAGGACTGCTTGAACACACTGTTAGGACGACAGATTTTGTGACTTGCTTGATGACTTGAGGGTGGTAGCTAGCCAGACAAACATTCGTAAAATGAATCTCAAGTCGGCGGTGGGTATCGAACCATAGACCTTCAGAACGGCAATCCATAGTTATTATCACTCGGCTATTATTGCTTCCAAAACTATTTTGCGTAGTTGTTTGGCGAACTGATACTCCAAGTATGAAAAAAACTGGTCCAGCGTCTGGAGCCTGTAACTGTCCTCAAACATGGCAATAGGCGCTATTACATGAGACACGCCATTACATGAGACATTATGTGGGTCTGGCTTAATGTGGATATTCAAACACTCTTTCGTGAAATACAAGTGCCATATTTTATATTGATACTACACGCTACAGATTAGAATAAATTCCAGGCCAGAATAAATTAATGCTCGATATGCAAAGAGGGTAGATAATCAACCGTGTGAACTAGTGCATAACCAAACAGTCGAGTCTGCATGCGAACGGCATACAAATTAACGACCCATGAAAAACTTGCAATGATGCAAATATACCTAGATCTGTGAAAAGTTACACAATAGGTACTGTGATGTACTAATATCATTAAAATGCATTACTTTTAATGTATAGCTTTGCATATATCTCTTCTGTAGTATAAGGAACTCTACCTAATATTATAAGACGTACAGTTCCCTCTTAATAATGTAAGGATTGTTCTCTATCCTTCTGCCAGGTGTCGTATAAG
Source organism: Plagodis dolabraria (assembly GCA_963854805.1). NCBI lineage: Eukaryota > Metazoa > Arthropoda > Insecta > Lepidoptera > Geometridae > Plagodis > Plagodis dolabraria. Next base: position 13,478,081 of record OY978457.1, read on the forward strand.
CCAATTAAGGGAAAAGTCCGGTATTTTATCGGACATATTTATACCTAAATTTCAATTTCTTGATTATTATAGTTTTAGAGATAGACTTCTTAACAAAAATGGTTTAAAAGACATCTTTGGCGCAAACCATTTCTTTTGTTTTAGATTCTCGTACAAAAAATAAAATAAAAAACTTAGTTAATATATCAGGACCGTACTCGATTACTTCTAGACGATATTATCTTGTATGCTAGACTACGAAAAACATGTTTTTTCAGCTAAGTATATTTTCGTGTTATGAACTTTTGCCAAAGTATAACTTTTTGAATTTATAATGCTATTTGAATGTGCGAATCCTTTACAAAATATCAGAATTTTAGGCTTCTAACCGATTTCCGTTAATGAGCTAGAGACCCGTGACATACTTATGAACAGACAGACAGACTGTGGAGCGTCATTAACAGAGCTCTGTTTAACCCTTTGGTTACAGAACCTTAAAAAGTGAGCCAACAAAGTGAGGTGTGGCTGCATATTAGAAACACAAAAGGGTTCCTTACCACAATCTTACGCTCAGGTAGCGGGTACACTATCAAAAAAAGTAATTGCAAGGAAGGTCAGTATCAGTATCAGTGTCAGCTGATCATGAAACTGAAGCTTAAAATGTACTTGTGTGCTCTTTGTTATGTTTGGAAAGACATAGGCATACCTTAGACCACTATCGCACCAGTGATAATGTGATCGAGGATACAAAGCAGTGTTAAGCTAGAATGGATACTAGCTCTCAAGGACTGCCGCTGTCGGAACACACTGTTAGGTGCTTGGGGACAGCTTTTCTATTTGAAAGTGGTAGCGGGCCAGACGGGCAATCCCATAATGCCCTACCACCATGCAAAATATTTAAGTATATAATTAAATTAATAATAATGTCAAAGAATTAATCAATTCATAGTACTGCACTGTATTAGCCTGATTGTCCACTGCTGAACACAGCCTCCCCCTTATGGGGTTTTTTTTTGCCATAATCCCCACGCTTGGCAGGCATCTTGGGATCGCAGTGTAACATATTAGTTCGTCGAAAGCGCTGCTGCTCACCTTCCGGTGTGTTACCCTATAAAAAGGCGACTAATTGTAACAACTTATAGTACCCAATAAGTATTTAATGACACGCGTATTAATTACTGTTTATCTACATAATAATAGTTTAATATATTACTTACATATAGTGCTTAGGTTCTAATAAATTGTACGCACTAGCATTCGCGACGGACAAGGCTCTACCAGATGGTAGAGTCATTTTTAGTCAGCATTGACGATGTTCTATTGGGAGTTTTTGGAATAGTGATATAGTTATATGACACCAGGGATTTTACCGTACCCATTGCGAGTTTATGTTTATCAGTCGTAATATGTATATACATAACCACTCCATTGTAATCAAACACCGCTTCACCTAATTGAAGATGAAAGATAACAATATCAAAGTATTCAATTTATTACCTCTAAACTAGAACATTTTCCTATATATTCTATCTCTTCTAGTTTATTTGTAAGGCGTAGACAGAGAAGGAGGCAGTTTCTTAACAGTTTTAGGAAAGCATTAGGTTATTTCGAAGAAACATTACATTGAAATAAATGTTACCCCAGGCCCAATACTCGGTCCATTGTTATTTTTAATTTATATCAATAACAAAAAATCGGATAAGTCACATTGTACGGCGATACACATTTATTTAGTTATGGAAATTCTATCCATGATATGTAATGAGTAAAATAAGATATATATGCTAAATGAGCATAATTAATAAATCTAAGACGTCTATAATAATTTTATCGGCTTAGTCCCGATATCTGTTTAAATTTTCCCTTAAAGTATTTAGTAAGGGGATTTTGAGAGCAAAATCCCTAATAGGTCATTTATTGATGATTGAAAGGGATTTCGACAGTATTTAGTGCCAAAGTTCCCTTAATTTGGAAAAAACTATTCGCTCTTATAGACATGTGCTGGAACACTCTGTTAGATGCTTGACTACAGATTTACTATTTTTAGGTTTTTCGCAAAATGCCCTACTGCATAAAAGTATCTCAATATTAAAATTAATAATCATCAAATAATTAATAGAAGTATTTAGCGACAACCGTATCTTGGCTGTTATATACAATTTAAATAAACCTACGTTCTATACTAAACTGTAAATATTGCACCGCAAGAAACATGACATTCTTAATGAAGTAATTTCCGCTACACCTAGGCGTATATTTCATGGAAAGCTATCTTTATGTCGTAGAAAACTCTTAACTGTCGCGATAAGCAAGATTTCTCTACCATATTTATCATATCAAATGCAGCATACGTTGTTATACTTATTCGATATATTTTAAAATTTATTACTTTCCGCCCGCAGCTGTCCGTGTGTATCAATCGTTTATAACGCACTCCTTTGTGTACTTCTCAGTAAATAGGGATATAATGTACTATTAGGAACACGCAACAAGTATTATTAAACATTTGAGAAGTGCTTTCGAAGCTGAGTGGCAACAAACACACACATGCACACACACACAGTCACAAAGTGTGATTATCCTCAATAAGTTATTTTTTTGGCTAAAGTTCCTCAACCTCCATGATGGACAGTGGACACGCCTTTTAAAAGTATTTAATAGTTTTTGGGCTTGTAATGTAATTGCCACTAATGCTTCTGCTCCACCTGCGTTAACGTTAATGTTAATGCGCGTTAATTAACGCATTAAAATGCACGTTGACTGCATTTACACAAATCCGCAGTTAAAAGATAATTTCTAGTGAAGTAAAGCGTTAAGCTACACAACAACGGAGGTTGAAGCAGTTGCTCTGGTTACAGCAATAAGTATAAATTACTATATGCAAATTAATAAAAATTACCTTCTGATTATACAAATTTTTGTGTTTGTTTAAATGAATAAGGTATAAAATATAATGATAATAATTCAGTTCTAGCCTATAAACAAAGCACATACCGCGTAATGAGGTGGTTAAAATAAAGCGAACATCGCTTATTGCGCTAAACTTCACGCTAAAAGCCTTTGATGTGACAAAGTAACCGACACCCGAGCTATCGATTAGTGTTTAACACCATTAGTAATACCGTTTGTAAATTAGCACGTTAAAAATGTTCGTCCAACCTGCGTAACGAGTTACTTAACGTGTTAATTAATATACTCGTTAAGATGTAGGTGGAGCAGTAGCATAACACAATACACGTGATATGAGAACGTTAAGATGAATGGCGATAAATTGGTGAAGTCACACTAAGGCTAGATTGCACCAAATTTTACAATCATTATTTTTTGTAAAACCATCGTGCCAAATTAAACCTTATTCCTCCGGAATAATTAAATTGACATGTGTCTACCTACTATTACAACCATGATATCCACCTTTAAATATCTACCTACCTAACTCTTGCATGGGTTTGCCATTATATTCACGCTTGACAGGCATCTCGGGGGATCGCCCATCGCTGCTGTTGCCCACTTTCCGGTATTTTTCCCGGGGAAAAATATATATTAGGTATTAAGTATTACTAATGGTGTTAAACACTAATCCATAGCTCGGGTGTCGGTTACTTTGTCACATCAAAGGGTTTTATCGTGTAGTTTAGCGCAATAAGCGATGTTCGCTTTATTTTAACCACCTCATTACGCGGTACGTGCTTTGTTTATAGGCGAGAACTGCATTATTATGATTATAGATACTACCTTATTCATTTAAACAAACACAAAAATTTGTAAAATCAGAAGGTATTTTTATTAATTTGCATATAGTAATTTATACTTATTGCTGTAACCAGAGCAACTGCTTCAAGCTCCGTTGTTGTGTAGGTTAACGCTTTACTTCACTTGAAATTAAGTAAAAGATGTGCAATTGTGTCCCGGTAACCCATGGAGGAGTATCAACTGACTATCATCATATACTTACCTGCAAGTAGAAAATATGTCGTCAAGCACCTAATGTTATGGTCAATATATATATATATATATATATATATATCGAATTATCGACAGGTACGTTGGTTGTTACTAACCAAGTGGGCATTCAGAAAATGCCCTACCACCATGGAGAATGTTAGAGTTTTCAAGCAACCCGAAAGCCTTTTACATAGCGATCATCATCTTGAGACAGCAGCAATGAGACAAAATGAGAACAAAAACCAGCAAAGCCGCTAGCAGCGCTTCATAAGCGATACTTTATGTATTCAAAAATGTACAAAAAGTTTGTAATTAGTTAGATTACCTTAAAAAATCCTTGAGAGATTCGCAATGATCCATTTCCCATCTGCCGATTGCACATTGCTCACTCTTCATTCAGATGTTCTCTTTGTTGCTGCTCCACACAACAACACACCACAACTTCACATATTCTTTGAAAATACGCAAAATAAACTATTTAGGCTTTGGCTAAAACCGTCAACTGTCTAGTTTACAAACGACATATGCAGCAGGACTAAATCGCCTGGAAAGTCCACGTGTATAGTTGCAGTATGAAAACTAAAGTCCATTTTAAGTCCAGCAACGGTACCTTGCAAATTGAAAGTTTTACTAGGTCTTGAATGTTTGGTTAACTAAGTCTTTTTCTGTTCGAATCCAATAGTAAATATTATATTAAATTATTTATTCCTATCACTTCAGGATCTTTTCTGTCTATACTTTATAAATCAGAGAAGTATCTTTTGCGAATTAAAACAACATGATTGATCATGTATAGCTAATGTATATACCCTACAAAGAGATGATGTACAAATATTAGTACACGCGAAACTACAATTTTAATTTCTCATATTGAAAATGAGTATATCACATTATTCAGTCCAAGCTTCAGTAGCCTGCCTGACATAGGTATATGAGTTCAAACATAGTAAAATTAATAAGCTATAAGATTCAGAGTTGTTTTACTTATTCCACAATGCGAACTAGTATGCAGAGTTTTACAATTTATGAAATAATGTTAGCCCGAAGAAGGGCCGATCGCGATCGCATAATTCCTGAGAAAGCTCATTAAACCCAACTGCATAAATATAACGAGTATCACGAAGGTTAACTGTTATCACTAGAACTGTAAAATAATAAGATTACAGCACACAACATCCCCTATGTAAATCCATAATATTAGCCCAAATTAAAGCAAGTAATTAAATCTAATCTCAATAAATCTTCACCTGTCCGCAGCATAATGCATGAGCTTAGAATGTATTAAGATATCTGATCGAATTAATTATAATCGTTTTCAAATGCATGCAAATGCGCCCATACCTCCCGTGAAACGGAGAGAGCGTGTGCATTGCACCGGAGCAGCGACTTTGATGTGCACTCATCAATACCATCGATTAAACACACCTATGTAACCGCAAGCATAATGAAAGTTGCTATTATAAGTTATAACAATTACTTACTATGTTGCGGGTAAGCAATTTCAGTCATACCAGTAGCGATAGAAGCCCCATGGCTATTATTTACTAGTCTGTGCCCGTGGTAATGAGTGTTGAATGTGTAGTCAAGATTTTGGGTTCAAAGAAATTCAAAGTGGCTGCGAACTTTACACAGCATGTTGATAGAGTATTTTATTAATGTGATTGTGATATGATGATGATGATGGAATAAGCACGAAGCCCACCTGATGTTAAGCGGAACTAGCCTCTGCCTATAACAAATGCATTTCATCCGAACGAATTGCACAGCGCCCGTCAAACCGAGGCATAAAGGTGTTAAGTTTCATGTGTCTGTAATTTTCTAGCTCTCAAGGTCTGCCAGAACAGCCTGTTAGGTGCTTAGCAACAGATTTTCTACTTGAGGGTGGTAGCTAGCCAGGCGAGCATTCGCATATCATTTATTGCACAGTATGTAGATATATCTTAATAACTATTTACATATAATTACATAACGATCCAGGTTTGGGTTTAGCAACATTGTGTGAAGCAGCCCGATTTGTATTTTTTTTGTAAGTATTTTTCACATAGATCAATAAGTTTTTAAGTGATTAGTAAGATTAGAAAGATTCTTGGCGTGATCTCTGGCGACCACTACTTTGCATCAATAATCTGCACTTAGGTATTTCTAATTTAAAAAAAATACCCTTCCACCATGCTGTGAAGCTCAAGCCGGCGCGGTGGGGATCGAACGATGGACATGCGGCACGGCAGTCCATAGCTTAACCATCACTACTTCAAAAAATTTAGTGAACTTCGCCTGGCTAGCTATTAATTAATCACCACCCCTAAGCACCTATCGTCAGGCAACTAACGGTGGGTCCCAGAAGCTCTCATGAACAGACAGTTTGTATTCTAGGTTAGGTGAAATGTATGTTTATCCCCCGTGCAATTCTTGTAGCTAGGCATCCCACGGGATAAAATTAATAAAAAGCATATTTTGATTTTATATTTATGCTGGAAATATTTAAAGACATTGAAAACATGCTATAGTTACTACTGTACTCGTAAAACGGAAGTGAAGAAACTGTAAAGACACCCTTGTGCTTGAGTCAATCACAGTCCTTCCTCTATTTTTGGTTATATAAATGAATAGTGGGTCTGAACTTCTAAGCAAAATGTGTTTATGAAATCTGAACTCCCTGAAACCCTGTTTTTCGTTATGGTCAAAGTCTACAAAATAATTTTTCAATTTAGGCTTTAACAATGCTCTTATTTATTAACAGGATATATTTATTTCAAAGCTTAACATGCTATATTTTCGTCAGGAAACATGCTTACAATCACATCGTTTTTGTGTCTTGCCTTAACCTTAAAAAAAAGAATAAAATCTAATACATGTCCTGCCCGGAAATCAAGTCTTCAAGTTTTCGACGTGTCGCCCCATTTACTGCACCAGTGTGACTGAGTATATATCATACGACTAGACCAACACTGATTGGATTCCTTGTCAAGCATAAAATGTGAACATAATGTATAAGTACTTACCTATAATATAGTATTCCATTACCATGTCCTAGTTATGACTATTTTCAAATCCATCATTCCTTTTGCGACTTATAAAAACATTTCAAAGATGTCTTCTTTTAACTAAAGCAGACGAATTACGACAATATATCTTCAAAGTCTTCAAATATTCTATATTACCTAGGTACAACAATTTGTATCTTTCACTTCACACAGCATAGTTACAAATTATATTCACATTCAAATGATATTCTGGGAATATAAAAAGCTTACTAACTTTTTTTTTCCATGGTGTAGTACATATAGCAAATACCCGTCTGTCTAGCAAAAATCCTCAAGTAGACATCTGCCGCCAAGCACCCACGTAGCGTCACGGTGGCTATCCTTAAGATCCAGTATTTATAGGTCATGTCTGATAACTGATTCGACTACATCATCACTTACAGGTAGGTTTGTGGTCAAAGGAAATCCTATTAGCAAAGTGCTGCAAAGTTTTTTTTTTATGCCTGATAGATTAGCCTTTGACCACTATCTCACATGATGGTAAGTGATGATATGGTCGAGAATGTTGTTCAGGCTAACCTAGAGTTACTAGCTCTCAAGGACAGCTACCGGAACACACCGTTAGGTGCTTGGAACTTGAGGGTGGTAGCTAGCCAGGCGGGCATTCGCAAAGTGCCCTACCACCATGCTGTAATATTCTTACGACTGCTATCCTTAGACAACAACCGGGTCCGACGGCTTAATGTGCCCTCCGAAGCACGGAAGCGCTCAGTAGTAATGTCACCAGCGGTCACCCATCCAAGTCATGACCGCGGCGGACGTTGCTGAACTTTGCTGATCGATTCAGAATGGCTAAGCAAACTTGGCTACGAGCGCTTCAGTTTACATAACGGTATGGTATTATACCTTATAGTACCCTGTGGGGTGCCGGGTTAGAATTGCACCTCCCCCTTTCTTCCCATGGGTTTCGTAAGAGGCGTCTAAGGGAAAAATCTTGGAAGGTGGGCAGCACTGTCTTCTAAAGAACTATTCTCTTATACTGCGGTCCCCAAGCCACCTGCCAAGCGTGGGGATTATGTCAAATACCCCCTACGTAGGGGAGGCTGTGTTCAGTAGTGGACGATCCAGCTGATACAGTACATGGTATTATGCCAATACCCTCTTTGCTAGCTACCACCCTAAAGTAGAAAATCTGTCACCAAGAATCTAACGTCCTTGCCAGTAATGCTAGGTTTGCCTGATCAACATTTTCGACCACATCATCACTTACCATATTAGGTGAGATAGTGGTCAAAGGCTATCAGATCAGTTACGTAAAAAAAGTTGTATTTTTAGACACTTGAGTCATGTATGAAAATTTAAGCCGAGTCCCCTATACTTACAAGCCATTTAAGCCTCATTTTTGCGCCAGCGTACAAAGAGATCACGTTCTATATTACAAATTTCTTACACGATATAATTATGTTGGTCGTTTAGCCACGTACGAGTAGAGTTGGTACAAAAAGTGGCCTCACAGCCGGCAAGGCTGTCGAGCCGGTTCTGGAGCCACGACCGACAAAATGTTTCTATATTCAACTACATATAGCTAAGTACCGCGTGCTTTCCACCGCGATTTATGTTTCTCTACAATTTCTCGCGTATATATAGCTCTTTGTATCAGGTTCCTCTTTACAAGAGTCCAACTGATATGTGTTATCAAGATAAGTACTTTTTTATCTCTGAAATCTTTATCTCATTTTTATGATGCGTTTCTATTGGAAAAAAACATGCTACCTCTATCTAGTATTGTTTTCTAGGTACTCAAAACAAGAAAAAGAAAAATTTTACATTAAGTACTAAATTATTTTAACTTTTTACAATTTCAACTGATTGTAAGCGATGATGTGGTCGAAGGTGTTCACAGGCTTAACCTTGAATTAAAGCTCTCAAGGACAGGTGCCGGAACATAGCGTTAGGTGCTTGGCGACAGATTTTCTTCTTGAGGCTGGTCGCTCACTCTATTGTGTCTCGACGTAAAGTATTTCCAAATAAGTCATTTAGATGTTTATATATCTGATGTTATATCTATTTGTATTACGATCGATTACAATGTCGATTCAATAACCAATCGTGCCCTAATTTGGACCAAAGATGGTATCAAATAGCGTGGAATGTGGTTTTGTAATATAATTCCTAACCACCGCATTATTTTGTCCTTCTCACTATCAATATTATATCTTTAATCAAATTTGTAGGTAAATGCCCGTGGGGTGCCGAACTAGGATGTCCTAAAAAAAGTATATCACTTTGACTTTGACACGGGAAGAGAAGGGCTTCATTTAAAAAATTTAACAACTGCCGGGTTTAGCAAAATGGATACAGAGCCACTGCGAAATGAACGAAAAAGAAACTCGGTTGCATTATTTTGAAAAGTCTTTATTTGTAACTTATATTTTCATAATATACAAATTTAGTAAGTTGTAACAATATTTATTTATATTGCAGTGGTTTGACAGAGGTGAAATGTTACAAGCATTTCCGTCTTCTAAATAATCAGCGATTGTATAATATGATACTTTAATTATATATTATTCATGCAGCTGACTTTTTTTTTGCCTTTAAGTAGACAGACAGGCAGGCGGCCCACCTGATGGGAAGTGGTTACCGTCGCCTATAGACGTTTACAACACCAGGGGCGTTACCAACGCGCTGCCGACATTTAAGAAATTTAATGACCCCCTTTTTAAACAACCCCATATCGTAACGCAGTGGGAAAACCTCGGCGGGAAGCTCCCTAGTACGCGGTATGAATGTTCTACCGAACCGTTGCGTAGTCGAGTGCTGTGTCTCGAGGTAGTGAGGGTGAACATCCCGCCGATGGCGAGCGGTGCGGTGATAGAATTCTGGAGTTGGCATCAGATCAAACATTTCCTCAGAACATTCCCCATTGTACAGACGGTAGAAAACGCAGAGTGATGCAAAATCTCTACGGAGATTAAGCGATTCTACACCATCTGTCAGTATGGGATCATCGACAATACGAACGGCGCGACGTTGTATAGAGTCAAATGGGCCAATCTGGTAAGCAGGAGCTCCAGCCCATAAATGTGAGCAGTACACCATATGCGGTCTGACTTGAGCTTTGTAAAGCGCAAGACTTTGCCGCGGGGTGAAGTACAGCTTGGACCGGTTTAGCACACCAAGCTTTTTTGAGGCAATTTTAGCTTTGCTCTCCAGATGACCCCAAAACTGCACATCATTCGTTATGTTGACTCCAAGGTTCCAATACTGCTAGAGATGGACAGGGGTGTTCTTTGGAACTGCACCGAAGGGACGAATGGGGTTTTTTTTTGGTGTTGTATGGTGTTTTTCCGTCGTGGGAACGATTTTTTTGATAATCAATTCCCTAAGACCTGTAATGTGTTTTTTCTAATTTAAATGATGGCACGACTATTTTATCCTTATTATAGTTTTATCCCGATTTAAAATAAATTTACTTAATTAGTGTTGTAATTGTGGTTGTCACCATTTAATTTAAATTAACCTGCTTTTTTTCGAGCACACATTATATTTTCAATTATATAAAACTGTAAGGTAAAAATGTCAATTTCTATAAAAAAACCCAAAGAGATTCGCAACTATCCATTCCTATCCCAAGAATTGCCGAATCGCTTTGTGTCGTGGGTGTGAATAAGGGTAAAATACCCGAAGGTGGGTAGCAGCGCCTTTTGAGGTAAACTTATCTTACACTGCGATCCCCAAGACGCCTGTCAAGTGTGGGGATATTGACGAACCGCCCTTTAATGTGGAGGCTGTGTGGCAGTAGACAATCCGGCTGATACAGTACAGAAGCTTATATGTTGTAAACATAATCACGCCTTGGTACAAATAATTAGATTTATTGATGAGAAATAAGGATTTATGCAGGTGGCTGATCTGAAATCTATTATGGTACTAACACACCTGGGGGCCGACTCCCATCTCTTAATTCAGTCTTATTTTAACCTTATATTTACAATTTTAATTCGCACTACCACATATCACTATAGTAAACTTACATTAGAACTTCAACGTGAGAGCGAGCTGCATGCATTGAATCAAGTCATCTGTGCGATAGAGATAGCGCTATATGAACATTATTATTTCGTGATGGCCACGGTACGAATATCAATATCAATATTTTAAGCTTAAAATAAAGACGTTGGTTTTGTATAATAGTTTTTAAAAGGTGGGAGTTGGGCCCCTGAAGTCATATGCCACGTTTTAACACCTAAAGACACATGTTTCAACACCGGAATTTACTTGTTATTTTGGTTTCATATCACATGATGTCAATAGTAGGTACATACCTAGGTGCCAAGATTAAAGCCAAAATCTACTTAAGTGTTAAAAGTACCTACTTAGTTGATATTATTACTATATTAACCGCCATATATACCTACAACAATATTTCATAAAAGATAATTTTTCATGGCAATAACATCAAATCAACGACGACAACGTGTCGTTTACTTGCGAGTCGTGACGAACCGATAATCTTCCTATGTCTATAATATTATGTAGCCAGACGATGTTCTCCGATACTTTTTGTTTTCATGCAATCCTTATTCAGTGTATACATCGACCTTAGTATTTTATTTTAACCTAACTCATAAAGCAAAGCTGAGGTATATTTTTAAAGCAAAATGAGTTTGGAAGTATTATAACGTGTGGTTGTTTATCGGTGGTCCATTTATTCGGAATATAAATTAATTTTACTTAACAGTAGAAAGAAGCTGTTTCTACGGATGTTGTAAACATATCAACCTATTTTAACCAATGTTATAAATAGGTAGTGGCTCCTTCTTGAGAAACCTGTAAAATACTGATAAGCTGGCAAGTTTTAGTCCATGTTCGAGGTTTCAGACTCTAGCTTCTACTAACGCATCGTCGCCAACGAGCTTCTTTTCATGATTATCTATGCAAATTCAAATTCAAAATCATTAATTTAATTTTGGCGTCTACGACGCTCTTATGAAGGTCAATTACAAATTTTAAAATTGAAATATTCTACATTGTACTGCCAGCAAAAAAAATTATAGAGCCAATGCGAGAAGAACGGGCAAGAAAGTCGGGGCCATTCTCTTAAACGTCTTTTAACAATGTGTTATATACAATACAATGCATTCCCAAATGTATTAAGAGAATGACGTACAGAAAAGAAGTAACGTTCACAGAAGGAAAATTCAAGTTGAACGTGAAAAACATATCCGACTACACAGTTTGTGATTACTTAAATGACAAAAATGCTTGGCAGTTCCGATGCTGTCATGCTATCGCCTGTCAGCCAGCGTCACTTACGAAATTTAAATAAATATTGTAATAATTTTATAATATTGTCTGAACACATGGTTAAATGACGTTTAAAATGAATGGCCCGACATTATTGCGCGTTGTTTCCGAATTGGCTCTACACATTTTTTGCTGAACGTGGAAATGTGCTTAAACTGAACACTGAGCAAAATCCGCACAATTAATGATTTTGACTTTGAATCTAGTACATAGCCGAAACTTTCCACATATAGCTGCAATATTCCATACAACACAGACGGACTTTTGTTGGTACAGGTTCAGGTGTTCCGATGTGATATACCATCGCACTTCCCGAATGACTACCACTCGACTCGATGTATAACCCAAAATTGAGTTTGGGCGTATGATGTTATACATGCATTGGTCAGTTATTGGAACAGTCACACTTCGGAGGGCAGGAATGGGATTGAAAGTACATACTCTTCATAGCACTAAATAGACTTATCTGTATGTGTCTTCGAGCATTGAATCCCGACTAAATTTCCATCATATTATTGAAGCGCTCGTAGCGAAGTTTGCTTAACCATTCTGAATCGATCAGCAAAGTTAAGCAACGTCCGCCGCGGTCATGAGTTGGATGGGTGACCGCTGGTAACATTACTACTGAGCGCTTCCGTGCTTCGGAGGGCACGTTAAGCCGTCGGTCCCGGTTGTTGTCTTAGGATGGCAGTCGTTACAGCATGGTGGTAGGGCACTTTGCGAATGCCCGCCTGGCTAGCTACCACCCTCAAGTTGAAAATCTGTCACCAAGCACCTAACGGTGTGTTCCGGCAGCTGTCCTTGAGAGCCAGTAATTCTACATATTCAACATCTTCGACCACATCATCATCATCATCAGGTGAGATAGTGGTCAAAGTCTAACCTATCAAGCATAAAAAAAGGCTGTCTTTAAGGCCAAATTAATTCGCTTGACCATCGTCTCCCTGTGCAATTCAACCCCGACACCCCACGTGGAAACACATACATACCTACCTGTTATTTTATTCGCTAGCTTTCACGAAGATCTTTAATAGATTATAATTCCAACAAAGCCGTACATAACGCGTTTCACAGGAAGCAAATAATAACGAAACACGTAAGTAAATAAATATTCGCAATTAGTGCAGTGAGCGGTCCAAGGCGAAATTACGTGACGTAATTTTTAAAGTGCATCACTATTATTGCTCAAGCTATCATGAAGGTTTCGTTACTAATATTTGCACTGGTTCTTGTCTGTGTGATTCTACGAGGATCCTTTTTGATTGAGCCAATTTGGTATCACTAATGAATAAATTTCATGACTGGCTTGATGGTACAGTGCATGCCGCAAAAGCATCACGTCCACGTGGAGGTCCAGGTTCAACCCCCGCGTTGGGTAAGTTTTAGTTCTTTTAGTTTTTCCTACAGGAAATACATAGAAAGTATAGATCTGTCCGATCTGAGCGGAACTGCACTGCAGTGAAGCCGCACATTGTGGCCAAAATAATGGTTTGATTTTATAATATAACGAATAATGTTATTTTTTTGCATATACACTCGAGAGCAATGAATCCGGGTCACTTAAAGAATGTTAAAAATCTCGGAAACTAAAAATGATAGGTTAATGCAATAAATTGTATTTAATAGACAATGTAATACTCCTTAAATGAAAGTAAAAAAAATATGAGTCACCATACATTTTATTAACACAAAATTACATAAAGAAAAAAACTGCTGATCTCTCCTTAAAACAAAAATAGGAAACATGAAATTTTTGAACTTTATTACGATTTTCTTGAATTTTAATACTTCGTATTGCCTCCTCGTGCTTCCATTACTGCGTTTACGCGGTTTGGCATGCTGTACACCAAGTTCCTTATACGATTTTAGGGAATATTCTCCCATTCCTCTGTGAGAGCAATTTTGAGCTCACGAAGCGTGATTGGGGGAGGGTTTCGTTGTTTTACGCATCTGCCTAGCTCGTCCCAAGCATGCTCGATCGGGTTGATATCCGGGCTGCGCGCTGGCCACTCCATACGAGTAATGTTCATCTCTTGAAGGTAGTCATTCACAATCCTACCTGTATGAGGTCGGGCATTGTCATGCATAAATATAGCATCCTCACCTAAATTGACCATAAATGGACCAACGTGATCATTGAGGATTTCTTCCACATATCTTACGCTAGTTAAAGAGCCGTTTTCTATGATCACCAGCTCTGTGCGACTTTCAGAAGAAATTCCGGCCCACACAAGTACAGACCCACCACCGTAGGCTACTTTTTCTTCGATGCATGCTTGCTTGAATCTTTCCCCTGGTCTTCGATACACTCTGTGTCTTCCATCGTGCTTGTAGAGCATAAATTTTGATACGTCGGAGAACATAACTTTTGACCAATCTTCAATACTCCAATTTACGTGGCTCTGGGCATATCTTAGTCTCGAAATACGATGCCCACGCTCCAATTTAGGGCCGTTTGCAGGTCTAAGGGGTTTTAAGTTAGATTCAACAAGCCGACGTCTTACTGTCCATGCACTTGGGTTACTTCCTCCGAGGCGTCGAAACTGATTGGTGAGGTCAGTTCCTGTGAGAAAGCGATTTCGAAGCATGGTGTTCACCAAGTATCGGTCTTCTCGTGCTGTGGTACACCTGGTTCTGCCCGTTCCTGGTCTGCGTAGGTTAGAACCAGTTTCTTCGTAACGTCGGAGAACTCTTTGTACTGTTGACAGCGACACACCGACAGTCCTGGCTGTATCGCGCTGACTCCGGCCGGTTTCCAGCATTGTAAGTATTCTGGTGCATTCTTCAGGCGTAAGCGACATAATTTCAGCTTGAATAATGAATATAGAGCACTATCAACATGGTTTATGTACCCACATAAATGACAGATTACAAACAAAAGCAAAACCAAATGCTGTAATTTCGTAGTTCCATCTTCGAAAGTGGCCCTTTTTCAAATTTGATTTTTTTATGATATAACTTTACAATAACTAAGAAGTTTTAATACCTTCATTTAAGGAGTATTACATTGTCTATTAAATACAATTTATTGCATTAACCTAGCATTTTTAGTTTCCGAGATTTTTAGGATTCTTTAAGTGACCCGGATTCATTGCTCTCGAGTGTAGAATATACCTTCATAAGTCCCAATTACGAGGTAGGTACAGGTTTAATTTCATACGAATGTATTATATCTATATACATAACTATTATTTATTCTTATGGTATACTAAGTCCGTTGTTACGTATTTATTCTATATGCCATAAAGTTGCATGGTGTTAGGGTATTTTGATGAAATCCCATCCTAGCTTGAATCTGCTTAACATCTTTCATCACATCCTCACTTAGGCAAGGTTTTGGTAAAAGGCTAGACTATCAGCAAAAATATATTTGAAGCATTTATACGTGCCGCAGATCCATTTTTCGATGCCCACCGCCGATTTTAGCTTCACCGAATGGTGGAAGGGCATTTGCGAATGCTCGGCTAGTTACCTCCCTTATGTAGAAATTCTGTCGCCAAGCACCGACCAGTGTATTCCGGTTCCGGTATCAGACCTTGAGAGCCATTATATAACTATGAAATTACAGGCACAGGAGACAATACAACTGTATGTCTCAGGCTGACGGGTGTCGGGCAGTTGGTGACTTGTGACTAAGTGCATCTGATCTATTATAGAGGTTACCGCTTAGCATCAGGTGGGCCTCTAGCGAGATCACAATCCCATAAAAAAGGAATAACTGAAAAATAGTCCTCCCATCTAAAATTTAGACGATGTGATTGTGATACTTTCTATTAATGTTGGGGAATGACCTATGAATAAATATTATTTACTAGCTTTCCGGGCACGGCTACGCCCGCGCGTATATCGGTTATCGCGCAAAAACATTAACCTCTTTTTGCGCAGTTGGATAAAAACTATCCTATGTTTTTTCCCGGGTCTCATACTATTTCCATACCAAATTTAATTCAAATCGGTCCAGTAGTTTTGGCGTGAAAGCGTAACAGATAGACAGACAGACAGAGTTACTTTCGCATTTATAATATTAGTACTGATTCGTAGGAATGGCACAGCTAGCAAACACTTCACATGCAACAAAAATATTTTTCTAAAATCATAATTCCATTGAAATATAAACTAATAAAAGGTCAATAATAATTATGTTGAACTCTACGAATTATTCGTAGGTTGAACCGATGTTACGCTCTTTCAAATCTATAAAGCTCTATATAATGCGTCAAAGTTCCAGTACATAAATGCTTCATAACTGACTTCAAAAAAAAGAGAAGGTTCGCAATTCGTCTGTTTTTATGTTTGTTATTCCAGAACTTTTTACTGTGTGAACCGATTTAAAGACTTTTTTTATTTGAAAGCTGATGGTTGCCTTGTGGTCCTACCTATTTAAATTTCATATAAGCGATATAGTCTACTGCTCAACACAGCCATTAAGGAGTTCCTCCAGAAGGCGCTGGACACCCACAGGTAGCGAGAGGGGTTTGGGCAAAACTCTAGCCTGGCACCCCGCGGGGATGCATGCATCGAACTAAATAATGAATTCTAGTACTTACCCTCATTCTGTGTTGTACGTAAAGTTGGTAGTTTATTGTCACTTTGGGTTCATGCACAGTAATATGAACAAAACATTAAGAAACCTTAGACTTATCGGAGTAAGATCAACATATTGAAGCAACAAATAATGTTTAACAGTGTTTTAATTAAATAAACGCGACTAGGCGACATTACATTCTAATTTTGTGAAACAGATGCTTTGTATAAGTCTAGTCCATGAATACAGTAAATACATAGCTCAGAGTATGAGTCAATATAAGGTACCGATCATGATCATGATTCAGGAAGTTGGGTATGAGTGAAGTAGCTATTAAATATTTTTCATAGCAACATGTAGGTTCCGTTGTATAAAACACACATAAGTACACATTTCCACCACCGGTATGCTAGCTACGCATTGTTTTTGTCGCAGAGTTTTCCGATATTTCCACGCAACTTAAACCGTGAGCGCGGTACTGATTGTTCATGAAACCGATTGTTACACGAACACAGGCCGGTTACAAATAATTAAATAAAAAATAGAAAACTCGGCAATTTTAAAATGTCGAACATATTTTCATAGTTATCAGAGTATGACGTAATAATTGTGTGCAACAAAAAGTCCAGTCGCCGCCGCGCCGCCGCTACCGTTGCTGATGCCGCAACTACTTCCCTTTTCCATCCGCATTGCTATCGACAACTTCATCAAATCATTCTTTATTTGTGTTTTAAAGGAGCTATAACAAGTACACACATTCAACATGAAGCGAGATGCAGGTTAATGCTACCGCACATACAGTTACTGTAATATACGCTGATAATAAGGTACCTAACTGCCTTCTGAGTACCTACATTGCGCAAACCATTCTATACTGCAACGATGTGAAATTGAATAAAACCAGTAAGTAAAAATCGGACACATACACTGAGAGTACCGTCACTTTTAGTGAATAAACATTAAATTTTTCTTTCAGTTGAGGCGCTTAAAAAGCCTTAGCTTGTGCCCGACACGCACTGAAATGTTTTTTATTATATTTTATTTTACAATAAAGTTTGTACATAGTCAAATCAAAGATTGACGTTTTTATTTATTTATTTCACGATTAAGAAGAAAACAAAACCATTGATATTTAATTCCGCTAGGCAATCCACCACAAAAACATATTGTGTAAAAATTTCAATAAGCTGAACTGATGACGGTTCAAAGAAACAGCTGTTTTAAAATGTACTGACGGGTTACCTTACAGCAGCTGATGCTTAGAATCATAGGTAAAAGGGTCTCTTTTTCTCGTACGGAACCATACCTGTAATGTAGAGTTGCATAACCTTACTGCATCCATCCAAACATTAAGTCTACAGCAGAGCCGCTAGATGTCACTTACCGTTACTACAAACTGGCCGAAAAAGGCTATTGCTTTGTCGTTGATTAGTCTCAGTTTTGTTCATTTTGGGGCTGTTGAAAGGTGATTGTGTTGTAACGTGGATGGTAACAGCCAGTGCGACAATAGAGAGGTTTGCTGACTGAGGCGCGCGGGGGCGCTGACGACGGCGTCGCGGCGGTGGCGGCGGGAGCAACAACAGAGCGTGAACATTGACCAAGCACGCACTGCGCTCCGACAACTTGCCGCAACATTCTTAGCGTAAAAGTTAACGTGGATGGTTTACTCTATGTAATTTGCGATGTTTGAGTTGATACTCCTTATTTTTCCCTTCGATAAATATAGTGCGAACGACTCCTTGAACTCAAACGGTGACTGTGCGGTTTACGATGTGCTTTGCTGATGTTTTGATAATGTTTGCGTGTAAACCGATTGTGTTTGAAAAGTTCGTGCAAGATATAATTAGTAAGTACCAAAACTTATTTGTATCGCTGTTATTATGTCATCTGAGAAGAGTTGCTAATATAATTTCACAGGTAGGATCTATGTAGAGCGAGTCTATCGCAAAATTTATTGTTGATGATTCTAATAACTATTTGCTTCCTATAGGCAGGTACTATGCCCTTAAAGTACCAACCTCATAAAAATATCATTCCTGATAGATATATAGAAACGCATACACTTCTAAATTTAAGTATACTACTGTATTGTACCTACTTTAACAAAAGATTTAGGCTAGATCTATTGCAATATACTTACCTACCTTCCTGTGTGCCAACATTTTGGTCTAACTTCTTACCAAACAGTAAGTTCGTAATCTGATGAATGAGATTTAAAATTGCGTTTCTCCAAGCACCGATATGAAAATAATCACGTAGGTACGTACCTACTCACGTATCGACTGAAATATTTGTTTACTTTTAAGTCACATACGTAGTTAATAGGCCTTCGAAGTTAATAGGCATACCTTTATACAAATTTGTAAATGTAGTGCATTACCTACTAAGAACTTACGTACGTATACGTAGGTAGGTAGTTGTGTACAATAGGTAGGTACCTATAGTACAATGTGTACAATGCAAAGATTTCAGTAAGACTCGACCGTGAGGCCTTGAATACGTCTCTTCGACACGTTTCAAATCGGCTCACAAAAACCATACAAATTTACTAGAACTTCAAGCGACGAAAAATTGAGGTAAGAGTATTGTTTTCTTTATGTAAATGAAGCCTTTTTAATGTTATACGTATGTGACGTTAATTTTCACATACTTTCAGCGATAACAATCGCGCAGTTTCTAGAAACATTGTTTGAGTCACTTACGTAGGCACTAGGGTTATTTGCAAGATTTTACTTGAAGGTAAATTGTATCTAAAATAGTTGCAGTGCTTAATTTTTATATTGACAATTCAAAGTGGTTGAGAACTTGTACCTCGTAGTGTGCCGGGATAGAATTCACTCCCTCTCTTTGTTCAATCTGGGATCTCGTGGGAATCGCAAAAGACTACGAAGGGAAATACACTAGAAGGTGGGCAGCGTTGCGTTCTGAAGAACTCCCATCGTACACTGCAATCCCCAAAAGGTCTGTCAAACGTGGAGATTATGGCAAATCCCACTGGGCTTTTGTTCAACGGTGGATGTTATAGTTGTTGATGATAACAATTTTTTTTTGATATAAAATGAGAAGTATAGATTTAATTTTTATTTCATTTTACTTTTTAATAAAAGTAAAGTATATTTAATCCCAGCTTCGAATTTATTAAGGATCCCTTAATATAATAAATCGACGCCTTTCTAGCTACCAGCCTCAAGTGGAAAGTCTCTCCTCCTAAAAGATCCTTCCTCACGGTGTGTTCCGGCAATTAATTAAAGCACTCGTATATGTCTCACCTTAAGCCACTACATCACTTACCAGCAGGTGAGATGGTATCTACGATGTATAACAAATACGAATAATAGTATCTAGTTAGCATAGTAGGCCTGGAAGACCACGCAATAGGAGTAGCAATACAAATCAATATGACTTTTCATACTTAATCGTTAACATTATAGGGGTTTATATATGATTTTGTCGGTTATGTACGAAACCACATGATGGATGAGTCCTAGTTTATTCTCTCAATGATATCCACAGCGTCTTCGCTTATATTATCGTGAAGGACCTATCACAAGTCCCACCTATATTAAGCGATAGCCGATGCATTGTGTCACAAGTGTCACAACTTACTAACTGCACTGCGACTATCACCCTGAGACATAACTACAGTTATTAAGTCTCATGTGCCTATAATTTACTTTTGAATATATTGTTGATTGAACATACAGTTAGGTGTTCTGCGTCAGATTTCTTACTTGTGGGTGGTAGCTAGTCAGGCGAGTATTCGCAAAATGCGCTTCCACCATGCAATGTTATAACCTAATATCATTTTAAGCGCTCGTAGCGGAGATAACTTAGTCGCTCTTTACCAGAGACCGGGACGGATTTCAGGGATTGCAGAAGATCGTGTTGCTCTTACTTAGATGACTGTAGTAGCATTTACTACTGAGTACTTCCGTACTTCGGAAGGACGTTAAGCCGTCGCCGTCGGTCCCGGTTGTTGCCTTAAGATGGCACTCATTATAGCGTTTTGGCAGGACATTTTTGTATGCCGCCTGGCAGTTACCACCCTCAAGTAGAATCAGTGGCCCAGCACCTAACGGCGTGTTCCAGCAGCTGTCCTTAAAAGACAGTTCCCATTCACGTATTAGCTCAATGTTCTAT
Source organism: Plagodis dolabraria (assembly GCA_963854805.1). Lineage (NCBI taxonomy): Eukaryota > Metazoa > Arthropoda > Insecta > Lepidoptera > Geometridae > Plagodis > Plagodis dolabraria. Next base: position 13,498,964 of record OY978457.1, read on the forward strand.
AGGTCAAGCCTCTTTACAGCCTTCGGCCGCATCATCACTTAACAGTAGGTGACTAGTGCAGGTTAAAGACTTACCAATGCCGTATAAAAATTCGAATAATAGGCAGCTACTTAGCATTATTAGCCTTGGTTTTGAATGGGTTGCCACCCATTCCTTTCTACATGAGGCTACCGAACACGAGTAGCAATAAAAATCAATAAAACTGATCTGATTGTACATAAATTAAAACAATGGTTTGAAACTAATGGCATAGTTCTAAATGCAGATAAGAGTACTATTTTAAACTACACATGTAAAAGAAAGAATAAAAATGATAATTAAGGAAGTAACTTTCTTAGGATGCGCTCTAGATTCTACTCTAAATTTCAATATTCATATAGACAAATTGTGCATAAGATTAGCCAGCCAATTATGCGTTATTTAAGTTAAAGCCTATAGTTGATAAAGCAACTCTTATATCGGTTTATTAAGCATACTGTCACTCGATTTTAAGTTACGCCATAACAGTTTGGGGAAATGCTACTAATATCAAAAGGGTTCTTATTTGTCAAAAGAGATCAATTCGAATTATTCATGGATTACAACGATTAACACCTGTCAGACCTTATTTTAAAAAACTGAAAATATTGACTGTAGTTTGCCTATACATATATAACTCTCTAATGGAAGTACATTCCAAAAAGCACGAATTGCCTATGAAAATGCACCTACATGATTATAATACCCGAAATAAAGAAAGGTTACATGTACCAAGAACTAAACTCGTTAAAACCTATAAACAAGGCCTCTGTATTAAACTGACTATGTATAATAAATTGCCTTTGGAAATAACACGTCTCTCGCTAAATAAATTCAAGTTTATTCTTAAAAATTTCTTTGAAAGCCATCCATTTTATCATATCAACGAGTACATGAGTTGTTCATTTTCTGATTTGCAAATGAGGATGTAATGTAGTCGCTAAGTTGTACTTGTATTGTGACACTGTGTTATATTGTGTGATATGCTTTAATGCTATGTACCTATGTTCTTCTGTACCGATTTGACTTACCAATGTTATGAAATGTAACGAAAATGGTTAAATAAATAAATAAAAAATAAAAAAAGAATAGAATGAATTAGCTGCATAGTAAAAAGTCAACCTCGGAAGTTCTGAGTCTCGTACAAGAAAAAAGCTGTTTACTGAACACTAAAGAAAATAGACGAGGAAAGATGTTAGGCCAACTTATACGACATGACGAATTCTTTAAGAAAATAATGGAAGATGTGACAGAAGGGAGGAGAGGAATAGGCAGACCAAGACGGGCATTTTTAGAACAAATAAAGGAGAAGACGAAGGTCGTATCGTATAGGGAGGTCAAGTGTTTGGGACTAGATCGAGAGCAATTGCAGATAATCCGACAAGAGTAAGGGTATATTTTAGACGAACGCCCCCGTACAAAACGCAGCTCCAATCTCATTTTAATAATACTTAATGAATAAAACTCAATGATTTTTTACCTACGTAATCACTACCCTAATATCTAGGTTTGTGGTGCATCAGATTTTCATTAAATTATACAATTTTGAAATTACACTAGCTCAAAAACTCGTAATTTTAGATAAAAGAAAGACCCAACTTTAAGCATCTCTTTCAAGAAAAATAAGCATGTTTTTAATATTTCTATTGCACCACAAACATGGGGAATATAATGAACTTTCTATAATGGGAAGTTATTTATACATGTGTACTATACTTTTTAAATAAATCTGGAGCTACGAATAACTGGCTCAAACTCCTAAAAACGAGTGCTATATACTAAACGCTATACAATAAAATTTTAATTATTAGTCCAAAAGAAAAAGGATTTAAGCCAGAAACGATAGGTCTAATATTAGGTACACTATATTTACATACGAGTTTTTTTTTATTAACAAGTTGAGTTTATATAAAAGTTCACGCTTTGGCTGGCGGGTATATTATGTCCTTAAATATAGGTACATATAGAGAGAGGTAAATCAGATAACTTGACTACCTAAAACATTAACCTACACAAATGTAAAACGACCCTTACCCAATTCCACTGCAACCAAGTTACTCTGACTTATCGATTTAATTTCGCCAGTGATATCTCGGAATCATATAATTTGCGAAACGTTGAACCAACCTATAAATATCTGCAAATGTAGGTAGCTGGTTGGCTGCCTGCTTATGTAGGTAGGGGTTTAGATAGTGACTGTCATTTATTCTGCGGCAGAGGTATGGTTGCGGAAAGTTGAACGACATTACAAAATTACTTTTATGAAGAAAACAGGGCACATTGACATCTGTCTGAGTCAGTTAACTTCACACCTGTTAGTTTTTAAAAGCGAGATGCTTAGAAATTGGTACGACAAATTCTTATTTCACAGTTGCTGGGTGGCGTCGAAAATATAAAAATTACCACTTTACCAGCCTATAAATTATTTTATATAATCTCATTCGGTAATATTCTAATTATGAAATGAAATACCTACAGACTTTTATTGGCATATTTTATTTAAATACTTCTTTAACAAAATTAAAAAATTAAATTAAAGCATCATTCTCCTAACAAAACAATGCTTTAAATTTTTTTTTATTATTTAAGGACCATGGAGGTTTCAATTCAATTTAAGTACACATTATCTGTGGTGGGCTGGAACTGGCTGAGTGCGACCTGCGATCGGTTCTTGCTCTAATATGTATCCGAATTGTTACAGCCCATAAAAGAAAAGAATGTTTGTTCGTTTTGATCATAGCGTTTTGATAATTGCTTCTCTATATATTGTAACACCTCATCAGCATCCTTTAGAAAAATAATTTAATCCTTTGACGAGAACAATAGAATTTCATTCATATATAGAGGATAATTATCGTCCACTTGGATGCCAATGGGTAGAATTGATAAGTCGAGACCCGTGACATACGTGGAAAGACAGGCAGCCAGCAGAGTCTCATTAATAGGGCACTGTTTTTCCCTTTGGGTACGGAACCCATAAACATCACTTATTTTAATACTTCATTTTACATAACACTAAAAAGAGCTAGGTTCCGCTGTTTTAGACTTTAACTTCTTCCAAGTGATTATGATTAAACGCAACCACGACGGTTTTCATTAGCTATAATGAAACAGCTGTAGTCCATAGAATAAATAAATTAATAAATAAAAAAATATTAATAAATAAATTAATTAATTAAAAAAAATATATATTAATAATTTACGTAGAAATAATACACAAGTTGGCGTACGTACTTACAAAGCCTAGTTACGACGGTGAAACGCGTTTAGTGGTTTTACGGTTTTCTACATAAACTTGTGGATATTGTGTATTCAATAGATAACTAACCACAGTAAAATAGAAATTGTCAAGTATTACAATATCTGCAAAGCTCTCTATTTCAAAAACATGAGAAATGAAATGTAATCAATTTTATTAAAAGCTTATTCAAAATGTATTTGTGTTAAATGTAATCAATTCTTTAAGTTAAAAAGAATATATATAGATATAAGTAGATTTCGTAAAAAATCTTCTTCGAACCTCGCGTATTACGAGATCAAGTACAATAAGAACCTAGTTCGACTACGTAGCCACAAAACTAACAATGTTTCTATTTTGAATTTCCCGGCATCTTTATCAGAAGGAAATAAATAGTACCTACATGCTTTTAATAGTTAAATGCGTGTACCGCTCCAGCGTCAAATGATGAGGATCCAAGCTATTCAATCTCCTTTTACCCGACTTGGAGTTCCGCTGTTGACTGCAAATAAAAAAACATTTTTGAACTAGGTGGAAGCGCCAATGTATGGAATTTGGACGGAACTTTGAGAGCAATGAGTGTGGAGCACAGACTTAATTTAGAGCCCGAGCGTAAGCGCCGGTTTCAAAACCACTAGGATTATTGTACATTCTGGGGGCCTGAGGGAGGTGGTGCTCATCTTTCAATGACAGCAAGATTGATAAATGTGAAGCAGTGATGGCCAGTGGCAATGTAGCTATGGACTGCCGCGCAGAGGATCCATGATTCCAATCCCACCGCACAATTGTGTGCTTTACCGCACGGTATAATACAACACCACAGAACATAGGTATATACTCAAATATTATTTGATCAAATATTATTTGAGTACCTATATATGTTCTGTGGTGTTAGGGCATTCTGGGAATGCTCGCCTAGCTAGCTTGAAAGATGTGTGTTATATCTGGCAGTGAGATAAAGATAAAGAGATTGATATGATTAAAAATATTTGTACAAACGTAATATATTTTTATGCAAAATATCGATGTATAAGCAAACATGAGAAAAGTGTCTATATTAGTAAGTAGATAGTAAGTACGCCTTTCGAACCTGAAACAGAGCTGAACGGCACCCCACGCGGCTATTCTATACTCATAGTGTCTTATAAATACTTATAATTAGTACATATAGGTAGGTATGTTATGTACCAAGTTTAAACGACCTCCAATATAGCCTTGATGCTTAAACGTACAGAAATTCTCATGAGCGAGCTGCAACGCTTTCTCATTTGAGATAATAACGACGAAAATACATGCGGGTAAATTAACCTAAATGTGATGGTGTATCTAGTTATGATATTTACAAACAATTAGGTACTAACAAAAGGTACTAAGCTTCCCGTGGAGTGCCGCGTCGGAATAGCACCTCCCTATATCATCCCGTGGATGTCGTAAGAGGCGACTAAGGGAAAAATACTGGAAGGTGGGCAGCAGCGCCTTCTAAAGAATTGACAACTTACACTGCGATCTCCAAGACGCCTGCGAAGCGTGGGGATTGTGGCAAATACTCAGGGTGACGGGCGCAGTGCAATTCGTCACTTGTGATGAAATGCATCTGTTGTAGGCAGAAGTTAGTCCAGTTAACATCAGGTGGGCCTAGAGGTTGTTCCGTCAAAATCACATAAAAAAAGAGATGTGCAAAGTTGATGAGTGGTGAAAGGGAAAAAAACCGCGAATAGGATCCCTGCGCTCAATTCATATAAAAATGAACCCATTATATTTGTGGATTTTACCTCTTACCTACGCCGCAAATTTTCCTCGAAAATCTCGGGCGGATACGCCTTTTGATACTCTGTCGTTTTAACTTAAGTACCAACTTCATCACGCATAGTTACATGTATGTATATTTTTAATAAAGTTTTTTGTTACAAAATGTAACTGAGTAGTAGTTAGGTAAGTATACCTACCTATAACGTATATTATGAACGTCCTATCTGACATTGTTCATACATTTTAGAGAGGTTTTGTTGGCTTCAAGGCTGGCGTTTCAAACTATCGGCCTTAATAAAATAATGAACGGATACTCACAAGTTTTCAGGTGTTTGATGTGTCACGGTCACTGGCTATAACTTTTTTTAATGATTAGTATACCTGCTAAACATGAGCCATAAACAACAGTTTCTTATCAATAATCAAATAATGAGTTTTTTTTTTTCTTTTTAACGGATTGTAGCGGTACACGCACGAGGCCTGCACAAGGCAAAAGTTAAGTTAAAAAAAAACAATTATACCTACATAATAAGTACTAGGTATGCACCTATAGTTTTATTCTAGATTAGCGATTACGAACGCTTGGTACGGCATATATTTTATCTCTTTAAACATCGGCATAAGTTTACCTACCTACTTACCTACATCATATTAGATAAAAGTATTGTTTTGGTTGAATTATGGTTTTTTTAAGACAACTGTGAGCCACAGCGATGTATGTATGACTAGAATGTTGAGAAAACAGCAAACAATATGAGCAATAGCCGTTGTCGTATGCCGTGTATGTACTCAAAAATAATTTAACGGCAGTTCTCGAAGTAAGAAGGAACACACCCTGTACGTTGGCATTATATGGCGAAGCGATAGTTCTACGTCACGTCCAGATCCAAGCTTTGTGATTTTCTACAACAGTTTACAGTCGTCGTGTATACCTCCTTTATATTACTCCATTCGCATTTTTATTTAAATTGAAATGTAGTTGAAAGTTACATAGCTCATAAGTTTCAACAGCCTCAGTTTTTAACTCTTCACCGATTAGTGCGCGTTCTCGCAACACTTCAGTTTCTTTTGCCAGTGGATTGTGCAACCACATCGTAGTGTTGCAATAAGACGTCTAAACAAGCCCCTCTACTTGACTCAATTTACTTGAGCTCAAACAAAATACAATGCTTGAGAAAATGTTCCCACATTACACATAGACCGTAGTACCTACTATTATTTATTCTAAGACATCGGAATGTAATACTTACCGCATATAAAACAACATTTTAAGGCTATTTGTTTTTGAAGAAAAGCATTATCACAAATATCTCAAATAATAACAATTAATTAAATACCTATACGCTTACCTACCGATAACCCAGAAGATATTACCTACACCATAGATTAGACCTATTGACCACGCAACGTAGATAACGCAACGTAACTATTGTGTTAATACCCACACTGAATTAAATCAAATTATAAGATTGTCACGCCTTTGTGTTTGAGAAAAAATAATTTAATAACACATTAGCGTACCTACACCGTAAATTTTATCGTGGAAATGAAATTAATAACTACTTGTTTTTTTTGTGTTCACATTTACATTGTAATTAAGTACATAAGTGCCTAAGTACTAGTTTAAGGGTGGTCTTTTATCAAATCGTTAAATCCCGAATATGTAACTTATACACCTATAGACGCTGAGATAACTTCAACCAGCTGACTATTACGATTCAAATGATATCGGACGGACAGACAGGCAGCGTTGAAATATCGTAGCATTAGTGTAAAGTCCGTACATAAATAGAAACAGTTGTGTTTCATAATTTTGTTAGTACTTCGAAAAAAACACGCACACTAGATGGTGTCCGTTATGTTGTTTTTAATATTCAGAAATTCGATAATATGATAGGATTACAATTTTTTTCGTCGAATCTAATTCGGTCAGTTAAAATAAAATAGTTTTGCCCGTGGGGTGCCTCAATGCCGGGCTACAAGGTCACTCCCCATCTCTTCCCATGTGTTGTAAGAAGATACTAAGCGTAAAATATCAGAAGGTAGGCAGCAGCGCCTTCTCAGGGACTGCTATCTTACACTGCGTTCCCCCAGACGCGTGACAAGCGTGGGAATCATGGCAAAATTTTAATACTTAGTATTTTATATCTAAGTTCACTACTTTAAATCATGATCAGCCTTGTACAGGGATAAATGCTAACTCTTAGGGTTGACTTCTGAGATTCATTTTGAGAGTTTTTCTTTGTTTTGAATAAAAAAATATATTTAAATATATTCATGCCTCTTCTGAACCTAGAGTGCCCGCTGCGGCAATACTGAACCGCGCCGTGCTCCCTTTGAATAGTTTTGAATATTTACATTGAGCAAAGTGGAGTCCTAGTAGTAGTGCCACGCTGTAGCTCTACGGGTTACAGCTGAATGGGCCGGCACGACCGGGGCAGTACCACTCTCCCACATGATATCGACGTGAAGTAGTGGCTTTGCCATTGCGTTTCGATCGATTTGTGGGAGACCAGGAGGCCCGATCCCCCACCCCCCACCCAAAGAAATATGGCGGCACAGTTTCAAGAGACATTACTCCAGGAGGGTACCAGCCGTGAAATCGCTGGAGAATCCCTCTCCGAGCATCCACTTTTTGAAGCGTTTTGAAGCGCTCGTAGCGAAGTTTGCTTAACCATTCTGAATCGATCAGCAAAGTTAAGCAACGTCCGCCGCGGTCATGAGTTGGATGGGTGACCGCTGGTGACATTACTACTGAGCGCTTCCGTGCTTCGGAGGGCACGTTAAGCCGTCGGTCCCGGTTGTTGTCTTAGGATGGCAGTCGTTACAGCATGGTGGTAGGGCACTTTGCGAATGCCCGCCTGGCTAGCTACCACCCTCAAGTTGAAAATCTGTCGCCAAGCACCTAATGGTGTGTTCCGGCAGCTGTCCTTGAGAGCCAGTAATTCTAGGTTAGCCTGAACAACATCTTCGACCACATCATCACTTACCATCAGGTGAGATAGTGGTCAAAGGCTAACCTATCAAGCATAAAAAAAAAAAAAATAAAAAAAAAAAAAAACCACCTTTAGGACCTGAACCTGAAGGTGGATGCTCGGGCTGCCCTGCGTATTCTGGAGGGGGCAAAACCGTGCTCAACCCTATTTCTGCTGCTCGAGGTAAACGAGCAGGAGGCTTAAGTCACCCCACACCACGCTAGCCGTGGACTTTTGCAACATATGTGGTCTCCGTTCTAACCTGAACGATGTCCACTACCATCTGGAGACTGCTAAGCCGGCCTTGCTCTTTTTGACCGAAACACAGATATGCTCTCCGGCAGACACTTCATTCCTCACATACCCTGGGTACAAACTGGAACATTCCTTTTTGCCGCGGGTGGGGGTGTGTCTTTACGTCAGAGAGGATATCTGTGCTCGTCGTCTCAGCAGCCTTGAAGGACGGGGCCTATCTGACATTTGGTTGCGCGTAGACTGCGATGACCATCCGCGTATCTACGCGTGCCTTTATAGGTCCCATATCAACGGTAATGCCGAAATAGATCGATTCGTGGAGCACCTACAGATGGCTACAGATTCCGTGCTTGAGCAGATCCCCACCGCGGAGATCGTGATACTTGGCGATTTCAACGCCCACCACGCCGAATGGCTCGGTTCGCGCACCACCGATCATGCGGGGAGATCTGTTCACGACTTCGCTTTAGCGTATGATCTGACACAACTGGTCACCTCGCCTACGCGAATCCCAGATGATGATCATACACCTTCCCTGTTGGACCTTCTGCCGACCTCTCACCCGGACAACTACACAGTATCCGTTAACGCTCCCCTCGGATCGTCGGACCACTGCCTGATCCGGAGTTCAGTGCCGGTTAGACGCCCAACTCGACCCCGTTTTGTAGGTTGTCGTCGCGTGTGGCACTATAGGTCAGCAGATTGGGACGGGATGCGGTCCTTTTTTGCATCCTACCCATGGGGGCAAGTTTGCTTCTTGCCGGATGATCCAGATGTCACTGCTGACTATGTTGCTGATGTAGTGCTTCAGGGTATGGAACTCTTTATTCCATATTCTACAGTGCCCATCGCTGGCAGGTCACAGCCCTGGTTTGGTCGCTCTTGTAAAATGGCCTCTGGCCATAAACGAGAGCGTTACCAAGCTTGGGCCGATTCAGTGGCATCTAAGGATTTAAATACCAGCGATCTCAAAAAGAAATATAACTTTGCCTCCAGGTCCTTCAAAAGAGTAATCGCAAGAGCGAAGTCGGAGCATATCGGCAGAATTGGCGAGAGATTAGCCCGCCTTCCTTCAGGAACACGTGCGTTCTGGTCTCTTGCCAGGGCTGTCCAGGGGAATTTTTGTCAGTCATCCCTACCGCCCCTGCACAGAGAGAATGACACACTGGCCCACACCGCAAAGGAGAAGGCCGATCTTCTGGGCTCTCTCTTTGCGTCTAACTCGACTTTGGATGACCAAGGGAACTCACCACCGACTATACAACGGTGTAATACTTCGATGCCGGATATCATTTTCCGGCAATGTGCAGTACGTAAAGCACTGTTCTCCTTGGACATTCATAAGTCGAGTGGGCCAGATGGCATCCCTCCGATAGTGCTGCGGACTTGTGCTCCAGAGTTGACACCGGTTCTAACGCGTCTTTTCCGGCTCTGCTACTCATCAGGCGTTGTCCCGAAAACATGGAAGACGGCTTTGGTGCACCCGATCCCTAAAAAAGGTGACCGCTCAGATCCGTCCAATTACCGCCCTATAGCCATAACGTCTCTGTTCACCAAGATAATGGAATCCATTATCAACAACCAGCTCCTGCAGTATCTAGAGGAGCACCAGCTGATTAGCGATCGCCAGTACGGTTTTCGTCGTGGTCGCTCAGCTGGTGATCTTTTAGTATATCTTACGCACCGATGGGTGGAGGTGGTGGATTCCAAGGGTGAGGCGTTGGCGGCTAGATCGGGTGTGGCATAAAGCGCTTCTATCGAAGCTTCCTTCCTATGGGCTTCCCGAGAAATTGTGCGAATGGATCTCCAGTTTTTTGGCAAATCGGAGCATTAAGGTCGTTGTCGACGGTGCATGCTCCGACTTAAAGCCGATTAATGCTGGCGTTCCGCAAGGCTGTGTGCTATCTCCGACTCTGTTTCTCTTGCACATCAATGACATGCTGCAACTCAGCGATATTCATTGTTATGCGGATTACAGTACCGGAGATGCCTCATACACCGGCCGCGCTAAAATTTCTCGGGAAAACGTTGTCGAGAGTCGGAACAAACTTGTGTCTTCAGTCGAGACCATGTTGTCAAATGTTTCGAAATGGGGACAATTGACTTAGTCCAATTTAACCCCAAGAAGACACAAGTTTGTGCGTTTACCGCCAAGATATCCCCCTTTGTCGTATCCCTCCGTTTTGAAGACACTCCCCTTGCTACCTCAGCCAGCATCGGAGTACTTGGCGTCGACATATCGAACGTCGTTCAATTTCGCTCTCACTTGGAAGATAAGGTTAAGTTAGCCTCTAAGAAGCTTGGTGTGCTCGGAAAGGCGAGGCGGTACTTCACGTCGGCCCATCGCCTGCAACTTTATAAGGCTCAGGTTCAACCTCACATGGAGTACTGCTCTCACCTCTGGGCGGGAGCTCCCCAGTACCAGCTTCTTCCATTTGACCGCATTCAACGCAGAGCGACTCGAATCGTCGACGATCAAGTTCTCTCCCGTCGGCTCGACCCTTTGGCTTTGCGTAGGGATGTTGGATCACTCTGCATCTTTTACCGTATATATCACGGGGAGTGTTCTGAGGAACTGTTCGATTTACTACCTGCAGCTCAATTTCGCCACCGGACTTCCCGACAAAGCATGATGTTTCATCAATTTCATGTCGACGTCTGGCAGTCCACAACCCTGCGATTTTCACGGCATTTTTTACCACGCACTGCCATATTATGGAACCAGCTGCCTGGTGAAGTATTTCCGAACAGTTACGACTTAGGAACCTTCAAGAAGAGAGCATATTGCCTCCTTAAAGGCCGGCAACGCATCCTCGAGACCTCTGGTGTTGCGGATGTTTGTGGGCGACGGTGATCACTTACTATCAGGTGAGCCGCCCGCTCGTTTGCCCTCCTAAGCCATAAAAAAAAAAAAAAAAGTACTTAATAACAAATATGAAATAATACATTACAGGCACATGAGCCTTTTAACATCAGGTGGTCCTCGTACTTATTTAGTCAAAAAACCAAAAAAAAACACAAAAAAATAATTAAGTAAGAAATGTTTTCTAAGAAAAAAAGAAAATTAATCTCAAAATGTTTCTTAGGACTAGCAGAAGTCAACCCTAAGTGGTTGTTAACATTTTTGGAATAACCTTGTAAACCTTGTATATTAAATAAATTAAATGTACGCCAGTTCTACATTCATTTCTGTCGGATTCTATTTCTAATTCTATCAATTCTTGACGTACTTAATCGTTATATGTATTTAATACACGTAGATATGGTTATCTCGAATTTAAAAAGTAGTGTACTTAGGTATAATTTTATTTTATTTACTTTATGCATCTACCTACTTAATGTACCCAAGTATTTAGAATATCAAATTTAAAATAATTGATTTCTTGCAATGAAGTAAGCTTTTTAGTTATTTTAATACATGTTTGTTTATGTTTTATTACCAAACATGACACGTAGGTACATATATATTTTTTTGTCATTGAAGACTATGAATTGTATTTGTACCTCACGGAGAAATCTCTTTGAATAGCATTACTCTTTGATGAAAACTGCACGAATGACGAATCTTCGTAATATTTTGCAACACTAGAGCCAGTTTGATAGTAAGGCAACGTAGCCAGCGTGCCGTTTATATTACGAACTCATGCAAGTCATGCACATCTAGCTGCATAAATAGCGCGCAGGAAACCGCTAAATGCACAAAATCTGGCCTTACCACTGAAGTCGATTCCATATCACGAACCTGGTTAAAACTTAACTATAATTGGTTTTAGTGCTCATATTTATGCATAATTTAGTATTCGGAATAAGTTGTACTAATATAATTTTCATGAAGTTGGTGAATATAAATCGCCTAGTTTCAAATCAAAGACTACTATGTGCCAGAGTAATAAGTTTTCTTGATTATTTTACTATTTGCCATATTATCCTTGAGAATAATCGATGAGCTTTGAATCGAATCGCATAGAATAATCGCAGTCATAGGTTTTGTTGATATTCTGAATATGGACTTTAGTCCATATCTAAGATAGCTTCTGTCACAAATCGTTACGTACTTGTTAACTGTTTACTAGATGAGAGTGGCAGCTAGCCAGGCGAGCATTCACAAAACACCGTAATATGTTTAAATGAATGTTTTTGGATAGTTATATTATTTAAGGTCTTGTTGGAGCTTGTCAAGTCATTCTTAACCAATTAATTGAGTTAAGTGGTTGAGTTGTTTGGGAGGATGGCCAGTGGTATTTAATATCGAGCGCTTCCGAGCTTCGGAGGGCAGGTTGAGTCGTCGTTGGGAGTGAGTCGTAGTTGTCTTAGAATAGTTGCCGTTACACAATGATGGTAGGGTATTTCGCCTTGCGGCAGAATGCCTGCGTAGGTAAGGCTAAGGCAGGGTTAAGGCACCCTATGCGTAAAATCGGGGATGTGGGTTCGATTACAATATTTATGATGTCATAAATATTGTACTCTTAAATAAATTAGGTGTGATTTTTTTTCGATATATATATAATATATATATAATAATAATCTCTTTATATAAAGCTCGATTACCATACACTGACTGACTCACTCACTGACTGACTGACTGACTCACTGACTGACTGACTGACATAATTGTTCTCCCAGAAGGAGTCGAGTAGGAAGAAAGTGATGTATGGGAAAAGTGTAGAGGGGGTTTAGGTGAGTATGGGAAAAATTGAAAATCATAAAAATGACGCCTGCCAAGTAAAGGTGGATGACGTATCTCGAAAACGGTAAGAGATAGATAGGGGGTGTTTGAACAAATGTCATAGGGAATAGGGAGAGCAGTCAAATGACACCTGTCAAAAGTGCTCCTCTCATTCTTCATACTGTATTTGGAGTATTTTTCTTACATTTTCGACTGTATTTGGAGTTTTTGTGGGATTTTCGAGTGATTTTGGAGTTACTGTCTTACACAAAGGTATAGCGAGCCCGAAGGGCGAGCTTCTGGTGAGGCCGAAGGCCGAACTTTCGGCCCGCGAGGCCGAAGGCCGAGCGTATGGTGCGCGAGCCCGTAGGGCGAGCGCTGGGCGAGGCCGCAGGCCGAGCCGTATTAGTGTCTTGCGAGGCCGAAGGCCGAGCCATAGTAGTGTCTTGCGAGGCCGGAGGCCGAGCTCCGAATTGACATGCTCCTCTCATTCTTCATACTGCATTTGAAGTATTTCACCTAACATTTTCGACTGTCTTTGGAGTTTTTGTGGGATTTTCGACTGGATTTGGAGTATTTGTCCTACATCAAGGTATAGCGAGCCTGAAGGGCGAGCTTCTGGTGAGGCCGAAGGCCGAACTTTCGGCCCGCGAGGCCGAAGGCCGAGCGTATAGTGGGCGAGCCCGAAGGGCGAGCGCTTGGCGAGGCCGCAGGCCGAGCCTTGTGAGTGTCTTGCGAGGCCGAAGGCCGAGCTCCGAATTTACATGCTCCTCTCATTCTTCATACTGTATTTGGAGTTTTACCATACATTACCGACTGTTTTAGGAGTTTTGTGGGAGTTTTGACTACATTTGGAGTAACTGTCCGAGGCCGAAGGCCGAGCTCCGACTTGAGAGTATTTTCCACATCTCCGACTGGTCTCCATGGTAACTGCCCGCGATAACCAAAGCACCTATGAGTGGGGTTCCTTTACCGAAGTGACTTAGAACCTTGGTACGATTCTGACCGTACCACTTTTTTATGGCAGTAGGGTGAATCTGGTTTGGTGGCTACAGTATGAATCTCTACTGTATTAAGAGATTGTATTGGAATTCATACTTATATTGGAGTATTTTTTTTTTTTTTCATATGTATAAGGTGCTTTTATGACAGTTCGTACTGACTCAAGATAGATGCGGGCCGCTCGCGGCCCGCACACCACTTACCATCTAGTTCATAATATATAAAGCTCGATTACCACTCACTGACTGACTGACTGACTGACTGACTCATTGACATAAATGTTCTCCTAGAAGGAGCAGAGTAGAGTTAAAATGATGTATGGCAAAAATGTAGGGGGGGTTTAGGTGAGTATGAGAAAAATCGAAAATCATAAAAATGACGCCTGCCAAGTAAAGATGTATGACGTATCTCGAAAACGGTAGGAGATAGATAGGGGGTGTTTGAACAAATGTCATAGGGAATCTGGAGAGCAGTCAAATGACATGTGTCAAAAGTGCTCATCTCATTCTTCATACTGCATTTGGAGTATTTTCCTTACATTTTCGACTGTATTTGGAGTTTTTGTGGGATTTTCGACTGATTTTGGAGTTACTGTCATTGATGAAGGTATAGCGAGCCCGAAGGGCGAGCTTCTGGTGAGGCCGAAGGCCGAACTTTCGGTCCGCGAGGCCGAAGGCCGAGCTGATGGTGCGCGAGCCCGAAGGGCGAGCGCTTGGCGAGGCCGCAGGCCGAGCTGTATTAGTGTCTAGCGAGGCCGAAGGCCGAGCCATATTAGTGTCTTGCGAGGCCGAAGGCCGAGCTCCGATCTGACATGCTCCTCTCATACTTCATACTGCATTTGGAGTACTTTTCCTTTATTTTCGACTGTATTAAGAGTTTTTGTGGGATTTTCGACTGAATTTGGAGTAACTGTCCTACATCAAGGTAAAGCGAGCCCGAAGGGCGAGCTTCTGGTGAGGCCGAAGGCCGAACTTTCGGCCCGCGAGGCCGAAGGCCGAGCGCATGGTTGGCGAGCCCGCAGGGCGAGCTTTTGGCGAGGCCGCAGGCCGAGCCGTGTGAGTGTCTTGCGAGGCCGAAGGCCGAGCCCCGAATTCACATGCTCCTCTCATTCTTCATACTGTATTTGGAGTATTTTACGATAGATTACCGACTGTTTTAGGAGTTTTTGTGGGAGTTTTGACTACATTTGGAGTAACTGTCAGAGGCCGAAGGCCGAGCTCCGACTTGAGAGTATTTTCCACATCTCCGACTGGTCTCCATTGTAACTGCCCGCGATAAACAAAGCACCTACGAGTGCGGTTCCTTTACCGAAGTGACTCAGAACCTTGGTACGATTCTGACCGTACCACTTTTTTATGGCAGTAGGGTGAATTTGGTTTGGTGGTTACAGTATGGTACCTTATTGTATTAGGAGTTTGTATGGGACGTCGTATATCTTTTGGATTTCTGAAAAAAAAATTTAATGTATAAGGTGTTTTGATATAATTTAATACTGCATAACGATAAATGCGGGCCGCTTGCGGCCCGCACACTGCCCGAAAAACTAGTTAATAATATATAAAGCTCGATTACCACTCACTGACTGACTGACTGACTGACTGACTCATTGACATAAATGTTCTCCTAGAAGGAGCAGAGTAGAGTTAAAATGATGTATGGCAAAAATGTAGTGGGGGTTTAGGTGAGTATGAGAAAAATCGAAAATCATAAAAATGACGCCTGCCAAGTAAAGATGGATGACGTATCTCGAAAACGGTAAGAGATAGATAGGGGGTGTTTGAACAAATGTCATAGGGAATCTGGAGTGCAGTCGAATGACACTTGTCAAAAGTGCTCCTCTCATTCTTCATACTGCATTTGGAGTATTTTCCTTACATTTTCGACTGTATTTGGAGTTTTTGTGGGATTTTCGACTGATTTTGGAGTTACTGTCATTGATGAAGGTATAGCGAGCCCGAAGGGCGAGCTTCAGGTGAGGCCGAAGGCCGAACTTTCGGTCCGCGAGGCCGAAGGCCGAGCTGATGGTGCGCGAGCCCGAAGGGCGAGCGCTTGGCGAGGCCGCAGGCCGAGCTGTATTAGTGTCTAGCGAGGCCGAAGGCCGAGCCATATTAGTGTCTTGCGAGGCCGAAGGCCGAGCTCCGATCTGACATGCTCCTCTCATGCTTCATACTGCATTTGGAGTACTTTTCCTTAATATTCGACTGTATTAAGAGTTTTTGTGGGATTTTCGACTGAATTTGGAGTAACTGTCCTACATCACGGTATAGCGAGCCCGAAGGGCGAGCTTCTGGTGAGGCCGAAGGCCGAACTTTCGGCCCGCGAGGCCGAAGGCCGAGCGTATGGTGGGCGAGCCCGTAGGGCGAGCACTTGGCGAGGCCGCAGGCCGAGCCGTGTGAGTGTCTTGCGAGGCCGAAGGCCGAGCTCCGAATTTACATGCTCCTCTCATTCTTCATACTGTATTTGGAGTATATTACCATACATTACCGACTGTTTTAGGAGTTTTTGTGGGAGTTTTGACTACATTTGGAGCAACTGTCCGAGGCCGAAGGCTGAGCTCCGTTTTGAGAGTATCTTCCACATCTCCGACTGGTCTCCAAGGTAACTGCCCGCGATAACCAAAGCACCTACAAGTGGGGTTCCTTTACCGAAGTGACTCAGAACCTTGGTACAACTCTGACCGTACCACTTTTTTATGGCGGTAGGGTGAATTTGGTTTGGTGGTTACAGTATGGTCCCTTATTGTATTAGGAGTTTGTATGGGACGTCGTATATCTTTTGGATTTTAGAAAAATTTTTTTAATGTATAAGGTGTTTTGATATAATTTAATACTGCATAACGATAAATGCGGGCCGCTTGCGGCCCGCACACTGCCCGAAAAACTAGTAATAATATATAAAGCTCGATTACCACTCACTGACTGACTGACTGACTGACTGACTCATTGACATAAATGTTCTCCTAGAAGGAGCAGAGTAGAGTTAAAATGATGTATGGCAAAAATGTAGTGGGGGTTTAGGTGAGTATGAGAAAAATCGAAAATCACTAAAATGACGCCTGCCAAGTATAGATGGATGACATATCTCGAAAACGGTAAGAGATAGGTAGAGGGTGTTTGAACAAATGTCATAGGAAATAGGGAGAGCAGTCGAATGACACCTGTCAAAAGTGCTCCTCTCATTCTTCATACTGCATTTGGAGTATTTTTCTTACATTTTCGACTGTATTTGGAGTTTTTGTGGAATTTTCGACTGATTTTGGAGTTATTGTCATAGATGAAGGTATAGCGAGCCCGAAGGGCGAGCTTCTGGTGAGGCCGAAGGCCGAACTTTCGGCCCGCGAGGCCGAAGGCCGAGCGGATGGTGCGCGAGCCCGAAGGGCGAGCGTTTGGCGAGGCCGCAGGCCGAGCCGTGTTAGTGTCTTGCGAGGCCGAAGGCCGAGCCATATTAGTGTCTTGCGAGGCCGATGGCCGAGCTCCGAATTGACATGCTCCTCTCATTCTTCATACTGCATTTGGAGTATTTTACTATACAAAACCGACTGTTTTTGGAGTTTTTATGGGATTTTCGACTGAATTTGGAGTTACTGTCATACATGAAGGTATAGCGAGCCCGAAGGGCGAGCTTCTGGTGAGGCCGAAGGCCGAACTTTCGGCCCGCGAGGCCGAAGGCCGAGCGGATGGTGCGCGAGCCCGTAGGGCGAGCGCATGGCGAGGCTGTAGGCCGAGTCGTGATAGTGTCTTGCGAGGCCAAAGGCCGAGCTCCGAATTGACATGCTCCTCTCATTCTTCATACTGTATTTGGAGTATTTCACCATACATTACCGACTGTTTTAGGAGTTTTGTGGGAGTTTTGACTTTATTTGGAGTAACTGTCCGAGGCCGAAGGCCGAGCTCCGACTTGAGAGTGTTTTCCACATCTCCGACTGGTCTCCATGGTAACTGCCCGCGATAACCAAATCACCTACGAGTGGGGTTCCTTTACCGAAGTGACTCAGAACCTTGGTACGATTTTGACCGTACCACTTTTTTATGGCAGTAGGGTAAATCTGGTTTGGTGGCTACAGTATGAATCTCTATTGTATTCAGAGTTTATATGGGATTTCATACTTATATTGGAGTTTTAATTTTTTTTTTTTCATATGCATAAGGTGCTTTTATGACAGTTCGTACTGACTCAAGATAGATGCGGGCCGCTTGCGGCCCGCACACTGCCCGAAAAACTAGTATATATATATATATGAAGTATTATCGCGTGAAAAAATCACACTTAATTTTTTTTAAGAGTACAATATTTATGACATCATAATTATTTTAATCGAACCCACATCCCCGATTTTATGCATAGGGTGCCTTAACCACTAGGCCACCGATGATACATCAGTTGACCCAAAATTAAGAAAAAATATTTGTACAAAAAAATTTAAATGTAACTCGCTGATATGTCAAATACCTTATAACAATAGCGATGCTGTGAATTATGTCGATCTATCTGAAGGCAACATCCATGTATATTTAGTAGAACGCTACACGTAAATTCGATTATGCAGCAATTTACACATACATTTCTAATTACAATCGATCATTGAGGATTTTTCGAACCTAATTTGTTACTCTATGGACACTAGTTCATTGGCTAAAACAGAATACAGTTTCAATATAGTTCGACATATTTCACGGAAAATATTTTTTTAATTATGCAAGTTTAGTTAAAATCGAACTAATCCTGAATTGGCCTCACTTTTACATTATCTGCGCGAAATTGACATACCACTGACAACAGTCAAATTGACATAACGCAGCGTCTGCGTTTTGTTTTTACTATACTTTTTGCATTCATGATGTGGTTGGATTGGGGGAATTTTGGATGGAAATTTGAAGTTGAACAGCTGTGAAAAATTTGATTACAGTACGCGGCGCCGATGCAAATAATTGAATAAAATGAGCAGAAGTTACATTAGGAGAGTCCCAGAATTCCACGATGAACACTGCTGCGTGGCTAGTGTCACCGGGAATTTCCGGCGCAGCTCGTCTTTGCGGCTGCGCGGGGAAAAGATGGTCCAGCGGTCGCCACAAGCCACAAGGAGATTAATTCCAGTAATCACGGAAAATACGCATCAAAAGCAGCGCAGCGATGTGCCGCGCCTTTTGGAGCCTGGCCATCGTCCGCGGAGCCATGTAAGTATCCCGCCGACAGTACCGCTCGATAAGTACCAACCCACATTTATTATTGCCATGGCTACTTGAGCCAAGCTAAGCCAACACAAAAGACGCAGTGTCCTAAATTCTACTGTAATAACTACCTACTTGAGTACAGAAGCTATTCTAATCTAGTTAGGTACATAGGTAATACAAAAGATTACTACTTGTCTAATTTAATTATTTTTCTTTTGTTTTACAATATAAATGCATGTGGGTATTTTTACCTGAGATTTTTAAGATTGTTCTTTTTTGTTTTATTTACAGTCATTTAATTCCAATAATGCACCTCAAAAGCCAAAAAAGTCTTGTCTAAAAACACAAGATGGGTGTGGAGGCAGGAAAATGAGCATGACAGACTCTGCCAATACTCCACCAGGATCTCCAGAAGATTTACCCGATGATGAATCTCTACACAGCTATGGAAGTGCAGCAACAGCTGCATCAGTTGACGTTGGCTATGCTCCATTCAATGGCACCACCTTTAGTGGCAAGTCCATGCGCTATGTCCTCCATTGCTCATCACATGCAGGCCTGGCAGGTGAGGAATACCTTACACCCACACAAAGAGCACAAAAGCAAATCAGACGGCTCAAGAGCCTTCTTAGTCAGGCCAAAAAAGACTTGGACAAAAAAGACAGTGAAATATTCCATCTCACCAAAGAAGTTGTTGAACTTAGATTGTACAAGACATCTATATGTTCGCCTGATGAAAAATCAAACTCAAGTGAAGTTGTAACCATCAGAGAAAATGCTGAGGAGTCTATACAAGAAAGTCCAAAGCTGGAAGAGGCTTGTAGAAGTTTTGATGTCACTGACAGTTCTATGTTCAAAAATCAGACCCCAACTCGTTGCCGCAATGAAATGCAAGGTTCCTTTACAGACTCTGGCCACTTTGATGATCTCACTAATTCCTCCTTACATTCTAAAGAGTCAGTTCACTTGCTCACAAATGAGGCTAGCTGCATGACTGACTTATCCGATGTTGATGAAGATCGCCGTAATTTAATTGCATATTATGAGAAAAACATAGAAGATGTAATCCGGGCACACATTGGAGAGACACAAGAGATGAAAAAGGCTCATAATGATAAGGTGGAGGCTTTGCTGCAAAAGTTAGCTGATGTAAATACTCGTTATTGTGAACTTTTGCCAAATTATGAGCAAGCCAAGGAGAGGATCCACTCTCTTGAAAAACAGCTGGAGGAAGCCAGCAAGCAGCTGCAAGATGAGGAGACACGACACAAGTCTATGTACTTGCAAATGTACAACAAGGGGGTTGAGGCTGCTAAGTTTGAGTTGGATAAGGTAAGACCATGCTCACAAAAATATTTTTGTGCATTCATTTCTCTGTTTATTGAAAATTATTTGAATATTCCTAGTTAAGTCTAACTATTGTCATATCATTTCAAAATCTCATTAAAACAGCTGCAACATCAATTAACAAAAAGAGTGTGGTGTGCATAAAAATGTTTGTTTAACTTCAGCTTGGAAACATTCTTTGTTTCATCTTTGTTTGTGCAAAATTGCAAGACATTGCTGTTGTTTGACCTCTATAAAATAGATAGCTTGGGTAGGTATTTGATATCTACTTGTTTATAAAAATAGCTGTATAAAGTTTTAATTTGCTCACTAAACAAAACAACTCTCAAAGTTGGGAATCTTGGAATTTGTATATGAAGCTGCTATTGTTTTATTTATATTTGTTTTTTTTTTATTTTTGGCAAGGAGATTACAGTAGGAATTGGAATGCTATCAGTTTCTAGCCTAAGAATCTAAGGCCTTATCCTCCCATTAAATAATATCTATCAGTTGAGGCAGTCAACATTTACAGTCATTATAATTAATGCTGCATGCGCAGCACGCCATTACTCATGTTGAGATACATAGGCTGTTGCTGCACATTAGGCACACAGTAATGCTCTTAATGTACTCAATACCTATACTACCAATAAAAGCATTTCTATGGAGGATTGGTTTCCGATAGTTGTGTACCAAAACAAATCATATTTCTATTTCAGCTGAAACTAGTTAGTGGAGCTATATGTATACTCGCTTGCAGTTACAACTTCAGCCATAAATTGTGTTATGATAATGTTTTTTATTTTGACTATGAGCCAGTTCTGTAAATATTTATCAATTATACATTCTCAGTCTGGATGAAACTAATAGTTCTCCTGGTTAGTACCTACATACATATAGTACGTGCATATTCATATGGGAAACTTAAGATAAACATTTTAATTTTCTTTTCCACATTCTTTGTTCTAGCAAAAACAATTATTATATACCTATATTTCTACTATTACATAATATGAAATGTCGATAATTTGTGTAAATATTTTGAAAGCTTACTAGCATGTACTTAGATTTATTCTGAGGGTTGGACTTCAGACACAAAGCATCCTATTGATAATATAATTTCAATAGTTTGTGTCCATGTGTGTGTCTGTAATTTCACCATATTCTCACACTAACTTGAAACATCTCAACGGTTGTTTATATGAAAGGTCCATTGAGGAATATTGATTTTCTTTATAATACTTTTATCCTTATTATTAGCTTGTTTGTGATGAAGTGCAATAGAACTAATTATTACTAATTCTATACAAATTCTCCATAGTTAAAATTCTATAAACTATGGTAGTACTTATTCTATTCACATAAAGACGCTGACAAGTGCTAAATAGCTTTACTTGAACAGATTTTAAGCAAAATATATTTTCTGTAGCAGCAAGAAAATTATATGTTAATCTTGATCACATTATCTAAGGCCAAGAAAAGTCCGAAACATGTTTATTTAACATTTTCTCAATAGAATAAAATTGCAAAGTTGACCCTAAAGTACACTTGTAACTTAAATATCTTAATTATATACATATCAATGTGTATGAAAATATAATAATAAAATAGCAAAGCCTTATTAAGAAAGTTACATTTTGGATTTACGTTACTAGTTTTTTTTTCATATTATTGTGACGCTCTAGGCCCACCTGATGTTAAGCGAACTAACCTCTGCCTATAACCGATGCATTTCATCACAAGTCACGAATTGCACTGCGCTCGTCACCTTGAGACATAATTGTTAAGTCTCATGTGCTTGTAATTTCACTGGCTCTCTGCCCGAACACAACGTTGGGTGCTTGGCGACAGATTTTCTACTTGATGGTCGCTAGCCAGGCGAGCAGTCGCAAAATGCCCTTCCACCATGCGGTGAAGCTCAAGTCCACCGCGGGATTCGAACCATAGACCTGCTGCGCGGCAATCCATAGCTAATGCCACTGAGCCATCACTGCTTCAAAATTTTGTGTTATTAATCTTAATTTCAGATTTTAACTAAACTGATCGCGAAGTTTCGAGAATTCATATGGAATTAATAATATTGTCATATAATATTATTAAACTGTTTTGTTTTTCAGAATGGTGATGCGAGTACATCCCAAGGATCGGCTAGCCGGGTGTCTGTGGAAGAACTACTGGAGCAACTGCAGATTACACAGACAGAGCTCGAGAAAGTCCGAGTATGTCCCCACAAATTCACCTTTCAGTTTTACCAAACTCATTTCTTCAACACTAAACATATCACCTTGAAACTTATCCATATCAGTACTTTTGCAATATCATTATTAAGAAACAATGAGCTTGAATTATTTCAAAGACGTTATTATAACAATTCTTATGCAACACAACTGATTACTTGGATGTCTTTCAAAGTGATTAATTTCATAATTTTTCAAGTGATTTCCAACATTCTTCACTTTTGATTCTAACATTTTCCTGTTCTAGACTGATGTAATAAATGCTGAAATTTAAAATTAACACACTAAAAGGTAGACAAATGCTATTAGAACAGACACAATTATAGTTGATTATTCAAATTATACTATTTCTATCCCAGCCCACAAAATTTTCTAAATTCAGACAACACTACAAAACAAAACAAGCAAAATCTTGTAATTAAACTCGGCATCCATACCTAGCATAACCACAATGAATTCTGGAGCTGTAAAAAAATGTGAGTATCCAATATCCAGTCTTTATATATCTATATAAAAGCAAAAATATCGCTCATTCTCACACCCAGTAATCCATGAAATAGTATGACTTAATTGTCAACCATGGCGTATATCCTTCATTAACTCACGAAATAGTGTGAGTTAACTGTCAACCATGGCGTGTATCCTTCATTAACTCACGAAATAGTGTGAGTTAACTGTCAACCATGGCGTGTATCCTTCATTAACTCACGAAATAGTAGGACTTAATTGTCAACCATGGCGTGTATCCATACTTAACTCCCGAAATAGTGTGAGTTAATTGTCAACCATGGAGTATATCCTTCATTAACTCACGAAATAGTAGGACTTAATTGTCAACCATGGCGTGTATCCATACTTAACTCACGAAACAGTGTGAGTTAATTGTCAACCATGGCGTATATCCTTCATTAACTCACGAAATAGTAGGACTTAATTGTCGACCATGGTGTGTATCCTTAAAGAACTTATGAAATATTATGACTTTATTGTCAACCATGGCATGTAACCTTAATTAACCCACGAAATAGTATGACTTGATTGTCAATCATGGCGTGTATACTTCATGATATGTTTAACCCACCGCATTGTACGCCCCGGTCTAGTGTGTGCATGTAGTGGCGATTAACAATGCTCGCTTTAACGTGTAGTGCATTACAGGACACGACGTTCACAGAGGACCGATCGGCAAAGTCACAAGTACTGCTAAGCGCAAAGGAGGCTGTTTCTTTATGGGTCCTAGGAGCTCGAAAGGTTGGAACTGATACTGAAACAGCAGCGCTCACTTTTTTATTCACTATTTTTGTTTATTTTGTATAGTCACCCTGCTGCAGCGGAACAAATGGGACATACTTGCGTAGTGGAGAAATTTGACTCACCCTCATTAACGCACAGTGCATGCCAACTGCCATTTTTATATATAACCGCCAAATAGTATTCACAGTAGAATTGAGGAAAAAATAAGGGAGAGATCTTGTAAGTCTAAAAATGCTGTCCAATATATTTACCCCTACATACAAAATAGGGTATAGATGCAATACATGCAACCTAGTCAATGTTATTGGTTCTTCAGTATGTAACTGTTTAGTGGACTAGCGTGCTTTTTAGTAGTGATGCAATGATTCCTGATTTTATGACATATACGATTATAATAGGTAATTGTTGCATCACTCTTTTTAAACTGAAAGATCTCTTCCCAGTGTAATGACGCCCACATAAGAACGCATTGCATTGTTATTCTGAATGGTCTATGTCAAGAAAAACAATTAAAACGTAACATTCGCTACCCCTATCTTATTCGAAGCATGCAGATTCGACAATGGTCAGCCTGATTTTCGTCTGTTCAATGTGATATAAATACTAATAATAGATAAAATATATAAACTCAATAGTTAAATTAACCTCACCATTGACTAGATTCCTTGTAGCTATGCCGATTTATATAGGTAGCGTGTGCGGTAACGTATGTGACTTGAGTTTCACCGCCTCTTCGGTGTGTAGTTTGTTCCCTGCATCTCGCTTCCCACACAGGTTTGAAACTGGCTAACATCTATGTCTGCCACATTTGATAATTTTCTTCAATGCTGTTATTTAAGGCTCTTATTTCAGAAAGGCGCTCAAACATGAAGTTAAGGTCTTTGGAACGCGTTCCATACAATCGTCGTTTCGTCATATTTTAAGTACAACGTGTTTGCAACCTTTGGATGCATGTCATTGTGCCTATTATCGTTTAATTAACTTAACCCTTTTATGTTTTTCTTTTTATTATACGAGTATATTTTGTCTCTAAATATGAAAATCGAAATTCTCATACTAAACTCATCTCATTTCTAATGAATAATTTTGTATATTATTTAACGGGAAACTGGCAAAACAGAAGCATCGACATTAGGCTCAAGGACATGGCGCGTACTAAAGCCTGAACACTTGATATTTAAAATATGACAAAAGTACGTTTAGCGCTACATTCGTAGCGTTCGAACATTTTTTTTATGGAAGCTGCATATTGACCCGCCGCCATTTTGTTTCTTTTTCAATGTTTCCGCGCACGATGGAAGTAGTAAATAGGTAGACACTTATACAAACAAAATATATTAAGAAATATGTTACCCCTAAAGAGTCACGTTTTCGAAATATTAGGAGGTTAAGTCGCCATATGGAAGTTGAATGGAAATCATTCACATACTATATACATCAAAAACATACTATTTTGCATGGTGGAAGGACATTTTGCGAATGCCCGCCTGGCTAGCTACCACCCTCAAGTAGAAAATCTGTCGCCAAGCATCTAACGGTGTGTTCCGGCAGCTGTCCTTGACAATCAGTAATTCTAGGTTAGCCTGAACAACATCTTCGACCGCATCATCACTTACCATCAGGTGAGATAGTGGTCAAAAGCTAAATTATCAAGCATAAAAAAAAGTTACGCAAAAACTTTAAAAAAAGAAAATGGCGGCTGGTCGATATGCCATAAAGGCTATCTCCTTTAAGTGTAGATTTGTAACAAAAAGTTTTCATATCTATACTTAAGTTGTGTTCAAGCCTGAGCGTAGTTCTGTCGTATGGGCATTAACATTACTAAGTAGTTGCGTGGATTGGTAAAAAAATGCTTCACTGGTTCATATCCTAATGAACCTACATAGTTGTCACGGTCTAAAAACTGGCGGGTATAAACTCGCTTGCATTATTCAGTAAACTTTGGTAATATTTATAATTCGATACTAACCCGCTTTTAAGGAGGTAATTATGGTTCGGTATTTTTTTAAATAATTTAAGCTTTGCATGAAATATTTGAAACAGCCTCTTTTGGTTTTGGGTTATTTATACCTAATTTTCTAGTTTTATTTTAGTATTGTGTACAAATCAAACAGCTGCTCGGTAGTTTTAGTAATTAGCGTAGTCATATACAATGGTCTGTGTGTAGTATTTCAGTATTTTAATTGTGTTTTAGATTTAATAATTATTATTTATTTTACTTTAAAACTTACTTTGTGTTATCTTTATCTATTTAAAATAGTCTTGTGTAATTTCACATCATTGTTAAATTTAAGAAATAAAAAATAAGATGGTGTCGTTATGTTAATGCTAAATACGAGTATCATTACAAATACGTACATATAGATTAAACCTTGGTTTTGTATAGACTTGTATATGAGCAATTTTTAATAGAGATTTAGATAAAGAGTATTTTTTCAATATTTTTGAGTGACGAATAATGTATAAATTATTATAACTATATTATGAGGTCCAGAAGAGAGAATATGGGTCTATTACCCGTGATCTCGGTGGTACGATTCATTTACATGTACATGGGCAATTTTTTCCGGTAGATCCATGACTTTCATAGCTCCAAGAGGCAGTAAAAAAATATCGTTTTTTTTCGAAAAGTTATCATGGATGCAGGATATACATCACATAATAATAACTCGTTCTAAATATGGTAATGCCCTAACTGTTCTTAAACATAAAGTGGCGGTCAATAATATGGAAAGATCTCCCCCCTCCTTTGAAAAAAAAAGCTTAAGAATCGACCAGCGACCTTTGTAATTTAGGGATCAAAGAAACGCAAGCGAACGAAACGCTCACCCACCTTACTCACATACACAAACTGTCACTCATAATAAAGAGGAATCAATTATAGTCAATGCTGATGCTATTTTGTTCTTACAATGGTGTTAACTACATATATAAAATTTGCTAGTTTGGTCACGTTTGTTGTGATGCGCTTTAATAAAGAAACGAATCGAAACGATAATGGCACCGCTAACCATCTCACTTCCTCACAATAGACAGTATTAGTGTGCGAGCGAGAAGTTTAAGCCTATATTTTATCACTGTTTTGGTGACCAAGACCATATCCCGAGCTGAAAAACAGTCTTATGATCACTTTACAGTGTGAAAATAATTACTGTCTTAAAATAACACTATCACTAATTGCAATTAAATATGTACATTTGCAATTCTATAATAATAATTAAATGAGTCTATTATCTGTTTGTTTATGGTTTTCGTCTCTCAAAGATATTAAAAAAATACTGTGAAATTTTAAATTATTTGCATGATCTAATCGAAAATTCGAGAAAAGAAAAGTGTACCAACTAAATTTAATGTTATGTAAAAGAACAATTTTTAACAACTTGATAAAAAAATATCATTGGTTACTTTTAGTTTTTATTTTCTCATAAATAGAACTCACCATTAGTATTATTAATTCTCTACTCTGAGATATTGATTTATTCTCCAAAAGCAAAGACTAATTCCAGTAAAAATATAAGCACCTGTCTATACATATATAGAAGTTATTAGACATAGTATAGAAATATACATACATAGTAGTTATTAGGTACAACAATCTTTTGAGGTGAGTAATGGAGGGACTATTCATAATTATTTATTTTGGGGCATCGGTTGCGATTATTCTTTCTTTGTTTGTACAGCATGCATCGATTTTCAATTTGAATTAATATCTGGGTTAAACAAATGTGGTTTCTATTTCAGGCAATGTACCGTCGCATTGTCGAGTCGCAGAAGGGAAGCAAGTCCAACATCGACCCCGAGGTGACGCTGCAGTTCCTCAAGTCAGCCATCTACTACTTTCTCACTGATCCAGAGAATCATCAGGGACATTTGAATGCAATTGAAAATATTCTTGGCTTCACTGATGCCGAGAAAAAAAATATACGCAAAGCGAGGCCGCAATAGAAAGACTGCTGTGAATGTGTGATATGCTCTTTTTATAGATTTATCAGTTACTTCTTAGATAGACCATAATTTTTTGCGTCCATCGTTCCATTGACGATGCTAGATAAGATATTGTTAAAACGTTGGCACTATTAGAGAAATAAGAGGCAAATACATAGCATAATAAAGCACATAATAAATTTCCTTTATTAGGTACTTTTCGGTGATTGTTCTCTCTTTTTTTTATAAGTTTTATCGAATTTATTTACTAAGGATTGTGATTTTTATTAGTTTATAAGAGCCAAAGAATTGAGTTTCCTTTCAAATCGTGCAATTTTTTAGTGGAGGTAGAAAACTACATTCACTTTAGTAAGGTTAAGAATTAAGTGTTATGCCTTTTTCAATTTTATTGTATATTTTGGTTTTGTTTTCCTATATTTTATAAATATTATTTTATATTGTTTTGCATGCTGGTCAGCATTTTACTACTTCTTAATTTTAGTTTTAATTATAACGAGAGCAGATGATTTATATATTATATTTAAGTGTGTCATTCCATTATTTACTAGAACTACATTTAATTTTTTTTTGGAGATAATTAAATTAGTACAATTTGGTGATTTGGTCAAACACTAGCAAGTATGTGCAGGTTATGTACTTCCGTCATTCCATCACTGCCGTCCGCCTATTTTGGAACTGCCTACGATAGTTTTTTTTTGTTATCTCCAAAATAATTTAAATAGAAACATTCAGAGTGCACTACATCAAAATATCTTCTAATTAGCATAAACTTAATAAGCACATACATATTGTAACTTATTAAGTTAATGTTATTCGTGATCTATGACACTTCTTGCCACAATCAAGTTGCATCTGTGATGAATAGTACCTTAAAATGTTGACATTTCATATTACCATTTATTCTCAAAACTTACTAAGTAGTCATTTTATTTTAGGGAAGATTTTAAATTGAACATCTCATCCGCCTTTTTTATTTGAACTTAACAAAACATGTGCGGCTATCTTACGAGTTATTACTTTATTTTAACATCTATATAATATTTACCACATGTTTATGATAGTTTCAAATAAAAAAGTTCCGTCTCAAAATCTTCGAAAATGTGTACTCAAATTGCAAAGTATTAGCAAAGCAAGCTAAGATCAAATTAATGCAAATAATTGATTATGTATCTTATCTTGCCCTGGTAGAAGTTGTTATTACAATGTTCAAGTACAAAAGAACTAGCTTACTTTTTACTGTCGCATTAGTAGTTCTTACAGTTGCATTGTCACTGAGTTATAATACACAACGATTGTAATAACTCTTTGAAAGTAAGAAATGTCGCGATAGCTTTAAGGCAGCTATTTGTATAGCATTGACTGTAACGTCCAATAAATTAAAAGATTCTTATTTATACCTAGAAAATATTATACAGTAGGTATTCTAGATTTTATCTACAATATTTTAATTTACTGTATGTTTATCGGTAATTTTGACATCACTGAGAAAGGATAGACAAACAATTTTGACATCATTTGCTTGCCTTTGTTTTTTCATTAAACAGTTAATTTGATATTTTGTTCTTTGTTTTATTCGTATTCCTTGGTTATTAAGAATGTATAAATTAGGACACTTCAATCCCGGAATATCATCTATATTCCATACATCATGCTTATTTCCTGGTTGGAGAGGCAAGACCATGGATTTCCAGTAGCTATCTTGTCATCCACACAATAACATCAATATCTCATAGAATGTGCGACTACGGTTACCTGTTCACATCTTCCCATAAAATTCAACTAAATAAAAATCGGCCAAGTGCGAGTCGGACACGCGCACGAAGGGTTCCGTACCATTAGCTATACGACATTAGACTTCATTTTTTAACCATTTTTGTTTTAACGTGCGCGAGTCCGATTCGCACTTGGCCAACTTTTTGTAGTTGTTGTTATAGCGGCAACAGAAATACATCATCTGTGGAAATTTCAACTGTCTAGCTATCAACGATACCAGGCTGTATGACGGACCGACAGACGGACGGACAGCGAAGTCTCAGTAATAGGGTCCCGTTTTTACCCTTTGGGTACGGAATCCTAAAAATGAACGGCACACCATCAATCAACTTATGTGGACGCATTCTAATGTGATAGCAGCGAGTATAGTTCCATTGAGAATTCCGAAAAAGGGATCTACGTTTTCTATAATAAGGGTTAGAGTCAATGCGGCGGCCGTTTGCACGACCGTTGTTTCTTTAGTGAAAGATATATCTTAGATCACTACGTGTGCCTACTCATACGTGTTGAAGCAAGAGCCTCCGTGCCAAGATGGGCATCATACTGAGTGGTTCGACTCCATGAAGCTCGGCCTTATATCACATAAGTACATAAATTATTATCTGTTACTAGCCCGAGAAGCACCAGTATCATGATAAGCATCAGAAATATGATTTATTAAAGCTGTTACACCTATATGTACAATGTGACCGGATATTTGTGGCATTTGAATGTCACACATTAAAATGCCGTGGTCTATCAACAAGTTCTCTGATCATAGTTATTTCTACTCGTAATTTATTTTTTATGAACCATCTCACACCACGTCTTGTAAAAAGATGATATAATTTATAACATATTTAATACTGATAAAAATACATAGACAGTCAGTTTTTATATAGAAAATAGGTTTTTTGGAAAAGTATGTTTTCTCCAGTATCCGGCCGTCCCAATCTAGTGCCCGAGCACATTATGCCTAGTGGCCGGCCACCTAACAGAAACCTAGAGGCTGGCCACAGGGCACTAATATCTCTAAATGGCTAGTGAATGGCCTTAGGGCTCTCGTTATATTTAAATAAGAACTGGTTTTGTATGTTAATACATTTTTTTATTGATTCTTAACTATATAAAAGAGCCATTTCCAAAGAATCAAATCAAACCGAAGATCCCAAATATTTATGAGATATATATAATATACTATTTTAGCTCTATTGAAGTTAAAATATTAATATATAAAGGGTTTTTTTTTGCGTTGGCTACCTCTCCGCTTATAATAATATCGTATCAAAGGTTAACGCGGCGTAGATCCAAGAATTTTATTGAAAGTCAAACAATCACTTTCATAAATATATTCAATGTGCTGACAGACACGCTGATACAACAGATTTACGTATAGATAGTGGCCGGAGACTGGAATTAGAGTTTTTCGGCCACTAAGTCTTTTTCTACTAAGTGAACTATACAATACTACTAGTAGTCCGGCCACCATATTCTCATACAAAGTCTTTTACGTATCATATTTATACAGCCTATTTTTGCGGCCGGAGACTGGACGTAAGGTTAGCTAAATATTAAGAACGACATTACTAATAAATGTATATATCACAGCAAGCTGATTACAATAAAATATAATAAACACTTCCACCCATCAAAGCTAGTGACCGGCCGGGTAGGCCGGACACTGGAAGTAGCCTTTTTTTCCTCCAGTGCACCGGCCCCCGATTTTTTTATATTACTGTACAAAATAACGCATACTTTAAACCTAAATTGAGTAAATAGACGTATGTATATGGTATATAATATAAACCTCTTTTGATATAATGATTAAAAGAGCATGAACTAACCATTTGAAAACACCAGTCCACTATTTTTTTTTAATTAATCTTGTCTTTTCAACATGCTTGCACTCACCTCGCCGTTTAAATGTAAATTAAAACTCCGCTGATTACTTACGGAAGATGCCGCTACGTCTAAGTTATAGATACAACATCAAAGTATTAAAGGAATTTGGTTTTAGAGTCAAAATCGTTTGAATATTTTTAATTAATTTAAAAATGTGTCGTCCGGACGGACATTGGTGGAGGCCGGTAAACTAGACAGTTTACCCTATAGTTTCGGCCGTTTTCTCGTCGGAACTCTTCGTCATTTCTTGTGTTCCAGAGTATAACCATAAACCGTTTCGTTTCGTTGGTCTATATTATAGTCCGGTCAAATTAGACCAAAAATAAAGAGTAATGCTACATAAATTCCCACCAAGCTGAAAATCAGTAAGATTGTTTAAAATATGATTCAATATAATATTCGAAAGTTCCCCATCTTTCCAAAATTGACCGGACTATTATGATATTCTCAGAAATGTTAGCGTATTATCATATATTGAAGCGCTCGTAGCGAAGTTTGCTTAGCTGTTCTTAACCGATCAGCAAAGTTAAGCAACGTCCGCCTCGGTCACGACTTGGATGGGTGACCGCAGGTGGCATTACAACTGAGCGCTTCCGTGCTTCGGAGGGCACGTTAAGCCGTCGGTCCCGGTTGTTGTCTTAGGATGGCAGTCGTTATAGCATGTTGGTAGGGCATTTTGCGAATGCTCGCCTGGCTAGCTACCACCCTCAAGTTGAAAATCTGTCGCCAAGCACTTAACGGTGTGTTCCGGCAGCTATCCTTGAGAGCCCGTAATTAGGTTAGCCTGAACAACATCTTCGACCACATCATTACTTAAATTACCATCAGGTGAGATAGTGGTCAAAGGCTAAATCGTCCATATCACGACCTCTCCAGCTATCTCACAACTAGAATGTAACTTAAGAATTGGGCAAATCGGTAGGTTCCAATTCTTACCTAGTAAGAATAAGAATCGGACCGGAAAATATAAGTTCAAACTTAAGAGGCCTCGCCGCCCCCGGCCTATTAAGACTAACAGAGTCCATTCATGAACGTCACCTGCAGTAGTATTATGAGGAGAAGAGAAAAGAAACAAATCCAAAACTGGGTTATAATTTTAATTATTTTAAAAGGTATTGAAACCTATCTTATCATAAAAATATAAAAAAATTAAAGCTACCAGACATCATTAAATATTTCTATACCTAAATCTTAAACTAATATAACCTAATAAAGTAAGTTCAACCAGTTTTGAAAGATAAGTATGTTCAAAAGGTGGAAATAGTTGTCTGGAAGCACTGTCAAAAAGCATTATAATGAGATAGTGTTCATTCACTGGTTTTATGTTAACATCACAACCATTTCTTGTACTCTTAATCTAATTAATCACTAGAAAAATTCATTCAATATCAAAATGCATTCCAATTTGGGAAAAATATAAATACTTCACATGTATCACGAATTCTTTTGTATAAAGTATAAACATCATAAAATAAGTATAAAACTATCCAAATTAAGCTTTGTATTGATATCATGTCAGTCATTTCAGATTCAGATGCAACATTACCTAGATTAAGTTTTATGGCACAATCGCTTAATTGAGTGTTGCTATTACAAAAATGCATCAGATTGTCATGGATTGTTAGAGATTCCGATCAGTCTTGCTTTACTTCGTATTCATAAATCACAAAATAGTACCTTTATCCAGAAGTTATCACTCAACAAGCATTGAATAACTCAGTCAGCAAACACTTGTTTTGGTCTATCTCCATTACTTAAAGATTAGTTTGTACTTATGTCTAAAATATATTTGTCGCTATATCCATCGATATGTTGAAACAGGTTCAGTCGAAACTGAATTTTATTTCCTCACGCGAGGGTTCATTGTTGGCCGCGACGGCTTGGAGCCAGTAGCGGCTTATTTGGCTTTCAATTGAGGGCGTGCTCTCTTTCCTCGCACTGGCGCGTGCTTTTCTCTTCGCCTTGCTGTGTTTGGTGCGCCTCCTGCCGACTTTGGTCTTCATCTCCGCTATTTTGACGGAGAGCTGGCTGTCAAGGGAGTTGCGGCGGGATTCTACGGACACGTGGCGGAGGCTGATGCTAATCTGTGAGTCCTGTGAGTTACGACGGTCGGGAGTCGAGCTCAGCGAGTGGTGCGTGTGCGTCGGCAGTACTAACGCATCCCGGCGGCGAACGAAGCGAGGCAACGTCGCTGCCCACGATGATGACAGCTCGCCGCTACAAATAGTTAAATTTAGACATCAATATGTAGCTCTCTGTTAGGTGAATAGGATATACAAAATATTACTTTAATATAATAATACTGTAATTTTGGATCACTGAAAACACCACTAGTTTAAGGAGGTGGGCATTCCTATCTACTAAATGCGGATATTGGCATCCGAGATAACGAGAACAATAGAATTTCATTCATAAATGGACGATATTGACCACGCGGATACCAATGGGCCATAGTGGAATTCCAATAAAAATCTGAAGTGCAGAGTTTTTTGCCAGCTATCTTGGGGAGCGGCAACAGTAGGTGGAATATGGGGGATTTGAGTCCAGACCATACTTTACGTTTTCAGGGGTAAGTCAGGGAAGTAATCTCGGAGCCTTGCAGTTTTTATTAATGATTAACGACCTCCCTACGGTAATCAAGGACGCTCAGTGTTGGCTATTCGCAGACGACCTCAAGTTGTTTCATGTAGTGTTATGAGCCATGGTGGGGCGATATCCTCACTGCAGCATCGGTACGAGATGGAGGGCGCGCTGATTACACGCGTGACAAACGTGCGAGATTTGGGCGTGGAAATGGTAACCGAGTTGACGTTTCGTAAACACAGAACTAGCATAAGTAAAAGGATTTTTAGAACATTATAGCCCTGAAAATTTTATATAATGCACTGGTTCGTAGCCGGCTCGAAACAAGTTCCATGATCTGGAGTCCCTATTATGAAGAAAGTATAATCTCATGGTGGAAAAAATACAAAATAATTTTACCAAATTTTTATATTACAAACAATACGGCGGACCTTACTACCCGCTAATGTACCCGAGTCTGTTCGTCAACGGCATGGTCGGGTACAACCAGCTGGGGGTGAGGAGAGACGTTGCGCTAGTCAAGTACGAGTGGGGAGTACTGCGTGGCCACGTTCACCACCCGGAGGTATTGGCAGCGCTGCAGCTGAACGCTCCGAACGGGTACATAGAGGCACGACGCCGCCCTGCTATGTTGAAGGTACCGTTTTCGCGGACTAACTTAAATAAATTTGGTCCCTTGTCGCGAGCTATACGTCTTCTAAATGGCATATCGATTCATGTTGACGTCTATAATTGTAGCCAGGCGAAATTCGCAGAAGTCGCGTGCAAGCTATCCGAGAATAACTGTTTGGTAATATTCCGGCTCGAAGGACCACATGGTATGGTTGGGAAAAAATAGAACATAGGAAGGCTACCTGGTTCGAAACTCGCCCCGCGTGCTGGATGTATTGCGACGCGTCTGCAATGTTCCTTTCTTCCTTCTCCAATATGATGATGTGCTTTGGTGATGATTTTCGGTTGATTTCCGTGCGCGAGGATCGCGGCTGATTGTTGAACGTTGGGGTTTTCGATATTTTAGCGAGGAGTTAACCGGAGCTCGACTCGTTGGTATGCACGCCAGACGTCAACGGCTAGATTTTTCTACCCCCAAGGTAGCCAAGGAAAAATATAAGGATATGTTGGAGGTAGGAGTTGAGTTAGAAAGGATGCGTTCACAAAATTGGATAATATTTGGGAATATTACCAAACATACCGCCCCCCAAAGAGCTGCTAAGCTCTTTAGAAGAAAAAGTAGTTCAAAAAAAATAAAATAAAAAAAAAGTAAAAAAAATAATTGGTGTCAGTGTTCTGGTTGATTTTCATATAACTAAATTAAAAAATAAAAATGAAATTAATAACATGAGATGATTAACGATCAAAGATGATTTAAGCATGATTTAATTTTCAAGACATGGCATCAAAGGGCATAGTTTCACAACTGGACGCAGCAAAATACCATTAGATGTTCTCAGTTCAACAACTCTAACTACACCATCGGATCCCGGACAGACACGAATAATTCTACCCTTTTTCCACTGAAGAGGTGGCAGATTTGAATCTATAATTAGAACCAGATCACCGATTTTACAATTCGTAATTTTAGCGAGCCATTTCGGACGTTGTTGCATTGTATGCAAAAACTCCGAATGCCATCTTTTCCAAAAATGCTGGCTAATCTGTCGCAGATGCTGCCATCGCTTCAAGAGGCTCGGGTTAAACTCATCGAAGTCTTGCTCAGGCAAGGACTGAAGCGGTTGTCCTATGATGAAATGTCCAGGCGTAAGAGTTTCTAAGTCGTTAGGATCATTTGTAAGAGGACACAAGGGACGAGAATTTAAGGCTGCTTCTACCTTTGCAAACACAGTACTAAGTTCCTCGAAAGTAAGCGAGCGGTCCCCGACAAGACGCATCAGTATGAGTTTAGCTGACTTTACTGCGCTTTCCCATAATCCACCCATATGAGGATTCGAAGGAGCGTTTAGATGCCAAGTTATTTGGCGGCTGGCCAAGGATTTGCTGATTTCAGCTTGAGCGTCCTTGAAATGTTGTGCCACGTGCTTGAGATAATTTCGAGCGCCAACAAAGTTGGTTCCGCAGTCACTAAATATATCACTGGGTAGCCCCCTACGAGAGACGAACCTGTCTAGGCAAGCCAAGAAGGCGTCGGTGGATAGCTCGGACACAATCTCCATATGGACACATTTTGTTACAAAGCATACATAAATGCACATGTATGATTTTACCGACTTGGCATTTCGAATGCGCGATGTTTTACACA
Organism: Plagodis dolabraria; assembly: GCA_963854805.1. Taxonomy (NCBI): domain Eukaryota; kingdom Metazoa; phylum Arthropoda; class Insecta; order Lepidoptera; family Geometridae; genus Plagodis; species Plagodis dolabraria. The sequence continues at coordinate 13,535,294 of OY978457.1, forward strand.
TGAAAGGACCTGCAAAATCGACACCAACCTTAGAAAACGGGCGACATGACGTCACACGATGCACAGGGAGATCTCCCATGAATGGTTCTATAGCCTTTGGCCGCAGCTGGTAACAACGTTGACAACGAAAGATCTGTTGACGGATTACTCGTCGCGCTGATAAAATCCAAAATTTTCGTTGAATCATACTAGTGAGAGCCATTAGACCAGGATGATCGAACAACCGATGGTAATGGTTCACGATGAGTTTCGTTACATGATGTGATTTAGGTAATAAGAGTGGATGTTTGGAACTGTATTCTAGATTTGACTTTACAAGTCTTCCACCAACTCTTAAATGGCCTTGAGAATCAATGAATGGATCCAAACGCCGAACGCTGTCCTTGAGAGGCTTATCATTGCGCAACAATTTTAGGGTTTCAGGAAACTCCGACGACTGGACCATCTTTACTATGTTGAGCAAGCTGTCGTTGAGCTCAGGGATAGTCAATGGACCAGTTCGACGATGATTTTTGTTGCGCAAGTTGTGGATGAACCGTTTGCACCAAGCTACAACAGACTGTAGCTTAGGAAACGAACTGAACTTGGTTAGAACCGGAAGTTCTTCAGTAAGTGCAGCGAAGTTGGAGATAGGCATTGTGGACTTTAAGCCGGGCAACTCACTTTGATTGGGAAGAGAGATGTCTTCTGACCACGCTGAGCAATCCTCAACCAGCCATGGAGGAGACCACCATAGATCACTTTCAACTAATTCGGCAGGAGTCAGTCCACGACTTGCCAAATCAGCTGGGTTTTTGGCGGATGGTACATGCTTCCACGTAACACTAGGCACTAGAGCCTGTATCTGTGATACGCGATTACCCTCAAAGGTCTGCAATTTATGGGGAGAAACCTTAAGCCATGCAAGTACAATACTGGAATCGCACCAAGCAGTCATACGGCTGATTTTCAGTTTTGGACCAATAACGCCATGAACATGCTGAAGAAGTCGGGCAAGCAGATGAGCCCCATTGAGTTCCATTTTAGGAATGGTAAGTTTTTGTTTGAGCGGAGCTACACGTGACTTGGCCAGAAGGAGCCTAACCGAAATATTGCCGCTTTTTTCTTGAAGGCGCAAGAAGACGCAAGCACCATATCCACGTTCAGATCCGTCGCTGAAACCGTGGACCTCAATCTCTGACGTTTTATCAGTGTTCAGACATCTTGGTATGGATATGTTGTGAAGTTGAGAAAGTTGTTTGTTAAAATCATTCCAAGTGTTTAGGATTTCAGATGGAAGAGGATCGTCCCAACCAAGCTGCATAGACCAGATAGTTTGCATTATGTGTTTTGCAAAGAAAGTAATTGGTGCTAGAAACCCACAAGGGTCATAGAGTTTTGCAATGTTTGACAAGATGCCACGCTTGGTTGGAATGGTACTCATTGAGGAGGCATGATAAATAAAACTGTCATTTTCTGAATTCCACTCTATTCCCAGAATTTTATAAGTTGCGTTACCATCCTCTTCAAACCGGTAAGGTTGCTCACAGTGATCAGCAATTTGTGATTTTAAAAAATCCTTGGAATTGCTGGACCACTTGCGCAAGGCAAAACCACCCTGAGAGAGGATGGAAACCAGCTCTTGCTGCATTTTCAGGGCAGAATTCAAATCATTGGCACCGCTACACACATCATCAACAAATGTATCCTCCAAAAGAACCTTAGATGCATCTGGATGCAACGATGCGTTCAAGTAAGCAAGTTCGTGTATAACCCGAATCGCCTGAAAGGCAGAGCTGGTAACACCGTATGTGACTGTGGTAAGCTCATACTGCTTGATAGGCGTTTCAGGTGATTCACGCCAAAATATCGTCTGATACTTGCAATCCTGCCTAGCCAGAAGCACCTGTCTATACATCTGTTTAATATCACAAGTGAAGACGATACGATGAGATCTGAAGCGGAGAATAATGTCTTCAATGTTTTTCTGCAGCTTCGGTCCAGACATCAAAACCTGGTTGAGTGACACACCTGTTGAACTTGTTGAAGATGCATCAAAAACTACTCTGAGCTTAGTGCTGCTGCTATGGGAACGCAGTACACCATGATGTGGAATGTAGTAACGTTTGCTAGAATCCTGATGAACCTCACGCATGTGGCCTGCTTCCTCATAGTCACGCATAAATGCAACATAAAGCTCGCGAAGATGAGTGTCTTTAAGAAGACGACATTCTAGATTGTAGAAACGCTTGAGAGCGGTTGTGGATGTGTCGCCCAAGGGTTTAAAGTTAATTTTAAAAGGGAGCTGAACTATAAAACGTCCTGAATCATCCCTGGAGTGAGTGTCACTAAAATGCTTTTCGCAGAGAACATCTTCAGGATCTAAAATGGGTTGACTGGGCGCTTCTTCGACTTCCCAGAACCGAGTTAGTGCCTGATCAAGACTTAAAGTGCAGGCCATCACTGTAGCACTATTAATAAGCGGTGATGCTGCGGGTGATGTGCCCATAACTATCCACCCGAAGATTGAAGAGTAGGCAGTTGGCATGTCTTTGCCAAGGCTGAACCTTCTACTGTCGAGTATTTGGTCATAGACATCTATGCCTAATAAGAGGTCGATTGGTCCTGGAACTGTAAAATGCTTGTCAGCCAGAACCAAATTTCTACAGAGATTTAAGACGGAATTATCCACGGGTACCGATGGGAGATTACCAGTGATACGCTTTAAGATAATACAGTCAGCTGATATGGAAGGAGTACAATTGCCCACAGGTGATATTAAGCATGATATGCGGCCATGTGTCTGTCGAGTTGGTTGTGCACCTAAGCCAAGAACAGGTCCAGATGGCAAGCGTGGCAGTTTTAGCTTTTGTGCTAAGTTTTCCGTGACAATTGACACTTGGGAGCCACAATCTATCAGTGCACGAGCTGAGTGGAAGTGTCCATTGACATCCTTCAACTGTACAAAGGCAGTACCTAATACCATGGTCGCCCCATTGTTGGCACCATACAAAGACTGTACAGTGGAACTAGTTGACACAGATGTTTGACCACTGGTGTCTGATGATGGCCTATTCAAGCTATTGTTGATGTGCAGCTTTGTATGGTGTCGACCATGACATACTTGACACACACTTTTTGATATGCACTTGGATACATGATGTGTTCTCAGACAGTTGAAGCAAAGTTTTTGTTTGATGACTAATTGTTTGCGCTCTTCTGGGGTCATTAAGTTAAATTTTTGACATAAGTAAATTGAATGAGCATCTTCACAACATGGACAAGAACTAAAATTTTGTTTACTTTCCGCATTGACAACATTTAGAGAACTAGAAGTATATTTTAATGAAGGACCAGCAATGTTTTCAAGTACTCGCAGTTGGCTTTCGAGAAACTTAAGTAAGTCACTAAAGGTTGGTATATTCAATGGATTATCTATGCTAGCCTCAAACTTACACCTCAGCTCAATAGTGATTTTTTTTAATATTATATGCAGAAGAAGGAAACTCCATGAATGTATGTCAAATTCTAATGCAAGTAGAGCCTGTGTGTTTTCTTTCAAAGTGTTGATAAATTTGTTCAAAGTTTTTGAATTGACTTGTGTTAAGTTTGGTAAATTTAGAATTGCTTCAACATGTTTGTCAGCAATAATTCGTTTATTTTCATACCTTTCCCTTAGCAAATTAAAAGCAATACTGTAATTTTGCTCTGAAAGTGAGAGGTGCTTCACTAGCGAGGAGGGTTCCCTATCTAGGACACCTAGCAGGTAATGCATCTTTTGCACTGCACTTAACTTTTGATTGTCGTGAATCAAACTTTTATAGATTGATACAAAACTAGGCCACTCAACATGAGAACCAGAGAACTTAGGTAAGGTAATTTTTGGTAGATGAAATTCGTTCTCATGCTGATTATACGCAGTCTGTTTATGTGCATCAGATTCAGGCTTGGCTTCAATCAGTGTGCTGTGCAAAACTTCGATCGAATAAAAAATATCCATGAACTTTTCATAAGATTTCTCGATGTCTGATAATGAACGCTTTTCCTGTGGTAGAGCTTGTTTACTGCTAACAATAACTGTATATGCCTCATCCATTTGCATACGATATTTTTGTAAGTCTTTGTGGCGGGCTACAAAACCTAATTTTTTCTTTACTAGTTACATCTTCTTTTAAACTCAATTCCTGAGAAAAATCGTATGTAGCCTGCAACCATTTCATGGACATGTCGAATTTCACTAAACATACGCGTAAATCTGCCATTGTGTACAAAATAAGCTTTCAAAACAAAATAAATAGGAAAATATCTTAGTGAAATAAATACACAACAACAGGACCAAAGATAATATGATCGATTGTTTGTTTGATTTGATTGCTTTGTCAACAGATTAGAGATGGATATTGGCAAATAATGAGATTGAACCACTGAGCAAGTGATATATGATTGAACGTCTGTTTTCGTTAAATACGTGGTAACACTGCAATAGTATGCTAAAAGTATTGCAATATGGCGTCGAAAATGAAACACAACAGGATGACTGGATTTGGATGAAATATGAATTGATAAGGTTTTTGGACTTTTTGGAAATGTTGTTGATTTAGGGGATGAAATAGGGATTAGGATCGAAGGACCATGGTATGGTTGGGAAAAAATAGAACATAGGAAGGCTACCTGGTTCGAAACTCGCCCCGCGTGCTGGATGTATTGCGACGCGTCTGCAATGTTCCTTTCTTCCTTCTCCAATATGATGATGTGCTTTGGTGATGATTTTCGGTTGATTTCCGTGCGCGAGGATCGCGGCTGATTGTTGAACGTTGGGGTTTTCGATATTTTAGCGAGGAGTTAACCGGAGCTCGACTCGTTGGTATGCACGCCAGACGTCAACGGCTAGATTTTTCTACCCCCAAGGTAGCCAAGGAAAAATATAAGGATATGTTGGAGGTAGGAGTTGAGTTAGAAAGGATGCGTTCACAAAATTGGATAATATTTGGGAATATTACCAAACAATAACATTTAGAAATAAATGTATGATTGTTTATATATTTTATTTTGTAGGTAAATGTTTCATTATACTTGTAAGTAGGTACTATTTTATTCTTACAGCGTCGTATTGGTTAATACTGTAATGATGTTGTAATTGATTTTCTTAATTTCTTTATTTTTTTTCTCTAATTTTCCCGCATTTCGGACAATTAAGAGGCCGCGCATTTAGATTACGTACTTATATTAATTAAATTCATGTTTTGTTTATATATTTCAATAAGCTACTAAATGATCTGAATTAAGTAAAATGATACCACCTTGAGTCAAGAGCACGAGAATTCATTGTTGAGGTTATGAAATGTTGATGAATGCCTACACAGCATGGTCAAACCTGCTGAGGCCTCCCTTCGTCGCATCAGTAGCGTAATAAGTAACGGTTTGTTACCTCTCGTGTTTAGCATCGTCCGGATAGTCTATAGGCGAGGTGTGGTCGATGCAGAGCCCCACGGGGTCGGGCCGGGAGCCGCCCAGCGAGATGGAGAGCCGGCCGCGCGCCGCGAACTCGCCGCGCCGTCGGTACGCGCGCGCTATCAGCTCGTGTTTACGAGCGCGCCGCGTCACCTCCGCCTCCACCGAGCATCCGCACTTCCTTGGAACATTTAACGTACAATAAATCAACCGTATGTTAACACCGGTTAATATGTCTGTTAGTAGGTTTTGGTTGGTTTTACCAGGTTTAGAAATTCAGGAGGACTTATTTCATTAGTTCATAATATAAAAATATTAACACCTTTATTCACATTTTTATAGGGGCTGGTTTACATTTCACATATAAAACCGTACCTAATAAGTTGGTATATATTTCATAAGCAGATTCTGTATTATATGTAGTATGAAATGAATGTTTTCCTGCTTTCTCTATAGCTAATAGTCAGTGTGTATCCCCCCACCTGGCGAAATACCGCCTCCAGGCGGCGGCGGCTGCAGGCGTCCAGGTCCAGGAGGCCATGAGCGCGCCAGCTGCGAAGCAACACAGCAGTCTCAGTTGCAGCACCGACACCGACGGGCGTACTCCGCCGCTGCACTGCTTCTCCACCTCTTTCAGAGATTCCAACCGACAGCTGCACAATACAATGGTAACTACATTGGCGTTTGAGACATTTTGTGCGCGTTATGATCGAAATAGAAAGTGATTCATCTGATTGTCATCCGCAAAGAACGCCTGTCAGATACATGAAACACTAAAATCAAATATAAATAATCAATATGTGAACATAATCTAACAGAATGCAAAGAAATCAACGTTGGTTACACTCACATAATATTCTTCTTGAAAGACTCCTTCCAAAGGTCAGCGTTTCTGAACTCGTAGATATGACATGCGAAGGTGACACAGATGAACACAGCGACGAGAGCAGCGGTGATCGAACACCGAGTGATCGTCTGTCGGATTTTGTTGGCGGCGCGCGGAGATATAACGTCCTTGCTCGAGATACGGACGGCGATCAGGGAGAATACACCTATGGCAAAAAGATAACATTTAAATGACAAACACTCTCAACAAAAATCTTTAAGAAATTCTATAAGAGAGACTACTTTCTCTTCTTGTAGGCGGATTCGCATGTCATTTCAACCTAAATTATCATCTGAACAAAACAAGCAACAGACAGATCTCCGTGCCGAGGCTGTTTGCGTGATGACAAAATCATGGACTATATACTTCTACACTGTAAGGTAAATAACACATAAGCATCACAAGATTACTAGAGTCATTTCCACCACAACATATGCTACTGGAGTGAGTATGGCAATGACCCAAAGCCCTCTTCGACTACTTAAAGGTCATATAGTATAATATTTCAGTGACGTTGCTGCTATTGCTGCTGCAGTCAGCACTTGTACAGACTAGGCTTCTAGGTATGCAGTACTGCTTACTCTTTCATGCCCTCTTGAATCTTACTCTAAGCAAAAAACCTAATTACTAAACAAACGCCGCACTGTTCAAGGATCCGGCCAACACTTGCAGGACACCTAGCAGCGCAAATAACAATACGCGCATATTGGATAGTTAATGTAGCATATCTCAATGAAATCCAACAGTCTGAAAGCCACGGTCGATATACCAGTGGTAAAAACCATATTATATGGATATACACGGCTTCATTGATGATACTGTCTAGGATTATTACGTGGGAAAGATTTAATTAATAAACAAGTATCTCATAGTAGGTACAAGGCTCCGGCCAAAACCTGCACAACACCTAGCAGTGCCAGGAAATAGGAGGTACATACTGGATAGTTGATGTAGCATATCCCAATGAATTTACTACTGTCCATCTGTCTGAAAGCTATAGTTGCTATACCCGGCACCAGCAGTAGAAACCACGATATTATGTAAAGTACACCACTGCATTGATGATACTGTCTAAGATTATTACTCTGTGTGAAAGACTTAATTAAACAAGTACCTCGCAGTAGAAAGTATCCAGCCAACACTTGCACAACGGCTAGCGGTGCCAGTAACAAGGCGGCGCGCATGGGATGGTTTATGTAGCCCACGAAGCATATCCCGGTGACGCTGCTGCCGTCCACCTCTCCGAACGCCATAGTCGCTATAGTCAGCACCAGCGGTAGGGACCACGCTACAAGATGGAAGTATGCAGCTTTCTTATCGATACGGTCTTGGATCTTGCCCAATGTGAAACCTGAAATCAAAAATCTTTGCTGAGTAAACATAAAGTCTCATAACTATTGTTCTAGACTAGAAATATGAGTTAAAGTATGGGCCAAAGTTCTGTTTCTGCAAACGGGACTTTGTTTGTAGGTTAGCAAAAAGGTTTTAATAACAATACTTTTTTTATCACATAATAAATAATTCCCTTTGATTTTTTGCATCTTTCAAGCAAGCAAAATCGAAATAAACAAATGTCAATGATAGCTTTTATTTACCAAAAAAATATGTTGTATTTGAGAGAAAATGTCGGGAATGATGTAAGTAAACGTAGAAATAGACGATAAGGGGTACTTTACTGCTTGTAACTGAACACTAACATTAGTGTGAAGGTAGAGAACAGGGTTGTGTTCTGATGTAAGTGTACCTAAACATACAAAACTATGCACTTTATTATCATTGCTTGACAGTTGTTGGTATGAAAAGATAATGTATGAATAGAATTAATATTCACATAAAAGCAGGTAACAATTATAACTGAAATACGAATCAACTTAAGGGACATTTCGTCATATTGTTGGATTCAAATTATTTTCCTCTGTCAACTGATATATTTGAAATATCGAAATCATTAAAAAGAATTCCTTACATTATGAAGTCGAAGCTCACATCACATATTATGAGGCCTTTTACATTTTTCAGCCCTCTCACTTGCATATTAAAAGATAATTTCAAATAGCTACAATATGGTAATGATTTTTTAAAATGTGGTCTGACATTATTTCGCGGCATGCGACTATAGATGTTCTCGATAAATGTTCATGTTGATATCTGTAATGGGGGATCCAAAACGCGTAATTTATTTATTTAAAACTTTGGGCCTCTAATTGTAATTGGACTCCACATGTTACAAAATAAAAATATGATGTGAACATCTATACCCTACGGTTCAATTCACGCAAATATGCGCTATTTGCACTATATGCACGCAAACGGTCGGTTCATAACTTGCTAAACAGTCACCACGATATCATAATGACGTCATCCTTGACGTCACCTCCGGCCGCAAACAACGCTCACAGAAAAGTGGTAGTGCAATGTATGCACAAACGTCAAACTCAAATCTTGACAGATAGATGAGGAGATTTTTATTGTTGTGGTTAGAATGTTGAACGTACAAACATCTGTTCACAAAAGAATGCCTTGAAATGCAATACTCCTATTATCAATAATTGATGTGAAGGGATTTTTTTGGGTCAATTGCGAAAAAGCAAATTGACAGTTAGCAGATGTTATAAGCGCGGCTACATATCGGTTCACATCGTTTGCGCGCAAACAGTGCATATTCTCGTATTTCAGTTATGAACCAAGCTTTTGCAATGTATGCAGTGACAGCAGTGTTTGCTTGATTTAAACCGTAGTGATAGTCGCAAGAAGCAAAATAATGTCAGACCACATATGAAAAAATCATTACCAATTTTTTTCTACTTGAAATTATCTTAATTTTTTTTTTTTATGCCTGATAGGTTAGCCTTTGACCACTATCTCACCTGATGGTAAGTGATGATGTGGTCGAGGATGTTGTTCAGGCTAACCTAGAGTAACTGGCTCTCAAGGACAGCTGTCGGAACACAACGTTAGGTGCTTGGCGACAGATTTTCAACTTGAGGGTGGTAGCTAGCCAGGCGGGCATTCGCAAAGTGCCCTACCACCATGCTGTAACAACTGCTATCCTAAGACAACAATCGGGACCGACGGCTTAACGTGCCCTCCGAAGCACGGAAGCGCTCAGTAGTAATGTCACAATGTGCGAGTGGGAGGGCTGCAAAATGTAAAAAGGCTCTTAATGATTGGCCCAAAGCAATTTTTATCTAAAATCTTGACATGACAGACTTGTAACATTATGATTTTATAAAACAATAACTAAGTAATCTGTTGTCTAATATTCTACTCGATAATTTGCGTGTTTTTAAGTATTTTTCCATAAATTATTTTGCAATACGCTTTCACACTCCTGTACATATAGTCAAATGAGAGTGCTGTCGAGATTGGATAATATCCTAAACTTTTTTTTGTAGATTTTGGATATTCCTATGTTTTTGGGGTTATTAAGAATCCAACAACGTATTTGGGGCTATTTACTATCTGATCCAGTAATTAGGTGTTGTTTATACTGTAGTGAGTTTTACGTTTTGCAGTTCTTTGTAATCTCTAAGTCCTGGGCACAATCCACGAGTAGATTTTACAGACAAATAAATTGTCATATTATACAAGATGGCAACAGGCTTACATATTGCCATTCGACCTAACGTAACTTTTTAACTCATGCTAAAAAGTAATTAATTATATTCTTTACAAATTTTTGAGATTGGACTTTGTTTAATTCATGTTAAGTTTTATTTTTCGTTGCAAGCCCCTAATTCATCTGCATCGCGCCCTCACACAAATCTGAGTGTAGATTACGGCCGTAGCATTGCGGCCTAGATTGTGACCAATAGATTAATTGAATTTTTACCGTAATAAATCGCGTATATGAACTACAAGAACATACCTAGCAATTTAAATATATTATACACCAACGAGTTTAGCGATAGCATTCAGCATTTAAAATGAAACATAAATATCGTGTAAGCTAAAAACCACCTTATTTATTTTAGCGTATTCTTAAAAAAACCTCGTTAAATTCCATAAAAAATAAAATGTCTAGCCACATTTCCGACTACAAACAAACACCGAATACAATTTAGTTGCATACCGACAATAACTGACAATAATGAAGTAATTTGAAAAAGAAAGTGATTGTAAAAATATTTACTCAATGATTATTTTATGAAAATACTCACTACCTTGAAAATGTACAACTATTTTTAATGAACAAGGCTATAATAGTGTGTAGTTGATAATGATAACACAGCTCACTGAAAAACTGCAGTTAGCAAACATTTGACTTGATTTTAAAGTATAAAAGAGTATGAACATGACACAGTGCTTTAACAAATTCTTACGAATTTAACGAAATATTTTCATCTTCTGTAAAGTTGTTATAGGAATAGATTTGAACCACAAACAACACCAAAATTAGAATCGTCGAATTTGTAACTTAAAATGATGCCTAAGAGAGTCTCTTGTCTCTTGCTTTTAGGGACGCATTGCAATCATAATATTAAGCTATTGTTTCCCGGAACGGTTCCACGGATTTCCACTTACCCTGCTAGACATTTCATTTATTTTTCATTATTATTTGTTTAATTGAAAAAATATATAACATACCTAATGCACGAAAACTCATATGCCACGCATATGTAAATATCACGAACCAAACGCAAGCAGCCATCATAAAATAGTACACCTGAAATTAAACAAATAACTTTGATTAGCTTACGATTTTATTATTCACAAATAATGATTGGTTAGTAGTATTTAACTACTATATCACATTGTAATTAACAATGTGATCAAAGAGATGTTATGTAACCTAGGTTTAATAGAAATAAGTACGCTCTCAAGGCTAACAAAAATAAATAAAGGAACACACCAATAGATACTTTACGACGTTTCTTTTACTAGAGGGCAGCTAGCCTGTTCGTAATTTTACAACGTTCGAAGAGATTGAATATGACGGCATAAGTGACTCACCAACACAAAAACTACAACGCAGGATAAGTTTTCTTCAGCCGAAGGTTCACCCTGGCGTCTGGTCCCGTCTTTTGAACACACTATATCTTCTCGCGACCCAATCCCAAACTGAACAAGCCAGCTGTAAATATAAACAAATTAATCAGATAGTCAGAAATAATCTTAGCCGACTCCACATGGGTGCAATTATTGCGACTTATGACTGCAATGGCAATTTGGGAGCATTTTGATCTTTGGTGCACAGTAGGTACAAATTAATAGAGGAGCCATATTTTTAAGCACTTTAGATATAGCTCAATTAGCAGATACTAAGAATGCTTCGGGATTGACGTGTCTAAATACTCAATTCCATAAGTCTTTAGCTTAAAAGTGATACGATCGCGGAAGAATGCCCAGAAAATGTTACTTTGCAGAAAGGTAGATTTCTTTGTGGAATCTACCCCACTGCAAACTAGCACGGAATACTCTCTGAGATATAAGTATGTGTCTCATCATTGCAGGTCATGCTCATATTCTCTGTTTCTGTGTGGAAACCTGGTCTTTCCTTATAAGACATTGTTTTAACACAGATAATAAGATAAGAAAATTTGTGTAAGTGTAATTCATCAAAACAGTAGAATATATTCGTGTAACAACTTACCCCATGGACGCAACAGCGAAACACACGTTGATGTAAAAGATGACGAGCGCCGGGTACTTGTTAGCGCTGCGCCAGTCTATCAGAAATGTAGCTACTGTCAGAAGGTTCAGTGCTAGACATATCCCCGCGCCCCACGCTACCAAGCGGTGGATTTGGTTGTGTTCGTCTTCGGTATATAAGGGATCTTTGCACGGAACGCCACAGCCTTTGATACCTGAAATAATTAGAAATTTACATATTGTATGAAGATATGTTCGAAGCCGACTATCCAGTTTTTTTTTTTTTTTCATTGCTGATAGGTAAGCCTTTGACCACAATCTCACGTGATGGTAAGTGATGATGTCGTCGAAGGTGTTAACAGGCTTAACCTAGAATTTTTTATTGTGACTGAACAATCACGAGCTCCCTTGATGTTCAGCGGATTATTCTCTACCTATAACAGATGCATTTCGTCTTGTGACGAATTGCACTGAGACCGTCACATTGAGACATACAGTTATTAAGACTCATGTACCTGTAATTTTATTATTTCTTGCTCTCAAGGACAGGTGACGGAACACACCGTTAGGTGCTTGGCGACAAATTTTCTACTTGAGGGTGGTAGCCAGCCAGGCGAGCATTCGCAAAATGCCATTCCACCAGGTGGAGAAGCGGGCGGTGGGGCTCGAACCAGGGACCTGCGACATGGCAGTCCATAGCTATTACCCCTCGGCCATCATTGCTTCCAAATGCATATACCTACTATCTCACTAAGGACGGATATAGGCAAAAATTTTGAAGCAGTGATAGCTCAGTGGCTTTGGCTATGGACTGCCGCGCAGCAGGTCCATGGTTCGAATCCCGCCGCTGGCTTGAGCTTCACCGCATGGTGGAAGGGCATTTTTGCGAATGCCCGCCTGGCTAGCAACCACCCTCAAGTGGAAAATCTGTCGCCAAGCACCTAACGGTGCGTTCCGGCAGCTGTCCTTGAGAGCCAGTAATTCTAGGTTAAGCCTGTTAACACCTTCGACCACATCATCACTTACCATCAGGTGAGATTGTGGTCAAAGGCTTACCTATCAGCAATAAAAAAAAAAAAAAAAAAAATAGTAGCAGGCTAGATTTAAGATGGTTTGTTTTTATCTTCAATCAGTCAATTCAACATATAGAGACATTACCAATTTTAGCTATTGCTGAGTGAGTCCACTGAGAACCCCTGCTAATTTTGTGTTTTCCCTTCAAAGGGTTGATATTGCGCGAATTGAGTCACCGAGGTCTATGGGTGTTTCCCCAGATTTTACTTGTACTTTTTGGCCGTGTATCCAATCCTATTGTATACACTGTTCACTTTGAGGGTGTTATAATACTTAACTGCTTCATATGACCCAAGGTGCATTGGAGATTTTTAAAGCAGAGCATGATATTAATATTCAAAGTTATTCGAAGAATGAGATCCACACAGTATATTCATTGGCTTTAGCAGTTTTATGGTCACTAGAATGGAAATTGGGACAGATTTTTACTCCAGAGTAATCATTGATTTGAACATGTTTGAGTTAGATTAATAATAAATTAAATTCCTGCCTGTTCTCAGTCAAACACACACAAACCACTTCAATATATTCTAAAATAATAAAAAAATTACCTTCATAATGATGCTGAACTTTATCTGTATGTATCAGCGGCTGCAGACATTTCCCGCTTGTGTTGAACTTCATCTCTCGTACTGTATTTTCACATTTTGATGGAAATATTGTAGAATTACATTTCAGAAAGGACGGAAAATAAGAGGTATTATACAAAATTGCACATGGCTCCATTGTAATCTTGCACATTTCATATGAAGGTAGATAGACCATATCTTGACCGAGAATCTTCTCACATTTCGGCATGAATGTAGCGCAAAGCAAGGGCTGTATAACGGCCCAGCAAGTTGGCACATTTATCAGTTGCCTGTACATTTCCAGTTGTGTTTGTATCTTGTACTGAGTATCATAAAGACCAAAAGTTAGGTGAACACTGGTTTTGTCATATGGCAGCTTGGATCCTAAACATGTAGTCCTATTGAGTGGTTCACAGCGAGCTCTCCGCACACAACTGTCATGTTTGATTTCTCGCTCTGGGAACCACTGAGAGCTTTTGTCCGGCTTTATCAGCCTGAAGTTTAGTGTTCCATTGATTGCCTCAAGGCGTTCTGTGACATCGTCATTCAAATCTGTTATAGAGTTTTTGTCCCCGCCGGTGTCGAATTGGCTCGCTGCACATAAGTACATAGTAACCAGCCACCACCCCCATCGCGAGGACATCTGAAACAATGCAAAGGCACTGTGACTAACGCTATCTAGAAAACTGATTAGGGCGAAAATTAAAAAGATTAAAAAAATTAAAACTACATTTTGTTTTCTCAAAGCATTCTTTATTGTAGGTCGAAGGCGATATCAAATGAAACCCTTTCAAATTCGTAAAATTTATTGAATTCACATATGTTCAAATACTTTCTTATGCATATTAGTAAAATGTATAATCACGTTCCAGTGAAAGTCCAAGGGGTTAGGATATAAGGTTAATGCAGGTGTGCCGTCGGCCAGTATGTTTATGCAGTCGCATTATTGTAGTACTATATTTAATATCATAAATATTTTCTAAAGAAGAGATTTCTTACCTACCTACCTACAATACAAAACTTATCTACTAGCCACCTTTTAAATATACAGTTTTGTATGTATGAGTCATTGGACTCATATTATATTTTAAAGCCAGTGTTTTTGCCAAATTGCACAGCGTAAAATAATCTTTACTATATTCAAATTACTTCAACGGAGATGAAACTCGTAAGCAGTAATACATCTAATAATGCAGACATTACCCATGTTTTTTTTTTATATTTTACTAATTTTTGGATGGTTCTCAGTAATTTAGGAATATTAAATTACTAATCAAGTTTTTCAATAATGTTCACACAGTAAGTTTTTAATAAATGCTTATCATGTTGAATACATTAAATTATTAACAGACACTACAACTACAAGTTCAACATGTTAAGTTTTCTGATGAATTGATGATAGTTCATTGTGTAAAGAATTTAATGTAATTTTATATTGGCTATGTTAATGGATTTAAGATATGTGTACCTAAGGCATGGTATTGTACAATCAGTAACTACAAAATGAAAATGACCGTCTATAAATCAATTCCATTTGGCATCACTGAGCGATGTGGTCGCTTAGCGACAAAGCCCACTAAAAATAAATAAAAAAACACAATACCGTATTGAAAAAAAAGCATATTCTTCAGCTTTTAATTTACCATTTTCCTTAACCTTTCTACATCTAGAGCCAATCACTCATTTTAGTAATAAATTTATATTGTTCTCATTATCTTTGATAAAGTTAATGCTGGAGAATTAAGTATTAAATCTGATGGATGCACTAAATATGAGCTGCCTCTTGAATCTCCCAATAGCAAGTCCAATTACTCAAATAGTCCACAAGGAATATAACTCAAGACTAAATATTTTTCTCCTAAATTTCATTATGATGGCTTTATGTGGGGGAGGCAGTGCTGTGTAAACACGTATGTAATAGAGGCATACATATTGCCTACAACTTGGCAGAGTGCCAGACCTTAAACTGTCCTGGGATGTCAAAAAAACCCAGTAAGTGTTTCACTCCGGGAACAAACCCCTCAAGATCCGTGGGTATTTATGTCACACAAACAAGTAGCTAGTCCTCTTTTGCAACAGTTTAAATAGAGACTGGACGTGTGTAGTAAGTAGTTTGCTCTGATAAATAATATATATTAAGGCATACACAATTTATTTTTCAAAATTTTTGCTTAACATGGATAATGTTCAATTCAAACTTGTTTATTCTCAAAAATCAGTCTCAGAAAAATCACACTCAGTGTAGTTTAATTCTGACAACAACTAAACAGTCAACAATTAGAAAATCAACTAATAATTCATATGTATCAGCTGTAAATATTCACAGGATAACCATAAATGTCCATTGTTTCAATGAAAATCTTTCTTATTGCAGTTCTCACGAATTTTCTTAACATTAATGGTTTGAGCTGGTTATACAAAATTCCATTAATAACACTGATGTCAAGACTATAATATATATAATATCAGTGTTTGTGTTGCAAGTTCTGCCAGGAATAGTTATCATAAATATACAATTAATTTGTAATATATTTTATTATTCTTTAGCATATTTCATTGGCAAGATTTATAATTTGAAGTAAGATAAACCGACAATGTAAATCTATTTTATTGCTATGATTATTTAACTACCTCTCGCAGCAAGATGATTAAAAAATGGAAAAATAATCATACCCTGAGAAACATTGAAATAATGCAAAACTGCACATAATTTAGACCTAAAACGTGGATAGCTAGAATGAAATTTATGATCCTACCATTTTTAAAATATACAACTATAAAAAAGGGAAAATAAGAAGGGATAAGTAAAAAATAGGCTAACTACTAAAGCTTGTAATAATAACACACTAGGCATTGAAGAAAACCATACATTGATCTTATATCAAATTTTTTCAAAAGTTTCTGTTAGTATATTGCTGAGATTACTAGTCTTATCATGTTATTATACCTAAATAAAAAATATGGTTTCCTTTTATTTACTAACAGGGGACATAATTGTAGGTGTATATATTGTTTTGCGACATACATAGTTCATTAATTTGTATTCAAATCACACCGGCCAACATGTAAAATACAGGATACCCTTGGACTTCACATTTAATATCTTTATTTGAATATAAAATCTTTTAATATTTCTTTATTAAAAAATCTTTATTGTTACATATGGTTCGATATCGTGCAGACCTATTTTCATATCTTTATTATTGACAAAACAAAAAGTACCAGTCTCTTACTATTAGGGGGAAGGTTGTTCTGATGATGCCGAAATGCAGATCATGCCACAGGATATCTGGAACTCACTGGCATTTGATATCCAAGCAGCTAGGTTCTATCTCGAGTTTGTCCTCCAGTTTCTTCTCATCAAGTGATTACCTGGTACCATAGAAAAAATATAACTGAGCAAGTACACAGAGTTAAAACAAATTACCACAAAGAATTCAACTCACCATTTCCAACTTCATCTAGGAGAAAGAACCTGTACAGAAATCTATTAACTCTTTTGTGACATAATACAATTTATTATGTTTCAGCTTACCAAAACAACATAAAATACATGCTGTAAAGAAAATTATGTACAACCATTTGCAATTTCATTATCAATGTCTTTACACTTACACATTGGTCACAATAATAACTTCTTTATTTAACTTAAAACTTGAATTAAAGTCTGTGCAGATTCAAGATGAGTGTTCTTACGCTAGTTGGAAACCATGCCACCTCTACGGAAGCCCCGGTTGGAGCGGCCGCGACCCCTTGGGGAGCCTCGCGGTCCACTACTGCGCCTATTGCCGCGCGTCGAGCCGTGCCCATTCATGCCACGACCTCTGCTCCTATTTTGGTTTTGCCCTCGCCCTCTAAACCCACCATCCCACCTCTGGTTTCTTCCGAACCCTTCATCTCCATTGTTGCTGTCTTCATTGTAGTTATTATTGTCATTATTGTAATTATTCTCGTCATCATATCCGTGTTCATAATTATCTTCTTCATTGTATTCGTCTTCATTCTGTTGATATTGATTGTCAAAGCCTGAATCAAAGTGTGATTTATTGAATCCATTGTCAGAGAATGGAGGCCTAGCAGGCATATTTCCCATATTACCCATTGGAGGCATGTTGTTCATAGGCCCCATGTTGCCCATTGGAGGACCCATTGGGGGCATATTACCCATTGGTGGCCCAGGAGGCATATTACCCATGGGAGGCATATTGCCCATTGGAGGCATGTTACCCATAGGAGGTCCCATTTGATGCATTGGAGGACCCATTTGATGCATTGGTGGGCCCATATTATGCATTGGAGGGCCACCAGGGCCACCCATAGGTGGTCTCATTGGACCCATATTACCCATAGGAGGTCTCATCATGTTACCCATAGGTGGACCCATGTTACCCATTGGAGGACCCATATTATTTCCCATGTTATTCATATCTGGAGGACCACTGTTATAATTGTGGGAACCTGGACCACGATCATTCATTGGTTCACTAGTATCCATTTCATTGTCATAGTAATCCTTTTCATGGTCATAATTGTCATAATTCTCATCATCCTTACCATCATCTTCGGCCCTATCTTGGTCATTTTCTTGGGTGGGATATTCAAATGGTTGAAAGTTATCATCATCTGCATCATCTTCTAAATAGGGCATAATTTCTAGGAACTCCTCCAATTCACCTGATGCTATATACTTTTTTAGTGCAATTGATCCTTCTGATATGGCTTTTTCAAGTTTTGATCCAGGTTCAACTGTTATCAGTTTACCATAGATAAATATAGCTGATGCTTTTATTTGACTTAGCGGTACTGCACCAGGTACAGACTCGGCCAGAGCTTGAGTAAAAGCTTCTGTAGCTTCCTCCCCTGTTGGACCATGGTTCCATTGAGCCTGAAAGTTTCTTGGTATAGGTTTGCTGTATGGCACTTTCTTTACCTTCTTTTCAAAGTCCATGGGAATCAGTGTTGTGTCTAAATCCAAACCAGGAATAACTTTATCAGTGTCAGAGGAAAATATCTCAACTTTATCTTCAGGGCCCATTCCAGGAATTATTGCAGGTTCTTCCAAATCATGGTCATCCTGTACTCCGGGTGGAAGTGTGTTTAGATTGTACTTGTCTCTCATGAGATCTCCAGGGCGGTTGCGAGTCCAAAACTTAGATGTGTGATCATTAGAACCTGAGCAAAGTATATGACCAAGAGGATGCCATGCCATAGTCCAAACAATTGATTCATGAGCTCCTTCAATGGATCCAACTTCTTTATCTGTTCCCACATTCCAGAAGAGGATGGCGCCATCAGAACCTCCAGAACAAAAGAGCCCTTCATGTGTTGGATGCCACACTACACTGGATGCTTCTTTTTTATGTCCTCTGAATATTTGCAACTCAGTACCCAGCTTTCGGATATCAAACAGTTTTAGCAAGTGGTCTCTAGAGGCAGTAATTAGCCAGTTTCCATTTTCATTCCATTTTAAATCCATGACAGTAGATTTGTGAGCGTGAAGAGTTGAAAGAGCTGTTCCTGATTTTGGATCCCATAACTTTATGGGTTGCTGGTTGTCTTTACTACCCGATACAATAAGAGCTTTTGTTGGATGCCATTGAACACATTTAACATCTGCTCCATGACCTCTTAATATTCTTTCTTCTTGACATCTATAGAAATCAAATATTCTCAATGTACCATCATCTGAGCAAGTTACAATCTTTGAGTCACTGGGGCTAAAGCTGATGCCTCTGACAGCTTCTTTGTGAGCCTGGTACATTTTGACATTGTTCATGTTACTTTGCCAGTACTTTATAAACCCTGAATGATCTCCAGTGACCATCCAACCTTCACCATGTGACCATACCATTGACCTTACGGGGGAGTCATGTGCTTGAAGAATTGTTTCAAAATTAAATGTCAACCCATTCCAAAGAGTAAATTCACCTGATGATGCTCCTGTTATTAATCTACGTCCTTCAGGGGTCCAAGCTACAGCAAAAATAGGACATCTCATTTTGTTTGTAGCCGTTTTAACGAATCTGGTAGTTACAGCATTTATGGGGTTGTCAGGATATGAGGGCGGGGGTAATAAATCTGGGGTGTACATTGCATCGGGCTGCAGCGCATGTCTATCACGAAAGTCTCTTTGCCAAACGCGACATTCTAAGGCTTTGATGATAGCAGCATTGTAATCAACTGTTTTACGCATCACTGATTTACGCAAACGTTTACCGTCGAAGTCATCCTGAGACATATTTAGAGGCCCTTGAGGAGGAAACCGCATCTGGTAACTGTTGAAAGGCCTAAAATTATGGCGCATGTTGTTACGGACAGGCGGCGGCGGGCCCATCGGACCACCCATGCCCATGGCAGGCGGAGGACCCATGATGCCCAAATTCGGCGGCGGGTGACCGAAATCCATGGTTACTACTTCGATACCTAATTAGAGAAAGATATTCATTATGATACAAATAAACCTACAATACAAAATGGTGTTATGTGGCTAATTTATTTGAGCATTTTATTTAGAGTTTATCTTACCTTTTACACTATTAACGTTATAACATTATACACGGATCCTTCTTCACTACACAGCACACGATTTTATTTCAACAATTAGCTATTAAACACATAAAACTACACGTAAAACTATTCAAAGTTTAACCTAAATCAGTCAGTCAGTTTGTTAGCCACCAAACGAAGCCAGCCATGATGCTTTTGCTTTTCTTTTTCTTTTTTTACAGTATTGCCATTGCCCTCCTAATGCCAAGCCCAGTGTTGTACATTGTAGAAGCGTGTTCATGCAGCTCACATAAAAATTGTATCTATTGACGTTATCGATCTTTAATCGACTAAATGTATAGTGTTTCTATATGACAATGGATGACGCAGATATCAATGAACTACGAAAATGACCTCGTTGCTTATTTTTGCGTAAAGCATTGTTTTGTAAAATTGAAATTCTGGGTTCGATCTCCGAGTTAGCCTGCTATTGTTCTTTTCTGCCTATCCTATTTATTCTCTACAAGTTTACATCCTTGACTTATTTATTCCAAAACACATTTTGAATAATAAGAAAAACTGGCCAAATGCGAGTCAGACCTTGTTTTTTAAGGTTTCGCAGTGCAACAGACAAATAGAAGATGGGCAATTAGTTATTTTATTTGCCATAAAAAGCTTAACAATCACCTTTTTTTATACATACATAACATATTATGCTATTTGGAACATATAACATATTTAGCCAATCTGCTGAACAACGTTTTTAAAGTACCGAAGGTTACACTAGTAGAACGTTTCATTCTATAAAGTTGAATTGTTAATATGTATTCCATAGCGGGCCTATCCCGCTAAAAGGAATAACTTCTATAGTAGTGACTGCCCATAGGTAACTGAAAACAGCATGATTGATAACTTTAGTGTCCAATTTTACATCCCTTATTCTTCTCATAATAAAATGGTTCTACAATAATCAGCATCACGCATGGGACATGTTTGCTCCTCAGTTTTCCTTGCCAAAATTAGGGTCAGAGACCATTCTCTGTGTGAATGTGGCCTTGAAGATGGAACCTTAGATCATATTTTCTTCTGCTGTACAAGTTATGTGTAAGTTGTCTTATTCTCTGTATGATATTTTAAGTCCTGATATCCCTGGACCTGTTAGCTTCAAATGTCTTCTCTCATAATAATATGTCTTTACATCATTTATATTTATTTTATGTAATTTTATTAAGTCTATTAATATTCGATTGTAGATGTAATTATTAGTTTTTAAATACTTCCAAACCTATATTTTTGCTTTATTAACTAACCTTTAATAATACCGGGCATTCTTCATTTAAACCGTACATTGGCTCTGACACTGGCAGAAAAACGCCAGGCAGCGTTTAAAAGCCATCTAAAGAAGAAGAAGTTATTCTTCTTATCGACTACGATTAGAAACGTTGCACTTGTGCATTGTGCATACGATTTTGATTCTCAGACGATGGTAATTAGAATTCAGGATATGCCATAATTTTGTTTCGATGGTACATGTACGATCGAGATCAATACGGAAGGTTGGTAAATGACCGGCGATGTATCAATCATATTTGATACCTCTGCTGTACAGCTGAATCGTGGATTTACTGAGTCAGTGCGTCGCATCGTCGTCACTCTACTAACAGACGATACAACATGGCTGGACCTAACCGCTAATAAGCCTTGCCACCTAGGTAACCATTTTGCATCGTGTCTAAGACGGTTCAGACGTGCGTGCGGCAACGGGGAGGGTCAGTGGTCGACGTCTCGTTCGCCACCCCCGTGCTAGCCGCCCGCGTCTCGAACTGGCGGGTGGAGATGGTGGAGACCTTGTCGGACCACCGGTATGTGCGGTGCGGCGAAATCTCCACCCAGAGCCTCCGGAGGACGGTCCCCTCAGGTCGTTCCCCCTTTCCACGGTGGACTCTCACCCGCCTGGACCGTGAGTCGGCAATGGAGGCGGCGTTCGTGCAGGACTGGCTCGCGCCCCCTTTCGAAGGCCTGGACGTGGACTCCGCAGCGGTTGAGCTCCGGAAGTCCCTGACCGAGGTTTGCAACGCCAGCATGCCTCGGTCCCGCCGCCCGCCTCCCCGTCGCGCCGTTTATTGGTGGACGGAGGATTTAGCGGAGCTCCGGGCCACCTGTGTGGCGGCAAGAAGGGCATACACGCGGAGTCTACGGCGCCGCCAACGTGATGAGGCCAACGAGGACCTTCTGTACGCTTCTTACGTAGAGGCAAAGAGGGTCCTCAAGTCAGCAATGGGCGCTGCCAATGACGCGGCGAGAGCCGAAATGCTGGAGGGCCTCGACAGGGACACGTATGGGAGACCGTATAAGGCGGCGCGGAACAAACTGCGCCCTTTTGGTCCCCCGCTGACGGAGTCCCTCGAGCCGACATTGCTGGATGGGGTGGTCCGGTCTCTGTTCCCAAACGAGTCCACCTTCACCCCACCAGTGATGGACCCCCCACGAGAGGCGGCCCCAATGGAAGGGGAGGAGGACGAGGCTCCTCCAGCGTCAGTGGCGGAATTTGAAGGAGAGGTCCTCCGTCTCCGCGTGAAGAGGACGGGTCCTGGGCCGGACGGCGTTCCAGCGCGGGTGGTCGCTATCGCCGCCCTCCAAATGGAGGAGAGGTTTCGGGACCTATTCAGCGCGTGTTTCTCGTCTGGTAGGTTCCCGAAACCTTGGAAGGAGGGGCAGTTGTGCCTCCTCCGAAAGGAGGGACGCCCGGTCGACTCCCCCTCGGCATACCGGCCCATCGTTCTGCTCGATGAGGTCGGTAAAATGTTCGAGGGGATCATCGCCAAAAGGCTGAAAGGCCACCTGCGGGAGGTCGGGCCGGACCTGTCGGACGCCCAATTTGGATTTAGAAGGGGGCGTTCGACAGTGGACGCGTTGGCCCGACTCAAGGGCCAGGTGCGGGAGGCTACGGAGGCAGAGGACGGGGTTTTGGCTGTGTCATTTGATATAGCCAACGCTTTCAACTCCGTCCCCCACTCGACAATCATGGAGGCGCTTCGCTACCACGGAGTGCCTCGGTACCTGCAGTGTCTCCTAGCCAACTACTTGGGGGACCGAGCTGTCCTCCTCGTTGATCGCGCAGGCCAGCTCCGCCAGTACAGTGCGGGATCCGGTGTTCCACAGGGGTCTGTCCTGGGACCACTCCTGTGGAACATCGGATTCGACTGGCTTCTGCGGGGAAGTCTCCTCTGTGGCACGAGTGTCATCTGCTATGCAGATGACACTCTTCTCACCGCCCGGGGAGGAGACTTCAGAGAGGCGGCGAGTCTGGCTTCAGCTGGCGGATCCCTAGTCTCGGGAAGGGTCCGCCGACTAGGTCTGAAGGTGGCGCTTCAAAAGACCGAGGCCGTATTCTTCTACGGACCTCGGCAGCGCATTCCGCCTGACGCCCACATTGTCGTAGAGGGCGTCAGGATTGAGGTGAGGGCCCAGATGAAATATCTGGGCCTAGTGCTGGACAGCAGGTGGCGCTTCGGCCCGCATTTCAGTGGGCTGTCGACGCGCCTGCTGAAGGTTGCAGGTGCCCTTTCGTGGCTCCTCCCTAATATAGGGGGATCACGAGGACGATGCCGGCACTTGTATGCCGGCATCCTTAAGAGTATGGCCCTTTATGGGGCGCCTATCTGAGCTGAACGCCACTGCACTCCGCAGGCCTCAAAGGGCCATTGCACTGCGGGTGGCGAGGGCCTACCGCTCGGTAGGATTTGGGGCAGCGTACGCTCTGGCTGGCATCCCCTCCTTGGGAGCTCGAGGCGGGAGTGCTCGCCAAAGTGTACGAGTGGACGGCAGGGCGAAAGGCGCTCGGGGAGTGCATCGCCCTGGAAGAGCGGGGCGAGGTTCCTATTTATTCTGTGACGAAGTGAAAAACTTAAACTTGATAGAGATATACATATTATGTAGGTACCTACCTACATAATATACACCTATGACAAATTATTTTCTGATAGAAGATACCTGTGCTTATTTGTTCTGTTTATCAGGTGACCGCAACCAATGAACAAACAACCTTTTCAACTCAGTAGTTTGGAAAGGTGTCGGTAGGTACTTTATCATTCGAAATCTGCGTGCAAAGTGATTTTTAAACTGACATCTCTGTATATCTAATAACGTGATATTATAATCTGGTAATATGAAAAAGGTTTTAGAAATCAGAACCTCTATAGTTCCGGCAAATTAAATATTATACTCTCGATAATACCAATTTTTTTAATATACCTACTCTTGGAGTGCCCGGCTTACCCGTGGAGTGCCGGGCTTAACCGTGGGGTGTCAGACTAGTTAAGTACTCGTGGGGTGCTGGGCTAGAATGTCAACCCCTCATCTCTACGGGTGTCTTTAGAGGCAAATAAGGGTAAAATACCGTCGTGAAAAATGTGTTAGTTATCGTGTCGTGTCGTGACCATACATCAGACCAACCTGGCCGGGCAGCTTTGGTCCTTGATTAGGTCATTCTAATGAATATAATGACCCGGTGGGATGTCGGGCTGCAATTGCACCCCCCTTAAACGTCTTTCTGTCTGAATCGTAAGAGGTGGACGAAAAAAAAACAGAGGGTTAGTAAAAAACTGCCATCTTTACTGAGATCCGAGAGGCGTCTGTTTAATGTTTAATGTCTTCTGGGTGTTGATGATAATGAATTCTAATCATTACGAAATTAGCGCGGTATAGTAGGTAGGTATTAATTAAGGAGAACTCGATTTTTGTAACAATCGTCCGGCTTCATATCGTTTCCATCATCACATCAGATCTCTCACTGTTATATAACATTGTCATAAAAACCTACTTATTATAGGTAAGTACCTACCTATGCAGGCAGGTAGGTATACAAAATGCAGGCTAATTTTTATATGGACAACTCAGTCCACTTGCAACTTTTGACACTAATTCACCAAGGTCTACTTATGTTACGAAAGACTGATTTTCTACGATCATTTATTAATTTGAAAGTTTCATTGTAAATATCAACAACAATATTAACATTACAGCAGGCAAAAACAGCATTTATAAATCACTTTGTACAAAGTATATAAAATAAACAATTTTAAACACTCAATAAAAGGAAATCAACAATCATAAAACATTTAAAATTACTAAAAGAAAAAACTAAAAGTTAGATACTATAAGGGATTAGGTATGAAATTGCCGTTTTGTACTGAAAAATTGAAATAGTTTTTTTTAATTAAACATTTTTATTTAATTAAAATACCACATACCATCACTATCTATAAATTGCTGCCATCTAATAAGAATGTCATCAATGCCTTTGCGATAGAACTCTGGTGATCTAGATTCGACAAACTGTGTGAAAACATTTTGTCACATAGAAAATTGACCGAATCATGAAAAAATACGGAGGGTGACGAATGGTTTCTAATCGCAATTCCTGTAGAGTTAAAACGGTTTCTCGTGCTGTATGAGGTCTCGCGTTATCATGAAGCAATAATGGTGAAGATCGATTCAAGAGTCGGGGATGTTTCATTACTAGTTTTGCAATCATTGTTCGGAGTTCGGTACGGTAGACATCTGCCGTTATTGCTTGACCAGATCGGAGAAAGCTATAGTGAATAACACCATGCTGAGACCACAAAACAGTAACCATTGCCTTGGTAAGCTTTGCTTTAGGACACTGTTGCGGTTATATTTTTTATTTCTCTTACAATAAGGTTAATGCGATAATCATCTTTGATGTAATCAAACAATACAAGGGGCTTACATTTTGCGGGGATTAATATATGAAGTGGTTCCTTGAAATTTGTTATTGGAACTTTGCTGGAATGTCCAAAGTACAACAATAATATTTTAATTTTGAAAAATTTCAAAATACGCCTTTCAAAAATTATTTGCACTGATATATAGTTTTTGCATAATTCTGTTTTCACTTTCATCTGTGTTTCTGGGTGCCGACTATTGTTATCAGTAACCCAAATTTTATAATTTGTAAGAAATGCGCTGGACTGAATGGTGATTTATAGTTAAACCCGTCAGAATTGAAAGATTACGAGAACAATAGAATTTCATTCATAGTACCGGCAGTCCCGTTTCCTCGATATATAACTAGCTAGTATGCATACATTTTGAATTTTGAATCTTGCATTTTAATAACACAATTGTATGTGTTATTAATACGCAAGATATAAAAACCATTCGAAACAATTGACTAAATATAATTTTAGCAATTAAGATATTGAAATATATATTATTATATTATCAAGAGAATATATATATCTTGATAATAATATAATATATATTATATTATTATCAAGAGAAACTCTTTTTTGCTAATGGTATATTTAATATATGGTAATTATTTCTTTCAATGAAATTTATCGGGGGGAACTGAGATCGTGGGCAACTGACACGGGGGGAGCTGACATTGGGTGCGTATGCCACTAACCCGTTCTTTTATGTAGATATTCTAGGTAGGTATACCTACAGCATATTTTCTCTTTGTTCAGTAGTTGTAACTAGGATCGTTGTAGTAAATTTGTAAGCCGTCCGCGTAAGGAATAGCACTGCGGTTCGGTTCTGATTTCTAAAACCTTTTTCATATTACCAGATTATAATATCACGTTATTAGATATACAGAGATGTCAGTTTAAAAATCACTTTGCACGCAGATTTCGAATGATAAAGTACCTACCGACACCTTTCCAAACTACTGAGTTGAAAAGTTTGTTTGTTCATTGGTTGCGGTCACCTGATAAACAGAACAAATAAGCACAGGTATCTTCTATCAGAAAATAATTTGTCATAGGTGTATATTATGTAGGTAGGTACCTACATAATATGTATATCTCTATCAAGTTTAAGTTTTTCACTTCGTCACAGAATAAATAGGAACCTCGCGACGCGACGAAGCCGATGGAGTCCGCACCCGGGCGAGACGTCATAACATAACAGAGATAATTATGATGTCTCGCCCAGATGCGGACTCTATCGGCTGTATGTATACGTCATAGTATAGGAAAATACGTATGTACCCACCTACCAACGCACCCAACCACTAGTTCCTACATGATATTTTATAATGCAGTATTAATAACTAATTAGGTTTGATAATGACCATACCGTTTGGTCATTATCAAATCTAATTATTATCACGGTTAACAATTTACATAATAGTACGTGCTTACTAACTTTTGACGTAATATTCATAGGTAGTCATAGTCATATCACATACTAGTTATATGTAGTACCTATGTAACGTCGGTACTCATACTTATAGGGTAATGATCCCTACCCGATTTTTTCGATTATTATGTTATAACGTATACCTAACGTGACTACTTAGGTATTTTTTTTATTCATCTACACTGGACTCACTCTCCTGCCTTTTATAACAAACTTTTTGAGGTTTATAGTAGACCTGCATGTTATACCTAGGTACTTGCGTTAGGCAGTGATGGCTTAGTGACATTAGCTATAGACTGCCGTGCAGCAGGTCCATGGTTTGAATCCCGCCGCATGCTTGAGTTTCACCGCATGGTGAAAGGGCTTTTTGCGAATACCCGCCTGGCTAGCGACCACCATCAAGCTGAAAATCTTTCGCCAAGCACCTAACGGTGTGTTTCGGCAGCAGTCCTTGAGAGCCAGTGAAATTACAGGCACATGAGACTTAACTACTATGTCTCAAGGTGACGGACGCAAACCAATACGTAACGTGTGACGAAATGCATCTGTTATAGGCAGAGGTTAGTCCGCTTAACATCAGGTGGGCGTCGAGCTTGTTCCGTCACAATAACATAAAAAAGGTACTACAACTAGACATATTATGCTTTATGTCAGTAGAACAAATCAGTTTCATATTAACGGGCACTGGTTTCAAGTTAGTATAGTTCCTGAAATTGTTTATTCCTACCTAATGGTGGGAACCATTAGATAGGTATAAACAATGAACATGAATGATAGAGTGTATACTTGAGGATAGCCCACGGGGAGTATTCGCAAAATGGCCTACCACCATACAACATAATATACCTCTACTTTGGTAAACTGTTATACAGCACCTAAAATTTTGTCCTCTAATAATTAAATAAAAAAACGGCTATGTGCCAGTCGGACTCACACACGAAGGGTTCCGTTCCGTACATTACAGTTCTAATATCTATACAATATGAACTTTTTAAGGTTCCGTACCCAAAGGGTAAAAATAGGACCCAATTAGGTCTTTAGACTCCACTGTCCATTTGTATGTATATGTCACCTGTATCTCATAAACTATCAGCCTGTATCTCATAAACTGTATCAGCACGACAGTTTGAAATTTTCACAGATGATGTATTTCTGTTGTCTCTATAACAACAAATACTAAAACGTGGCCAAGTGCGAGTCGGACAAAAAAAAATAGGAGTGAAATCTTACACCACGACAATCCATAGTTTTTACTACTGGGCTATCACTGATTTATAATCCGTTATAACTGCTACCAGGGTTAACTTACTTTCATAACGCTTATTTAAATTTACTGGGCCATTGTACAAACCTATGATTATCTTTTGAAATAAGTTAGGTAGTACTACATAATAGTACTGACCTATATTGTGATTGGATTTCTGGAATACCTATGCTAGTAATGGTACATCTTATTCAATACCTTTGGGTTTCAATTTTAAAGCAAATTAGAACCCAGCTAACAATTAGGGCATGCTATTCGGATATCCGAATTATTCGGATATCCGTTGTATATTGTTATCCGAATAACTTTGATGGTATTATTCGGATAAAACGGATAATTCGGATATATATTTTCTAATTATTTTATGGTTTATTGTTAATTTTAATCATGCTTTTTACCATATGCCACACGAGACTTACTTAATAATATGACTATTTATTAATTAACTAGTCTAATTGAAGTTTCATTAATTAAATTTATATGTCGTGTGATCGCTTAGTGAAGGCAATTTTCTTTTTCTCGTCCGGAAGCTCCTTGTTAGCAACGTTGTAAAAGTCTAAAGTGTGTCGAGCAGGGTAGCGTACCTTATACTTAGAATCACCAAGCAGTATTCGTAGAAGGTCATTCAGGTTTACTCACCGACCTCGACACGCTCAGACGATGAAGTAGAGGCTATGTATGAGGAGATATCTGAAGCCATACATTCCTCCGAAACATACTTCACCATTGTTATGGGGGATTTCAACGCTAAGTTGGGCACACGGAATAGCGATGAGTTTAGAGTGGGGCCATTTGGGTATGGGCAGCAGAACCAAAGGCTGGTCGACTTCATGGAAAAGGAGGGACGGAAAAGTGGACGTGGATAAGCCCCGATGGTTCAACAAAACCTAATATTCGATGATGTCACTGTAATCCATAAGATGAAAACCGGAGGCGATCACCGTATCGTTAGAGGCACATTGAATATCAATGTTAAGCTTGAGAGGTCACGTCTGATGTTTATCAGAGTGGAGTTTTCCACGCTCCGTCCTAGCGTTGCCCAAATCCAAAACCCCGAGAGCTTTCAACTTGAACTACATAACCGCTTCCAGTGCCTAGCTGAATGCGAAACAGTGGACGAGATAAACAACGGGTTGGTGGAAGCTGTCCTAGCGGTGGGGTCTCAGTTCTTTAAGACCCCCCGCCGAAATAAACCGAAGAAATTCTCAACAGAATCCATCAAGCTGATGGAAGACCGGTATGAGATGAGACTGCAATCTTCAGCTGATATGTCGAACTACGGCAAGCTCAATAGACGAATTTCGAAGGCACTGTGACACGACTTGCGCGCGTTTAATACAAATCATATAAAGGCCTCAATCGAGCGTAACTAAGGCTCCAAAGTGTTCGCAAAAATTCATCTACAGGGCAAAGTCAAATGACCAAGCTGAAGATCGACGATGGCAGTATCATCTCATCAAAACCGGAGATACTGTGAGAGTGGGTGAAAAACCGGTACTCTCAGTGCTCTAGAAGTTATTTAATTCCGTCATCCTTGAAGGTAAAACGCCAGAAGCGAGGAGCAGAAGTGTAGTGGTACTGTTCTTCAAAAAAGGTGACAAGACCTTGTTGAAGAACTAAAGGCCCATTTCACTTCTGAGTCGTGTTTATAAGCTATTCTCGAGAGTCATTACGAATCGCCTTGCTCGCTGGTTTGATGAATTCCAGCCTCCCGAACAAGCCGCGTTCCGAAAAGGCTTTAGTACCATAGACCACATCCACACGCTCCGGCAGATTATACAGAAGACTGAGGAGTATAATCGGCCATTATGTTTAGCGTTTGTGGACTATGAATAAGCCTTCGATTCAATCGAAACCTGGGCTGTACTGCAGTCTCTTCAGCGATGCCAAATTGACTATACATAGGTGCATCGAAGCTCTGAAGTGTTTGTATAGAAACGCCACCATGTCGATTCGACTACAGGACAAGAACACAGAACCAATCCAACTGCAGCGAGTTGTGGGACAGGGAGACGTTATTTCTCCGAAACTGTTCACGAATGCGTTGGAGGACGTATTTAAGCTCTTGAACTGGAAAGAATTCGGCATTTACATCTATGGCGAATACATCACTCACCTTCGCGTCGCCGAGACATAGTCATTATGGCACAGTCGCTTGAGGAACTCAGTGTGCTCAGCGACCTCAGTAGAGTTTCTCAGCAGGTGTGTCTTAAAATGAACATGGACAAGACATAAATTATGTCTAATGTCCATCTTGCACACGTACCAGTAATTGTTGGAAACGAACGCTCCAAGTTGTTGACCATTACATTTACCTGGGACAGACAGTCCAGTTAGGTAGGTCCAACTTCGACAAAGAGGTCGCCCGAAGAATCCAACTCGAATGGGCAGCGTTCGGGAAGTTACTCTTCTCATCAAAGATCCCGCAGAGCCTGAAGACAAAAGTCTTCAACCAGTGTGTGTTGCTGCTGATAATAATATGGCGCCGAGACGCCAAAGAACCAATTACCAAAGTCATAGCTTTCAGAATTAGCAAGTTGAAGTGGCAATGGGCGGGCCAAATTGCTCGACGAATTGATAACCGATGGGGAAGAAAGGTTCTCGAGTGGGTACCCCTACTAGATGAACTGACGACATCGTAAAAGTCGCCAATGGTTAAAAGCGGCTAATAGCCGTTCTTGGTGGCGTTCGCTGGGGGAGGCCTTTGTTCAATAGTGGACGTCTTCCGGCTGATGATGATGATGATATTTTAAGTATTTTGCTAAAACTTTGTAAATGTTAACAAAATACTAAATTTTTCATATACTAAAATTAACCTTAAGTATACCGGTTAAGCATACAGTAGTTTTCTACAACAATTTTACACTTGAGACGGCAAAAAACTAAGTTTGCTTCAAAATAACAGTGTATAAAAACGATACAGTGATAAAAAACTTGTTTAAACAGTATTGTTAGTTTGTTTTAAATCTTTATCACTAGAATCCGAAATATCCGTATTATCCGGATATATCCGAATAGTGTTTAGGGAGTATCCGAAATATCCGAATAGTAAATTTGGTCGGATAATTGCATGCCCTACTAACAATACAGTCTTTCCATCCGTATATCACGGATCCCTAGTCCTAAACGGAATGAGTTACATAACCTCAACTTTAGTGTATTTGGTGTTAAACGTGAACTAAAGATGAATATTTGACTAGAAATTTAACTAGGTAAGTATATGATACCTATTTCACGATAATAACAAATATTTTAAAAATATCTTAGGAAAACATTAAATTAACATTTTAGATAAATATTTAATTAATATATCTAGTGAAAATTCCAATCTATAGTTGAATATTTGTATATGATACCTATTTCACGATTATAACAATATTTTTAAAATATCTTAATAAAACATTATATGACATTAATATTTTTATTTATTTATTTATTCATTTATTTTATTTTATTTATTTATTCAACAAAAGTTCACAGCTGTAACATTGGTTTCTTATAACTATGAAATATATTCTACACATGAGCCAAATAGAACCTTCACTTTGTAGGAATAGGTACAATTATAATATTACATTTTTTGAGGGGTAACACACTAATGAGTTATAATTAGAGAGGGGAGTCACATTAATGAGATTATAATTACGTGTAGGGAATATATAAACAGTTTTTGGTGTAACAACAAAAGCAAATTAAAAGAAATAGAAAAGTAACATTAAAAAAAATATTACAGAAAAATCTAACATTAATCCATCAAGCAGAAATTATTAATGAATGCTATTACATGTATCATGTTTTGTATGTGTGTATTGTCGTGTATGTAAATAAATGTGTGTGTGTGTGTGACTGTGTTTTCAATGTGGGAGGCGAAACGCTATTGTAAGTTTTAGTTATAAACGAACAATAAGACTATAAAAACTATAAAAATAAAAATACCGCTAAATAAAAAAGCATTACATTACAACCAATTCCATAAACAACATCATTCGGGTGTTCGTCCGAGAAAACTAATTAATTACGTAATACTTTCAGCTCGATGTGAACAAGTATTAAGTAAATAAGTAGGAATACCTTAAATTGTACGAAAAACGACGCAAGTGCTAATGTTTACTAACTATAATACAATTACAGCTCACAACTACAACTTATATTGAGCGGTGCAGCTAACCGTCCAGACCAGTTTTAGCGGGGCGCTAGTGAGGCTTACATGGCGCAAAGATATATACATATTTTATTTATTTTATTTTTTCGTTACTTACGTTATTGATTTAATATATTTAATTAATTTAATGAAGTTATTTACTTATACATACATTTTTAATTTTTATTTTGTTTAATTGCATTTTATTATTATACACATAATTTGAATAGGTATTGTTTCACGAGAATGTTTTTACTTTACAAAAATTTGTCTTTAATACATTTAGATACTGCATTTTTAAAAACATGTTTAGACGTACAAAAGGGATCAATTTCGCTAAATAATTTGTTGAAAGTTCTAGGCATTCTACTTGTCAGGCTATTTGCCGAGTAATTAGTGCGATGGCTAGGCATTTGAAACAGTTGTGTGTGTCTTGTTCTGCGAGGCGGAGCTCGTAAGGCTAGCACATCGGCGATTAACAAGGAACAATCGAGTGTGCCTGAACAAATGTCATGAAATAATGACATATCATTTAAAATACGTCTATTTCGCAACGTCAGAATCCGTGTTTTTGACAAGAGGCTACATAATCGTTAAATATAGTCTTGCTACGGAATTCTAAGTGCTTAATAAATTTTCTTTGAATTGATTCTATAGCATTCTCGTAAATAACGTATTGCGGATTCCAAATTGGGCTGCAATAATCAAGTACGCTGCGCACATACGCGAAATATAATACTTTCAAACACAGTAAATCAGTCAATGGCCTAGTCACACGTAGTATAAATCCTAAATTTTTGTACGCTTTATCAACAATATATTCAACATGAGGTGCAAACGTTAGACTTTTGTCGAGGAATATTCCTAAATCCTTAACGCAGTCTTGTTTGATAATTAATGTATTATTAAGTGTGTACGAAAAGCAAATAGGGTCCTTCCTGCGCGTGAAGCTTATAGATATACATTTATTCAGATTCACATCAATTCGGTTTTTATTGTAATATGCTGTTAATCTATCTAAATCTTCCTGTAATTTAAAGCAATCATTGATATTTCGTATTTTGTAATAAACCTTCTTGTCATCAGCATAAAGTAAAAAGTTTGCGTTATGGAAGCATGAACCGATATCATAAAGATAAGCCGTGTAAAATAATGGGCCTAACAACGATCCTTGCGGAACGCCAGATGGGATCCTAATGTAGTCGGAACGGGCCCCACCGATCACCACTGCTTGATTCCTATTATCAACGTAGGATTGCACCCATCTTAAAAGATCACCCTGTATGCCTAGTTCTTGCAGCTTTCGCAGCAGGATGACGTGATCCACACGATCAAAGGCTTTTTCAAAATCTGTATAGATCACATCAACCTGCGCATTCAACTCCATACCCTTCAAAATATCACTGACAACAACGCCGAGATTGCTGGTAGTTGAACGGCCTCTAATAAAACCATGCTGTTGCTCTGGTATGCTTTGAGCTATGAGCGGATAGATAGACTCATAAATAATTTTTTCGAAGCATTTACTAAGAACGTTCAGAATGGAGATGGGTCTGTAATTATCAATTTGTGACTTAGATCCTTTTTTATGCAGAAGGACAATGTGTGCCTGTTTCCATATAGCAGGAAATATTCCTTCACGAATCGAGCGGTTGAAAATAATAGTTACTGGTTTAAATAACGTTTCAGCGCATTGGCTAATAAAAAATGGGGGTAAATTATCACTACCCGGTCCTTTGTTGGGGTCTAGACCGCGGAGTAGCTTGAGCACTTGTTCCTCAGATATGACAATCATACTGATAACTTGTGAACTTGGCCCTACAACAGGCAAAGGAGTTGTATCATATAAAGTAGAGGGTTGCGCAAACATCTGTTGAAAGTACAAGTTGAAAGATTGAACTATTTCAGCAGTGTTAGTTAGTTTCTTTTTATTGTGAATCATAGAACTCGGATACGCGGTTGCTGATTTTCTCTTACCTTTAATGAAGCTCCAAAGTAATTTTGGGTTGGATTTAATTGATTTTTGTGACCTGGAAATGTAGTTCTTATAACATTGTGTCTCAACCCGCTTAAATCTAGATCGGAGAAATGAAAATTCGTCATAATCTAAAGGGTTTTTATAGAGCTTCCAGCGTGAATGCACCTTATTTTTTTCTTTGTTAATATTAATGAGAGATTTAGTATACCAGACTGGGTAATGTTGAGATCCATCCACTGTTATTTGTGGTACAAATGCTACTATTACGTCATTAAGCTTTTTGTAAAATTTAGACACCGCATCTTCAACCGTTCCCTGATACAAATCAGACCAATCTATAATAGATAAAGCCCCTTTAATGTCGGCATAGCAAGCTTTTCTATATTGAAATTTTTTGCGGAGAGGCTTAAATAAAGGAGCGACAGTTACATCCGATGCATCAATGTTTAGCGTAACATGAAATATGTCTTCTTTCACTAACGGAGTAGAACATTTACAGATGTCAATATTAAAATTACAGAAAATGAGATCCAATGTATTTCCAGAGCAATTCGACAAAGAATTAAATTGTTGTAGGCCCAAAAAGTTACATTGATTTATTAAATCTAAGGCAGAGTGTTGTAGTTCGACACTTCCCTTTTTGATATAAACAGGGTTATTGTTTTCCCATTGAACACAGGGCAAATTAAAATCTCCAGCTATCATGAAGTAGTCATTAGAGGATAATGACATAATAGTGGAAATCCAATCTTTAAGTTTCTTAAGCCGTTCAGGCCTCTTGTCGTCCGGCGGCATGTAAACCAAAGCTATGTGTAAATCCTTATCAGACTTTATTGTTCTCCCTTCTATTGTTACCCATAGGCATTCAACGTCCAGGTGATCATGTTGCCAGTCTGGACGCGAATGTACGTTGAGTCGGTCGGAGTACAATATCATAATACCGCCTCCATGCGATCCGCGGTCACGTCTTATTATGTTATAATTACAACTTACCAGTTCCGAGTCTAAAATTCCGCTATTCAGCCAAGTTTCCGTAATAAGAACTATATCATGATCTATAGCAAGTAAATTGCTACAAAACTGGTGCGTTTTCGTTCTAAGTCCGCGTACATTTTGATATAAAAAGCTTAATTTTGTATTACCCATTAAAAATGTACTGAAGTAATCCATACTTATATAAAGTGACTGATAAAATTCGAGTTATAACGTTATGGAATGTAATTGTCCGCATGATATAAATATAACCAATCATAAGATATAGAAAAAATTCTATATTAACTTGCGTTGATGACCCGATGATTGATATAGCGTTTAATAATGTAAGTTGTTGAATGCAATGATTATGTATTATTAGCAGTTTTGTGGTGTGTTTTGAAATGTGTGTTGTGTTAAGGTGTTGCTGGAACGAGTGTTTTTCAACATGAGTGTTTGACAATAAAAATATTACGGTAAGTTCAGAGATAGAATATTTAGGTATCTTTATAGTATTTAAACTAACTTTTTTAGGTCCACTTCTGACGATATAAGAATGTACGGCGATGTATCGTTTTTTCGAATATATATGCGACAGTTTTTTGTCCATACATATTTATACTGTAGTTCTTTAGCTCTAACTTTACACTTACTTAAGAGTTGATATATTAAACTCGACATATTTAATAAATATATCGAGTCAAAATTCCACCTATTATTTCTGCTAAGCCGAGGTGGCGTCATATACGCCACATAGACTAACCGGAAGATTTTTTCGACGCTTATCGCTTTTACACGAATCTTCATCAGGAGTTCTTGAATTAAGACCTTCTAATGATGCAGGATTCGGCGGTTTTTCTAATATGTAAATTCAAAGTTTTGAATATGGATCGAAATCAATAGATTCAGGCAGCAAAGTAAAGCCTAATCTATTGTTTAACCTAAAATAAATCTTATCAGAAACAAAGAGTATAAGTATAAATGTATTTTATTTATGCCAAAGTGGAATTTCCTATACGGAGTTGAGTCTAACCTGAAATATCGGCCATGGAGAGATATTCAAATTTTTAGGTTTTTCGTATTTCGGCTTTGGTACCCATTCAACATTATCGTAGTATCCGCGAATTTAAAACTTGTGGCCCTCGGAGCTGTTAACTTTGCGAGTCTGAATCTAAATATCATAAATACCTACATTCTGAAAACTGATGTAAACACAGGTAATTTGCCTTACTACACCAATTCAACTGATCGTAAGTCAGTTGAACTTCATTTATTCACATACCATCACTACTGATGGTAAGTGATGATGTGTTCGAAGATGTTTTTCACCCTAACCTAGAATTATTGGCACTCAAGACAGGTATTTGGCGTCAGATTTAACAGTTGAGGGTGGTAGCTAGCCAAGTAAGCGTCCACAAAATACCCTAATACCCTACTATCTTATAACGACTGCCATCCTAAGACATCAACCGGAACCGACTTGGACGGTTTAAGGCTAGAGAGCTCTAGGCTCCATACAAATACTAAGTGTTGAAACTCGGTGAAACTTTGCAAGTATGTCCTTGAGCGCAATATGTTCTGGTTTGCCAGATTTCCCTATATTTAAGTATTTTTTTAAATAATCCAAAAAATCATTTTGTATGGCAATTGTTATTTTGACATTTAGGGGTAAAATAAATAATAAATCGAAAAACTGGCAAATTAGAAGCATAGATATTGGGTTCAGAAATATGCATACAAAATTTCTCCGAGTTTGAACACTTGGTATTTAAAAAAATAATAAAAAAATATCTAAAAATGGAACCGACTTCAACACTCAAAACTATGAAATAACTTGTAAAAGTCCGTACCATGATAGTTCAAAAGTACCTATTATCACTTTTTTTAGTGATCCTTGCTACTTACGGGATCGAATGTAATCTTGAGATTGATGATATTCCTATCTTGTGATAGGAAAATATTTTTCAGTTATTGGTGTGTAACTCAAAAACGGCTTGACCGATTTTGATGAAATTTAAATTAGACTAAACGACAAGCATCAACTTCGCTTTGCAAATAAAAAAATAATTACTAAAATCGGTACTCCCAGTCAAAAGTTCTGAGGTAACAAACAATAAAAATAAAAAGTACAGACGAATTGAGACCTCCTCCTTTGTTTGAAGTCGATTAAATATGACGAAACTACGTTTGTGCTCCATGCACTTTACTCTTAACGTGCCCTCCGAAGCAAGGAAGCGATCTGTAATAATACACTTACAACGGTCACCAATCCTAGTCATGCACCATGCTATAGTGACTGCCAGCACACATCCGTCACACATCCAACTCATGACCGCAGCGGACGCTGCTTAACTTAGTTGATTGGATGAGAACTTGAGTACGGCTAAGTTAACTACGCTACGAACGCTTCAAAATTAGGTAATGTAAGCAGGTATTCTCATATTTAATAAGTAGGAAGATACATATATAACTACTAGCTTTTCGGGCGCGGCTCCACCCGCGCGTATGTTTGGTTACCACGCAAAAACATTAACCTCATTTTGCGCAATTGGATAAAAACTATCCTATGTTTTTTCCCGGGTCTCAAACTATTTCCATGCAAAATTTCATTCAAATCGGTCTAGTAGTTTTGGCGTGAAAGCGTAACAGACAGATAGACACAGTTACTTTTGCATTTATAGTATTAAAGTACTGATTTAAGTATTTATTTTATTTATTTATTTTACATAATTAGTAAGATAATAATGATAGTGTTATTGTTTGACTTACATGGGTAATTACATAAATATCTGTAAGTAGGTACTTAGGTTAGGATATAAAAATATTATTTTAGTATCTGGAGGTGTTCGGATCCTGGATCCTCTTTTACCTACTTACTAATTTAGGATAGCCCGTCCAGAAAAAAACTGAAGGTGGATGGGAAACTAGCACAAAAACCCTATGTATTTACCGTAGACTTTGATAATATGGATATAAATAGAAACGTATACATATAGGTTATTTTATTAGCGAGAGATAATAATTAAAATGACCTTTGATGTAGGTAAATATGTAAATAGTGAGTTTGCCTTTTTTTACTACAATTTATAAAAGTGACTACAAAGAGCTCTCTTATTAACACCTTGATGGCCAGAACACAAAAATATGAGAGGTTTCTGGTTTAGCAAGGCGATGTAGTGTTGACATTGGATACATACAACTACATAAACAGTAAATGTCAAAAATGGTTACGGTTCACTGACCTCTTTACGCACTCATATAGTTGACATGCGGATGACAAATTTAGGCAGTAAAAAGCGACTCTGGAACCTTCCATGCATCTAACAGTTTACTAATAATTTTATTGATAAATTTAGTTTCACTTAGCAAATGCCCAAATAATATAGCAGTAGTTTTGTGGGTTTAGCCTTGTCTATTGTTCTCAGTTTTCCATTTCAATAAAACTTGGCCGGCGGTCAACATGATGAATTCAATCAGATATTGACAATAACACCACCATGATCATCCTGGACTCAATAATCATATTGCGTTACATCGTAGTATCAACTTCATAATATTGACACCTACCGGCTATATTTTCAGTAGTTTTAACTAGATACCTACTTCTTCTACAAACTTTCGAATTAATATCATGCTGAAATAAATTTGTCTTACTCGATGAAAAGTACTACTTACGTCACGGTGACCAATCAATAAAGTTCAATGGCGACTGTAAAGTGAAGTTCGAAGTAATTGCAGATCATGGTATTGCATGGACACGAGTAATCACCCGTTCACGCTAAATATGTACCTAATGACTAATCAAGGATACCAGAAACAATAAACGAGTAGAATATTCTTGTTGTAATCGCTTATGATTATAACTAACAGTCAGTGGTATTATGTTATCATTGAGAGAGAAATAAATTATTATAGGTAACGAAAGTAATCGTTTTGTTCTGTGCCATAATTCAATAATAGAAGTAATTTTTATTGTTTCGCGGACACTTGATCCAATAACTACAATTGTTAACTATGCATCGGTTATAATAAATCGTTTACAATTTCGGCCACTTGAAAATATATAAAATAATTAATGAACTATTTTACCTTAACATACTTAATTTATTATGTCTCAAATAATGGTGAGCTTAGTTTATATATACTGGTATACAAATACAGTGATATTACATGTGTATTCTCGGACTTAAAATTGAAAGGCATATTTCAATTACATATTTATTTAGTTACTACTTATTACAATTACACTTGACAAGTGCAGTTTTATTTAATTCATGTACTTACTGCTTTAGATGCGCATTACTCTTCACTCTGATACTTCTACTGGTTGTGGAAGATCTTCGGTAATTAGTGGCAGCCCACTCAACACAGAAATCTAAATAAATAGCCAATTTATTTAGATTTCTGTGCCACTCAATACTCTACTTGAGATCAAATCCATTGTTTTTTTCTACTTTAGACACAACAAACTGCTACTATCAATAACATTATGTTAATTTTAACGGGTCGTTATCTAAGATAAATAAGAGTAAATACATTCGTAATATCGTTGCTTTGGATGAATACTGTTGCAACTCAAAATGGGTATTTTTTTCAACAGAGCTGATTGAAGTTTACTATTATTTCAAACTTGTGTAACTTTTGACCTATTGAACTCTTTTTGGTGAAAATAAAATAATAACGTAAGTAATTTATTGTAATATTTATTTAAAAAACACGTGTTACGACTTTAGCCTTAACGTAAAACAAAACTTATAAAAAATTAAAGGATCTTCGATATGCTTTAGAGCGTCTTTGGTAATTTTATGAAGTATACCGACTCAATTTTGTAATGATGCATATAAAGTCACATATTTTTTTCAACATCAATGATGTTTCTTGCAGTAATTCAGCATAAACATAACATTTTTTTCAAGAATACTGTCCCACTTTGTGTAAAGACATTCATACGCATTCATATGCATAATTATACAGTCATAACACGAATTCGGCCATTATTTGACCAAAAGATGAAGTTTAACAAAACATAGAATAAAGATATACGATGTCACATTAAGTCTTATGACAGATAAATCATACCTAGGAAAAATTAAACTTTTATTAAAAATACACAGGAAAACTAGGATAAATAAAATAA
Source organism: Plagodis dolabraria (assembly GCA_963854805.1). NCBI lineage: Eukaryota > Metazoa > Arthropoda > Insecta > Lepidoptera > Geometridae > Plagodis > Plagodis dolabraria. Next base: position 13,575,993 of record OY978457.1, read on the forward strand.
ACATTTTTCAAAGAAAGTAATAGAAAACGAAACAACTTAATTATCATTATAATATACTATCTTGAAACTTTCATAAACTCTGTATCAAAATTTAATTTGGCTATTAATCACAGTTAGTTGCCACACTAATACTATAATAATCACAACCTCAAAAGCCTTATTTAAGTACTGTTCTGTACCTACCGTATGTTTCTTTTATTAAATAGTATTATTATTATAACAATATAATATTTTAGTTAACGTAACAGCCTTTTGCTTAAAGAAAAAAAATATTCTTAAAACTTCTTTCATTAACACTTAATACTAATTATGTTTTGTACAGTCTCAGACCAAATAAAAACTAAGACAGCGTTGCGAACAAGACATCGAAGCATGCCAAAATTAGTGTAGTTTACGGAGGTGAGCGAAATTATAATAAAACTACTCCTCACTAAGTGCACACATAATTTTGTTTATGAAACCGGCCTCACATCACTGGTGTCAACGCTATGTCTTGGTTTTTAATTGGTCCAAGTGTACAGTATGAGATCAACTTACTGTTTTATCACAATTTAAATAAATCAAAAATGAAAAAAATCAAGGACTGAAATTACATTCTAAAGGTTTTCATAGAATAGCGAGTAACATTTAGGAATAGTATTTTTTCTGACGATTCCTAAGAGACCTTTTTTCTTTTTTTCACAGACTGTCATCTTCCTTGTGTATGCTTTCGTCAATACAATGTTATTTTGCGTATTTCTTGTTCTTCCTACCTTATCTACAACCACTCTCTTGAAATTTTCTTGGTCATAGAAAGTTTTGTATGAGAAGGTGTAATTTTGGGTGTCGTCCATTTCTACTTGTAATATTTTTATATCGGTTAATTTCAGAGGTTCTTTATCAGAATTTTTTGAATAATTCTTTCCAATCGCTGTTGCTAAGCTTTTAACATCATAAAAGTCTGAATGAGACATTTCGTGGACTTTGTAAGGATTACCAGTCTTCTTGGCACTTCTAATTATCTGAGTGTATTGATTTGGGGTAAATATTGCTCCAGATCTGAGGCTTCTTTGGATTTGCCTTTCTATTACTGAGTGGACGCCGTCACCCTCATTCTGTGTATGGCCTTTTATAAGAAATTTATGGGATATGGAATTTATAAAATCAAAGTGATGTACGGCGTAAATGTACACTGCTATCAAGTAGTGATTCTTTTGCTGCCCGCAGCAATTATCCGTATAAAATATCAGATCCAGCTTTGAATCCAGTATCCTGAACCTTTCCTCCAAACTTTTAATGTATTTCAGCACACAAGAACCTATTTCAATTGCACCGCGTTTTGCTTCACCTTCATGCCATACATAAGAGCTCACCTCTTTTGTTTTCAGATCACAAATTGTGAAATTGTAAAAATTTAATTTGGAAACGTAATAAAATGTTGAAGTATCACCCTTTGGGCAAGGCATTGCAGCTTGTAGATCATATACTGATACTATACAATTGTCTGGGGTATACTTTTTATCCTCATCTTTTTGATCTCTTGCTAGTTGCTTCTCTTTTAGGTGTAGTTCATATTGAATTTTCATTGTTTGTTTATCTTCTTCAGTTGCATAAGTATAGTTTGCACAGTCTTCACACTGATCTTTCTTAGGTTGAAAGAATGACATATTATATTCGTAACAGAAAATATTGTAATACGCAAGATAGTTTCCGAATGGTACACCAGCAGCCTTACAATCAGCAACATAGTCTCGATGTAAATCAGCTACGGTTTTACTGCCATCTATGTATGTTCGCTTGGTATTTGCACGACAGTAATGGCTTTCAATATTCGGAATAGAATCCAAGTGCTTGCGAATACCATCTTTTATTACCGGATCTAGATGAACGTGGTTTTGATGTTTACCTCGATGATCCTCCTCTAAAATACCAGTGTCAGAGGTCTTCTGTATTACAGTCTTAATTACTCGATCGTTAATATCCAAGGTAGCTTTAAAAAAAGTTTTGCTGATTCTTTTATCTCCAACAGTCACATAAAATGAGAAATTGTTCCCACTGTTACTATTATGTACTTTGTATGAATATCTCGGTTTAATAACTGAAATATGTCGCATGATGAATTCGCGCTGCCGTTGCAAATCACCCATATCCCAATAAGTATCAAAAATATTTTGTCTCTGTAATTCTGTGATGTTTTCTTTACATTTGAATTTACATTTTTCACCACATGCAGTTTTGAGTCGTCTTTCAGGAAGTTCTTTATTCTTTTTAGTCACATAGGATTTACCGCGATTTCTCAAAACTTTTGCTTTCACAGATATCCAGTTCATGGGATTAGCCTTCCGTTTGCGACCAATTTTACTATCGGTTTCTTCATTATGCGATGTTGTGTCTACTGAGACAGGTTCTATTGATGTCGTAGCGTGACTTCTACCCTCTGAAATGGTTTGGTTAGATATTAGTGTATTCATTTCAATTATAGGCGACTGCGTGACATTTTCATCCTGAGGTATTATGGCTCGAACGTTTGAGGTAGGCGATGTATTGGTTATATTCGAAATGCTATCCCCAATACAATCTCCACTGTACGAAATAGAGTCTCTATTTTTTGCACTGGGGAAGATTTCTGTTTCTGTTTCCGTATCTGAACTGCTAGATTCTGAACTGTCTGATGAGTCTGAAGAAGAGCTTGAACTTGATGAACTCTGTGGAATATATTTAACTATTTTTGGAAGTACTTGGCTGAGTATCATTATAGTTAAAAGTGTGGGGCTCAATGGGTGCAATCATTGACATGGGAGTTGTATCAGTCTCACTTGAAATCATGGGGTCGACTTTACCATCAATTTCATTTACTTTTGTTAGTTTTTTTTATTGCGATTCTCTTTTTGGAAAGAATAATCATAATAATCAGAATCCGAATAAGAATCAATAGAATTTACGTAGTTAGGGTCCTTAACGCTGTCATCGGAGGAATAATCTTGTATATCGCCGCAATCCGTAAAATTGTTATCTTGACACGGTAAAGATGATAGTATTTTGCGTTCTACACGATTTTCTTCATTTTGTGCGTAATTAACCTGTAATGAAAATTAGTAATTAAAATATAATATACAAAACTTTAATAACATCTTACCGTCGTCGGCGTCGTCGCAGTTTTTATCAAACCATCACAGTTCCGAAAAGTAAGATTCGAAATACTCCGTCTTTACAATAAGTATAACTTAGAGTCAATCAATCTGGCTAGCCTTATCCCAACTATGTTGGGGTCGGCTTCCAGTCTAACCGGATGCAGCTGAATACCAGAATTTCACATGGAGCGAAAGCGTATCTGACCTCCACAACCCAGTAACTTGGTAATACGATATTCCGAGGTAAGACTGGTTGTCTACTTCCGGGCTTCTGACGAACCGTAACGAAAATCAAAGATCCACAAATGACAGCCGGGACCAACGGCTTAACGTGCTTTACGAAACACAGAGGAGTCTAGGTATGTAAAGATCCCATCCACGGACCAACCCCGGTAAGCCTTGCTATTATAACTTATGGTATCAAAAATAATACTTACAACATCTTCTTCTATCCCTTTAGTATTTATAGGAATACTGATGTTCTTAAACATTTGTAGCGTTCGTCGATTTGCCACTGAAATAGTAAATAGTAAAACATAGTTAAAATCGATACCTAGGTACTTTTATTTATTTACACTGGTAAAAAAACGAAATTTTTCACCACCTAGAATAATAATCATGCCAACTTACATAAAAAACATCAAAACACAATGAGAACTGATTTTTCTGAAATAGGGCATTAAGTTACAGTTACAGTAAGTTTAATTCAGTTCAAAATGTCTTTTAGTATATGTATCTATTGTTACTATTATTTCTGTTCAAAGCTATGGTTTATGAAACAAATATATGTTTTCGCTGATATGCTAATATTTAACTAATGTCTTACCTATACTTACTCATATATGAAGGTGTTGTTCAGTCTAAGCCTATAATGGGAACTGGCGACCTGCTTATAATAGCTGATGGGACACGCTTATAGGTGCTTGGCGATAGATTTCGATTTGAGCGAGTGCTTTAACACTCGCATTTGAATCATAGCCCGCTGTATTTCTTTTTATTGCTGGTAGGGTAGCCTTTGATTACAATCTCATGGGATGGTATGTGGCGATGTGGTCGAGGGAGGTAAACAGGCATAACCTAGAATAGGAACTAGGCTATTAGGGCTGCTGCTAGAACATACCGTTAGGTGCTTAGCGAAAGAATTTCTACTTCAGGGTGGAAGCTGGCCAGGCGGCCATTTGAAAATGCCCTGCCAGCATGCTATAACGGCTGATATCCTTTTATTTGAAGAGAAAAATGCCACTTTACCCACCCAAAAAAACCCCATCGTCAGCAGCCCTCCCGCGAGATAAGACAAGATTGGGATCGCGTTAGCATTTAGCATCTTGCCTATGTGGTAGTACCGGATAACGACGCTACACCTGAAAAGAGGTCACCTTGCTTACCAAGGCCCCCAGACGTGTTGGGCCGTGGACCAGCCTGAGGAGAGTCCCCTGACTCTCCACCGGTGACCCCGCTAATTCGTGAAAAGCTTTTTATTTCGCGTGGAAATACAATTTCCACAAAACCTCAAAAATTTACGCATTCCCACCTCGATGCAGATCACCATCTGGCATGTAGTTTACCACATTCGGCAGATAGAGAACCCCTCCAACGAAGGCTGAAAGCGTGTATTTGTGTGGTAGGTACTTAACGAAACATGTTGCCCCAGTGTAGTACCTATCTGGAAAGTAATTATGAGCTCCACTTGGTGCTCCCAGACCAGCAAAAACGTAGGCTTCCGTCTTGGACAACTTATGGTTTCCGTACATCGCCCTCGTCGCAACAACCAACTGCGGACCTATCTCAACCGGGATCGCCGTCTTAACAAACCCTCCGTACCACGGAATCGCTCAATAATAAATGCTACTATAATAGATTTACACATTCGAATAGGTACAGACTACTTACATAGATATATTTGTAGGTTTTTCTGTGAATTAGACACACTGTATCAGTCAAAATGTTCACTTCTGATTATAAGACTCTCACAGTTCGTTATCAACACTAACTAAAACTAACATAAGACATTATAGTGAGACCTAAATAAGTACTTATTTCACTTCGTTGTTATATCATTGTTAATTACTAGTGTGAGATTTTCTTCGTTTTTAAAAACCCAGTTTTATATGAATTGAATTTTAAAAACGTCATTTAAATATTGCGTAGTTCTGTTTTGCTCGAAGTGAAGTCTCTCAGTCCTGCGCCCTCAGTCTGCAATTTTCAAAGACCAAAAGACCTTCATCCAAAAGTCGAACTTAAAAGTACATTAAGAATTCAAAGGGTTGACCTCAGAAGTACAAGATGCTCTTGCTTTCATCCAATTAATCAATAGCCTCTATAGGCTATTGATTAATTGGTTGCACCCCATGTAGCAATCAATACAAAATTGCAGAATATTTAGAGCAATGTGAGACCTCAGCCTGCAATTTTCAAAGACCAAAAGACCTTCATCCAAAAGTCGAACTCTTAGCCGATGACTTAAAAGTACATTAAGAAATCAAAGGGTTGACCTCAGAAGTACAAGATGCTCTTGCTTTCGTCTAATTAATCAATAGTCTATAGACAATATTCGTTGCATGTAGCAGTTGCCCCATGTAGCAATCAGTACAAGATTGCAGAATATTTAGAGCAATGCGAGACCTGCGGTATTGTCCAGATTCCAATTTCCTGGCACATTTTATCTTGAACTTTTCTATCACAATAATTAGGATGAATGTAATTAAATAAATAGCTGGATATAAAAATGTCTATGGTTTTTTTTATTCTGAAATGAACTGTCTTTCTATTAATGTACAATTATTGTACAGTATGTTTAAAGATGTATATACCTAAGCAAGTACGCAATCGTGACTATATAGTATGATGTTGATAGGATCATGATTCGATTAGTACTTTCCCAGGTATTTTTATGTTCGAAGATGAAATAAAAACAGTGTGAAACTTTTTTAAGAGTTTTAATTTATTGTTGCACTACGTCTTTTTAAAGAAATTTGATGTCCGTTTACTGGGAAGAGCAAAATTTCTATTTTTAACCTATCAGAAGCCATCGACGTTATTTCAAAACTTCTGATTACCGATGCGATGATACTTTTCATTGCCAGCATTCCGAAGTGACGACCTGTACACAAAACTGTATTTAAAAATCGTTAACAATAACAAAAACGTGGCACTATTCTTATTATCCTAGTCGCGATTCATTGGGGTCGATGTATTAGGTATGTATGTATTTTTCTTTCACCCTGTTTTTTCAGCCATCACCATATTATTTACTTCCTTTCATTTCGTATTATACCATCAACAATCTGTCCATCTTTTCTAGACAAACTCTGTGCCATCTTGCTCAGCTTGCTGAAGGGGTTACAAATATTACACACTCACTCATTCACAAATTTTCACATTTATGAACTTTTGGTAACCCTGCATGGTTACTGTACTGACCTATGCAATTTCTGGTTCCATAGCTAAACGGCAAGAATGCGCAGGGATGCCTGTTCGCGCAGTTTTCGGGCAGGAAGCGGTCTGGCTTGAAGCTGTCTGCGTCTGGACCCCAAATCTTCTTCGATCTGTGTATCTTGAACGGCAGCACGCCGCATCCTACACCAGCGGGCAAAGTGCATGTCGCTGAAAATGAGGAAAAGTTGATGTGTATTATACTGAAGCAGAAACATATTGTACAACTGGTACGTATCAAGTAGAAAATCTGTCGCCAAGCACCTAACGGTGTGTTCCGGCAGCAGTCCTTGAAAGCCAGTGAAATTACAGGCACATGAGACTTACCTAACAACTATGTCTCAAGGCGAAGGGCGCAGTGCAATTCGTGACTTGCGACGAATGCATCTGTTATAGGCAGAGGTTAGTCCGCATAACATCAAGTGGGCCTTGAGCTTGTTCCGTCACAATAACATTAAAAAAAAGTATGTTTTTGTGCTAACGACCTATTGTAACGACCCACCTCTATATGGCATAAGGGTAAGAATTTGATGGATGGCCTTCAACCCATTAACTGATGTAAGCATTGCCGTTTAGCGGTCAGATAACCAGTGAAACCACATGCCTGCCTACCACCCTCATCCTAAAGCAGAAAATCCTTTCGCCAAACAGATGACGATCAACATAAAACTAAAAATTATTTCCCATAAAACGCAAGAAATAAAAGCTTTTGAGGTAAATCTATATTCACTTACAAAGTTTCAATTCTTTCTGAGTTTTCCTGGCAATTATAGGTACAACAGTATACAGCCTCATAGTTTCCTTTATAACTCTTTCTAAGTATTCCATTTTGCTCAAGTCTTCTTTTGTGGGCGACCTCATCGAGTCACCTAGTACTAATTTTATTCTGAAACAAAAAAGTCAATTTTTATGTTTAGTGTAACGTAGTTACGTAATATTTTAGGTACCAACAGTTTAAACTTGGTAAATTTTTGCATGCACATCTTTGAGTCATATCTATGCTTACAGTTTTACCGAAAAATTATATAAATTTCAAAGTATGTAACTAGTTAATTCGGAAATATCATTTAATAAGGGAGTTCTTATTTTAACATATAGAGATGACATAAATATTAATAATAAGGTTTAGGGTGTGCTGAAGTACGGCACAGAGTATACACAGCCGGTACGTTCGTTAGCTTGCTGCTGTGGAGATATTTAGTGCCGAGTTCGACATATTCCCGCCACCTTCCTCAGGATGGACGGGAATGCGTACCTATAAGCGTTTTCTACACGGATAGAAAAAAAACAGTGTGGGGCCATCGAGATAATACGTAGGTCAATGTGTGGGGCAAATGCGGTGGGGCAACCAGGCAACTCTCAATCCGCGCTCGCGTTGCTAGTAAACTTACCACTGTCCCTATATATACGTAATAGTACATTATGCAACAAGTGCGGGAAGTTATTTATATTTTAATATTATTTTTTAATCCAGACGGTTTATATGCCTGAGATCGAAGATCGAAGGCCTAAATGAATTAGAGATTGTAATAAACAACGCGCACGAGTTTTATACGACGACGTTTTTCAACACTTGCGAGGAATGAATACGAAAATTTCGATACGAAAATATTTTCTTGATATTTTTGATAGCAATAATAATCTGATCAAGAAGGTTTATAATTAAATCTTCTAAAGTTCTACTTCAGTAGGTAAAATACTCTTTGGTTTGTTTTTATATGAAAAACGATATTCCGATTAAGGTTTATAATTAAATCTTCTAAAGTTCTACTTCAGTAGGTAAAAAACTCTTTAGTTTGTTTTTATATGAAAAACGAACGAAACAAACTACAATCTCCTTGGTGAGAAGTGTAGAAACGTTGTTATTTTTTCTATTTAAAACACTAGTGCGCTAAAGTAAACAAAAAGCACTAGTGCGTAATAAACTATATTATGACACTAAAATCGGTGCATTTAAATTAAAAGCCCGTTACGAGCGAGTGTGTTGAAAATAGCTTAGATACGTAAGGACGAGATGGGTTTCATTACTGGATCTGAATGTGCCAAAAGTATCATTATGTATTTTCTGTTCGACCGTATTCATTCACTTACCATCAGGTGAGTTAGGGGTCAAAAGCTAGCCTATCAGAATTATATAATTAATATATAAACTTACTCATCGTAAGCTTTAGCTTGTTCTTTTTCATGACAGCCCAACAGTACCAGCACGTATGCAATTACCAGGGCCGTAGTATCGTTTCCAGCTATGGTAATGGAGTCGATATGTTCCCGCAACTGCTCATTTGTGAAGTGGAGATTCTTAGCTAGCAACAGCTCTAGAATGTCTTTTCTTCCTAGAAATTATATATAGAAAAAATATATACACTCAAGATTCTTAAAAAGGGAAGCATCAGGGGAAACGTTGCTGATATCGCTATTAGTCGATGATTTTGTTGCTTAATTCATAATGGTTATTTAGGGATCTTAAATAAGTTAGTATATTACCCATAATATGTTCCCGTATATAACGAAGGCTTTTTATATACTTTTTCAAGTTAAAAAATAGTGTTGTTATCGTGGTGATCGCTGTTTAATGTAAATTTATCTAAGTTCTTTAAAGCATACAATAGGTCACCTATTGTGCGAAACAGCGATCACCACGATAACAACACTATTTTTTAACGATTATGTAGGAAACTAAAATGTTTGGGACATACTCAATTTAACAAACCGCAAAATATCTATGTTGATAAAATATTTTACCTACTCGATATCGATATCTTTGCCCTGTTAGCGTAACATGTCACATCACTGTATTATAACTTCAACTCGCATAGTATTGCGCGTAACATAATTTCGTCTTGGCCAGGTATAAAGCGAATTTTCAAACTGCCTTAATTTTCATGTATTACTGGGTAACAAAATAAGAAAGAATAATAAATTTATAGTAGGCAGGTCGATATAGTCGTATAAGTATCTCTTATATAAGTACAGTCACCTTGTATTAAGTTTTCTTTAATTAAATTCCATTATTTACTTTAATGTAATATTCTAAGTGCTTACTTAAGTTATGCAAAATATGGTAGGTAAGTGACTAAGCTATTAAATATATGCTACAGCAGAATACTGTGATTCTACTATTTACTTAGTAAATAAGGTACTGGTTGTCAAATCAAATGAAATCAAATTTATTGCATTATTACAGGTTACAATGTAGATATTATCCTAATAAGTCACGTGCCTCTGTATATACCATAATTGGTGTACCTACAATATTTTACAATAGTCATAAAATTAATTATTTACAATAGGATTTAATTACCAATAATTCAATAATTTTCACATGGATTCATAATTAAGGTAATATTAAATTCTAGGTAATGTCAAAGTTTAATTTATAAGTTATATATATAATGTTTAAATATTTATTCTCATTATTATATTAATTTATCGTTAAGAAATTCGTCTACTGTGTAATAACATTTTCAGTCAACAAATCTTTTAATTTTCTTAAACTTTAGGAGCCATGAAGTAGACGCTGTTTTTAAAATATACTGTCCGTGACTTTTCATAATGTGAGATTATTTCAATTTTATTGCGTGTTTTAGGTGGGCGTGTGTTAACTTTTGATATAAACTGGTCAGGGTGCTCTCTTACAAATAGGCAAGCTTCAAAAATATATAGTGAGGTAAGAGTGAGAGTTTTGAGTTTCTAGAATAGAGGCTTGCAAGTTTGTCTTTGTCTTGCACCAAAAATGCCCCTGTGTAACGCTTTTGGACTTTAAGGAGCGTCAAAATATCTACAGAATTGCCCCATTGAAGAATTCCATATCGCAAATTTGAGGATACAAAACCGTGATACGCTGATTATTCATGTCACCTGATGGCTGATTATTTAGGTATATAGTTTTCGTTTTATTAAATGTTAATCTATTGACCAATGAGATAGTGGGTGGACACACGGTGTGTTTATATTTTTTAGTATTATGCAAATGGAATTCGTTTCTATAATTGTATAATTATTGTAGTGAAAATTATATATACACTTTTGTGGGAATAGGCTTAGCAGACGAAACACAGGTTCACCTAGTACGGCTGCTAATGGACGGTATATATACTATGTATTATCTTAGGACTTTGATATATAAGTAAATATTATTATCCAGTTTGTTTTAATTAAAAAATAAATATGTAGGCTTAACATCATTTTAATTTCCTAGAAGACAATTTCAATTTTAATTCTAAATTTTCAAGTCTTTATCAATTTCAACATTAATTTGATCGAGTCAATGTATGGCTCTACATAACTAACATTGGGTAAAGAAAACCTTAAACGTTTCGTCTTTTTTGAATATAATAGTATATTTAATATTAAATATACTATTATAAAGTTATCAGAAAAAAAATGTCTGCATTTGTAACTTTATTTTTGCCCTCAATAATGAATGCAGGTCACTTACCTTTTTTATTATTATCATCTACATTCTTCTCAACCTCCATTCTTTTCTTCAAGACGACCTGTATAAATAAATTAATATTGTACTAAAACTTAAAAGCACTATTCCGCGTAAAGCTGGCTTATTTCACAGTGATTTTTAACAGCGAAATAAAACAATAAACAAAAATGAAATAGTAAATTGTAAAACTAGCGACATATTAGTAATTTTCGTACTTCAAAAGTGAATGCACTTTTATTATTTAGTCGTTCAGACATGTTAAAAAGATAACGTAGATTAACATGATGTAAAAACAATGTCATAAGATTCCAAAAAGAGTTATTTTAATATTTTTATCTAAAAATGCTTTGTGGAGGCAATTTTTAAGACCTGCGATATTTTTGTACTATTTATCTCAGTAAATTCTGTAAATGAGGTAAAAAATCCGCAACCATCGTTATAAAAATTAAAAAAGTATTTTTTATACATCAGTGATCCACTCTTAGGTATGTACACTTAATTATTTTCATAGAAGAAAATATTAACCTCGTCAGTAAATTGATGCGTCAAATCGATGCTTTCTTTCTGTATCCTGGCATGGGGGGTGAGGTTAAAGAGTGGGTCGGGCTGCATCCATGGCTTGAAGAGTCGCATGCTAATTATGGACATGACTGTCTTCCGAGCGCGGAGATATGGAGTGTCTGGGTTGTGCTGGACGTCCATCTTCTCCCCCATTGCGGTTTCTAGATGTTTTTCCAAATATTAAGAAGCATAACTTTGTAGTACATATCTAAACGTTGAAATACTATATCTAACATAATATAGGTATGTTATGCTAATCATCACTGAAACACACACTGCGTTACATATATTTGGATATACATTTCTATTGAGTGTAATTGCTTCTGCAATTACACTCAAAGATGGTAATATCACACATTATCTAGTTTCCCAACCCTGGCAACAAAGATATGCTTACCTCATGACAATTACTCTGGAAATTGGTGAAACTTATAGCATTATGGATTAGTTGTTATGTATGGTCTGGTTAAACTATAAAACCACATTCTAGAATGCTATAGTTAATCTCCAAGAATTATATTTCTAAAACTATAGTTTTTGAATTTTACCAAATTTTATATTCGGAGTCAGATTCCCGGTGAAGTACCGGGCTGGAATTACTCCATCTTCTCTATTTTGTATTCTAGCTAATAAACAAGACTAATATTTATCTAGTAGATTAGGTAAGCACTCTTCATTTTAATATAGTCACTAGTAAAAACTTGAGTTAAGTATCTAAAACCTTACCAAACACGATATCCAGCATACAAGAAGTGATGTACTCGTATACGTCAAATTCCATTTTCCCCACTTGTTCCTCCAGCCGGTCCACTAAAATAGCTCCTTGTTCGCCGAACACTTCGATATAGTCTTCTATTAGGCGGTTGTGGAACACAGGAAGTAGAAGACGTCGATGTGCTTTCCAAAGTTCAACTGCAACAAAAAGCATACCTATATATGTAGAGATATATAATATTGAAAATTGAAGTTGCCATCGTAATATAATAATATTAGCTTGTTATGAAAGCTTACAACTACGCTTTTTTTTACAAATTATTGGAGCACAAAATTTTATTTTTTGCCCAGGGCGAGAATCAAAAATTTAACCGATCAAGTAAGTCACGGTAATGTTATATAAAAACATTACCGTGACTAAGTTAAGCAACGTCCGCTGCGGTAATGCCTTGGATGAGTGAGCGCTAGTGGCATTTCTATTGAATGCTTCCGTGCTTAAGAGGGCATGTAAAACCGTCAGTCCTGGTTGTTGCCAGAGGAATGGTAGTCGTTATATCATGATGGTAGAGTATTTTGGGGGCATTCGTAGGATAGCTACCACTCTCAAGTAAAGCAACTAACGGTGGATTCCGGAAGCTGTTCTTGAGAGGCAGTATTCTAGGATGGCCTGAACGAGATCTTCAACCAAATCATTTAATACTTTCAGGTGAGATAGTGGTCAAAGGCTAGGCTATCAGTTATAAATAAATAAAAAGTACGGAGGTTTGTAATAATAGGAAAAAATATAACTCTACCGACTTTACCTATATGGACTAAGGGCAGGAATATGCTATTTGTATTGTTGGGATGTGTATAAAGAGGTACCTTTTATTCTATTGCCACAATGATTGCCTATTACACCTACGTACACGCGACACGTTTACGTTTCCAACGCTCTATGACCAGCTACTACGACAATGTTATGAGCTGGAGGATGTTAATCAAAACAATACATCATTATATTTGTTTTATGAGTTAGCGTTTAAGAATGATTTGTTATTCAAATGTTTACGAGTTTAAGATAACTTCCTCGTCTTCAACTAAAACATATTTACTACACAAAATAATTTTACTCAAACATGCATGGCAATATTTGCATTATTTTCGAAAAAGAACACGCGAAGGTATGTGTACTATTCTTGTACTGTTGGATTATTCTAGGGCTTTTGATTCTCTGAATATCGATATTTTAATGTCAAAACTTCATTACTACGGATTTGATATAATGGTTCAATAGTTATCTGAGTGACCGTCATCAGTGCGTCAAACTTAAAAAAATGGATGGCTCGATAGTGGTATCTGATACAATTTCTGTAAAAAGCGGCGTGCCCCAGGGCTCTATTTTGGGACCGCTTCTTTTTATTTTGTACTCCGCGGACTTACGAAACAATATTAAACACAGCCGGTTTCACACCTACGCAGATGACACACAAGTGTACATTTCTTGCAAACCCTCCGAGATTGACACTGCTATTATGAAATTAAATCAAGATCTTGCAAGTATAGCCTGTTGGTCGGATAAAAATTGTCTGGTACTCAATCCTTTAAAAACAAAATACTTGATTTTTGGAAGTCATAAACAGCTCTCTAACATAAATCCGACGGTCAATGTGATGGTAATGGACAAACCTATTGAGCGCGTGTATGAAGCCCGTAATCTAGGCTTACTAATGGACTGCCAGTTGCGTTATGAGAAACACGTTGCAAAATTGGTACAAAATTGTTTTTATAAATTAAAAATGCTCTACCGAATCCGATTGCATCTAAAGGAAGACCTACGTATTCGACTTGTGGAGTCTCTAGTACTATCCAAAATGAATTATATGGATGCAGTACTTGGTCCCAGACTTTTAGTGCGGACGCAAAAGCTCATTCAAAGAGTGCAAAACGCCTGCGCTAGATTCTGTTTTAAGATTCCGTTAAGAGCTCATGTGACCCCTTTCCTTAATGAACGTTCAATCCTAAAAATGAAGCATCGTCGGAAATTGCATTTGGCATGCTTACTTTTTGGGGTCGTTAAACATAAACAACCAGATTATTTATTTGAAAAACTGTCTTGGACGTTCAGTCAGTGTTCCCATGGGCCCCGTCGTCAGTGCGCGCCTCCGCTCTCCACGCATTGTGCTAGATCGTCCGCCTTCAGAGGTAGTTTCCGATATGCAGCCAGTAAATGTTGGAACAACATTCCACCGCCGTTGAGGAATTTGAAAAATATTCAAAATTTTAAAGTTAAATTAAGAGAACATTTTACTGCTCATCAAAAAGAACAGGAAACTTTTAGACACGATACTAGTGCAATATAAGCTGGGTAATGCAAACACTGAAATTAATCATTATTTAATTATTATTGTTCTTTTCAATTATTGCCTTACATTTCAACTATAATTATATACTATTATTAGGTATAATATTACTAATTTGTTAATTTAATTTGTACAGTGATATTATTTTTTATTTATTGTTTTTGTTAAATACTTTATTTTTATATCATATTTTATTTTTCTATTTGTCGAACAGTTGTGTGTATGTGTGTGTGTGACGTCACCATAATATGGTTCCAAAGGAAGACCAGCGCTGGCTTACAACCAGCATTATGCTGATTTGGGACCAATTTGTGTGCACTTTACTATGTAGTTAAATTTTTAATTTTAGTGTCACCTCTTTGTTTGTGTCACAAATAAAGCATTTTTCTTTCTTTCTTTCTTTCGAAGTATTAGTTAATTCAGTATTCACGGATAAAGAAAATCAAATTCATTGCAGGAGCGTTTTTTTTTAAATTTGGAACATTGTAACGCTCCAGCAATATTGTATGAATCGGTGTGCTAAGGTTATTAAATACTCTTTGATTGGATCTCTTTTATCATTCTTGGCATACCAAAGTACTTAAGTCTCTTTGCTTAGTACAATTGCTTTGACATGGCTATATAAATGCGTCACAGCCTTTCGGCACAGATGACAATAGGAAATACGCGGCAAATCTGAAAATTCATCTTGATTTTTTATTTACATACTTAATAAATATAAATTTGATAATTAAAATGAGTCCCAACGATTCAGAGGGTGAAATGGAGATTGATTGTACTCCATCAGATTTAAGATCAGAAACCAAATTAGCAATAGAAAACCTGCTTCCAGCGAATTCAAAAGAAAGTATGTTTTATTTCCCTGCATTATTTTGAGAAAAGCACTATATACCTATGCATCGGCGAACGATTCTTAGTGCTACGAGAACAATAAACCTCAACATCATCATTATTGTTGTTGGATCACTGGGTGTTCCACCAGCTTAAAGGTTTTTAAAGAAGATTCGTTTTATAAGGAATATAAAGAAATACCTCAAAAACGCAACATATTTTACCAAGTTTCACTCATACTTTTTTATTGTATTGACAAAATTGACCTTAACACTGAACTTATAAAAACGGTAGAAACGCCACCCGTACATTGAACATGGCAGTATCAAATCAGATGAAGTCTTCTGATTGAGTCTCACCAGTGTGGGTATGTGCGTATACTACCTGCTTGTCTCCATGTCCTTGTCATCCATTAAAACGTTAATATACAATGGAAGTATAGCTGTGTGTATTATATACTTGTGTTAAATTTTCTCCACATTATATTGACCTGATATATGTGTGTACCCTATCTCCCTTTTTTATTTAAATCAATGATTGGCACCAAAAATACCTATACTTAGCTTTTAGCTCTGTGGGGGCCGGAGTAGAATGTCACCCTCCCCAGTTGCTACCTGTGGCTGTCGTAACTTCTTAAGACGCCCTGCCAAGCCCTCCTAAATGGGGGAAGCTGTGTTTGTAGTGGACAATCCGGCTGATACACAAACTCAAACCACTAACTCACTTAATGGTAAGTGTCCATGTAGAATGGGAACTTGCTCTCAAGCAAGGCTGCCGGAATACACCGTTAGATGCTTGACGACACATTTTCTACTTGGTGATGGTAGGTAACCTGATGGTCATTCATAAAATGTTCTATCAGTATGCGAAGCGTCCGGCCGGAGTTTCTGGCCAACCAAAGGCCTCCTTTTTAGGCTTAGCATTACGCTAAGCCTTTGGTTAGACTGCCATCCTAAGGCAACAACTGAGACCTAGTCGTGCCTTTTGAAGAATGGTAACGCTCAGTAGTAAATGCCATTTGTCAGCCATCCAAGTTTCAGTGACCGCAGACAGATTCTTTAACATAACTGTTCGGCAAGTTTCACTGGGAGTGAAAATATCATATAAAAATAAATCATCTAAAAATATCTTGTGGCAATTCCGCCTAATTATAATTTCACGATCGTGCGCTCGAAGAGTCAAGACCTCTTGAGGATGCTTCGTGTAGAAGCGACACGCGTTGAAAATTCTTCCGATTTGGCTACGTAGCGTTATTATTACGTCACGTCGGCTTTACAGAATAATTGTTTTATGATTCATGTACTGACTAATGGTTAGTTAGACATGGATGACATTTAATAATTGAATTTTCTAAATAAAATTTACTATTAATTTTATTGTTTATTATTAATGTTGATTTAATTATAATTACATTTTAGTTTTTATGGTACATTTTGATGAATTGTAATAATTTAGACATTCAGCGGATCATCACTAAATTGTCACTAGATATTCATTAGCGGAATTGTCACTAAATTGTCACTAGATATATTTTCAAATATTTTTTTATATTAATTTAATGTTTTGTTTTAATAAAAAAAAATATATGGATTTCCGCAAACAACACATGAATCTATTAATCAGCATACCATATATCATACAATGGCAATAATCGCTCATCAAAACACGGAGGTAGGCTTAGTTTACCTAACACCTTACTTACGCCATTCGCGATGGTTTGATAAGTAAGACGCAAACACAAAAATGTCCAAAATATGATTTTTTACAGTGAGAGATGTTTATTGAAAGGGTTTTACTTCTTGGAATCAAAGTGCTACATACGTCATCTAATATCCTATCATACTTAATATTATCCTTATTTGTATAATATTATTTAGTGTATATTTTTTTATCATCACCAGTGGCCTAACATACCTAGACTGGAGATAAAACAGGGCATCCCCATTCAAGGGATAAAATTAAGGTGGAAATATGTCTCCATTTTAAAGAATTGACACAAAACGTGGATAAAATAGTTTCCGTCTGAAATAAGAAATGGAGAAGATATCCTTGTTCCTAGGAGGTGGGTAAGAGTATTAATAGGGAGTGGGAATAATTATTAATTTAATAATATAATGTCAGGTGCGTATTGTAATCTGCACTATAAATAAATGTTGTTTAACACCATCATCACTTACTAATCAATGATATTTATAGCGGACAAGGACTAGCTTGATATATACTAGGTAGTTTTATTTTATATTATTACTAGCGACCCGCCCCGGCTTTGCACGGGTAATTGCGACTATAAATTCAGATGTAAGCTATCCTATCTTTCAATTTGGATCAAATTGCACACGGTGTGCAAAAAACAATTTAAATCGGTTCAGTAGTTTAGGCGTCCATCGTGGACACGTATTTTTTATATATATATATACGGATGTATGGCGATACTAATAGAGAAAATGTTTATCCACCTTGGATAAATATTCGGCATGCGCACGAGCTCGGAAAGTAGAAAAAAAATTAAAGGTGACAAGATTTTTATCCTCTCCCCAGGTAGATATGTCAAATCAAATCAAATCAAATCATTTATTGCATATTATGTCGGTATCTTAATAACTATTTACATAACATAACACTACATAATGAGCCAGGTTTGGGTATGGTAACTTAGTGTGGAGCGGCCCGATTTGTTTTTTATTATAGATATTTGTCTCATAAGCATTGATCTACGGTGTAATAACAATTTTCTATCAATAAGTTCTTTAGTTTTTTAGTAAGGTCATGTTCGTTTTCATCATTCTTTAATTCGTCCGGTAATTTATTAAATATTTTTATGGCCATTGCATGGGGACCACTACTTTGCATTAATAATCTGCACTTAGGTATTTCTAGTTTAAGTTTAAACCTGAGCGGGTAATTGCGTGGTTTGTCTGAAAGTTTTTTGAAATATTCTGAGTATATTTTAACGAAATTACAAGTTTTTAAGATATAGATGGATGCAACAGTCAGGATTTTATATTTTATGAAGTATGGTTTATAAAATTCTATTTTTGTGATCTCTGGAGCTTTGATATTTGCGAGAATGCGGATTATTTTTTCTGTGCGACTAAGAGTTCATCTACATTTACACTATTACCCCAAAGTGTGATACCGTATGTTTCCGGTCCATGCTATACCCACAGGTGGTAAGTACGTTTAGCATGATTCTGTCTTGGCGGGTACCACCACAGCGTCAGATATTCTGCCTAGCAGCAGTAGTGTGCAATAACTACTGGTCATAATGGACACATATATCGTAGTGCCATGCGCAGTGCGGTGTCGAGCAGATGGCACTGCAACTGTATGGACAGGCGTGACATTTACCATCAAGCATCATGCAACTTCATTCCATAAAAAATATTTTTTGGATTAATGCCTGCTAAGTGAATAAGTTTACGAAATTTCAACGATACAAATTGAACCAGACGAGTGTGTCGCGGACTCGCACTTCTAGGGTAACTAACATATATAACTATAATAACATTTCTTGTATATAGCTAGGTACATAATAGGATGTATTTGCCAGAGAATCGTCCATTTTATTACGTATTTGTAATACAGTTTTCATGATAGAATAATGAAACTTGGAGATAAGTAGTCTAGTGCTCATCTCAAAGAAAACTCTTTAAGGCTTGAAGGAATATTTGTGAAACAAAAGAAAAGAGACTTAAATGACACATTAGCAACAATCTGTAAAAGAATTAAATGTATTTTATTTATACTTAAGTCAGCCCGCCCAACCTCGTTTCGGTGACGAAGGCCTCAGATCTTGCACTAAATGCTTTCCTCGAGTTCCTACAGATAGAAAAGGCAACAAGAGAAGTTAACCTCACCACTTGCAAAAACATCCTGCAAGCCTATCTGTGGGAGAGCGAGGGATTATTGGGTGTAAGATTAACGGAGGCGGAAGCTGCCATATACGACAACGAGAGATCCCGCGTCATCAAGGGAAGCATGTCGGGTCGTTATATGGCGGCATTTAACTCCACGGCGGGATTCGTTGCACTAAATGAAGAAGAAACTACACGAACAGGCAATCTCACTTTCGTCACACCATCAGACGACCCCATCGTGGTCACAGCCCGGTGTACAAAAATCATGCTGCAGGAGAAAATAATCGAGATGGCAAAAACCATCTCGGAGGGCTCCGAACCAACGGCAGCATGGGAAAACTGGATGTTGCCAAAGTTTACCTGGATAAATGGGGTTCCCGGATGCGGCAAAACCACCTGGATAGTTGACATCTTCGATGCTAACAGAGACATCATTGTAACCACAACAACCGAAGCAGCAAAAGACCTGAGAGCCAAGGTAGCGCACCGCATAGGCGATGGAGTAAAATCCAAAGTGCGTACCTTGGCCTCCATATTGGCGAACGGGTTCATGGAGCGCAGAGAAAAGCGTCTACTCATAGACGAAGCTCACATGAACCATTTCGGGGCCATCATAATGGCTGCACGGTTACTGGACGCGGAGGATGTCGTTATCATCGGAGATGTCAACCAGCTGCCGTATATTGAAAGAGAGAACCTCTTCAAAATACGGTACAGCAATCCCAACGTACTGGCGACCATCGGCCAAGAGTTGTACTGCACGCACCGCAATCCCATGGACGTGGCATACGTCCTACGCGAAGTATACCCGGGTTTTTATTCCTCAAGATCTCGTGTCCACTCCCTGAAGCTTCAACGGTACACAGGTGCTTTAATACCAAAAGACCTCCCAAACACCCTATACTTGACACTGACTCAGGAGGAGAAATCTTCCTTAATTAGTGGAGGGTATGGGTGCGGACAGGGGTCTCGCATTCTGACCGTACATGAGGCACAGGGATTGACACACGAGTCCATCATCATCATCCAGACGAGGGAAAATGTGACCAGGTTGAGGGACAGTGTTCCGCATGCGGTCGTGGCTCTGTCGCGACACACAGAAAGCTGCACGTATTACACCGACGACAGCTCCGACACCATCGGTGGGTTTGTGCGGCGGGCGGTAAAGGCAACGGAAGAAGAAATCTGTAACCATAACCTCAGAATGGCTATAAGGGACAGAAACGATAGGGTCGTGGGGGAAATGACAAACCGAAAACGGACACCAGAGTCGGTGGCAGGTCCATCCGAGACAAAATGACCTGTTTTTAAAATTGTTAAATAGAGTCTTAATCCTACATTTATAGTCTAAGCATGTTTTCCTTTTATATTCCATTTTTAAGTATAAAATCAATGTTAATGTTAATTTTAATAACTATCGCAATGTATCAAGTAGAATAAATAACAAATTAATGTAAGAGGATTTCTAAAGTTCAAATTCAATAATTATCAAGTTCCAAATCTTAGTTATATAATGCATGATATAACTTAGCATGATGTAAGGAAATAAACTAAGAAATAAAATTGAATTGTAATACTGTAGGATTTAAGTTCATTTTAATTTCCATTTGTAATTAGAATTAAGTCGTTCCTTTGAATTGATAATTCCTTATATTAGTAAATTATATTTTTATATTCATAGTAAAAAAAGTAAAAAAACAGGAGACAAAAAAAAAAAAAAAAAGAGGACTCACTTAGTATTTAAGAAATAACATTCGTATTGTTAATAACATCCGCATGTATCCAATGATGTATGTAGTAAAATGTAATAAAAATGTTTAAATATGTCAAAATAAATCGAAATCTAAAAAGAGTACGGACCCGGAGTCTGTAGAGCGTAGTTTTACTAATTATAAAAAAAAAAATGTATTTCATTTTATCGCAGCTTAAAAACAAGTACCTACCTAATTAATCGGAACTTCCAGTATTATTGGATGAAATCTCACATGGTAGCGTGCAAAAAATACTTTGTCAGCTCCATCTCTTTAATCTAACTTTTTATTCCAAGATTCATTTTCAAGTCCAGCTTACTAGTTAAACACCCGTCACATACGGACGGACAGACAGAAAGTGGTGTTTCATTAATAGGGCTTTTACTCGCTTCAGTTTTTTCGTTAAAAACGTACTTAAATATTATCAAAATTATGGCGTTATGAACATTCTGCACTTAAGGTCTCCATACATTGCCAGCATTCCACAATCTCAAGGCAGTGTGACCAGGATAACTTGCCTCATATCATACCATACACAATATTACACCGAGGGTATCTTTTCTGTGTGTTTTATTACCTATAACCGTAATCGTATGAGCTGCTATCACGATTGGCTAAAATTTTTTTTTTTCAAAAGCATCTATTTAGTCTGTGGTGAGAGTTTCTCGATCTCGAGGTGCAAAATAATTTATACAGGAATATAACGGCGTGGTGGGAAAAATAACCACAAACACAATACCCATCAAAATATCATGACGTACGGAACACCATCACGATTGGGGAAGTCTCTATAATTATATAGAGTTTGCATAATGTTTCAATCGCATAATCGTATTATATTGGGTCTGTATATGACTTCATGCAACTAAGGATCCTTAGCCGCCGCGTTAACAAGTTCTAAGTGTTCTACCAGTGCATCTTTTTAAGCGTGTGTAAATCTTAATTGCCAGGGTATTAAATTCTTCCTAACATCAGAGTTATCATCATCATCAACAGCTGGGAACCGTCTACCATTGAACAAAGATCCCCTCAGCGCGTAGGCATCTTGGGGATCACGTTATAAGTTGGCAGTTCTTCAGATATCAATGATACTCACCTTCTGGTATTATGCCCTTGGTCACCTCTTACCACTCCCATAGAGAGATGAAAGGTGTAATATTGGCCCAGCACTCCAGGGGGCAATATCGGAGTGGCACGTCGCATTACATATAAAAAAGTTGGTACTGTGTATTCACAAACCTGGTGCAACGAAGAGTCCATTTCCCAGCCACTTCTGAAGGAATTTGTATGAGGAATCCTTAGACAGACAATTTTCCAAGATCTTCTGCACGTCATCCAAATCAAAGGGCACTGGAAGAAAATAAATATATTAACATAGCATCTACTTCTGTCATCTATTTACAAAATACAATAGGTTCACGTTCGGATTGTTTTCTTCTACGATGAAGGACTATCACGTACAAAATGCCTATAAAGGTGTATACAGTGCCGCGCAGACCATGTACACATTTTAGTGTACCTAGGTTGTGTTGGCCAAGGGTAAGGTAAGATTCAAAATCAGTTCGTCGATCCCCAAGCTTGGAACTATCTAACTTTGTCTATGTGTGTGCCAATTTCAATAGATAAACAATAGTTTAACCTAAAAATTAGTTATGTACTTTTTGAATAGGGATCGTCCAGTAATCACGTGAGACAGGAAGGGGGTTTATCAAAAATCACGAAATATCACAAGGAGGGGGGTGTAGTAAGATATCACGTGTGTCTATTTATTTTTTCATCAGTTCATGTACTAGTACAATATAATATGTTTTTTGCATGATTACACCATTGCCTTTTCTGCCTGTCAAAAATAGCCTGCAACCTTTCTGTCTAGACATTTTTGTCATGGTCCTTGGTTTCAGAATAAAATTAGATAATATTTTATACCTGTACTAGCGACCTGACCCGGCTTCGCACGGGTGCAATACTGATACTAAATAAATCCGTTCCGTAGTTTTAAAGATCTAAGCATACATAGGGACAGACTGACAGTGGGAAGCTACTTTGTTTTATACTATGTAGTAATTAAAATATATTATCATAAGATTATGTAGATACTAAAAAATAAACTTGATTTTGTGTTAGTCTTAAATCTCACCACGTAACATCAAGGAGGAGGAGGGGTTGATAAAAATGATTAAAAAAAATAACGTGATTAATGGAAGACCCATAAACATAGATTTAGAAATGAAAGTTGTATTGAAGATATGGAAACTATTGAACAATTAGTTCATTCATTGATATTCATTGAGAGCAATCATTGATTTATTATTTACTATACCATACCTTCCCCTTTGGGGAATACAGGCATGACTATGGTATTGTTATTATTCAAATAATTTAAATCCAGCAACTAAATTTCATATTCAGGATGACTGTTTTTTTTAAAGGTTTAGTCTGTGTTAAAATCATCTTACCAACAATGCTTGTGCTCAAATGCTACCGTACGAAATTTCATTCTAAATAAATAACTTGTCATGTTGTTTCTGCCTCTTAGCAATATAAGTTCCTAACGGAAGTGGTCTGGGCGGTACTGCTCTGCCAACAAGTTCTCAGTGATGGTGTGCTAGAAGGCTAGACTATCAGCTATTAATCAATAAATATTCTGTTTAGTGACTTCGTAACTCTTTCCATATAAACGTAAATTCGTCATTTTATAAATAACAAGTGTTAAGGCCATATGATGATACACAACACTAGAATTATGTAGCTAAAGCTCTATTTGTATAATTACTTTGATCTAACCATGGTCGAGGTAAAAAGTGAGTAAACTTACCAACGTAGAGATGTGGACCGATCCAGATTTTGGTCAAGTCTGCAGTTTCTTCTAATTTGCTTGACAGAGTGTGTATATTGTTCAGTAATCCTAGAAACAAACAGAAGTTACTATTAAAAAATAAAATAAAACTTAACCGACTTCGAAAATGAAAACTCGTGGAAGTCCTACCATGATTGATAATGTGAGTTGTGTTTGGAATCAGCGTGTTACGGACATCAACAAGTTATTTCATAATTTTCAGTCTTAGAAGTTGGTCCCAGTTCTTTTTTTTGATATATTTTTTATGAATAATCATGTAGTCTCTTCTGACGTTAGTTATTATAAAATAAAACACAGAGTATAAAAAGGCCTAGTTCGGTGGTCCATAAGGAATTAGTACGATACGTTTTCTGTATCTAGTAACTTGAACGTAAGCTGCGATAAGGTCCAGAATGTTCTGATAGGTATAAATAATTTCGTATTACCGTGCAGGATTTATGGGATTTTTTAAGACCTAACTTATTTTTTCTCATCTAAGATTAGATCGGTGGTGTTCTCTAAGGAATCAGTACTTTATGTTTTCGGTATCGACACGGAGAATAACACAGCAAGAATAAGTGTAAAAGTTTTTACATAAGTTTTATGACTTGCCTGATGCTGTCTCTATAATACATCCGTTACCTCGGGTCATTAGGGCGTTAAGATTTGTACAACATATACCTACCCAAGGTAAGGGAACATCAGATCGACGTTAGTGGTGGCATACTGCTTATAAGCCGCATATTTAATTTTAATGGTCTCTTATGAAATAATATGGAACAGTCTTTATACTCTTTAACCGGAAACTTTACGTTATGGGTTACAAGAATTTCATTAGGTAGAGCACGAGTCCGTGTTATAGTCCGTGGTTGGGTAGCTACCATCCTCAAGAGAGAGTTTTGTCGCCAAGCGCCTAACGGTGTGTTCAGGCAGCTCTCACTGAGAGCAAGTAACCATTCTAGGTTATACGTGAAAAACTTCTTCGAGCACATCACTTATCATCAAGCAATAAAAACGCTGGAGAATTCTCCACGTAAGTGCCGTATCCAGTAATTCCATTGTCTAATTTATATGACCTCTAATAATATAAGTGCAACAATATAAACGGTAATTATTGATCTGGTTCAGGTAAAATGCGCAAAAACAATACCTACATGGCAGTTGCTGGCAACACTACCGGTCAAACAAAATTAATACCTACAACAATAATGCAGTCTAGTGTCTAGTCGAGTAAAATTGATGCTGTCTGTTTGTGACGTAGAAATAGTTATTTGTGTTACTAAGACCGGGACCCAAAGTAATATTTTTTCCTCGAGCGTTACTTTGAATTTAGAGCAAGCTGGCGTGATTATGTTGAAATGTCTAAAATAGCAATTTGTCAGGGCTGCTATTTTAAAGTTTTGACCATTTCTGTTAAATCAGTAAATTAGTTTACTGTATGTACTAAGTTGTTTTCAAGATTATTTTATGGCCTATTTTGAATAATGACAATAAATTAACAAAACTCCCCATAGTTTACATAATAATAGAAAGTCCTTCTTTTAAGTCCTTCACAAACGAGTTATCAACTTATTCTCTGAGTTGTCAACTTTTTCACCAACAGTTGTCAACTTATTCACGTTCTGAGATGGGTATATTAGTATGAATTAACAATTTTATTTCAATTATAGTTATTATTATTACCTACTTTTTACTCAATCCAAAAAACGTTCTCGTTGAAAAACATTTTTTAGTTAGATATTAGATTGAACACCACAATACTATCCGTATCTAAGTGTAAAATAAATAGAATTATAATTAAAAATGAATAGAACAGTGAATTGTTATATTGGGGGACAAATAACGAAAATTATGTGCTGGAGCCAAGTACGTCAAAATATTGAAGTTGAAAATTCGTGATATCACCGTATAATAGAATACCGTTCATTTTTTATTGAACTTTATAATTCTCTTCATCTGGGTTGTCCTCGTCCAAATCCAAATGATCCATCATTGGATGAAAACAGAAACATCACCGACAGTTTTTATTTTAATATAAAACTCCTTGAATGAATCGTCAATCATGTCCATCAAATCTTTTTTTTCTTGACGCTGCGCTGATTGGCGAAGCCTTCCTCCTTGGGGATGTAACTCAACCTAAAGACATCTTGGAGGTTTTCCACTTTTTCCAAAATGTATTTGAGTAGAAAGGGGGTTTTCGATCTAGGCTGTTTTAAAGTTTAATATTTATTATTAGTTGCAGTCATTTTATAGGATGCCACAGGAACTTGTCTTTCGAATCATCGCATGTTTTTATAGTAAAGAGTCTTTACCTTAAGTGTCCTAAATTTAAAAAAATAATTTATCGGCTCCACTAAGACCTTGAACGGTTTCTGAACTTTACAAGTTCTCACACGTGTTGCATGTGTTTTTGGATCGTTGCTTGAACTAGAAGGTTGAGGTCGTGAAAGCATTTGGCATACAATTTTAACGAGGTAGGATTTAAAGAATTAATTTTATACTCTCGGTTGATTTTAGCAATTATAAGGTTAAATTCGCGTTTAATAATAGACGAGTGATAAATGAGCTAGGGATGCGCCACGATTAATTATTAATTTGACGGGAGTATGGTGCTCACTCTTTTAATTGTCTCCTTCAACTTGAACTTAACCGAGATGTAGTGATGGCTATACTTATTAGATTTAGGTTTCAGAACATAGTTGGCCTTAACTTGACATATCGATTTGTTAAGATTCCATTTAAAAGTAGAACTTTTATGTGTGTAAGTTGAGATATAAAATCACGAATATTATTTTGCTTACTGAGTTTAGGTTGACATAACAAGATACTCGTATCAACATTTTGTTCACTCTCTAATCTCTATCTAAATCGTTAATTTAACATAAGGTTTTGTCAAGTTAGACATGCAAAAATGCGAGATGTCTATTTGTTACCAAAGTCGGTTGCTTGTTCAATTATGGATATTTAGAGGTGTAAATTTTTTTCATATATGTTCCTAATGCGTAGGATGTATTAAGCCAATAAAAAGAAAACCTAGAAGTCGACATGTCAATCACGCTAGCCACGGATATACTAATTAATAGTAACACTACGTAGCAAAGTGAAGGATATTTTTCGTAACTACTTAGGTATGAGAAAAAGAAAAAGCACTCGAAACTCGTATATATTGACAATATTATTAATCAACAATAATAATTACATATCACTATACTACATCAGAACAGAACCAAAAACGAGGACCAATTAAGAGAGAGAAACTTAAAGTCCCATTAGAACCAAATTTCTAAAATGTTAGCTAGTTGTATGCCTTTGTTAACACTACAGTTACTATAACGAAAGCATTTAGGCAATCTAAAAGTCATTATAGGCCCACAGGTAGTCCAAATGCCTTCTAACTGTTGGCAGCGTTTAGTTTGCTGTAGAGGCATTGGGTCGTGAATTCTGTGAGCTCATCTAATTTTCAAAAACTTATCAGAGCGCTTGGTTGTTGCGTCGCATGATCAAAATGACATGGCTCAATGAATACGCATTGCAATCAAAAGAGGCAATAGAGTAACCAGCACGCTGGGTACTCCTAAAATTTTAAATTGACAAGTTTTATAACGATGAAGTTTTTAAAAGATAAACTGACACAGTTTTGTTGATATCCATTAATAAAACATTGTTAATGTACTAGTCATTTAATATAATATATATATATATATATATATATGTAATTTTAGAATGTACTGACCATCATTTTGAATATTATGTTCATTTAATATGTTAAATTTAAATAATTACCTGACTTATATTTACCATTTTGTACATATGATAAAGGTAGATTTTTTAAAATCATATTTATCCGACATCTATTTTATGATAATATTCTGGTAAATACATGGATTTTGATTTCATTGATTTTACGTCTATGAGTAAATAATATTTACAATAAGTACTTAAGCTTGGCGCATTGCTTCCCTAAGTCCGACACCAAATCACCATCATCAAACATGCGGCGGTATGAAACTGTCTTCAGATTTTCTTTTAACAAAACCATCTGTTATGTCAGCAAACCTTTATCATTACCAGTTTTAATTTATTACCAGTTCAAATACTAAACTAATAAATTGAGTAGTACAATGGATTATTCAAATATACATTGTGTCGAGGTCGGTCGTGTCGAGTGTCTATGTGAACTATGAGGTGTCAATGTGTGGGATAGAGATGGGAAAGTGGGGCAGTCTTGTTGTATCAAGACTACATAGTTCTGCTTCTTGTTTTGAAACAAAAAGTTGGACTTAAATTCAACAAATTATTTAGTTATAATCTATATTCTTACCAAACTTTATTAAAATGTGATGAGCTTTTTGGTGATTTTTGATGGCAAACACTCACTAATTTCCTTATTTATATACCTATAACCAGTTGGCAGGTCTTTTTCGCAAAAGTCTGTCTTGGTAAGTACAACCGCAATATCAGATATTCTACTTTCAAGCAGTAGTGTGCAAACACTACTTTAGGCGTGAAAGGCACTATAGCAAGTGAAATTAGTGGGCGAACGACTAATAAGAACTCATGTGTTAGAGTGACAAGCACAATGTAGTGTCACGCAAAACGAGAACTGTGACAGCGATTGAAATGGACTGGCGTAATGCTTACTATCCGTGGGGTTCCGGGCTAGACTGTAATCCCCAACTCTTCCCGTGGGTGTCGTAAGAGGCGACTAATGGAAAAATACTGGAAGGTGGGCAGCAGCGCCTTCTGAGAAATTCACATGAATAACTGCGATCCCACGACCCCCTAGACGATTAAGTAAGTAAGATTGATTAACAATTCATGAAATATTAAATTTAGAAGCTCAAATATTGTGTGTAGATTGGCTTCCAGACAACCAAATGCAACCAAATCTACACTAATATTACAATAAGAAAATACTTTTTTAATATGACGTAGAGTAGCCTTGTCATTTCTCCAACAAAATGTATATCTAACACAGGGTGGTGACCCCAAGCAAACAAATTGCAAGTATTATAATACAAAATAGTCTTGTCTTTCCATAAAGACTCCAACAATAGTACATTACTGCAGAAACCAGTAAGTAAGACTTCCTGGCTAAGTATGAGTTATAGACGAGGCCAGGATGACTTTTTTACTAGTTGAGGCTTGTATAATGCTTTTCTCAAAAATGAAAGAAAGTTGAACAACAAATAACGCTGATAAATATTATATCACGCGGTGAATTAGAACAAAATTGTCGCAATTGAATGGGAAATCCCGCCAGTCGTTGTTTTTTTCACTAAAAAGTTTGAATTTAGTTTGATCATTGTACTATTATTACATTTCATGAATATTTTAGTAAAAAAATTAAATTATTGGTTTTGAAACTCCATGTTAATTCTAGAATGGGAAGTTTTAATCCAACATAAATAATTAATATAATATAAACTGGAATCACTAAATGAGTGTCACAGACTATAAAATGGCTGTTAAAGGTGCCAAATATACATACATATATATATATCTAATAAAATGTCATAGATCAAGAAATATATATTTGAAGCATCCCTCCTATAACCATGTTATAAAGGCTAAACTCTAATCTGTGTCTGCACAAGACGTGCGAGTCCAAATCCCGAGATAGGGGAAAAAACTGTGTCTGTTTATTTTAAAGCAGATCTAAAGATCTAATCTAACCTAAAATCAAATATAAAATCTCGTTTTTTACTGGACAGTTGTGAATAACTCTCCGGTAGAGTTCACTTTCTGGATAATTTTTAGAGATGTTACCTATGGCAACATTACATACAATTTTTCTCTTTACGTTGCCTTTATTAACAGAACATTACAAACTGTATACATCACTACAGCTACCACAACTAAAGCATTTAGGCAACCTAAAAGTTACTGCAGTTCCACAGGCAGTCCTAGTGCTCTAGCCAACTACCAGTTGGTAGCGTGCCCAGCATGCTGGCAGGCCCCGTTGGATTGCAATGCGAAATAAGTTTTATTTTTAACCGATTTCCAAAAATGGACGAGGTTCTCATTTCCACACATATTCTGTTTGTTACTTCAGAACTTTCAACTTGAACGAACCAATTTTGATGATTCTTTTTTCATTTGAATGATGGTGCTTCCTTTGTGTACCCATTTAAATTTCAAAAAAAATTTTTTTTATTTTTTGAATCACACTCTAATAACTGAAAAGTGTTTTTCTATCTTGATAATATAGTAATTGACAGTGAATGACAATCGATCCCGTAGGTAGTAAGGGTCACTAAAGAGGGTGATTTTTTTACAGAAATAAATTCGACTTCTACACTCAAAGGTGTAAAAAAATTGTCGAAGTCGGTTTCATGCGCACAAGTTTGTGATAATAATAAAACAGTAATTTTGTCTCTTGATTCATAAACTAATATTGTTTATATATATATATATATATAGGACCACCTGATGTTAAAAGTCTCTTGCTCTTGTGCCTGTAATGTATTATTCCATATTTTTTATTACTTAGCTCGATGTAAATATTCAAAATTCTATTCAAAGGGAGTATGTTTGTTAGGATTCACCCCATGATAGCAATTCCTGTTTCGCCGGAGGCATGCATATAACACAAACATCTAATAATAAAAGAATATATGTATGTTAAGCCATCACACAATTCTTCTGGCCAGGTTTATGAAGAGGAGAGGATTTGAAACTTCAACACAGAGCTGTTAGCTACTGCAGCAACTGTTATTACATGGTGAAGCAGACTCAACGTCTCCAACGTACGAACGCATTTCTTTACCGCGAAGTACGTTACAAATATAAATAAAACAAAATAATGCCAAAAATAATTAAATGAAGGGTTTTATTGTAACCCTTTTGTCTTGTGTAACAAAAGGGTTTTTCATACTTTTGCATTGCAATCATAAACACGCCATTTTGACAAAAAGTGATTAAACATCTGTCAGCGTGCTCGTGGTGGACAATTGCTAAATCATTTTTCATTCATAATTGCCAAACTTTTCTCTCCGTAAAACAATAAAAATTTGAATCCTCTTCACCTCAATTCTTTGTTTTATTTTGTTTTAGAAAACAAAGGTCATGTTATAAACCCTTCATATAAAATATATATATTTTGCACTAACAGCGAAAAATGTACTTGATACTAAAGTAGAAGAAAGTTCATCCCGACTTAGTGTGTACTAAAATTAAGGTTTAAACTATACTATCGAGGTTTTCCTGGTAACTATTAGATATTCTGAGGCCGAGGTAGCACCTCCATGATAAATTGATCATAGTTATAAATTTCCTTAAGGCCCGTTTCAGAATGTCCTAATAAAGTTTTGGGTTGATATGCAATACATAAAATAACGAATGATAAAAATGACAGTTAACATGCAGCGAGTTTCAAGCTTTAACCTATGGATAGGCTAAATCGATCACTGTGAAACGCAAAGATAGTGTTTTGTTTAATAAATATGTTCTGGTTAGTAAAACCGGAACTTACTCGAACATTGTGAAACAGGCCCTTAATCTATTTAATTAATTATTCATATCAACTCACTTTCAGGCCCTCCGATGAACCAATGAGACTGTCCGAGAATCGGGAGTCCTCCAGCATCCGGTAAAGCATCAGATAAATCATAAAGACATTTTCTGGATCTCCGATATTTAATATAATAGACCAAAGCTACCAGGAACAATATTACTAGGACATACATTTTAATGTCTGTAAAAAGCTTAGACACTTATCACAATTTTACAGGTTATTTATAACCACAACTGAACTTCATGAAACAGACCTAGAGACTAGATACCATAGCACAAGCAATGATGTTATATTGTGTTATATCACTTGTGTGATGTCGTATTACCATACGTAGGCTAAAATGAAGGTAAGTTTCCATAAATAATTAAGTATACTTGGTTACTAGTTAGAGCACTTGGAGTATTATAGGCTGTAAGAGCAAGTACGACATAAGGTTGGTTTTGCTTTGTTGATGAAGTGACAATATTGTGTGTGTGAGAGAGAAATAGGCCAATGATACGTTTTTCAACCGATACAACAACCTATTTTAGTTATGGTTGATTATATACTGGGTTATTGGGAAAATGCTAACAACCTTTTAGGGTTGGCATCTGCTAGTCCTAACAAACATTTTGAGAAGTTTTTTGTTTTGATATGTTTTTAATTTGTTTTTTGATATCTTTTTCCTTTTTTTTCTATTTTAAAGCCTATTTAAACCTATTTTCCTATTTTGACTATGGTTCAAAAAACTATTAGCATTACTTTGATGCAATACTTTGATGCTTACCCGATTCAACGAAGCATCCTATGATTTGGTGTTGTAGAACATGACGGTGACAAAACAGTAATTTATAGCGGTGATTAAAAAAAATAACAATAAAAAACAGCTTTATTTTCTTTCCTCTTTTTTTTAAGCCATTTGGGTCTTTTAAGTTGAGCCGAATCCAACCAAAATTCCGCTAAACCGATGACTGCTTCCTTTTTTAATAAAAATGTGCACAACCTAATGTTGCTTTGGAGTATATTCGTATAGTGAATAATGCTTGGAACACGACTATTTGTTTGCCGGAAGTTATTGACTAAATCCGTAAAAATTCAACATCGTCGTACAAATAGACAAACAAATTTTAGAAGGTGAAAAACGTAGAACTGTCATCCTGCACACAATCCTGACCGAGCACCATGTGACTTTTTAATTTATCCAAAAATTAGAACCAATTATGTGGTTTACGATTTTCATCCCGCAGGAGAGGCTGTCGAAGAATACGAAAAACATGTTTTCACCATTGCGTGCCATCTGTATGGTGTACTTTGGAGGTCAGGCATCATCTAGCATGAAGTTATATAGGTTGAAGGAGGGACAGAAACATTTTAAAAATTGTTTTATTCGCCTGAAAATACATGAACGCTGAGGAGAGAATTTGTTCATAAATCCTAAATTAATTTATCTATCAGTCATAATATTTTTTAATTCATTCCAGACATCATATGAGGACCCAACGTAGAATATTAAAAAAATAATTAATTATGCTATGACAGAGGCAGACCAAGAAAACTCGGAGATAAAGTTTACGGCGCCAACCGCAAATAAATTAGGTAAAGGAATAATTCATTTATAAAATACGGTGTCTTGCTAATTCAACCTGTGTAAATACAAATGTCAAGTCGTTCTTGACATGAACAAACTACATGTAGCTAACTAATGTTAGCACACCCAACGCTTGAAGACCACTTTTAAGCGACGTGCCCGTTAAAACATGTTTATCCTTCCAAAATAAGTCTCTAAAATTTACTTTAAACCCATGGCTACAACGACCATAACAAACTACACATCGCTATATTTAGGGGAAAGCGTATATACGGTGGTATATAAGTGCGAATTGCGATTGTACCTTCGTACTGTGACGCCTTTGCTTCCTAATTATTAATCCAAACTGGATCTCGTCATTACATAGTCAATATTGACTCTGTGGAAGCGAGCGTCCGGCGTCCAAGCCAAGGATACAAGGGACCATGCCGTATTAGATCACGTAGTCTGTTTCCGCCGTTCTTTGAAATCACGCGTTTTTCTACGCGTTGCATCCATCGTACTAGATTTGTTTTATACTTACATTACCGGAACTAAAGGAAAAGGACATTAGGAGGCGCAAAAAGTATTTTCGATCTTTTTTAAAGTAAGTAGGAATCATCTTCATCTCGCATTATAAAATTTAAGTAACATTTTATAGTAATTGTAGATTAAGAAATAGGTAGGTCTAAAAGATTACTAATCGTTATGATTCTTAGACACTAATAACTAACAATAAAACTAAATTCTAATTTCTTCTTTAATATTGATAGTAAAATAGAAGTAGTTATTAATATTGGTAACAGAACAAAAACTTACGTGTAAAAGTAATTTTGCTGGTTTTCTTATTTCTACTCGTATGTGCTCTACGACGCGTGCTACGAATCCGTAGCACCTTCGTAGTACGAATAACACCAATGAAACTGTTATGTTTTGTGGCTAAATTATTAAATGACTCATCGCTTCTTTCTTCTGTGTACAATACACATTGTTTATGTTGTGTGTTATTGTTAAAATTTTATATTCATAACATTCTTGAAATATATGTACCTACTATTCAATATTCTCCTGCTAGGTGTCTTATAAGTAATAGAGGGAAAATGCGCCTAATGAGCAGCATATCACCCTAAACCTAGATGCATATTGGACACACCGAAAGGAAGGACTTTAGGTGTGTCCAATTAACCTGACTACGCTAATGGTATTGGGTATACTACCAACAAAATCCAAAACTTTTACAATTATGTGCTTCTTGTCCTGCGTTATGTTAGGGAAAAATATTGTATTATTTTTTTATAGTCGTCATGTCTTTTGTGTTGATAGAAGAGACAGTAACATGAGTGATATAAGGGTTGCAGATAACAATTGAAGACTTAGACATAATCATATAAATGTGCATGTTAGTATTACCTACCTGTGTGCTGCTTACGACTTCGTAATTGCGGAAAGAGTAACCGAAAAAAATTATTTTAAAATAACTAAACTGACTTCCAGTTAGTTATGAAATAACTTGTAGAAGTTGGTACCATGCCGATTCAAAACTTTTTGAACTGAGCTCACGTCTTCATGTTCCGATCTGCACAAAGTAAGTCATAGTTGGTTCCGTTTAATTTTAATATATTCTTCGTTTCATTCTGCTTACAAGGCTGATTGTCACTCACCTAATACTGCTAACACTCGACAGAGTTGCAATTACCATTATATACCATCCGGGTTTAGGCATATTGGCAAATACTTTTTTGATTTAAGTAATCAAGTGCATGAATCCCCTACATATATACACTATAGATACACTCGATATCGATTGAGCAGTCTTTAAAGACTACTCGAATTTAGTCAACCCAAAATTTTAATCAGTTTGATGTAGATATGCAGCATAAAGCCTAATAAGAAAGAATCTACATGATATGATTATTTCGTAAAAAGTTAAACGTGTTCATACTTAAAAACAAAATCACGAAAAATTTTGTTCCATTGTAAAAGAAATCCTTTGTTATATTTACATATTATATATATTGTTTTCCTCTTTCTCCCGTTTTAAGGTGCAGTAAAAAACATTAACAATGATAATATTTGTGGGTCTGATGCTGATAGGCTTCCTGTACTACATTTACTGGTGTACGAAGGTGCAGCGCATGGATCGAATGACTGCATCATTACCAGGCCCGCCACCATTACCTCTATTGGGTAACGGTACACTTTTCATCGGAGACACTCAAAGTAAGCATATAATATTTCATTACGATTAACAGGACCTTTATTTCCAAGCCTTTACTATCCTTCTGACCTACATTTAAAGGACTGTATATTTTCACTGAAAATGTGTTAATATAGGGGATTACTTAACGAATAATATAATTACATAATGTGAAAAAGAAGGAGGTAATTTTAAAGTTTTTCTTCTTCTCGTAAAAACGGTTGTACAAAGTTACAACCATAAAACATTAAGTTGTTCGCTTGTTTGTATAACCGTTATTTCTAATAAGTGTTGATATTATAAAAACTCGACGGTAAAACTAGAAGGAATAAAAACCTGTCACGTGTGTGTCAAACGCACGCTCAAGTGCTGGATATGAATGAAAACTGGCCAACTATAGTGGTTCCAATAAAGGATAAAAAACCTTTTTACCACACCCACTCAGAAAGTGTCTCATTCTTCTTTCAAAAACGTGTTATAAAGTTTGTCATTATTCCCTTATAAATGTGAGGCGGGAAAAGTAATACGGAATTTAATTCCTTCCCACCGTAGCAATGAAGGAATCCATACCTGCTAGCGCTCTTTTGTTTATTTAGCTGCTAACAAAAAAATACAATCGTCAAATCGCAAAAAGGTTTTATATCAAATAATAAGAAAAAAACAGGTGTATTTTTCGTACTCAATTTTGAATGAAAGGAGGTTGGCAACCTTTCTCTGCACTACGAAAAAAGTGCGGCAATTTATTTGTTTTAATAAATTTTGTTTTCTACGAAAATCCAAATATATTTTCAAAATGTCACCTGATAGTAGAAGTGACGATTTTATAGAGATGACGCTACTAAAAATAAAAAATACAGCTCCAGAACTTACTTCAAAAATGGTCTTATATTAAATAATAAGAAGAAGATTGCGAAGAGGTGCGATTTTTTTCGTACTGGATTTTCAATGAAGTGAGGTTGACAAAGTGACGCTTTTATAGTGATGGCGCCTCCAGAGAAATAAAAAATACAGCTCAAGAATTCATTGGAACTTACTTAACTTACTTGAGATGTCTCAGGACAAATACGAGAAAACTTATTGGTTATTTGGTTTCCTCTTAGGTGTAGTATAAAGCACTATGTATCACTCGGGAAAAAGTTCTATTTCTGTTTTCGAGTTGCCTTTAAGCTCTCCGTTGTGCGTCGGGCTTAAACATACTCTCGTACAGAAATAGATCGTTTTATCCCCTCAATGTACAATTTACTATTGTTCACATCTTTAATATCGCATTTTGTTTACGATCTAGTAACACGGAAGGACAGAGAGACATTGGAGCTTTGAAAGTATAATATCGATTTTATTAGGAAAACACATACTTACAGCAAATATATTGTTTGTTGGTACGGAAACCCTCAGTGCCCGAGTGAACTTCGGCTTGCCTGTTTTTAGTAGAGATGATAGCTCCATTGTTATAAGTGGTGTTTGCTGTTCAGGCGGTCTTATTTCCGACCAAACTTCACAGGATGGTAAAGGTGCAATATCGCTAGTCAGGTGGGCGGGCGTTTTTCCCGCCTGGCTAGCGATATTGCACCTTCAAGTAGAGATGTACAACGATACGTTTCACTCATTAAGTATTCTAGTATTCCTTTGTCTAGTTCCAAACTTTATTATAACAGGTTTTATTCCTACTAAATATTAGATTCAAAAAAAGATTAGATTGAACTTTGTAAAAAAACTGGGTAAAATAGGGTAAAATGTACAATATTTTATAAGACAGCAAACCTACAGAAACACGTCCAAATATATATATATATATATTTGGTCCAAATATAATATATATATATGAAGATATTAAAACAAAAATGGAGTAATTTTCTAAAATGTTTTTAAATTATAAATCAAAATTTAAGAAAAGAACCCTAGATAAATGTGTACTTTCGCATTCTAATCGAAAATGAATTTTATAAAATTTTCAGATATAAAAATAAGTACCGTTACTACAAATATTCACCTATCTCTCAACACAGGTAATGAAAACCCAAGAAAATCCGTCAGAGGCTGCTATTCGCTATCTATTGATTCCTGGAACATAAATTTTGCAATTTTATGAGTTTAAATTAAACTGGTAAGCAGAGATGGTATGGCGTATGCGTCGTGGGTATATTATCTTCCTGTGGAGTCGTATGAGGATGGGAAAAATATCAGAAGGTCGGCAGCAGCGCCTTCTGAAAAACTGACATCTTACAATGCCATCCTCAAGACCCTGCCCAGCATAAGGATTATGGCAAACCCTTCTTTTGGGGGAGGCTGTTGTGGACGATATGCGATATGACTGATGATGTAATGTGATTTAACGGACCATCTTAATTCCATCACGCCTATTCTTTCTCAGTCTATTCAAATGGCAGAATTGGTAAACATACTTAACTGCAATTATAGCACTGCATATGTACAATAATTAAACGTTGACTTTTCTTTCAGAAATACTTAAGAATATAGAAAATTTAGCTGAAATAGCACTGAAAAATAAAGGCAGTGCTAAAATATGGCTTGGTCCAAAATTATATATTGGTAAGTAACTGTGTGCTATTTATATTCTGTAGTATTACATATATTTTAATAGAGTTTACTTATTAGCATATTAAATTAGAAGTTTTGATCTAATATTAATTATATTTAAATTAAAATTCAAATATATTTATTGCATGAACATGGGTGATATATAAAAGTTCTTAATCGTACAAAGTTCTCCATAATTAAGTAAGTAAGTAAATTAAATAATTTTAGTCAATCTCATTGTGAGTGAACATTAGCTCTTATGAGAAATAAAGTTTTTTTAACCTAAACCTACTAGTGTCATCCCCAAGACGTCTGCCAAGCGTGGGGATTACGGCAAACCCTCCTTATTGGAGGAGGCTGTGTTAAGCAGAGGCCAATCTTGCTGCTACAATATTATAATAGTGTCTTTAGAAACAGGGCAGTACGATTCTTAAATTGAATCGAGAAAATTAGATTAAGAATTTGTCTAATAACAACGGTAATAGGCATATATCTGAGAATGCGCTGAATGTTGTTGATGTTGGTGACTTACACTTACAATCGATTGACCTACCAACGGGATTAAGTAACTAGTTATTTAATATATAGTGCGATTAGAGCACGCATTGTTAACCGCAGATGCCGCATTTGATCATTAGCATGTATTGTTCGATCATAATCGGACTGGGTCGCATTTAACGGAGCAACAATACTGCGGTTACACAGAATGGCGTAATGTCAAGGTGTTCCTTTGAGATACGCAA
The DNA here is from genome assembly GCA_963854805.1 of Plagodis dolabraria. Classification (NCBI taxonomy): domain Eukaryota; kingdom Metazoa; phylum Arthropoda; class Insecta; order Lepidoptera; family Geometridae; genus Plagodis; species Plagodis dolabraria. The sequence goes on from OY978457.1 coordinate 13,614,402, forward strand.
ATCTTTAAAACGAATGATATAATATTAGCCCCTGCCTTTATCAAAGTATGAATAGAAATGATCAATGAATTAACAGCGTTAAATTCTGACGTTTGTTTGATGATTGCAGCTATTGGCGATCCGGAGGACGCACAAGTGGTCCTAGAGAACTGCTTAGATAAGGATGTCGTGTATCGGTTTCTTCGACCTTGGCTTGGTCACGGACTTTTTGTTGCTCCAGGTGAGTCCGGTGAAAATGAATAGGTACACCATTCTCTTCTTCTTCTTCTTTGCAGGTTTTCACTACGTCCAAATTAAAAAAAAATTAATTAAAATCCCGGAATTCTGTAAACAGCGAAGTGAGGCCGAGAGAGAACTATGCCTCGCTGTGTACTTTCACAATTAAACGTACTCAATGTTTAATGGAATTCTAATTTCTCGCCAATAAAATAATAAAACTATTTTTAAATGACAATATTAACAGCACCATTATTTACACATCTCAACATTAAGACTAGTGTGCACGTAATTCTCCATACAAACATATAAGTATTCATGCTCTGTCAAACTTTGAGACGAGTTTGTTCACTTGTTATTAAAAATATGACATAACTTCGTTATATAAAAAGCGCTATTTGCAAACTTCCCATTCATTTTCATCGCATCTCCTTCCTGTTTCAACGCCCTATTACTTGCCAATCACACTTTTTTACACAATATATTTATATTATTCATTAAATCTATCCTCAGATTCAGAATCACCGATCGTTGTTCTTTACATTTATTCATCCCTTTTTAGTGTGAGCATGTCAAGTCCATACTACACATAAAGTTTCTCTAATTTTCTGCATATGTTTTGAAGCATTATCTGGATCTGAAGACGAAGACATTAATCACATGTACGCTTTTGTTGTCACGTTTATTTAGCTCATATTTGTTACGGGTCTGTTTTAAAAACAGACACTAGTTCTGAATAGGAATCTGGAATATCTGTACCTTATACTATATAGTTTATCACTCTCCTTAATCTTATTACTACCTAGATCTTATATCAACTCTTAGTAATCAACACATACTGTGAACGCTGATTTTTATGGTGTAGTTTTTATATTGTGAAAACAAACGAACAAATTTTCCTTCATGGGTTAATGCGATGCGAAACCGTAACAGCCTCGACGCTGATTTTCTTACAAGCAGTAAGCAAGTCTGTCATCAGTAAAGCTAAATATTGTTATATTAATAAAAATGTTTTTGTCTGGAACGTACTCAACGTTACCTACGTTGAGTACGTACTCAGACAAAAATAAGTAGATACTTAGATGTTATGCTTTATAATATCCGTATTTGTAAGTGTATCGCAAGTTGTGAAAAGTAACCACAAATATGTGATTCTTTGCTGACGATCATACTAAGTCAATATCTAATCAGACGTCATCGCACGCTAATGTGATTAGATGATCAAAATGTTTTTATCCTTAACGAAGCCGTTGACGTTACGTTACGGCCGGTATAATTCATTTAATAAACAAAATAAGAACGCAGTATTTCGCAGGTTCAACAAGAAAAACAATGATATATCGTGCTTACGTGTACTTAAGTTACCTATTCAAACCTCCTCTCCGTAATTTAAACAGCGAAGAAATTAACAATGAAATTATTTCTTCACTGCTTAAATTGTGACTTCCTAAACATTTTGGGCTATAAGCATCTCTGCTAAATGATGTATACAAGGCTCATGATACAATATATGATTACTCTATATTCATATTCATCCTCAGTTGGCCTGTGGAAGACTCACAGGAAAGCGTTACTGCCAGTGTTCCACAACAAGATCGTGGAGCAGTATCTTGGAGTGATAGCAGAGCAGTCAGATGTTCTACTCGGACGATTAGCTGAGCAATCAGGAAAAGGGGAATTCGATGTGCTGAAGTATATTACTGCGTGCACCCTGGATATTGTTTTTGGTAAATCTACATTACATTTTACATTATAAGTCTTTGATCACGTCATTTTCGTTTGACACTCAAATTTAGTTTTAACAACATTTAGAAATTTCTCCTTATTGTGATAGTCCAGTGGCAGTGGTAAAGACTATGGACTGCCTCGCAGTTAGTCCATGGTTTGAATCCTCCCTCTTGCTTTAGCTTCACCGTATGTTGGTAGGGGCGAATGCAATGAAAATCTCTCACCAAGCACCTAATAGTGTGTTCCAGCAGCAAAGACAGCTACTGGAGTATACCATAAGAAAGCCATTAGCCCATTAGAGTCAGTTACGAGTATCATGCCTGTTTACTTACTACTTCTTTACCTGCTATCAGATGAAATTGTAGTCAAATGCGAGCTATTAGGCTGGCATTGGACTTACTTGGTTACTGCGGTTGTAATGCAGAAATAATTGACTATGCTTACAATGTAAAAATATTGATTAGAGCTCTATTTCACTAAATCATAAATTTTCATCACAAGGTGTGTGATCTTAAAAACTTGACGTAACAATTTTCAACGCGTTTTAAATCAACATGAAGCTGAAGCAAGTGACTCTTAGTAATCGGGGCCTCAGATTACTGGGACCTCGGAACTCTAATACGTAAAAAAGGCCGTCTGTGCAATTTATTCGGTGCAAAGAAGACTTTTCCTTCCTCCTTTTCAAATAAATAAGAAATTAATCGTAAAACCGCCTGACAGCTGATAACCCCTTAGCACACAATTGTATTCGCTTCCATCATCTTAGTTAAGTATTTTTTTATTACGAGGAAAATAACGTATTACGAGGAGAATAGCGTATTACTCGTACGAGGAAAATAACGTACATGTATATTTATGTTACCTACCAACTTCTAAAAATATGTAGGTCTGTCAAAATGTGTAAAAACCACTTTAGTTATCGTTGTTTGTAAGTTGTGTTGAGTAGTTGAGTACTATAAAGTCAATGACTTTTCGCACCTTAAATATAGTCTATATATATAATAGCGTGACTGACTAATTACTAAATCTCGAAAACTACTTGACCTATGAAGATTAAATTTAGCACATAGATAGTTTATAGGTAGGAAATGTAGCTGACATCTCCTACCGGACTACTAAAACGGATTTTGTAATCAGGGCCGATTTATAGGGGTTACATAGGTGCTCAAAGTTCTATGGTTTTTTAAATTATGAGCATGAAACTCGGAAGGTGGCGTGACGTCTCTTTTCTGTAATGTGGTTTACAGAAAAGAGACGTCATTTGAGAGCAGATTTTACAACATGGCCGAATAAAGGAGGCCATATTAGGACTCAAAGTCCTATTATGGCCTTCTTTATTTAAAACCTTTTACCTTACCATTTTTAAGTTATTTGTTTAATTCATTATTACGTTTAATGACATAAAATAAAATGAAAAGGCATTGCACTAAGAATTTCAAGGAAGGAACGAATTTAGGGATACAAATATGGATTAAATTTGTATGAAAGTTTTATGTTTGAGCTGAAAATGACTTGTCCTTCGAAGCTGAAATTTGCCAGATAGGTAGTTTATAGGAAAGAAACATCTTCTAAGAATGGATTTTACATCAGGACCGTATTAAGGAAACCAAATTAGGGTTCAGTCTGTTTAAAAATGTTTTTATATGTTTGAAGTTAGGAGCATGAAATGAAGTAAATTGTTTTGTTACATAAAATTATATATATATGATAGGGACCAATATTTATGATAGGAATGAATTAAGGACATAAATATGGTATAAAAAATAATATGCAAGTCTTCATATTACTTGAGTACTATAATTCACATGACTTGAAATTTCGCACTTAGGCAGTTTACAGGCAAGAGACATCTGTTAAAACCGGTTTAATGAATATATTTGGATTTGAATTAGTGGAAATCCTATTAAATAGGGGTTATTATTTGATATGAAAGTCTGCAACTAGGCATCTACGTTTCTTTTAATATAGTTTGTAGATACGAGTAGCACTTACGAAATTATTATTTGAAGGATAGTAAGAGTTGGAATACGGGCGATGGTATCTCGGTAATTAGGGTGAAAGTAAGGGTATGGATAGTGATAATTATAAAGTCTAAGTAGAGGTCAGTAGAAGTAGATTAAGGTCAATGTAGAGATAATGTAAATTGAAATGTTCATATTAATGTAATATTAAATGTGGAAAGATGTCAATGTTTATATTAAATTGAAAATAAAATTTAAAGAATACCAAAGTAATAGCAGGTGCAGCCGCGGGTAAAAGCTTGTGAGTTATCTGTCCAAGTAACTCAGTATTAAAACAGTTTTAAACAGAAACCACGGGGATCGATGAACTGTTGATCAAATACACCACGCCAAATAATTCTAACTGATTGCTTACTTAACAAGTTAAGCATATTAGACATGTACTCAATGTTAATCTTTTCGGTACACAGCGAATTTCTGAGGTAGGCAATATGGGCAGATTAGGAAGTATGAGGAATAGAGAACTGGTGTAAGAATTCATAGGTTGATTTCTAAGAAAGCTAAAACTGCTAACGTGTAGTTTTAGCATAAATCTGTTGCTTCGAAAATCAACTGATTTGTTGCTACTATGTAATGATCAAATACACTTTTAAAGGAATCGAGCAAGTACCCAGGCTTTGTCCAGGGCCGGTGGCGTTACGCATACGTTCGTTGTGACTGTAGAGTTACACCAGCCTTATTTATTCCTCCTAATTATGGATTAATTGACGTCAGATATAGACGGGGAGGGGGGGTCATACTGGTGTATGCTGCCTGCGGAGGACATTGTTCTCTTCAAACCCGCGTTATAAACCAAACATTAACATACTTATATTATTTTAATTATCATAGATAGTTTTTTTATGGATAGGGGGGCAAACGAGCTTACGGCTCATCTGGTGGTAAGTGATCACCGTCGCCCACGAACATACTCAACACCAGAGGTCACAGGAGGGAACATACTCTCTTCTTGTATAATTATTTTATAATAATTTTGGTCACGTGGTGTTGGAATTTTCAGTCTGCCGAACTTCGATCGATACGATCGCCACGACATTAAAGGCGTTTCAGCCTTTCAGTTTCATCTAAATGCTTTAGATTATTTCAGTTCATTAAAAGGATCAAACAGGTTCTTATTTTAATTTGTTGTTACTACTTAGAGTTACCTTCTGAACTTCTTTTGCTAATGCAGACAACGCACTGGTCTTGTATCGACGGCTGTTGTTGTATTTGAATGATTGCCAAATTTATAGTTTAACGTAAAGATAAGTAAAGTGTATATTTCTGCAATATTTTATAAATATCAAGTGTGTCTATTCAGAAATATCAATGTTTGGCCACAGAAACTGCAATGGGGGAGCGTATGGACGTCCAGCATTCCCCAGATACACCGTACCTCCGCGCACGTCATACTGTCATGAGCATCCTAAACATGCGCCTCTTCAAGGTTTGGCTGCAGCCCGACTGTCTCTTTAACCTTACGCCTTATGCGAAACAACAAAAGGACAATATTGACCTTACACACAAGTTCACAGACGAGGTAAGATTAAAAGCCTTCATAATCATTCTGAACAAACATCTCTTTAAAGCCTCATCACAGAATAAATTAAAGTAGTTTCACAGCTATGCAGTGTGTTTTTTAACACGTTTATATCGTTCGTTATCACGCACATTTTAGCGTCAATTCACACCGAAGTGGCAGCGGCCGGAAGTTTTACAGTCAAACCATTTTAGACTTTATTTTTATCATAATAATGTATATTATAGGATGAAAGAATTTACGGTGGCGGGCCGCGGGCAGCTGCGCGGCCGCCCGCGTATCGACGGATAGCTGCGCGACTTATGCAACTTTTTCGAGCCATACTATGCTTTGTTTCAATAGATACAAAGTCGAAAATAGTTCGACGGGCCGCTGCTACTTCGGTAGGAATTGAACCAAGTCTGATGTCCCTCCACTCAAAAGTCATAGTATCGTCATACATAACAATATAAAATAAAACTTACTGTACTGTACTAAAACAGCCGGATCGTACACTGCTGAACACAGCCTCCCCTATTAGGAGGTGTTGGCCATAATCCCCACGCTTGGCAGGCGGCTTTGGGATCGCAGTGTAAGTTGGCAGTTCTTTAGAAGGCGCTGCTGTCCACCTTCCAGTATTTTTCTCTTAGTCGCCTCTTACGACACCCACAGGATGATATGGGGAGGTGCAATTCTAACCCGGCACTGACTACCTAGCATTAATCAACATTGTCACCTTTTTTGGCTCATTGATTTAGTCCTTTACGGCGATATGACTAGTTAGTAAGTGATAAAGTTGGTTATTAGGTATGTTCATTGATATCGTGCATTGCTACGGTTGAGTAGATAATATTTACGATGATCATATTACATTTAAGACCTTTATTAAGGCTTATACAGTCGCCAATGGCCTTGAGCATCTGGGCCTAATCGAGCTTACTTTACCAGCGCATCGCCGCAGTTAATCAACAAACGTTCGGCGCTCGCTGCACAAATTTAACGGTCAAAGAATATGCAGATGCGCGATACGCTCCGGTAACATGACACTTTATATGCCTACCATACGATTCTAGTGAGTATCCGCAGTTGCAACTGCGACTGAGATGAGAGTACTAAAATTCATACCTACCCAGGTTTTTCTGGACGTCTTTATTCCTGGAATTAATATTTCGACGACGTCATCCAAGTGAATAAAGTTACTCCGATTTGGCTGAAATTCAAAATCTAGGTAGTTCTGGAAATTTTTATTCAGAATTTGGAATTATTTTTCGATGGCGTCTGCCACGTGAATAAAGTTACTCCGATTTGGCTGAAATTCGAAATTTAGGTTGTTCTGGACGTCCTTATACCGAATCAGGATTTAATTTTTCGAAAACGTCTGCCAAGTGAAATATGTTACTCCGATTAGGCTGAAAAATTTATTTCTGTAGGTCATTATTCTACATTCGGATTTAATTATTCAACGACTTTTGCCAAGTAAAGATAGATGACGTATCTTTAAAACACTAAGATATATCGGACAAGAGTAAGAAAATTATGATAATCAATCGTTTATGCAAATCTCCTTATACATGAGGTTATCCTCAAAAATAGTAGATTGTTATACAAGAGTTGAAACGAATCAATCCCCTTACGAGGTATTTAGACATGAGAAGGAAGCATTTACTGTGAGTTTTTCCTTAGGTGAGAAGCAGAGTCCCGCTACTCACATCAAACAAACACTACTTTCCGAGTACGAGATATGAGAATGATAATTTCTTATAGGTCTAGGCAATAATAATATGGGCAATTTATCTAAAGCTATTTTGTAAAGATTAGTTAGGAAAAGGTAACCGAGATACTTTCTCATTTATTAGGAGATTTGAATAATTGATTGATAAGTAATCATAATTTTTCTACTCTTATCCTACTGCGGCGTTAGGGAGCTGCTAAGCACCCCACGGCCAGCAGGTAGGTAGGTAAACTTAGGGAATAGGTTTGAAAAGTTTATTAGGCCTTATCAGGTTGCACAGCCGCACAGTTCTACTGAAGTTACATAGACCGGAGGGAGTCACTGGCCTGATAGTACTCGTGATCCAGGTCCCAGATGTGGCGGTCTTGGCGTCGGCTGATAGTTCTGGATCTCGGTAGCGAGTGCTCGAAACAACCGTCCTCCGGTTAAATCAGTGAAATGGAATCCTGGAAGGAAGACACCGGCTTAGTGGCTGATCTTCCTCAGCCAACTGTTGCCAAGCCGTGCCGACACGATCGTGGTGCTATTACCAGTGACTCACATTTTAAAACTCAGTCTAGCGCGGTAGGGCAGCACAGCTGTTTACGTTACATAGGTTTTAGTCAGCACTATGAAATAACAATAATAAATAAGGAACTCACCCTAGAGGGATTCATGCACTTCACTACTAGTAAATAACAATTAAGATTGATACTATACGTATTGTATTTTTATTTAGCGCAAGACGAGTGTTCCTTGCCAATTGCATAGACGAAAACGCTAAGATATATCGTGTTTAAAACGCTAAGATATGTCTGTGGGTTCCGCACAAAATTATTTTTAATAATTAGCAATATTAACGAAAGTTTATACCTTAAGTGGTATGTAAGTTAGTTAAAGAATTTAATTAGTATATTTTTAGTTTATGATTAACATCTAATGTTTCATATTACGAATAATACTATTATTTAAGTAACGGCGTTAGGCACAACGTTACACTACATATTATCTTACCGCTTTCGAGATACGTCATCTATCTTCACTTGGCAACGTCATTGATAAATAAACTCCATATATAAAATTGTAGAATAATGACGTCCAGAACAATCTAGATATCAATTTTAGCCAAATTGGAGTAACATTTTCACTTGGCAGACGTCATCGAAAAATTAATTCCAAATTAGGAAAAAAAGGCGTCCAGGAAAACAAAGAAAGTATCGATTTGTAGCCAAATCGAAGTAACTTTTTTCACTTGGCCGACGTCATCAGTACTTCAGTACTAATCAGTACTAATATTATAAATGCGAAAGTAACTCTGTCTGTCTGTCTGTCTGTCTGTCTGTTACGCTTTCACGCCAAAACTACTGGACCGATTTGAATGAAATTTGGTATGGAGATAGTTTGGGACCCGGAAAAAAACATAGGATAGTTTTTATCCGACTGCGCAAAAAGAGGTTAATGTTTTCGCGCGATAACCGAAATACGCGCGGGCGGAGCCGCGCCCGGAAAGCTAGTTGTTAAATAAATTCTAAATTTGGAATTAAGACGTCTAGAACAACCTAGATATCGATTTTCAGCTAAATCAAAGTAATTTTTTTCACTGGGCAGACGTCATCGTAAATCAAATTCCAAATTTGTAATAATAACGTCTAAAACAACCAAGATATTCTTTTTTAGTCCATTCTGAGTATTTTTCTTCACTTGGCAGACGACATCGAAAACAATGTTCCAAATTCGGAATGATGACGCACAGCACAACCAAGGTATAGATTTTCAGCCAAATTAGAGTAACTTTCTTTCATTGGCAGACGTCATCGTAAAATAAATTTCTAATTCGGAATAAAAACGTCCAGAACTACCTAGATTTTGAATGTTAGCCAAATCGGAGTTACTTTCCTCTTTTGGCAGATGTCAAAAAATTTATACCAAATTTTGAACAAAAACGTCCAGAAAAACCTAGATATCGATTTTTAGCCAAATAGGAGTAACTTTTTTCACTTGGCAGTCGTCATCGAAAAATAAATTCTAAATTCAGAATAAAGACGTCCAGAACAACCTAGATTTTGAATTTCAGCCAAATCGGAGTGACTTTCTTCACTTGGCCGATGTCGTCGAAAAATTAATTTCAAATTTGGAACAAAGACGTCCTGAAAAACCTTGATATCGATTTTTGGCCAAATCAGAGCAACTTTTTTTACTTGGTAGACGTCATCGAAAAATACATTCCAAATTCTGAATAAAGACGTCCATAACTACCTAGATTTTGAATTTCAGCCAAATCGGAGTAACTTTTTCACTTGGCAGACGTCATCGAAGAATACATTCCAAATTCGGAATAATGACGCACAGCACAACCTAGATATCGATTTTCAGCCAAATCGGACGAACTTTTTACACTTGGCAGACGTCATCGAAAAATAAATTCCAAATTTGGAATAAGGACGTCCAGAAAAACCTAGATATTGATTTTCAGCCAAATCGGACTGGTTTTGATTTTTAGAGTCTTCTATCCACCAATTTGGATTTATGACAAGTGTCATTTGACTGCTCTCCCGATTCCCTGCGATAATTGATCAAATCTCCCTTACTGTAATTGTAACAGCAAAATCGTCCATTGCTGAACACAGCCTCCCCTATTAAGGAGGTATTTGCCATAATCCCCACGCTTGGCAGGCGTCTTGGGGATCGCAGTGTAAGTTAGCAGTTCTTTAGAAGGCGCTGCTGCCCACCTTCCAGTAGTTTTCCCTTAGTCGCCTCTTACGACACCCACGGGATTATATGGGGAGGTGCAATTCTAACCCGGCACCCCAAGGGGCAAATCTCCCTTACCTCTCTTACTATTTTCGAGTTATCCATCTTCACTTGGCAGACGTTATCTTTATGCAGTATTAATTAACCTATATCAAAACACCTAATACATTTATAAAAAAAGCTTAGAACTCCAAAAGATGTATGAAGTCCCATACACACTCTTAATGTAGTAGAGAACCATTTTGTACCCTACAAAGTACTAAAGCGGGAAACTATTTACCATAATATAAAAAAAAAATATTATCTTTAGTTTACCAGTTATGTCATGAGAGCGTTATAGACATTACTAATTAATTTTGTACATGTATTATGCACCTAATTAAAAAACTTGCATTGATCTTATTGATAAGGCCGCCCATTGTAAAGTACCTACAACATTGTCAATTTCAAGTTTTGATTCTTTTCATATGTGATAAATTTCAAATAAAATTTGTCTACAAAGTACCAATAATAAAGCGTCAACGCGCATACTTCACGTCGCAATCAAGTTGGCCCTCTGTAGCGAGCGAATCATTGAACGCACACAGCTGCGAATCTCGCGTGTCAATGCACTAATACAAAGACAAGATCGTTGTCAGTCGAAAGCGCGAGCGGAGCTACGAGCGACACAGCCTCCCCGTGCCAACGCTTGCGCAACACTGCCACCCGCGTCCGCGCAGAGCACCTCGGAACCGCCGCGCTGGTGTGCTCGAGTAAATTCGCGATAAAATAATGAAATAAATGAATATATAATAATGTATTAAACTTATCAAGATATGTTGATAAATACTAGAGTTCCAACTGCTAGAAGATATTTTTAGACCTATGTTCATAATTTTTTTTTATCACGTAAATTGATTGTGATCATGTTTTGGGATCAATAGGAATCTCATAAATATGATCAAAATTTACATAATATTTTTGGTTTTGCCACAAACGTAAAAGTACGGCGCAACTTATTTTTTAAAAGAACCTTATTTGCCTCCACACCTCGTCACCTCCACCTTAAGTAAGGCCGACGAATGCAAACATTGCACATTAACACGTGATAAAATATTTGTTTTGCGGCCCTTGAAGCATGAATGGAGTCATAATTATCACTATTGTTTTTTGTTGTGTCGTAAGTTAAGAGTTACGACTTTAGCAAATCTGTACTTTTGTTTAAGACAATAGCAATTCCATAGACTATGTAAATAATTCTACTTGGACCTGCTTATATGAATGATGACGTAGGTACCTATCAAATTATTATAATAGACGTGAACATAAGAAAATAAGTAGGTAGATAATATTGGATGATGTAATTACTTTAAAGCTTACTTTTTATAAGTAGACATAGCATATACTTATGCAAGGTATAAAAATATGCACCACTAAAGGCGTAACCTACGTAGGTACGAAGAGTTACATAAAATAGGTGTAACTGTTATGCGTAATACCTACTTCGCCGTTTATAAACAATCAGAAAACGTTTATACTTTGAAGATTACTTTTTCAGGTCGTAAAAAAGAGACGAGAAGGATACGAACAGAAGAAGTTTAGAAGTAGCGTAGAAAAACCTGGTAAGTGGTACATAATTCTGCATGAAGTTATTTGTATGGTTATATGTCATATAAAAATTTGGACAAACACTTTATTAGGTATAGTTATATAAAAAATATTGGAAATAAAAAATGTGTTTAACTTTTTCAATTTTTCCGATGCCGCTTGCTACGTGTTTTATATTGCAAAATTACGTGAGGAAAAATTATCGTCATGTGCGGGATTCGAACCCCGAACACATTGTTTATTCCCAATACATTGTAATCTTCTATACAGATGCAGGTGAAACGTTGCAGACCGCGTTGTGTACTATATAATAATCGATATAATCTATATATATATATAATCCATACCAATGTATTCCCCCATTTGCTTCCTAGAGCTCTAGAGCAATCAGTTATTTGCATAAAAGCTAGGCCTGCTATAGACACGCCCCTGTCATTTCCTTATTTTGAGCAATTAATAATTATTACAGTATAATAATTTATAATAATAATAATTATTATTATTATGCTTTATTGTAGTAGCTGTAGTGTTGTATATAGTTAATAGTATTTTGTTTAATAAAGGCATACCGCCGGAAAAAAAAAATTACTAAAGAAAATACTATTTTTAAAATAATTTAAAATACAAATTATTTTGGATGGAAAAAGATAACTTCCAGCGGAACTTGAACCCGCAATCCCTGAATACAGTCCTGGCGCATTTCCAATTATTATTTGGAAATGCACCATTTCTAGTTTCCAGTAACATTTCCAATTAATAATTGGCATGGCAAATGTGCATGCGTTGCGCGTTCAAATCCCGCTGGAAGTTATCTTTTCCATCCGAAATAATTTCTTTGTTTTAGATTTTAAATAATACTAATCATATAAAACGCCCCGTTTTACCCCCGTGATCAGAGCACCACCAGACAAATTTGAAACATATGCGGTTACACCCGCGTGGTGATGTATGATCATGATAAAATGTATGATATGTGTTAATCCAGCGCCTTACCTACCTCCATACCATACATATAGCTCAAGTGGCACCCTATTCGTCGTCGCCGGAATGCTCATATATTATGTCTCCTTTACAGTATTCTGTTCAACCCTTTATCCCCGCGGTACCTCAAGGAACAATTTAAATTTCTTCATTCTACCCATTCTCTAACGTTACTGTCATTAGAAAACTAACGCTATACAGCAGTTATTTATGTATACAATTATTAAGACCGTAAGAAACCCCGCCCAATATTTTGACCATATCTATTTTTGATGGATTGTTTGGAAGAGATCGCTCGTAGTAATTAGACCACCCGGTTTTAATTTATGTTTAAGTAATAAGTTTATTGTTGTTATTATGGTGTTTTCCATAGAGATTTAAAATACTATTTAGAGTGACAGCCATGTCAGTTTCCTTAGAAAATGAGCGTAGCCAGTTCAACACATGTAAATGATACGTGACATTACATCTTTATTGTTCACTACAAACAATCCGATTCCCTGATTAGTCCCATTATTACCCAATTGAAACGTTTAATATGCCAATTTATAACAGTTGAAAATACACCTTATCTAATGAGTGGTAAGTTTGAATTTCTTGTGAACTTTGTCAAGCTATCCCTTTCAGTGAGAGAGACAGATATATGGTACTGAAAGTTGCCAGTTGACAATATATGTACAGTAATTGTGCAGTCTCAGCTCAGTCAAGTATAATTTCAATTTTAAAATCGTTCCTTGGTAAAATCTGAGAAAAGACAATTGAAAAATAGTTCACAAACAACTGCACAAAAAAATGGTTACGAGAAAATAATTATTGGGATAGCTAGTAAAATTTGATCTCATTTTATTTATTTATTCGGTACAAAAAATGGTATCCTAGCCAGTGATGTAGTACATTTTATCGATAAACTTTTCCTTCGACCTAAACGTGCCGTGCTGACTAACAACCTGATGTGCTGTGCGTTTGTGCTATAATAAGTTTTTATGCGGTTTTATATAATCATTTGAATATGTAGTAATGTCAGGCAAGTAATCGTCTTGACTGAACCATATAGCTCACTAGTATGCCAATAGCTATACCAAAAGCTTAAAAGACTGCTGAAAACAGAAGCATGTGGAAGAGCCATAGTACATCGAGCGATTAACACTACTTCAGACCTAAACTCGACCTTCAGCAGTGAAGATGCTGAATAAGAAGAAGACGATTAAAATAAAATAAAACTATTACTGCGAAGTACAGCTTAACTTCGATATAATATGTTACAGGCTTGCTTATTTGTAGTTAAATTATTACAAGCACATGAAATTCGCGTAAAGGGTGGTATTAGAGATAGGCACAGATAGGGGTTCATAAAAATAAGGGGCGAGGTCAAGGTCGAAGTCGTGGTATATATATATATATAACACCTCTTGTTATATATATATATACCACGACTTCGCAATTGCAGATGATTTTTCGAGATTTGCCAAGATAGAGAGCAGTTATTATTGCAAAAATATATAGGCTCTATAACTTATAAGATGTTTGGCAGGATGCGATTCCATGTAATACTTTTAGTTGACTTAGTAATTAACTACCCATCTTACTAAATTTTCTACGAAAAGGGAATCATAAGGTAAACTCAAAAGATACAACATTTATATGAACACATTGAGCACTTTAATGAACATAATACATTAGGTTCACATGGATTAATTCTGTATAAGTTTATAGTTACCATCCGCAATGATATAATCAAATGAGCAAACTATTTAGAAAGAACAAAGCCAACAAACTTAAACCCATACACAACACGTGAACAGCAGTTATGTTACACGAAGGGCCCGTTTCAGAATGTCCTAATAAAGTTTCGGATTGCTATGCAACACATAAAATAACTGAATCATAAAAATGACAGTTAATATGCAGCGTGTTTCAAGCTTTAACCGATGGATAGGCTAAACCGATGACTGTGAAACGCAAAGATAGTGTTTTGTTTATTAAACATGATCTGGGTAGTAAAACCGGAACTTACACGAACATTCTGAAACAGGCCCTAAATAAATCAATAATAGAACACTTAACTTAATCAGCAATATGTATCGATGTGAAAGTCACTTGTGAAGAATCAAGACAGAGAGAGGCTCAGTTAGGTGAGAGATTGGTTTTATAGCAATGACTGGCGCAAAGTGTCTGTCGCCTCTTCATGAAACTTCCCGCCATTTTTACCACAACCAATCAGGAGTTGCTGCCACAACTGACTGACTCCTGTGCTACAAATGCCATTCATACAGACTCTCAAGGACATTTTCCCAACTTTTCTCGCTAGATATCTGTTCGTCCTTAAAACCATCTTTAAAAAACCTTGGAACTAGAAATGGCAAATTTATAGAATATTAAAAAGTAAATTCTATGGTAACATTCAACCTGAGATTCCCAATAAACTCTGGTTCTCAAAATTCCAAAACGCTGCTAAAGTGACAACCTCTATAATATGCCGTCTGCGTCTAAACCATTCTTATAACCCAGTCTTTCTGGCCAAACTTAAGATTAGGGATAACTCCCTCCGTGAATGTGGTTTGGATGAAGGAAATGTGAATCACATATTCTTCTGTTGTCTCAAAATTAACTCTTCTCTCTACATACTATATAACTTATCCAAAAGTTGTTCCCAGGTGTTCTATATTTCCCCTATATATAATAAATTTGTGTGTGTGTGTGTGTGTGTGTGTGAGGGTGTGTGTATATTTGTGTTCGTCCAGTACACAGATGAACTAACATCTTATGTTTCAGCATCAATTTTGCCTTGGCCAGTTCTCACCGGACATAACTCGTTAAAACTAAACAATCTCCTTCGTTTGATGGTCTACCTAACTACGTGACATTAGCGGAATTGTGGTGGTGCCCAAAAGAGCCACAAAACAACAGTTTAAGTTGAAATTCTAACCTTGAAAAATTGCCTGTTCTTGAAAATATTTGAATAATTTGTTAATTTAATTGATGTTACTCGTAACTTTCTGATCTACACGTGTATTTTTACGTCCTGATAAAAGTTCTACATGCACTAAAAGCAGAGGAACAGGTGGTTATTGTTTTTGTAGGTCTAACAAGAAAGCTCCAAATTAGATATTGGAATGAGGTGACATTTAGTGACTAACAATTTATCGACAATATTTTGTCGATAAAAAAAATCATCAATCACTATATGTCAGATTGCACCGACTTTGTTCATCAGCGAAATGTAAAACATTTAGCGACAATTAATTATGTTTTCCGGTGAAAGGATATTTCTACTTTCATTACATTTGTGACATCGCTATTGAATCTGCAACTTATAACAGCACAACGCGGCATTTTCATATACATTTACGGAGATGCATGCGGCGCGTTAGCCGCGGGTGGACTGTCAGTAGCATTAAATACTCCTGTTTAGGAGCATGTTAGGCTCGCGAGCCACGCCCCCTTCACCTTTCTATTGCTTTCTCTTTTCTGTGGTGTTTTCAATAAAGACTACCTATCTCGCTATCTATCATACCCAATTTCATCAAAATCGGTCCAGTCGTTTGAGGGTGAAAAAGTAATGAACATACAAACACACTCACAAACGTTTGCCTTTATAATATTAGTTTGAAAAGGATCAATTTGTTACTACCGAATATGCATTACATTTTTTTTTTATAGTATATATGGTTCA
The DNA here is from genome assembly GCA_963854805.1 of Plagodis dolabraria. NCBI lineage: Eukaryota > Metazoa > Arthropoda > Insecta > Lepidoptera > Geometridae > Plagodis > Plagodis dolabraria. The sequence goes on from OY978457.1 coordinate 13,630,568, forward strand.
CTGGTTTGGCGATAATGGCTTACACATGAAAGATATATATGCTGTCGCGAGCTTTTTTGTAGGCAAATTTAAGATAAACATTTCCGTTATACATTATGTGCGTGTGACACATAAGGTTTTTGCAGAGCACGCCAGAATAGGTCGCATAATATGGCTGATTTTTTTCTTACATACTTGACAGTTATCGTTATATATTCGACAATTCACTTAATGTCTTTGTAAATTATAGCTTTTGTGTTATTCTGATGTCTAAGCTATATTACTGTAAAGTTTCATTAAATCTATTCAGTGGTTTTTTGCGTGTAAGAGTAACAAACATCCATACATACATCCTTACAAACTTTCGCGTTTATAATATTAGTAGGACTAGTAGGATAAAAGAAAATGACAACAATAAGCCTAGAAACTCTTCTTCAATTTGTAATGCCAAAAAAATATTGAATCGGCTTGGTTTACACATACACACTATTTATGCCCGGGGACGCTTGAAATGCCCGGAATTTTTACAATACTTATTAGGGAAGATTGCGAACATTGGGCCAGCAGCTCAAACTAGTTTGCAGACGCGGTCAAAATCTATAAAGTATTTTTACTCACTACTACTTGATGTAAGTATTGATATACTAACATTTTTGAAATGAAATTCTCGTGAGTTTCACACATATTTAAAAATTATAAATAAAACCGGCAAAAACACTCACGTTGGGGATCGAATCGATCCCCAACGTGAGTGTTCGATCCCCAACGTGAGTGTTTTTGCCGGTTTTATTTATAATTTTTAAATACTAACATTTGCCAATGTGCACTGATATCGGATCGCTAGAACACATTTTTTGAAGTCAATTGAGTGCAACTGGTCATTTAATGAAGGTGCCCGTGATCCAAAGAAGCCAACAGCCCAACGAGCAGTTTTCTTTATTTAAATAATAAAATATAATCCCGAAATGTTTGTACGTTTGTTTAGTATCAGTTACGGTCAAGGAAATGAAAATAACCCACCTATACTGGTTTAGTTTTTACACAAATTCTTATATGAGGCCGTAAGGTGTCCATAGTTCGCAACCCTCCCATGTATAATGTAATTATAAAAATAACAGCTTATAGTCATTGTTCAATAGTCATGAAAGTCAAAGAATTAGTATAAATGTGTTAAATAGTTCCAGTGCATAACAGTTGTTTGCATAAACTAAGTAGCTCGTAGATAGATACAGTCACCTCCGTTAAGATATATCCATTCTTTAATTTTCAAAACTACTGAATAAAATTTCGTAAATATGTAACATAACTTTTAACACATCCCAACGTTCGTATATTATTCTTGTAAATTTTTTTCGACTTAAGCTCGGTACTTGATGTAGCAAAGTTTTGCAAACTATGTAATTTTAACATAATAGTGCAGATGACTGTACGTCGAGCAGATCGTGAATCATTTATGGAGTGTTTGTAAATACAAAGCGGACAAGATTATTGTAAAGGGTTGGCAGCACAAATGTTCTTTAACCATAAAAGTAGGATTACTTATCTACGTCTACAGTAATTTTATAAAGAGGAAAGATTTGTATTTTTGTATGTAAGGAATAAACCAAAAACTACTGACCCATTGGAAAAATTCTTTCACCATTAGAATCCTACAATATGCCTGATGAACATAGGCTATATAATAATTTCAAAATATATATATTTTTTTAACTTTTGTTAAATACCCGTGCTAAGCCGGGGCGGGCCGCTAGTCAAGTAGAAAATTGTTGTAGTTAATGGTTACTCGTCAGAACCATTTTCTGTTGTTTCTAGAGTACTATAAGGATCTCATTTATAGAAATTCTTTTTCTCAAAAATGGGATGTAATGTTGCCATAACATCTCTAAAAAGTATCCAGAAAGTGAACTACCGGAAACTTATTCACAACTGTCCAGTAAGAAGTGACATTTTAAATTTGGAGTCTACTACTGTCCAGTAAGTCATCCTATTTAGATCTGCTTCGACAGACACAAATTAAATTTACGCCATTATAACATGGTTATAGGGGCTCCAAATATGTATCTATCTTGAAATGAAATGAAATGAAATGAAGTTTATTCCATCATCACACAACATTACAAAACTTCGCACAATTAAATTGAATTAGACAATTAAACAACAATGAATTGCAATGTTGCGTGATGCTAGGAAAGAGTCCCGTCTCAGCATGTGTCAGGTTCAAGAATGACCCTAAGCGCTGGTTTTCAGACGGCACTCCCGACCAACATCACGAACGTGCATGACATAAAATAACAAAAACAATAAATAACATGAACAAAACTATAAATAAAAATACATATATACGTATGTAAACACATAAAACATTTACTGAATTTTACAAACAATTATCATTGTGAATTTACATTTGTGATTTATTTGTGGTATAGTCTCTCTATATATATATATATATCTCTTTTTGGTATGAAATTTTATGAGATAAATAGATATTGGAGCCTTTATACAACCATTTTATAGTTTGTGACACTTAATGCGACGCAGAAAAAGTATGCACGTTGCGTTTTGTACTTAGTAATGTTGTAGAAGTATAGGTAGTGTGGGATTTTATGTTTAGTTGTATTTAGTAATTTAAGTTTATAAATCATGTTGGATTACAATTTTCCATTCTAAAATTACCATGGAGTTTCAAAAACAATAATTTAATTTTTTTTACTAAAACATCCATAAAATGTAAAAAAAAATTTTATCAAAAAATGGAACCGACATCAACACCCAAAAGTGTGTAATAACTTGTTGAAGTCGGTACCATGATAGTTCAAAAGTAGCTATTATCACAATATTGTGCGCATGGTACCGACTTCGATAAGTTATTTCACAGTTTTGGGTGTTGAAGTCGGTTCCATTTTTTGGTAAAAAAATTTTTTCACTCTTTATTGTGACCCTTGCTACTTACGGGATCGATTGTCATACATTGTCAACGACTAAATCATCAAGATAGGTGAATATTTTTCAGTTATTAGAGCGTAACTCAAAAACGGCTTGACCGGTTTTGATGGAATTCAAAATAGGAACAAATGTAAAGCTTTCAAAAAAAAAAAAATATTTACAAAATCGTTTCACCAAGTCAAGAGTTCTGAGGTACAGACGAATTGAGGACCTCCTCCTTTTTTGGAAGTCGGTTAAAAATGGAACAATGTTCAAAACGTTAACTAAACTAAACTTACTTTCATTTTTGAGAAAAGCATTATGCCAGCCTCAACCAGTAAGAAAGCCATCCTGGCCTGGAAGTTTAACTCAACAAACTTGTACAAGAAGTCATACTTACTGGATTCTGCAGTAATGTACTACTTCAACATTTGTATTAATGACATCAATGACTGTTTTCACCATTGAAAATACTTTATTTATGCTGACGTTTTAAAAATATTTTTAATCATTGATAACTCTTTTGTTGCAAACTTTTACAGGTACTCATACATTGTGTCACTATAACCATAGAGAAAAATACTAATCTATAACGGTATAAACACAAATAAAAATATTACTCAATACAGTTTACAAGAAAAATGAAACTAATCGGAAATACTAATAAAATCAAAAGATACAAATGTTTCAATAGCAGAAGTAGACAGTGTACAAGATTTAGGCATTGTGCTGGATAATACGCTTACATTTAAGATGCATATTGTAGGTATCTGTTCAAATGCATTGAACTGTCTTGGCTTTTTATTACAGAACCGCAGAAATACAAGCATATGAGAACTAAAATACTATATTCAAACAAATAAAAGGCATAGATATTAGGGATCCTTTTATTTGTTTTTATATAGTATTTTATTTCTAATATGCTTGTATTTCTTGCAGTTCTGTAATATGCATGCTGAATTTCACCGAATTTGAATACTTGTTACTTATTATGAAACTACGTTTATATATTGTAAATTGCTACTTACACACTGTCGCTAAGATTGTATTTCTGCTTTGTACATTCTCCAATTCTGTTTTCTTATTACTTGTATAAATTTTAACCCAAATTGTTTTACCTAATTTATGATTAAGTTGTTATTATTAATTTCAATGTGTAAAATAATATTCACAAAGCGTTTCGCTCAGTTTTGCATGTAGTCTTCCTGTATAATTGTAACATTATCAATATTGCTGTTTACTCGTAGTTTGAAATGGTGTACAATATGTTAGGAATTAATAATTAAATTCAAAGTACTAGTAAAATTTCCATCCGGCTTCAAAATCAAAGTCAAAATCATTTATTCAATCTAGGCGTCGACAACGCTCTTGTGAAGTTCAATTACAAATTTTAAAATTGAAATATTCTACATTATACTGCCACGTTCAGCAACAAAAATTGTAAAGAGCCACTGCGAGAAGAACGGGCAAGAAACTCGGGGCCATTCTCTTAAACGTCTTTTAACAACGTGTTACATACTTACTATATAATAAAAAATTTAAATATTTGTTTAAATTACGTAGTTGACTACACAAACTGTGTAGTAGGATTTCTTAATCAGTATGTTTTTCACGTGCAACTAGAATTTCCCTTCCGTGAGCAGTGTAATAGATTTGGGAACTTTATATAAAACCGCACACAATTACAGAAGAAGGACTTTTAATTTGTCTTTACCAATCTAAAATCTGGCACCGCTATTTTATTTTTATTCCTAGTATTGCAATCGTGATTGTCACCGTTAAATTTAAATTTTCTAATTTTTTTACGATATTTTTAATTAGCTTCAGAGAGAGAGAGAGCGAGGGAGATAAATATAAAGGTAGAGAGAAGGCAAACATGTACACGACGAAGGATTAATCAAACCGAAGATAGCATTTTACATATTACCATACCACTGACCTATACTTCCACAGTTCATGTCCTATATTAATAAACATACATGTTTAGGTTAATTTCAACATCACGTTCATACAAGGAACGTGACAGCCCTGGCATCATTAATCCAATATTGTATGAAGTTTGTCGCGTTTGTTTGGTTACCCACATCAAATAGTCAACATTACGTCGATGAAACATGTCTGCTAGTAGGCGGGTTCTAATCTTAGCACAATATTATGCAAGTAAATACTAGAAAAAATGTACCTAATGTATTTATTAATTCTAACAACTACGGATGTACAGATGATCCTTGATTAGTCTCTCCATTAATAATAATTGAAACATACTTTATATAAGAGTTTATATTAATAGGCGATTGTAGGTACATTGAGAAATGTGGTTGATTGTACACTTCTCATCTCCTTATCTTTGTCCCACTTCGGTGGGGTCGCAAAAACAACATGTTTTCTCTCTGCACTTATAGCGCATATAATATTTTTTCAGACAAATGCAACAATATAATTATATTCTTTATATTATGTACAGTAGTAGTAGAATTGAAGCAGTAATGGCTCAGTGGCATTGGCTATGGACTACCGCGCAGCAGGTCCATGTTTCAGTCCCGCCGCGGGGTTGAGCTACACCACACGTTGGAAGGGCATTTTGCGTATGCCCGCCTGGCTAGCGACCACCCTCAAGAAGAAAATCTGTCGCCAAGCACCCAACGGTGTGTTCCGGCAGCAGTCCTTGAGAGCCAGTGAAATTACAGGCACTTGAGACTTAAAAACTACGTCTCAAGGTGACGGGCGCAGTGCAATTCGTGACTTGTGACGAAATGCATCTGTTATAGGCAGGGGTTAGTCCGCTTAACATCAAGTGAGCCTCGAGCTCGTTCTGCCACAATAGCATAAAAAAACACGTAAATAAATCAGTAAAATAAAGAAACTAACTACAAATTAAACTCATCGTCTAGATCACCATGTGCGAAAGATTCCCAGAGCACTTGCAGTAAAACCTTGTTAGATCGCAAGACACACCTGTTGGGCAAAGTACAAGTATATAACAGCAACTCTGTTTGATAGTTAGATAGATAACACTTTATTGAGCCACCATTAGAAATACTTATAAAGATAACAATACAAAATATAATTGAGTGTAACAATAGGCGGTCTTCTCCGTTGGAGTTAGACCTATATCTGTTTCAGACGACCTATGATATTCCCCGAGGCAAGGACCAATCTGGTCAAGATAGCTATGCAATACTCTTTTGTATAGGACGACCACGGGCTTATCCTTTCAACATCCAGTGTTACAAACTCGTAGTGTGCAGCTGTGAATATTTACTCCGTTTTAAAATTTGTTCTTGTACGACCACGGCCTACACACTGCGAGCGGAACTGATAATGTGTGACGGTGTCATTACTTCCTGTCTACTTTAATGATCAATCAACGGAAGGATATGGAACAGTCTATAGATTCTTAAATAGGTAACTCCGATAACACAAACAATATATTTTTTTTTGTTTATTCGGAAAACATAAAGTGTTTACATAGCATATTTACTTTCAAGATAAAATATCTATACACCTTAAAAACCATTTAAAACGTATGATGGTAGATGATTATGGTGATAGACACTTTGGTCGTCTTCTTAATATGCATCGTATATCATTATCATTATTTATAGGCACAACATAAACAATCCATATCTAAATATTATACAATAACCGGCAAAAATACTCACATTGGGGATCGAATAAGTCGACCCGAGTTTCGATTCTGATATGCCCGAAACCTAGGTTGGTTTATTCGATTCCCAACGTGAGTGTTATTGCCGGATATTGTATAATATTTAAATATGTGTGAAACACGCGAGAATTTCATTTCATATACAATCCATATTAATAGTAATTAAGTGAAAACCATTGTCTCGCCTGTAAAGCCCCAAAGGTTATACATGAGAATAAATACCAACATTTTGCCAGTTGTAATCTTAATAATGTATACTCCGAACAGACAAACCCCGTGCTGTTCTGGACATGCTTTTCGACCGGGAGATCGAGTTCACAGATGAGCAGCTCCGCGAGCACATCGATTCCATCACGATCGCCGGCAACGACACCACAGCGCTGGTGATAGCATACACTTTGGTCCTTCTTGGAAATCATTCAGAAGCGCAGAAAAAAGCATTTCAAGAGTGAGTATCTACAGCTGTAATTTTAAATCTTATAGGTAAATGATGGTTGAAGATGATTTAGTAGGCTCCCTAGAATAGGATCTCTTTCCATAATAGGCTAGTAGGTGGTATTCTTTGCCTTAGGGCCTTGGGTCATAGAACATATAATAATGCTACGTGCTTAAGTGTGGCTTTGCCTTGAAAACTATAAAAAAGAAATAATTTTAGGAACCAGATGAGATATAAAAATTGTATTTTCTCCTTGTAGTAATATAAACCTGACTATTTTCTTCTCCACTTTTTCTACAATTCCATTTCGAGAAAAAGTGAAGTAGTATTTCTCCTACGAAGAAATATTTCACTATGCTCTGGTGAAATTACTCTATAAGGAAAAAAATCTCACTATAGGATATAAATGACACCTAACACGAGATCGATAAATACAATTATTCCAGGACCTAAAAATTTATGAATGTTGTCCATTAATTTGCGTATAAAGATTTGATGTGAAAGAGATTTTTTTGTCTGAAATTTACTCAAGAGGTTTCTTCTAAAGCCATTTATCAGACCTAACTTTTTATTGCGTGTAACACTATTTCAGACAGCAAGCAATCTTTGGTGAATCTAAGAGAGGAGCCACGAAAGAAGACCTGTTGCAGATGCATTACCTGGAGAGAGTCATCAAAGAAAGCATGAGGATCTACACCGTTGTACCGATCATTGCTCGAAATATTGAAAAGGACACTTATTTACGTGAGTTATTTATTAGTCTTGATTTCGCCATGATACATTTTATTGGCAAACTAATTTTGTGAAAGAACTTTGTTGAGAGTCACTAGGTAAGTCTATCAGAAATGCATACAAATTTTATTACCTTTACCTTGGCATAAACAGCTGATACTTATAATATAAGGTTAGCATTACCGCCTTCTACACGAATATGCTTTTTTTATTTCTTAGCCTTTGACCACGATCTCACCTGATGGTAAAGTGATGATGTGGTCAAAGTTGGTTTATCTAGAGTTAATGGATTTCAGCGAAAGCCATTGGAGCACAAAATTACAAGGAAGGCTGTGACGAATGTTAAAATTTGAACAACAAGTGAGATTCGAAACCGGGATTATTCGTCCCTGAGCTAACTTCACCACGGCAAACGGTTTAATTTTTCCTTCCATTGTTAATTTGTTTCACAGCATTCATTGATTCAGCCATTCATTGACTTCAGCCATTTTTTGCATATATCTTTTTTTACCGTTATCTCAGCGCAGATTACTGTATCAGCCGGATTATCTACTGCTGAACAGAGCCTCACCCAATAAAGGGACATTGCCATCACTCTCACGCTTGGCAGGTGTCTTGGGCATTGCAGTGTAAGATAACAGTTCCTCACAAGGCGCTACTGCTGAACTTCCGGTATTTTACCATTAGTCGCCTCTTAAGACAACTCGTGAAGAGATGGGGGGGTGACATTCAGATCCGTCACCCCACATGCAGACCACAACGCAGATTATATAAACTCAATGGAAATAGTAAATAATTAGTCAACTATGTAGTTTTCGTAATATATTATCGTCATCATATCACGATGAGTGATGTCTTTGACAGCGAAATGTGGAGTAACAATACCTGCCGGAGCGGGTGCCGTGGTTGGTGCATTTGCCGTACACCGTTCTAAAGCTGTTTGGGGACCAGATGTTGACGAGTTCGATCCAGACCGATTCCTGCCGGAAAAATCGGTCAACAGGCACCCTGCATCTTTCTTACCCTTCAGCTATGGCAGCAGAAATTGTATAGGTATGTTATTGGCTGAATACTTTTTTTTATTATATAATTTATTTATGAGTGAGTACCGTAGTACGTGCATTAGCCGTCCACCACCTTAAATATATTTCTGTTTCCTACTCTTCAGATATGGAAGCAGAAAGTTATTGGCTTCATATCAATGTATAAAATACCCAATTATTTGACACGTGATAGCGAAATACGGAGTAAAACTACATACTCGCCGGAGTGAAAAGACCTGCTTAGAAATTAAAACTTATAATTAAGGTACCTTCTATTCCGAACGCCGCTGCCGAATGCAACCAGACTGCAAGTGCAGGGACTGCACGCGATTGTACTGTAAGCTAACTGCAGGTGCCGCTGGCGGGACTCTTGGAAATCATCAACCTTCAGTTGCACGGCAGCGTCATCGTACAGAATACTAGCTAATTTTAACTCTCCTTTCAGAAAAATATATCAACAGAAACCCTGTGTGTCGTGTATCCGTACCCTTCAGCCATTAAAGATGGCAGTATAAGTCGTAGATACTACATGTGCCTACTTACTATTGATAAAACTCAGAGGTGAAGAACAAATTGATTATGAAACAACAGATCTGTTAGTAAGCCCTAGTGTTCTTTGCTAAATAGTAGTCATTTATACCTTACCGAGTGTTTCACACTAAAAACGTTCTTAAGGTAGACAGATAGTCAAATTATACTTGTTTACTGTGATGTAGAACTCATAGATTTAAACTTTTTGCTTTGTGTAATGTGTCTAGCATAAATTATATCTTCCCCTATAACTTTGACCTTCGGAAATGACCTCTCAACATGTGGTCACGTGACGTAAAGAGAATGATGACCTTGTCATAAGTCAGATTGTCGGTATGCATAAAATTAATTATATAATATTAAGCCATATACAACACTACAGCTACTACAATAAAAGCACTTAGACAAACTACAAGTCATAGCAGACTCATAGGCAGTCCAAATGCTCCAGCCCACTCCCAGTTGGTAGCGTGCCCAGCATGCTGGCAGCATTGCCCCGTTGAATTGCAATGCTTATTCGTTGAGCCAAATATGTGCCAGCATTTTAAGCCATATAATTTTATTCATACTATTTAAAACTATCGCGAACCAATAATGAAGATTATTCTATTTTGACATATTATAGTCAAAGTTCGATATATTTTTTTTACTCTACTTGAACCTGAACAAACTTTTTGTTGTAACGACATTTTTGTTTTTGTTTTAGGGCGCAACTTTGGCATGCTTATAATGAAGAGCATCTTATCGTCTATCGTCAGAAATTACAAAATAGAAGCAGATGACATCGGACCTCTCAAAATAGAGATGTTATTATTTCCTATTAGAGGACATCAAATTAGAGTTTCTAAGAGATAACATTATTATATATATGTGTATCTGCTTAAGTTTTTTACATTAATATTGTTTGGAAATGGGGTAATTACCTACCATGTTTTATTCTGATTTTTCCGATTTTTGGGCTCCGTTGTAGGCGCCAAGATTACGAGCTAAGGTACCCGTTCTAAGCAATATTAAAGTTATATGTGTAAGTGACAAAGATACATTTTAAAACTCATGTTTTAGCACCTAGATATTTATAGACTTTACCTAACTAGGGAGTTATACTAAGTACTTGCCATAATATGAATTTATTAAGGTATATGACACAGATTTGATAAAGTATTTACTTAAGTATACATGTAGATATATAACCTATACTGTGGAGTTTAAGAAGATAATAGTGTTGAAATTTTTTATTAAAAGTTTTTTTTTATCTTAATGTGGTGTATATGAAACTTAGTAACATTACCGTGCTTAAGTCATTTTAAAGATAATGTAAATACAAAGATAACTGAAAATAGTAGAATTCGAAATTTAAAGCATGCACTACAAAATTACAAATTTACGAGAGAAAAAATTATAGTCATGTGCGGGATTCGAACCCGCGTCCATCGACCCCTTTAGCCGGGGTATGCTCTAACCAATTGAGCTAACATGACACAATGACTCATAACTGTAATTCATGCTCTCGTTCTTCATGCGACCATCGTAATGGGATGGAGCGACACCTATAGTTCAACTTGCGTTGTACTACAAACAAGACCAATTTTGCAATTGGTTTTAAACTTGTAAATGATGACGCAACCTTATAATTTTAATATTGTTAAGTTTGCAATGACGCCGGCTAGGCGAATTACACTACAAAATTACAAATTTACGAGAGAAAAAAAAAAAATTAGTGTAATTCGCCTAGCCGGCGTCATTGCAAACTTAACAATATTAAAATTATAAGGTTGCGTCATCATTTACAAGTTTAAAACCAATTGCAAAATTGGTCTTGTTTGTAGTACAACGCAAGTTGAACTATAGGTGTCGCTCCATCCCAATACGATGGTCGCATGAAGAACGAGAGCATGAATTACAGTTATGAGTCATTGTGTCATGTTAGCTCAATTGGTTAGAGCATACCCCGGCTAAAGGGGTCGATGGACGCGGGTTCGAATCCCGCACATGACTATAATTTTTTCTCTCGTAAATTTGTAATTTTGTAGTGTAATTCGCCTAGCCGGCGTCATTGCAAACTTAACAATATTAAAATTAAAGCATGCACTTTATATATAATTTTTTATAAAAAATTTAGTACGTTTTAATTGTCACCAATATGTACAAAATATTTTACATAGTATTTCTAATTTACATGAAGTTTTTCATTGTCACTGTGTTATTGGACACTCAATTATGTGTTAATTAGTCTGTTTTATACTATAAGCATATTGAAATTAATACATACATGTATATGTAATTAAGTCTATTTAAAAAACCAAATTTTGTATTCTACGACATTATTTTATTTGTCCCAATGAAATCTTAATTCTGAATAGGTGACTGCATTTACATCATGAATGCATATGATAGGACATTTGACAAGAGAAGTACCTATACGGTACGAAATTATCTGCAGTTATGGTGATGGACGCGGCCGATATAATATATACTTAAATATAAACTGTCCTCAGCTTGTGATTGTGATTATGTCTTTGTTATACCGACCGTACTCGCCAAGTGAAACCGCGCTGCGGCAAAAAAATTACGTGTCATCTTCATTGACATCCTTGAGCTCGAAAATAGTAGTATCTTCCATATTAAACGATGTCGTGGATGTCTCAGCAGTCATCAAAGTAGCTTTCGAGACGGGAGTGAAGTCAAACGACATATCGTCCTCGTGCTCGACCACATCGCGGGAGTCATCCACACCACACGTCAGGAACTTGTTGTAGGCTGTGAGGTCGATGAAGCCGACGCCACAAGGTCTATCCACCAGTCGTGACGTCATCATCCCTTGCGCAAACCCCGAGCAGACTACCAGGGAGCCCACGTCATCCTGGTTACAAAAGCAGCTTTTACAACTTCGTACAATATTGGACGGACGAATCATGCTTAGGCACTTCTTTCAAAAATCTATCCATTTAGAATATCGCCTTGTAATAAGACTTCCGTGTTCAAACATGTTTGATACAAGGTATAATTTTCAATTCAATTTTGTAGTAGCAATCTCAATCAGTATCGAAATTTGTCATATCTATTGGTATGCTGGATTTGTTAATGGGTTAATACTGTAATAGCCCGATTGTCACACAGCTGGACACAGCCTATAACCCCCACACTCTTGGCAGGCGTCTTGGGGATCACAGTGTAAGATAGCAGGTCCTCAGAAGGCACTACTGCCCACCTTCTCGTATTTTACCCTAAGTGGCCAATTACGACACCAGTAGGTAATTCTCGGTTAGCCTGAACAACATCTTTGACCACATCCTCAATTACTATCAGGTGAGATAGTGGTCAAAGGCTAACATATTAGACATTAAAAAAACGACAACCCCGGGAAGATATGGGGGGTGACATTCTGGCCCGGCACCCCACGTTATATTATAATAATATATTTCAATTACACGCATTGAAGCTTTTCAAGTTTACAAACAAATTCTATCATACCATGTTATCGAATTACTGAATATTGAAAACAAGAAAAAGTACACCATCCGGTGTGCGTGTTCTTCTCGAAGTACTAAACAAAATCGTTAAACATAATTATTTCTGAACAAAACTTTATGTATTGTTAGAATCGATTTTTAAAGCCTTTTATTTTGATATCCCATTCGAAGGGTGCGGAAGTAAAAAAAAACGATCCTTTCAATATGGCGTCTAAAACCCAGTTTTTAGGGTTCCGTACCCAAAGGGTAAAACCGGGACCCTATTACTGAGACTTCTCTGTCCGTCCGTCCGTCCGTCACCAGGCTGTACTCAAGTACGTTGATAGCTAGACAGTTGAAATTTCCACAGATGATGTATTTCTGTTGCCGCTATAATAAAAAATACAAAAAGTTGGCGAAGTGCGAGTCGGACTCGCGCACGTTAAAACAAAAATGGTTAAAATATGAAGTCTAATGTTGTATGGCTAATGGTACGGCACCCTTCGTGCGCGATTCCAACTCGCATTTGGCCGATTTTTTTAAATTATTATTTTTATGTACGTAGCACTTATACGTCACTTGCGTTATCAAGACGAATTTATTGATATCTCAAACATTAATTTCGGTTAAGCCATTTAGAAGTTATGTTATTCGACCATAACTTCTAAATGGCTTAACCACAAACACACAAATATATATACATACATACGTGAACCAATAAAACATAACAATCCTTTTTTTGAGCAGTGGTGTAATAAACTGCCACTGTGGTTTAACATAAGCCAATAATGATTTACTCATGATGATTAATTTCACCACCTTACTTATGTCGTATGATTAATATTTTATGTAATTATTAATATAATAATAAGGAATTGGTATTCAAATGGTGACGGCTAATCCTGTGACCCTAAGCAACCTTCTATCATTTGCGTCAAGGAGACATAAGAAAAAACTGTGGCCATAGTATTAATTAGCTAGTTATAAATGCTAACACACAGTTTAATGCAAACAGACGATAGTTGCCTTGTTTATTGGTAAACATTCCATTACCGAGTAGGCAAGCACTTTATCTTTATGTAGACAAGGAGATACTACCAAATTTTATACTGGTAACGGCCGAGGCCGTTTGCAGTTTTTTTCAAATGCCATGTTGCATAAAATTATTTCAACATAGTGGCTTATTTTATTTCATACCAGGCAAAAGTCATGGCTAAAGTTTAATTGTTGATACATTGTTATATTTTTCATGTTAAGCAGAAAGATTAACTAATCGCTCAAAAGGATAGAATTTCATGTATCGTAGGCGTTATGCCTCATCTATTTAATTCCTAGTATGGCAAGTTAAAAATTTCACAGGAGGTTTGGTATCAAATAATAATTAAACCAAAAATCATGGAATAAATGAGGTCTTAACTAATGGTCTGAACTTTCGTGATAAATTAAGGATATACAAGACAAGAAATATATATACATATAACTACGTAATACATAAAAATAAGGTACGTACTTTGAGTCACCCTTATAAGTACGAGTATGAACATCATTCCACCCTTGTCTTACATATACCTAATCCACAGCTAACCACACATCCTAACTTCAATATAATGTAGATAATATATACCCAATATAAAAGTCTTTCAATATCCAAAACATGCACATAGTTGACATAGTGTCAAGATTTTGGCCTACCAATCAGTTAAGACTCCAAACATTTTGCGATCTAATCTGTGTTCACTACTTAGCAACACCCGACGGACAATAAGCACATATAATTTGGCGCATTATTTTCTCTTTTTACAAATATTTCACAATGGAGTAGTTTGGGATTGTATGTAACGTTAAGCTTCAACGGAAGAAAACACGGAAAACGGAGGAGTTAAAAATAACTGCTACAGTAAACAAATATGACAGTAGCCACCTGTCTATCCGTCTACTAGCTGTGGATTACGTACGTCTGATGCTTACATAGTAAAACACTTGACAATAAGCTATTTGCTCATCGAATGACTCTCAAAGAGCCATTGAAGTCCATAAACTAAGTACCTAGGTATACTACTTACTTACCGGACATAAGGCTCCATATTTTGCTGACTGTAAATAAAAAATATCGTAATGCATAAAATTGTTAGGAACCATAATTGACAGAAAAAGTGCTTTAACAGTGAAAAATATTATAAAAATTGTCATTTATTGAATATTAGCCGATGTTAGTTAATTAGTTTGTTAACTGTGTACCTATTGGTATGAAACTAGCAACTAGTTCTAACCCGCGGCTTCACCCAAGTATACTTTGCCTTTCAATTTTTCATTTAATACTTAACCAGTGTACATCGTGGATATGAACGGTAGAAATAACAATAGAAATGGACGATATCGTCCACTGTGGATGCTAAGAAGTCACTTCACATGACCAAAAATTTGACAACTAATTTCAATTATCCGTAGCATTAACTGTACCCTTAATATTTCTTCTTACCCCACTCCATTGTAATAACTACTTCCATCTCCATTCATGACTGTTGGTCTAGATTTTAACTA
This sequence comes from Plagodis dolabraria, assembly GCA_963854805.1. Classification (NCBI taxonomy): domain Eukaryota; kingdom Metazoa; phylum Arthropoda; class Insecta; order Lepidoptera; family Geometridae; genus Plagodis; species Plagodis dolabraria. Next base: position 13,645,868 of record OY978457.1, read on the forward strand.
GTTTTACAATGTCATAACGTAAGGAAAAATATCAACCACCAGTGAGATGCCGCTCTGTCTTGACATATCCGTCCCGGTGGCAGGGATGCTGTTCAATTTGATCTATCGTATTAATGAGCCAAGGTTCAAATTTTTCTTTCTTATTATTGAACCCTCTTAAAAGAGATGAAGAGAGATCTAAAGTCTCAATCAATTAAGTTGTTGACACAACCAATTATTTTATGCTAATAGCAACTTGTTAAAATTTGTTCTTCATTCCCAAAGCTCAAGAGACAGTGTGTACGTAATAACTACCAGATATTGTTTCAAGTACAGTAAAAATCTGATCCCATATAATATTATAAATGCGAAATATTATTTGTTACCGCTCACCAATTCAACTCCGATATTGCCGAAATTTAGTTATCTAAAGAACTATACAATATATATAGTTCTTTGGGTCCAATAGGATAATTTTTATTCAGAATAATAAAATATATTGTACATTTGCTCGAAGGAGAAGTAACCGAGGATAAACATTCCGAGAATAGGCGGGCATATTACCATCTACCGGACATTATTCCAGCGTCAAGTCGGTAAGTAAAAAAATATTTTTAAAAAACTCGTATTCGACCACATCGAAGCCGGGACAAACACATAATAATTTTAGTTCGGTCTAGAAAACATGTACCTACCTTGCATTGTGGTTGTTGTATGCACAGGAATCTGTCTCCATAGTCCCATATGTCCAGGCACTCGTCTGGATCCAAGATCTTTATATCCACTCGCCGGAGATGAATTAGTAGTGGAATTAAGAAACCCTATAAAATAGTAACAATTAAAAAAATAGTCATTAGTGGTCACCCAAGCTATGGCCGCAGGGAACATTGCTTTACCTAGTTGATCGGTTAAGAACTATTAGATTGTAGCGTTTTGAAGCTCCGTCAAGAGTGCTTCAAAACGCTACAAAAGAAGATAATTCAACTTACATTCCTCCTACTGCCCCACCCAAAGTATTTACAAGAGGTATCTCCTATTCGTTTTTCTATGTTCTGCTCCTGGGACACTCCATACCTCACCCGATTGATGATGAAGTCAGCGCCTTGCTCCCGTTTGTGAAAGGAGAATTGCTGATTCAGTACCAAGAGTGCGATGTTCTCTGCGGGGCAGCTCTGCCATCGGTGGCTGTGGTTATACCCTGTGGGAGATTTTTTCAACACGCTTTTATTAAGTCAACCTGTATGACATCACCATCATTACCACCACCCACCATTATTTCACTTATATGGGGTCTTTACCTACAACTTCTGATAAAGATTACGGACGTCTTCCAGGAATTACAAGATAATATCGGTAGTAACTAATAGGGTTTATATCATATTAAAAAGTCATTTCATCAGGGGACGCCTCGTGTCCCTGAAGTCTGAACTAATAAATAGACTTGTATCTCAGGGTCCAAAGAGCCTCAATGACAATGACCTTGAAGCACAAAGTATTCCTATCGCTTCAAAAAAAGTTTACATATAGTATAATAATAAATAGGGGCAAAATATATTAAAATCTTACATTTAACCTTACGACGTAACTTTTGAAGCTGAAATCAGCCAGATAAGTAGATTTTCTCAAACATGGAAATGTGAGCATTTTTGACAACCTTCTTCGAGATAAATCGAAATTGCTGTACTGGCCAAATATGCGCGCAGCGGCCGGCAAAAAATGTATGAAAATCTATATCTGTCGTGTCTAGCGGACAAATAAATTGCATAGTAAACTCATATCTGTCGTGTAATTTAAAAAAGGAACGATCTTTTACTTCAAAGCATGGCAACGAAGGAAGTAACTTATCAAAGGTTTTAATTAAATTTCGATCTGGCTTGCAAATAGAACGCTGTTTATTGAAAAAAAAAAACAAAGGAACACTTTAACGCGAGCAATTTTATTGTTGTTTGTTGATAGTCATTGATTTTGAAAAGTAATTGTTTCTACAAAATGAGTTCAAGTGAAGACAATGAGTGTGATGAACTTAATCCAACGCCACCTGAAATTCTTCACCTCTTTTTTCACCTCTTTAGAATTATCCCAAACCAACATTCCCTGGAAAGTCCACTTTAAAATTCATAAATTGTACATATAACAACTGTATCTTCAAATAAAAAATTCTACTTAGGTACTACTTTGTTTTAATTTCCGCGCATTATTTGAGAAAAGCACCATACAAGCCTTGGCCACAACTAGGCATTGATGGACTTACGTATTTACACGTTCGTCCATCAATGCCTCCTTTGCTGGCCGCGGCAGTAATGTACTATAAAGGAACAAGACGTATAGGTAAAGCGGCGCTCGAAACTAGTATGAAAGTCATATGTTTTTGAAGTTAGAAGCTTAAAGATATAATATAATAATAATTTAAAGACGAACTAAAAAAGCACTGTATGTTATTTCGCCGAGGCATTAAATATTATAAGAGGAACGAATTTAGGTTCCTAAATAGGCTTAAGTAGAAGTATATATTTCATATGAAAGTTTTAAGTTTTCTGAGAAAATTACTTCACCTATAAATCTGAAATTTGAAAGATAGGCAGTTAATAAGTAAAAGATGTCAGATAAGAATGAGTTTTCATCATTAAGGGGGTCAAATTGGAATTGAAATTTTGTATGAAAATCCTATTTCAAAAGTAGGACGCAAGAAATTTAGTCGTAAATTTTGTGACATCAAATTCAAAAGTACACAAATAGGGGTGACAATTTTAAATAAAAGTCCTATGTTTACGCTGAAACTGGGCACCTACATTTATAGGGTCCGTACCCAAAGGGCAACAAAACGGGACCCTATTACTGAGACTTCGCTGTCCGTCCGTCCGTTGATCTGTCTGTCCGTCTGTCAACAGGCTGTATCTCAAGAACGGTGATAGCTAGACAGTTGAAATTTTCACAGATGATGTATTTCCATTGCCGCTATAACAACAAATACTAAAAATAAAATAAAATAAATATTTAAGGGCGGCTCCCATACAACAAACTTGATTTTTTACCTTTTCTTGCTCGATACTAATAACGGTGATAGGTAGACGCTTTAACTATTCACAGAATATTTAGTTTTATATTCTTTTTAAATATAATTAATTAAAATAAAATAAATAATGAAGGGGGCTCCCATAAAATAAAAGAGGTTTTCGCCGTTTATTAGGTTACAGATATTGGTACGGAATCCTTCGTGCGCGAGTCGCACTTGGCCGGTTTTTTTATGGTATAGTGCGTAGATATCACCTAAGAAATTACCATAAGAAGGGCATTATTAGGAGGGTAGGGGGTAATTAGGGTGGAGGTGAGGGTATGGATAGTGAAGGACGGGGTAAACGTAGATATCGATTAATGTCAATGTTGAGATCATAGAGATATATAATCTCTTTTCTGTGGTTGAGATAATATAGATTGAAATGTTAATGCAAATTAAAATATAAATGCAATATAAATTGTGAAAGAATGAGAATGTTTATATCAAATGTAAAATAAGATTTTAAGAAGACCAAAATAAATGCGTGTAACGGTGCGGGTAATATGTAATGTCTTTATATAGAAGACTAACTGTGACCCGCGACTTCGTTCGCTTGGACATCGACTGTTAGCAAATCTAGGAAAACAGATCTAACTGTAGGTAGGTATATACCTTTATCTTATATATCTACATATCACGTTATGGGTTTAGCCATTTTCTGCCAAAACATAAGTTTTATTATCGTACCCTAGTTAATACTGGTACCCTTACCGTTGTTATATATTAACTAACTCCAACTATATTAACTTACCCCGATGTATACAAAGATGTTGCACCTGCCTCGAGATGCCGCTGCGCTCCGTGAAACTATGCGTGCCTGCGAACACGTCGAACTTGTACCGCTCGCCGAAGACGCAGCTGGCAGGCGTCAACACCACATGCGCCTCTATAAGTGCGCCCACGCAGAACATCATGGTGTGTGATAGGTAGTAAACCTGTAGTTTGTTTTTGTTACTAAAATGTTTCACGATTGTCTATAGGTACTTAGGAATACACCTAAGTAACAGCTAAATAGAGACGTAGAGTGACAGCTCTGCAATAATTCGCTAAGATCTGCTGACGCATAAAGATGTCGTTCTCTATCGTCAAATGGAAATGGAACTCTGAGGGCACAAGATAAGCTAAAGCAGTTTATTTTTTAAAAGTGATATAGCCACTCATTTAAATAAATAATACGGGATAACTCACGTGAATCAGTCAGATAGCTCCGACTATAGTTTCAACCACAGACGGTGGTCTTTTTCAAGGAGAGCTCGGGACGCCCGCGTTGACGTCCCGCTTAGCACTGGCTAAGCTACTACATACTATCATATAGCCACTAGTAATTGTAAAAAACTGCTTATGGCTGGATATATATGGTTAGCGAATTCAATTAGAAAAATGTATCTACTATTTCTTAGCACGATCAAGGTCTTTTAGATTTATACAGCATGTAATGCAATTAATTAGTTTTTGTAGGTAAGGTAAAGTTTGTTCGTCTTAGGTCAGGATTATCATTAGTCAGAAAATAGTTCGCGTTGGGGCAACAAATTCACAGTTCGGAACAACATCAGACATTCTCATGTTTCATTCTGTTAATAATCACGTCCGGTCTGTTAATGAACAGTACTTACATCGAAAATATGTTTCTCAATAGCTTTATACGAGAATAATAAATATTAATAGATATAAAATCATCTTATAGTCACGCGTGAAAAGTAACTAGTAACAACAAGCGTCACCAGACATATTTTGAACCTAATATGGGCACAGTTCCAGACTCCGAACTGCTACTGAGAAATTATGTGTCAAAATTGACAAAAATACTCCAAAACTAAAATTTTTGATCATGCCCATATGAACGCGAGATTCCAAAGCTACCTTATCGCCACTCTTTCAACGAGGCATAAATATTTCTATGTATTCAATTCTTATATTTAATTTATTATATTTAATTTACTAACAATCAAAAATGAAATTACTATCTGCACCTATATGTGTTAATCTAGGGACTAAACTATTTTTATTCAAAGTTTCATGCAAATCGTTTCAGCCATTTCAGCGTGAAGGAATAACAAACATTATATATACACACTAACTTACTGAAAAACATACGCGTTTTTTTTGTATATATGTGTGTTTTGTTTTACCTACTCACAATGTACTGCGCTTCTGTAGGTTCAGCTTTGACCCCAACAAACCCGGCTGAATTCTCGAAGTTTAAATCAACTGGAAAATAAGAAAACTATATCTTATTTATTCTAGTTTGCAGCTCTTTAGGAAGTGTCCGTCTTGGTAAATTGGTGAGTCATATTCATACCTCGAAGCACCAGTGTGTTTAAACACTAGGTACCTACTGTGTTTGAGTAAAGGGGTGAAATTACTGGGCAGACGAGACAAGAACTAAAAACTTGGAGCGACAAGCACAAGAGTTGTGGGTCCAGAAACAGAACGGTAACACTGCAACGCTATTTATTTGTTTCAACATTTCATTACAAATAAAATGTGTTATATAGGTACTATTCTACAGCTATTTTCTATTGATCGTTGTTTATGTATAGTACCAAGGTCTCATTAGGTCCAATGAATGAAGGAAGCCGAGTTGGCCGATGACAATAACTCTATAAAGTACTACACAGAAAGATCATGCCTGAGCCTGTTTACCATCACTTATTCAGAAGGTATTATTATCAAAAAAAATTAGAATAGATAAGCGTTCCAGAAACACAATAATAGATCCTAAAATAATGAGTAATTGTATGATACACCTTACAATGTGCGCTACTTAGAAATCGTTTTCTCATTCAATTATGTACTTTAGCCGCCAACGGTAGATAAATATGCGCCGAACATAATTCCGTCAATTCCTTAAATTTAATAATTATTATCTAAAAATATATATCAATCTTACGCAAAGTGGCTATGCCACCTATTTGGCCCGCTCCCATTTTCGGAAACGTAACCAGACAGGCACTTTGAAACAATAATAAAAAAAAAAAGCCAGCCTAGTGCAATAACATAGTAGGACTGATGAAAGCAAGAAAATTAATTCCAGTATTTATAAAACAATACCAAGAAAGATTGATTGTGAAAATTAAATTTTTAGACGTAGAGCAATTACACACCTAGCCTGATTTTATCGCTCGTTTGCAAAAAAAAATAGAAATAATTATTTCACATACAAACTCTGAGTGAACAATGGTCTACGCCTGGAGTTACATTGATGAAACCCGAAACAATTTTTATGTAATACGCAGATGATGTGGCAGCCCAAAGTAACACTGCAAAAAGTAGTTAAGTGCTTGAACCACGCATATTGCTATAAAATAGCTTGCGCAATGGATTGAGTTGACTGGTCTCATTCATAACTCAAATAAAATCTATTTTGTACATTTTTCATTATCTGGGCAGGTCACGGATAGTATACAGGTCGTAGCCAAAGGGATCCATACAAAACAAGTAAAAGCGATTTAATTTCTCGGTTTTGAAATTGAATTGCGGAACTGCGGAATTACATGGAGCTCGCATATTTATGACAAACTAGCTTTCCGGGCGCGGCTCCGCCCGCGCGTATGACGGTTATCGCGCAAAAACATTAACCTCTTTGTGCGCAGTTGGATAAAAACTATCCTATGTTTTTTCCCGGGTCTCAAACTATTTCCATACCAAATTTCATTCAATCGGTCCAGTAGTTTTGGCGTGAAAGCGTAACAGACAGACAGACAGAGTTACTTTCGCATTTATAATATTGGTACTGATGATTATGCACTAAATTAGGTAGCTTATGTTATGCTCTCGAACGACTATCTCATGTGGTTTCTGCTGATGTGGTTCGCACCTGCAATTTCGCAACTGTGCACTCTATCCTCCAATACGGCACCGAGCTCTGGGGTTGCGCAGCTGATATACTGCTAGTTTTTAGAATGCAGAAAAGGGCCGTAAGAGCGATTGTTCAGGCTTCACGATTCACATCAGCAAAATCACACATTCAATCACTAGGTATAATGACGCTGCCCTCTCTAGTACTTTTTCTATTTGCATTATACGTGCGTACAAGCTTAGACGTGTTTGCAAAACGCAACGATACTCATGAAATACCGCACTCGAGGTGGAGATACATTTCTTTGAGCCTGCTGCAGTGCTTCACAGATGGCTCAAAGGAATGAAATTAACACATTCGATGGGTCCGTCAGTGTATAACCAACTACCCGATCACATAACAAATGCACCTAGCTTAAAGAAGATTATTTAAATATAAACTAAAACGCTTGCTTATCGCAAGTACATTAAATACAATCAATGTTTTTTTTACTCCAAATAATTATACATATACTTATATGATGATGTTTTATTTTTATATTTACTTTATTTTGTTATGATTAATATATTATGTATATTAATTTATTATAGTTATTACTAATACCTATGTACATTTTATTTTTATTTTTTTATTGATAATAAAAAAAAATTATATAATTATACTTTGAATAATTTTAATATTAACATTATTAAGTACTTAATTATCAAGTTAATTTTGTCAATCAAGTAAACTTATAAAGTTATAAGTATTATTTATTGTAATTATTGTTTATCTCATTATCTGAATTATGTAGAATTGTTTGACAAAGAATATAAATGACATAATCTTTGCAATTATTAATAGAATGTTTATCTGTTTACAACTTAAGAGCGCTATTACATTTTGAAGTTAGGTTTTTTCGACAGCCAACTACTATTATTTATTCTATGTGCAGTGGCGAAACGGGCGTACGGCAACGTGGTGACTAAATAGTCTTGATCCGTTATATACTTTTACTATACCATAAGGAACTTAGATTTATTTGATGAAAGGTTATTATGAAGCACCGTGGCGTAGTCACGGTTATGTTATCTATACAGTATCTTAACTCAGCTCTGTCGTTGAAATAACTACCTACAGCCGCGCTGTACGTAAACATGCGATAGGGCTACCCGCCTCCAGTACTTTATTTATATTTGCCTATTTTGTGTTTCCATTTAGTTTTTTGATTGTAAATATACTTTTTTAATATAAACAAATATAATTCTGTGTGAAATGAACAGGAAGTGTTCACTAAAAATGCGTGTTGCTTTTTGACTAGTAGGTGGATTTAATTAAAAAACATTGTTTATATTTGAATAAAAAATCAGTCTTAAAAATTTAAAGCCGAAAAATATTTATGAGACGTATGTACGAAATGCTTTATTATTAAATTTTATAGTATAAAAAAACCGCATTTTAATATATAGCTCATTTCACTACTACTAACTACATATTTCACTGGTGTTAATCACTTTTCTTTTCTCTATTCACTTTTTTTTATTAATCGAGACACTTTTTTCGGGGGATTAAAGGAAATACTTACCAATAAAAAGACACACATTATGTACCGTAGTACTCTAGTAAGTAGAATTATTTTATGGTAGGTATTACCTTTCAGTTTCCCGGTTATCTACAAAAGTTATATCTGGATGCGTTTTTGACGAATTCATGCAACCAAAAATCATATTAAATATGTGATATGTACATAAACTTATTTTTAGTGAAAATATCGCCCGTTTATTGTTAAAAAAATAACACACCGTCCATTTGTCACTGCGGCACAGACGCGACTGTCTGCGTACCGAGCGCAGGCCGAGATCGAGGCGCGTAGGTATAACTCGCGTTTCATCCGTTTCTATGAAGTTGAAATACTGTATAGATAACATTACCGTGGCGTAGTACTCGGATAGGTGATAGTAATCGGTATTTCCAATTGAGTACTACCGTTGCTTGGTTAGGTGACACATATTGGATTTTTCATCGTAGGCCATGTTGACCTGAAAACTGAGTTGTTTAAATTATAGTAATAGTAATTAATATTTATAATTGCCTGTTTTTTTTAATGTTACGTTAAACGTATTTAGGAATAAAAAAAAAAAACTTGTGTGTATATGGAACTTGTTTTAACCTAACAAACAGTTTACAATTCATCAACATCAGCATATAGACACAGCCATTTAGAAATATATTTCACGCAATGGCATTGACCCTGCTTTCCTAGAGTCAATTATTTCGGGTAGCACACATTTTTCATAAAAAGCCTGCAATTTCGGTAGCATCTTTCCTTGCCAAAATGTTTCGTCTCTATGTATCTTTATAACTTTTACAGGGTGATCTGGGCCAGTCCATATGGCTAGTATACAAATATTTTTATTTGTTATATGTAGCTGGCCTTGAATTTGATAAAACCAGTCATGGTTTATTTATGGTAACACCCGTAACATCATTATATTTAAATCCTCTTACTTTTTTAAAGTGCACGGCTTCGTCAAAGTCCATTCCAAAAACTGTAATCGGATATTTCACTTCCACGAGACCCTCAATGTACAAAAAAATTTATTGACCTTAATTTGCAACCGAACTTTTGACTATGGGCTTCGGTAGTACATAATTGCTCCATGAAATACCGAAAATCAATTATTATGTTTCTTTGAATATCTGCATAATTCTGTGAAGCATATAATAAACATTATCGAGGCTGAATCATTTTATAAATAATAATATAGAGTATTTTTATACCACACTAACCACATTTTGATCGACTAAAGGAACACTTTCCAATTCTAACGTGAAATCATTTGTTGATTCATCAGATTCATTAGTAACATCAGGCTCGTGTATGTTTTCAGTGATGGGATTCTAAAAAGAAGATAAAACGTTATGTTGTATAGATTTTTTTAGGTGGAATTCGTTTATAATGACATCGCAGGGAAAAAATAAGCACGTTATACTAAGCGGACGTCATACAAAGCAGTTTATAGAAAATGATAAGAAATCATTGAGATTGTCGAATGACCAACCCCAAATTGCGCCCTTGCGAGAAATGAGTTCCATTTTCTAATCTGCATATTAATGTACCTTTCTCTTTAATCGTAAATGCTTTCCGACGAGGTCAAGATGAAATTTTATTTCACAAACCACTAATGAACAATGCATGACCTTCGACTATCAATTACCCACTGAGACACAATACAAAAATCCATGCACGTGCTTAACGTTGTCGGGTATGACGTGACTCCCCCAAACACTGCCGAAGGCGTTAGGAATTATGTCGGTCACTAGAATAGGACAATTTATTAAAAATGGGTCATAATAAGTGTCTTGTCACTATAAGCGAAGTCATTATATCCGACTTAGTTATAAAGAAACTAGCTTTCCGGGCGCGGCTTCGCCCGCGCGTATGTCGGTTATCACGCGAAAACATTAACCTCTTTTTGCGCAGTCGGATAAAAATTATCCTATGTTTTTTCCCGGGTCTCAAACTATCTCCATACCAAATTTCATTCAAATCGGTCCAGTAGTTTTGGCGTGAAAGCGTAACAGACAGACAGACAGACAGACAGACAGCTAGACAGACAGACAGAGTTACTTTCGCATTTATAATATTATTATAGTACTGATGATGTATATGACAACTAAACTTCGCTGTGTAGTTACGTCATAATAAGGGGTTGGTCAACATAGGCGGAGTCATAATAAACGGATTCTACTGTAGTATTTATTTTATTAGTAAAGATAGTATTTATGAATCATAACCATATTATTTTCACTACGTAGTGCAAGCTGTTGTGATTCCGAGCTGTTATTAATGTGATCAGTATGCTCCATAAGCATATCCTAAAAAATGCGTATAATGTACACAACTAATCAGAAATTATAGATGGAGTTAGCGTACCAGTTTCCTTAGTCGTCAATTTCACTGATTCACCAGTTTACTCATTAGACAGTTTCTGAATTCGCCAATTTCCTTATTTGCCAGTTTCACTAAGTTGTCAATTTCACTATGAAGTTGGTTTCCTGGTTCGGAATTTTCTTTGTTCGTCAGTTATTTTAGATTGCAAGTTTTGCTACTTCATCGTTTGCCTAACCTGTCACTTTCGCTGTTTGCAAAATTCCTTGTTCGTCAGTTAGTTTAAATTGTCAGTATTGCTATTTCGTCATGTTCCCAACCCATTACTTTCCCTGTTCGCAAGTTTTATTGTTCTTCAATTAGTTCAGATTGTGTTTTACTACTCCTTCTTGGTATCTACGCTAATATTTTAGAGGCAAAATTTGTATTTTTGTATGTAACAAATAAACTTAAAAACTACTAGACCGATTTGAAAAAATATTTCATTATCAGAATTCTGCACTATCCCTAATGAACATAGGCTATAGAATATTTTCAAAAAATAGGGATCCGTATTACAACTTAGATAATGTAACCCAACGTGTGAAAAAAATACCAAAAACATCGTTATATCGCGTACGCTGCGGAAATTGTTGATAATAGAGCAAAGTGATGTACTACAATTTTATAGAAGAAAATTTACAAAAAAGTCCAGAATACCATATATCTAACTATTACAGTTATGTCACAATAATTACTTTAAATGTTACAAAATTACAAATTTACGAGCGAGAAATTTAAGGCATGTGCGGGATTCGAACCCGAGTCCCCTTTAGCCGGCGTATGCTCTAATTTAATAAATGTAATAAATAAAAGCATACCCCGGCTAAAGGGGTGGATGGACGCGGGTTCGAATCCCGCACATGCCTTAAATTTTTCCTCTCGTAAATTTGTAATTTTGTAATGTAATCCGCAGAGCATGCGTCATTGCAAACATAAAATATTAAAATACTTTTTATGGGTTCCAATTTATGATTTGTGTACTCGTGCGACGCCGGGGCGTACCGCTAGTGTCATATAGTGATAAAATTAAATGCTGAAACTAATTTTCTGTACTAAGGTAATCGGGTTATAACTGAATAAGGAATGTCATAGGTATTAATAAATGTTGTTATTAGACTAGTGAACGAGGAAACTGAAGGAATACGAAAACAGCAAACTGGTAAAATTGTCTACCTAGCGTAACTGACGAATAGGTAAACCGTTCGATTAGCGAAGCTGATTAATAAAGAAACTAGCGGATTGCAATACTGACAATTTCAAAAAACTGACAATCTAGCAAAATTGGCGAAAGAAGAAACTCACGAATCAGGAAAATGCCTAACTAGCGAAATTGTCAACTTACCGAAACTGTCTAATGAGTAAACTGGTGAATCAGTGAAACTAAGGACTAAGGAAACTGGCCAGTGGTACGCTAACTCCCGCTGTGGCGTCATTTATACTAAAATTATCATATTTTGTATTTATTTTCCTGCCACCTAGTGTCAAGTAGAAGTTTTCTTCTTAGTTCATCAATCATCTAAATCAATCGGTCATTTAAAAAGCTAGTCGATTTTCCTGACGTCAAGCACTAATGCACTATAGCCAACATTCAGGACTCAACTGTCAGTGTCATATTAGAATTTGTCAAGATCAATTTGTCTCTACCAGTGTTGCCAGACCGTCCTAATAGAGACAGGTTTTCGTCCTAAATAAGTCGAACTGTCTCTTCACCGTCCCTTCGTCGAAACCGTCTTTTTTAGGATATCGGTACCAAAAATGCTTTGCGTTGTGACCATATATCACGTAGACTCTATCGAAAAAAGATTATTCGATAGAGTCTACGGGCATTCATGCTACAAACATAAACAATGCCAGAGCAATTTAACCTTCATTTTGTTTTGGCTTATTATTTTGGCATTCTTGTCTGTCCATTCATGTGTTTTTATGTCACTTACCTTTTTTGAAGAGGAAATAAATATATTTTAGATTTGATTTTGATTTTGAAAATGGGTAAAAACCGTCCTTTTGCTTAAAAAACCGTCCCTTTTCAGACAACCTACCATCTAATATTTTGCCGGAGCTGGCAACACTGGTCTCACTGGGCTCTGCCTGCTTGTCATGTTGATGTTGAACGAACACCTAGAAATATAAATAAAATAAAAATTATAAATTTTGGCTTTAGTGATGTAAAATTTTATGCAGAACTCTTTATAAACAAGTTTATCTGTTCGCCCACGTATTAAATATTATTTTAGTCCATCCCATTATCTAATAAATATTAGAGTTCCTGTGTGTACTGATAACATATTCGTACAAATTCATGTTATTTTGAAACGCTGCAAACTTTTACACAATAATAATGGACAGTTGTAGAATATTGTGGATAAGTTTATTTTTCATATGTTCAGTGAACGTCAAGGTATCTTTTTCACTCTACAACAAAGCCTGGAGTGAGAAATATGAGAACAATAAGTGTCCTAAATTATATCCAAAAAATTTTGTTAATTATGCTCCAGTTGGTGAGTCCTTGTGAACCAAAATCATACAATACTTTTTAATATATTACTCTCCATAATTTTTTTGTAATAATATATTGTTACATTTTTAGGCAACCTCACAGCTGGTACTATCACAGAGAAAACGATGCTCAAAGGCCTTAGACAGTGTGTGATGTCGTGCTGCATCTCTGAATCATGCAATATTGTGTTCATTGTGGATGCAAGGTGTTACCATGTAGAGTGTGCAAGTGATGAGCTTTGCCTGCCTTTACTACGAGCTGACAGCCACAAATGGGATTCCCATGTATCTATGATACTTGTAAAACCAGTATTGCCTAACGGTAAGTTTTTTTCTACAATCTACTATTGATTAGTGCTTAAAGTTCACAGGAAAAGCTGGTGACATAGGCTTTCTATTAATCCATGCATATCACAGATAATAATAACAATTGAATTTAATTCATAGATGGACAATATCGGCTCCGCTTAATACTTAATGGTTGAACCCTTAAATATTGGCTGTGAATATATGGATAACAGTACATTTCTTTTGTTTCAATTATCTATAAGTTAAAAGTTATAGCTAGCTACGTGAAAACACACAATACCTGGAAGGACTTTAGAATCGGTATACATACATATTATGTACTATAGGAAGGTGGAGAGGGGGGGTTGTAGCATCTCCAGATGGGGTGGGAGTAAAAATATATGTATACCTACATACATTAGAAGAATTTTAGATATGGTATATGTATATATACATATGTACATATGTACTATGGGGAAGGGGAGAGATGGTGAAATATTCCCCGCTGAGAGGAGTGGGGTTATAGAAACCTACAGTATGTAATACTAATGAAATTTCTCAAATTTAGCTTCTTCTTCATGAAAAATGTAAATAATTAGTCACCACGCATGAAAACGCCAACAAAAAAATCTAATCTAATAAGACACATTTGTGTCTTATTAGATAATAACAAATATTTTTAAAAGTATCTTAAGAAAACATTAAATAATATTTAAATAAAACACTGAAAAAAGTATAAAGATATATATCCAGTGACAATTCCGCCTAATTTTCCTGTTATCTACGTGATGTCACAAACATCACGCTGCCTAACCGGAAGAATATTCAACTAGTTTTGCTCCTAGACGAAGCATCTTCAAGAGGTCTTGACATTGAGTCTCGACGAAGTTGCTTCATTTAGAAGGGAAACTAGTTGAATATTCTTCCGGTTAAGATACTTTTAAAAATATTTGTTATTATTAAATATGGATTTCCGCAAAGTAACGCCTGAATCTATTCATTGTCTTATTCGAATTGAAGTACAGTAGAAACTTGATTAAGCAGACTAATTGTTGTCGATAGGCATCTGGATAATCGAATGTATGAAAAAAAGTGACAATTCATCACCATTAATAAAAATCACATTGTACTCAGCGATAGGTGCAAGAGACGAATTACTTAGCATTCCATGGATTCACCGTGCGGGTGCCGGGTCCATAGCGTTGCAGAGGAAGAGGCTTGAGGGGCCTGGGGCTTGCAACCCAGGTGCAGGGTTAAGAGGCCTCTTTACAATGCATCAACACTCCCCTTCCCGCCCAAGACTCCTCCCCTACCTAACCAAATTTGGTAAGATCCTACTAATGCCGCCTTAGATACACATTCTAGGATGGAAGTTACAGTTGTTCTTGGCAGGCCAAGGTCTTTAAGTAGGTTATATATAGGGATTTTGTTGGTATACCCCTTGCTCCAACTTCTACACCATATAAATTGACCACATAACCGTTTTTGGTTAATTCGTTTGTTAGGTCATAATATTTGTTTGTTTTTAATGTGTGGTCCTTAGGTATATTTGTTTCCCACGGCACAGTAAGTTTTATAAGTACTATGCGTTTTAGATCTTTCGATTATAGAAATATGTCTGGTCTGGAAGACGAAACACCAACATCCTCAGGAATTTTGTAGTGTTTTTCATACGTGTCCATCAAAAGAGTACCGCTTCTCGTATGATTTCGAGGACTCTATCATGGCGACGTGAATAATGACCCCTATCAAGGAGCACCTTGCATCCTACCAATAAGCGCCTTGCTGTACCTATCGCCTCCCGACAAATACTGCAAGACTTTTCGTTGGCTTTCCCCCATCTCACTAAGTCACTTTGGTCTGGGAGGGTCATCTGAAAGGCGTTTAGATAAAATTTTAATAAGGCAGGTGACCAATCGTATATCAAGGTACGCCACTTTAACGCCAGAGGGATACAAAATTCACCTATGGTTAACCATTCGCTTTGCATTTCTTAGCTCATTGCATGCACTTTATAGTTATCATTTTCGTCTTGTTGTAGAAAAGATTTTACAATGTCTTTATCCTCCCAATCTTTTTCGACCCAAAACCCGCTGTGCTAGACTGTGCACCTATCATAAATTGTTTGTGGAATTGAAGCCTCAAATCAAGGTCGGAGGCTTTTTTGTCTTTGGGTTAAAAAAAAGTCATAACTCCGATAATACGAAAAATCGTGGAACATACATGGGGATGATTCAGATAGCCCTCAAGGTCCTCTACCTCCCAGCTTCAGTATATCACTACTTCTTGGGACACCCTGTATTAAGGTGACTATTAATTCATCAACAATACTGCGGGGGATGGTGTAGAATCGATAACTGAATGTGATCCACTCATAATTAATTTTCACATAAACAAAATTAATACTAACTATTGCCTAAGCTGTGGCGCGTTGACTTTGAGATTTTTGAGAATGATAGCGACGACAACACTCGCGGCCGCCGTGGACTATACTCACTCATACACACACGTTCTAGGTATTCTAACGCATTGCGAGGGCAATGAACTCGGTAGGTATAATTCAGCTGTTTCTTGTTTGACGGACGCAGAAGCGTTAGCAATGGCGAGGCGGTGCGGGCCAAGTAGGTATTAGATGGTAAGTAATAAGATGATTGATCAAAGAGGCGAGGAAATTTTCAACTGGCTCTCAATATCCGCTACCAGGGTTCACTTTTATCAGATACATAGTTAGGTACATCTCAAAATAGTGTTCACGACAAAGATGAAAATTCTTAAAGTATTAAACTTACCCATTAAATCCAATAAATCATGATGTAACGTTTGTGCATCAAAACACTTCACAGGAGGCTCTGACATTTATCATTTGATAATTTTCATCGACAATCGATTTTATTAAACGAATGTTAAGTTTGACGTAGAATGAAAACATAAAATTACATCCACTTGGCGTGTTTAAAAGTCAATCAATTCTATTTACAACAATCACTTAGTACCTACACAATTATTTACATGGCTATTTACACATGAGTCTGGACATATCCACCGTTCCTTTCGACGCACACAGTTATTCTTTAAAGGATATGCCCTTGCACTCTTTCACAACTTAACTGCCGAAAGGCGGCAACAATTCTGCCCTTTAATTCACCCACGGTAGGTACTAAGATTATAACCGTTCTGTCCGTACACAAGGTCTTTAACACGGCCCCAGACAAATAAATCCAGTCTGAGAGCTCATAACATATCACCATCTCCATGTAGGTAGACCACGCAAAATAATCATGCTTGCATAAATTCGACTTGTCGTTGACCATCCGTTAGCTAGTCGCGGTTGGTAGTCTGGATAATGCGAATCCGTATAACTGAGGGTCGGATAATCGAGTTTCTACTGTAATTCTATGACAGCTCCAGCGCTTTGGGTACGCAGTGCTTTAGTCTTCTCGCTACCACATCGCAGTGTACTCGCTACGCCTTCGCTTCGTACAATGTTCCTCGCCGCGAGTAGACTAGCGCCGCTGCCCCTCCTCGCCTCCGTTGTTTGGGAAGGGGCGTTCTCAATCCACGTAGTCCTACACTTTACCACGTACGTCACGGCTAATTTGACTGGGTTCCTGGAAGTCACAGGAAGAAACCAGCCGATCTATTAGGCTACTATATACACGCGGGCAAACGAAATGGCGGGAATCCACTCACCCACTAACGGCTCGCTGATCGTTCCGCCGAAGGGATTATTATGCCAAAACACCTTACTTATTCCAACTACAATTAAATAAATCTAGGGATTATATTCGCATAAACTTCCCTCAATTCGATGGCGACGTCGTTGCCTGCAGAAAGGTTTGAATCCGTCCTCGTCCCCGCCAATTCACTGTTAGTTCCTCTATATAAAACGTTCTATGCTGGACGCCAGGCGTCAGAATCAACTTCAAACACTTAACTAGCTCGCCGCGACCCCAACAAAAATAAAACAAAAACATTGTTTTATAGCGCGTCCTCGCACACCGTACGTGACCTCACGGTAACTAGGTCAAGAGCGAAACGTATCTTAAAATTCCTTCGCACACAGCCGCGTGTGACGGGCTCACGAAACGAAGTGGTAGCAAATTAAAAATTGCCGACCGGCGGCGGCGGCCGCGCCGCTCACATTAGCAACAGATCGCGTCCTCGCGAATATGAATACTATACGCCTAGAGATAAGGTTCAACCCGACCGCATAGTTTACCGAACACTTGTCGTTTGGTCCCATTTAAATTTCATCACAATTGGTCAAGCCGTTTTTGAGTTACACTCAATACAATAACTGAAAAATATTTACATATCTTGATGATACTCGTAATATCATATACTATATTATAGTCATTGATAGTGAATGACAAAAAGACTAAAAAAAATTTTTAATCATAAAATGGTCAACACTCAAAAGTGTGAAATAATTTGTAGAAGTCGGTACCATGCGCACAATATTGTGATAATAGGTAATTTTGAACTATCATGGTAACAACTTCAACAAGTTATTTCTCACGTTTGAGTGTTAAAGTCGGTTCCATTTGTTGGTATTTTTATTATGTGTTTTGATGTTAAAGTATTTTGACATTGAATTTAAATAACATAATTATTATGATCTTATACGAGATTAACAATTTTTAATAGGTTTAATAGGTTAACAATTTTTAATAGACTTTTTTGTAATAAGTACATGAAGCACTTTACTTATCGTTGCTTGTTAACCTATTGCAAACTGGGTCATCATAGACAGTCATAATACATGATAGACATGACATAATAGTTAATAAGATATGTTGAATTTTACTAACTTTACCACAATAGGTATTCTTGTAGATCTCAGAGCAATAAGTAAGGGTCCTTCTTAGTTTGTCAGAGTTGTAGGTATGCATGTTGGTCAAGAACTTTAAGGGATTCTATATAGCCACATAATTGAAGGTTTTGCTTGTAATGGTTTCGATACGAAAACAAAACACCATAGAAATAGAGTTCTTATCAGTTCGCGTTGCAACGTGGCGTTTAAGAAAATCGCTCCCTCGGAGTTGCCCGTCAATTAGAAAACTAGTACCAATCACAAGAAAAGACTGTCTTTTAAATGCGAATTTGATTTGATACCCAGTCTATGAATAGGAGTTTCTATAAAGGCATGACGTAACAAAAAATTGTTTTAGGAAGTATAATTATATAGTATTTTACTTGAGTATAAAAAAATATTTTAAAATTTTTCAAAAAAACCTAAACTAACCTATTTTTTATCAAATTTTTTTTAACTTTCTTTGCATTAAATAACAGTACAATTCTTAGTTTTTGTTTTTTTTATGTATGATAGGTTAGCCTTTGACCACTATCTCACCTGATGGTAAGTGATGATGTGGTCGAAGATGTTGTTCAGGCTAACCTAGAATTACTGGCTCTCAAGGACAGCTGCCGGAACACACCGTAAGTTGCTTGACGACAGATTTTCTACATGAGGGTGGTAGCTAGCCAGGCGGGCATTCGCAAAATGCCCTACCACCAAGCTATAACGACTGCTATCCTAAGACAACAACCGGGACCGAAGGCTTAACGTGCCCTTCGAAGCACGGAACCTTCAAACATTAGTTAATATTATGGAGCTTGAGCCAAGTTCTTCTAAGAACAGACTACATATAATGCATATGTTATGTCTCTTTTGTTTACAGAAAACTGGTCTGATATACTGGATCAATCAACTGCTAGGGAAACAATAACCAACTTCTCGCCGGAAGAGGAGCCCATATACTCGCCTTACACTAGCCATCGCAATGACATTATCAGTGAGGATAAAGATAACGACTTCCTTTCACACTTCCTTAATAACTTACCCGTTGAAGATGACATTTCGAGTTCGTTATACAGAGACAATGGTGACAGTGACATGATCATGGACTCAAGAAACTTTCTAGATAAGATCACTTGTGAAGTGGGGGTTGGTGACTGCCCCTTGAACTACGAATGCATTCCTCTTGGACTTAAGCTACGTAATGGTATCTGCAAATGCATTCCTGGAACTGAAGAAAATGCTCAAGGATCCTGCATACAAAGCATGAGACCATATTCAAAAGGTCCCACAATACCTATAGACGCTATCAAAAAAGATGATACTGACAATAAAAATGATGCCTTAAAAACAGAACCTCTGTCCACAAAGACCATTCAAACATTGACTGTTTCCATTTTATCAAAAGAGGTAAAAGCTGTTAATTATACCTTATCATTTTCTCTCTTATCAGTATATCTAATGGGTTTTATTTTTGAAGGTCCAATTGCCTGATAATGAAGTGACCTTGGCAGCTTACACGATTCCTGATGAAAAAGCAACAATGAGCCATTATAACTATGTTTGGACTTTGGTTGATCAGCCAAAAGGAGGGTTTACAGGTATATCTTAGTTCCCTTATTTAAGCTGATCAAATGTCTAAGTGTAGTTATTATTTTATTACACTAGAATACAAGTACATAACAATTTTTGAGAACATAGATTCACATAATCAACACTGCAACACCAAGCAATTACATGGCCGCGTGGCATGTAATTGCTTCGAACATTTGTACTGCGCTATAACCAGGCATGTCTTATCATTATATTAAACTGCACTTCCCAGGGAACATGAACCAAAATGGCGCGACAGTTACCCTCACCGATTTAACAGAGGGTCAGTACCGTTTTAAGGTCACTGTCAATGGGACCAACTCTTACGGCGAGGGTTATGCTAATGTGACTGTGCTGCCGCCGCAAAGGACTAACACTCCGCCCATGGTGGTTATCACGCCGCAAACACAGACGGTCAAGCTTCCCAATTCCATGGCTGTATTGGATGGAAGTGCTAGTAAGGTAAGACAAAAGTAAAAAACAACCGGCCAACTGTGAGCGTTGAGGGTACCGTACAAACCTTTAGGTATATAAGTAAAAGGTATTTTTATTACTAAATGAAATCCATAATATTTTAAAATAATTAAAAATATTCTTATTAAGTGATGTAACGAAAAATGTATGCTTTTCGTAATTTTTCCTTTATCTGCGCTATAAGACGTTGCTTCGTACCAAATTTCAAGATACTGAGTTCAAGAGAAGTACCCTGTAGGTTTTGATTTCCATGCGAGTGTAGAAAATTTGCGACTTACATGGCTGAATCTTTTAATTGCGTTAGTACAGAAGTTTATTTTTTTCACAGCTCCTAGAGACAGTAGACCTTAGTATTTATTATTATTATTCATTGGGAGAGTAAAATGCATGGTGCAATAATTTAAAATGATCATAATTCTTTATATCATCATCATCATCAGCCGGAAGACGTCCACTGTTGAACAAAGGCCTCCCCCGTAGAACGCCACAAAGTACGGCTATTAGCCGCTTGTAACCATTGGCTACCCACGACTTTTATAATGTCGTCAGTCCATCTAGTGGGGGGCCTACCAACTCTACGTCTTCCGGTGTATCGTGGTACCCACTTTGTGAACCTTTCTTCCCCATTGGTTATCGTTTCGTCGAGCAATGTGGCCCGCCCATTGCCACTTCAACTTGCAAATTCTGAAAGCTATGTCGGTGACTTTGGTTCTTTGGCGAATATCCACGTTCCGGATTTTATCGCGCAAAGAAACTCCGAGCATAGCTCTCTCCATGGCTCGTTGAGTGACTCTGAGCTTGTCCATAAGGGCCACAGTTATGGACCACGTCTCGGTGCCATATGTCATCACTGGCAACACACACTGGTTGAAGACTTTGGTCTTTAATTCTTTATATGTCTATATAGGTAATTTATTAAATATTATGGTATTGTATTTGATATGAATATCAGCTTGATACGTCCACGCGTTCCTGAGAAAAAGGGTCTCGACAGACAGACGGACAAAGTGACCCTATAAGGGTTCCGTTTTTTCCTTTTGAGGTACTGAACCCTAAAAACAAAATTATTTATTACGTTTCAAAGATTAATGTTACATAAAACAAGTATCAGTCTCCTTTTAAGCATAAAATGCCTGTAGTCGGAGCCCCCGCTCTTCCATATCTACTATATACAAGTAACATTACGTGTCAATTTAATCGCTTCTATAATTTTACTATCTATTTTAATGATAATGGTTTGATGTTGTGTGTGTGGTTTTTGTGTATGAGGGTGTATATTTCAGTGTGAGTGTGTGTGTATATGTTTTAAATTTGTATTTATTTTTAAGTATATATTATATCATTAATGTTTATGTATTTACAAAATCTCTGTGTAAATGATCTTAAAAATAGTCCCAGCACACAACTTGATCATCAACAGCTATGACGTCGCTGAACTGAGGCCTCCTCCATTAGGTTGGGTTGGCCTTAATCGCCCATGTATGACAGGTGTCTTGGGGATTGCAGTATACGATGGCATTTGTTCAGAGGGTGCTGCTGCCCCCATTTAGGTACTTTTTCTTGTCACATCTTACGACGACGCCTAGAAGAAGATGAGCACCCCACGGGACAACACTACTTGCTCTACAATAGAATTCATATACAATCACAAAAAAAAACACGAGAACAATTTTATATATTACAAATTATTGGAGCACAAAATGTTATGCCCCGAGCGGGAATCGAACTCGCGTCCTCCGATTTCACACCAGATGCCTAATCTACTCGGCCACCTGGACATACTCTTTCGAGCCGAACAATCGTAACTTAGAATGGAAACTGGCTCCCAGAGACAGATGCCGGAGCACACCGTTAGGTGCTTGGCGATAGATTTTCTAGTTGAGGGTGGTACTTAGCTGGCTAGCAATGGAAATTCGTAAGTTGCCCTACCACCATGCAAAATGTATCAGAAGTAAATCATGTTGTTTGTATGGAGTGTTGTGGGTATGCTTTTCAGGATGACGACGCTATCATATCCTGGCACTGGGACCTCACATCTGGCCCCATTGGCTATCAGCCTCCTCTTCAAGACGGTCCCACTTTGGTCCTCAAAGATCTGAAGCAGCCAGGCAACTATACCTTCAAACTGACAGTGGAAGACTCCGACCATGTCAAGAATTCTACGACGGCTAATATAACTGTATTGAATCATACTGACTATCCACCGGAAGCGAATGCAGGTATGCTATATATGGATTATGTATTTTCGTTTATATATATTAGTTATGAAGGTTTGTAAATAGCTATTTTTTGTTTGTATCAATATTCCCTTTAAAATATAGCTGTAAACCACTCGAATATATTATGTAGTAATTGACAATCATGAAACTTGAAGACATATTATAAGTACAAAAATAATAATTGTTATGCTCTAATAGTCATTATAATATGCATTTATGCATAGCTAATTCCTAGTTTTATCGCTTTATAATTGAAAAAGGCAATAATAGCAGGTCAGTATTCAACATACAAATTTGATGCGAAAAAAATAATTATTAATCAGTAATTTAATTGTTTTAAATACTAATAAACACTGATTCCAATTATTTTAGGTTAAGTATATTATCAAAGTCTAAATAATTTATTCAATTTAGGCGTCTACGACGCTCTTATGAAGGTCAATTACAAATTTTAATATTTAAATATTCTACATTGTAC
Organism: Plagodis dolabraria; assembly: GCA_963854805.1. Taxonomy (NCBI): domain Eukaryota; kingdom Metazoa; phylum Arthropoda; class Insecta; order Lepidoptera; family Geometridae; genus Plagodis; species Plagodis dolabraria. The sequence goes on from OY978457.1 coordinate 13,668,960, forward strand.
TGCCATCACATCAACAGACTTCCACCATTCAATAAACGCCTCACCCAATGGGGGTGGTTCTGCTTTAATGCCCAGGCTTTACAGGCGTCTTGGGGATCGCAGTCTTAGACGGCAGTACTTCACAAGGCGCTGCTGCCCATCTTCTGGTGTTTTCCCTTTATCGCCTCTTACAACTCCCACAGAAAATATGAGAAGTTACAATTCTAGCCCGGTACCATACGGTTATCGTTATTTACCTATTATTATGTGCTTATAAATTACTTTTTCCTGGACTTCGAAAGAAAGGCTTTCGCTTATAGAACCTTTCACACAAGCGAGAAGCACCGCTATGCGATTCGACCTATGTCTAAGAGATGTCGATAGTATTGCGTTTTAGAGCGACATAGTTACGGTAAATGCGGTTCCGGTTTTACAAAAGCGGTCCACTTTAAAACTTCTTCTAATACACTTAATACAAATCTTTTCACTTTATTTTGTTGTTTCCTGCGCCAGGGCAAGATGTGATCATATATCTGCCCAAAAACAACCTGACGCTCAACGGCAGTCTCTCTACCGACGACCACGAAATCACTTCTTGGGAATGGACCAAGTCTGCTGAGGACGAAAATAAGGCGGTCGATATGCAGAACACCCATTCACCTTACTTACAGGTATTTATTCTAGACTAGTTGCATACTATGGTTTCACCCGCGTAGATAACGATGAAGGTGATGATGAAAAATGTTTTACGAGTTAATCCAGGATCTAAACTGCAAGTATATGCCAAGTTTCATCCAAATCAGTTCAGCAGTTTCAGCGTAACAAAATTAGTTTATAAAGTAATAACCGACATAACCAAATATATTTACGACAAAGAATTTGATGTAGTAGGTATATCTTTCCTCGACGATCCTGTCATGGGAATTCACGTTGGTAGTAACCACTACCAATCTGGTAATAAAGGCTGTTATCATTATTTAATTTAAAAAATGCCATTGTATTTGATTGCATTGAATTTGAGCATTGAAGCTTGAATATTTTACATCTCTACGGGAATGTGAATCTTTAGATTTTTTTTTTAATCTTTCGATTAAATTTAAAATTTCTCTTCTTAAGTAAAGGGTCTAGATAGACAGATGACTAGGTGATCCTATAAAAAGTCCGTTTATTTCTTTTGAGGCATGGAACCGTAAAATCGAAAAGAATTTCCGAATCGACATTCATAAAGCAAAAAACACAAAGATATATAGTATGTATATTAGCGGCCCGCCCCGGCTTCGCACGGGTAATTACGACTATTGATTGAGATGTAAGCTATCCTATCTTTCAATTTGGATCAAATTGAACACGGTGTGCAACCAAATTAAAAATTGGTTCAGTAGTTTAGGAGTCCATCGCGTACAAACAACGTGACACATAATTTTTATATATAGAGATATATTTAATGCCTTATACTTTTGCTTTAACGACAGCTCAACGAACAAATAAATCCATCTCCCTAAGTTTAATCAACCAATAACTTACATATTAATAAAAATAGTTTATTACAATTTGTAAACAAACCAAATTGGGGATAAATAATTACAAGAAGTCAATGCTTGTATAAGATTACTTAGTCTGTTTTCGCGCAGAACTTACGCTATATTTCTTGTGTATAAACATAGCAAATCAATAACAAACCTGTGAGCCAGATGGCTGTGAAAATGACAAGTAAATTGAGTGAGTTTCGTTTGTCGGACAATGTTTTGTACCTTTTATATGAAGTTGGCTATTCCCGAAAATCTCGGGATAGTGAACATAACTTCACTTTTGAGACTGGAAAACGGCCGTGTTCCTATTTCCGGATTGATTCGACGCAGAGAAAAAAAGGCCCTAAGTGCAATCAAATTTTTCGGTGTCAGATTATTATCTGTCTATTACTTTACAGCTAAATCATACCATACGCCTTATCGGAGAGATCAATAATATGTCAAATTAAATCCATATTATAGCTGATATCGCACCAATAGCTATAAATAAAACATAAGTAAGTATTGACGCCAAGTATATCCGTTGATAAGACCGTATTTACATACGAAGTTTTAGATCACACGCTATGAACGCATTTTTTTATCAGTCCGCTTGAGAACGAACGCGGTCAATATTGATCAAGACGTCGTCGAGGTAAATATATATTTTTATTTTGATTACTGTATCAGCCGGAATTAATGGGCTGAAAAAGCGTAGCCCCGCAAGGGAGAACTTTAAGAAATACAAAATTATGACAGTTGTTTCTCTTTACATCTATAATTGTTTATTAGAAATTCATGAAGATAGGAATATTCCAGAAAAGCAGGAAAAAGTTCTACCTTACAATCTGCGTAATAATGAAAATAGAATCATAAAAAATAATGAAAGTCTGGTTGTACCAAAAATCAGATTAGCTAAAGTCCAGAAACAAGGTCTTTATTCGAAAATACTTATGTATAATAAATTACCGAAAAACTTGACCACCTTAAAATACAGTTTGTTCAAACTAAAACTTAAACACTTTTTTGAAAACAATCCCTTCTACACATTAAAAGAATATATGTCAATGCAGCTTTTAGAATCTTTGTTCTTAGGACAAGTGCAAACGTGATAACTGCAAATTGTATTTAACTATATATGAAGTGTAAAATATTATGTAAAATATTATATTTTAATCAATTATTTACATAGACGTAATCAGACTTTAATTTAATATATTTAAGTACTTAGTATAAATATGTTTAAATGTACCTTGGACTTGCCTGTAAAAAAAATTACTAAAGGGCCAATAAAACTTTTATATCTTTATATCGTCCACTGCTGAACACAGACTCCCCCAAAAAGCGGTTTGCCATAATCCCCAACAAGGGGTTTCCTATAATCCCCACGCTTGGCAAGCGTGTCAAGATATGATAGCTACTATTGAGTGCTTCCGTGCTTCGCAGTGTACGTTAAGCCGTCGGTCCCGGTGGTTGTCATAGCATGGTGGTAGGGGGCATTTCGCGAATGCCCGCCTGGCTAGCTTAGTTAGCCTGAACAACATCTTCAACCACATCATCACTAACCATCAGATGAGATAGTGGTCAAAGGCTAGTCTATCAGCTATTAATGAAATAAAAACATAGTATAAATAGCATTAGTAAAGGTTTAAAACTAAATTGTAAAACATGTGTATACAACATAAAAATACGAGTAGCTCATGTTATGCTCAAGAAAAAATCTTGATAAATTTAAATATAAACACAAAATGTGTTACACATATTGATTATACAAAATAATATACCACCAAGGTTTTAGAAGAATGGGTAAAACGTCCCTTTTTAATTTGGGAAATTTAATTATATGAATTACGTTGTTATATTTATTCTGTCAATAAATCGAGTCCGAGATTATTGACGTATTTGAAAACCACTATGATATATGTAGCCTAACTGAATTGCAGGATACGCTATCTAAATACTGATTGCTACGAATTTAATATACTTTTATCGTACTGCATAAGGATGGCATTCCGTTTAGAGTATCAACTTTGATTAATATTTTATAGCAATATCGGATGTCGGATGTATATTTCATGATGTACTCTCAACTCGTATCTACACCTACACAGTTGAATGCAGTAGGCTAATTTAATTAGAACACAGAGACTAACTGATGGCAAAAGATGGATGCGGAATTTTTGCGTTTGTTTCGCCACATCCTTCCCTTTTTAAATATTATATTATGTTATTATAATATCTATCTGGAGCTTTGATAACAATAACATAATTTTTCAGTTCAAAGTCTATCGAAATTAGTATTTAATATAAAATTACAACTGATGAGACGAACAAGTTGACCACCTGATGGTAAGCGGTCATGCTTGTACATTACAGATGCAGTGTCACCATACTCGTTCTGCTTGACACTGCACTGCGCTGGTCACTGCTAAATACAGTATTGCTAGAACATACTGCTTCGAGATAAAATATCTGTCTCTGTGGTGGTACCCACCAAGACTGAAGACACCATCAAACTGATAGCAAATACACAAATATTTTGAATCAGCACACGAGAGGCAATATTATAGAGTACCTCAATCAGCGACTCACATGTTGCGCTCCGAGCCGAAAACTGATAATTTGATGTTTAAAGTCACCCGGCTGACGGTACATACTGTCTGCCGGCTGACTTTGGCTGGATGCCCATTAACATCATCCACACCCGAATTAGGGTATTTATGAATCGAATTCACTTGTTATCATTATCTATGATACGCCTTAGATGGTCCTTAATGACTTCTAAAATCTAAATAAACAGGCAAATATTCACCATGATAGGTTTATCCTATTCCTGGACTGTACGAATGTTTTGCAATGTTTCCAGTTATCGAATCTGTCGGAGGGAGTGTACACGTTCGTGCTGAAAGTGACGGACTCGTCGGGACAGTCGTCGACTGCGGAAGTGCACGTGTTCGTCAAACCGCCGACAAACACGCCGCCCGTCGCTGACGCCGGGCAAGACGCAGTGAGTACACTACATTATTATTTAACCTATGAATATGTAACATACTAACACTCCCGTCACTAAATGCTATTCGTTATTCGTAAATAAAGCAAGGTAATCCAGCCAACTATCAAGGTATACAACTGAATAAGTAAGTTCTTAAACTATTGGGAGCAATTAAATATGACTGTGTTATAGTTAAATTATAGCTCAAATGAAATGAGCTCAAATTAAATTGCTGAAGACCGTCGAAGTTCTTTCGTAGTACTATAATTTTATGTACTTAATCAGACTGTTTTTATACTAACTAAATAATGGATAGTGAATTTCATCAATGTACATTATACGAAGATAATTTAATTATCTCTAACTACAAAAATATCATAGGCTTTTATAACCTCAACAGATGTCCAATGATGTTGCATTATCGCCTTATTATTGAAGATTATGAAATTTTACATCAGTAAGCGGTAGCTTAGGAAATAATATAGTATGTTATATGTTATTTTGGTGGTCATTAAAAATACCTGTAGGTACATCAAATAACCCATATACTCTATCTTCCACGTTATTTAATACATAATAAAATAATGTTGAAAATGTTGCTATGGAATCTATTACGAATCAGCGACATTGGATTTTCGATAGAATAGTATGGAGATGTATGTGATTTATTAAAAAAAAACTGGACCTACGGGGAACCATACCACGTTTACATGCTTGAATACCAAACATGGGACATTACTTTGGTAAATAAAAATGAAATCTGGTCTGGAGAGATAAACAATTTAGGTTCTGTAGAAACAAACCGTGTCAACATTTCATACATAGGTGCTAAAACTAAAATCACCATCATCAGCAACCATGATGACCACCGTTGAATAAATACCTTCCCCATTAGGGGGTTTTTGCTATAATCCCCAAGCTTGGCAGACGTCTGAAGATTGCATTATAAGATGAAAATTTGCAGTTTAATTTATTTTAACATAAACAATCTTTCAAGCTCTGTTTATCGAGTTAATGTCGGTCCTCATATGAAGCCGATCTTTTTTTTATAGTTAATAGGTAGGCTCTTGTTCAACGGTGGATTTCTTCCGGCTGTTGATACCGATGAACAATTTATTTATTTAGATATTGGTTTTATTTTTCTGTCTAATTCACTTTGAATTTATTGACTCGGTCCGACGAAGACACTGGAACAATATTGTCCAATTTATATGAATGTGTCCAAACATCTCTACCTACCCCTTCAGGGAATACATAACCCTGGTACTATTCCCTCTATGAATGAAGAAGTACTTCCCAAACATCAATACATATGTATATAAACTAAGCTAACAGGTATCACTTACTAATTAATGCATGTGTACAAAATGTTGCATGTCGGAACCAACGCTCGGTTAACACATTCCAGTTCATATCACTGCCTCAAACGTGGAGCATCCTGAACGGTTCAGCATCCCACGATGACCACCGCATAGTGGCGTACACTTGGCGCTGCCTCGCTGGCCCCACTAACTCTAACATTATCAACTTTAACGAGTCTGTCGCGAATGCAACCTCACTCACTAAAGGACAGTACGTGTTCTCACTCACTGTGCTCGACGACAACGGGAACTCGGCGACGGTTAACGTGACTGTCACTGTCACGCAGAGTAAGTTTGTTGCGTATCTATGTTTCTTTTTTTTTATGCTTCATAGGTTAGCCTTTGACCACTATCTCACCTGATGGTAAGTGATGATGTGGTCGAAGATGTTGTACAGGCTAACCTAGAATTTATTTACTAAGATTAGTACCTACCAAGTGGGGTGCCGGGCTGGACTCTTCCCCAAGCCGGCAAGCTAATGCAACCCCCCTCCCTTTAATGAGAGAGGCTGTGTTCAACATTGGACAATCGGGCTGATACAGTATACTGCCTACTTAGGCACTAAAAGTGAGTTTGTAACTGATGTAACTTCACTCACTAAATTACAGTACGTCTTTGAATTCACTGTACCTACTCGACGTTAACGGAAATTCGACAACAGTTGTCGAAACTTAGTTTTAACATGTTTCTTTTCTATGTATAAAGACTCAAATACTTATCCATGTTCAGTTAGATCATGTAATCATAAGGCATGATGGGAAATTCAACATATATAGCTATTGGTCATAAGGTCTATCATTGCATGAATATCGTGTATATTGATTTGGATATTTTAGGGATAAAACCAAGCATGCAAAATGTACATATTATTAATTACTGGTTAAACTAACACTTCAAAAAAGTTACATAATGCAATAATCTAGGATCTTACGGGTCAAGCAAGTCAAAATTTTTGTATAATATATTACATGATAGATATTGTTGTTACCCCCAAGCGAGAATACATTGTTACATTATTGGAGATAGTTTTTCTTCATTAGCAAAATATTCTAGCAGCTTGTTGTTATGCGTAAAGCCGCAGCAGAATTCGAACCCTGCGTGGCACTATATGACCATTGCCTCTAGACCATCATTGCTTCAAGATTTACAATATCTTTTATTTAAATAAAATCTTATTCCCTAAATTTTTATGTGTAGATAAAAACAGTCCACCGAAAGCGGACGCAGGCGGCGACCAAGTTCTGAACCTACCCCTGCCAGTGCTTATATTGAACGGAACCAAGTCTTCCGATGACTTCCGGATTGTATCGTGGAAATGGGTGCGAGTCGCGTCGGGAATGGCTGCCGGGACGATCATACTGGGCTCGGACACTCAGCCAGTGTTGATGGTAAGTTATGACTCGTCGTATTGTCTATTCTGTTACGTATGGGTAGTATTCATTTGCTGAACCTAACTATAAAAATGCGTAATTGTGCTAACTGGACCCAAATATTCCGATAACTTCCGGATACTATCCTAGAAATGCAAGCAAGTCGGGATGGCGTTCCTAACCTTGGGCTCTTTTCCACAGAGAGGAACAGATTGGGCTATGAAATTAAGCCCGTGTCACTACTTATATTGATATATCTACGCGCTCTTAAAGTCCTGAAGTTTTGTCCCCATGTGGAGTCTTTATCCCTTCGTCAGGTTTTTCGCTTGCACTATTGAACATTTATAGCGATATAAAAAAAATACAATCTTGGAAATAAATACTTCTAGCTAAAGCTAAAAAAAAGTAAATCGAAAAAAAAAATTGTTCACGTATAGAAATTAGACCTTTCCAACAGTCGCTATTGTAGCATGCGCTACGAGCTGCGGCTCACAGTGCGAGGCGAGACGCGAACGCAAACTTCCCGAGCACTCCTTGAAAAGGTTAATCTGATATGGTTGAAACTAAGTATAGTTGAATTGAAAGGATTCGATTTCTGTACGTAAGTTACATCGGCTACAATTTCCTAAATGTGTGAAAAGCATGTCAGTTCATATTATAACAAAAATAATTAAATGGTAAATTTAGTCTTACCAATAGTTAAGATATGGAACAAAACTCTAGCAGCATCCGTTCACAAGTTGACGCACGTGCCAGCCATCGTCTTCCTCAACCATTTTTGAGGGAAGATGGCGACCCGACACATAACACCGTCGCTAGACCGACCTTTACTGCTCCAAAATTGTATTTAAAAACAATAATATTTGCGCGGAGCCGATGTTAAGTTTATCGCTTTAGGGTGCGTTCCTGTATAACCCAGTTTTAAAAAAACGGATCTAAAATGGCGCCGAAAATCACTTGCACGTCTTACACTACGGTTTAAATCACGCAAACACTGCTGTCGCTGCATACATTGCAAAAGCTTGGTTCATAACTGAAATACGAGAATATGCACTGTTTGCGCGCAAACGATGTGAACCGATATGTAGCCGCGCTTATAACATCTGCTACCTGTCAATTTGCTTTTCGCAATTGACCCAAAAAAATCCCTTCACATCAATTATTGATAATAGAAGTATTGCATTTCAAGGCATTATTTTGTGAACAGATGTTTGTACGTTCAACATTCTAACCACAACAATAAAAATCTCCTCATCTATCTGTCAATATTTGAGTTTGACGTTTGTGCATACATTGCACTACCACTTTTCTGTGAGCGTTGTTTGCGGCCGGAGATGACGTCAAAGATGACGTCATTATGCTATCGTGGTGTCTGTTTAGCAAGTTATGAACCGACCGTTTGCGTGCACACAGTGCAAATAGCGCATATTTGCGTGAATTGAACCGTAGGGTTAGACAGCTTTAATGTGCAAGTAAGATTTTCGACGCCATTTTAAATTACATATCTTGTTATAACGGAAAGGCGCGACAAATTCCATCGAGCGGGCAACTTGTTCGTCTCATAACTTGATATGATAAAAATAAAATATTTGTCCTTTCCAGTTGACGAATATAGAACCAGGGCGGTATGTCTTCGAGCTGACCGTTACAGACGACCAAGGTGAATCCGACCGCGATACAGTAAGCGTGCAAGTGAAGCCTGATCCTCTTGAAATGAATCTCATGGAGATGACGCTCAATATCCCCATATCGTCCTTCAATCAGGGTCAGCTCGACTCGCTCGTGCAGAAAATGACGCTGTTACTGAAAGACATAAAAGTTAATGTGACTGAAGTGAGGGGGCAGGTCGACTCGGGTAACACGCAGCTGATTTTCTTCTTGTCCGAAGATGTAAGTATAATGTGCTGTTTTGTGGTAACCTATTGTTTCTCATAAATATAATAATAAGGCCCAGATTTCAATCATCTAATAAAAAATATAGAAAAGAAAGAAAGAAAGAAAATACATTTATTTGGCACACAAAAACTTCAACTTATACATTTTAATATTTAAAAACAAATAGGTATATAAACTGTTCAGGTGCTGCCAAAAAGGTAATATCTCAGCAAAATGCCGAACGTCTGAGACATCCGGCGCTGGTTTTCAGTTACACCCTTGCAGGTGGCTACCAAATAATATATTATATAGCAAAATAAAAATAAAAATATCTAAATAATGAAAAGATTTATATATAAAAAGAGAAATAGATTTAAATAATAAGGTTTATATACAAATAAATATCTATAAATATAAATCTCTTCAACTTTTAAAACCTAAAAGTACATATTATTCAAACAACAACTCAACACACGACCTCTCAATAATTATCACAGCTTACGTTATTACGAAGAAATTAAATACCTAACTCTGTATACCTACCTACATATAGTATTACCTAAATATAAAAAGGGTTGGTAAAACTAAAATGCACACATTAAATAAAACAAAAACAAAAAAGTAGTTATTGGCGTTAATATCAGGCTGATAACATACGCATTTTCTGTTGAACAAGCAAAATACGTTCTTTTTATATAGATTGTGTATAATTTTTTCTTAGGAAAAGTAAATTTATTGTGATATTTGAACTCGTGAACCTTACATAAACCTTCTTACAAACTAGTTTCCGATAATGGCTACTACTACGATTATGCAAACGAATTACTTAAAATGCTAAGTTTTAGAAACCCGGTTTTTTTTTTATATTTATTTTGCACTTTTTAGGTTCTCATAAATTCCCATAGCATAATTAGAAAAAAATATATAAGAATGTAACAAAAGTACATATATTATTAATAGTTGTACGTGCGTACTACTAAACTGTTTTTTATGTCATGAGGTGATAAGACTGACAATCGCCCGCCTTATAGTAAGCGTCACAACTGTCCATTGCAGTTGCAGTGTCAACATTTTCGATTTACTTGACTGCACTGCGGTCGTCGCTCCGAGACGTTAGCCTGTGTTCCAGTAACTTAGTGCCCTTCACACCGAAACACAATAGTGCTTGCAAACTTCTGCTTCGAAGCAGAATATCTGACACTATAGTAGTATCCACCAATACGAACTCTTTCTAAAGAGAACTAACATATATTTTTTCAATATCTTTTTATTGTTTGGTTGGCAATCTGTCAACTACAACAAACATCTGTAGTGGTTTTAGATGTAATATTAAATGTAATGTCATGAGCACAACAAAAATACTAGATTTAAATTTATAACGACCAATAAAACCCATGAATTGAGAATTTTCAAGATAAAAGGCATTATGATAATTTTGCCCTCATCACAGTGATTAATGACAAAACAATATGACGTCCCTAACAACATAAAGGACAACAGAATAACATTTAAAAAAATATGTAACCGCTAACAAAATATAAGACAAAACAAGTACATAACTGCAGAAAAATTCGTCTTTGGTTATATGGCCGGCCGCCTGCTTGATATGATAATACATCTGACATACAAACTGTTAGTTATGTTTCATCTGTGTCATAAAAGCGTGTTTATTGTACGTTGTACTAACGGTTTGCAGAACAAAGTGATGGATGGCAAGCGTGCCCTGCCGCTGGCACGTAACGCGGCGCGCGTAGAGGCGAGCGCGCACGTGCGGTCGACGCGGTGCCTGAGCGCGTGCAGCGGGCGCGGCGTGTGCGACCACGCGACGCGCACGTGCCGCTGCGACGCGTTCTGGATGCAGAGTCTGTGGGCGCAACTAGACGCGGACTCGCAGCCAGACTGCGGTCAGTACATACCTTTATTTTACTTTTAAAGGTTAGGCTTATTTAGTTTGGACATTTATCAAGTTGTACTTGTAGAGACATATACAACGTGCGCGTAATGTGATATTGCAAAAGTAGCTCATGCGCTCAGTTGCCCTGTTATATATTTTATTAAAATGTATTTTTATCAGTAGCAACCCATTTGTTAACATTGGGTATTGCGAGTTTTAAACATAATAGGTATATAGCGTAGTATATAGTTAAATTTGTGTTAAAGTAGTTGGTCCCAGTCATGTTAAAACAACTTAATTGTATATTATTGGAAGACTGATTTTATCCTCAATAACATTCAGTTATATAAAAAAAAAATACTGACATACTTTTAAATCTTGTGTGCAACATCCACAATACACGGTATTTTAGTTTGCATAAAAGCCTTAATAGATAAATCCGAAACTACGAGGAACAGCGCAAACATTTTCAAATGTGTCACGGGGCAGGTAGTTCAATAAAAATAATACTAATATTAATTAAATAATTATTCGATTTATAATAAGTTGTAGATACATTCATTGCCTATTTTACTGCACTAGTCAATAGTATCTTAATAGGGAAGCCCACTGTCAAGTTAGTTCCCCCCAGATGTCGCTCAGCGTTTGTTAAATAGAATAGGTTAAACATAAAGAGTTGCTGTGTAGCATCTGAATGTCAAGAAATATAAAACAAAAAAAATCTGGACAATCCTGAAAAGAATGTGGGTGAAATATTTACAAAATATTTGTTGTGGGTGAAATATTTAAAAAATGTCTTTAATGAAATTGTTGTAATTTCAATTATTTTAATACTGTGAGATTCAGATGTACATAGAAAACTTTTTATTTAAACTATGGCGTTAACATTCAGTTAACGCCATAGTTTAACCTGTTAGGGTCTTTTACATGGAACTTATTAACTCCATACCTAGGTAGTTAGCCATGACAAAACTAAGAAGTTTGAGCCTATTTAATTTATAATGATGTACTGAAACCAATTTCAAGTCATTGAAACTCAGTAAAATTAGATAAGCTATGAATAAAGCGAACCTTATCTTCCAAGATCGAACGATAGATCCGCTTTCCTTCCCACAAGGTATGGACCTCGTTTTCTTTCCTCATTTAGTCTGCGATATGCCTCGTATAGATAATATCACAGGAAATCATAAAAACTCTTGTCTAAAACCAAATAGCTGGTGAAATACAGAAAAAAATCAATATTAATTTGTAATCAACAATTCTGCCAGGTTACAAACATAATCCGGTTCGAATGGCATCAAATTCTGGAAAATAATGGGAGACGATAAACAGCAGGAAAGGGTTCATTTATGTGACTACCTTTCATTTTCATAACTTTAGCGAGTTTAATGGACAATACAACGCGAACCATTCCGTTGACAAGAATTCTGTATTTCATTTCATAGTTAGAATATTACCGAATGAGATTATATAAAATAAATTAATGTGTTCAATATTCTTTTAAGGTTATCAATCATTCTTCTAAATTCTAATAATAGTTTCGGTTTAGCCATTAGACACTTGAAAATGTCATATGACCTTGGATTATGTAACTTTGTAGCAAACGGACACTTGTAGCTGAAAATGTACCTAGCTATCAATATTTTGATGTTATAAAACTCAACGTTCTAATATAAATCACGTGTGGCTTTATATAATTTACACAGCGTCGTTAACCTACAAATTTACATGTTGATCTAATGTTTTGAACGACGTACCTACTGATCAACTAACCACTTCATGCATAACCCTATTGCCTAAATTCATTTTTAAATTTGTGTTAATTTAGTAATTAGTAATTTTTGAATGCAATAAATAGATATTTTATTTATTTATTATATTCCTCTGATTCTTATGATACGTTTTTTATCTTACATTGATACCGTTTTTTTTTCTACAGGCACAATATGTCAATTTTATTCAAAAGTTAGTTCAGTGGCTATTAAGGTTTCCTTGATACAAAGCGATCAAAGCTAATATTACAAGTTCTTTGCTACTAATAAAGTTGCATAATATTGCTACCGGTATACGTATATGTGTCTGGATGGTTTATTGTACACGTACACGTCCAAAGCGATACAACAACTCTTACGACAGTTACATTCTTTATGACATACATTGGCCGAGCGAGCACAAACCGTCCTCGTTTCAGCTTGAACAAAACTGCTGTCGTTCGTTTATCCAGATCCGGCTGTTCTCTTCTACTGTTCACATTTCGAAACCGATACACCTTAAAATTAATGAGCTGGTTCGAAAGATATGAAACATTTTGTTGATTAAGTTTTTGGGAACTTTTTAATTAATCAGAGACATGAGGGTAGAAAACGTAAAAATACATATTTCAGTCGCGAGGTCTTCAGCTCACAGAGGCTCTAATTGTTTAATATTAAAGCCATATCTGTAGTACACAGTATGTGCGATTAGATAATTGAAGTGTATGCGATTGCCGTTGTCCGGTACAGAGTGGTCGGTGGTGTACGCGTCGCTGGGCGGCGTGGCGCTGCTGTGCGCGGCGTGCGGCGCGGCGGGCGGCGGCGCGCGGCTCTGCGCGAGGGCGTGCGCGCCGCGCAAGCCGCGCCCGCGCTCCAACTACCGGCTGCTGCCCCTCGCCGACACAGAGGAGAAACCATGTTAGTGCCAGTACCATACCTATCGCATTACTTTACTTACAATATATTATAGTACATTACTGCAAAATCCAGGAATATTAATAATTCAACAATATTTTTAGGGTTCCGTACCCAAAGGGTAAAAACGGGACCCTATTACTGATCTTCGCTGTCCGTCCGTCCGTCTGTCACCAGGCTGTATCTTAACAACGGTGATAGCTAGACAGTTGAAATATTTCACAGATGATGTATTTCTCTTGCCGCTATATCAACAAATACAAAAAGTTGGCCAAGTGCGAGTCGAACTGGCACACGTAAAAACAAAAAAAGTTGAAATAAGAAGTCTAATGTTGTATAGCTAATGGCACGGAACCCATCGTGCGCGAGTCCGACTCGCACTTGGCTGATTTTTCTCATTTATTTCAAAACAAAAAACAACATAGAAAACAATAAACAGTGAAACGATGCTACCTACTATAGAACTAGACATTGTGAGGAATTGTCGTCGCACGTTGTGCATAACATGTAACTTATTTACGACAGTTGCAACTTCCCTATTGAATTATTTTCGTCAATCTTTATCACCCAGATTGTCCACTAATACGGCCTCCCTCATTAATAGAGGATTTGCCATAATCCCCACGCTTGGCAGGCGTCTTGGGAACCACAGTATAAGATAACAGTTCCTCAGAAGGCGCTGCTGCCCACCTTCCGGTATTTTACCTTTAGTCGCCTCTTATACCATACCCACAGGTGGAAATTGGGGGGTAACATTCTAGCCCTGCACCCCGCGGGGCTTTTTTGTCTTCTTACGTACCTAATTTGTATGTAACTTAGTAACTTACGACAGTTGCAAATTCCCTACTGAATTATTTTCTTGACTTACAGTTGCAACTAAGGACCTGTCCGAAACAGAAACGGATTCGGACGTGTTGTTTGAATCTAAAAGCAAGACTACAACATTCGGCTCCCGAGCTATGAACGGCGACATGCAACCAAACGGCTGGAAGAAGAATGGACATTACAAAACGAGCAGGAAAGTCAAAACGTAGTACTTTACTTGGGAAGCCGCTAGAGGCTACCGGCGCTAGGCTATGATACTTAATTAGTGAGTTTGTGAAAGGGAAATATGTAGTCCAAACAGTGAATTTGATGTTCAATGTATGTACAAATTAAATGAACCATTGTGGATACCAACCCGACATGGCGTTGCACTGCACAATCTTGATATTTGTAGTCGAATACGGAATTATTGTTAAGGCATACAGTACATTACTTTAGTCGTTAGCGATGCTCTCTTGAGGTAGTTGATGATGCACAAATTAAAGCCCAAATATTTAAGGTGATAACTCACTTCTTTTGCGCAATACACAAAAGCAAGTCAGGTAACCATTCTAAATGATCATAGAATTCGCGAATCTAAAATAATCTTAAAAACTTATTGAACACCATTGCTCATGATTACATGAGTTAACTCTATAACTGTCAAAAATATTAAAATACTAGCACCCGTAACTAAGTCTTTTAAAAAATATATTGTATTGTTCAAAATGTTTCCCGTATCTCGGGTATACTAGGTACTATGTCATCAAGTACAACAGTTTGACGATTTTAACAAAAGCAAAAAAAATACTTAAAGATATGAATTTTCCGCCGTAGATGTTCACCTTAAAAATATTGTTATATACAGGGTTATTGGTAAAATGCTAACAACCCCTTAGGGTTACCTTCTACCAATAAAAAAAAATATAAAATAATACATTACAGGCACAAGAGACTTTTAACATCAGGTCTCGTACTTATTCCGTCAAAAACACAGAAAAAAATTATGTATATCAAAAAAAATCAAAACAAAAAAAAAATGTTTGTTAGGACTAGCAGAAGTCAACCCTAAGAGGTTGTTAGCATTTTACCAATAACCCTGTATACCATTTGACATTTATACTGAGATATAGCTATGCCGGGTTGTAACTATAGCTGGTTCCATGTCATGACTTCGAGTTCAAATTATAGAATCATAATAGGACAAAGCAAGGATCTTAATTCTGCTTAGAATCGATCAAAGTTTGCTCTTTACGGAAACATTTGTTGTTACGAATAGGATAGATAAAAAGTTAGTATCACTGTAAAGTGCCCACTAAAAATTATGTGAGAAATAAAGTAGTACTTAATTGACAAGAATGAGGTGGACATATACAGTATTCGGTATGGGAAAGATTTGTTATTTAAATTAGGTACGTTTTATGTAATTATGTGCTATAATTAAAAAAAAACACTGATGCCCTGCGGCAATATTTCGTTAGAGCTTCCATATTTGATTACATGTATAATGCAATAAGCTCTAAATTCAGAACAGACGCTTTTGTTAATTGTATAAGCTTTTTCAATGTTAGCAAAGTTGTCTTTGTTGCCTATTTGTTGATTTTTAAGTAGGTACTTATAGTGTTAATAATAATAAAAGAAAAAGTCAAATAAGCGCCATTTTTAAGATGAAGATAAACTGACATGAACTGATAATGTATCTCCATGAAGTATTATCGAATTTGGATCTGTTGTAGGTAAGAGGACGGCCAATTTCGAAATGAACATAAAAGATTTTCTTATATTGGTAAAATAAAATATATATAAGTATGTATAATATTAACATTATCGATATATATGTAGAACTTAGACATTGGAATTATACCCAAAATGTTGTACTTATTGTACTGAAAAAAAAAGGTTAATGATAGTTAAGCGTCTTCTACAGCTGTCAGCAAGATAAAGCGTTTGTCCACCGACGTCGCCGTCACCGTACGACATTATTTTAGGCTGAGTTCAAACCTGACGTTCAAGCAGTGACGTGACGGCAATCGTGTGACCACAGCCCCCAATCTCGTTAATTCAGTTTCGTCTTAGATGTCGTTCGTGGTAGTCGCTTTTTCTTAAAAATATAATAATAATGGTTCGGTTGAACCGGCAAAACTTATCCCAGGTGTAGGCGATGGAAAGAATTTTAGCATTCATACGCTAATACGTAAACGATTCATCACAAGAGCGCTTTTGTTTACTTCCCGACATACTGTGACAGATTAATAATATTCATAACTATTTACCAACAAGCCTAGTAAATGCTAAATCTTCGTTCATGTAGCAGCAAGTCAACAGTTAACATTTTAGAGAACTATTATGTCCCGCCACAATCTGGGTCCGAGTTTTATAAATATCCTTTAAATAAAACTTCCGGGATTACGGGCAGTGAACAGGCGGCCTAATAAATGTAATTATCGCTACATCGGCGCTCTTGGTGACGGCGGCGATGGACAAACGGCAAAAATAAAATTGCAACACACCACACAGCCCAAAATGGAAATATGTAATGTGAATCTGATAATGTGTAAGTAAGAATAAGAAGAGATGAATACAAAATAATTCCCTTGCGCCTTGTTAATAATGAGAAAATATCTCAAAAACTACTTAGTACCTAATTACATTGTGTTACCTAATGTAACTCGTCACAGTATTTATATCTAGTTATCTACTCTGCCTTCTGGGAGAAATAGTTTCACGATAATAAAGTGCGAGGCGTGAGCTGTCAAGTGCAAGACCATAGTTTTAAAAAACAATGAGATTAAAATCAAATAATTCGTATGAGCAAGCTACATACATTTTTGTAGTCATGATTTTCCACGTCGACCTAATTTACCAATCAGTACATCAGTACATCAGTACTAATATTATAAATGCGAAAGTAATTCTGTCTGTCTGTTACGCTTTCACGCCAAAACTACTGGACCGATTTTAATGAAATTTGGTATGGAAATAGTTTGAGACCCGGGAAAAAACAAAAAAGTTTTTATCCAACTGCGCAAAAAGAGGTTAATGTTTTTGTGCGATAACCGACATATACGCGCGGGCGGAGCCGCGCCCTGAAAGCTAGTACCTACTTCATAATTCATTCTATCAGATCAGTTCGCAATTGGCCATTACGAGCGCCGCGCGTACTCAATCATTAATTTAAGTTCCATTATATATCTAGTTTTTGTCTCCTAATTGGTACCTAGTTTGATTACAACCAATGCTGCTCAGCCCGCGCGTATGTCGATTATCGCGCAAAAACATTAACCTCTTTTTGCGCAGTTAAATAAAAACTATCCTATGTTTTTTCCCGGGTTTCAAACTATTTCCATACCAAATTACATTCTAATCGGTCCAGTAGTTATGGCGTGAAAGCGTAATAGACAGATAGACAGAGAGAGTTACTTTCTCATTTATAATATTAGTACTGATTGTTTCGGCGCAGCCCAAACATAATTCAAGTTTGCAAATCCCACCAAACAAGTCGGTAAAAAAAAGCATATTTTTTCTTCACACCATATTCTTTTGACTACAATGATTTCAGAATATTATGTATGTATGAAATAAACGCTAGGCGTAGACTTTTTATCATAGCGTCTATATTTTATCTACACGTGAATTTTTCAAGTGGGGTTTCATTTATCACCTAGAACCAAATGAAATTGGCGAAAAATGCGTTGTCTAAAAAAAATCGAAGAGTTCAGTCATATTTACATCTAATATATTTCAATATAAAATAAAAACCATAGTTATAAGTTGACGCCTTTGATTTTGGTAAATTGTATACCTTAATAGGAATCAACTTCCGAGTAGTGATGTGATGCAACAAATTAAAGGAAAATGCTTATAATTATAATATATTTTGAATCCAACCAAAATATGATGCGAGTCATCCTATAACAAAGTATAAGCTGCAATGATGTAGTCTAGCTTCTCAACGTCTTAGTCGCGCTGTATTTTAGGGTCATTAGTTCCCACCCTTGCTCTTCAAAAACACAATTGAGTGGACAAATCCCACCTGTAACGTATATGAAAATGAATGGATATTACTTGTATACATCCCAGAATTAGTTTTTTTTTTTACTCTCGGTTTCGGGTATTGTTTTCGCATGCCTGGTGTATTAGCCAGTGTCATCTTTTAAATTCTAATTTTATTAGTTAAGAGGTCTCCAGATAGCCAAAATTAATATTTATTTAATCTGTTTTTTATGTTATATGTGATTACGGTGCAGAGACCCTGCACTGCCCTCGTCATTAGTACTGTGCAGACGTTAGTTATAACTCTCTTCACCCGTAATATCTTTTGATAAAGGTCCCTTAACGCTTGAACACAGTACCTTAAGGCAGAATTTATAATACTGCAAGCTACCAAGTCTTCTTAAGATAAAACATGCAATTGTAGTTTTGAACAAAATTCAACTTCAAGACTTGAAAATTTTTCGCAATCCTCGTAGTGTCGAATTTAGCAACGTGAGCTCACTTAAAAAAAACCTGTATAATTTATTACTTACTATACTCGATCTGCGATGTCCACCACGAAATCACGCACTGTAAGAGTAAGAAATAAGGCCACATTTAAAACTATCCCCCAGTTTAAGTAGTCGGAGAGTTCTTAGTTATATACAATACTTATGTATATAAATATTTCCCATTCTTTTGCAACTGCACAAATATGTATTTCTTAGATATAATATATTTCTTTAATTGTAAATTTTTAAAGAGTTCGATTAATATTTATTTGAAATGTATTATTTAGTAATTGTACAAAAGTCATAGGCTACTGATAAATTCTTACTTGCACGAATGCAAAGCTGTTATTTGCATTTACTTTTAATACTTTTTGGGCGTTATTTCCGCGAGAATACCCTTAAACAATCATGTTCATAACCTTGTACTACCAACTATAATATATACGAATTGCTTGTATTGCAATGCGTATATATTATAATCAACGGGGCAATGCTGCCAGCATGCTGAGAACGCTGCCAACTGGTAGTGGGTGGACTGCCTGTGAGTCTGCAAGTACTTATAGGTTGTCCAAATGCTTTTGTTGTTTAGTAGCTGAAGTATTGTATATAGTTCGTTTCAAAGACTACCGGCGGTATAAAAAACCTATAATGTTGATTGTATTATCTCTACAGGTGTACTTGACGTTGTTAATTACCTATTGTTTTCAAGTCTATCATATTTTTAATAATCGTTGTATTGTATTGTAATAATTATGTATTCACAATACTCAAATTAAAATAATTAGTTCCATAATAGTCGTATTGCAAGCGCTTGAAACCTAAGAGCTAAGCATACTCCAAAATTACTTCAAGAACTTGAAATGAAAAGGTATAGTTACGTATGTATTATATAGCTATGACAATGATAGTACGAAATTAACACGTTTAAACAACGTTATATCTAAGTGTACCCTAGAATACAATTTAAGTACAAAAATAGCTTAATAACGATTTTGGGAGTTGAAATCAATTCATTGTTAACAGACAAAATATATTATGTCTGATAGATTTCTTGATTTAAATAGTATTTTGTCCTGCAACCGGTTTCATAAAAATAATACCTACCTACTAAGATCAATAAAGATGATTTATTAAATCTATTTCATAATTAGGTTTGCTCAAAGAAGCATTTATCTAATCTTGCCTTTCTCAAAATAAAGAAAGTAACTAATAACTACATTCATAAAATACTGGAGTAAATATTGTGTTCATTTTATGCCGAAAACTAAAATTTTACGTTATTGCTAATCTGTTTATATTGTTGTTTTTGTCTCCTGCCTCGGACAAACCGCCCCATGTCCGAATTATTTGAGATAATTCGTCTATTTGACTTGATAAAGCCTGTAGTATTCTCGTCACCGACGCCTACTCAAGTTATATTTTGTAATGGTACGTATGTAAGTACCATTACAAAATATATAGGTTTTATGATCTCATAAAACCGATAAATAGAAGACTAGTAATATGATGTATTGTTGAAGTTGTAACTACGTATGTAGACAAGTTTATAGAAAGTACATAAAGCATTGCTATATGTATACCTACCTACTTAGTTATAGCATTTATGCTGAATTTGGCAGTAGAATCTTTTATTTTATTAGTTAATTTTGTATTTGACTTTCTTAAGAGCTGCTTAGATGCTAAAATATATTATAATTTGGATTAAAGTATTACTTATTATATGAATTACATATTGTAAGCAGTTGTTACGAAATTTATTTACACGTTCACTTACTTACCTACTGAATAATAAAATGATTAATGTATCCCCATCAACACTATGTCTTAATATATTTATATTATAGGTTTAATTATCATATTGTAAATTTATTGTATCATATTATTTTTTTAAATTGCTTTTTGTCTGCGATATTTATGCTGAGAGCTGTTTATTTTTTAATAACGCTATAAAAGATCTAGTCTTCGTAAGTGATAATAAAACGTGTCGTACTTAGGTATAGATTTTAATATGTAGGTGATTCCTACACAATTTATTATTTCACATTTGTGTTGTTATCAAGATATGTGCTATACACTAGTATTTAATCAATATATATGTATTTAAATAAATATTGATTTAAAATAATGTAATGTACATAATAAATTCTGCTTTTTGTGATAAAATCTTTTTAATTGAACTTTTGTCACCTAGCTGTACTTTGATAATTAGGTAGTTATTACTGATAAGATCATCGACGAATCGACGCCTGATAATGATAATAAATCAGTAAACCAACATGAGTGATCAATAACTTACGTATCCTACACTAATTACGTATCCGATACTAATATTATAAATGCGAAAGTAACTATCTGTCTGTCTCGCTTTCACGCCAAAAAAGGTCCAATAGGACCGATTTGGATGAAATTTAGTATGGAAATAGTTTGAGGCCCGGGGAAGGATATAGGATAGTCTTTTTGCAATAACCGACATCGACCGGAAAGCTAGTGTTTAATATTTTAAAAATAAGTACATTCGCCGCATCAGCTTGAGAGGTTCGGAAGCGGTCAAACGGATTGATGGCAAGCAAATAGTTTTGTTTTGCTTGAGAAACTCGTTTTCGTTGTCTTATCCATTATTATTTGTTATTTTCACTGCCCTCTGAAAAAATGCATCGTCCTCAACGATTGCGCGATGTGAGCTGTGTTTGTCTACGTAATGCTTGACTCCAGCATCAAGCAAACGTGCTTGGCTCCAAGCATCAATTACATACTTGGCGTTGACCGTCACGGAACTCCTTTGAATACAGGTCCTCCACTCAATGAGTTCACACCCTAATACATTTAGTTCTTTAAGGCGATACTGATATCAGACGATTTATTTTTCGTCCGTTTTCGTATTAAATTCGCCACCTTGCAAACAAAATGAAACAAGAGTGATGGATGAATTCATGAAACGATCAAACCATTCTGGATATGTTCATTTGGCATCTTTCACACTGAAATAAAAATAACAGTCTGAACGAAGAGAGAACGTTTTCTCGTATTTGGCCATTATATCTCGAGCCCTGCAGCAAACGCCTGTGGTCGAACTTTCGTTATTAACGGAGCAGTAAAGGTGCGTTCGTTTTGGCTCGGTTGCGTTTGTAGCAGTTTCAAAAGTGGCATTTGTATCTTAGCGTTCGGAAAGAAGTTTCTGCTATTTTTGATCACCAACGACTGTATGCTATCCGAACGTCTTATACTTATTTTCATATTTTGACAACCGCTGAAACCCAAAATAACGTTTTCTGGAACTGCAGCTAAAGATATAGGTGCAACAACTGAAGCCAAAGATATAGGTCTGTAATTGAATCTGTCGGAGGCATCGCCAGTTCTATTTTTTAAGATAGGAACCACAATATTTCTCATAAAATGTTAGCTGTCAAAAAACGATCACAACGATCCCACGGTAAGACGTGGGTCAAAAATAGCACTTTTCTCTGTCATTTGTAGCGTTTTCAAAGCTATCCGAACGGTGAGCGAAAACGATATTTATGCTCACGAAGTCCCTATACGAACGCCCTGTGTGATCATTTGTAGCGTTTGTGATTGTTATTTTTGGAACTGATAGGCTATCCGAACGCCCTATAAGTAGATGTTCTTTTTTAGTTTTGTCCATTAGCGGAAGATTCAGGATCGTCAAAGGTTAGTTCTATCAACAATGTAGGTAGGTACAAACAAACAAAAAAAACATGATTGGTATCAACAATTTATTAAAAATTAATATTGCTTTAGAATTCATTGATAATCGGTAGATATATGAATTATATATAACATCCGCAGTAGGTATTTTAACATATGGTATTTATAATACGCATCACTGGTTCAGTAATCTTCTCAAGTTATATATAACATTTAGAATCCGTAAATTTTAAATAGGTTATTTATTTGTTAAGATAGATATATGACGTCAAATGCACGCTACTGCTTGGTCCAAACAGTAATGCAAACGGCCGCGATCGTGCATATTCAAATCGGTCCAATCGTTAGTACCTACTGTTGGCACAGTAGCTATTGGCTATATAGGCATCTCGGACCGCACCCTTAGGCACTCCGCTGCGTTGAGTGGGGCCCAGCGAAAGTTGACATCATTCGCCTAACCGACACACAACAGCAATTTTAGCCCTACTGGTCAGTGCCTCTTCCTAAAACTTACCAGTTTACACGGAGCTCGTGAGCGCGCGGATCTCGCTCAACGCAGCGTAGAGCCTTAAACACTTAATGGACATGTTATGCAAGTCAGGCACAGACAATAGATAGGGGACCTAGCAATTTACCAAGCAGGTGCATTATATAGGTCATTTATATTTTATACCGCCCTATATGGTGAACGCGAAGTAGCTTGCGCCTCACTCATAGATTTGATTCGTATATGTGGGTCGATTGGCGCAGATAGGTGTCGGACCTCGCATTTTTGAATAAATTCTGTTTGCATCGCGTGTGCCTCCTGCGAAGTGTCAAGGTGCGCGTTCAGCAGTAGTGCACTGTAAATAACCTATTTGTATATAATCAAGTTACTAAAAACACTATTTTTACACCTGATTGGCTTGCTTTTGACAACTATATTAACTGTTGGTAAGTGACAATGTGGTCGAGGATGGTAAACAGACTAGGCCTAGAATTACTGTCTTTCAAGGACTGCTGCGTGAACACACTAATGTGCTTGGCGACAGATTTTCTAGGATTATTGAAGGTGGTAGCTAGCCAAGCAAACATTCGTAAAAAACCCTTTCACTATGCGGTGTAGCAGCTCAAGCTGGTGGTGAGGATTAACCATGTACCTGCAGCAGAGCAGCAGCTTTTACCACTTGGCTATTACTGCTTTAAAAAGATTGTATGGTATGAGGTATACTTACATGAGCAGATATATGTTAAGGGATTTGAAATTTTAATATGTGGTGCAAGTAATTAATTACGGAGAGATAATTATCTCCATAGTTACTTGTACCTTAAGTTACTTCATCAGGTAAGTACTATATATTTTATTAATAAAGGTGCATATCATGTACCTTTTAGAAACTAAATGAAATTTACAAAATAAATTAAACCTAACAAAGAAGTCCAAAAGAACCTGAATAATACAACACCTGAACAAAAATATTCAACTCCTGGTTTATTTTAATGCAATTTGGCAGTACATATAAAAGTAAAAAAATAAAAAACACTCATAAAGGCTATAAAAGTATGCATACTAGTCACATAGGTACCTACATAAACAATAATATTATATTATAGTGAAGGAATGTTTTATAAATAATTAAGCAGTTGTGGATAAAATATTATTTTTTAACATAAAACTTGTGACAACTTTAGAAAATTTTTAAACATGAAGCAATTCATTCTTGTTGGCTTAAAGCTAACCCACTTCATATATTTGTAACTATACTATATGTACCTAGTCATCAAAAGTATTAGTATGCATTGATTCATTTTAGTATGTACTAAAATGAATGTATTACATTATGTAAAATATTACATTCAAATTAAATGTTTGTTATTGCCATAGATTTTATCACAACCAATACCTACATATATCTTAGTAACAATTAGCAATAGGCATTTTATTTACACTGTGGATACATATTAGAATTATCTACCAAAATGTAGTAAGCATAACGCTGAACTGTTCATTATTATCTTGCTACAAAAAGATTTTATAGTGAAAAATAAAACATATATTCACTACTTATCGCCTACTCAGATAACTTATTCATTACATAATAGTTTTAGGTAAATTTAATGTGATCTTTGTACCCACAATAAAATACATGCTATGAAATTATTGAGTCTGGTATTAAATTAGATGAGATCTTATTTAAACAAGTATTTAGAATAAATGTTACTATTGGGGTTTTCTATTTCTTACAAGTACTAAGTATTTTGTACTTGAAAAATGGCTAAGTTTATAAAAGTAGATAAGTTATACTATTTTTACACTGTTATAACTAATATATATTTAAACAACATTATATCAGTAGGTAAAGATTTGTTAACATAGGCAAATATTTAATTAGCTCTGACAATGTTAATAATGTTTATTCACTGGTTAAGGCAGGCATATTCAACTCTTCCAGATTTTTCCTAATCCTACATTTATAATGTAATTGAAGCTTAATTACAAAAAACCATTCACCTACAAAAATTGCTACGGACAATCCACAAAGGAAAAGTGAGGATGTCATGACTAAACTAAACAGGCTATTGTACAATGGACTACTTTATCCTAATTATTTAGCTTTCTTCTTTCCAGATTTCAATGTTTTCTCTACCTCTTTAGACCAAACCACTCTGTTGAGTGTCTCACCTAAGTTATAAAAACTACATACTAGGCCTAAACTAAATATGTAGAACACAATTCTCATTGGCCAGTTTAAAACATTTAGAACTGGATACACCCACAGTCCTGTATTAACAAATATTACATGAATCCAAATAACATAACTCAGCATAAATGTGCACAGGATAGAAAATCCAAATTTTCTTTTTGGATACATTCTGAATGATGTAACAAGTTCAATTAAAATAAAGAGAACAATGTTTGTGTGCATTACATGATTCAGCCATGTTGGAAAATAAGCATCAATCGCCCTAGGTAAAATAAGTTCCCTATCAACTGCATACAAGGCCCAGAAAGAAACACCTACAAACATAGCAACAGGAAATGCAAGAGCACTGAACACTGTATCTTTAAAATGTCTTATAATAGACTTGTCTGGTGGAGATTGTGTATTGCTGCCGAATATATCATTGAAGCATGCCACAGTAAAATATAGGGTCTGGATCATCTGAAATTGTTAAACCAATAAGGTTTGAATAGACACCATAAAATTGACATGGAATATTATGTTAATAAACTGCATCAACCAACAGCTAAAATAATTGTTATTGACTTACCGCATCTAAATATGTCAAATATTTTAATTTTCCTCCATATTGAGGTGCCGCACTTGAAGTGCTTGGTATAACAACGTACATATAATCGTAATAACATCCATAAGCAAATTGGAGTGCTCCAATAAGATGGAACAGAAACTTCAACATTTTTATCTGGAAAAAAGAAAGTAGTTATGATAGTTTACTACTGTTGTCATGTTTTCATTATAAGCAAAATAATAAGGTACCGGTTTATCCATCGCATAGAAGAGTTTTATTTGAATACAAATTTTAGTGAATTCTTGCAAATCTCTACATCGGCTAGCATGCAGTCTAAGGTAACCCATTGAAAGAATCATAAACTTACTCACAGAATACTATTACTCCTAGCAAATGCTACTTACACAACACAAGGGAGTTTTACCAGTAGATTTTTGTGAGTTTTACTAGTGTTAATGTCAAAGAATAAACGAAATTAATTCAATAAAATACGTAGATGATGTATGTACCTCAGCTCAGAGTCTTACTCAGAAAGTAAAGTAAGGCTGCGTTCGGAAACGAGTGATTTAATTTAAACTTTAAACGAAGTAGGTATTTAATGGTTGCTCAGTGAGTGACTTCTCATCATATCATAGAATAAGGTATAAACCTTCTCAGTAGTCTGCAGTCCTATCACAATGTGTATTAATATTAACGTTATTACTATAACTTATTTCCGAACGAGCACTGAGACAATCACGAGTAAATAGTAGATAGTCATAATTATTTCCCAACAATTTACTTATTTTATTTTAATGACAAATATTCACTTAAAACTTGGAAAATATAATATATAAGCCAAAAGGGTTCACATTCTTCATAATACAAATGTTATTGGATATGTGTTTGTATTACATGGAGTAAAAATTATGCAATTATTTAAGAATAAATAATTCGTAGGCAATAATAAATAGACTCTGCGATGACTACCTACTGACTAGTGACTACCATTCCAAAACAGGGTGAGCCGGGAGGTGATACCTCGGCCTGTTTTCCGTCGGGTGACATACAAATGTCAAGTGAACATTTACGTGATTTTTGAAATGCCTCGAGGGAATTCGTTAGCCAAGGCGATATCCGTACAGCTCACGGGTAACATTTACATTCACACAGTGATTTCCGAACGCTCTGAAAGTATTAATCCAATTGACATATTAAATACAACCGGATTGAGCTTAATGTACGAAAACTGTGCCGAGTGAGAGACTCTAACTGAATGCGTTGTCTCTGTTCTGATAAGGAAGACAATAAATTGCATTTTCAAGGTATAAATTCTAGTTGGCAGCCCATAACTAAAATCATTGATTTTGTGACAACGAGATATATATACAGGATTATTGGTAATATGCTAACAACCTCTCACGGTTGGCATCTGCTAACATTTCAGATAACTTTTTTTTGTTTTGAACAGATTTTTGAATATTTACGTCGAGCTAAGTAATAAAAAATATGAAATAATACATAACAGGTACAAGATACCATCTTCCGTCAAAAACATATAAAACATGAAAAAATAAAATAAAAAAACATTTACAAATTAAAAAACGAACACCACTGCTCTAAAAGCTTACTAGAATTTACCTATCTACATACCTACACACATATATATGCCGTTTGTAATGACAAGGAGAGAACGTTCAAATATTATGCGTCATATCTGTTGTAAGAAAGAGATAAATAAGCAATTCGTGTAACCACCGAACCGCCACGAGACGTTCCGATCACCATTACACTGCGATCTCTTTCACTCTCTCACACCAAACGATAAACATATCTCGCTCATCCATTTCATTGAGATTAGTTTCTAAAATAAAACAAAATGACGATATTTTCTATTTCATCAATAAAAGCAATAATTGCGCGTAAAATGAGACAGTTTTCTTATCTCTCTGAGTCTTAAGACACAAGGAAGGCATATTGTCCACAGATTATTCCTAAAAAACACAATTAGCGGCGATGTATTCACCGGACGCTCGGAAGTGCAAGACTGGTAGTGACTAGTGACTCTGGTAATTACCTTGAATTCGTCTAGTAAATATGGAGGGCACACAACTCATCTACAGGTAAAAAAATCTTAGCTAATAACCCTGTATATTGACTTAGCGCTACTTTTACTTCGTACAACCGCGATACGCTTGCGGCGCGGCCCATCATCATAGGACTGATGCGGCTAACAAACCACATTGACACATTAAATTGAAAATAAAAGATTCATAAAATTTAAGCATTTTTCTTACCTAAAATACGATGTAAATAATGATTCGTAAGTCAGCTGCAAGCAGAAGACGCATGGGGGTGCAGCGAATTTTTAATATATGAAATATAATAAATATCTACCGTAAAAGGTATAAGCAAAATATTATAATTATTTTTGTAATCGTCTGTCATGCCTGTTCAGTTATTATATCCTGTTATAGTTATTATAAATAGTAATTTCTGCTTGATACTATACGCTCGTTACTCCGAGGCGTAAGTTTTTTCGTGTCTTGTTCACGCAGATATTTCACTGTCTACAGAGCCCTTCACTCTTAAACATAGTAGCTAGTATTTGGACACAAGTTTCGAGGCAGAATATCTGACATTGTGGTGGTACTCACCAAGACGAACTCTTGATGAAGATATCTATCACCTGGTATCTATGTATGTATAATTTAAAAAGTAGGCCTTCTTGCATAGCTACATAAACAATTAAAATATCAGCAACCTCATAGTTTGAATAATTTGATAATTATGCTTGATTGTGTGGTGTCTCATCCATGTATGTGTATAACACACTTTTTGCCAGTTGTTAGAATTAAATAAGTACTTATCGCAGACCCTATCAAATTTTGTACAAGGGTTCATAGGTGCATGATAATGTTGTATCCTTCACCTAAAAACCCTTAAAAAGGATAGATGACGGAAAATCCCCTACATTGGCAATACTTGCACTTCGCGAATTCCGCGACTAGATCCGAGGGCGATATACTTACCTCTTATCACAGAAATAAAAGAAAATGGTATGTAGACGTAACTTCGATTTTATTTAGGTAACAAAAATTAGGATCTCATAATAATAGCCATATGTACATGATCATCATTATTTCTTAATTTTCATTATATAATTGTAAAATATTATAAAAAAATTGAGAAGACGTATGTAGGTTACTAATTAATATCTAAGTGAATATGAAAGATAATACCTACAAGTTTTGTATAAATGATTCAGACGAGGAAGTAAATCATATTTCGAACGATGTTAAATTTTTGTGCGTGGTGGTATGGCATTTTGCGAATGATGTCCGCCTGGCTAGCTCACATCCAAAGAAAATCTGTCGCAAAGCAACTTATGTGTGATCAAGAGCAGGAGATCAAGAGTTAGTAATTCATGGTTGAAAAAAAAAAATCTAACGATCAATCTACTTACTCTCAGGCAAAAGAAATCGGTTTTTGTACTGCTAATAGTCTAGTTTTAGCCTTTGACCTTACTCTTACCTGATAATAAGACTATACTCGTTAGTAACATTTTTAATAATTGTTTTTTTTTTATTATTTCACATAATTATAAATATTTAACTAAGCCTAACATTACTTGTTTTTTTATTGTGGCTATATTCATAGCCGGGCACCGTTAATCAAATAGTTAACTACGTTAATCGTTAATCCACTACAAAAATGTTAGCTTCGTTAAACGTTAAAGCGTTACATTTCGAAAGAATTAACGCAAGTTAATCGTTAATCCGTTATTATGTGTAAATGTTATATATTTTTTTTCTTTTTATGCTTGATAGGTTAGCCTTTGACCACTATCTTACCTGATGGTAAGTGATGATGTGGTCGAAGATGTTGTTCAGGCTAACCTAGAATTACTGGCTCTCAAGGACAGCTGCCGGAACATACCGTTAGGTGCTTGGCGACAGATTTTCAACTTGAGGGTGGTAGCTAGCTAGGCGGGCATTCGTAAAGTGCCCTACCACCATGCTGTAACGACTGCCATCCTAGGACAACAACCGGGACCGACGTGCCCTCCGAAGCACGGAAGCGCTCAGTAGTAATGTCACCAGCGGTCACCCATCAAACTCATGACCGCGGCGGACGTTGCTTAACTTTGCTGATCGATTCAGAATGGTTAAGCAAACTTCGCTACGAGCGCTTCAAAATGTTTATATCGTTGCGTTAGTGAACTTATAAAACCATTTTTGTAGTTTAGGTTCTGGAAGTTAACAGGTTAGGAACGAAACAAAATACTTGTATAATTCAAATGTGTAATTTATTCGTCGTGCTTAAGGTGCATATTCCCCTTCATGAAAATTAACATGTTGAAGTTCTCGTCTGAAAGGGAGGATCGATTTGGTGTTAACATGTGTTTACCCGTGAAAAAAAGACGTTCAATTGCAGCGCTTGAGGGTCTAGCAGTATTGTATTTAATGAATATCTGTTCCCCGAGGAATGCAGCATTGTTGAACGAGTCTGTTGATTTCATGTCCAGCCACATTTTAACGATACTAAAAGACAAAACACTCGTCACTCTAAGCACCGGCGCTAAAGTAATGAAATGATCAAACAAAACAAATCTCTTCGCAATTTTCTTTCTCACTCGCACGCGCCCGCAAAATATATCTAACTAGTTATGTTTTTGTTTCACTCGCTGCCACGCGCCATGCCACCCGGAGGCCGGAACTTGTCGGTGCCGTGCGGTAACTATTACATATTAACGGAAGTTAACGTGTCCGTTAACATTTTTAAGTTAATCCGTTAATCAAAATGTTAACTTCGTTAAGTATCGATTAACGGATCAACGAGTTGATGCCCAGCTATGGCTATATTAATGTACTGAACTTATATAAAGTAGGTATAATCTTGTAACGTAGATTTTGCATACCCTTCAATGTACAATAATATTTATACGTATGTAGTCTTATCCATAAATAAAGAATAAAATAGGTACATATGTAAAGTTAAATTGAATAAAATTATAAAAGTACCTAATTGTTTTTCTGTAAAAAAAAAGTAAGTGTAATTAGGGTGTGTTAGGTTTATTGTAATGGTATTTATGTGTGTTAATGCAACGTTTGAGTATAGGTACGCTGATGTAAGGTATTAGTTTGGAGGGTGGAACAACCAAGCGCAGAAATACTAAACATCATTCTACAGTTTTGAGTAGATTTTCTTATTCACCATAGGTAAATTTTTGTAATTTTAATTATGGGTAACACAATATAGTATAATAAACTCAGGAGTCACAATAAACATGGCTGTTTAGATTACACACACAATCAAAATACTCATACCTAAATTACAAAAATGAAGTTATAATAAGTGATGTGTTATAATAATGATGATAATTTTGAGAAAAAGCGCCCACTAATAGTTTTACGGTACTCTTGTGAGCTTAATACGAGACAGAGGCTGTATAATTGTTCACTTTTTACTTCCTATAACTCTTTGCTGTATGAAGAACCACATGAAATCATAAAATAGTGCCGTTGATTAGCTCTAAGACCACTGTTCTCTCTTAAACTGCCGTTGAAGTTCTGCTATTCAGCTACTGTGTACCTTTTGTAAACAATTTGTGACCAAGTGTAATTATTTTTGTGTAAGGGATGTATAACGTGCTATCGAGATAGAGCTCTCATACAGCTTACTTAGACAGTGTAAATAATAAATGTGTAACCGTAGTCAACCGATATAGAACCCCCCGTGCTACTTGGAAATGGTATCTTCTCTGTTATTAGAAAAACGAGGTGACATTTAGATAACTTTATGTTAAACTTTTAACTGTAAAAATTCTGTCGTTTCTTCTCTTGCATAAATCGTTTTTTTTACTATAGTAATTTGTGTGTGCTGTGTTAGTAAAAGGTTTAGAATATAAACCGAACTGCTAGAACTCCACAGTCCTTTAAAGTTCTGAAATAGGTATCCCTACTTTTTCTTAACATTGCTTTTTTCGCAGGTTCTAGAACTAGCATGTAGGATGAACCATGCAACACCCTAACTAAGAAGTGTTGCAGTAAGAAATAATACTATACTGTACGTTATAGATATTGATAGATAATGTATATGACTATATCATGCAAATTTTTAAGTGTAAATTTATTATCTTATCCTATTACTAAGTGTTTCAATGTATAATGGTTCCAAGACATTCGCATATCGATCGTGACTCCAAGTAAGTCAAGACTTCCAAGACCTAATGTATGAGACATTTTGCATGATGTGACACATCACATTTAGTGCTATACAGTTTTTATGCACTTCTTCTTGGGGCATTTGTCACGTTAACTTTCGTCTTTTGAACGATTAACTAGAGCTAAGTCATGATATTTAACTGGTGATGTGGTCGAACGAAGGTGGTAAGAAAACTGCTACTTAGGTGTTTGGCGACGATTTTATTCATGAGAGTAGTGCCTATAGCCAGGCGGGCATGCGCAAAAACCCCACGACCACACTATGACGACGTTATACAAGGCAACAACCAGGACCGAGCGACGACAAAACACGGAACCGATGAATAGTAGACCACTAGCGGTTACCCATGAGACCGCAAGAAACATTGCAGAAGTTTTCTTTAATAATTTAATTTTTACAAAGTCGCATGCTTCGCTACGAGCGCTTTAAAAACATATACCTATCATCTTTGCCGTCTGTGATGCCCTTTACATACCCTTCGTTAAGTAGCTCTATAAAAACAAGAAGAAAGCCGGTTCCACTATCGCTGGCCTAAGTTCAAGGTGTAAAGATCCGGTCAAACTAGATTGGACTGGGATTAGATGAATCTTAGTTAACTTCGGATGTATACTAGGTACTAAATTGTAAACTGAATTGGAAATAAAAATATTTTCATTTGTAACTATATGCAGCGCAGTTCAGCCTATAGTTTGACCCGGCTTTAATACGTCCGATAGGAGCAAAAGTAACTAGGTAATTATAAATACTGGTTTAAACAAAGAAAGTAAAGAATGTAATGGTTTCATATCGGCGGCAGCCTCGCAAACGGTTCCGGTGCTGTGTCCGGAAAAGTGCAAGTGAAGTTGGGCGGATAGGGCTGCGCGTACTTGGGCGTTGCTTGAGGCAGCTCCGGCAGCGCGCCGCGGACCAGCCGCCGCAGCGCTGCGTTACGCCTTCTCAAGTGCACTACTTCATCGTGGAGCCGCTCTCGCTCTAGTTAAATAAAAAACATTGTAATTCAGTGCTCTACTTTTCTAATGGGTGAGATAGGGATCTTTCGCTCGTCTAAAGCTGGATTCCGACGATCGGAGAATGAACGGACACCCACCACAGATCAAAAAATAGATATTACTGAAACAACGACTCCTATGTAGACACTATTAGCGAATCTGTGATGTTGGTTTGTTAAGTCACGCACAATGGGAAGCCATCTTAATATAAATAATAACGGATCCGATTATGGTGTCCATTCACTTTACGGACCGAAAATAATTCTATCAAAAGCAGTTTACTTTGAAGCAGGGTGAAGCTCTGTTAAAGTACACTTAAAATCCTATTAAGTAAATAATTTTACGAAAAAATTTCACGAATTAAATCCTTCATGATGTAACCTTCATAGACACCCATTTTTTTAAATGTTAATTCCAAATAAAAATTAGATGAACTACAAGAAAAAAACTTGTTTCTTACAGCCAAATAGTTATTTTCTAACTACATTAATGTGCGCCTTTCAGTTACGTGAGTGATCACTGATCACATAGAATTTTTTTATGGGATTGTGACAGAAAAAGCACGATATTAATTGGTAACATCTTCCTACCTATAACAGATGCATTTCGTCACAAGTGACGAATTGCTTTGCACCCGTCACTCTGTGGCAAACAGTTTTAAGTCTCATTTGCCTGTAATTGTACTGTCTCTAAAGATGTATGTGAAATCAATGTTGAAAAGTGATGATGACATGGAGAATGTGTTAGTTTATCCATTCCTATACGATAGAAAGTGTTAGTTTCTCCATGGAAAAGTATCCTGTGTTAATACAGGACCTAAACTATCTATATTACAAGTTTCATCAAAATCGGTTAAGCTTTTTCAGCGTGAAGGAGTAACAAACATAATTATCTACATACTCAAATCCTCAGCCTCAGTCCTGACTCACAAACTTTCGCGTTTATAATAAAGCTTTTTTTTTATGTCTTATAGGTTATCCTTTGCCCACTCTCTCACCTGATGGTAAGTAATGATGTGGTCGAAGATGTTGTTCAGGCTAGCCTAGAATTACTGTCTCTCAAAAATTGAATATTGTTTTTGTAAGTAGCCAGTGCTGGAAATATAAAAACGTATGTAAGTTGGTACGTACTATCGTAACCAAAAGCTGTGTGGCCACTTTACTGCGACTTTACCTTAATCATCATTAAAATCAGCTGGAACACCACCTACTCACAAAATATAAACGATTACTTATTTATTATTGTATTTAAAAAATATTACCTTGTAAAATTGGCAAATAATTATTGAGTCCAGTCAGCAATCCATCCCAAAAGCGATCCTTTTCAGACGGGAAAATATTTTTCCATTGGGCCCAATACTGCTCTATTTCTTCTGCTGTCAATTTCCGAGACGGAGTAGAAAAGTTCGGAGGTTTGACGCTATCCCTAAAATAGTACACGGAAATAAATTGCAAGATTTTCTAGAGAAATAAGCACAGATGAAAGCAGTAACTTGTACAGTCCATGACTTTAGGGAAATTTTCTTTTTCGCTATGTGTACCTCAAGACTCATGTATATGTATAGAGATATTACCGTCATGATTCTATTTTTTATGAAAAAGGTTTCGCTGAATCACGCTTTCGCAAACCGTTTATTCCTAATTTACCTTTTCGGTTTTTTTTATATTACTAACGGCGTATTTTTTATTCAGTCTTTAGTAGAGTGATTTAGTTGCTCTCGTATCGTATGATGGGCGTGGTTGCCTTACGAGTAGACTTTACACATTCTAAGTAGCACATTGTGTAAGAAGCAGAGACTTCGCTCAAACTTAGTTCTCGCTCGGTCAATAAAGTTAAATTACTATGGCAAAGCACAAATCTATAGGCGTAAAAGCTTCTCAGTAAAGTGTGCAACAATATGTTCAAGTTGTGGGATAGTTATAGTGTTCGCTTCGCTCGCGTAAACTGGATAGCATCGCATCGGTGACTTTAAAAATATGCCCATCCATCCAATAATATATTCTTTATATATTTGACCAGCTTTAACACAACCGATGTTTTAAAATAAATATCTCGATACATTGAAATCAATCCCAATGTCATGACTCAATACTCATGTCCATATCTATATCTATACTTATAATAAAACTGTAACAGGTCCAATTCTGTACATGGCAGATATTTTGAAAAAAAAAAATGTACAGTACTCTGTAGCTGATACTGATGCCGAAACTATATTTTTTTTTATTTTTGTCTGTCTGTCTGTCTGTCTGTCTGTCTGTCTGTCTGTCTGTCTGTATCCCGGCCGCGTATTTATTAACGCGTAGTCCGATTTCAGACGTTCTTTTTAGGGTTCCGTATCCAAAGGGTAAAAACGGTCTGTCCCGCTGTCCGTCCGTCCGTCTGTCCGTCCATCTGTACGTCCGTCTGTCACCAGGCTGTATCCCAAGAACGGTGATAGCTAGACAGTTGAAATTTTCACAGATGATGTATTTCTGTTGCCGCTATAACAACAAATACAAAAAGTTAGCCAAGTGCGAGTCTATACTTATAATAAAACTGTAACAGGTCCAATTCTGTACATGGCAGATATTTTGAAAAAAAAAATGTACAGTACTCTGTAGCTGATACTAATGCCGAAACTATATTTTTTTTATTTTTGTCTGTCTGTCTGTCTGTTTCCCGGCCGCGTATCACTCCTAAACTACTGAATGGATTTCAATGAAACTTAGCATGATTGGAGTTCATACTACAAGGTAGGATAATTTATGCTTTTTATCCCGAAATTCAGTATGGTGATCTTGGGAGTGAGGATGAATGTCAAAATATACACTTCGTTGTAATTTATTAACGCGTAGTCCTATTTCATACGTTTTTTTAGGGTTCCGTACCCAAAGCGTAAAAACGCGACCCTATTACTGAGATTTCGCTGTCCGTCCGTCCGTCTATCAC
Source organism: Plagodis dolabraria (assembly GCA_963854805.1). Taxonomy (NCBI): domain Eukaryota; kingdom Metazoa; phylum Arthropoda; class Insecta; order Lepidoptera; family Geometridae; genus Plagodis; species Plagodis dolabraria. The sequence goes on from OY978457.1 coordinate 13,704,914, forward strand.
CAGGCTGTATCTCAAGAACGGTGATAGCTAGACAGTTGAAATTTTCACAGATGATATATTGATGTTGCCGCTATAACAAAAAATACAAAAATTTGGCCAAGTGCGAGTCGGACTCGCGCACGTTAAAACAAAAAAACAGACCAAATGCGAATGGGACTCGCGCACGAAGGGTTCCGTACCATTATCTGAAATTTTATTGCATGGGTGCCCCCTTAATTATTTATTCTAATTTAATTAATTATATTTAAAGAAAACATAAAACTAAATATTCTGTGAATAGTTAAAACGTTTACCAGTCACCGTTATTAGTATCGAGCAAGAAACGGTAAAAAAATCAAGGTTGTTGTATGGGGGTACCTACCTCAAATATTTATTTTATTTTTAGTATTTGTTGTTATAACAGCTATAAAAATACATCATCTGTGAAAATTTCAACTGTCTAGCTATCACCGTTCTTGAGATACAGCCTGGTGACAGGTGGATGGACGGACGGACGGACAGCGAAGTCTTAGTAATAGGGTCCCGTTATTACCCTTTGGGTACGGAACCCTAAAAAGGTTAAAATATGAAGTCTAATGTTGTATAGCTAATGGTACGGAACCCTTCTTGCGCGAGTCTAACTCGCACTTGGCCGATTTTTTAAATTAGAATAGTGGTGCTTTAAAAATTATCACGTAAATATTTCAAAGTCATCGGATTTGCAGTTCAGAAATTTACAGACATCACAACCTAAATATTACGTTCCAAATAACTTGACACCCCGAACGTACAGGAACCTTTCAACATACGGCTCATCTTAAGCTGGCGTTTGCACTTTATCGTATAGGTATAATATATAGGTCTGTAGTCGGACCTCTCCAAAAGACTGATTTTTCAAACGATAAAATACAGTTTTTTTTATTACGATAAGCACAACTTCCCTACGTATATTTTTCATAACATGCAATGCTCTAATCAGTCTAATCTATACCTATAACAGGTTGCAGAAGGCGGGTAGGGAAGCGCGAGGGGTAAGGCGCTTATATTTATCTATTTATACTTATAATAAAACTGTAACAGGTCCAATTCTGTACATTGCAGATATTTTGAAAATATGTTTTGAGAGCAATCTGTAGCTGATACTGAAGCAAAAACTGTTTTTTTTTTCTTGCTGTCTGTCTGTATCCCGGCCTCGCATCACTCCAAAACTACTGAATGGATATAATGAAACTAAGCACGATTCGAGTTCATACTACGAAGAAGGACATACGATACTTTTATCCCGAAATTCAGTACGGTTCTCTTGGGAAAGGGGATGAAAGTCAAAATGTACATTTAGTTGTAATTTATTAACGCGTAGTCCGATTTCAATCATTCTTTTTTTGTTACAATAGTGGTTATTTAATTATTTTCCCGTAAATATTTCAGTCCTCAGTTTTGCAGTTCAGAAATTACAGATATCACAAACTAAATATTTCGTTTTAAATAACTTGGACCGCGGAATGTTGAGAAACCCTTGAACGTACGGCTCATCTTAAGCCCACAGGCAGCCCGGAACCCCACGGGAAGCCCGACACCCCACGGACAGACCGGCATCCCACGGGCAGCCCGGCGCCCCACGGGCAGCACGGCACCCTTATTTAGTTTTGCAAGCTTGCTACGATAAAACTCTAAAATGTGGTACATTTGAAGCAGTGATAGCTCAGTGGCTTTGGCTATGGACTGCCGCGCAGCAGGTCCATGGTTCGAATCTCGCCGCTGGCTTGAGCTTCACCGCATGGTGGAAGGGCATTTTTGCGAAGGCCCGCCTGGCTAGCGACCACCCTCCAGTGGAACATCTGTCGCCAAGCACCTAACGGTGTGTTCTGGCAGCTGTCCTTGAGAGCCAGTAATTCTAGGTTAAGCCTGTTAACACCTACGACCACATCGTCACTTACCATCAGGTGAGATAGTAGTCAAAGGCTTACCTATCAGCAATAAAAAAAAAAAAAACATTCACCACAGTCAGTTTTTTAAACTACATAATTATCTTTCTTTTGACGGATACATTTCGGAGACTGCGCAATGAAAGTGCACAATGTAGTCTTAGGTTTTCGCGATTGTTACACTTTGTAATTAAACAACTTTAAACGGTTTAAATCGCGTATATTTAGCATTATTTTTGTCCTGACGTTTCAAACACTTTGTAGTGATCGTGGTCACGGGATGACTGTCGGGACAAAAATAATGATAAATATACCTACGTGATTTAATCCGTTTAAAGTTGGAAGTGCACAACTTTAGTAGATTGTTATACAAGGGTCGAAAGGAATCGGTAACTTTCACCCGCGGTCAGCTCTCTACTTTTCATATCGAATTTAAAGAAAGTAAATAAAGTAGCTTATCTAAAAATTATTCATTGATAAAATAACATACTTACTAAAAATTTATTGAGAGGTTTGAACTATTTGTGAAATTTTACGTAAAATTTTGTTTGGAATATTTACGGGCGGCTATAGCCCGAATAGGAATCTCTCTGCTTTTCACTACTAATATAAGGAATAAAGATATAAATATAGTATGTTTTTTTATATTATTTATTTTGATTTTAATAACATGAGCAGTATATTTTTAAAATTAATGCAGCTATAGTCCAAGTAGGAATCGATGACTTACATCCGTGTTGAACACTCTACTTTTCATTTAAAATATGAGGAGGGTAAAAAAATAGTAGTTTTTCTAAATATTTACTAAAAATCATAAACATGAGTAGAAGATACAAAGATACACCAGGAGTTAGAACAATGAAATTTAGGGAAAGTTTTAATTTTATTTTTTACCTACACTTTCTACCCTATATTTAGTTACTGCCAAACATAGTTGTTATTAATTGTTTTACAACAACAGAATATTTTACAACGAAAAATCTTACACATATAACTTTGTTTACACCAATGTTTTTCCCGGCCTTAGGTGGGAAGGAGCGTCTCCGACCCGCTACTCAGATCAAACAAACAATACTTTCCGAGAATGAGAAAAAAAAAATAATTGATCTACCGTCAAACAAACCGCCGCACATATAGGTATATGCAGGATCCACGCGGCCAAAATTATTTTTTTGCTTATTTGGTATAAATACAATGGTTATATGAAAAAAACACTTATTCATACAAAATAATAATGTATTCATAAAACTTTGGGAATTTATGTAGATTGAAGTAAAAAATGGTTTGAAGTGATACATAATATGATTGTTTATGTTTCTTTATAACTTTCTTCATCTTTTAGTTTTGCATCTAAATTAGGCAAATTGTTTTCCTTCATGCAGTCAAACAAGTATTGTCGGGTAACAACCCTTAATCCTGAAGTCCTGACGCCTGTGAACCTAAAAAAATCATACACTATGTAAAAAGTTGCGAACGGAAATCGCATTTTATACACTTTTTTGCTATTATCTTCGAACCCTCAAAACTGAACTTATCCGGACGTTTCCGGAAATGTTTTTGATACTTATTACAAGATAAATGTTCAAATAATAAATTACAATTAAAAACTTAGCCCGATCTAACCCGATACACAATCATATACACTAGGAAAGAAAAAATATTAAAGAAAATCACGGTATGGACATTGTATTTTTTAATCGTTAAAAAAAAATGTTGTTTATTATTTGATCATAACTTGATTAATGTAATTTGTAAGTCTCTTACCTGTTCTGTCAGAAGCCATCACTTTCAATTCGAAAGATGAACTTGAGAACATAAAAAAGGCTTTGGAAGTTTAGGCTTTAGAAAAGCGGCGAGAACAGATACGTACACTAGGTGAAACGGTCTAATTCCTAGTGGCGCTATGGTTGCGGGGTGCTCGGTAGCAGGAAGATTGAGCATGGGTATTATTCTAAGGTTTGTGCTCTGTCCGTAGAACCCGTTTTCATGAATGTTTTTGTTATTTCGATATTTGGATTTATGGCCGCGTAGATCCTGCAAATACCCGTATGTGCGCCGTTTTAAAATCGAAATTCTAAAGAAACGCACAAGGTACTTTGCTTCAACATTTATTGTGCGAACCGGGAAAGAACTCTCTGAGTTACTTAACTATTGTCTTCTGGAAAATACAACCCGGGAGTTTTGGAATCCAAAGTAGAAAGCTCCATTCTGAGCTATGGTTTACTATAAGAGTGCTTCACCGCAGACCACAGTGTTGCTTAATATGAGATAAACAGTGCACAAATGTGAATAATTCGTGTGCAGTTACGGCAATCGCGAACGAAGTCGCGGGTACAGCTAGTTATTATATACATTTGTTGGCCTGAAATAGGTCTTTCTACGATCCGATCACTGCATTGATTTTACACATACTTTTCTTCGCATTTTATTTGTATGCTTAAGGTTTTACCACAAATCCTACTTTGTAAATAAATATAACCGGAGTAAATTCAGTTCATCATGTCAGCAAGTTAGTCATGATCTGTAGAAACTATATATACCATATCTGACTCCAAAGATCGCTGAAGATTACAGTTGCCTATGATTATATGATTAGTTTATAATGCACTTTAGTATTGTTGTTAGCTTCATCTGGCTTAATCACGTTAAAAATATGACACTTAAAGGTAGCCATCTTAGATATGCCATTTTGGATTTTGAACTGGTGTCATATTAATTCTCTTCAAATTTACTATAGCATAATTATGTTCATGGACTTGGCAGACAACATTTTGGATTTTTCCATACTCAAAACAACCCATAAAACTGTCTCACACATAACATTCACCCCATCGGACTCCTTTCAGTCAGTATATAGGTCGTAGTGTAGGTATACTAGTGTCATTCTTGTTCAGCAATCATTATAATTAATTTTTCCTCACGTCTTAGTTGATACTATAAAATAATTGAGAAGTATATCGTTGGTACGCACAGAATATCGTAGAGCTTCCTCTTTTCAGGCGGTACAAAAACTGATATGAATTCACCCAGAGCCGTGAGCACCTGCATTGGTTCGATTTCGAGACGATGACCCACTGTTAAATATAAAGAACATTATTTAGATAAACTACATAAGTACTTACTACGCACATATAATTATTCATCATCATCATCACCAGTCGGGAGACGTCCACTGTTAAACAAAGGCCTCCCCCATAAAACGCCACAAAGAACGGCTATTAGCCGCTTGTAACCATTGGCTGCCAGCGACTTTCACGATGTCATCAGGCCATCTAGTGGGGGGCCTACCAACTCTACGTCTGCCGGTGTAGTGTGGTAACCACTCGAGAACCTTTCTTCCGCAACGGTTATCAGTTCATCGAGCAATGCTCAGCAATGCGAGCAAAGCAACCCATTGCCAATTCAACTTGCAAATTCTGCAATGTGAACTATGTCGGTGACTTTAGTTCTTTGGTGAATATCCAGGTTCCGGATTTTATCGCGCTAAGAAATTCCGATCATAGCTCTCTCTCCATAGCTCGTTGGGCAACTCTGAGCTTGGTATATAATTAATACATATATTTAATTAATGCAATAAAAAAACGGAGCCTATTTCAATAAACACTGAAAAGTATGAAATACGTAACTTGTGCGGAAGTCGGTGCCATACCTAATTCGATCATTACTGACATATTCATGATCGAAGGTACCATACTGATTCGAAAACATTGACCTCAGATTATCATGGTCCGCCTTCCAAAAGTTATTTCACACTTTCCATTGTTGGAAGTCGGTTCATCATACAGTGATCCTATATTGGTCCTTTTTATTCTGTGCTACAACAAAGAACGTTACTCGTCTCCAACAAACATATAAAAGACTCTTTGGGAATCGGTACTACACTCGGTATTCCAAAGGCTAGCAAAGGATACTTTTAAACCGTAAACTATGTTTTTTTTTTATTTTATGAACCGAGGAGGTGAACATTTCTGCCGCCAGATGGTAAGCGTCACTGTCCATTGCAGTGGCAGCGTCACCATCTTCGTTCTGTATGACACTGCACTGCCACATTGTAATTCTGGGGCACTACGCTCGTCTCTCTAAGACGTCTTTCTTCAGCAAGAGTTCGAATTTGTTCAAGTTTCCATGAAGCTCTAATATACCTGGCCAAATTTCACACTATAATTCATATTATATTTATATCCCGAAATACAAACCTGGGCACAAGTACGGATTTGTGATAGTTTTTTGCGGCAATAGGTTCGGCTGCGAAGCGACCGTGACTCCGCGAGACCCCGGCCGTTTGCCTGAGCCGGATGACTGCGACACCTCAGCGGCTGATCCAGTGATAAGGGTGCTAACTGGAAGGAAGAATTAAATCAATATATCACTCCCATGCTTTTCCAAATATAAAGCTCTTAAATATATTGCGCCCTCTTCACGTCCCACGCTTCATATCGGTCTCGGTTGCTGTCTTACATGGTGCTAGGGCATTTTGCCAATGCCCGCCTGGCTAGCTACCACGCTCAAATAGGTAATCTGTTACCAAGCACCAAACGGTGTGTTCCAGCAGCTGTCCTTGAAAGCCACTAATTCTAGGTTAGTCTGAACAACATCTTTGACCACATCATCACTTACCATCAGGTGAAATAGTGGTCAAATGCTAGCCTATCAGATATAAATAAAAATAAATAATCAACGAAAAGTAAAAAACGATCGCCTATGTAGTCAGAGTAGTGCGTCTTCGGGATTCGTAAGGTATATACCTAGACGTAATACGATGTATTTTGTACAGTCGATACATAAAGTTTTTGTTACTCGGAGTCTGATAATAAACTATTGTTTCAGTGCCAGTTATTTATTATTTTCTATTCAGCTTAATTGCTTACATTTTACCTTATTCAACGATTATGCTTATGCGTTGATTTATTTGTGACTTTAGATACCTCCTTGCGGATCTCCTCCGCATTTTTGCATTATTTCATCTGCTTCTGCAATCAATGCTTGGTCTGTGGGTGACAACTCGTGACTTCTGAAATTATCAGATGGGTGAGATTAGAACTTCAAGCGTGGATAAACGTATGTGAAGAACTTATAAAGGGAATCTTCTTGCATTAAAATAAATAAGGAAAAATATTAGACAGATTAAAGACAAAAACCCCTCCATCAAAGCAAGTGATTCATCGCATCCAATATCAAAAGCGGCGACCATAAAACTATGCCAATGTGTAAGGTACAGAGCCCCCTCCCCCATTGTACAGTTTCCATCAACACGTTGTGCATCTCTTCCCTAGTTAAACATTTTTTAAAGACTATTACAAAGTGTTTAGACCTAACAGTAATCGTCACGACTGTTATTTACAATTGCAGTGTCACCGTCCTCGTTGCACTTGCACCTGCTTGACACTGCACTGTGCTCGTTACTCATCGGAGTCATAGGAACTAAAATATCGACGTCAGTTATATGTCTCGATCGACTAGTTAGTTATTTCCCTTACTACCATATCAACACGATTATTATAAAGAAGAATGATTGGTATTTTTGTATTTTGTATGTAATGAGTAAACTTAAAAACTACTGGATGGATTTGAAAAATTGTTTCACCATTAGAATCCTACATTATCCCTGATCTACGAGTAGTCCCTGATGAAAATAGGCTATAAAATATTTTGAAAAATAGTGTATTTTTTTTATTTTTGTTCAATAGCCGTGCGTTGCCGGGTAGGTCCGCTAGTATTTAATAAATCAATGCTTGCTATACAGTGTCTTCATGACTAAACACAGGAGGGCTTGGAAAATACTGATTCGAGGCAGAATATCCGACACTGCTATGACTCAAGATAATCAAAACGGTTAACAAGACAGGCTCTTGCTGAAGACCTACCACTTACTAGCTACTCGAAGCGGTTGAGTGCTTGAGTAATTCGAGTTGAGTCGAAAGACTAGAGAAAGAGGTTTGGACTTGGGTAATGTTAAGGTCTATGACATCTGTGCTAGGGCGGAGCGTGGATGGACTTTTGTTTTGTCAGCTTCACGTTGATATTTAATGTTCTTTAGACGTTGCAGTGATCGCTACCAGTGATCATAAAAATCACGGTATCAATGATCCACAAAACAAGGTTATATTTCTGGGTGTTAATATATACCCACCGAAAACCAACATGTGACCTTGAAGTGCTGACTGAAAGACTCCTGGCAATACTTGGTCGTCCCCGAATAGACAATCTGTCACCTAAAAAATATTTGATAAGCTGAGTAACAAAATTCAAATAAAAACATTGTTATGAATTGTACAGATTTTTTACCTCTACTCTTGGCACTGCTGAGTTGTTGACGTGTCTCTTCAGGCTCCGTGGCACCAAACGTCTCTAACATATCTGATGTTGCTTCCATGCCCACGCATATTGGACAGAATGCGTAATTCAAAAAAGTTTTACAAAGAAGTTCCACATCTTCTTCGGCTTCAATTTCAAGAGCCTATAAATTAATATGATTTAGCACTTGAAAGCATCAATGTAAGTGGTCAAGAGCACCGCGAGCGGGAGCCATGATTAATGACAGTTTTGATTGTTGCAGCACAAACGATATGTTTTCGAGGAAAACCAGAAATATAACTTGACGACGCGCTTTGTACATACAGTAATTACTTAATTACTATATGTACAAAGCGCGTCGTCAGACGTCGAAAGAATAGCTAAGGTCAGCTTTCTGTTTTTCGTCGGCTACTATTGTAGACTCAACTACGAATCTACTATATTACTTATTACTTTTTAAATAATCACGACCAGCTATACTCTAATAAGTCGTAATGATTTTAAAAGTAATTTCAGGTTGTGTGTAGCAAAAAAGATTTTATGTAATCTTCGCTCACAGTAAGTATTACAGTAACAGTTAGGTACCTACTCTGAGTTTCTTTGGAACACGTTTTCAGGGTGTTTATGATCTTAACCTACACAATAAACAAACTAAATTGGCCACTGATTACTTACTAGATATTTCAAAAACATCATGTCATTTTGAATTTCCTACGGAACGACACCTATTCATCCCCCTAGACGGGAGTGTTATTGTTTAACCGACTTCGAAAAAGGCGGAGGTTCTCCATTCGTCTGTATATTTTTTATGTTTTTTACCTCAACACTTTTGACTGGGTGAACCGATCCGGACCGGTTTATTTGAAAGCTCATGCTTGTTGCCTGGTTACATTTAAATTTCATCAAAATCTGTCAAGCAGTTTTTGAGTTACATTACACTCCAATAATTGAAAAATATTTCCCAATCTTGATGATATAGTCGTTGACAATGAATGACAATCGATCCTGTAAGTATAGGAAGGGTCACCAAAAAGAGTAAAAAAAATATTTTTACCTATACCTAAATGGAACCGATTTCAACACTCAAGCACGGTAATGTAATGTTATCTACCTATATAACATTACCGTGACTCAAGTGTGAAATAACTTGTCAAAGTGGGTACCATGCGCACAATATTGTGATAATAGATACTTTTGAACTGTCACGGTACCGGCTTCAACAAGTTATTTCACTTTTGAGTATTGAAGTCGGTTCCATTTATAGGTATTTTTTTTCGAAACAGTACAGTTTCCTAGATGAAGTGCATAGCTACCATAAATATGGCGTCCAGGGTACATAAGTTCCTCGCAGTGAGCCGATACTTCTCGATCAACTTCAACAAACGATCTTCAACCAAAAATCCAGTGTTATCTGCCACTAGTTGAAGAATATGTCGCACCTAGAAAAGAATTCGAAAGACAATCAAACAATCTTAGGATATCAGAACGTTATATCCTCTATAGAAATACAAGACAATTATGTGGGGGGCATCGTACGTGAGTTATTCACAACCCATTTTTAAAATGTACATACTATTCTAGGCTTGTGTAGTTCCTATATATTTACCCAGTTTCCTAAGACGCACGATTCGGCACGACATATACATTTTAAAGCATGCCATATTTGTGTACCTACACCTACTTACACCTACACGTTCTATGCCCACTATAACTTACTTTTTATTGCTGAAGGGCTAGCCTTTGAGTAGCTTTTTAGATATTATTAGTGCTAACCTAGAACTACTTGATCTCAAAGACAGCTACAGGAACCCCCTTCTTAGCTGCTTGGCGACAGATTTTCTACTTGAAGGTGGAATGCGTATTCATAAAAAACCGTACAACATAAAAAACAATATGGGTGGATAATGGATTTCTCATTTACCTATTGACAGGAAAAATAAAATAAAATCTAATGGTTTTATATGTTCTCTCACCAGTCTTTCCTTAGCCTCCTGAGCCACTGCGTTTTTGGGATCAAAAGCTTCTTGGTCCGAGGCAGTAACCGGTGTTGCGATGGCCATTTCGTGCTCTAAAACATTTCAATTACGCGCATCATAGGTAATGATAACAATTGATTTTATACATAAATTGACGATATCGGTTGCGCGTGATACGTAACAACCTATAAATCTTACAACCACAGCGTTTTTTAATTGTAGTTGTATACACACTACAATTTAAAAAATGATTAAAAACACACACTGAGAACCGAGAACAAAAAAATTGCTAAATTAGTAGAACCGTACTTTCGAATATATTTATGATATCAAGTTTTACGAAAACGGAGTAAGTATTCAGAAATCAGAATATTTAATCTATCTGTGCATGTAGTTGGCTCTGACAGTATAGAAGGTTGAGCGTGAAGAGCTGATTAAGCTTGAGCTCAAGAGTTGCTGCGCCAACTTGTTAGAAATGGTGGCATTCATTTGACCCACGCAACCTTGCAAAGTACTTGTGAACAAATGATCCGACAGCTTAATCCAATGAGTCGGACGACGATCTCATACTTCGACTCATTGGACCACGAGTAAATTTATCTCAATCAATAAAATAATAACAAAACACTCAAATTCCGACCTAGACGTTCTTTGTTTAGCTAGGTATATTAAAACAAATTATGCACACATTAAAGGTACCACCTAGTCCTCCAGATAGTGGATTCTAGTGACTAGGAACAGTTTAGGTCGGGATATGAATATGACCAGCAATGTCCAATGTGGATGTTCCATAACCGACTGCTGCTGCTGTAATAGAGTTTGCCGCAGCAGATATAATATGTCCAGATGGGGATACAGAGCCGCAGTCAATTGCAGTGAGATTGTGACGAGCTTGTGCAGACAATCGAGCATCTGCTGAGTGTCCGCTGTGCCCGAGTAGCTGCTGAATGAGTGATCTCAATGTAGCCTAACCGGAAGTCATCAAACTGCACATCTGGCCTCCAAAATATGAAGTACCTACAACCACAGACACAAAAAGTAGAAGAATGGACCAATAGGAAAAAAATACGTAGCCCAACTGATCGGACTAAGCCACAACTAAGCTATTGGACCATGTATTCACAGTGTGCAAAGTTGCACCCTTTCAGGGTTGCCTGTATTGTAATAACATATCAGAAAATTTTATGTCGAGTTTGGACTTAGGCATATTTTGGCTGATAAGTCTTAGATTTATACCTATTCTCACCTTTCTTTATTACTAAACTTGTATGCTATGCTTATTCACTACATACCTAAGCAAAAATTCATGCTATAATATCAATACCCCTAATACCAACTATTAGTTAGGTACGACACCAAATTTTACTTACCAAGTTTTGACAAAGGACTTTTCGGCGGCGGCGGGGGAGGTGCAGGCGGTGGTTCAGCCAAAATATGAGCATGCAAGGCCACTTCCCCTTGTCTCAGCTCTCTACTCATCTCCAAACACCTCGCAGCCGCCATCCGCCACACTTGGCTAAACTTGTAGTGGTTAACATGTGAGAACTGGTTCGACTTTTTCTCTAAGTCTTCCATTGTCTGCATGAGCTTCACGATTTCAGCGTCAGCTTTTAACTCTTCAATGGCGCCATCTTCTGCCGCCTTGCGTATCTTGGCTCGCAACTTGTTAGCTACGTCGGACATTTTATTCAACTTGCGTTTCTGCTGCGATCGAACGAACACGTTTTCTTCTTCTCGCTTTTTTAGTACCTAAAACAGACAGTTATGATTTATTGAAGGGATTGTATTTTGAAAATACATACATGAGTGCATGGTTTGGACTCTTATTAAATGATTATATTCTTTGGGCGCTATATAAAATAGATTAGGTATACTTTTATCTTCGCAAAACATAACAAAATTGTATTGTTTATAGCTGATAGTAGAAGCAGTGATAGCCGAGCGGTAATACATAATATAGACTGCCGTGCCCCAGGTCCATGGTTCGTTCCCCACCGCCGGTTTCAGTTTCACCGCATGATGGAAGGACATTTTACGTATGCTCGCCCGACATTTACGTACGACATTTTACGTATGCTTTTACGTAGCTATCAACTAGAAAATCTGTCACAAAGCACCTAACAATGTGGTTTGCCAGCAGTACCTACTTAAAGGTTTCTAATTCTTAATCTTAACTCTCCATTTACCATCCTCGATCACAACGTCACTTACCAAAAAGTTAGATAAGTTGTCGTCAAGTTACAGATAATTAGATGTAAAAAAAAATGGAAATTATCATGACAAGTAGTGAAAAAAACTTTACAAGACAACAAACTAGTGAAACTCATACTTTCTTTTATATTTCCTTTTCCGTTCGTTCTTATAAAAAAAAAATAGAATATCACAGCGTGAGTTTCAGGCGATGGCAAAAGCTGAAACTCATTGTTCAACAGTAGTTTTTATTTTTTTTATTTCAACCTCACCAGCAAGGTATACCTACCTATTGCCCTGTAGCCCTTTGAATTTCCAAAATCAAAAAAAGACGTACCTTAATCGTGCCAGGTTCTTAGAAACAGGGTCAGTCATATTTAAATAAAAAAATGACAGAAGAGGCAAAGGCTTGACATTCTGAGTGGTATTATATACTCAGCAGAACAGTACCTACCTACTACAACATACAAGGGGACATACAAAGTGACATTGCATAAATTACATACAAATAGAGGTAAGACTAAAATACTAACCTGGTAATTGTAACCAATTTTTTCCGTGTTGATAATACAAACAGCTTTTAATTTCTCAAGCTCCCTCTGCAACTCTTGAAGTAAAGTTTCCAATTCAATTTTAGCCTCACGATACTTTTCATAGTGATCCCACATTATTGCTTCCATTTCTAATTTCTGTTCTTCTAGCTGAAACAGTCAGGAAGGTGAAGAAGACCACATCATACATAGTGCCTTTTCACATTACAAATGTTAAAATTCCTTCTTGATGTATTCTGACATAGGTACCTGTTCGAATTTATACTCTAAATGAGCTATCTCTTCTTTGTCACGTTGTTTGTAAAGCGCCTCCCATCTCTTGTTGTTGTGGTCGACCATTGCACTGCGTTCTATGTTGATAGCTTGTTCTATCAGCGACAATTGCTTCTGGTATGCTCTTTGCATTATAGAAATTTGTTTTTCCACCCTATCCGACAGTTCTTTGATGTCTTTGTCCTGTAAATAAAAATCACTAAGAAGTAAGATTTGACCTATAAAACATCAGGCGATGGCTTAGGTCAACTTTAGTAAGTGGTTTGGTTGGATTATTGATATACCCACGCTTAGTTATGTGCATTTTGTTTCAGTTGTACAGTTGAGCATACTTGCAATCGGCTCACCTGTTTTTTAATTTTTTATTTGATATTGATGGCACGCTCACAAGGCCCACCTGATATTATGCGGTAACCTCTTCCTATATAACACATGAATTTCGTAACTAGTCTGAGACATGTAGTTGTTAAATCTCATGTGCCTGTAATTAACTATCAAGGACTGCATGCCGGAACGCACTACGATACATTTTCTAATTGAGGGTGGTACCTAGCCAGGCGGGCATTCGAAAAATTCCCTTCCACCATGCGGTGAAACTCAAGCCGGCGCGCGGCGGTCGAAAAAGTCAGCTGGGGGTAAGTGACCACCGTTGCCCACGAACATCTTGATTAGTGATTATCAGTACTAATCAGTACTAATATTACAAATGCGAAAGTAACTCTGTCTATCTGTTACGCTTTCACGCCAAAACTACTGGACCGATTTGAATGAAATTTGGTATGGAAATAGTTTGAGACCCGGGAAAAAACATAGGATAGTTTTTATCCAACTGCGCAAAAAGAGGTTAATGTTTTTGCGCGATAACCGACATACGCACGGGCGGAGCCGCGCCCGGAAAGCTAGTATTATATATGATGTCAAACTAGATAAGTTAGAGCTCACTTGCTTGTCTAAGTCTTCATAATACGCCAAGTCGGTAATCCTCAAGTCTTCTTTGAGTTCGGCTATGAGTGTGTTTTTCTGCTCCAACAGATCATCACACTTTCGCCTCTGTTCCTTCATTTCAGCATCTATATCTAAAGGGTCTTTTATTGCGAGCATACTATCCCAGTTGGTGGTGATGACCTCGTATTGGAGTTGGGCCTCTGCGGCTTCCTCTTCTATCTTTCGCAGTGAATCTGTATAGGATGTTGGTATATAGCTTTACATATACTCATCAGATTTGCGTGTATGTATCTAAATATATTAAGTAACATTTAGATACTCGTCTCAGTGCTTATATGGAATTTTAAAGATAGCTAACCCTTTTTAACACCTTCCACTCAAATATATAAAGAGATCAAAATTATGAATTTCATGCAATTATACATATACAACACATAGGTACTAAGTATACCTACTTGGTCTGTCAGTACCGCTAAAACTTCTCGAGATATAAAAATTATTTATAAAATGAAATCTCGTCAAGTTTCGAAACAAAATTCGTATCACCTATGTACTAAAAGAAATTCACGTTATATAAAATAAAATAAAATTATAAAATTGATATATAAGTTTTATTGTCTTAATCGGTATACACATACGATTTTGAAATCATAAAACATCGTCCATGTGCAAAGGTTTATTTTTGATACTTTTATTTAATTTTGGCCGGATTGATCCGTAACTGTCACGCTGCTGCAATGTATGTTTATATGAGCCTTATTATACCTATAGTTTTGTTTTATTTTAGCAGGGACTGGCAGCGTCGACTTGCTAAGTCGGGGATTGGCCCTTAAAACACGTCATAAAGGCGAATAAAAGATCAACTTACTTTGCATCTTTTCAGAAAACAGGGCTCGACGAATGACTTCGCGTTCGTCAGTGGTGACCTTGACATTGGTGACTTTGGCAGCGCCATCGAGGGCTAACCTCTGTAATTCCTCAGCAGCATTGGTTGTGGCCAGCTCAATAGCCCCTGGTTCTTCATCAGCAATCGCCTCTTCGGATGGTTGTTCCGCTCTAATAATGTTATATGGATACTCGACATTCTGATTTAGGAATATACCTATCTGGCTTATATGAACGGGACTTTATTGGGTAAGTTTTAAAGAACCTCTGTAAACAGCTTCAACTGTCCCTCCGAGGATCTACATAACAGTTATCAGATAAAAAAGCACAACAAAGTATAAAAAAATATAAATTATCATGTAAAATCAACTTACATATACATATTTGCAACACTTTCTCTAGCCTAGCATTTAGTTCTAGTATAGGCCTAATTTACCGTAGTGCCTAATTAATCACTATACATTATTGCGTATTTATTATTAATTACAAATATTTAGATCGAGCTACCTACGTGAAATCGAGACATTCGTACAACATAAGCAAGTGCAGAAAATATATGCACAACTTAACATTAGATCTATAGGTTTACGGCCCAGGTTTAAAACCCTTTTAAATTAATACCTCTTGAGTGCCTCCTGCCTACGTTTGATACGCAGCTGTCTGGCCGCCTTCCTCTCGTGAGGGTCTTGAGCCGTGACCTGTGGCTCCTTGGGCGCCAGTACATTGTCCTCGTCGTCATCATACCCTCCAAATTTTCCAGCCATGACTTTAGTTTCTCATTGTAATTATTTAAGTTGGAATGTACAAAATATGTGGTAATTGAGTTACTTTTAATTGAAATGTCATATATGACATCAACTTTATTGAACCAGCTGTTGCTAAGTAACAAATCATTGTGATGCAGATTCGATTAGACTCGCAAACCAACGCACCGGTACCGTACCCAATACATAGTAGGTGTATTTTGTTCTACGAATTTTGTTGTATTTTAATATTCACCGCATTTCAATCATCAGTACTAATAATCAAGTACTATCGGTACTATATCAGTACTAATATTATAAATGCGAAAGTAACTCTGTCTGTCTGTTACGCTTTCACGCCAAAGCTACTGGACCGATTTGAATGAAATTTGGTATGGAAATAGTTTGAGACCCGGGAGAAAACATAGGATAGTTTTTATCCAACTGCGCAAAAGAGGTTAATGGTTTTGCGCGATAGCCGACATACGCGCGGGCGGAGCCGCGCTCGGAAAGATAGTTTTTAATATTTACCGAAGATGGGAATTTTAACATTCACTTCAAGAGCCTCAGTGAGAGTCCGAAAGCACTTGGCCGGTTCTTAGGGTCCCATATCCATAGAGCAAAATGCAGCCCTATTAATAAGACTCTACTGTCTCTCTGTCCGTCCGTCCGTTCGGAAGTTATGGGTCATTAATAAGTAATAATATTTATTTGCACTACCAAATACACTATGCACTTAGGTATACCTTTCGCATAACGGATTTTCTGTTCGTACCTAACGACCATTTTTACATTGATTTTAACTTAGTGACGTAAGGCAAGGGTAAGAATGTAACTCTGCACAGAGATCCTTTCGAGCAAATCAATGAGCTCCATAATGACATACCTATCTGCAATCACGTTTTGGTGCACCTACCTGTGACAAGTTAAATATCGCTTGGAAAGCGGGAGTGGTTAGCACTCGACACCGGGTACGTACTAGGTAAGTACTACAAACATACAAACATCTGCATTATCCATAGGTACCAGTATCGAATCGCTAAATTACCTACCAACATGCGATGTTATAAAAAAAATATCGAGATTCGGATAGCAATAACTTGATATTCTTTCTGGACTTAACATAGGTACTTATTAGAAAGGTATAATAGAAATTCTATATCCACATTAGGGATAATTGCAGAGGTCAACAGTTCCGCAGTGCAGAAAATGTATTGATTTAGTTCGAAATATAAAAATATTTCATAGGCATCTCGTGATAACTTTGAATTACAGACAGGTTCGAATTATCGCAGGTTTGAATTAACGAGAGTCGACTGTACCAACTTCAGCAAGTTATTTCACACTTTTGAGTATTGAAATCAGTTTATTTATGTGTGAAAAAAAAATTGCGACAAACTTTGCGCTACTATTATGATATACTTACTTATCTAAGTTAGGACAATACAGAACATTATATTTTTTTGCGTTTATAAGCAATAATTTTATATCGAATTATTTCTAAGAAATACCAAGTAAGTTATAGGGTCCGTACGATACCTTAAAGTAGGAAATTTCATTGTAAAAGTCTGAAGACCTAACACTATTATCGAACAAATATGACGCGAAGCATCGTCTTTAAATTTTTAGCTATTAGGTACATGGTGAAAGGGAATTATGTAATGCACGCCTTGAAAGCTACAACCATAAAGTAATAACTCTGTCGGCAAGGAAATTAATAGTGTTCTGGCAACCTTCCGTAAGTTTCAATCAACATTTTAGGTAGGTATTAGAGAATCGCCTGAAAATCTACTACAATCAAGTAAAAATTCTGTCGCCAAGCATCATTTACAGTGTAGGTACTAGCAACATACCTTAAGATAAGAGCCAGCCAGTAGAGCTAGGTATTAATATTATATGTTAATATAGCCATTGAGGATAGCAGTTCGATTTTTACAAACGATTGTCTACATACAATGCAACAACGTAAATGCAGTAGGAAAACTTATCCGATAAAATGCCCCACGTGGGATTTCCTGAATAATCCTATAATTATCTACACGCAGAAAATGAGCACGAGCTGTCTAACAAACGTCTTTCTTTAAGTCTTAACCAAAACACCTGTTTCTTTCTTTTCGAAGGTTAATTGCACAGCGAAGATTAAAGCGCTCGTAGTGCAGCTGCCTCTGATCTACTAGGTTACGCAACCGCTGCGCTGGTGGCATATACTACTTACTGCGCGCTTTTGTGCCTCCTGTAGTGCTTCAGAGGGCACATTAAGGGGATATACGCCTGACTTTTTTTGAAAGCGCTCGTAGCGTAGATTGCTTAGCCGTTCTAATTCGATCAGTTAAGTTCAGCTAGGTCCGCCGCGGTCTTAAGTTAGTAACCGCTATTTACATTACTGATGAGCGCTTCCGTGCTTCGAAGGGCACGTTAAGCCATCGGTCCCGATTGGTCTCTTAGGATGGTATTCGTTACAGCGTGGTCCAGTCGTCAGCTAGTAAACCTACTACCACCCTTCAGTAGAAAAGCTGTCGCCAAGCACCTAACGGTGGGTTTAGGCAGCTGTCCTTGAGAGCAAGTAATTCTAGGATAGCCTGAACAACATATTCGATCTCATCATCACTTACCATCAGGTGAGATAGTCAAAGGCTAATACTATCAGCAAAAAAACTCGATTGGGTGTTACCGCTAAAAATAAAGCTTAGGCGTACGCGGTGATTTTCAGCGGTAATATATATTAGTGTTGCAACAGAACTCTGCTTCCGCTTCCGTTTTTTCACTTCCGTTTCTGCTTCTGGTTCCGCAAACTTTATAACAGAAATCTGAACGGAAGCGGGGAGAAAAAAGACTACCTCTTCATGAGGATCCCCTTATGTGGTGGAATGGAAATGCGCACAAATACCCCCATATTTTGCCAATAGTTCGCCAATACTTATCAGCTCCCCCCAGCAGTGTAGCCAGTGGACAATTATTTAGCGGAGCTGGTTTAATATATGAAGAACATCGAATTAGGCTGAAAGGTGAAAAAGCGGCCAAGTTACTCTTTATTAAATATAACTTGCCGCTGTTTAATTTTGACTACTAAAATACAAATTTAATAAAAAAAGTTTTAAATGTACAATTGTGCTTTTTTTCATAGTGTTAACGCTTCCGTTTCCGTTAAGATTTACTTTTGACATCTGTTTCCGTTTCCGTTATGCCAGTTCCGTTGCATCACTAATATATATATGGTATAATACTAACTTACATTTTGCCGCGAAACATATATGATAGTTCCATATATCCGTTGTATCTATTCTGTGGCACAGCATGTGCCTGTGTTCGCATCATCCTATTTTGGAGATGTCTCTCTCATGAACAGTACAGGTAGCGACAAAATGCTAAACATGGCCAGTTTTCACTATCTCCTATTATTATCTATTCTCGTTTTCCAAGGCCTCCCATTTTACGTGCACTCTTTCATATACTCAATTTCTTCTTCTCACATACATATCTACTAAAATCGCCACACTACCAGTTATAATAGCACAGACCGTAACCACGGTACTTAACAACTTCTCATTCTCAGGCTTTCCCATATAAGAGAATCCCCCCAAAATCACGGTAATTTTATTAAGTACAGTCTTCTCATTTATCGATTTCGTAGCACTACCACTATCGCTCTTTAACCTTATGATTGATAAAACGAATAATTTTTATAATCATTTCATATACACTACACCCAGTGAACCCGAGGTGGACCTCTAGTACAGCCAGGTGAACTATGTAAATTAACCACGGTCAGCGACTAATTAGAACCGCCTACTGCCTCGCTCCCCTGCCCTGATAACCCATCGCAGTATATAATTGCGTATGTGTGTATAATAATGTCCCAAAATATATATCGCATTGGTTATTTTTACTGTTTCCCCCGTGGGGAGCCGCGTTAGAATTGGACCTCCCCATATCCGTGGGTGAAGAGGCGACTAAGGGAAAGATACTGGAAGGTGGGCACCAGCGCAGCGGCTTCTAAAGAACTGCAATTTTATACTGCATTCCCCAAGCCGCCAGCCAAGCGAGGATTATGGCAAATACGGAATACCCCTTAATAGTGGAGGCTGTGTTCAGCTGTGGACGATCTGGATCAGTTGTGTTTCAACACAGATTTGAAATTTTTCTAATTTCGAAGATATTGCTCAGAATAAGCTACCTAGAGAAATTAGTGGAGATTTTATGCGTAAGTATGTAATTGGGAGAAATACTGCAGTGTTTCTCAAATGGTTATACTGAATAGTCCCAACTTTTAGATCCTATTGGAGCAATAACTGATACCAACTCAAAATGTGCCAAATAAACAAGTTTGTCTCCAGTTTCCTTAATGGAAATTTCGTACTAATAGGTATGCCAATTTTCTCCGCTAGGTGTGATTATTAATAATTGTGAACAGCATGTCAGCTGGAGTGTTGTACTCCAACTTACATGCTGTATTAGTACCACTACGCCAGGTATCACAAATAATCACACGAAAATTGGCATATCCAGAATTAAGCTGGAGACAAACACAATTATTTGGCACATATATATTATAAGGTATCCATTGTTTGCTTCAAATAGCATCTAAAAGTTGGACACAGATTAGACTATTATCAATTCAGGTAAAATATTTTCATCTCTGGAATTGAAATAAAATTCATGTTAGATTTTTTAATTTAATTTACTTAAATTTACTTTGCTTTGCTGTTCAGGATGATACCATCGTATTTCTGTTGGAACCACTTCATGGCATCTTCCTTTGTCAGGCGATGAGGGAATCCAACCTTGCCAGTCTTACGTCTTCTGTGTGCAACATTGAATCCTGAAACAAAGATGGTAAAACATTGATAAGTAACTTCAAAGCTCATATTTTGGGAAAACAATATGTGAAAGAGAATCTAAATAAAAAAACTCAGCCTAACGTCAAATCGTTCGTCAAGTTAATTATTGTCTCGGCATAAGGTGCAATATGGAATGTTTTATGCGAATTTAACCATCGTCTAATTTAGTGCAACTCGGAATTAAACATTACAATTTGTCAGTACATTATGGCTTTTGCTTTATAACAAAATCAGCAGGTGGTACTACACCTGATTCTAATATATTTGCCCTGCCCATAACAAGAACACCTTGACACATGTGTGGCACAGTTTTGCATTGGCATCAACTGAGACTAGATTTCTTATGCTATGCATGTATTTTCACAGGCTACTTTATATTTAATTTTGCAGAGACAGAGCATAGTAATTGTACAGTATAGTAGGCTTCAACCTAAAATAATAGGCAACATCAATAGGCAATCACTATACAAATCATCAAGTTTTGCATTTGCTTGTTTTAAAATGACATAAAACTTTGCAAAATATGCAAAGCATATTCTTATTATAAGCCTCCAGTATTTGTAATTTGTACCAAGTTTGCAATTTGGTTGCGAATGCCCACCTGCCTAGCTACCACTATCAAGTAGAAAATCTGTCGCCAAGCCCAACAATGTGTTCCACAAGCTACCTTGAGATATAGTAAAACTAGGTAAGCCAGAACAACATTTTCGACCACATCATGACTTACCATCAGGTGGGATAGTGGTCAAAGGCTATCAGTTATAAATAAAATAAATATAATTAATCCAACACATAATGAACTAGCGTCTAGGAAGTGACGAGCGCAGTCCAGTATCAAGCAGAATGTGAATAGCGACACTGCATCTGTAATGGACTTGTGTGATCACTTATCATCACTTCATAACATAAAAATAAAAAATTACACACCTTAATTAAAAAATGCCAACCATACAAATTTATTGGCTGATCTATGAATAATACTATAAATATACATGCACTGATTATCTTCATAATAATCTTGTCATACCACTATGTGATTTCTAACTAGCTAAATTAACCCACTTTCAAAATACCGAATTACTTAATTTATATTTAATAATAGAAATTCTAGCAGATAAAAGCTTTTATTATGGTGGTGAAATAATAAAATGTTGTGAACAAGGCGGTGGTAACCCTCCAGATGTCTTCCTCACCAAAACTCCTTCCACTTACTGCAATGGTGTATGAGCCTTTAAAACATGTGACAATTTTACAACTTTGACAGGCTGTTTAACTCTTATGCAGGTGAGAAAACAAGATATAACTTTAGATTTTTACATGCATGTCAAATGTGGAAAGTACCTAATTGACTGTTACATCTACTTTAATAAATTTGTGTGATAAACAGGTTAGATATAAGATATAGATTTCGTCTTACATTCTTATAGAACCATACCTATCATATAATTTAGCACATAATTTACGAAGCAGAGATATATCTCTTCTCTGCCCCTGAACAAATGTGCATCAATATTTAACGGAATAATTTAGCTTTACAGTTTTACTCATAGCTGTCAATGTGAACACATAAATATACATTTCATCTGTATATTCACTGTTGGTTCTTTATACAGTTTAAGCATGTAGCTTTATTGCAAACTGATACACAGAAAATACCAATTTTAGATTTTCAGCAGATCCTGTGTAGTATTTTGCTCCTAAAACACTCAGAAACCCTGCTTAAAAATACTACCAAAACTCTAAGGTATAAGTTTATCTAGTCTTTTTAATGGTAGAACAATGGTACCACCATACAGTGAAATATTGCAGGTCTTAAAACAAGCACCAGCATCATTGTTTTTGTAGGTATATATCTACAGAAAATAGAGAATACGTAAGTTGAGAAGTACTAAAAATAATGAAATCAAGTCTTACCTGGTCGACCTAATACAACGTAGAAGTCAAGACCATAGATACCAATAGAGGGATCATACTTGATACCCAGATCAATGTGTTCTTGAATACCGAAGCCGAAGTTTCCGGTAGCAGAAAAGTTGTCACGCCTCAATTCATATTCCCTGACCTGATATATAAAAAATATATATTATACCAAAATGTATCAATCGTAAACATGGTAAGAAATTGGCGAAATACTAAAAATGTTATTTCCTTAAGTATTCTAAGCAGTAATGGTTCAGTACTCAGAAGTTGCAAATTAGAAATAATTATTTGGCATGATATTTCAGAGCGGCACAATTAACATGAAGCTCATACAAGAATTTCACGCGGCTTATAGCAACAACAAATGGTTATGAAATTACCTTTAAGTATTTTTTTTTTTTATCAGAATTATTGTATTTTTTAATACATTCTGTTAAAGAAAAAAAACCTTACATAAAATTAGGTGTTTTTTTTTATATGGTATGTATTCTAATGCTATTACTTTGACAAGAATAAACCAACAACAATGAAATGTGTCTATTGTATGGCAAAACAGAGAATTTTGCATCAGTGACAAACCTTGAGGCCTCTTTCAAGGATCTCCTCAGCCTTGGCGCCACGGACTGTGCAATGTACAGCAATCTTTTCATTACGACGAATACCGAATGACCGCACAGTGTACCTGGCCTTTGAGAATACAGGCTGTTGACCTGTCAGCTGTTCTAAAACCTAGAAGTAATAATAATATGGTTATTAGCATAATGCATTATTATAAGCATACAAACAATAGGTATATATTATATCACTAAAATGATTGGGTTTGTGACAAGCTCAAGGCCCACCTGATGTTAAGTGGACTAGCTTTTGCCTAAACAGATGCATTTCATCACAAGTGAGGAATTACACTGCACCCTGAGAAATACAGGTGTTAAGTCTCATGTCTCATCTGTAATTTTACTGGCTCTGCAGGACTACTGCAGTACACACTATTAGGTGCTTAGTGCCAGATTGTCATATATTATGTAGTATTTTGACTAAGCTCTTAAGAACCACAATCAAAAGAAGGAGCAGACTATACTCTGTTACAAGACAAGTGTGATACACAGGCAATAAATAATAGTACAGTAGAATCTGTAGTTTAGACTTTAAAACAACTGCTTGACAATCAAATCAATGTTAAACATGACTAAACTGGACAACCCACAAAGTTTAACTATAGTTATAATCACTCAAAGCAAACATAACTAGTTCAAATCTAATCATAAAATACATGTTGTCAACTGTCTGTATTTCCTGAAAGGATAGACAGAGATGCCTTAAAGCCTTATTAAAAAGAAAATTCACCATACATGGTTTCGTCTCATTGAATGGGGAGGTCAAGCCAAGTTCCACATACTGCGACATATGGTCTTTAAGGCTGCTTCTACTGATAATACATTATTATCAACCTCTATTTACTGTTTTTTATTTCAATTTACAACTTCAACATTTCATGTAAAATATCCCATCTACTAAATTCCACAACAATTAATGTCTCAACATGTTTTGATACATTAATAGTGTGAGCAGATGAGTATCTATGTAACATTAAAGTCAATAAACAAGTTTTCTTATCTTGTTAAAACAAATATTAGTTCAACCTAACCTCCATATAACAAACCCTATTTTAACTTTGCAATGCATTACTTGGTATAACAAATATTTTCCAATTGCATTCAGCTTCGCTTGATTGAGGTTCCACTATAGTATGTATGAAATCCAAATTTGAGCTTGCTGCTGGACCCCAGGTATTACAAAGTATAAGGCAAAGGAATATTAAACAAATTCTACTATACTAGATAATTGTCATTTCCTTAAGTATTCTGAGCAGTAAATAGTAAGTACTCAGAAGTTGCAAGTAGGAAATAGTTTTATAGCATGAAATTACAAAGAAAAACACAACTGCGTGTAGTTCTTGAACAAATCATGCAAGTAAGGTTCAAAGAAGCATTTGTTAACAGCACCACTAATAAATCTTTCGGTCACAACTAGGCTCCATAGATTAAGAATAGGAAGTATGTGTTCCAGAAGTTAAAAACTGAGATACCTGCATTCAAGTAGAGGCAGCCAAGTAATCTAGAGAGATAGCGGAAGGGTAGGGAAAAAATAGTAGACATAATTATACTTAGTTTCTATTTAATTTAAAATATTAGAACCTAAATTTGTATGTGTTCCAGAAGTTAAAAACTGAGATACCTGCATTCAAGTGGAGGCAGCCAAGTAATCTAGAGAGATAGCGGAAGGGTAGGGAAAAAATAGTAGACATAATTATACTTACTTTCTATTTAATTTAAAATATTAGAACCTAAATTTCCTTTCAAAAACCAAAAGGCTGATTTAGTGTTACAACATGAGTTGGCTTAGTGTGTTGTGTTACAGAGCGAGGTTTATGTTAACTTTTTTTTATAGCTGATAGTATGGTAATATTATCTATTAACATTACCATGCTGATAGGCTAACTTTTGACCACTATGTCACATGATGGTAAGTGATGATGTTTTTCAGGCTATTCATCCTTATTTAACTTATTTTCCAATATTATTATTGTATAGTCCTGTAAAATATGTTCTTCGGCTCATATATTACATGTAACTATGTAGTTAAAAATATCACTTAAATATTGTTTTCACAATATTTTCACAAATTGGATTGATATCTTTAATTTGGTATAAAAAATATATATCAATAGGCACAATTTACTTAGGCCCCTTCATCTGGATCCACAAGATTAATGTGTTATAACTTTTCCATTTAACACTACAGGACAAGTATTTCTTATAATGCATCATCATTATGAATAGTTATGACATCCACTCGCTTTTATTGCCATTTTTAGATGAGAAATTACCAGTACAAGGAATGTTTTGTTCAGCAGTGGACAATGCAGCTGTTACAGAGTTACTCTTGCAAGTTTTGTAGTTAACTTAGTTCATTGCAATGCCAATATTAATTACTATTAAATTTGTTGAAATACCAACTTACATATATTATTTTCAAGATGATAATTTTATGTTAAATACCCCATATTTTTTTATTGTATAGTATGGTAATAGAGTGGGCTGGTGGTAAATGAGACAAAACACTGTAGGCAATCGAAGCAAGCTTTCACAGAGCTAAACATAATGTACTCTAGAAGGCTTTGCAATCTTAAAGGATACAAATTATGAAGGGTAGTTTGTCAGAATTGCCTGAGGATGTGTTGCAGCCTTTAGAGGAGTTGATATGCAGTCATCTTAAATGGTCCTAGCTATATCAGTTTGTAAATACTTAAAATGGCACCTGGTTCCACATAGTGGCAGAGAAAGTCAGCATGAGAATTGCACATTTGTGGACCTGTAGACGTAGACATGAAATCAATAAAATATCATGCTCTATTGGGATATCTAAGAGCATAATTCAGCTACAGGTATTGAACCAAACATTTCCCATGATAGATACCGTCAGAGATGCAGAGTGATCTAACATCTCTATGCAGTACCAAAGGGTTGAGCTAATAAGAGAGGCTTCTCAACGATTCAAGCCTCTCTGTGATGAATGTGATCAAATGGACACCTCACACATATCAAAGGTGAGCAGTACTCTGAGTGAGGCCAAACCTGAGCCTTATAAAGTTGTAGACGATGTTCTGAAGTATTTTTTTATCCTGAGCACTGCAAGCTTCTTACAATACCTATGTGATAGCAAAATATAATAATGCTCATGTCAGTGTAGTATTGCAGTAAATATACCAAATTTGTCTTCTTGGGGTTAAATTGAGCTAAGTTCAGTCAACACTTTGAAGACAAGTTCTCAACTTCAAACACAATTGGTTAAAAAAAGTGTACTGACACACTGTTTTTTAACTAATTATTTAGTCAATTTACAAAAGTAAGGTATATGAGGTGTCTCCAGTAATGTCATTCACATAGCATTGAATATGACTACACAGCAACATATCATTGATGTGCAAGAGACAGAGTCAGAGATAGCAAACTGCCTGGGCCAGACTTTAGAGATTGTAATGCACATTTACTTCTATATATTTATATGAAATAATGATTGCCTTAGCAGCACATGTAAGCTGTTATTGGGGCATGACCAACATTTATAGGTATAACATGCTTTAGGAATTATAATGTGCATGTAGATCCGGTGAAAAGATTAATTGAGTTAATACTTGCCTTAGCAGCACGAGTAAGCCTGTCACCAGACTCTCCCACACAGATGTTCAAGCACAGTTTCCTGATATGCAGGTTTCGCATAACATTTTTAGAGTTATCTTTAGGAGGCTTCTTCTCCTTCTTGTCCTTTTTCAACGCGGGCGGTGGTACACGCTGCAATACAAAAACTTTTTTATATACTTACAGTAAGTAAACACATCCCAATTTATCATTTATCACTTCTTGTGTTCAAACAAAATCTAGGTTATGCCGCATCTCAATGGATATATAAGTCGAAAATATATAAACCAAGGTTAAGCCTATGTGAACGATATTGGTGCATTTAAAAATCGAATAGAAAACTTCGAGCTTTCACTCTGATTCTTTTGGATTAATTAGAAACTTTATGAAAACACCCACCGCCATGATCACAACTTCTCAAAAAGGACCAAAGAGAAAGGTAAACTAGACTCATTAGATGTCAATGTCAATTACGTTGTCAAAAACATATGTTAAAAATTACCATAGAGTATTTAATCGCTACGTTTTAATAACTGGTAAAGAGCCATGTGGACTTAATCTGTCAATGAACATACAATCGTATAATTTTTTTAAAGAATAAACGTTGATTAAACGTTTAGATCAAAATTGTTTTCATTTAAGTATACCTTTTTTTATGCCTGATAGGTTACCACTATCTCACCTGATGGTAAGTGATGATGTGGTCGAAGATGTTGTTTCAGACTAATCTAGAATAACTGGCTCTCAAAGATAGCTGCCGGAACACACCGTTAGGTGCTTGGCGACAGCTTTTCTACTTGAAGGTGGTAGCTAGCCAGGCGGGCATTCGCAAAATGCCCTACCACCATGCGATAGAAAAAAATTGAATAGGGAGATTTTTGTGAACCCTAACCGTATGTTCTATCGATATCGACATTTTTATATTCACCTCACTACATGAATTCTCGATATCGGTATTATTTCTACCACGAGGTTCCTTCACTATTCACCTTGTCACAGAATTTGACAGTTGGTTTTTAGATTGGCTATAAATTGCAATTGTTAGCGTATAAAATCCTATTCTAACATCCGTCTCTTACGTAGTATTAAATTCTCTTTGAAACACACACCAAAATCGTTGTTTAACACGAAAAAAGAACACTTTCAAGCACCGAAAAAAAATTGTATCCCACAGTTGCGAAGTGTGGCAAACAAAGAAATCTCATACGCCGAACAAGAATATAAAACAAACTGATGCTTTCTCTTTCAAAATAATGCAAGCGTATATATTCAAATTCTTGTCTCACAACCAATATAATATAAATATGTCTTCTCCATCATAGATACTTCCTCCTAGGATGCGAGAATTCCTTCAATGAAATAGATTAGATAGAAATTGATATCATAATAGCTGAACATACTCGTAATATAATGAGGCCAATTCGGGTTTAGTTCGGTTATAACCTAATTAAAAATAATTATCCGTAAAAATAAGCCGAACTATAGTAAATCACTATAGTCAAACCTCAGACCGAATAAAAAGTCAAGACAGAATGTTGTGTAAGGAGCAGTGAGGCCGGTAAAACTACGCCTCGCCGTGTACAAACACGATTACACACACATATGTACAACGAAACTACGCCTTGACTTGTAAGTCGAACTATTGCGGCGTGGTGGCATTGGTGTTGCCATTATTAAGCCTATAAGGTTTACCCTATTATTGGGTGATAATACACAACGTGTTGCTATTAGTTATTTTTAATTGTTGATCAATGTGTTTTAACCGACTTAAAAAAAGACAAGGTTCTCAATTGGACTGTATAGTTTTTAAATACAGATATTGCGTCGTAGATGCCTACGACGCAATATCATTATCAGATCGGTTCAGTGTTTTAATTGCAAATTTAAAAGATAGATTTCATTCATTAACTTCATTTTCAACCGACTTCAAAAAGGATCAGGTTTTCAATGCAGATGTATTTTTGTAATTTAATTAATTTCATTAAATCTTAGTTACATCATAACTCCGTCATTTTATTTTTTGTTGTAAAGCTGATACCTTTAATGATAATTGCTGATACCTCATATTCATTTCATTGGTATTGGATTTTCGGTTTCGAAGATATTAAAGTAGATGACGTTGTTTTTTCGTTATAAAAAAAACATATTTCCATTGTTTTTTTGTTGTTTTTAACGTTGTTGTGTATAAAGTTGAATTATTACCATATTATTATCGATATTACAAAGGCAAATTTAAGTTCCTTCTTAACTGTTCACGCTTTACTGGTCACTTACCAGTGTTACTGTTTCATTATTTTTTCATTTTCCGAATTGATTCCAAAAATTAAACAAAATTGGATCAAAATCATTCGGAAAAGTAAGAAGGAACTATCATGGGAATATTTTTAAATCGGCGACTTATATTTATACCTATTTCTACCGCCAAGCAGTAATCTTCACAGTCCTATGTTCCGGTAAAATTACAGGCACATGAGACTTAGCATCTTTATGTCTCAAAGTGATGGGCGCAGTGCAGTTTGCCAATTGTGACGAACTGTATCGGCTGAGGTTACAGCTTAGCACCAGGTGGGCTTTGTGCTTTTTTTCCCGATTGCATAAAAACCCGTCACTAATTAGTTACAAGAAATAAATGCATGTAAATTTAATACCCAGTAATGTTATTTCTGAAACACTTTTTCCATTCCCTTCCCCTACTTAACGACACTACTTTTGCCGACACGTTACATCGGAACCCTATTGTTGTATTTTTTTTTTTTTATTGCTGAAAGGTAAGCTTTTGACCACAATCTCACCTGATGGTAAGTGATGATTTGGTCGAAGGTGTTAACAGGCTTAACCTAGAAATACTGGCTCTCAAGGACTGCTGCCGGAACACACCATTAGGTGCCTCGTGACAGATTTTCTACTTGAGGGTGGTCGCTAGCCAGGCGGGTATTCACAAAAATGCCCTTCCACCATGCCGTGAAGCTCAAGCCCGCGGCGGGATTCGAACCATGGACCTGCTGCGCGGCAGTCCATAGCCAAAGCCACTGAGCTATCACTGCTTCACTGAGCTATCACTGCTTCACTGAGATATCACTGCTTGTATTAATACTAATTACGTTATTAAATTGGTAACGTTATTTTCATAAGGTAATTTGATTATCATGGCAACACCGACACACGCACACATGTTTGGAAAACCGGCCTCACGTCTCTGTTCACAACATTCTCTCTTGACTTTTTATTTGGTCTGAGAGTCAAACCATATTTTATTATGGACGACAAACTAGGCACCATAGAGAAAAAAAATAGATTCAAGAAATTCTCAATAATCGATTAAGTTTATAACTATAAATCGATATCATATTAACTGAACATGTATCTGTTGCGCTAAATCATGATAGTAAACACATAGATCATTAGAAAATGTGTAAATTGGTTCTTGGTTGTTTGTTGTTGGTAATTTAACCTATAGTGTTCTCTTATATATTTTTATATATTACATCCATATTTATGTATTTATCGTTTTATGGGGCATCATCTATGTTGCCCCAGATAAATCAACATATTCTACAGTATCGAAATGTTTTTTGGTATATATTAGGTATTGGTACGAAAACCAAAACAATGTTGTGAAATGGGCAGATTCATTATTGGAAGTGTATAGTTTAATCTGTGGAGGAGGCAGGGGGAATAAGCTCACCGAGGCTTTTCAATTTATATATTAATAGCTTGATCCCCGAGCTTAGTAAAACACAATATAATGGATGCTCAATGGTAATATTATTAATAATATAAGTTATGCAATGCAGACGATATGGTCTTGCTGAGTCCGCCGATCAATGCTTTGAGAAAGCTGATATAAATATGTGAAGATTATGCTGCATCTCATGGGCTCAAGTATAACTCGAAAAAGAGTGAAGTGTTGCAGTTTAAGGCAGGTAATAAGTCCTACTCTGTCATGGAAGTAATGCTAAACGAAGCTCTCCTCGTTAGGGTTACACGTTTCAAGTACTTGGGCCACTGGGTTACAGATGGTATGTCTGATGACATGGACATCGAAAAGGAGCGTAGAGCATTATCGGTTAGATGTAACATGCTAGCTCGCAGGTTCACATGTTGTACGGCGGAGGTAAAGGTAATCCTGTTGTTTACGCTATAATATGGGGGATTGAGGAATTAGGACTCACATTAGACACTCGATGGCTCGCTGCTGTTCCCGAAGTGGCTCGGGGCTTTGTGCACTGCCGGCGCACTTAGTAATTGCACTGTTAGTTAGTTTGTAGGCACTTTAGTAGTATACACAGGATTTTTATGCTAATTTTCATTCACATTCAACAAGTTGGCGGCTACACCTGTTTAAGGCCTTTTATCGTTTTACACTGCAGCTTTTGGATACAATTTACGCAGAAAGCCTATAATGCTCTACGTATCGAGTATAACAATAGCTTCAGGGTGCTTTAGGGTCTACCCCCGTTTTATAGTGCGTCAGGGTTGTTCACCGATGCGCGCATAGATGATTTTTATGCTATTATGTGATAACGTGCAGCATCCAGGTTACGCCGAACTTGGGGCACAAACAAAAGCTTGCTGTCTATCGTCTCAGGGGGGGTCACATTGGGGGGTATTTGAGGCACTGAATCACAGCTCACAAACCAGTGGCTCAGCTTGTGTCACAATAGACAGCCAGATTTTTTACCCGACAGCAGTAAACGTGTGATTATTTCTAAGTTTTGTTTTTTTTTGTAAATTTATATTTTTTTGTTTCTGTTGATTTTTTGATATAGCATTTCATTGGGTTCCATTTAAAAAGTTTGTTTGGAGTAGGTACAAAACTTTTTGAAATTCGTTACCTATCTTCGGCAGCTTTGTGGTCCGTAAAATTGAGGGACATGGTAGAATAGATTTCCATCTCAGGGAAGAATTTTGTAATGTAAAAATGTTTTAATATGATTTTCACTTAACACTCGATAGTGCTTAGTTTTAATCATATATAGAAACATTTCGATCGGTTGCTTAACATCTTTCAAGCTAAATGCTAACTTGAGTAAACATATATTATTAACAGTTAGGCTAGCATTTCATCACGATTCCAACTTATGGTAGGTAAGTGTGGTAACAGATGGTGATTAGGCTTAACCTAGAATAGAAACTGGGTCTCATAGGCAGTTGCAGCAACACGCAGTTAGATGCTTGGCGCCAGATTTTTTACTTAAGGATAGTAGTTAGCTATGCATGCTCTCTGCCTTAAGGCAAAATGCCTTACCACCACTATCACCACTGACATTGCCACTAGCACCCAACCATCCTAACAACTCAGTCGTTGAACTCAGTTTATTGATGACTTGGCAAACTCTACTACGACCTTTATTTATATAACTTCCTTAAAACATTTTTTTGGATATTCGGCGTTTCATGAATGCACGCCTGGATGGCTGCCACTCGTATCTAGTATTCAGTCAAAAAGCAAGTGTTACGTGTGCGCCCTTCGTTACCCTACAATATAAAATGCTGATGCAGCGACGCCGGAGTTTCCGAGCACCACGACACCAGCTTCGTGTACCACCAGTTGGAATCGATCGCCGAAACCGCTCACTTGTCGGCCATGGTAATTTAAATAATTTATCGCGGTTAAATAAAAAATAGTTTTTAAAAAGTGGGTTCATGTATGAATTCACTTAACTCACGTAACGAAGTATTACAAAAGCTGTATTTTATATCTAGTCCTTATATAGAATATAAACAAAAGAAAAACCTATGACTGTAATTACTACATGTGATTCGATTCAACGCTCATCGATTATTCTCTAGAATATCTCTGGTATACTAAACAAGAAAGTTTATGACACGGCCACTAACTAGTCTCTGATTTTAATCTTCGCAATTAAAATTATTTTAGTTCATCTTATTCCGAATACCAAATTATACTTCTGACAGGACTAAGACCAATTATAGTCCAGCTGTAATCAAGTTCGTAGTATAGAATATCTGTGTAGCAAATTAATGATTGTAAAAACAGACACAAGAAATTTATGAGTGAATTGCTGCAGAATCGAAGTATGTGTACCGTTCTATTATTGTTCATATGTCATATTCATATCGACATTTATATTGACTCAAATAGAACGACATATTTTACAGATTCGTTACTTTATTTAGGTATTTAGCATTTTATTGGGTTACATTTACAATTTTTTTAGAGTAAAGTGCTTTTTTTTATCATTTCGGCTCTGCCGATCTGTGGTAGGGGGTCTAGTGGTTAAGGCACCCAGTGCGGAAAATTGAGGGGCACAGGCCCGATTCTCATCCGAAGTGAGAAATTTTGTACTCTAAAAATAAAGGTATATGTGAATTTTGCTTAGCACGTGATATCGCTTATTATAATCACATTAAACACAGTTAGGTGCTTGAAGACAAATCAACCGCTTAACTCGGTTTATTTGTAAGAATGGCTTGGCAACATCCGCTAAGAACTTAAATCATATGACTTCTCTCTCTATCTTATTTATAACACACATATAAACATTTAACGCTGTTTGCGACCTAGTTGGCTGCCACCTTCATCTAGAAATTAGTCACGTAATCTCGCATATAACAATGTGTTACAGAAGCATGTTGGTAGGGCATTTTGCGAATGCGCACCTGGCTAGCTATCACCCTTTAGTAAAATTGTTGCCAAGCACCTAACGGTTTGTTCTGACAGCTGTCCTTGAGAGCCAGAAATTTTAGGTAAACTAACATCTACAATAAACACCTTCTTTCATACAAAAAAAGCAATCATTGATATCCAGTTAATATTTCGAATTTTAACAAAGAAAAACCTATGACTTAAATACTAGCTTAGGTGACTCAGCAGCGCAAGTACCGAACTTAGCGATCGCTAAATTTGACATTTGAAATCGTCTAAATTCGATAAAACGGGTTATATCGAAGTTTGCAAGTACGAAACCTACTTAAACGATCGGTATTTAAATTCTGTAAACATCGTTTAACTTTAACGAATTTGACGATAACCATAGCATGGAACTTTAAATGACGCCTGAGATTGTCTATTTTGTAGATTTTAACGATTGTTTTGTCAGGTTTAAAAAGAAGCTCGATATAACCGGGACAAATATTAATGGTCTTTTGGGCTCCTTTTATTATTGAAAACAGAGCGGTGCTGTGCAAATGCTGCAGGGAAGAGTTTGACAAATGATAACAACCCTACCTATCGGACTTTCGCAAGAGTGCTTCAGGAACCTATTTCGAATATTGAAAGAAATTGTACTCGCTCGTCATGCAAGGCTTTGAGAACTGATATTAGGACGCGATCTCACGGTCTTGCCCATGCACATTACACAAACTAAATACCTAAGTAGGTATTTAGTTGTTTGCTTGTGTCTTCTGTAGTGGGCAGAAGAATTTAGAGATGTTTTTTTGTTGTTACGAATATGTAGGCTGAACAAAAATAATAACGATTATTTTAAAAG
Organism: Plagodis dolabraria; assembly: GCA_963854805.1. Lineage (NCBI taxonomy): Eukaryota > Metazoa > Arthropoda > Insecta > Lepidoptera > Geometridae > Plagodis > Plagodis dolabraria. The sequence continues at coordinate 13,739,086 of OY978457.1, forward strand.
AGCAAATTTACGTCTCCATGTGTACCTATCTGGAAGATAACTTCAGTCAGCTGTCATACCATTATTTTCTCTTTGATTTGACTTCAACCCGTTAACTACCATAGAACATATAATAATATGCCTATATGAGCCTGATACTGAGAAAGTTTATAATTTCGTGTCAATTTTCTATAATTTGTTGTATTCAACAAAACTCACTGTATTTATCTAAAAAAATGCTTTGATTGTAATTATTTTCATAAAAACTCATTGTCTTTATGAATGTAGAATTTTAATAATCTGTGCAAAAACAGTCTAATTTCGAAGTTGCCATTACGTAATAATCGACATACTGTTCACATTTTAACGATAGTAAGCCGCTGATAAGAGTTGTCGACAACAGTACCATACTTGCAATAGGCGATACGATTAGTTAAATTTATCGATCATAGCAGTTCGATAAATTCACGAGCCATACTACGGAACTTGCACTGCAGGTTCTTTAGACAATCCTTTTGTCCAATAATCAAACCTTCACTAGACATTTTAAATTTTTAAGACAATGTATTGTAATAGCTTAGTAAGTTTTGGCAATAAATCATTATTATTACTGTGATCATTATATGAGATTCGATTTAACGCTCACCGATTATTCTCTAGATTATCTCTGGTAAAATAAACAAAAGCTTCATATAAATATTTTATTCTGAATCCGAATACCAAATTATGCATCTGACAGGACTAAGACTAATATGTCAAGTTTTGCTTTCGTGATAAGGAATCGACCTCTACATGTGTGTTGGTTTCCACCCGTTTAAACTTTCCACCATAGACAAATTGATCGATGGTTTCCTTCCACCCTCCACAGACTACTAGGACGCTCGCAGATTAGCACCGAAACAACAGAACGAAATATGATGATACTGTAGCCACCTTAGAGCATTTCTGAATGCTCTAAGGTAGCCAGTTAGCCACTATGTATGGGTATACTACGTGATGTAGAATACTTTAACCCCTATTTATTGAATAGTTTTAGATTGAAAAGCAGGACAGATGGAAACTAGACTAGTGACATATTGTTAGTGTTATTTAGGCTGTGGTTAAATGCAAGAACAATTTGGGATAGCCGCATGCTTCAGCTAAGTACTCCACGCACGTGGTAGTGTTTATAAATGTGGCTTAAAATGAAATGGGATTAAATAGCAATAAGTATTTAAAATTATGTGTTTATTGCGCATTTGGTTTAGACGCATAATTACGAATGAGCTTATATTTAATATATATTATACCTGGGTAAAATAAAACACGCATAAAGCTAGTAAATCAGTAGGATACGTAATCTAATTACCTATATATTTTCTATTCACAATTTAATTTGTCAAAGTACATGTTCAGGAAAATGGATGAATCTTATTACATAAGTAGGTATATAATATATTTTTGTTCCCAAAATTAAACATTGATTACTAAGTACTGACATTAATACAAGAGGTAAGGCCATGCACACAAGAAGTTAAGTGAACTGTTGAAAAGCAAATACCTAATTCCACACAGTCGCCATAGATAGGTAGATATTGAGAAAAAATTAACTACCATTCTTCATTACGTGTAAGTACCTACATATTATTATATAGGTACTTACACGTAATTAAATTACTAAACAAAACTTTTTTACTGCGATATAACATTAGGTAGATACATAGAACTCAAATAATGAATACCAACAAGTGACTAATATTTACTGTCTCGCAACATGGAATATTAAATCGATTGACATCCTTTAATGAAGTAGCTATATTGGCAAGGCAATTTCGACAAAAGTAAGTTTACTCACATATTATACTATAAATAAAAGAATTGAAAAAATAACTTACCACCACTGACCCTTTTGAAACAGTACGTTACCTCATGTAGGTACAAATAATAATTTAATGACATCTTTTAATTCAATTTTGTAAGTAGGTAAATTCCTTTGTATTTCCAGATGGTTGTATCGTAAATCCTTTATCGATAGGTATCTACACAATATTTTGATTTTCAGCATCATCAATTAGCATATTACCTGGTAAGCAGGTACACAAAACAATAATAACATTTATGACCAAACCTTATAGTCTTATAGTACCTATCTGCGTTCATTTCACTCGTTTTTTCGATCAGTTCAGACGTGCCGAAAACAGAAAATTAAAACATAATACGAAAACTCGATACATAGCCAATTATACATAATACATATCTATTCAATAATAAAAATGATTAAAAACAATGTGCCGAAAAAATATAGAAGATATTACTGTACAGTTTGTAATATTTATACAAATTCTGACAACCAGTTAAATCAACATTTAGACGGCATTGGTCATCAACAAAGGAAATTAATTTATCTAACTCCAAGCAGCGCTCGTCCTGAGGAACATGATACCTGTGGCCTTCTTCTATACCTTCCAGCATTTGGCGTTGTTTTCATAACAGCGTATATATTTTTCTACGTTATTGCAGAACTAACAATAACATGGGACATATAAGCTATAATATCACATTTGCATATATAAAACATTACATTATGTTTAACGACGCCTTAAATTTCGCGCCATAATTTTAATTGGCGGAGAAGTAGTCCCCAAGCGTTCACGGCTTCTATGCGCACGAACGAACGCGCAGAACAATGAGGTAGCAGCCATTTTATGTCGGTGTCTAAAGAAAAACATAATCCGAATGGCCAATCTTAACGAAATTGTGTAATTAGTGATATAATTTATGTGATTCCGTATACACAACTATTATTAGGCGTTCCTTTACATATGTGAGTAGAATACAGCTTTAGCTATATATCTATTGATAGAAAAACTTAAATACGACAAAACTTATAAGATTTTGCATAAAAAAGTCATAATAATAAATTTATATATCGTTCTTTCGACACATTTTAAAAGGTCGTTGTATTTCCAATAAGAAAACAGATTGTATAAATATGTAGTTATAATGATGCTTATTTTATATTATGCTACTTGAATGGTTGAAAGACTAACACAATGTAAATGGGCAAAGTAGTCTTAGCGTTAGAGTTATAATGACATAACTTTCACCGAATTACAGTTATAAGAAATATTGTTTACATTTTAGTTGTAGTGGTTACTAAATTACTTGTCGAATGACAACCGGCGACGCGCAGCCTCGGTCAGAAAGTTGGGGACAAAATTCAATAACGAATTGGCCATTTTATTGATGGCCGGGGGGGAGGCTGGGTGGAGACAATCGCTCGGTGAGCTTCCGCCATTTAATAATGTGTTAGGTTTTATGATTTTGCGAAGTTTTCATATATATGTTACCTTATACTAAATAGACTTAATAGAATAGTACTTTCATTAATTTTTGTTTGTTGTCTAAATATGCGCGTTTTTGTCCTAGATTTGTTTACTGTGTTTGTAAATACATTTTTTTTTAAATTTTCTATCTAAATGTACCTACCTATAGATATCTGATTATTATGTATGTACAAATAGAACAATAATTCCGTCATTACTATATCGTTATCGGTTTTGATCCTTTAAATTAATTGTAGTAGGTAAGCCTGTGGGCATACATTGTATGGGTAACCTTTAAATTATATTTATATAAATTTTCGATACGTGTAGAAAAAAATATATACTGGTCCTTTATTGAAACTTATGAAAATATTCATTAAATTGGCCTTAGCTGAAAAAAATAATGACCAAATACTTAGGTAGGTATAATATAAATGGTCATAATAGGTATTGTGGATCTAGGTATTGATAAATTTTATGTTTGTATATTCCCTTCCATCATATTTGCTAATTACCTATTTATGTTATTTAAAGAATACTTATTTACTAAGGTAAAATAAGAAAGTTTAATTAATTTTGGTTGGCATATTATTATACCTACCTTTGTAAGTTTATTATAGGTCTATGGAACGTCTATGATGATTGATGACAAAAGGTAGTGACATCATGTTAACTAAGAATATTTAGGGTGAAAAATATTGTTAATATAAAAAAACATATTGTTTATTTTTTAATTATATATTGTTTCAATTATAATATTTTTTGCAATCATATGATCACTGAATATTAATAAAATTAAATAAGAGGACAATATATAGGTACTTATTTCTTATTTTACTTTCCCAAGAGCACTTAATTAAAATAATTTCAATAAAATGTAAAATAAATATACATATCAATTAAACAACTTTAAACGGTTTAAATCGCATATAGGTTTATATTATCATTATTTTTGTCCCAGAAGTTTCAAACACTGCAGTGATCGTGGTCACGGGGTGACGATCACGATCACTACGTATATACGCGATTTAAACCGTCAAAGTTGTTTAATGACTATGTGTAACAATCGCGAAAACTTAAGACAACATTATAAATATACAAATTTGAATTTAACTATGCAGGTACTAAAATATTGTAAAAAAAAATAAGGACAGACAAATTTGCCGCTCCTGAAATCTGCCACCCGAAGCTCACGTCAGCCAACTGGTACATGGTATTTCACTACCACCATGCAGTGATGCTCAAGCCCATGGCCGGCAGGATTCAAACCATGGTCTCCCTGCTTGCTGCAATTCTGGGCCATCAGTGCCCGAAAACTCCTTTATGGTTTTTTTTTGGTTGATAAATGAAATTAATAGGTACTTAGATACTTTCTAGTTGTACCTAGTACTGATGAAAACACTTCATCTTTTTTGTCATCTGATGAAGTCACGCTGGAGGAAAAATATTTTCGTATGATCTGGTAAATACAAATAATTACTTTGAATGTCATGCGATTCAAAAAACGTTTTGTGTATGAGTTTTCTGTGATTATTTTCGATTATTTCCGCTGTATTAGGCGTACGTTGAATCTAAAATTATTCCTAGCCTTAATATTTTTCTTTTATGCTGATTAGGTGCGTACCTTCTTTTAGGAGTTACAAATAGCTTTTCAGAAGAAATCCTCTTTAGATTAAACTGTTTTATATGGAGTAAGTAGGTACAATATTGGGCGGGACGGCTGCCGGTGGTGTAGCGGCGTGTGGTCTTTGGCGTGGTGGCGTACTAACAACAATTAACTAGAGTTTCTCATTATCACTTTATAAAAGTTATTGTGCTATTTTGTAATGGAATAAAAATAATGTAACCAGTCAACAATTCTACTTGGAAACTCCTAACTACGCGCAATACTAACCCTTATTATACTGCTACTACACTTGAAAGTAGATTGATGGGTCAGAAAAAATAATTGAATGCCTAATTAACCCATATTTATTGTTTAAACTATTACACAGGGCCACCAATGTTGTATATATATATAGGCTATCGTGCCAGGTTAATGTTTGTTTTGGTTCTAGCTTTACTTATAGTTTCAACCAAAACCTTTGCAGACGATTTAAGACACGTTTATAGTAATTTGCCACATTCATTTTAAACAATATTAGTGTATATTACATATTTGTTGAAAATGAAGGTCAAAATAAGTAGGTAATACAAGGATAAGAATCCATACAAATAAAAAAAACCATATTAACATCATACATGGTATTTTTGTTGTCTACAGGAGGTGGAAGTTGAAAATGGAGAGGCATCAAAGACACAATTAGTTTCCCAGCACACTGGGGCGTGGGGGTCGGGGGTGTGGCACGGGGCGTGGGGGTCCCTGTGCCACCCCCCGGCGACCTACTCGCCACCATATCCATGTTCGAGCAGCAAATCAAAGCTGAACCGATGAGGTAAGTCATTTGAACCATAGGAGTTTGATAATTACATATCAAGTAGGTATACCTACATAAAACTATGTCCCTTATTAGTTTTATGGTGACCTACAATCATTTTCTGGTCATAAAATGTACCTCATCGATATAATATTTTCTTGTAACACGTAAACTGACTTACGAAAGCGGAAGACTAAGACAAAAAAAAATGTTTCTTAGTCTTCCTAGTGCTATGAATAAATATACATATTTGGCCATGTTCCCGGTTCTCTGAAATTCCTACTGAGTAAAACTATTATACAGTAGTGGCGGGCGCAGTCAGGCCAGCCTCTTAGTTTGCTGTGCCCTTTCTTGCTAGACTGGTCTAGTTTGGTCACAAGGGAGCCGCTTAAATACATACCTGTCGATTCGAACAAGTTTTAATTGTGTATATTGTGACTGGTTCCACACCCTAGAAGAGTCCACGAGTATTTAGTTAATTGACCGAATCCATGCATCCAGAATTAACCAAATAAATGTACAGCAATTTGTATACAACAAAACAAATACACGAATACACAAAGTTTTTATAATAATAAACATTACAGTTTCAGTAGTCTCTTATACATTGTAGTTTATCCAGAATTAACCGAATAAATGTACAGCAATTTGTGTACAACAAAACAAATACATGAATACACAAAGTTTTTATAGTAATAAACATTATAATTTCAGTAGTCTCTTATACATTGTAGTTTTCCAAGTAGGTAATATAATACCTGGGTTTTGATTATGTATATCAGAGAAACGAGACCTGCTTATAGTCATAGTCATAGTCATAGTAATTTATTAATAAACATTAGTTTACAAGTCAAATCTTATGATAAATAAAAAAATTATATACAGCTACACAACACAATTATGTAGGTATACTTTTTGTACTATGCACTTTGTTGATTATAAATCAATTACATAAATCGTTGATACAAATAAAATCATTCTTACAAAATTGTAAACTACTTGTAAAGTCATTATTTATTTACAGACTAAAAAATTCATCTAGCGAATAAAAACTTTGCTCGATGAGCCAGCTCTTTAGGCGCGATTTAAAGGCAGTAAAGCTTGCGGCTTCCGAAATGTAATCCGGCAGTCGATTATATACTGTTGGTCCCATAACATGTGTCAGCTTGCTTGACTTTGACAAGGAGCGTGGGACAGCTATTAGCTTACCAGCATTGCGAGTATTGTAGTGATGCACGTCTCTGTATCTTTTGAACAGGTCAGGGTGATTTCTCACAAACACTGCCACCTGAAGGATTAATAAGGAGGGCAGTGTGAGGATTCCAAGCTGTGCAAAGAAAGGTCTCGCAGAGATGTCTTGTGGTACTCGCACAATGGCCCTTACGGCACGCTTTTGCATTCTGAAGACGCGCTCCCAATCAGCAGCGCGCCCCCATAGCTCTGTGCCGTACTGGATCACGGACTGAACCGTAGCGAAATAGCATGCTCGCGCCACCTCCACGGAGACCACCCTGGAAACCCTCCTGAGTGCAAAGCATGCACTGCTTATTTTGCCACAAACCTTATGAATGTGGCTGTCCCACGTCAGGCTCCTGTCAATTTCAAATCCCAAAAAGGGTGTACTAGCTACTTGCTCTATCTTGACCTGGTCTACTGAGACCGATAGTGGTCTCGTAACGTGGCCTGATAGACAGAAGTGGATAAAGTGTGTCTTTGCTAAGTTTAATACTAGGCCGTTCATTTGAAACCACTGGGCCAAGTCACACGCCGCAATATTCAGCTTCTGTTCTAGCTGATCCACTGTGGGTGCTGTAACCACTGCAGCAACGTCGTCAGCGTACATAAATATGTTTGCACTTGTCACAGCCACAGGCAGATCATTCAGGAGAAGGGAAAACATAATATTTGAAACAGATGAGCCCTGTGCCACTCCCATCATGGCAAACATGGCATCGGAGCATGTTTTTCCATCTCCCGAAACTACTATCTGAGAGCGACCCCGCATCATATCAGCCAGTACCGCATACGTTTTACCCTCAATCCCATAGTGCTTAAGTTTCAGAGCAAGAACTTCATGGTCTGCGACGTCAAAAGCCTTCGAGAGGTCGCAGCATAGAACAGCAACATGCTGCCTGCGCTCGCGAGCAGCCAAAACACAGTGAACTACTTCCCTCGTTACAGAGGTGGTGGATCTACCTTCACGGTATGCGTACTGGCGATCTGATAGGGCATTCGTTGATGTCAAAAACTCTAAGAGCCTCGAACTCAAACCATTTTCAAATATTTTTGCCACAGCAGGTATGATGGACACAGGTCTATAAGCATCCATATCTTCTCGCTTACCTTTTCCTTTATATATCGGAGCCACTCTTGTTACCTTCATAGCAGTTGGATACGTACCATTTTTAAGGCATAAATTAAACAGGAAAGCTAATACGGGGGCGAGCGATGATATAGCCATTCTAATAAGTTCCATGGATATTCCATGTACATCTTTCGTCCGCTTGGGGTGTATCCGTGTAGTTACTATGTTATATACTTCATCAGTTGTAAAATTTAAAAGTCTCATAGTACGATCCGCGGGCGTGCATAGTGCTACCAAGGAGTTGCTTACACTAGCAAGGTCTGCCTTAGGTGCACCGCACGCCACAGAAGCACTCAAAAATCGCGAATTAATTGAATTTACCGCTTCCTTAAGCGTGTCAAACATTTGACCCTTCGAGTCTTTAATTACTTCAGAAAAATCGATTTTTAGAGCGTTCTTCTTTCCCCTTTCTTTGTTCACAATATTCCACATAGACTTCGATGCGTTATTGCTATTTTGTATTATTCTATTATAGTAGTTTGTTTTTTGGTTGTATATTAGTATGTCATATTTTTCATTAAGATTTTTCAGAAACAAATTAATTATGGAATTATTTGGATATGAATTTTGTAGGTCTGTTATGTCAAAAAGTAATTGCTTAAAATTTATTATGTCGGAATTAACCCATGACGTGTCTAGATTTTTGTTTGGTTTGAAGCTTATGCTCTGCTCCAGGCTACCATCACCTAAATTGCCGACGTTACGCTACTTACGCATGACAAAATCTTCAAATACCTACATTGAGCCTAAATCGAGATTATTTACCGGGCATGTTGAAAAAATTAATTTCGTAAAAAGCAGAACAGACTTCCAACACTGAAAACTATAACTTGTTGAAGTCGTTCCTATGCTGATTCAAAACACTGACCTCAAATTATCATGGTCTGACTTCCAAAAGTCATTTCATAATTTCAGTGCTGAAAGCACTACGTTTCCGTTTTTTTAAGTTGTTTCATTGTTTTAGTGATGCTTAGTAGCATAATACATATATTCCTTACAAGATCACGTAACAAACATAAAAAAACATACAGACGAATTCAGAGCCTTCTCTTTTTTAGAAATTGGTTAAATTATCACTATAAATAAAATCGTGATCTTCATTTTAACAGCTTTTTATTTCATCAACTTACGATTATTTTGACAATGTTTAAAATTCGACTATAAATACATCGACACAAATAATTAATACTTAAATAATTTGGTACTTACTTATTAATTATATACATATTCTGTTCCAGACGTTAACGTTAGTCAAAATACCCCAATATCCTCCATTGCGCTACACCACAACCGCGCGCCTTTACTAGCGACTAGGCATGTATCGCGGAACGCACATCAGAGTATCATGATAAATAGAGAACTAGTTCTCTATTTATCATGATACAATAATATACTGCGCCGGATCATGTCTATTTATCAAGCTGTTACATAATATTTCTCTAATAATGAATATAACATACGTGACTCTAGAGGTTAATAAACATTCTTATTAGAATGATCAGATTGAAAATTTCGAATTAAGTAAACGAATGAACCTTTTCACTCATTTATTACTGAAATAAAGCATTTGAGCGAATGAATATAGAAACAATGAAATATGGACTAGTTGAAAGTTGAAGTATATTTGGCAAAATTCATATAAGTACCTACGAAGAATGTATTTAACTCCTAATTTTCTACTCAAGGATATCAAAGAAGAAAATACCTACATGCAACCGAATACCTATTTTAAATCGACACGCCAGCTTTACCTATTTGGTAGTTGGTACGCGCAAACGATCAGACAGAACTTTTTATATATTTTTTAAAGTTTTTTTCTGCTGAACAATATGGTACGCTCTTATAAGAACTGGAATACATATTTTAAGTGTATAGAACTGCACAGAGTACTTTTTTATATACGGAAGAACTGTTCGCCACCATGAACGCAACGGCGAGCGAAGCTTAAATCGTTGGCTTGGGCGTAGCTTTAGCCTCAATTCACACCGAAGTGACAGCGGCCGCCAGTTTCGCTGTCAAATCATTGTCTACCTTGTTTCTAATATAACAACGCATAGTGTCGCTTGAAAGATTTACAAAAGTAGCGTGGACGCCAGCGGCTCCGGCGCTACTTACCCGCAGGCGTCCCATTCCTATCACCTCGAACTTATTTATCTATGAAAATACATTATAGTGCTAGAGAAAGAGCGGCGGCGGCCTTGCGCTCTCACTTCGGTGTAGAATGTAGATTGAGCCTTAGAATCTTTAGAAGATCCTTGCCGAATACTACCGAAAAAATAAAGAAAGACTGGGGATGATAATAATAATCGGCATGAACTAAGATTTTTTTACTCTCTAGGCATGAATGATCCCTCCTTGTTGTTTGTCATTTACGTCACGCAAATCAAAGATGGTAGGTATGGTATTACATAGGTACCTACCAAGACTGTGTAGGACGTAGGTTATAGCCATGATCCAAGAAAACATATATTATTGTAATTTGTACCATGCTAATATCATTCTTTTGTGTACTTAGGTACACTACTTTTTTGCACTGAATGCATTACATGAGGAACGGAGCTGTTGTTAGGCCGTAAAGAAATATACCTACCTACTAAAATAGGATCTAAGTAGGTATCTAAAATTTGATCTTTGAAAGAAAATAGCATAAGGTGGGATTGGCAAAAGGCCGAGCCGAGTATAGTTGTACAGCCGACAGCGGCACAAACTATCCTGGTCTCCCCTAACAAATGACTAAAAAAACTGTCCACTGTAGGTATTTGCCACACATATCATTACCTAGATACCTATTTAATCTCATGTGCAGCAATTTAACTATCTATCCAATCCTGAAACCCAAAATATAATCCTATGCTTAGTTTTAATATTGTTTAATTTAATTTTATTTCAACAGTGATTGTGTTGCTTTCAGTTTTTACTCATCGCATCAACACATACACACGGGTCCCTCGACCATAGTCCGGGCAGAGTCAAACCACCCCATAATCAACATGAACCAGCACCATTTGTCTCACCCCTCGCACCAGGAGGACTCAAAGGACAGTTTGATAGTACAACAACAATTACAGCACCAACAGGATCTCATGGAACAACATCAGCAGCAGGAGATGCAACAACAACAGGATGATGAGGTAATAATTTTGATCATCATGTTATTTTGTTCCATCTTGCAATTGCTCACTACCCTTCAACCATAGTGTTCATATTAAAGCACATAAAAGTATTTTTCTGCAGTACCTTGCTAACATCTTTTCCTCATGCCTACAGGTGAGATAGTGGGTCAAAGGCTATCTAAAAAAATATATAGGATGGTTAAGGAACGAGAGGAAAAATTAGAGTTATGAACCATTGCCATGTTAGCTCAGTCGGTCAGAGATACTCCTTTTGGTACAGCAAACAGTATGATCCACATTGCAAGGTTTAATCATCCTCCTCGCTTAGCTTGTCGCACCTCTGAGTCTATTTTTTCACAGATCCAAGTGCCAATGAGCCTCTGGCACTTTTATTATTTTATGAAATCAGCTTTTTAATCATCTTTTTTTTTTTGTTGGTACAAGTTCATTCTAATAGTCATAGATATATCCTAGTTTAAGATTTTTCTATTGTAGTTTAAAATAGCATAAATTAATATTTGGTGCACATTACTTTAATTAACGCAGATAATTGATGTGCTCTTTGTTTTTGATGTGCACTTATTTACAAAGAAATATATACTTTTTGGTGAGCATTTCATTAATGTATGCCATATTAATCAACAATTACCGCTGTCAGTAGCTCTAGATGTAATAGAAATAAATTTCGCTGTATGGTAATTTTAAATTGATTCTAAGCAATATGTTTTTTTCCTTTTTGCAGTTAAGCTTTAAAGGAATGGATGATGAAGGAGTTGACATGGATATGGATGGAAGACAATGTTCACAGGTACCTACTAATTTCATATTAGTCAAGGTTTATGCTTCTTGCATTTTTAATTTGAAGCCAAGTGGAACATCTAATATATTATTGGATTTGTGATTTCGTTTCTTCACTCTTTTCTGATATTCTTATAAGAATCTCTTCATTACAAAATTATTTTAAAATTTGAAGATATATAAAAAAATCTATTGGGTATCTAGTTTCATGTTTCTGCTATTATTTCCGTTGATACCAGTTACCTAATAAATTGCAGAACAAATTGTGATGAAAAAAAATTAAGTTCTAATATGGACACATGAGATTCTGTGAGTTTTAGAATAACATACATGACATTTTTATCCCAACTCCCACCGGAGCCAAAACAAAACTCCTCATGAGCAAAGTCTCAGGTAGAAACTAGAATGCACTAAAGACAGGTAGTATCATTTCAGAACATTTGATAGACAATATTTATATAGCTACCTGGTAGATCAAGATCTGTCATGTGTATAAATTAGCATAGACAAATTTTCAGGGTATGGGAGTGGACATGGGATCAGTGACTAAAATGGAAGTACCAAACGGAGGACCAAACACCCCACGTTCAAAGCCCCAGGCCTGTAAGGTAAGCTGCTCCGACATCATATTTTCATTATAAACATTCATCATTTTAAAACTCATTTTGTCTTATTACATTCAAGCTAAATGTCTGCTTAAAACTTCATCTCAATCAACCAATATAGACATTGAGGGAGATTTTATCTCATCATGATGATTAGTACAATAATGAATAGCACTACATGATTTGATTAATAAGAGCTAAGCAAGTAACCATGACTGATTTATAACAAAAAAGTAGATCATTTTTTATCATCAGCAATATTCAAAGTACAACAGACAAAATGATTTTGTTGACAACCGCTTGTTAAATTAGATATCAAACTGGGCTATTACTATTATGTTAGTAGAGTTACGAAATTATTGACATCACATCATATTTGCAGGTTTGCGGCAAAGTCCTTTCGTCCGCTTCATCATATTACGTCCACATGAAGCTTCATTCTGGAAACAAGCCTTTCCAATGCACAGTTAGTAAACATTCATACATAGATAATTTATAAACTGCCTAATCAGATTCACCATTTTGAGTGACCATATTATTAAGAATTATGTGACTGAGTCTCGCCAATGTATAAATAGCTCACATGGTGAATCTGTCAGTTACAGGACAAGGATGTTTTATCTTGGTGGGTCTGAACATAGGTATCCAAAGTTTTGGTGCTTGTATTGTAATGTAGCACTGTGCATTAACGACATGTATTAATGAAGTTCAGACCAGCCTTGATAATACATCCATACTGTACACAATAAACAGCTTTAATAACATATAATTTAAAAGCAAGTTTGGACTCAATTGCTCTACAATTTAAATATAAACTTGTATCAACAGGTTTGCGACGCAGCATTCTGCCGCAAGCCGTACTTAGAAGTTCATATGCGAACTCACACGGGCGAAAGGCCCTTCCAATGTGATTTGTGCCTAAAGCGTTTTACGCAGAAGTCCAGCCTTAACACACACAAACGTGTGCACACAGGTAAGTTGTATGTTTAACCCGCAGAGAGTCCCTTCTATTTAGCCATATTTAAGCGTTGTATTCACTGAACAACAATTGACACGCAAAATATGGCGCATAATCAGGGATGTTGCTAATGACACGCTGCGTAACGCGCGGTTTGATTTGTCTTCCTTATACAATGCTAAACATTTTTCGTAATGCTGTACATCTTGACCAAATATTGCGCATATGTTGTTGCCTAGTGAATACATGACTATAGTTGTTTAAATTAAGACGTTGATCATGTCTCCTCACTCTAACACGCGTTGTATGGAAATTGGGCTACATGCCGCGCGGTGGTAAGGCATTTAGCGAATGCTCTGTGAGTTATATCTTCGAGAAGAAAATCTGCCCCCAAGCACATAACAGTGTTCTCGACTGCTGTTCAAGAGCAAGTTTCAAGGGTAGAGTGGAACCACAGACACAATACCTACCTATAGCATATAGCGTATCACACTTAAATCGGACACTTCTTGCGTAAAAGCTACGTTGGCTTTATCAACAAGCTAATTAGTAACTTGGTGATAGCGTCAATAGCTTTTAGACGCAAAAAATGTCTGACACTCGTGGCTTGTGTTAAATTGTCTAGTATAGGTATTGTGTCTATAGTTTCACTGTACTCTTCACTGGTATTCCCACCACGAGAACCTCGAAAATAAGCTATAATATTTACAGGTGGATTCCAACCTTGTGTTGGGCTTTTCGCACAGTCAGTTGTTATAGAAGCAGAATCTAGCATCGCGTCACATATCTGACACTCAAGGTTTGGTAAAGGCTTTTTTGTCATTGACTGCAGCCATTTCGTGACTGAGTATTAGAATCGAGAATATGATAGAAGCGGACAATTTTTGTCTCTTGTGTAAAAGTAAGGATGCATGATCAGTGTCACACTTTTTTTGTTTTATTTTAAACTTAAGATTTTATAAAAACATTTGAGTATATAACTTTTAATTATTACATCCAAAAATGTTTGTTCTAAAATTAATGATAGAGTTCTGTTCAACAACTAGAATATCTGTTGTTGTTTTGAACGTACAGTATTGGCTACGGCAAAAAGCCAGTTTTTAAATTAATGAAATAACTACAGATCTTGTAACTTTTTTAAATAATAAAAGATAATTCAATGTTTTGAATGTAATTTCCATATTATCATCACAATTTACCAAGCATGCAGTGAAATAACTAAATAACAGAACAATCAATAAAGATAAATTGTTGAAATAATATTTAATTAGTGGAAAAGGAACTTTTTTATAAGATGCAGGTTGAATAGGAAGTATATAAAATAATATGGAAGTTACAGTTTGGAACGACTTTAATTTTTATAAGTATCTCCAAGTATAATGAAAGGATAGTCGAATACTAATTATTGATAAAAAAGTCTTATATATTTTCTATTAAGTCGACCTCCTCCTGTTTCCGCAAAACCAAATTGAATAAATGTTATTTTTGTTTATATAATTTTGTAAGATTGGCAGTCATGATACCAATTTATTATGCTTTTGTCCTATTTTGACGCCCTGATTGAGGTATTTCGTTATTTATTTTATTTCCCCTGGTATTCTTCTGTTATTTTAACCACATTTATTTATTTTACATTTCGTTATTATCTTTGTTTTAAATTGATTTTTACTTACTATTCTAAAATGTTTATAAAAATATACTATGTATATTTTGTTTATAATGGCCCTATTTCTTTTTCTAAATAGATCCACACTTTTCTTTCATTCTACTCTTTGGTATATTAACGAAACATAGGGTTTTTATTCTAGTATTAATTTTAGTAATGATATTACCTAAGAAATTATTTATATATCGTAAGCACATACTTACTTCTTAACTGGAGCTCAATCGGTACTATTAAATATCTATATATCATGTCGATTATAATGTATTTATTCCACAATATCTCAAAAGAGTCACTGGTGCGAGCCAGTCCGCCTTCGATTCAGATAGGTACATATGCTTAGCATAACACGATTGTGAATAGTTTTTGAGTTGTGTCCTTCCATACATAAATAGAAATAGATTAGACGTAAAGATCAGGGCGTGAGGAGGCTTTCTTTGGGAGGCAAACAGGGGGAGGTAAAGGACTCACAATTGGCGTTATAATACGGCATTAGTACCGAGTCGATTGTGCGTTCTTGCGATAGATGACGGCATCGTCAGAGCGTGTGTTGTTGGATATGGCCTGGGTTCTAGATGAGCACATGCACGCGTTGATGGCGAAGGACCGGCCCTACAAGTGTGATCTCTGTCAGATGCGGTTCACGCAGAGTTCCAGCCTCAACCGACACAAGAAAATACACACGGGTGGGTTTACATCTTTAGCACCGCCCGTGACCATCTATCTATGTTCACACATTCGATTATCATTCGGCCTTGGCCGCTCGCCCCCCCCTAGCGATCATGTTCTCGCCTTAACTCTTGCCTTGTCCGATTTGGTTCAGAGGATCACAGACGCGCGCTGCTGGCTAAGGACCGCCCCTACCAGTGCGGCATCTGCTATATGCGATTCACCCAGAAGTCGAGTTTGGGCCGGCACGGAAAAATACATACCGGTGGGTCCCTCTTATCATACCGCCGACTCGCGCGTCACGTTACCTCTTGAGGCAGAACGGTACTCTCGTTATTTTTTTTGCTGTAGACGTAGCTACCTCCCCCTGATTGTGTGTGAATGGTAAACTTAATACGTTAGGCATTTGATAATCGAATAAATTGTTTGAGAGGGTGCAAGTTGCTATATCGATACTCGTATAACTTATAGAGGAGCACAGACGGGCCCTGTTAGAGAAAGTGCGGCCGTACCAGTGCCACATCTGTTTTATGCGCTTCACTCAGAAGTCCAGCCTGGGACGTCACGGGAAAATACACACTGGTAGGCATTCTCCCCTAAATCCTATGTAGACATTATTTTTTGTTTATTTTTATTCGGTTAGCTCACCTTACTAGGCACTGTGATGCGTGGCAGTCGTCGGCCGACCGATGCTGTAGCTGAGTTTTGTTGGTATTTCTAGAGGAGCACATCCAATCGCTGATCAACAAAGTGCGCCCCTATCAGTGCGACATCTGTGACAAGCGGTTCACGCAGAAGTCCAGCCTCGGCACTCATAAACGTATACACACCGGTGGGTCCCTTCACATTTTCCTTATTATTTCGATCGGTCTCTGAGCCACAACTCAAATAATTATATAATCGCTTCTCGAGCTTATAATATATTTTTGCTCTTGTGGCTTCGACACCTATGTTTTGTGAATAGTTTTAAGGGCTCCCGTTAACCTAATCCTCAAATCCCATGTTTCGAACTGTATTTTTATTTAGCGCAATGTAGCTAGCGACTAAAAACAATTTTACATTTAATTATATTAATAACGAATACGTATATCTAATAGGTTACACACGCTCAAAAACTATTCACAAACAGTTATAATGAAGCATGTGTACGTTGTGAGGATTTTCGTTAAGTTCAACATAGGATGAGATGAGTATATCTGATGGACAAATAACGCCGTTAACAGTAAATAACCTCATTATAACGCTTTACGTAGCGATTAGTGTTTGAAGAGGTAGATAAGAGTGAACTTATTTGTCCATCGTGGTTTTGTTTTGTTTCTCTGTCCCCCCGTCTGTGCGTGGCGGCGCAGGGGAGCGGCCGTTCCAGTGCACCGTCTGCCTCAAGTCCTTCACGCAGAAGTGCGCGCTCAATTTGCACGAAAAGATACATACGGGTCAGTAGCCCACATATTTTATATCCGCAGTACTCTCGAGATACGGTTAGCCACCGCTGAGACTCGTCACGCAGTCACACATCTCATTTAGCGTCATGCTTCCTCCCTATTTTTCCGTTGCCCGCCTAACCCCGTCGTCTCTCGCACCCGACATAGACAGCTTCCATATCGTTGCTTTCGACTAACATCCTCGATTTCTTTAACTCACTTTAACCGCGCTTCGAACACTTCTGCTGCATATCAGTTATAATTTCTCGCCACAACTCTATTAACACGGCGGTCGCTCGCTCTATCATTTCAAACCCCATTCTGCATATCGGTGATTTTAGCATTGTACCATTATTTTATCATTTTCATGACTATTAATTGTTTCACAAAAGCGGTAATGCAATCGCCGCAATGACGCATACTATTGGCGCCTCGGTACCGTAAATCGGTACTGATCAAAATTGGGTTCAAAATTGGGGCGCGTACCGGTCGCCATAAGTAGGCACCGGCCGCTATCAGAAATCAGATCGGCAGGGGCGGGCGGCCAAGGCCACGTTGCCAGCATGCGTCGGCGACGTGCGTTACTCGCTTTTGTGTGTGCACTGGGCGCAGTGCAAGGGCGGCCGTTCGCGTGCGGGCAATGCCCGGCGGCCTTCGCCCGCCGCCCCTACCTGGACATTCACATGCGCACGCACACAGGCGAGCGGCCCTATCAGTGCGACGCGTGTCTCAAGCGCTTCACGCAGAAGTCCAGCCTCAATATTCATAAGAGGACGCACACAGGTGGGTGACAGCCTCAGGCCGGACTGGCCGCCCCGCCCCGACCGCTCTGCGCCCGCGCCCGCGCCCAGTCGCCTCCGAACGCGTCCGCACTCCGCCCGAGCGAGCCTCTCTCGTCTCGTACCTACCTACAGTACTGCGGACGGTCCGAGGCGGAGCGTGCGGCGAGTGGCGACCGGTCCGCGCCACTCCGACTCAGTACGAGCGAGGGCGTCTAGCGTCCGCGCCGCTCGCCGCCGCTATAATGTACTCTGTGTTGGGCACCAGTCCAGGGCAGACCGTTCCAGTGCCTGTCGTGCCCAGCCGCCTTCACCTGCAAGCAATACCTGGAGATTCACACGCGCACCCACACCGGCGAGCGGCCGTATCAGTGCGACATCTGCCTGAAGCGCTTCACGCAGAAATCCAGTCTCAACATCCACAAACGGACGCACTCAGGTATGTGTCGGGCGCATGTGGCGTGCCCCCGCGTAGCCAGGACTCGGCGCTAGTGGAGGGCGAGGGATGGGGAGGCGGCGGCGCGCTCCCGTATTAACGCGCTCTTCTGTTTGCAGTACAAGGCCGCCCCTTCCAGTGCCTGTCCTGTCCGGCCGCCTTCACCTGCAAGCAGTATCTCGAGATCCATAACCGCACGCACACCGGCGAGCGGCCCTATCAGTGCGATGTCTGCCTTAAGAAATTCGCGCAAAAGTCTACACTCAATATACACAAACGAACGCACACAGGTTAGTCTCGATCCCCGAAGCCCTTCCCATCGAATACATCGCTATAACTCTCTGTTTAGAATAACTTTATTAATGACTGTTTGAGTTTAGTTGTCGGTGCCACATTGTCGGACTGTACGTGAGTGTCCGAGTGGTGAGCACTCGCTATAGTCCGTTACTGATACTTTGCGATATGATTGTGCCGTGGCAGTGCAAGGGCGGCCGTACCAATGCATGGAGTGTCCGGCCGCGTTCACTTGCAAGCCGTACCTGGAGATACACATGCGCACGCACACAGGAGAACGTCCCTTCGAGTGCGATGTCTGTTACAAACGCTTTACGCAGAAATCTACGCTCAACATTCACAAGAGAATACACACCGGTATGAGAAATCATCACTCACTAACAGATATAATCAATATTATTTTACGCATGTGTGAGTGTGACAAACGATCACACTGGCTGGAGTTGTAACGCCGAACACGAATAACATTTGAAAGACTATTCCAATCGATCATTGATGCTATTTTTTTGAATTAATATCTGGTATTTTTATATGTTATGTATTATATTTCTTGTCTAATAGTATTTGTTCGATTGCCAAGTAGATATCGGTGATTATTCACGTAATTGTTTGTAGTGCGCATAGTCACCGTTGAGAAGATTGCACAGTTAAGAAGACGGCAAATTGCTAAAACAGGTACTGAAGTTATGTTAGAACTTGATTGATGTGGCACCGACAACTCAACACTAGTCATTCCTCATACGCTACATCATCACATAAATTCCAATATTGTATTATTTGTTATATAATTTCTTAGCTTAAATTCATTGATTTCAGAGTGCATCATACTGCCTAATTGCATCTTGCCGTCTTTCTAACATCGTTTGTTTTCATTTCTTGCTTTTCATTGTATTATGTATAGTACATTCCTCGCTTGTTGTGTTCATGTTAGCGTCATTGTAAATTGAAGTTAGTAAAATTTCATCGTTGACTTTCAGGTGAACGTCCTTATGCTTGTGATATCTGTCAGAAACGTTTTGCAGTGAAGAGTTATGTGACAGCTCACAGGTAGGTTGTCGATTACTTACAATATTCACTATTTAAATGTTCTTAAGGGATCAGTGTAGATAAATGGAAGATGTAGTGGCGTTAGTCGAGAAAAGTATACTGAGATGGTTTGGAACTTTGGGCATACGAAAGGAGATAGACATAACAAGAAGAGTCATATTTATGACATGACGAGTGTGAATGAAACTTTTGAAAGAAGAAGACTAAGGACATTAATGTATAACTAAAATGGGAAATATGAACAAATATTGATATAATTTTGTTATTTTTCTTTTGAATACGATGCCCGTTTGGAGTTTGAGTTTCAAAATGAAGATAATTGTCATTCCCATCGTGATAAGACAATATGGTCCCAGACCGGAGACGTTCTGGCGTTTACGCCAGGCATCAATTTTAATTGATGCCTGCCTGCCAGGAGAAACAAGCATGACTGTTTTAAGCCTTTATAAGAATCTGTCCTTATATTGGAAATCGTACATATTATTTACATTATCTTATGACGACAATATTTTGAATACTGCCGTATAAGGGTAGTGGTGCTCAAAGATACATTGCAGTGTTTTTTTTAATCCACAAGCTAATAGCTTATACCTAATAAAGGGTGAATATCCGACAGACCAGCCTTTGACTTAGCTCGTCATATATTGATAAGCGAAAATGTTTGACACGATATTTGTTTCCAGATGGTCCCACGTGGCCGACAAGCCGTTGAACTGCGACCGTTGCTCGATGACGTTCACGTCGAAGGCTCAGTTTGCACTTCACATCCGCACGCATGCGACGGGCCCTTGTTACGAGTGCAGCGTGTGCGGACGCACTTTTGTGCGGGACAGCTATCTTATACGGTGAATCTTACGACATAATGTTCTAATTTCTTCTTGTGTGCATCGCAAGTGCCGAACAAGCATTTTATACTGCGGCACTTTAGTACCAAATTTTGATTTTAGACCCAAAACAATACAAGTATCATTAGGACCGGGATATACAGCTGTTTTATACAATGAATTTTACTACATAATGTTCTAATTTCTTCTTGTGTGCATCGCAGGTGCCGAACAAGCATTTTATACTGCGGCACTTTAGTACCAAATTTTGATTTTAGACCCAAAACAATACAAGTATCATTAGGACCGGGATATACAGCTGTTTTATACAATGAATCTTACTACATAATGTTCTAATTCCTTCTTGTGTGCATCGCAGGTGCCGAACAAGCATTTTATACTGCGGCACTTTAGTACCAAATTTTGATTTAAGGCTCAAAACAATACAAGTATCATTAGGACCGGGATATACAGCTGTTTTATACAATGAATCTTACTACATAATGTTCTTATTTTTTCTTGTGTGCATCGCAGGTGCCAAACATGCATCTTATACTGCACCAATTTAGCACCAAATTTTGATTTAAGGCCCAAAACAATACAAGTATCTTTAGGACCGGGATATACCCTCGATGTAGATACACACGTCTATGTCGCGGTTCAAGCTGAAATTCTCAAGCTTTGCATGCCTCTCCTGGAAATAAACTTGACTAGGTACGTTTCTGTGTAATTTGGTAGTTGTAACTAATTTTACCATTATTTTTATCGCAGGCATCACAACCGCGTGCACCGTGAGAACAATCACAGCAACCTATCAGCGAACAGCATAGGCAACCTCAGCAGTGTCGCCACCAACACTAACAACGGCAACTACGACTCGCCCGGCGTCTGTGATTTGAGGTGAGAAATACAGAAACATTACTGTATCAGCCGAATTGTCCACTGCTGAACACAGCTCACCACATTAAGGGGGGTTTTCCATAGCCTCAAGCTTGGCAGGCGTCTTGGGGATCGCAGTATAAGATAGCAGTTTCTCAGAATGCGCTGCATTCTGACCATCTCTGGTATTTAACCCTTAGTCTCCTCTTACCACACTCAAAGGAAGAGATGGGGGTGACATTCTAGTTTTGGTAGTCTTATGCCCATTTGCATTAAACTTTGACAGTTCCTAACTGCATTATCTCACTTATGGCGTTCATAACAAGAAATTATGACCAAACTTATTTTTTTTCCTAAATGCGTTCTATTTCTCTCACTTACTAGCGAAATATCATGTGGCAGAAGAAATAAGTCACTTCAGGGTTAGTTTATTCTCAAGTATGAGTTAGTTTGAGGACTTACATAGCTTCTATTAATGCAGACGGGCATTAGTGGGCTATACATACATTTCGCTGGTTCCTCGCTTGTATTTCTGATTTCTCGTCTTCAAAGTATGTTTTGCGTAGATAGATACGAAATAACCCTCCTAAAGTATTTATTCATAGTGTTTTTATGAGTCCATTAAATTCTAATTTGGAACAATGCCTTGGATTTAGATTGATTACCAAATGAGATGTGTTAGGTAACATGCTAACATATTGGTACAATAATAATATTTACTGGTAGCATAATATTACATTTTTTATGTATATTTTATTACTTTTAATAAAATTTTTGTTCGTTTTATTTATTGTTATCAGTAAGAGTACTTATTTCACACAATTTTACCAAAAATCGTATTTAAAAAAAATTAGGTTAGCCTTTGACCACTATCTCACCTGATGGTAAGTGATGATGTGGTCGAAGATGTTGTTCAGGCTAACCTAGAATTACTGGCTCTCAAAGACAGCTGCCGGAACACACCGTTAGGTGCTTGGCAACAGATTTTCAACTTGAGGATGGTAGCTAGCCAGGCGGGCATTCGCATGTGCCCTACCACCATGCTGTAACGACTGCCATCCTAAGACAACAACCGGGACCGACGGCTTAACGTGCCCTCCGAAGCACGGAAGCGCTCAGTAGTAATGTCACCAGCGGTCACCCATCCAACTCGTGACCGCGGCGGACGTTGCTTAACTTTGCTGATCGATTCAGAATGGCATAGCAAACTTCGCTACGAGCGATTCAAAAATGCAATTTTTATTTTAAATAATATATTAAAAATACTGGTACCTGTTCCTTGTTTCAGCTTCGCACCGATGATGAGCCGGTACAATATGACATCGCAGGGCACTCAAGTGTCGATGCAAGACACGCAAAGCAAGATGTCGGCCATGTCTCCCCAATCCATCGCTTCTATTTGTAAGTAATGTATTTGATTCCTGCAATTTTGTTCATTAATATTTTATTAGTTACCGTTAAGGTCGTGGTTGCATGATTAATGGGTTTGAATGGTATGGCAATGTCAGGAGGAGAGGGAAAAAAAAGAAAAAAAATGGGTAGAGTGTACCTAAATATAGTCTGAGCAGAAGAAGAACGTGTAGAAAGATATGTGTACGATACGATTAAGTCTAGACAGCTAAGCTTGGTGGTCAAATGACAACTAATAAGGCCGAGTGGAAAATAAATTTGTTTTTCCGGTTCTGACCTTTCTTAAAATGGGATAATGGCTGTAGAAGGATAAGAAAATAAAATGTTCTTGAACAGCTTAATGCGTAGCTCTCTTCATAGCAGAATAACGTTCTGTGTTCATAGTAATTTTCAATATTACTATTTAACAATATGAATATATTGTAATTTAAGTGCAGGAACAACAACATAAATTATAAAGTTGTTGGCAAAAAAAGCTATGTTTGAGAGCGATGGTATGATACATAAAAATTCGAATACGACAGATGAATGAATTTAGTGCCGATTTCACCATTCGCGTTTAACTATACTTAGATCAGCTTCATACCCATAAGTCATATAGCATCAGATATATTATTGTTATTTTATAGCGTTTAATTTTCATGACAACACATATCGTTATTAGTGGAATGTTAAAGATCTTGGACGCGCTATGCTGCAACTTCTTGATGACAGTGAAAGCGTTTAGGTAAGAGATATTGAATGCGTTTAGTAGACGTCTTAAATAGGGCGAATAAAAGTTAATCTCGGTACAGTTTAAGCCTGGTGTAATATATTTTTTGCACAATAAAATCTAGAGCTTTGACCTCAGTTAAACACTTGAAGTCCTAAACGAACTTGCATTGATCGCGTTTTGGTTCAAAGGTGAAATCCGCTCTTAGTCACAATTTGAGATTTCTATATTCACAAAATGTGACCGCGACATGATTTGAATAGCTATTTACATTTATGTAAAACTTACTTTTTCAGCATCACCCCCTCCCCCGCATACACCAACGCCGCAGCCCCAAATGTCGAACCAGATGCTCATTGCCGACTGAATCCATAAATAGGTAAGTGAAACTACTACTCTATACTCTGCATATTTCACAATAAGGTTCAAAATAAGATCGCATTACATAGACCTAATATCATGGAGCATGGAATTGATGTTGATAGTTCTACTGATTCATTTGAATGTGTTTTTTCCAGCTGTCTGTTGGAAAGCGCGCATACAGAGTGCAATGCTAGAGAGTAAAGGAAAGGAACGATCGGCAGCCAACTATGGAACTGTAGCAGCTAGTGTTACGGAACAAGCGGAGCCCGGAGCTCCGGCCAGCATGGACTCATGCACAGATTTATTGTTTATTTTTATTACGAGTTATTTATTTGTTATTGAGTGTTGAGTTTTATGGCGAGACGCGAAGGAAGCAGCAGAAGGAAGGTCGGCAATGCGGTGGGAATCCTCGCGGACGAGAGGGACACCTGGCCGTAGTCATATAGCGGTACCGCCTAAGATAATATGCAATGTGATTTATATCCACAACTGTGATTTATCTATACCATCACATAAGTATATCCACGTCAGTGGTGGCGTTCATAAATCGATACTTAAAAGTCTCATCGTCGTAGATTGTAGGCCTAAATTTTGATCTCATATTCTAATTTGCTTAGTGATAAATTTTGGAATCGTGAATGGTAAATCTCCAACTGTGAAATTCTAAATTTTAAACGTACGTCGTTCGCTTATCGTTTTCGTCGCCCCATCTCCATTAGGCGTAGTGTAACGATATCTTATTGCGATGCTTTAACTTAGAACGTGTCAGTGTATATGGAAGTTCAGTAATTTTATACAACTGTTGTTACTGAAAAAGAGTTAGTATTTTGATCACCGTTACATATAAGGACTCTGTATGATATTTCTCGAGATTAATCCTTAAGAAATATTCAGGTTTCATGCGAAATAAAAAAAAAAAAATATGATATGATAATAATAAGTACAAATGAATATTCCATAGACCGAAGAGTCCTGAGAGGCGATGATGAAAGCTTCAACATTAACTTTATAGTATGATGTTTATTGGAGTAATCCAGAGAAGTGCCTGTTGCAACATAAAATTGGCAATATTTTTAAACGTATTACGTTGAAAAAGAGATCATGTTCAGTGTTCAGTGTGTGTGTAGTAGTTCCGTGGGCGCTGAGCTTGGAGGCAATAACCGTGGCGAAGCCAAGTCAGCAGAGCGCCTGTAGTCAAGCGTATGGTTTCTTGAAGCTTCTTACTAAACTTTGTGTGCCTTCTAGCGGATAGCGATATTAGGCAATATCGATCGTAACACCATTGACACTACATTATTTTTCCACACGTATTTACTAGTGTAGTCGCATAACATAATGCATCGTAGGTCGAGTTCACCATTTAGGATATTGCCGATTCTATTTTTGAAAGGTGGTTTTGACGAGTGGCAATACTTATTTCCGATTTCGAATAATAGTACTTATGAATAGTGTATAGAGCAGTAGTCTTCCAATACCTTGAGACAGTTCTTGTGCACGACATCGGCATCGGCAGTGCGAGCGCAGCTATAGTGTCCGCTGAGGGGATTCCTTATGGTTTGCCATTACTGATATCAAAGATAGTTTGGTGCCATTTCTGTATAATGATGTGGTAGAGTAAGCTTAGTTAAGTCTGGTCAGGGTAGAAGAACTGGTTAGGCATTAAAACGATTGAAAAGAATTTTATATTCTCGTAATTATACTATTATTATACCAACGTTTTATATCTTATTGTTTTCCTATATCTCCGTGTTGTTATTTTCAAAGCTTTATTTTATAATTTCCATTATGTATGTGTCCATGTGCTGAGTCAGAACTTGTAAATACATATTTGGTAGCGTTTATTTATTCGAGTTTATCAAAGTGAGGTAACCATTCGAACATCGAGTGGGAGTTTTAGTAGAGTTATAGACTTTCTCGCTCACTGTTGAACTGAGAAGATATGATTCAAACTAGATTTAGCACAGAACTATACTTTGGGTATTATAAAAATCAAAATTCTTGTAGATATACATAAGTATACATAATAAAATAATATATACATATGGATGTTATTTGATAGTCCTCAATATTTTTTTATATTTTGATAGTTCTGTATTATAAAGAAACATGAAAAAAATAGGCCAATATCTCATTATCATTTTAAATAAATGTGTACACGTAATATGTTAAGGTAATAAAATATAATAATAACGGATGCATTTAGTTGCCCAGAAAAAAAATAATTTTCCGTAAACAATTAGAAAAATTCTTAGTAAGATTTTTACCAAGCCATTGATAACAGTATTATTTAGACAAACTAGATCTTGGGTTTAACTATTAGAATAAACCGCAGCTACCATTTTTAAATGAAAAACCATTAAAATTTAAAACCATAGTTATCAATAGTTTGTATGTAGCAGTGTTGGTTAGCACCCCACCATGTGTGCTTTCCGCTCTCGATACCTTATATTATCCATAGATATATAAATGGAAATAGAAACACCAACATAGTGAACTAGAAACATATAAAATAATATTATATTATAGTTTAGTCTCCCATCTTTTCGATGGCTCGGCGAGGGCGATTGTTTCTTTATTAATTCTAGAATAAGTTGATATATTCTGTTATATATTATGTTCGCTTTCTTTATTAATGTTTATCTTTATGGAATTAACCTATCGTTGCTTCACCCTAGCCGAGGATATAGGTAAGTTGGGAGTGAATAGTTATTTGTCTTTACGAAATACATACGTCATATCTATTCTCAATGTGCACATAGAGTATAAAAGTACCTGGTATTTCGTAAAGATAGAAACATAGCGAAACAGTGAAGGATTACAACTTGTTGCAATTTTTTATAAATCCGATGGATTATCAATTTGTGAGTCTTCGCTGTATATTTTACATACCGATGTTAGTATACTATATATTTTAGAGGGTAAATAATGATCTTTTCGATTATTATGTTTATGGTGGAGGCGGTTTGAGTTAGCCCTATTATTTTTCGACCGTAGAAAAGACTGAGGAATTCACAACAAAAAGAATACTCAACGTATCGGCAGTGTCAGATTGTGTTTGTTGAATTTGTATAACATCGGATCGGTTGTGGTGACGGACCAACCAGTGTTAGTAAGCCGCGTTCAAGTTTTGGTTAAGAAATCGTACATATCCTTACCCGCGTATGTAATTGTGTACTTCCTTTGTCGAACAGACTAGTCTAGGCTGCAGCGCCGCCGCCGCGGACGGTTCTCGACGATCGTGTAGGTAACAGTGAGCCTTGTGTAATCATAATGTCTAAGGTACATACATATTTAGTTCTATTGTATCGTTAGATTTACGCAAACTTCCGCTTTGCCAACATATTGCGTTGCTTACATTATAATCATACAAGAGTACAGCCTAAGGATTTTAACCTTTTTTTATATACTGTGAGCTATTTCTAAGTCGCTGATTTTATACTATTTTTAAGAATTAAACTAAATTATGCGGCTGTAAGCCACAACCAACCAAGTTTTGGAGTATTTTACATCCCATTTCATTGCAATTTTTTTCTTATAAAATCTTAAGCAAAAATCATGGCATGATATCTTTGTACCGGTCATTTAGTTATAGCTCTACAGGTTTTTATGACCAATATTTTTAATTACAGCTGTTTTTCTTTATTGTTAAAATTTTTAGGCTAAGTTATATTTGAATAAGTTAGATTTGTTAATTGTGGTGTATTTACATTGCACGCCAATATAGCTCTCACAGCCTCCTTTACAAGTTATTACTTAAAGTATTTGTTTTATAGTCTGAAGCGATTGTGATAAAATTATTCTTACTTTTTATTGGTTTGTTTGAATTTGATACTGAAGTTCATCATATTATTGTTTATTGTTACTGAGCTGCGTTAACGATCTCCCGAAGCGGAGACGGGTGCGGGAGGGTAGGGTGGGGCTGTAAGAGCGTCTATGTAGTCAGCATTATGTATATGCTTTAATGTGATTTTTTAAATGTACTCTTTATAATAGTATCATCAATCAATAATATAATTAGCGAACTAACAATATATAATTTTCTTTCAATTAATAGTGATTTATATTGAAAAGATCAAACTAAAACAGAGTTTATAATTTAATTTTATGAAAGTATACAATTTGAATTATTATTTAGCTCAGATGCGGAGCTCTATTAAAAAAAGAAGATTTATATGCAAAATAACAAGTCACGATTCTTTTAGAAAGCCATGTAGAGGAGAAAAAAATAAACGTGCCATGATATTTGTGGCTATTTGTTTGTTTCATTCATAAACCTTTACAATAAAACTCTTAAACAAAACTCATTTGTTATCTTGAACTTGAAATAATTTTCTATTAGCATTACTTCGACAGAATAAAAATCGATATATAAGATTAAAAACATTTATTACTTACAAACAAGACTTAACAATCCACCACTATTTCTTCCTTGACGACATTCGCATCACCCGCGGGTGCGAGCGTGTTGTCCACAATAGGTGCTGGACTCTTGAAGTAATTATTACTGGCATAATGTTCCTTCAAATATTCTCCACCCATTTCATAGTATTCTTCTTTGGTGATGCAGTAGCTTTCGAAATCATTGCTACCGGCGAAGTCGCGAGCGCCGTACCACGCGTCTAGGCTTGGGTTCTTGTACATAACGACTTTATGCGTGGATTGAAACGGTCGCATTTCTAGAAGCTCCCTTTCTAGGCGTTCTTTTAGACCTAAAAATAAATTACTTTGGTTAGCTTTTCAGGCTATTTTACCTACTCGAAAGGGGAGGGTGCTGTAATGATAGAAATACGGCATACAAAAAAAAATGACAAGCACTCGCTATTGTTTTTCAACGCTTCCAACTTGTTTGTCACAGTGAGGCAGCTGTGGATATAGCATTACGTAATTGTTCTTCCTTTTACAACTTGTTATAATGATTACATGTTAAATAATTTTCGACGGTTGAACTATTCCAAAAAGTTCAACGATTACTTCAAGCAGTTGAACTAACCTTTTATTGAAATAAACTTTTAACTAAAAAAAAATCCCCAAAATATTGGTTGTGATAGCTGTCAAAGTGACAGCTAATGTTATATTTTAATGTATGTACTACAAATTAAAAATAAAATATGTACTACGAATGCTTTAATATTATATATCGTCGTGTGGCAACGTCGCACGACCACATAAATGTCGGGGTAAATTGAGTTAATTATGAATTTCTATTCTAGAACCATCTTCGTAATAATTTCCTATAAATATTCCCTATCTTGTCTAATTCCTGTTGGGATCCATAAAAGAGTTTGCTTTCTTATAAGATAAATCTCACCAGGGAATTGTGAACAGCCTCCAGTGAGAAATACATTGTTGGCTAATAGCAGCTGGTCTTCAGGAGTAAAATGCTTGAAGACATATTCCATTGTTTCGGCTAGGCCCGCCTCTAGATTCCCCATCATTGATGGCTGGAACATTAGTTCTGGAGCTCTGTAACATCATTTATTTTTAAAATCCTGATTGAATTCAAAGAAATAGTATCATAATAGTATAATTTTTGTTAGTGTCATAACACATACTGCTTGTAGATTTGCCATTCGTTAAGGATGTTAAAGAAAGCTAAAGGAGAATGCCTATTTGACCAGAAGAAATAATTCTCCTGAAACAATGATGTGTCTTGATTATTTGTTTTTTAATTTGCTGTATTAGTAGTTCAATTTTAGAATCAGTAGGAATTAATCATATTTTTACACTGGTTTAAGAATAATGTCACTTTATGTCTCAATTATTGAGGTTATAAAATTTAAACTTTGAATTGACAGTGAACATGATATAAAATATAGGTACATACGAGTAGAATGTGATTGCTAGATATGGCAACATGGTAGCATCAATAATAATTTGTACCTGGTATAATAAAATTATTACATTGCTCTGCTTGCTACTAAGATGCCTGACGGCTTCCCCGGTTGTTGAACAGTTAAGTGTACACTTAACTATTGCTATGTAAAAAATAATAGTGTTATTTGTTGCTACCCCATTGATAGACTACCAATAATACAAAACTAATATAACATTAGTGTCATAAAAAAAAAGTAAAGCATTTAATTACAGATATTTCGAATCGATTAAAGATTCGTTAGGAGGAATGGGAACTATAAACTGGCAACTTGAATATCTGCATCTTAGATTTTCCGTGATTTCAATATTTACATATTGAAATAACGGATTATGAATGTAAATGTATTCATTTATAGAGAAATAAATGTCAACTTGAATGATAAAAGAGTACAAAAATAAGATGATTTTAGGACAATATTCTGATCAGACACTGCGGCATAAAGAGGACCTGCATTTGAATAATCTCCTTATATTAAAAGTAGTCATGGTCAAAAGACAACGATAAAGTAAGCTACAAGATAAATATGATATTTAAACACAAAATAGTTACTACGCTATAAACAACATAGTTGGAATCACCAACACAGAATAAATAACAATACTAACACTAACAGCGACACCCTTCGCTCCACTTTTCTACACATGTCAATGATTACACTCAAGTTAAATTGGTGATCAATATTTTTTCTCTTGTTTGTTTTAAAACGGGTATCTTAAAGGCCGTTTTGTGTACGATAAAACTCACCTAAAAGGTTCTATAGCAAGATGTAACTGATGGTACTGGTCGGCGGCGGCGGGCGGAGGTTCGAACTCCCTCAGCGCTTCTTCTAACTCTACGAGTCGTTCGCCGTCCGCTTCAGAGTCTGAGTCGGCATCGCGGCTTATGCTGTAACATATTATTGAAAAAAATAAATAAATTGGGTACATCTATTACCAGCCAAAACAGACTTCAGGATAAACTGGTTTAATATTCTAGCTAGGCATTTTCTTGCGTCAGGCCGGCTTAACCTAGACTAGCTAAGTGTTTGTAGCCCGGGTTTTATTAAGACTATGGCTACAGTAACCCCTTCCTGTTGTGAGAGTCGACTATAGGGGGACCCTTTGGGTTCGAGGACAAATGGAGATGGGGCCACAGTTATCCTGCTAACGAGCTCGTAAGGCGCAGCTATTGTGTGGCAACTATAATTGTTAGTCTTAATTGGTGCCCGTGGGGTGCCGGAATAGAATTTCACCCCCCATTTCTACCCGTGGGTGTCGTAAGAGGCGACTAAGTGTTTACACTAAAGAGAGTGGGCCGCAGCGCTTTCTGAAGAACTGATACCTCATACTGCGATCCCCAAGACGCCTGCCAAGCGTGGGGATTATGGGAAACCTTCCCATAGTGGGGGAGGCTGTGTTCAGCAGTGGACAATCCGGCTGATATAATAAAATAAATAAAAATAACTATAATTGTCGTGCCACTATGTTGCCCCAGAAGTTAAATGTCAGGATGGTCCCGGTGGGTTCCCCTGGAGAACTCGGGGCCCTCTGCAAAGCACGGAGGAAGGCCACCGAGAGTGGGCGAAAGTCTCACATAACCCGGATTGCTTTTCCATGGCACCTAGGTATCTTTAAAGATTTGATTGATACTCGTGAAGTTTATTCAGACTATACAGGATCAAGCTTACTATAAAGTTTACAGGGACTTGAAGCAACATCCAAGTTCAAGTACAACAGTTTCGCCAGTTAATTAGCGGTAACCTTGTATAGACAACATTTTTAATAATTTTTTTTTGCAATAACTCATGCTTTGCGGATTACATTACAAAATTACTAGAGGAATAATTATAGTCATGTGCGGGATTCGAATCCGCGTCATCCGCCCCTTTAGCCGGGATACGCTCTGACATTGTCATGTTACCTACTGAGGTAACATGACAATGGCTCATAACTCTAATGTTTCCTTTCGTTGTTTAACCATCGTATGGGGATGGAGCGACACCTATAGTTTTATTTACGTTGTACTATAAACAAGACTAATTTTGCAATAAGCTTTAAACTTGTGAATGATGACGCCACCCTATAACCCGTTCTCGTGCCCTAGAGTTGCGAATGTCCGTGGGCTACTGTGATCACTTACCACCAGGTGAGCCACCTGCTCGTTTCCCTCATATCCCATATGAAAAACTGGTTACTGTAACGAAAAGAAAGTACTCGAAAACTTATATTTTATCTGCCATAAACATGACTGAACTCTATAAAGACCAATAAGCTCGCTGAAATCTCTACAAACATGTCGCAGAATTCTCGACATGGCACTAGTACCGATAATACGTGCCTGCGTCAATACCTGCTGATGCACAACTAACGTCATACTTGACCGCTCTAGTTAAGGGCGCACCGAGCTTTTTAGGCGCGCCGCGTATGTGTGCGTAAGTAAGGCACGCCAACAGCAGCCGTCCCCGTCCGACGGCCGAAGAATTACTAAAGCGGATAGGGACAAAGCATCGCGGCTCTGAATAAAATGGGCGGAAAATGCGTGAATTTTAGTATTTCCTTCGTATAATAAAAACAAATACCTATTTGAAAAATGTGATGTGTATACGTTATAGAAAACATGTTGTTTTTTTATTATTCAAATACGGATGACTCTCCGTTGAGTATTTACGCCGTACTAAGGGTTTATTTCGTTTTATGGGTGTAACTTTGGATTTTTTTTCTATAGAATTTTTTTTAAGTAATCGTGTTCCAAAGTGTATGATTTATAGAATGAATCCTTAAATATAATATATATTAATTACATAACTCAAAATTAAGAAATAAAGATACAGCACGGGATGATACGAACCACAATTACGTATCGCTGTCTCGGTGCAGTCTTAATGACGCTACACGCTTGTAAGTCCACAAAATGTAAATTGGATTTTTGTTCTTCTTGAAGCAAAAATCGAATTTACATTTTGTGGACTAGACTTGCCTTGCACAGCCTTACACCATCAAATTTACTGGAAGCCGTGGAACGATAAAATACACAAAAACCTCATTCCATTTTATGCGATGGGTGCGAGGCAAACTTTGATGAGGAGATAAAAGTTCACCCGCACCCGTCGGTCCCGGGCCCATACTTCCAGTTTCTGCTATATCGGTAAAGGGCATAGTTCATTACTAGAAAAATCACTTTCACCCACATAATAAATAAAAAAAGTGAACAATTGAATGACACTAAACTGAATGAAAATCTCCAGCAACTGTTTAAGAGTTTCCAGAACATATGTCACAAATAATCACTTCAAGTTATTACATAGTTTCCGAGATAGCGTGGTCAGATATCCCGATTTTCATAGCCATTAAGCTCAGCAAGGCAGTCATTTAGGCCACGTTGTCCCAGAATATGAATGGTTTTTCAACATTAAACCTATCGATTAGCACGAGTTCCACTTGAGTTAAAGAAAAAAGTTTGAAGCAATGATGGCCGAGCGGTTATAGCTATGGACTGACATGCCAAAGGTCCCTAGTTCGCTCCCCACCGCCGGCTTGAGCTTCTTAGATGGTGGAAGGGCATTTTGCGAATGCCGGCCTGGCTAGCTATCACCCTTAAGTAGAAAATCTGTCGCCAAGCACTTAACAGTGTGTTCCGGCAGCAGTCCTTGAGAGCCAGAAAACATACAGGCACATGAGACTTAACAACTGTATGTCTCAATGTGTCGGGCGCAGTGCGATTCGTCACATGACGAAATGCATCTGTTATAGGAAGAGGTTAGTCCACTTAACATCAGGTGGGCATGGTGTATGTTTGGTCACAATCTCATTAAAAAAAAATAGTATGTCTTGCTCCATTTAAAAAGTTACAGATCCCTTTGTGTAGACGGAAACAGTAATGCTTTTAACGCAGTTTCCACATATTAAGTCCTAAAGTACCTTTTATAAGCGTCCCAGTCGGAGTCCTGGTTGCCGAACTCGTCTCCTGCGCACGCGAGCCGCGATATGACGCGCATGCGCTCCGCGGCCGCCGCCGTGCGACGCTTCACCATCGCGGCGCGCCGGGCGCGGCGAGCTTCGCGCCGGGAGACCAGCTCGCGGTACTAGGACATAATAAACATTTACCGATAAAAAACAACTATGTTGGAAAGTGCTAGGGAAATCGATTTTTCAACCGACTTAAAAAAAAGGAGAATCTCAATTCGTCTGTATTATACATCAGAACTTTTGACTGGGTGAACCGATTTTGATAATTCTTTTTTATTTGAAAGCTGATGCTTGTCATTTGGTCCCATTTAAATTTCATCAAAATTAGTCAAGCTTTTTTTGAGTTAAACGCCAATAACTGAAAAAATATTTTCCTAGCTTGATGATATAATCGTTTAGAGTTAATAACTTAATAACAATCGATCCCGTAAGTAGCAAGGGTAACAAAAGGAGGGTTTTTTTTAACAAAAACTGTAACCTACTTCAACACTCAAAAGTGTGAAATAACTTGTCGAAGTCGGTAGCGTGCGCACAATATAAATATATATAAAAATAATAGGTACTTT
The DNA here is from genome assembly GCA_963854805.1 of Plagodis dolabraria. NCBI lineage: Eukaryota > Metazoa > Arthropoda > Insecta > Lepidoptera > Geometridae > Plagodis > Plagodis dolabraria. Next base: position 13,773,508 of record OY978457.1, read on the forward strand.
TGATTTATCTGGTACGAACTTCAACAAGTTATTTCACACTTTTGATTGTTGAACTCGGTTCCATATTTGATAAATTTTTTAAATGCTATCGTGATGGAACAAGCACTAGGACTACCTACTATTAAGCGGTAATCTCTGTCTATAACAGATACAATTCGTCACAAGTAGCGCCTATCACGCACTCTCTGCACTGTGCCTATCACGTTGTTAAGTCTCATTGGCCTGTAATTTCATCGGCACCCTATAAACCCGAACACGGTAATGCGAACATTATTGCTTAGTAGTACAAATAAGTATGGCGGCAGTACTTCCGGGGACGAACTAGCATAAAGACTTCAATTTTATTATAAAAACTAACGTGGTTTTCACTCATTTTAGTAAATAATACGGGATAACTCACGTGAATCAGTCAGATAGCTCCGACTATAGTTTCAACCACATTCGGTGGTCTTTTTCAAGGAGAGCTCGGGACGCCCGCGTTGACGTCTCGCTTACCGATGACGTCAAGCGGACTACGAGCTGCCGCCCGCAGTGCTAAGCGAGACGTCAACGCGGGCGTCCCGAGCTCTCCTTGAAAAAGACCACCGAATGTGGTTGAAACTATAGTCGGAGCTATCTGACTGATTCACGTGAGTTATCCCGTATTATTTACTAAAATAAGACTTCAATTGCTAATTAGAAATAAAAAAACAAGTGGGTAGGTAATTTTAAAGTCACGTCCTAGTACTCTTACAGAACAATGATATGGTGTAGCTCTTTAATTGGCTGGGTATACATTTAAGCTTCCAAGATTTTGGCACTTGTGAAGTCTCCAGAGGAAGTCAGAAGAGGCGTGTCTATACAGAAATCAATTAAATTTTTTACCACCCTCAAGTAAAAAATCTGTCGCCTAGCACCTAACGATGTGTTCCGGCAGCTGTCCTTGAGAGCCAGTAATTCTAGGTTAGTCTGAACAACATCTTCTACCACATCATCACTTACCTTTAGGTGAGATAGTCGTCAAAGGCTAACCTATCAAGCATAAAAAAAATCAGGTGCACTCGATTTAAGAACAATAGCGGGAATCCAGCCTTGTACTACCCATTTTACATCGACGGATACGAAATCCCACGGTAGATCTTTATCCAGGTAGATATGGAAGTGTGAATGCTGTGATGATTTGCTAACCGAAGGATAAGAGTTATATTGGACTCTAGTCATCTAAAGAGATTGAAACACGCATTTTTTAAAATCTTATGGCATGTCTTGTCATCGTTGTAAAAGGTTCTCTTCTTGTTACGAATACCCTTAGTGTAAGTATGAGTCATGTTTAAAGGTTTCAAAGCGTCCACGATCAACCTTAGACCTGGGAATAGTTTAGTTGCGTACCATAATAAAAATTTTCATTGCAAGGCGCAACACAGCAATCACATCACGCGGATAAGGATCCCTCCTTCTCACTCACAAAGAGGGTAGCAAAGGGATGTTAGGGAGGAGAATACGGACAAATATTTGATTAAATAGTGATTGGCCACCCAATGAGAAAGATATTGGCACAGAGTATAGGACTGGATTTAGTGTTAGTTGTTCAAGACAATGAGCTCCCCAAAGTCAGGTAACCTTGTTGGCCCCTGAACAAATCAAATCAAATAATTTATTTGCTAAAATACATGCTACATAAGATCTTATATTAATTGTTAAGGTACAATGTATTTAGTCTGCAAGCAGACATGCAAATTTTTGTTGTATGAATGCAGTCAATATTACATTTTACAAAAGTCTTTAAATTCTTTAGCACTATAAAAGCAGTTTTTAAGAAGCCAGTTACGTCGAGCAAAACTATTTACAAAATAATGTAGTGGTACTGACTGATAGTAAAAGCGCTTTACAGCATATCTTAAAGTGTTCTAGCGGAAACAAGGGCTTTGCTATCGCTTATGATGTATTACGTAGGCTAAAAATATGTAATAAGAACTATAGCGTAAAATTACAATGGGTTCCATCTCATATTGGCTTGACGGGGAACGAGGAAGCTGACCGCCAAGCGAAGTCAGCCGTTACTGACGGAACGGAAATTTATATTCTTCCATCACATTTAGAAATATTACCTAAATTTAAAAACAAATGTTTTGAGAATTGGCGAGAATATTTTGATGAGCGGTCGAAAAGTAAAGGAATCTGGTACAGAATAATGCAAAGTCAGCCTCACCGCTCCCCGTGGTTCATTGGTAATGTAGGTAGGAAATTAATTGTGACTGCACACAGGCTACGATCCGGACACATCCCACTTAGGAAATTCGCTTATATGATGGGTAAAGTATCGTCACCTAATTGTGAGGTGTGTGATAAATCGGAGGATGCTTACCACATATTGATGGAGTGTGTCCGGAACGACACTGAAAGGCATAGAGTATTTAAAGATATTCATGTGAGTGAGGCAAATATCAGTGCAGTGTTTGACGTATTGTCCAGGCCAACTTCACGTGAGGCTGGTATGATTTATGAATTAGTGGCTCCTTGCCTTAATTCATAAATCAAACTAACCACTATATATATATATATTGTCATTAACTTTTTAGGTATATATACCTACAAAAATAATGACAATATAGTATGTGTATTAGGTTTAAAGACATTTATTCTCAATAAGACACATAAAGTCACTTACTTGAGAACTAAACTATTTGTAAATATACATTCGCCATTTCATTCTTAATAAATAAATATTTTAATATAAATTGTAATTTATAAAACATAGGTACCTACTACCCTCACACATTTCATTTATTGGTCATTGCAATCATTGTAACAGCTTGATGTCCGATATAATATAGTCAGCGAGGTGTTTTTTGAAGGCACTGAATGACTGCAAGTCTTTTATGCGTGGGGGTAGCTTATTATATAGTTGTGCTCCTTCAAAGGTTACAGTTTTCTTGCCATAATTTGTCCTGACTCTGGGCAAAACTAAATAACTAGCTCGTCGGTTTCTACGCTTACTAATATTTTTAGCTTTAGTAAATTTTATGTTAGTATTTAAATGTTTATTAAGACATTTTCTAATAAACATGCATGTGCAATATGTATATAATTGTTTAATATTCATGATTCTAGTATTTTTGTAAATTTTAGTTGTTGCAGTCAAAAATGGATAGTTAAAAATGAGTTTAATTAATTTATTTTGTTTTATTTGAAGGCCACCTAGATTAGTCTTTGCAGCGCTACCCCAGATTTCAACTAGGTATAATAGATGGGGTTTTACCAAGGCATTATAAATAGTATAGCGTAACCGATGAGGAACACATCTGACAATATTACGGAGTGAGCCAAGTAACGAAGAAAGCTTATTTTTAATATGTTCGATGTGAGCGTTCCAAGTCAAACCGCTGTCTATCCGAAGGCCAAGATACTTTTCAGCATTTTTTTGCTGAATAGGTAAGTTATTAATTTTAAGCGCTTCATGCGGTGCAATTAATTTATTCTTGGCTTTAAATATTATATAACATGTCTTCGAAATGTTTATGGTTAAAAGATTGTGTTGGAACCAGTCAAATAGAACATTGAGGTCATCCTGCGCTTGTGCTATTAGGTCATTTATAGAGGAGCCAAAATAAAATAAACAGGTATCATCTGCGTAAAGTGTAAGGTGACCATGTAGACCAATTTCATTTATATTATTTATGTATATCAGGAAGAGCAATGGACCTAAAATGGATCCTTGCGGGACTCCACATGTTATTGGTAGTGCGTCACTTTTGTGGTGATCTCCTATTTTTACTACTTGAGTACGAGATTTTAGGTACGATTTAAAAATGTTTAATGCAGTGCCGGAGATATTTATTGCTTCTAGTTTTTTTATAAGTAATTCATGACTGACCGTGTCAAAAGCTTTTTTTAAATCAATAAAAACTCCCACAGCGATATTTTTGGCATCAATGCTATGTTTAATTTTAGTAATAAGATCTATTGTCGCTGTAAGAGTACTGCTTTTTGTTCTGAAGCCATACTGTCTTTCGCTTAAGAAGTTAATTGTAACTAGGTATTGTTGTAGTCTATTGTATAAAATTTTTTCTAATATTTTAGATAGTACTGGCAAAACTGAAATTGGTCGATAGTTTCCTGGGTCTGTTGTTGCTCCTGATTTATATACGGGAGTGACTTTGGCTACTTTAAGTGTATTCGGAAATTCACCTTCGTTCATCAGTTTGTTAAAACATTTCGTAAGACTGTCAGCTACAATATTTTTTATGCACTTAATTGCTTTAGTATTTATCCCATCTAATCCTGTGCTGCAGTTTTGATCAAGATTTTCGACTATTTTAATAATTTCATTAGTGGTACTAGGGATAAGGGCAGACAGTCCAGCAGAGCTTTGACAAAAGGATTCAGGCATACAAAAAGATAAGTCGTTATGAAAATTCTGGGGTATTTCGTTCGCAAGGAGAGGACCAATTGTAGCAAAATATCTATTAAAAACTTGACAAACTTCATTTGGATCAGAGATAAGTATTGAATCTATTAATAATTTTGGAGGAGCACAAGTTTTTTTAATTTTATTGTTACCAAGCGTGTTAACAAGACTCCACATTTTTTTTGGTTTATTTACACAATTATTGAATTGTCTGTAATAGTAAGAATTCTTAGTATATTGGATTAATTTAGCAACTTCTTCTCGTTTTAAATTGAATTCTTGTTCAGCGTTTTTATTCTCAGGATCTGCCTGGTGTTCCATCCATAAGAGGTTTCTGTGGTTTATTTCCGTAATTATTTCCTTTTTGATCCAGTCTTTCTGGGGTAAGTTAAGAATTTTGGTCTTTGTTACTCTATTTTTCTCTATACATAGTTTGATTTGTTTTTCTAAGACTGAATAGTCATCATTTATTTCATGAAAGTTGAAATTTTCCAGAGACGAGTATAGCTTCGCATAATTAATCGCTTCGTATTGTGATCTTGCCTTTGGTGGAGGTTTGCTTTTCTTAAGCTCTAAATATATCTGCTTGTGGTCGGATAGTGAGGAATTAATTAATGCCATGTGAAAATTATCATTTTTTAAATTTGTGCTGATGTGATCAAGAATTGAATTTCTGGTAGTGGAAGGTCTTGTAGAATAGTTTTTACTTATTTTATTCAGTAGTATATACCCAGCTTCATGCATAGAGTTTTTATACTGTCGACTTTTTTTGTCCTTCGTTAAGAGGTCAACGTTGAAGTCACCGAAAACAATAGCTCTTTTCCTATTCTGCAGCTGTGATTCGTATATTTCAAGGAACTCATTTAAATTTGTGTCACCAGGTTTATAAATAATCCCTACCTCGAGTGAATATCTTTCTAGGCGTATCCATAAATAATTGTTTCCTCCTGTGTACAATGATTCAGATATAGTATGTTTCAGGTCATTGTGGACGTAAGCTGATACTCCGCCTCCTCGAGAATCAGTTCGGTAGTTATAATAGTGCGTATAATTATTTATATGTAGTTCTAATGCTTGTGCTTCGTTTTTAATCCATGTTTCGGTTAATAATATAATATGTACAGTGCTTGGTAGTGATCGTATAATACATTTCAGTTCGTCGAATTTACCTTTTTTTCGTATACTACGAGCATTGAGATAAAAGAATGTAAGTCGTGATTTGTTGGTGTGGAGATTTTGGTAGTCATCGAGTACTTGATAAGTGTTGGTTGTCAGGATGCTTTTGTTTGGGTTTATTGCTTGGAGTTTTTTGGAGTTAAATTTATTATCGTGGGTGTCCCGTGTATATATTTTATGGTAAGACCACTTTCACCATCATTTTGCCGACGTGTCAATTCATCCCTCAGGTTATTTAAATACTTTTGTTGAGTTGGTGTTTGGTCAGAAAATAATTTGATGTGTGGAGATAATTTGTCCTTGTTGCGCAGGAGTTGTTTGGCAGGCCCAGGCACATCATAGCATACCTTAATCATGCGGTTATTTCCCGAAGAATATTTACCAATCCTGAAGATTGCAGTAGGTTTTGGGAGGTCTTGACTTACTGAAGAGAAAATGTTCAAGATGTCAGTTTCATCCTTTTGTAATCTTTTCTCCGAGCTTAGAGAAGAGCTCTGTTCCGGTAAACCCACAATTATTAAATTCCTCTCCCTGTTCCCACGGTCTTGTATCTCTTTGAATATCTGTTCATTCATGAGTAAATAGTTTTCAGGTGAAGTAGTCGATGATTGAGGACCTAGTTTAAGGGCACTGACGTTTGATTCCAGTGACTTGAGTTTATGTTCACCTTGTGTAATTTGTTGTTCCAAGTACGTGATGGTAACCCGCTGTTCTTTTTGTTCAGTGGAAATGCTAGACGTTAATGCCTTTATATCATTAATTTGTAGAACATTTTCACGGATCAACCGCATAGATTGTTCGTTAGATGACTTCAGCTCCGAAATTTGAACTTTTATCTCTTCTATACTTATGCATTCTATCCTATATTGTAGTATTGTATTGTAGTGTTTTAGTTAGTTGTTATAAGGCTATGATGGGACTGGCATAAACTTAATGTTTAAAAGTCCCGAAATAAAATGAGAATAAAAAAAAAAAAAAAAAAAAAAGAAGCCAGTGAGTCAAAGATCTTTTAAATTTGTTACCATCCAATATTTTGATGTCGTTAGGTAGACAGTTATAAATAGATAAACACATATTGTAAATATTTTTTTTTATATAAGTCCTTCTTAGCACGTGGTTCATATACTAGATTGGTGAATTTTGTCCTTTTTTGACGTGTAAAAACATCACCACGTTTCTTAAATAAAACTAGCTTGGTAATGTCTAATAAGGGGCCCCTTTTCCAGCATGATTAGTATCTTTTTGGTATTATTGGTTAGGAAAAGCCACTCTTACTGGTAAACAATTAAGTTCTTCAGAAACACAAGATAAATAGAAATTACGTCAGTGTTTCATATCCTTTCTATCCACCGCCGCCTAAATAGTTGATGAGATTTTCTCGCACCATTAGCCATTAAATAACCATTAGCATTAGCCCACAGAGGCACGGCACGGTAACCGAAGCCTAAGTAGTAGGGGAGAATTGGGGGTTCTGCATCTGCATCGCTCTCGCTTCGCTCGAGCTCGCGATGCATGACCCCCAATTCTCTCCGTTATATAGATCACAACTGGCATTCTTCTTGATATCAATGGGCTAAGTTCGGATCGAGCTGTTTGCACAATCGTCCATCCTTATTGTAACTTTACAAGATTTAAGGATTCTAAGAGTGCTTATGCATTAGGCACCCCTAGTTATTTTTAATCCGAACGGTTATTTTTTAAAATTAAATAGGATAGGATTTTATTAAAAAGATAGGTAATTTTAAAAACATTTATTTTCTACATTCCATTTCTGAAGACAAATTACATTTCTTAGAGCACAGTATGAAGTATGATATACACAACAATAAACATCGGAACATGAAATATACTTTCTATACAAACTTAGTAAACTAGGGCAACCATAATCCTCTAGATCGAAAATACACTTACTAATTCCGTCATACATTATATTATCTTGTTCTAATATTTTCCTTAGCCATCTAACTTTTTCTGAACCTTTGACATATATTTTACAGTTCCTTAAAATTTCTGCAATATAAATCTTATGATAATTATACGGTATAAGTCCTTCTTTCCAATAAATGTGTCTATTTCTTTCAATCCAGCATACTTGTCTTTTTTCTGTTTTTGTTAAGTCATAAAACGGGAAGGGTGGCTTAAATACAAGATTTATTATTTGTTTATCAAATTGTAGTGCTATTTCTTTTACAATGAATTCATTAGAATCAGTTTTGAAACCTTGTACGTCTACAATTGCATTCATGTTAGTTTACGTACAATATTACTTAGTGGTTTGTATTCAACAAGCCGGTCGTTCACAATAAGGCAATAGGCTGCTGTATTATTTGGAATTTCTTGGGCACTTTCAATTTCTAAACGTACATCCACTGGTCCTGATTTTAAATTTTCATTTTGTCGTGAACAGTCTATTATAAACAAAGGAGCTTTCTCTTTAAATTCGTTAATGTTTAACAACGGATCAGCTGGGAGGTTGTAATAAGACTGACGGAATTTGGCATATAATTCGTATAATATATTATACTTATTTTCATCGAACTTTATGTTTAGTGAATCATAAGGATAATATTGGGAATTTAAAAATAATGTAACGTTAGTCAAATTACAGTGATCAAATGTAGAACTATCTTTAGTTTTGTTATTTTTTCTATTAGTTTGTAAACCAAATATAACATATCGAGGCTTTTCTAATTGAGAAGCCGTTTTTACAGACCATGAATGCTTTGTGGTTCTTGGCAACAAAGGATATTCATATAAGTCCCAATTTCTAAAAGCCATTTGTATAGGTTTATCTTTTTCTAGAAATTTAAGTAATGAAAGCCTTTCTCGGTCAGAAACTTTCACATGTGGTACGCGCCATTGAACTCTCAGTATATCTATTTCAATACTGTCATCTTTATCAATAATAACACTGTTATAGTTAGTGCTGCTTCTATTAAGTACCAGTTCATGTTTGCAGTTTAAAATTATTCTATTATAATCTTCAGCAAACCCTAACATTTTATTAAGTGGTATAACAACACTAAAGAAATCATCTTTGGAATTTTGACCATTTATATTCCAACCCCATACAGCAGCAACTTTGCTCTCACCGTAATTCATAGAAATATATGATTTTATAGTAGAAGAAATTCCAGAGTTCCTGATACGATCTATTTCTACGCCATTTATTTCATATCGAATGTCTTGAAACAGATATGATATTGGATTATTAGTAAAATTGACAGGTTTTTTAGTAGGATGGCCTGCAGCATCTTTTCCAGTTACCGTAGCACGTCCTTCGATGTAAATAGAGCTGGCAGATGGTAGTACATATATGTCTTGTTGTTGGATAGATATGCGTATTTCATCATTGGCTTTAAAACTGTTATTGTATGGATTATATGTATGTATTTCGTAACTCTCAATAGAGTTGTCGAAATGTGGTGAATTATCAATATCGAGAATATTCATATTTTGAAACCCAGAGCTCGTAAAAAATCTTTATTCTTTTTTGTTATTTTTTTTACTTTGGGATTTCTGATACGTCTATGCCTTTTGAAAGCATAGCTGATAATACCGTTTTTTAATTTTGGTTTTGGTGATATAATATTATATTTTTTTGTGTTTTGACCAAATACAATCATTTCTGCTTGCGTAGATGAAGGCTCATCTGAATTTCTTCTGCACCGAAATCAATGAGATTGCCTTCTTGATCAACAACTTTTACTGTAATTGATGATATGTTGTTGTCTTTTACGGGAAAATATATAATATTTTTAGGTTTTTCAATAAACCGAAAGCTTGGAGGAACGTTTGGTACAAATTCATAAATAATGTGGGAAGATAAACCATTAATGTACGAGCCGTGTATTAAATCACATTCGATCCTTATGACTGTTGTTGGAAGAATGTTCACTGGATTCTCTGATACATGCCATTTATTAGCTTCTAGTATTTCTTTTCGAAAACCTAACATGTTTCCCATACTATTTATTACTTGGAAATTAACAGGTTTTGTGCAAAAAAGAGAACATTTTGCAGTATTTGAATTGGATTCAATATTGAGTTCACAGTCATCCAATTTGCTATTTAAATAGTCGGCAATGTCTTGTAAATCATAATTTCCATTTGGAATTTTTAATCTTTTATTTTTTTCACCGTAACTAAATATATTGTTAACATCTGATATATTTGGTATAACATTGAAAACAGAGAAATATAATAATCCGCACTCATAGCTATGATTTAAAGATAGAGGTGGATGAAAAGTGGTTTCTAATATAGATTTCTTTCCAGAAAAACTTAATGAGATAGACATAGTCGTAGACTGTTCTACAATTTATACTAAACTGGAGAAAACATAAAACACATCCACTATTTATTTGTTTGTATTACACCAAAACTGTTCTAAAAATTTAAGGCATAAATGACCGCAGTTATACGTATTATTTTTTTGATGATTATTATAGTTATATAGAATGTTTCCCTTCATCATATATTTTATAAATTCCTTAGGCGGCCTCAAGTTCCCATAGCTATCAAAATATTCAATGTAATCGTCAATTTTCACATAGGCTACCCAATGAGTTCCAGGATTTATTGAGCTATCTAAATTGACGACACCACACTCAATAGGATATGGTCTTTTAGGTAAATTATCTCTCATAAAAACACCTCTAAAGTAAGGAATATTATTACAATATTTCAATAAATCTATATTTGTAAGAGCCCGACTAGGCAACCGTTGATTTAGTTTTTTTTTTTTTTAGATAAGTATAATCCAAAACCTTTTTTATATGGTTTAATGCATAGCCCTTTGCCTATAGTTAAACCTTCCAATTTATCATGATGTCTCTTTAACTCCGAAAGACGTTTTTTTGCAGCTTTGTATTCGTTGTACGTTTTAAGGATTCCGGATACTCCACCAGCCAGACTTCCAGCAGCTGATAATCCCGCAAAAATAGGTATTAAAGGAAGAACACCTCCTGATTTTGGTAAAGGAATAATTCGTGGTAGTTTAATAGGTAAATCTTTCGTTAAATCTTTTGCTGCAGCAAATGCCAGTTCTATTGCCATTTTTTTACATTTTGGTTTCATTTTACGAATCTGCTTTTTAGTGTGAGATACAATGCTTTTAAAATTCTTTTTCATTCCAGAACCAGAAGCAACTTTGGCCAACATTGCTTTATTAACCAATGAAGCTGCTATTTTTTCTCCGGGACTAGCATTAGCAGAAGTAGTCCGTGTCTTCGCCATTTTTAGTAAAATTATATCTGCCTTACGCCGTTTATGTAAATTAGATGAATTATTGTAGGCTATATCGTGTTGTTTGCAATATTCGTCCAGCTGATTGATGCCTTTATCCCCACGAGCCAGTCTTTCTTTTAAGCGAGTTCCTGGTCCACAGAAATTATATCCTGGTAGATGAAGTTCAAATGGCAATTTGTTGATTAATCTATTCAGAAGACTATCTTCCGTCATAACCAGATGGAGACTGAATTACAATTATGTATAATCAATCTTTATAAAACATTCGTTTTGTTAATCCAACTGTTTTCACTGGAAGGGAACCCGAGCCATTTAACGTAACACCTTTTAGCTTTTTTTTTCAAAACTTTTTCGACAAGATAAACATCAGGGTGCTGAGTTTTTTGTAGTTCTTGTATATAAAATGCACCTAGTATTGGACGATGCCTCATGTCCGCTAATAAATAAGTTATTGGGTCAGTGTTTTGCACTTTGATGATTTTGAAAATTTCTGTTGACCAATTCGGCGTATACCCTTTTTCAAATGTGCCTTTATATTTACTTATGCGCACATAATCATTGGCATTCAATTTCTTTCTATATTTTTCTTTAGGGATAGAGGTAAGATTCTTTTTGAACCTCTCCAGTAATATATCTTTATTTTTTTGTTTTACTTGTGCTGGAGACATACCAATTGTTCTATGAATGGTATTGTTGTATATGTCAATCACTTTATTAAGAACTTCGTCATACCATATATAGTTTCCTCTGAAACTGAATTCTTTGTAGAGCTTATTTTTCAATGTTCGGATTAATCTTTCTACAATAGATGCTTTTTTAGTAGAGTAAGTGGAGTAGTGATTTATTTTATAACTATCCACAATTTTTTTGAATTTGTCATTATAGAACTCATTGCCTCTGTCCGTTTGTAGGTGTTTAGGCACTCGTCCTTTATGTAATAAAGATTGAAAAGCTCGAGTGACAACTTCTTTTTTTTTACTTTTCAGTGGATATGCCCATGCGTACTTTGAAAAAGTATCGATAACGGCTAAAATAAAATTATGACCACCGTTAAATTTAGAAACAGCTTGCATATCTATTAAATCAGCTTGCCAAAGGTCATCAATATCTTTCATCACAACATGTCTTCGAGGAAAATTTACCCTTGCATATTTATGAATCTCATTTACCACACTTTTTTTGCTCATGTTTATTATAATGTTTAAATATTACTTCTAATTTATTAACTCGATTATTTAATTCAATAAGCAAGTTTGTGTTAGATGAAATTTTATTCAAAATATTAATGAGAGATTTATCAACATATTCTTTGGTTGCGCTGTCATTCAGATCAATTGGATGTTCCAAATTTTTAAGGATCTTATTTTGGGCGTTTAAATTTCCATCACTAGATTGTTTTATAGAACATTCGCTTTGGATTATATAATCTTTTTTCTGTTTTTTATATAGGTGATGGCCGAATTTGTTGACATTCATGTTTGAATGATTCTTAAAGACTAAACAAATATTCGCAACGCTTAGTCATTTTATTCTTTAATTATACCAGCTTCTTTTAACTCTTCTATGATTGAAATAATTTCATTGTCATGATTACTGTTACCAGCATCTCTAGATGCCACCAAAAGCATAAGTCTTTCAATTAATTCATTAGGATCGTCCCAATAAATAAAATCTGTATTTGATTTATAGGTTTTTTTAAAACTTGGGGATTTAACTCCAGTTCCACGCTTGATAGCTTTGTTTTCCACTTCATCTCGATCAAAAAATAAGGGTTTTATAATTTGGCAGTACTTCATGCTTTTGTCTCCTCTTATTTGGCCTAAACGATTAAAATCTCTTTTGTGAGCATTAGTATTGTGTAACATATCTTTATAAACTATTTTATCTCTCTCTGTTACCAAATTTAAATCCGGCTTTTTTTTAAATAAAAGTTCCTTAATACCAGGTGTCATTTCGTAGTTTATATTTCCAAGGGTCATTAAAGAAATTTCATTGTCGCTAGAAGTTTTACCAAAAACCTTAAAAGAGATTGGTATGTTTCCCATGAATAATTGCTTGTTTTCATCCCGTACTCCAAATGGTACATTTAATGTATTATTTTCATCAAGCAAATTTTGTTTTTCTAATATTGATAGAAGGGGAGTGTCTAAATTGGTTACTTTTTTTTCATTTTTAAATGGCGTTGAATGTATTTGTTTTTCTGATTCACTATCGGTTAATGTATTTTCACTTTTAGCAGAGTTATAGCTTTGAAATTTGTCGTCGGGTGAACCGTTGGAATAATTACACAGTGATGAATCATTTGTATCAAAAGTGCATTTAATATCACTTTTATATGAATTAGATTCAGCCATTTTATTAAGAGGATCAGTGAGAGGTTTAAATATTTTATTTAAATTTAAGTTTGTGTTGTCTTCTTCATCCTTTATTTGTTTTATTTTGTTTTTAATTGTTTTAACTGAGGCGAGTATTTGGTGTTTCCATTTTTTTTCCATGTTTTATAACGATGTTACCACATCCATTAAATTATAAGAAATGATGACTTTAGTAGTTATGACTTGTATTTAAATGAAATCAATCGAACTTAATAAATGTATCAAATCCACTTCTGTATCTACCATTATTTAATTCACTATATTTATCTATAATTAAGAATGAGTGCGGATAAGTCCATGTTTTTAAACATATGTTTTTAAATTTGGACCAATCAATGTCTGAATTAACATGTTCATTATAAATATGTTTTAAATTTATATCATCCTGTTTAAAAATTATTAAAAAGTTTGCATTATCTCGTATTAATTGTTTTGGTATTTTCGAATAAGTTTGGGACAAGTAAAAGCAATCTATATTTTTATGCCGTCCCATTGAAAAATAGTTACGTATATTTGTCTGATTCTCGCATGCCACATCGTCAAAAATAAAAACAGAATTTGGTAAAGCAATATCCGGGTCAATAACGTCTTTGTTATCATTAAATATGTTAAATTTTATATCTGGAATTTGATTCAAGATTTCATTTAAAAAGCAGTATTTTGGTTGAAATGTGGTTTTTGAATACAGATAAACATTCTTAAATTTTAAGCCGTTTTTATGTAATAATAAGCCTATCATTACATTGGTCTTTCCACAATTAGATGGACCGCAAATTAGACAGCGAATCGTATTGGGAAGTAATACGCTATGTCTGTTAATTCCGGAATGTGATTTTACTTCTATGTTGTTAATTTCTAAAGTTGTGGGTTGCTTTATCAACCTCATAATGATATCTGACAATACTGTATAGGGTATTTATATTAAATAGATAAATCATTACAATGTCCATTTCTATTGATCGAATGTTAGCGGTTCTAATGTTTGCTTTCCAAGAAATTTAGCTTTTAAAAACAACCTTTGTCCACGTGATCTATTACCAAAAAAGGTAAGTACCTAGTTATATTTTAGTTATTATTTTTGTAATACTTATTAATTCATTGTTGCACCAGCTCCACTGTATAGCAGACAAATTTGCATTGCACTGTTGGTTTACATATATCCTGATTTTGGTAAGTGTTTATTTTAACTTTTTACTAATAATATCAGTTAAAACTAATTGGTAGTTCATATGAAGGTTAATTTAATAAGTATTATTTTATTTTGTTACAGAAACAATGACAAGCATAGTTTTTGCTGACGCTGATCCTTTCTATCTACAAGAGGCTCAAGACATGAATTTAATCTGGAACAGTCATGAACACGATAGAGATATTGTTCGAGAAAATAAAGAAACCAATACAAAAAATAAATCATTCAAAACAATTCATAAGAAAGGAAAGTTAAGTTTTAAGAAAAAAATATCACCAGATTCATCATTCGTTGTCAGAAAAATACCAGGAAAAGGACATCACTTAATAAAAATTGAAATCAGTGAAATTAACACCCTAGCAAGTGATGATTGTTGTGTAAGTGTGCAGTATGTAGTTGAGGATAAATATGATAACATTTTAGACGCAACGCAAGATTTAATAAGTAAGATGACAAAAAAGTTATGTGTCCCAGAACCTTTATAAATCTATCTAATTGTATTTATTGATATTTTATTTTATTGTAATATTATTGAATATATAACCTAATAAACATAGTTACGAGTCACGTACTTGTTTTATTTATCTTGCTTACGCAGGGTTTACCTACACATTATTTCGGTGACCGATGTAAATCTGGATTCGGTCGAACACTAACAATAATCTTATAAAATCAGACAGGAATTAGGATAGGTTAAGAAAAATGCAAGGAATGATATTTTATGCGATTTCAATTTATTTCATATATATTTCACATATATTATATATAGCAAATTATAACTTTTACCAGTAAATCAAGACTTACAGACTATATAACTTTACAAATGTATTACTTATAAATATATATATATATATAGTTATTATGTTAGGAATTATAGTAAACATTTACCAAAATAAAACGGTTTTCAGTTGACAAGATATATAATTTTGTCATTATTTACAGTTCAATGTTGCTTTTAAATGTCACTTTTATTATTATGATATATTTCTAATATAATACAATATTATTATAATATATTGCTGTAATGTCCCCAAGGTACAGTTTTTACTATATCTTTCGTGATCTGTCTCTTATCATCTGATTTATTTAAAATCAATTTATTCAACCTCTGAGTAAATATTTTATGATTAATTGATTTAATAATGTACATACTATCTCTAAAATCAATATTCCTAAACAAACATCGTTTATATTTTGCCATGTCAAGTTTCCTCGTTACACATTTTTTTGTGCCTTTGGCTTTCTTAAGTGAAGATGTTTCAGTATTTATGCAATAAAGTTTTGCGCGAAGTCCTGTGAATTCTGTAATTAACTCACCAGCCATTTCATCTTTAAAATATCCAGGTTGTTTAATATTAACATGAGGTATACCATATACATTATCTTCTTTAAAATTACTAGTGTCAAAGTATTGTAGGTTAAGTTTCATATCCTTGTAGAAATCATCAGTCCTTATCAAATATAAAAGACTATCAGTATCTGTGTAGCAAAGGCATATATTTTCTCCATACATTTTTTTCATAATCGCGTAATGGAATCTATATAAATGTCTCTTCGCGAGTTCTAGAACAGTAAAGCCAATATATATTGGTCGGTCTAGATTGATTTGTGTTGGCTGCATTTGAATAGCTACCAAATTTTCTGTAAAAATCGAGAGATTCATAAAATTTGGCGCACTTATATATTTTTCAGCGCCGCAAATTTTATTAGTTCTGTTAGAACAATCTTTCCATACATTAACTAGTTTTACATCAACTTGATTTCTTTTGTTTTCTATCGTTTTACCAAATATAGAGTTATTCTGTTTTTAAAAAAAATCCCTTTCAAATTCGGAAGTTGCATTTTGTCGCAACAATGTGTTTAATTCAATGTAAGGTTTTAGAAATTGTTTCTGATCGAAAGCCAATACTCTGTGTATTTTTAATAGTACAAGTCCGTTTCTCAAACATTCTTTTAAATGAGTATAATGTATGACATATTTATATTTATTATGTAGGTTTGCTATTAGCTTTTGAGATTTTCCATTAGGCGGAATACATTTTTCTGGCGCGAATGGTAAATCAGAATGATGATCATGTATTTGTGGAGGATATTCAAGGTCCACTTCAAGTATGTATCCGCGATTGTTACTATCTGGTATCGATTCAATGTTGTTAAGGGTTTTAATTTCGTCTTCATTTAGAAAGGAAAAATTATTGGTAGGAAGACATTTCATCATCGTATATCCATAAAGATTTACACAATCGAGGTACATTAGATAAGAATTGGGCTCGTATTTATTGTAATTAGACAAATATTTATTATTTGCTTTAGCATTTCTGAGAGAACATTGTGCTAAACCTCCTCTAATGCCTTTTTCAAGCATTTGATACATTTCAACATCGGAAATTAAATCAAGCTCAACTTTTGTAAACAATAACATGGCATCCCAACTTAATGAAGGTGATGATACATAATGACAAGGATCTAAGTTGTAGTAAGTCAAGCTCATTGTTCTGAATTTTTCAAAAACGTCACATAATAATAATACATCGCATTTTAAATATAAATCGGTGTACTCCCCTAAATCTTTTATGTTAAATTCATTCCAAATAGTTTGCGCATGTTCGTAATCTTTATCTGATATATCTTCAGAAGAAAGCCTATTAAAAAAACTACTCTTGTCAGGAAGATTTGGTTCATTATAGCGTTCCATCGAATTCAAATAATCATAGCAATATACTCCTTTTTGACACAATAAATCAAACGATTTACTATCAGGATAATATTTTTTTAAATTTTTAAAGTCACTTTTCTGCAGTGTTTTTACTAACTTATCCAAGCCGCAACTAAGAAAATTGAACGAATCAATAAATTTCAACTGAGCGGCATTGTTGGAATCAATTGGTATAAACTTTGTGATTGATATGTATTTTTCCTTTGTTTTTGAAATAAGATTAATACGTCCTATGATCGCAGATAGCTCGGTAATAAATAAATGACAGTCATATCCGGAAAGATTGTGGAATATGATTGGAATAAATTTACATGTCCTAGCATTCAAATTACATCCCACGTGACTCGGACCTAAATAAGCTGAATCAAAATGATCGTGGTCTGCGCATTTTACGTCATCAGCTACAAATTCCTTTTTACACAAGTGACAGATGGTAGCATGTTTAAACGATGCCAGCTCATTTTCAGTTAGCGGCATCATTTCATGTTTAATTGATATAATTTGATATAATTCCATTACATCATTAGTTAGAGCTTCAATAAATTTTTTTACACAATTTGGGCCCCGATAAGACACAAATTTGTTTAGACTCGGTTTAGACTCACAGCATATGTAATAAGCAAAGCAAGTCGCTTGATGTATTTGCACGTTCTCAACATGTTGTGATTTGCTTTTATCCGAATATTCTTTAAGCAAACTTTCAAAATCACCATATATTACGAAAGGAATTCTACGAGTTCGTTCAACATGCGAAAATAATAACTTACTACCTGGTTGAGGCAGAATTGTTTTTACTCTAGCGCAATCGTGATTTACCAGTTTTTCTTGCGATGGAAAATAAATAAAACATTCGTCACACAAAAAAATTCTGCATTTATGTTGTGTAAGTTGTCTATGTACAAGCTTTCCGAAATCTTTTATCAAACAGAAATGGTTTTTCCCGTTTATCTCAATGAGGAGCAGGCTAATATGCGTCAACTTACGATGTTTTGTTTTGTAGAGGGGACCAGATACTATATTGTTTTTATCCAAACCGTACACATTTACCGAAATTAAAGGATTTATCTTTTCGAATATTTTAATATCATTTAAACTCAAAGGAAAAGTCATTCCTGAAGTGTTCAGAATATGTTTATAATGTGGATATGACGACACTCTATTTGGATTATTTTTTGCTGGATACATATGCGCAATTATGCTCCATAAGAAACATCGATCATCTTTGTTTTGAATGTTTAAACATGATTTGGTGTTTTGAATTTCTCGCGGCAATTTCACGTATGAGCCCGCCCGTAATGGATTGTATTGATTAATATTTAATTCTAAATGACTGATAGAATTTAGTGTCCAACCACTCCCCGACATTTCGAATTCTGAACATTTCGTTATCAGCTTTTGGACACATGTTTTATAAAACGATATCAAATCAGAGTTGTAAAAAATCTTTACAAATGGCACATTAAATGACTTAAGGGCTTTTTCATCATTTTTAGGTAAATAATATGACACAAAAAATTCCATGTTGACTTTTAATGCATTGTGTTGGATCAATGATTTTTTTATTAATTGTAAAACTGAAGTAGAGGCTTTATTCAAAAATTCCTCAGGCAGCATATTATTCGAAATAGGGTTTATTTTATAACTTACAATTCTAGATTTAAATGCACTAGCTATAATCTGCACATCTGGGAACTCAGAGTTGATCAAACAGTTTGATTTATGAATACTACTTTTATAATGCGACGAGATACGAGACACCTCAATATTACACTCTCTACAATATACCATTTTGCCTCACTTGTTCCTTAGTAGGTATACTTGATAACAAACTTGAACTGATAAAAAATATTAAAAAATATAGGTAAATATTTGAGGTATTTACTTAATATAATAGTTGCATGAATTGATATGAAGCGATTAACCTGCCTAGATGTCGGTAATAATATAAATGCATAGTTTCGTAATCTGAGATTTAATTTTACTGTTTGCAATTAGTTTTCAGTAGTATATTTCAGTATTTCAGTTTCTATATTTAAATTTTTCAATATTCCAATATTTCAATATTCCAATATTTCTCATTTATAGTTTTGCTGTAAATAAAACAATCATTAGACATAACATAATAATAACCAGTTAAAATTTTATTCATGAAAATAAAACTTACATTTGTTGATTAAAAAGTATTGTAAATGCTTTCCTATTATAAGGTATAAATAAAATAAAGATAACAGTTAAGTAAAGATAGCTAGATAAAAGTGAAATAATTGAATATTATTGCGTCAGTATGTTAGAACATATTGTTCATTGCGGTATCATGGGATACTTAAATGTATAGTTTGGTAATCCTAGTTTGCAATTTACTGTGTAGATATTATTATAATGTTTGCAATTAGTATTTCAGTTTCTATATTTCAATTTTTCAATATTTCAATTTTCAATATTTCAATATTTCAATATTTCTCATTTTTAGTTTTGCTGTAAATAAAACAATTATTAGACACAAAATAAGAATAACCATTTCAAATTTTATTCATAAAATCTAAAACTAACATTAACTAATTCAAAAGTAGTATATATGCAAGTAATTACCTATTATAAGGTAGAAATAAAAATATCAAGGTAATATAATAAAGTAAAGACAAAATGAAACAATTGCGATTGTACCAATCTGTTAAAACATACTGTTCAATGTAATTTCATGGGATACATTATTGGCTGTATAGCCTTGAATTCATTTTTCCCGGCTTCTACAAGTGTTGACAATGCGCGCCATACAGGTGTTTGGGTGTCAGTACACAATTTTAAAGTAACCAGGGCTCTTTTCCAACGTTCTTCGCTAGGCTGACATTCAGCTTCTCGGGAATTATAGACCCTTAACTCGACGTAATACTCCCCGCCACGTGTGAGATCTCGTTGTGTTGTATACCCGCTCGTTCCGCGCTGTGAAAAGAAGCTCCGCAATGTAGCCGCACGCGCTGGTTTCACCTTGCTGCTTTCTCCGATCTCCTGAAAAAAAATCAAACAAATAATAAGTGACCTTCATACGTAACAGTTTATTGATATAACTGCTGTAACAAAAGTAAGTTACATAAATGTTTACAAAAATAATCTAGCCTGCATTAAACAACGCTTATCCACCATCGTAACTAAAAAAATACCCTGCCTAAGAGGGCCATGGTGCCGTAAACAATCATCACACACACACACTGAGTATCACACCCATAAAAATAAGTAAACGAGCGAATAATATTTTTTCATTACCTGTGTAATCGAGGGCTGCGCCAGAGGTAATTCTACGTCATCCGTGTCCGAGCCAAAGAAATGGGATGTCGTCAACAGTTCTGTTGACACCGCCGCTGGCAGTTTTTTCTTTCTCGATGAAGACCCAGCGCCGCTGCTAGCCGTCCGTTTCTTTGATGCGCCTCCGTCTTTCTTCTTTTCTTGAGCCACCTTTTTTGCAGGAGGTTGTGGTGTAGGTGGAGGTGCTACAGGCTCGGACCCCGCCGGTGTTTCGTCGTCCGATACATCAATCTCATCGGCCCAGAAAGGATTTTGCGACCAGCCCGGCCTGAAAGCAATAATTTAAAATAATTATAATAGAAGATAACTTCGCAACGAGTTAACACAACATTGTTTCTGAACATTGTTTTAGCCTAGCATAGCAAAATGCTTTATAAATAAAAAATCCATGAGTTAACACAAGTTAGTTTGCCGATCAACACAGGTACCTAAGTCACATTACACTTTATACGTTTACATCCTCACACTCACAGTCCACACTTAGTTCAATGACTTGTATAGCGGGTGCCAGAAACATTCACTTCACTCATAATCTCACCTTGAACCAGAAATACAAATTTCCCTTGGGGAAGTAAATTGAGCTTCTGTCAGGAATCGAACCCGAAACTCCCGGTGTAGAAGGCAATTACTTAACAACTACGCCAGCATGGCATCTAATTTTTTTCACCGAAGTTATAAGGCAATTTGCACTCACTAATAATTCATTCATACTAACAATAAATACTTTAAGGTCACTTACTTACATAGTTAGGTTCCTTGAAGTTCCGAATATGTAAATAACTGCACTTTTTTTGGATGCTGGAGCGTCGTCGCCCACCACTGAATATCCGCTTTTAAATGTAGATGCACCAAATCAGTCCTATTTATAATCTCATTTTATAAAGATGCATTCACAAGTCGAATCTTGACTAAAACGTACAAAAATAAAAAAACAGAAAGGTTAAAGTTTTAACGATTGTATACCTTAACGATCTTGTAAACAAAGTTCATTTCATCTTGTCAACCGATAAACAAATCTGAATGAGACTTTATGCTGTCGTCAAGGGATGTAAAGCGATGACTGCTGCACATTCTCGAGCAACTGGAGACAAAAATCCTATAAGGAAGTGGCAGGTACTTATACCAATTACGAGTCTTTTAAATTACAGATCTCACTTAACTGGTAAACAACATATTTCAATTGATCACCAGTAATGAGAGAACCTCTCGAATAAAACAATGCTTTTTATGAAAATCCTTATAACTAAATCTTTTAGATATTAGTAGCGAAACAAACATCAATAAGTCGATTTGTATTTTTTGACGATACTAAAAATGTATTGCTACTTAAGTAAATATTTAAAAATCACATAATGTTCTGATCACTACTGTTACCTATTTAGTATTTTTATTAGACATTAATATGTAGGTACCTACGTTAAATTTTAACCAAAACGTATATTATAATTTTAATTATGTAAAATCATGAAACGAAGGTTGTATCTTTGAACCATAGGCCGTCATTTATTTATTTATTCATTATAATCAATCTCTTTTTTAACTTTTTTTATTTTCTATACAAGATGATTACTACAAAACATCAAAAGAACCAAAAGCCCGTAAAGTAACCTATGGATAGTGACAATGGAGTCTTATCGCTAAGAGAAATTCTTTTCAGAAATATTTGTATCGATATAATCACAGTAATATTGTTGTTTGCTAAGAAGCTATTTAATAGTATAGATAGTGAAAAGTATAGATATCTTAGAAAATACTAAAAACAAAAACTTTTAAACTCATAGCCCACACTAAATTCATAGACTTGTATCTTAGGTGCTAGAAACATTCACTTCTTCACACACACACACACAATGACACCCAGAACCAGAAGTGCATATTTTCCTTGATGAGGAGATTTATGCTACTGTCGGGAATCAAACCTAGTACCCGCAACATAGAAGACAAGAACTTACCAACTACGTCAACATGACAGTCTGACTAATCGTATCTTTGATAAAAAAATATGACGAAAAAAATATCGTTGAATCACGTACGCTAGAAAATCCAAATATAGGCTGACTTGATAGCCTAGGTACATAGGACTGCACATATCATTGACATGAGTACAAAATAATAAAATGTAATAATCATAAAAAGTCCCCACTTTATACGTACTCGTACGTACTCTAGGTAACATACCACGGCTGTATAACCCACACTTAAATCGGGATACTATATACCTATGCCTTATAAATGTGTCGGTCGCATCTGTTTCACTAGACAGACAAAGTATTATGTTCTGAACTGATCTGTCTTGAACGGTCTAAAATAAAATGAACTGCTCAGATAAACAAATACAGACTGACCAGATAAAACGATAGCGGTTTATAAGCTAGAGGGAACCTCGCTTTTTTTAATTCAGTGCGACGAATATAGTGAGCGAACATAATACATGTTGTAAAATGCGCTAACGAGACGATTATAGAGAATAAAAACATCTGACACATGATCCGTGCGCAAACAAGTTGTCGGTTCCCTTGTAATTACAATACTACTTATTAATCGTATGTTTGATGTGGATTGGATAGCAGATAATCGAGAGAATTGGGGGTCATGCATCGCGAGCTCGAGCGTAGCGAGAGCGATGCAGATGCAGAACCCCCAATTCTCCCCTACTCTAAGTATCAGGAACATAAAATAATCACGCGTAGGTTCTCGAGTATAAAAACCTAAGAACGTAGGCGAATTTATCAGTCAGAGGTACAGGTCATTATATTTTTATTTAGGATATTAAGGTTTCATCATCAGCCGGAAGACGTCCATTGTTGAACAATGGCCTCCTCCATACATCGCCACAAAGAACGGCTAAATTAGCCACTTGTAACCATTGGCTACCCGCGACCTTTACGATGTCGTCGGTCCAGTTGCCCGTGGGGTGTCGGGTAAGAATTGCCCCCCATCTCTTCCCGTGGGTGTCGTAAGAGGCGACTAAGGCAAAAATACCGGAAGGTGGGCAGCAGCGCCTTCTGAGAACTTTACACCTATAACTGCGATCCCCAAGACGCCTGCCAAGCGTGGGGATTATGGCTAAACCCTCCATGATATTAAGGTTTATTGCTTTACAATTCACTGCATATAATTATATTCGTGACATCCCATCCGCCATTTTGAGGTTGACCTACCTTAGCCCGTGTTTCATTCAGCCACACCTGGAACGCCTCAGGATCGATCGGCGGCTGCGATTTACCTAAAGTTTGACGCGTCTCCAAGTTTTCCTCTGCATTCGCGGCTGCGATTATACGCTGCTTGTTGCGCTCTATACGCGTTTGGAGGTTTGATAACTGCCTCTGAAATGTATTAAGAAGAAAGGGGGTAAGCAAAGTTGATAAAAAGGTTAAAAATTCATGGTAACTTTTGAAAATAAGCATTCCATGCTCACCTTCTTATCTATCAACAAACTCAAACAGATTTTCGAAGAAACTTTAAACATCAGCCTCGGGGAGACGCAGTGGTGCCCGGCCAGCTTGCCTGTACATATCGGTTCTGTGGATTGGGCGTGCGCCGTTTACAAGATACTGGCCCCATCGCTTTTCTCGCATCTTGCCACCCCATACTGGCGGGTATAATCCCTCTCGCATCCTTTATATCGATGATGACACGATCCGCATATGGGGTATGGGTTGCAAAGACCCAGAGCATGTGATCGGTGCTATGTTCTGGCGCAGAGCCACCAGAAAAACCCAAACTTCAAAGGATGTATAATATATCAGCAAATTTTTTCTTACCCTTAGCGACGAAGAAAAAACATTTTAAGGCCTCATTTTAGATACCAAGTTAAACATTTATCTCATTTGAACTGTTTCAGTAAAATTTGAAGAAATCTTAATATTATAAGGTGTATGTTGGGGTGCTCGCCCTTATCACCTAAAGCTTCTCTATAATGCTATTATCCGTAGTGGTATAGATTATGTGTCTCGCTCTCGGTGGTAGGGTTATCGCGTCTAAATGGCATTTCTGAGCCTGGATCGAGCGCCTGGCTGCACGCCTTAATATCCCCACAAATGGGCACACTACTAGACTATGACACTCTCGGAGCGGCCGCGGTAGTTCATCTCGGTTGCACAGTATGGGAACCCTACGCTGGTCTCTGTGGTGGGAGGGTAGAAGCCAAATGCCATTACTGCCTAAGCTGCATTTGCTGCGTCGGCCGGACATCTAGGCATTATGCAAGGCATGAAATTATTAGGCATGCGCTCGTTTTGGCAGAGATACCGTGCGTGCTGGAGCCCCCCTTTCTGTCCCAAGCGGCCATATGAACTCACATTGATACCGTGGCAGAGAGGACGTTGCCCTCAACTAGGGTGCCGCGTTCGCGTCCTTCCTCATGCCACTCAGTATTTTACTCTACTACTCAGCAACCCGTAGCTGCCTACACAAGAAGGCATACACCAAAAAAGCTTTGACCTGGAATCGGCTTATGAGCTCCGTTGAGACTAACGGTTTGTGGGGCTTGGAGGCGAGAATATTTGTTTCCCGAGTCGGTGTCCGAGGGAGAGTGGGCGTAACCCTCGGTCGGGCCACATTCTAGTCCGGCAAATCTCACAGCAGCCATACAGCCGCTTTATGTGCACATTTGGTCGGGACACGGATTGCGGGGTCTAGTTTTAATTGACTATGAATTTGAAAAGTCATATATTAGTAATATATATTGACTACTATAAGACTAAATAATACATATTTTTTTAGAAATATAATTTTGTCAAATTAATTTAATTATGTAACTAAATAATGTAATGTATAATTTGGGATAATAAGTACCAACTTATCATTAAAACATATCTTATATGTATATTCGAATATGTGATTTCAATGTATATTTAAATTTATTTTTATTTCCATAGCAAATAGTTTTTCTGTATGGTCATAGTTAAGATTCGTAAGAATCGTGACTCAAGATAGTTAGTGAATATATTTTACCTGAAGATCTTCATAGCTTTTGATATCGAACCCTCTGATTGCTTCGTTAAAATCATCTGTGTCACCATCTTCAATCATATCCTGTAACCCAACAAAACAAAGCTTTTTAACAGGTTAGTACCTAGACTCTACCCTCAAGTAGAAAATCTGCCGCCAAGCACCTAACAGTGTGTTACGGCATCAGTCTTCGAGAGCCAGTAATTATGAAATTACAGCCACATAACACTTAACAACTATATTTCTCAGGGTGAAGGACTCAGACTCAGTCATAATTTAAAAAAAGGCGAGTCTAAGGGATTTTCGCCTGTATTCTTTAATCGTAATTATGTTGAAATACACTACCGTGGTAATATAAACATCATGAACATTGAGTGTGAATACTATTTATGGTTGGCTGTAAGTAGGTAGACACTAGACAGTAGAAACTACTTTCTATGTGTAACATTATATGTGTATACCTTTGTAAGCATTTATCAAATGTACATAAGATTACCTAATGCTAGCTAACTACAACATCAAACTTAGTTTCTTATCACGAGCTGGGGTGAGGAATGATTTGCAAATTCTAATCTTTAATTCAATTCTATAATAGATATATGTTTAAATGTGTAGTCCAGAGGCTATACGCTATAGATTTCCGCGCAAAATAATTCACGGGTATGGATCCCACAATATTCATCCAAGATTCGTCGCACGGTAGTCGGAGTATAGCGCATACCCTAAGGAGTGTTGTAAAAAAGGTGTGAGGCACTCGCGCTGCCGCGCTAGATTAGCTACAAACTCATGACACCTCAGTTCAGCGTTGCCATATATACAGGTTTCTCCGTATTAATATACATTTTGATGATTCGATGTGGGATACAGATTAGCATTGGATACGAATTTTCACATTCTACTGACTTTATTGCCGTAATCTACTTCAAATGGAATATACCAAAATAAATAACACACTCAAATGTTATCCTCAATGAAAATATTATTGTCTGCTAAATATATTATCTAATTGTAGTGCTACGGTAAGAGAGAATCTTTACATATTTAAATTTAATATAGAAAAAACAATGCAATAGACTTAATACCAACACTATTGAAGGTGTTTCGCATTAAAAAGTAATTATTTGTCCGTTTGTTGTATTTTTAAATTTTGATTTGATAATTTGTTGTTTGTTTTATACTATTTCCATCACTTTATTTTCTCGGTGACAGCTCCTGTGAAAACTTCAACGAGCGTCCTTTTATAAATTATGTATGCGCTATTTTATAAAAATATGACGTTTACGCACGTACAAGGTTATACCAGAGTCGGAGAAACTCTGTACGTGCGTAAACGTCATATTTTTATAAAATAATGCATATGGGCAGTTACAATGTAGAATATATTAATATTAAAATTTGTAATTGACCTTCATAAGAGCGTTGTAGACGCCTAAATTGAATAAATAATTTTGAATTTGATTTTTATAAAATAATGCATACATAATTTATAAAAGAACGCTCGTTCAAGTTTTCACAGGAGCTGTCATCGAGAAAATAAAGAAATGGAAATAGTACATATAATTATCTTTTAAAATTTGATGAGTACATTTGACAGTTTTATATAATTGTGTCTATTTTTAATTTAAATCAAACTAAGCTCTTCCCTTGATTTAAAAAAAAAAACAGAACAAAGTAACTAAGCTCAAATAACTACTTAAATATATATATCTTTAATAATCAGTATAAGTACCTGAATTGTAAGAAGTTGGCTCAATTGCTCTTCGTCTTCAGCAAGTCTCTCCTCCCTCTTCCTTGCGTTAATTTCTAGCAGACGCCGCGCCATTTCCTTTTTTCTTTCTTTTTGTTGCTCAGCTATTTAAATTACAATTGAAGCATTAATTGCCCAGTGGCATATAATATGAACTTTATTTATTTACTTCCTGAGATCTGAATTGTATTTGAAGTAAGACGTAAAAATACAATAATATGCTACACTTATTCCACTGTTTTTCGAAAGGTGCATGACAGCTGCAGTCTTGCGACACTATCAACAATTATATAGGACAAATATGACAATTTATGAATACTTTTGATCTCATGTAGAATATATACAGTACTATACTACTCAAACTATCTCCATACCAAATTTCATTCAAATCGGTCCAGTAGTTTTGGCGTGAAAGAGTAACAGACAGACAGACAGACAGAGTTACTTTCACATTTATAATATTAGTACTGATGTAGATATAGAATACGTAGTAGTAACAGTATTTATCAATAAAGGTGATATTCATTTTTAATTCAATTTGTATATTAAAAAAGGAAATTACCCGTTAATCCCGAAGAGCTTGCAGGCTGTACAAAAGGCAGCTGCACAATCTTCACATTGTTCTCATAGTATTCACCGTTCGCCCATTTTTTTATTTCATCCTGATAATTCAATGCTACTGAACAGTGCTCTTGTAATATCTCCTCAGTTCTGGAGAGCGTGATGGCGTTGACATGGACTGGATACTTCAACTGGAGCAGTTTGTGCAGAAAGCTTATCATTTCGCTACCACCTGAAAAAATTGACATTCCAACTTTTATATTAAATGTAATTGAGGTAGGCCAACCGCTAGTCCCACCTGGTGTCAAGTGGACTAACCTGTGCCTATAACAAATGCATTTTGTGACGCAAGTGACGAATTGCACTGCGCCCGACGGTCACACTGAGACATACAGCTGTTAAGTCTCATGTGCCCGTAATTTTACTAGCTCTCAATGACAGCTGCCGGAACGCACTGTTAGGTGCTTAGCTACAGATTTTCTGTGAATTACATAATTTAAAGCTTGCAAAATTAGTCTTGTTTGTAGTAAAACGTAAGTTGAACTATAGATGTCGCACCATCCCAATACGATGGTTAAAGAACGATAGGAAAAAAATATAGTTATTACTCATTGTCATGTTAGCTAAATTGGTCAGAGCATACCCCGGCTAAAGAGGTGGATGGACGCGGGTTCGAATCCCGCACATGACATAAAGTTTTCCTCTCGTAAATACTTGTAATTTGGTAATGTAATCCGTAGAGCATGCGTTATTGCAAACATAGGGGGATAAGCGTGGAGGCGTGCTCATCGCATCCCCTGCCGGCCCAGAGGGCTGCAACTCCACTCGAAGAACCACCGTGGTGGTAGGACTTTAGGGTCCGCCTGGTTAACTACCACCCTCCCGTTAAAGTGTAACGCCAAATGTCCATGCCCCAGCTTGGACGTGTTCCGGTACTATTGCGGGAGTACCAGTCCTGTGTGACTTGTACTTGTCCTAACTTTTAGGACCGTACTGTGAGCTAAGACAGGTAACTGCTAGTCAGTCGTGAGAGGTTGGCGCGGGGTCCAGGGAGACCCGGTGAAACGGCTGACCGCTGGCCGCCCGCGGGTCAGTAGGGGACCCCAACCCTGGGATCGCTTTTAATCTCCGCCCGGGGAGGCTGTCCCGCCAACCGGCGCATAATCATGTGAATCAACTGACGTGCCGGAGTAGGAGACCGGAGTGGATCCCGTCGGTTGGTTTCAAGGGGGACCGGGGGCCCTTCCGTCCCCCGCGCCAGCCACTCACACCACTGTTAGTTGTTGCTGTTGCAGCTTCAAGTCGTATTCTTTTTGCCCTATCGTTGGGATAGGTATAGGTCACCCACCACCCAACTCTTACATTTACCCAATGGCAAATAATAAAACTAAAAAGAGATGTTATTCAGCGGCTTCCAATTCCACTTTATCTGTGGACTTCTGTAACATTCGGGGCCTCCACTCCAACCTAGATGCCGTTCATCACCACCTTGAAACGGTTAAGCCGGCCCTTCTCTTTTCAACGGAGACACAAATATTAAACCCGGCAGATACCTCGTACCTATTATATCCAGGTTACACGCTCGAGCACGCTTTTACTCGTCGCGCTGGGGTTTGTCTATTCGTCCGGGAAGATATTTGCTGTCGGCGTCTTAATGGTTTTGAAGATAAAGACCTATCCATACTGTGGGTTCGCGTGGATTACGGTGGCAAAACTCTAGTTTACGCTTGCCTCTATAGGTCACATAGCGGTGATATGGAGACTTCCTATCTTTTCGAGCACCTCGCTAGAGGAGCTGATAAGGTCGGTGAGCAGTACCCGTCGGCGGAGTTAGTGGTGCTTGGGGATTTCAACGCTCACCACATCTCTCTAGTTCTTCTTCTATGGACTCTCGCAGTTGGTTAACACACCAACTAGAATACCAGATGTCGAGAACCATTCACCCTCTTTATTGGATCTGATGCTGACTTCTCACCCTGATCAGTACCAGGTATCAGTGGAAGCGCCCCTGGGTTCTTCTGATCATTGCCTGGTACGATCTAAGGTAGCGATTGTGCGCAACCACCGTAACGTGCCTCTCGGAAGTCGTACGGTGTGGCATTACCAGTCTGCTGATTGGGATGGAATGAGAGATTTTTTCTCGTTCTACCCTTGGAGACAGATTTGTTTCTCCTCGGAAGATCCAAATGTGTGTGCAGACTCCATCACTGACGTCGTGCTTCAGGGTATGGAATGCTATATTCCTAAATCTGTTGTGCGCGTTGGTGGTCGGAGCCGTCCATGGTTTAATAAGTCTTGCGCTGACTCATCCGGTCAGAAAAACGCTGCTTATAAAACCTGGACCGAAGCACATACGCGTAAAGATCCCAATACCGCCGAGTTGAAGAAGAAACTGAATGCTGCCTACAGATCTAATAAGAAGACAATAGCTAAGGCAAGGTCTGAGCACATCGGCAGAATTGGCGACCAGCTAGCAAGTTTCCCTCAGGAAGTCGTGCTTTCTGGTCTCTTGCTAAAGCTGCTGAAGGTAATTTCTGCCAGACCTCCTTACCAGCGTTACGTAAGCCGAATGACTCTCTGGCCCACAGTGCTAAAGAGAAAGCCGACCTTTTGGGTACTATCTTTGCCTGTAACTCGACTCTTGACGATAGGGACGCAACACCTCCGGTTATTCACGGATGTGAGAGTTCCATGCCAGATGTACGTTTCTCGCAGAGAGCGGTACGGAAGGAACTCTTATCCCTTGATGTGCGAAAGTCGAGCGGGCCGGATTGCATCCCAGCTATCGTCCTCAAGTCATGTGCTCCTGAGTTGACTCCGGTGTTAACGCGCCTTTTCCTGCTTTCCTACTCCAAATGATGCGTGCCGTCTTCGTGGAAAGTTGCTCATGTACACCCCATTCCCAAGAAGGGTGACCATAAAGACCCATCCAACTACAGGCCTATAGCAATCACCTCTCTACTCTGTAAGGTGATGGAGCGAGTAGTTAACAACCAGCTCCTAGGTTACTTAGAGGATCACCAACTGATCAGTGACCGTCAATACGGTTTCCGTCGTGGCAGATCCGCTGGTGATC
Organism: Plagodis dolabraria; assembly: GCA_963854805.1. Lineage (NCBI taxonomy): Eukaryota > Metazoa > Arthropoda > Insecta > Lepidoptera > Geometridae > Plagodis > Plagodis dolabraria. The sequence goes on from OY978457.1 coordinate 13,804,238, forward strand.
TTCTGGTTTACCTCACTCCCCGCTGGGCTGACGCAGTCGAAAGTAGAGGTGAAGCTTTAGCTGTCAGCTTGGATATTGCTAAGGCTTTTGATCGGGTCTGGCACAGGGCACTTCTTTCGAAGTTGCCATCTTACGGCCTTTCCGAGGGGTTCTGCACATGGGTCGCCAGTTTCTTATCTGGACGGAGCATTCGTGTCGTTGTCGACGGAGCTTGCTCCGATCCCATGCTGATTAATGCTGGCGTCCCTCAGGGATCAGTGTTATCGCCTACGTTATTTATTCTGCATATCAATGACATGTTGCAAATCTGCAACATGCATTGCTATGCGGACGATAGCACGGGCGATGCGCAATATTCTGGCCGTGCTAATGCCCTTCGCGTCGGAGTAGAAGAAAGCAGAACTGGTCTTGTGTCTGAAGTTGAGGGTTCATTGGAGCACGTCTCACATTGGGGACAGCAGAACCTTGTCCAATTCAACCCTACAAAAACTCAGACATGTGTTTTCACCGCGAAAAAGACCCCGTTCATAATCGTTCCGCAGTTTCAGGCATCGCAGAGAGTATTGGAGTTCTTGGCGTCGACATTTCCAAAGATGTCCAGTTCCGTTGTCACATCGCGAGTAAGGCTGGATTGGCATCCAAGAAACTTGGTTTGCTTAATAAGGTAAAGCGGTACTTCACGTCGAGACAGCGACTTTTGCTTTATAAAGCGCAAGTTCGCCCTCACATGGAGTACTGCTTTCACCTCTGGAATGGCGCACCAAAGTACCAACTCCAATCTCTCGATGCTATTCAGCGTCAAGCGGTCCGAATTGTCGACGACCCCGAGCTATCTGACCAACTTGAGCCACTGAGCCTCCGTAGAGACATCGGTTCGCTCTGTGTATTCTACAGGCTCTATAACGGGGAATGCTCTCTCTGTTTGATCTTATACCGGCATCGCGATTCTACCATCGTACCTCGCGTCACCGGTTAAAAGCTCATCCACATATAATGGAGTCCTGGAAATCGCACACAGCTCGATTTATGCGTTCCTTCTTACCGCATACTTGCAAAATGTGGAATGATCTTCCATCTAGCGTTTTTCCGCAGAGCTACAGTATGGATACCTTCAAAAAGGGTGTTAAAAGAGTCTTACAGGGTCGGCAACGCATTGGTAACGCCCCTGGTGTTGCAAATGCCCATGGGCGACGGTAACCGCTTACCATCAGGTGGGCCGTCTGTTTGTTTGCCACTCCATTACATAAAAATATTTAGATAACTGTATTTATTTACTATAACGACCTGCAATTTCATTACTTTTAATATTTTAACTATTACAATAACGCATTATCCGCGGATTACATTGAGAGAAAAATGTCTATACGATAGTTAAGAACTGGAGAATACAAATTAGAGTTATTAGTCATGTTGGCTTAGCGGTCAGAGCGTACCCCGGCTATAGGGGTGGATGGCGCGGATTCGAATCCCGCACGGACTATAATTTTCTCTCTCGTAATTTTGTTATTTTGTCATGTAATCCGCGGAGCATGCGTTATTACAAAAATAAAAATATTTAAATTATAGGGATGCGTCACCGTTAACAAGTTTAAAGCTAATTGCAAAAAATAGTCTTGTTTGTAGTACGTTGACTATTAATAGGTGTCGCTCCATCCCCAGTTGATGGATTATATATAGGGATGGATAGTGCGAGTTCGAATCCCGCACATGACTAAAATTTATTTACTTATTTACTTAGAAAATGGTATAGTAGCAAGTTCCTTGCCTAGATTAATTCTCCTAGCTTGCTCCACACACACTCGCCCCCTTAACACAGGAAGAATTTGAATAGAATGATAACCGCAGTTGACAATGAGTGCTGTGTCTCCAATGTCATTTCTGTACATGCTGAACAGTGAGTCGACTCCATAGCATACACCTGGTATTCCATAGCCTTCAAAAAGAAGCTCTGACATTACTGAAATAGAGAATAAACTGAATTATATTACTATCATATTATCTACACAGGCCAAGATTTTGGTGGTTATCTCACTTGGAATAGTCTATTCTTATTCTAATTGGGGGCGATTATGTCCTTCACTGGCATCCTGCTTGGGGTGTTTTGTGCATTTCCCGCACCCAGCTTCAACCCAAGCCATTCCAACTTCTTAATGTAGTGGAGAAGGACTCCGAATTGCTGGCATAGCTACTCTAGTGACGTATGTAGTAGCAGTAAGGGTTTTGAAGGTGAGAATGTAGTTTGAGGCCTACAAAAAGGCACAATTCCTCCCCCTGTAGCTTTAGCAGTGTTACAAACACAAGTGTAACCCCGAAATTGAACGCATTTATTTACCTACATACTCGTATAATCGAAATAATTTATATGCGATGATATTGTGAATCTTGTATCGTTAATTGTGTTATCGTGTAAGTTTAAAGTGCCCTTTCGGTAGTGTTAATAAATTAAGTAGTACCATTTTGACTGTGTTTTAAGTATCTGTACAAATCCCTGATAGAAACCTGCTGCCTAGGTTATTTCAAACAATATTCTCAATTCTGGTCCTTCATCTTCAACAAGCAGGTTATTTTTTAGCTTTTTATTTAGAGTTGGAAACATGCCCTGTGCTTAATTTATCCCACAGGTTTTGTTGTTCTCTCTTGGTGTGATAACCTGATAACGCAACAGTTCCTGTAATGTTATAAAATAACTGTTTTTTTTTGCCACATTTTAGGCCCGTTTATATGCCATGGTGTTACCCGGGCACATGTTATATCCCTACGCATTCGCCCTTATCTTTACTTTGTAAATGTATGATATTTTTTTTAAGGCAGCAAGGCACCATGCTATACAGTCTATCCCAAATTGGCTTAGGTACACAAAGGTTGTTTCATTCTCTACAATTTTAATGTGTCATATAATAGGATTGAAAAAATTATTCTAATCAGTCAATTTTACTTTATGCTATGTACAGACATTTTCATTTACAAAGATGCGCCCCTCCATATTTTTTTATTCTTGTTACTAGTACTACTGCCTACCCAAGCGATCTTATTTTATTGTTTTACTATATTATTATGTACTATTAGCACTTCTACTCACACTAAGACGTAAGAGTACAAATGAGGCCCACAAGTACAAATGCACATCAATATTTTTTTACGGAGGGGATTTCCTTCGTGGCTGAAAAATACTGTAACTAATGTTTTGTTAAAATTATACAAGTTCTAGGATGTGTTAGAAACCCTTCAATAGATAAAAATAAACACTTACATTGTCTGCAATAATTTGGATTGACAAAAGCCTCTGTCATGACCACTGGATGTGGAACACTACCTTCACTATCTATTCCTAAGTGTGAAAAGAGATAGTCCAACACTTGCTCCTGGGCTTCAAAATGTGTCACCACATTCTTGTCAAACTGAGTTTTTAATTGAAACCTTGAAATAGATCATCATTATTTAATAATTATAGATTAGTTTTGAAGTTATTAGTAAATAGTTTATATATAGTCAGTTTGCATGTGCATAGAGTAGGTACATATATTAATTGTTCACAATAAAAGAACATACATATACTATTGTAGATGGTAGCAGTGATATTATATAGAGGTACAATTTGCAATTTGTTTGGTTGTATGGGCTAATCTACGAAATCAAGTTTAGTAAAAATTTGCATACAATGCTGCTCCATCCCTACGCAACATAGGCTGTTTTATTCGATTTCAGTTTGATTTTTGAATTAAATAAAAAGATTGGTAAGACAAGTGATAATATGTCTTAGCAATTTTTTTCTGATTATTAGCGTGCGCTGACAGCCATACAAAGTTTCATGTATAAAATGTTTTCAAAAACTACGTCCCAGGAGACGGGGCTTAACTCTGACCTGTTGGATCAATAATCTGAAATAATTGGGAGTACAGGGCTAAATAGTGCACTGGGGTACATTTGGAATTTTGCTTTCATGATTGTACATAATTAAAAGCTGATGATGATATGCAGTGTTTAAAAGTTTTCTTTAAGCTGAAAAGTTGCATTTTTTACTGAATATACAAATAAAAGTGGTATAGGAGTTATTTAAAAACTAGGTACCTACTCAAAAAAAGGACGCCCACGACATAACAAGGAGCTGATATATATGCATAAAGATCATCATCATCATCATTAACAGCCATAAAGTCCACCATTGATCAAAACTCTCCCACATTATAGCAGGTTTGCCATAATCCCCACGCTTGGCAGACGTCTTGAGGATAGCAATGTAAAATGGCAGTTTTTTAGTTGCTATTGCCCACCTTCTGATATTTCTCCCTCATGACTCCCAGAGGAAGAAATGGGGTTTGCAATTCTAGCCAGCACCCCACGGGAAGAATAGTTACTATTCATCAATATATTCGGTAACTGTGCATTTGAACATAAATAAATATACATATTATTAAATGCCTAATTTTGTTCTTTGGAAGGTATTTTAAACTATTGAATAGAAAACTTGCCTGACAGCTTCTATGTTCAGAATATCATTACCAATTTGTATGGGCGGTGTAACAGGGGGTTCAGCATCCTTCTTACATCTGTCTTTCCTTGGCCTGGCAATCAAGTTTTTGAAGATCAAATGTGGCTCGTCGTAAATTGACCATCCGACTCTGCATTGATATGAACCTGAAATGCCACAGTGAAGCCATGTCTGATGAGAAGAACTAATATTTTAGAAACAATTTTAGTAATTGTATTTAATTATCTCAGTCAGGTGATGAATAACCACTGTGATGGTGGCATTTCATATCAGGATTGATTGATAAAATTAAATTATATAAATCCTAATTATATAATCATTATAATATAAATCTTAATTATATAATCATGATTTTTTGGAATAAAAACCAACAAGAGACATTTTGGATCTGAAAAAGTCAGTCAAATGTGTGATTTTATGAAAAAAAAACACAATATTTTTCTGTAATAGCGGATAGTACTTTTAATATTTATATGAAATCTGAAAACAGCTCAAATTACATTTTGGCACCGAAATATCACGTCATTTAATAAATCTCGTAACTAATTCTACAGTCATGAACCTAGAAAGCTGTAAATTTGCATATGAATGGACATGTCAATAAAGGTGTTAAGTAATAGAAATTATAAATAGTATAAAGAGTTATTTTTTATTTTTGAAGACCGGCATCCTTATGAGGATCTATCTGTCCTGACCGAGATGCCGTCGGTTGTCTGAAAATAGAGCTTGTAGATATGTCCGACAATTCAAACGTTATTAGTAAGCTGGTATCCTTGGCTATACAACTATGGTAATGGGAAGTTATTTAAAATGTGAAATGAAAATAAGAAACTTTCACTCAATACATATTGCCACGCAAACACTCACTGATGGAAACTTGCATAGTAAATAACCTCTGAACTACTTTCAAACTACAAAACCTAAAAATCTCAAATAATTCAGGTGTATAGATTAAATGTTAATAATCATATCAAAAGAATGAGTCGTAGGTGGTATAGTTTTTGAGAAAAAAAATATTGCTGTCCAATAAAGTATTCCTGCCAAAATTCTTTAAAAAAATCGCGTTGTTTTTAACTCGTAACTACTTAATGTTGTCTTAGATTTTCATGATTATTACAAATAAAAGAAGAACGAAAGTAACAGGTGAAATACATAATTTCGGGAAAAAAGCAATTAAATTACTATTTCCCGCCATTTTCGTCGGGTGTTCTAACCATTTTTCCAGTAAAAAAAATCCATAAAAAGGGCTATTTTCACTTATTTTCTCGTAAGCCAAGATGAAGATTGCATTGGTACCAAGAAATTTATGTGATGACTGAAGACTGCATTAATTAATATGAAAAAATATATGTACATTCTGCTGTTTCGTCTACTCAAAATAAATGGATGAGAATGTTCTTTTTTATGGTATGGGTGATATATTGAGGTACATATGTGGTGGATATGAGCGTGACATGTGTAGGTAATGGAAAACAACTGAGTAGGTACTATAATAAACCGCCACTGGGCATAGGGGGATGAAAAACTTGGAAAATGCATGTACACATGCGTGACCCTTAATGCAAAAATCGACCTAGTGCGAGTCGGACTTGCGCACAAAGGGTTCCGTACCATTAGCTATACAACAGTAGACTTCATATTTTAACCTTTTAACGTATTGTTTTAACGTGCGCGAGTCCGACTCGCACATGGCCAACTTTTTGTATTTGTTGTTGTAGTGGCAACATAAATACATCATCTGTGAAAATTTCCACTGTCTAGCTAACACCGTTCTTGAGATACAGCCTGGTGACAGACGGATGGACAGACGGACGGACAGTGAAGTCTCGTTTTTACCCTTTGGGTACAGAACCATAAAAAGTACCAAATAGACCCCTATTTGGTACTTTTTTTTCCATTTTTGACATTTTTGATTCCACCAGAGATCAGCAATAGTTATAAAATAGTTATATTTTATAGAATACCTACTATAGTTTATTTTGTACATTTTTCTTTTCATTGCTGTGTCCTTCATTCATGATGTATGAACTATAAAAAAATAATTTTGGTCTATGTTTGAATGTCATTACTTGTAACCTTTAATCAAAAACTTTGAAGTAACCACATCGATATATACCTCCCTTACAAATGCCTAGGTACTGCCTGTTATCACTTTTTTCAGCAACTCCAGCTACGTACCATAATACTAAGGATTAAGGGTGTAATGGTATGTAGCCATAATACTATAAAAACCTATGCATGACCAGAAGCTGTGTCTTACAATGACCATGCTATATAATCTTTAATACTATACAGTGGAATCCACATATACATGATCTATCCGGAAGACTTAGTTCTGCTGCATATGCGGTTCATAAGATAACACAGCTAACAGACTTAGCTACTGCTAGGCTCATTTATTTTGCGTACTTCCACAGTATTTATCTATAAGACTGTGCTAAAGCCAATATGGACATATGGCATTGAGCTGTGGGGCTCAGCGTGTAAAACAAACATAAATATAATACAGCGCTTTCAAAACTGTCTGTTGAAAACAATCTCCAATGCTCCTTGGTTCATTAGAAACAGTGAATTATATAGCATCCTGAAAGTGAACACTGTCTTTGAGGAGATTGACCAAACTGCCAAGAAATACAAATTGAAGCTGGAGAAACACCCAAACACCTTGGCAACTCAACTGTTGACACCAAGCTACACACCAAGACTAAAAAGGAAACACATTTTAACCCTTGAAGAGGGTAACAATGCAAAATGAGCAGGTGTTCTCAGTGGAGGACTTGTTCATCAAAAACAACTTTCAACAAATCTACTAAAAGTGCCAGTGCCTGATTGTAGATAATAAAAAAAAAAAAAAAAAAACTTCCACAGTACTATGTCATATGGTGTATTGCTGTGGGGAGCTGCTGCTGAGATAGAGACAATCTTCTTAGAAAAAGGTGCAATTCGAGCCATATATGAAAAGGATCCTAGGGAATCCCTGAGAGATCTTTTTAAAGAAATAGATATTTTAACTTTACCATGTCTACTGTATATATTTGAAAATATTATGAATGTTCGTAAAATTATGTAATTATGTAAGTTTGTTAAATCGTATGGGTTGTCTGGAAGAGATCGCTCTCAGCGATAAGACTCATTGTCACACCTACTCTTACTTTTTATGTTTTTAAGTTCTAAGTTTGTAAATTTGTATTGTGTCAATAAAGTGTTATCTATCTATCTATCTAAAAATTTGAGTCAATTTAAATCAAACAGTGACAATCACGATTATAACACTAGGAATAAAGATAAAATAGCGGTGCCAGGTTTTAGATTAGCAAAGACAAATAAAAGATCCTTCTAAGGCAATTGTGTGCGGTTTTATAATAAAGTGTCCAAACATATTACAATGGTCACAGAAAGAAAATTCAAGTTGCATGTGAAGAACATTTTGATAAAGAAATCTTACTACACAGTTTGTGATTACTTAAACAACAAAAATGCTTGGACTGGTTTGCCTCTGCCAAGCTAGTGCCTGTCACCTACGTTATGTAAATAAATACTGTAATAATTTTATAGTATGTAACACATTGTTAAAAAACTTTTAAAAGAATGGCCCCGAGTTTCTTGCCCGTTCTTCTTGCAGTGGCTCCATAATTTTTGTTTGCTGAATGTGGCAGTAAAATGTAGTATATTTCAATATTAAAATTTGTAATTGACCTTCATAACAGCAACGTAGATGCCTAAATTGAATAAATGATTTTGACTTTGACTATAATGTAAGTACCCATGCCATAAATCCAGCATCAGCAAAAACAAGATCACAATTCAATTTTCCTCCCTTGATCTTTCCATTATGTAGAGACCTAATTACCTAGGTATGGAATTATATTTTATTATTTATTTTTTTATGTCTGATAGGTTAGCCTTTGACCACTATCTCACCTGATGGTAAGTGATGATGTGGTTGAAGATGTTTGTTCAAGCTAACCTAGAATTACTGGCTCTCAAGGACAGCTGGCGGAACACCCCATTAGGTGCTTGGTGACAGATTTTCTACTTATAATAATTGATATTTTTTCACATACTTTAAAAAATTGCAATAATTTCAAATTTAAGATTCTCCAGCAAGTTTAAATACATGTGCCATGTTGGTGAACCTACCAGATCAATTTAAATAAAGAGCAGTGCATCAGACTCCAGAGATGTTGTGATGTGATCATAGGAAATTACACACTAATACACTGTGTGACTATATACTATACATAATCTTGCTTTTGGTGCTTTAGTGTGTCATTTGAATTGCTTATAATATCCATACACTTCACTGCGTTGTGCAGAATTAAGTTTAACTGGCCTATGTCTTGTCTGAACAAAGCATTGTTTTTTGCTGTTGTGATGCAACAAGCCTGAGGCCACCTCGTGTTAAGCAGTAAACTCTGCCTATAACATATTATGTAGTTCATCAGATGTGGCGAACTGCAGTGCGCCCATCACCCAGAGACAAAGTTGTTAAGTCTCAGGCGCCGGTAATTACACGACACCAACACCTTTCAAACCGGAACACAGTAATGCAACATTACTGCTTGGACGAACTCTCACAACGAATTCTACTGCTACTAAAAAATAATGAATAGCTTTCTTGTACGGCCAGTATGCTTGCCGGTTAGCCGGGCTGAGAGACGTCAGACCGCATCTTGACCTGTGTAATGTCTGATGTTAGTGTTTGTAAATTGGTTCCATATGTGGATGATCGTATTTGCCAACACGTAAGCATGTTCGTTAAAAAATTTCGATGAGAATACCAAAATAGCTGTGCGAAGTGCAACCATAGAAATAAAAAACTTGTTTGTTTACAAACCGTTATCAATAACCAAGGGAATGTGGCCACATTTCAGAGTAGGTCCATATTCATGTACAACGTCTGGAACAGTTTTATAATCTTTTAGTACAAATATATTCTCCATTGTAACAAAATATCACGTTTGTAATTTATTTTAAGCGAACGGGGAATCAAATTAAAAACAAAGACTACAGATGAAAATTGAAAAATCAACACAGTTTAAAGCATAGAGAAAGTAATACACTGGGTGTAAACTTAAAGCATGGAAGTAATATGTACTACGTACAACAGGAATGAGCTCTATCTGTGCATCTTGCAACTAAAATAAGGAAAATAAAACCTTACGCTAAGGTCGTACGAGTCTTGTTGGGCGCAAAATAAAAATAAAGCCAAGTGAGTATGTGAGGAGAGGGCAACCACTGAACGCTGTGTCCCGTTTTAACAGTGACTTACAGTTGCCAGAGTTAAGTTGATTTCAATCCTTTCGTTGTTTGTAGAAAAATATGCGATTGATGTAATGTAATGAAGTAAAGTAGAGCCGCATGGATTTTTCAACTACTGATTTGCAGCGCATTGTACGTAAACCACACCATATTTTGTAAATACTACTTTAGTAGTACGCACGAGTAAGTATAGTAATTTATAGTGAGTGCTATGCGCTACAATCGAATTATTAGTAAAAAAAATGATAAGAACACCGTGTCAGTCATTGCCACCCGCCGCACACCGCTAGTAGATAACAGATCGATTGTTATCGACTTTTATCGACTGAACAAAACAATCGACTAAGTCGATCACATTTAGTAATAATCGCCCATCGCTACGCTTGCACCAAATCACCAATTATACAAGCACTGTGAGAGACAAGAAAACTGTTTCATTTCACGCGTAATTATTGATTTTATTGATGAAATAGAAAATATCGTAATGTTGTTTTATCTTAGGAACTAATCGCAATGAAATCGATGAGCGAGATATGTGTATCGTTTGGTGTGAGAGAGTGAAAGAGATCGCAGTGTAATGGTGATCGGAACGTCTCGTGGTGGTTCGGTGGTTACACGATTTGCTTATTTATTTCGTTCTTACAACAGATATGACGCATAATATTTGAACGTTCATTCCTTGTCATTACAAACTGAATATAGGTACATGTGCGTAGGTATTTAGATAGGTAAATTCTAGTAAGTTTTTAGAGCAGTGGTGTTCGGATATAACTACTCTAATATTTTAACTACAAAGCTTAGCCATAGACACGGTAATGTTATCTATACAGTATTTCAACTTCATAGAAACGGACGAAACGTGAGCTATACCTACGCGCCTGGATCTCGCCCCGCGCTCTACCTACGCGCCTGGATCTCACCCCGCGCTCGGTACGCACGCAGACAGTCGCGTCTGTGCCGCAGTGACGAATGGACGGTGTGTTATTTTTTATATTTAATATATGAAAATAATAAGTACTACGTACAACAGGCATGAGCTGTTGTCGCAAAATTGAAGCCGAACGAGAGCTCAGTAACTGTACCTCTTATCCTTCTCTGGCGATGGTGACTATATTGAAATATTATTTAAGGACAATATGTATATAATATGATTTGTGATCTGACGTCAGCAGGTCATTGCTTCAGATGGATTTTAATCGAAGATGCTAATGATAAACTTGCCCTTTGCAGCACTGTACATTTACTTTTTTTGCTTGCTTTTCACACTCGCGTCATATAGGTAGGTACTTAACTACTGGTCCTTGTGGTATATGACATGCAGCTGGACTGAGATAAAATAACGATAAGCTACCTATTGTGGTATATTTCATTAATTAGGTAAGGAAAAAACAGTTAAGTTTAATTCTAAATCAGATATTATTAAATAAAACAGTCTTGTGAAGTTTCTGCCGCAAACCCAGCTTATTCCTTATATGTTTCATTGACACTAACTTTGCATTATGAGTTAAACTAACATTAGGATCTTAAGAAAATCTGAAATTGAAACAAAGTCATTTTAATGGAGAAAAAAATGCAAAGGTATTTAAGTTATTAGTTCTTGAACTAGGATTGGATAGTGACCTGACCTCTCTTTGCCAGCCATCATCGTAAAGTGGTCGGTGACGAGAGGTCGTGGGAGGTGGTGGCCTTGTTTTTCGAGACAATCGTCTCACAAGATTATTAGGAGGAGGAAGAGCGGGAAAGGGAGAGAGATCCTCTCTCTGTCCCGGTCCGCAGAGCGTGGACACGGAGGCGAGCCGATCGTGCTCGCATTCTGTCTCCGCTCAGAGGACCCGGGGCGTCGGTCGTGGGGACAGCCGGCACCCTCCATAAGGGTTAGGTCCTCATGAAGCTCTCGTGGGCATCCCACAAAGCCGCACATTGGGGGGGAGTTATTCCCAGAGGCTGGGCCCACTTGAGCGCGCAGTGACGTCGATGGGGGCTGCGCATGAGAGCGCGAGTGACTCCGTGGCCTCTGCCGCCAGTCGATGACGACGGAACACCATGAGGGTTATAATCAGTAGTGAGATCCCTATTGACCCTGAGTCCGACATAACCACCTGCTCCCTGGCGCGTGTGTATGCGTAAATGCATTTTCCTCATGAAAAAAAAGATTAGATAGTCATTCATGGTCACTGTAATTCTTCACTAACAAACTATGTTTAAAACTATTACCTGTGAAACATAACCCATAATCAGGATAATACTTGGTTCCGCAAGCCTCCACGACACAAATTCTCCCCATTTTTACCAAAATTCTTCAAAAATATCACGTAATCAAAAAACACACCGCTATTAATGTGGAGTCGGCGATTTCATGTGGGGTTGTCAGGTCAGATGTCCGTATTTCATACAAATAAAAGAAAACCTATACGCCAATCGCATTTTTTTTGCGTTAATAAGGCTTTACAATTAGCAAGAAATAATATTGCTTCAACATGTCGGTAATAAATTATTATTTATACTTAGAAACATTTTAGAAGTAAATGTTTTTACTTCATTACATTACATCAATCGCAAATTTTTCTACAAACAACGAAAGGATTGAAATCAACTCAACTCTGGCAACTCTAAGTCACTGTTAGAACGGGACACAGGGTTCAGTGTTAGCATTCTCACTCGGCTTCATTTTTATTTTGCGCGCAACAAGACTCTTTCGACCTAAGCATAAGGTTTTATTTTCTTTATTTTAGCTGCATGATGCACAGATAGAGCTCATTCCTGTTGGACGTAGTACTTATTACTTCCATGATTTAATATGACGAGTAGGATTATATTGTGCTGTTTTTGGTCGCATGAATTCGTCAAAAACGCATCCAGAGATAACTTTTTTTAGATAACCTGGAAACTGAAAGGTAATACTAGCAAGTAAAATTATTTTATAGTCTACATAGTTGACGGTACTTATTGTCTGTCTTTTTAAATAAAAATATGCACAAAAATACAAACAGTTACGAGTTACTTTTTTCAGGCATCTGAACTGAGGGATCACGATGAAAAAAGTTTGACGTACCTATCTGTTTATCAACATAACTCCCAAATGGCTAGAACGATATGGATTAAATATTTGAAAAGTGACTTAATTATAATATGTATTATATTTTAATATTATTAACTTAAATGTATGTATGCAAAATACGATTAAAATTTTTGAATCTTGATTTTATATTATCATAATATAAAATCTAGATTTAAAAAAGTTAGTAACACTTTGTTTCTAGTAAAAAGCCAATTGTACCTTTACTTTCAAAAACTGAATAGCGTAGTGCGTGACCCTCAGTAATACTTATTTTATTAACTTTATTTTACTATTTTTTAACTAATATATTTTCACAATATTTCGTAGGTACAAAAGCCAAGTCCGTTCTGTGTACTTATAGTCTTTGATATTGAGAAACCATACCTCAAAAGTAGTCTAGCGCTGCATGTTTGAAAAGTTTGATTAGATGATGCAATTAGTTATTAAGCGCTGTAAGCGAACTTTTGTTGGAAACACTAACCTACAAGCGTTGTGGCGCTGCGTGTTTGGATATTTGGTTAGACGATATAATTAGTTCTAGACTGCAGTCCGATCTCGTAAAGCGCACTTAAGTTTAAAATAACCAAAAATGGCAGAGACTTTTGTCTCAAATGTCTTCTCTAGTGTAACGTATATCTCGATGTGTTTAGTCAATTATTGCGAACTTGATAAGTCACTGTATGAGAAATATCAAAGCTATAACTGTATGAGAGTTACTTTTTTACATAAGTAGGTACCTACTTATTTTATTCTTAGCACAAAGTACATTATGTCGGTTTTTTAGGCTCACATTAATGACCTCGAAGTTGAGATTAATCTTAAGATACAGTTTTAGAGAGATGCTCCCATCAACAATAAAACTGCATCTTAAGATTGGTTTCAACACTGAGATGGAGCCTTAGTGTAGGTTTTTTAAACTAGCCCCTCTTTTCACATATGTTACTTAGGTGTATTTTTGGAGGAACAACTTTATATCTTTTTTTTCAAGGCTATATATATATGTATATAGGTATACAGAGAGGCTGTGTTCAGCAGTGGACGATCCGGCTGTTATATAGGTATAGCTTAAAAAAAACATATTTTCAACTATTCATTGACTTTATTCACACAATACTGCTGTAGACTGTGGTCATCACAAATAAATATAAATTCTATTCTCTATAAGTTAATACTACGCCGTCATATATTTTGTTAATTAATCAACCAATTTGTAATATTTTCACAATATATATCATAGGAATGTAAATATTAAATATATATTATTTAGATAATAGCATTTAACATGCAGACTGTGAGAGAATAACACTTCATTACATAATTAATATTTGAATATTATATTTACAAGTAACACTTTAAAAATGAAGCAAAGCTAGTTACATGGGCTTACAAGGTCACAAAACCAAGAGTGATCTTTATAGATCAACTTTGTAGGAGTTATATTGCAACAGCGACCCGAGCGTACTTCAACAACAACAACAAATAATTAAATATTCATTATATATTTTAGGCCTTAGCTCCGACGACAGTGCCAGCCTGTTTGTCGATCTGTTCCTTCTCCAGTTGCTTGCCGAGGTATTCCCTGGAAAAATAAAAGTTATAGTCAAATACATGGTTATTAATATCTTTTGAATCTAGAATGTAACTACACATGATCACCTCAGTTTTCAGTGATAGACATAGTGTGGTGGGTTTAAAACCAGTCACACTAAACGAGTCACTGTATCTTGTTGTGCTTGTATATTGTATGTACAGGACATTGATACGGTTAAATTAGGTAATGTAATCTGGCGAGATTCAAGCCAAGCGAGATCAGGAACTTTAATCTCACGAGATCTCGTAAATGGCGAGACGGGCAGTTCAGATCACGAATATCGGGGAACATGCGATGGGAGTGTTAGACGTGTGCCAGCATCCGGTCAAACTGACCGTATATACGAGCGACCAGCAGAGCGCTTAGTTGTTGAACAGATGACAAGTGCTTTACGTGTATTCATTACATTATAAAAATTATAATTCATCATCATCAGTCGGAAGACGTCCACTCCTGAACAAAGCCATAGAACCTCACAAAGAACGGCTATTAGCCACTTGTAGCCGTTGGCTACCCGCGAATTTCACGATTTCATCAGTCCATCTAGTGGGGGGCCTACCAACTCTACGTCTTCCGGGGTAGGGTGGTAACCATTCGAGAATGTTTTCCCCCATCGGTTATCGGTTCGTCGAGCAAGTGGCCCGCCTATTGCCACTTTAACTTGCTAATTCTGAGAGCTATGTCGGTGACTTCAGTTCTTTGTCGAATATCCACGTTCCGGAATTTATCGCGCAAAGAAACTCCGAGCATAGCTCTCTCCATAGCTCGTTGAGCGACTCTGAGTTTATCGATGAGGGCCACAGTTAAGGACCACGTCTCAGAGCCATAAGTCATCACTGGCAACACACACTGGTTGAAGTCTTCAGGCTCTGCGGGATGTTGGACGAGAAGATGTCGCGTAGCTTCCCGAAAGATAAAGTCATAATTGGTTAGTGGAAATCTTCAAACTAAGGACGACCGCAACAAATCTTAAAGCAAAATATATTTTATATTGGTGTGAGCAAATTAGGTGGCGAAAAGAGGATTGCGGATTGTGAGGCGACAAATATGGAAATGAGTTAGTGAATAATAGGTGACGGCATATCTATCAGATACGGATATCTGCGGTTCAGATATACAAAAAAAGGGAGTACTTTTTAGGTAAATAACAAAAACATACCGTGTATTTTAAGTGTTGATTTCTCTGTCAATATTACGAAAATATAACCTAGCTCTGCCTAAAAGGAATAAAATGTGATCATTGGTGTGTACACAGAGTTCATAATCAAACTCGGTTATGTGAATCTATATCAGCGGCTACGAATACAATATTTATGATCACGTTTATGAAAACCAAGTTTACATGTCAACTAATATTGTTATTGGTGCAATGTAACGGCACAGGTAAAGGATCTCTGCTGTTGGCTGCCAACTGTTGATGACAGTGAAAGTTTGAAAGCTTTTGTACAGTTTAGTTGAGTCAGCGTTGGAATTTGGGTTTAATTGTTGCCAATTAGGTAAGTTTATAGATTAAACTGGAGCTTTAACTCAATTGAGCCAGCCAGGATAAACATCAGAAGTTGTCAAGGCTGGAAATGAAAAAAACTGGGGCACTAAGGTAAAATCTGTATTCGTCTACTATCCGGTTCCAGCGGGCAAAGCGATATAATTCAATTGAATGAGATGCGGTCGTTTTTGCATCTTATTCCTGACGGCTCACATGTTCCTGTGGCTCTCAAGTACAGCTAAGGCGTAACACACCTGAAGGGATGGCGGCTCTTGGAGCCACCAAATGAAAGAGGTGTATATCCTTTAACGTTCCATCGTATATTGAGACTGAATTAAGACCTCTTTAACTTACATCATTCATACCTTATACACTCGAGAGCACAGAAATCGCACACCCCCTACATTTTCACTTTGACCCTAAATATTTTTTTAATTGTATGTTAGTTGCAAATATAACTTAAATTATATTAAAGTACACACTGTTAGCTTTCTAAAAACACATAATGCATAGCCATGACCTCCAAAACCATTACACTAGCAACAAAACAATAGAATTACCTGAAATCGCTCATTTCAGGTAGCGCGGTTTCTGCGACTATGGGAAGGTATAAAAGGGTATTAAAACAACCAAATTGATAAAATTGTTTAATTAATAAAAGGTATTGCCACCCCTAGCTTTAATAACAGCTTCCATTCGATGTTTCATCGAAGATATCAATGTTTTAACAAAGTCCTGCGGTATGCCATCCCATTCTTCCATAATAGCGGTTTGAAGTTCTCTAAGATTCGTAGGCGACGTGTTTCTGGCTCGAACTCGTCTCTTCAGCTGGTCCCATAAATGCTCAATGGGATTGAGGTCTGGGCTCCGAGCCGGCCACGCCATTACTGGTACGTCAACCTCCTCCAAGTACTGGCGCACTATAGCAGCGGTGTGTGGTCTTGCGTTATCTTGCATGAAAATAAAATTTTCGCCGATAAATCCCGAATAAGGCACCACATGTTCTTCAAGGATCTCTTCGATGTAACGTCGGGCAGTCAATCCACGTGATCGACGCTCGGTATTGGGTCCTGTGACGAAAGCAAGATCGGTTTTCGCCTCCAGTGATATGCCTCCCCAGAACATGCACGAACCACCGCCGTACGAGACACGTTCAGAGATGCAGCATTGAGCGAAACGCTCACCGGGTCTTCGGTAGACTCTACCCCGTCCGTCGTTACCATGTAGACACATCCTGCACTCGTCAGAGAACAGTACTGCCTTCCACTGATCCATAGTCCAATTCACGTGATCTCCAGCAAACTGAAGGCGTGCTTGTCGGTGGGCAGGGGTCAATTTCGGGCCAGTTGCTGGTCTGTGCGCTGTCAGGCCTCCTTCAGCTAGTCTTCTTCTAACCGTCCACCGACTAACTTCCACTTCTCTAACTTCCTGGAGTTGTTGTCCGAGTTGAACTGCATTCAAATGGCGATTTCGTAGAGATGTTGTGACAAGAAACCGGTCATCGCGCTGTGTGGTAGCCCGTTGTCGGCCAGTTCCTCGTCGCCGTGTATAGCCACCAGTCTGTTGATATCGCTGGTATACACGTCGAACAGCATATCGGCTTAAATTTAACTGCCGTGCCACTTGACTTTGGTTCTGTCCAGCTTCAATTAGTGCAACCACTTGAGACGCTGCTTCCGGGGTGGTATCCATTTTCTTGTTCAGAATGATTACGTATTCAATAAAAGACCTTTCAGAGTGCGAGTTGGTATGCAAATGATAAGGTTACAATCATCCCTTAACGTTTTATACCTTCTCATAGTCGCGGAAACCGCGCTACCTGAAATGAGCGATTTCAGGTAATTCTATTGTTTTGTTGCTAGTGTAATGGTTTTGGAGGTCATGGCTATGCATTATGTGTTTTTAGAAAGCTAACAGTGTGTACTTTAATATAATTTAAGTTATATTTGCAACTAACATACAATTAAAAAAATATTTAGGGTCAAAGTGAAAATGTAGGGGGTGTGCGATTTCTGTGCTCTCGAGTGTATAATACATTAATTGGTTCTTATCTTAGTATGTGCTTAATACATGTAACAGAGTTTACCAGTAGAGATGTGCTGTTCTATACCTAAATCATCGTTTCTCTTATCTATCTACAACCACATAGTCTCATGTAGGCACGTATCACATCATGTACCTACTATACTCCATTAGGTGCTTTGCAAAACATTTTCTACTTGAGAGTGATACCTAGCCAAATGCTACATACTGTAAGTTTTGCCATCCTTAGACATTTACCATGATAGATTGCTTAACGTGCCGTACGAAGCACGGAAGCACTCAGTAGTTAATGTAACTAGCATACAAACGTCAACAATGACCGCAGCGAACAATGCCACACCTAGTTGATCAGTTAAGTGCTAGTCAAGCTCTGCTATGAGCGCTTCGGATTATGTATCTATATTTTGTAAGGTAAACATACCAGTTGTGGACCATAAGTTTCTGAACGGCGAGAAGGGCTTCATATCGCACGTTGGGGTCTTCGTGGCTGAGGAGATACATCACCCGCTGTTTCCCGCCCAGGGTTTCAATGATACTGTAGATATAAAACACATTTTATCATTAATAATATAAAGCATAAACTCTAGAGGGTGGCTTATGTGTGAGATAATATGGAGGGTAGGACTCGTACGAAGCGGTTTGCTTCCACTTTTCTCGTGCGTACTGCGAAACAGAGGAACTCGTTACCGTTGTCAGTTTTTCCCGATGAATAGAACATGGGTGTCTTCAAATCGAGAGTAAATAGGTTTCTTCTAGGTAAGCGTGCTCCATATTAGACCACATCAGGCAGGGTGTGGTCAAACGCGAACCTATCATGAATAATAAAAAAGTGTACTTAGTACATGCGTTTATACATTGTAATGTACAATAAATAAACACATCATGTATGGGATGGTGATCTTTTTGACGGATCGGGCAAGTACCAGCTGGGAACTGTGGAGTCGGTAGTCCGGCGTGCACTAAGGATCATTGGCGATAGTAAACTTGTAGCCAAAAAAATTCTAAGCCTCGTGCACCGCCGTGTAGTAGCTTGCCATGTCTGGCCATCTTATATCGGATACATTTGGGGCGAATATGCGCAAGAGCTTCACGTCATAATCCTTCCCAACTCCTACTACAAAACAAGCAAACGGAGGGCGCAATATCAACCGTAGCACGTGGTGGTCCCTAAAATTAGAACGCAACGATTCCGTTCCACGTATCCAATGCAGCTCACGTATGACTCCCACATATAACTCTCTGCAGTCTTCTGCTTTTCCTGAGAACTAAATCCAGGCTAGATCATCATGACTAGATTCATTAGATTTGTTATAGACCGATAGGCTATAGGTCTCGTATAACCTGCCCTCCGAAGTACGAAATCTCTCAGTAATATTATAGGGGTCACTCATCCAAGTCATCAGCGCAGCTGACGTTACTTAACTCAGTTGATGAATAAAGAACGACTTCGCATGAGCAATCTACACTACGAGCGCTTCAAACATACCGCTTATACATCGCTTATCATAAAAGCCTCTGTCTTAACTTGTACCTAATCCATTGAAGAAAAATATATATTAAAGGTAGAAAAAATACAGAGGAAATTCAAACGATGGCTCTATACCAAACAATATGGATATTACGTGGGTTATCCGTTTTTGTATCCCAGTAATTTTTTGCTTGGAATGACGGGTTATAACACTTTGGAAGCCAGGAGGATCGTTTTTCTGGTGGAATATATTTTAAAGGTTTTAGTAGGAAGCAGGAGAGCAACCCAATTCTGTTAGAAGGAATATCCATTTCAGTTCCTGATAACTATTTAAGAGCTCGGCGGCATAACTTATTTGAAATACCGAGATGCAATACTGAGTTTGGACGTCAGTCACCTCTCCAGCGTGCTTTGCGGGGTTACTCAGCAGTACCAGCACTTGGATATGTTCCACTGCACATTAAAAGAGTTTCACAGAACGGCAGTAGAGTATGTGGAGTTATACTCTTTGGGGCATTTGTAAATATATTTATATATCTATTTTGCTTAGGTAGGCCAATTGGAAAACTGTGATGCCCACCAAAAGTAATGTACTGAAATAAATAAAATAACAAGTTTTTCAAAGGAGAATCTCGTATACATACTGCTTGCCGCGAGGATAGTGCCTGACGTACTCTCCGACGTCGTAGCAGGCGACGGCCAGCACCACCGGGTCGTGGCTCTTCTCGAGCAGATGCACCAACGTGCGCAGGAGCTCCTGCCCACGCTCGTTCAGCCTCGCCGCGTTCTCGCGCCAGAACTTCGCCGACTTGTGCACGGGAGACCATTCCAGACTGAAAATAAACAAATACGTGTGTTATATAAAAACAAGTGTGAAGGCAGAAGGATCTTTTTGGACCGCTCGCCTCATAATTATTTAGTTCCATAAGAAGTAGATAAGAAGATATTTTATATGATATTTTTCCATTTATTATACCACAAGCCAGAAATGGAATTGACTTAGTATTTTTTTTATAAGTGATAAAGTCAAAGTCAAAATCATTTATTCAATTTAGGCGTCTACGACGCTCTTATGAACGTCAATTACAAATTTTAATATTGAAATATACTACATTGTACTGCCACGTTCAGAAAACAAAAAAACGGGCAAGAAACTCGGGGCCATTCTTTTAAACGTTTTTTAACAATGTGTTAAGTACATACTATATAGTAAAATTATTATAATACTTAATTTACATTACGTAGGTGACAGGCGCTAACTTGGCAGAGGCGAACCAGTCCAAGCATTTTTGTCGTTTAAGTAATCACAAACTGTGTAGTAAGATTTCTTTATCAAAATATTCTTCACATGCAACTTGAATTTTCTTTCTGTGAACATTGTAATATGTTTGGGCATATAGCCGAGTGGTAATAGCTATAGTTATGGAATGACGTTCCGCAGGCCCGTTGTTCGATCCCCACCGCCAACACGAGCTTTACCGCATGCTGGAAGGGTTTTTTTGCTTGATAGGTTAGCCTTTGACCACTATCTCACCTGATGGTAAGTGATGATGTGGTCAAAGATGTTGTTCAGGCTAACCTAGAATTACTAGCTCTCAAGGACAGTTGCCGGAACACACCGTTAGGTGCTTGGCGACGGATTTTCTACTTGAGGGTAATAGCTAGCCAGGCGGGCATACGCAAATTGCCCTACCACCATGCTATTATAACGACTGCCATCCTAAGACTACAACCGGGACCGACGGCTTAACGTGCTCTCCGAAGCACGGAAGCGCTCAGTAGTAATGTCACCAGCGGTCACCCATCCAACTCATGACCGCGGCGGACGTTGCTTAGCTTTGCTGATCGATTCAGAATGGCTAAACAAACTTTGCTACAAGAAATTATTATTATTATGCAAATGCTAGCTAGCGCTAAGCACCTAACGCTGTGTTTCGTTAGCAGTCCTTGCGAGCCAGTAATTATATAATTAGCGCTTAATTGCAAGATTACAGTTAATATTTTCAGTTACTTAACTAAAGTGTACATAATAATACCAAACATTGCGGACTTTTCATTAATTAGTCAAATTAGGTGCAGTAAGGTGTTGTTGATTTTTAACACATATTTGCTTATTAATTTATAACCTTATATATAATGTTTATGAAATCTTATATGATATGTGGGATCCCGCTAGCTAGATTCAAGTCAATTCAGTAAAAATAGCGCGGCATTGAAAACAGTATTGGTTTGCCATCCCTAATGACTATTTTCAGTTACGATAATTATATGGTCCAACCATTGTGACATAATAAATTTACAGGTAACCTTGGAAAAAAATAATATCAAGATATTAAAAAAAAATATATGTATCGCCAGATTTTTTTGGGTTCCATACTCTATTCAGTAAGTCTGATCAGGGCAGTAGAGCCAGGATCACATTATCTTAGTTGTATGTAAATTTGCTTGTAAAAAATATTTAGTTCATTTTAGAATAGATAATTTGAACTTACCGTCCACTCTTGACCTCAGTAGCATACTGGTCAAAGGAGCTAAGGTCCTGAACGGAGGCCTGGAGGCGTTCGTTCAGGTAGTCTACATCATTCATGATGTCTTCATCATCAGAACGCTTCTGCTCGAGGATCGACAGCTGTTTCAGGACCTTGCACTGCACCATGGCAATGCAGTGTTCCTTAGCAACCTGGAGAACAAGGTTGTAAAGATTCAATTTAACATGTTATGTTGTAATTCAATCAGCAATCTATATTGGGACCTGAGTGAAGTACCAGGTTTTAATCTCCATCTTATGGAATTTGTGGCATATAATAAAATTCCTATATATATATTACACCAGGTGGACTGACGACATCGTTAAAGTCGCGGGTAGCCAATGGCTACAAGCGGCTAATAGCCGTTCTATGGGGGAGGCATTTGTTCAGCAGTGGACGTCTTCCGGCTGATGATGATGATGATATATATTACAGTAAGAAATCCAAGTGGAAAAATTCAGTCGGTTTAGGTTTAAAGAACTGTATTTCTCATAAGAACTAATGTTCACTAAAAATGAGATACAAAATATTGAATTTTAAATAATGGTCCACTGCCTGAAACCATACAATGCTGGGGTAAATGTTTTAGGTGTTTTTTCAGTTTATTTCTGTAACTAGTGAAGCTACTATTTGCATGACTCATAATGATTTTTAGTTAAAAATAAACTAAACTACTTCATAGTTAGTGTTCATTTAGATGATAAATTGTATTCTTCATTTATTTAAGACACCTTTTCCTAAAAAAGTGTGTACTTATGTGACGCCTGAAAACTGGACGTGTGCCGTTGAAAGAATAATAAAACAGGTCAAGTGCGAGTAGGACACTTACACCGAGTGTTCCGTACAAACACAGAATGTATCAAAAATCGTATTTTTTTTCATACAGTACGAGATCCTCAGCGGGTGTCCGACCTTTTTTTATTTTGATAGGTATGACCACTAACTTGCCTGATAGTGTAGTAAGTGATGATGTGGTCGAAGGTGTTGTTCAGGCTAACCTAGAGAATTACTGGCTCTCAAGGACAGCTGCCGGAACACACCGTTAGGTGCTTGGCGACAGATTTTCTACTTGGGTGGTAGCTAGCCAGGCGGGCATTCGCAAAATGCCTTACCACCATGCTATAACGACTGCAATCCGAAGACCACAACCAGGACCGCATAATTAAATGGACAACAGAGTTCTCACAAGCATTTTTCAATGATAATGGATGGTTGTGGACAGACAGGCAGTCGGTCATAAAATCAAACCCAAAACATTATACAATACAAACTTTTGTTAAGAAAAAACATATGGTATGAAGCTATGAAGACACATAAGGTCATTTTTATTCTGTGACACAAGTGAAATCAGGAAAGGAATTTTATTTTATTAATAAAAAAAAATATTACCGACTTTAACACTCAAAAGTGTGAAATAACTTGTTGAAGTTGGTACCATGATAGTTCAAAAGTACCTATTATCACAATATTGTCCGCCTTCGACAAGTTATTTCACACTTTTGAAAGTCTGTTCTTGGTAAAAAAATATTTTCAATCTTTTCAGTGACCCTTGCTACTTACGGGATCGATTATCATTCATTGTCAACGATCAAGATAGGAACATATTTTTCAATTATTGGAGTATTGGAGTGTAACTCAAAAACGGCTTGACCGATAGACAAGCATCATCTTTCAAATTAAAAAAATGATTATCAAAATCGGTTGAAACAGTCAAAAGTTCAGAACTTTTATAGGTAACAAACATAAAAAAACAGACGAATTGAGAAATTTCCCCCTTTTTTTTAAAGTACAAAGATGACATTGGTAAGAAGCAATTTTCTTGGATGAAGATGAACTGAACGGCAAAATGGCGGAACAAACGAAGGATGTGAACGGCGTAAAATCACGCAAATCGCGTACGTCGGCGAAAGGGCGCAGGAAAGCGATAGATATATAGTAGTGAAGTAGTATAGATAGTGAAATCTATGTGTTAGAACAGTCATAATGAAAACAGATTATACCTGCTGGTCTTCTGGTTTCTCAATCAGGTTTCTAAACACAGCAAGCACGATACGGGTAACCTTCTCTTTGACAGAGTCGCTGAGAATATCAGCCAGTATCGGGATGCAGTTGAACTTGTTCATCTTCTCGGCCAGCAGTGGGTTGAAGGTCAACACCCATAGGCAAAACACGAGCTGGTATTGCACCTGTGAAAATAAATTAATTTTATATTATGTTGTTATAATTAAGTAAATGAAACCAAAAATAGCATTCAAAAGAGCCTTAACCCTTACCTCGAAACATTTTCGTATAAAGTTTTCGAGGCTCATAAGTTTCAACTTAAGTCCTAGGGACTCATACTTTAGACATTTAGCCCGGCATCCCAACGGCCAGTACCCACACCACGGCAGTATTAAATGTGATGCTTTAAAATTTTGATATGAATCCCTTGGACTCCGGAAGTGAATTAAGGTTGAACTGGCCGGTCACTTCTCCATACAAAAGTCACCGTAGGGTGAACACTCCCTTATTTGAGAATTTAGGTCCAAAACAAAGCATGATATCGATTGATTTCTTTATTATCTAGGCTTGTATCGTAACGTTTTTTAATAAGATAATTGAATTATGATTTTTTATTATCATTTAAATTTTCATTTCTTGATTTAAATTTTCACCTATAATTTACTTATTGTAGTAGAGTCGCAAAACGTAAAAAACAATAATTTTAAAGATTTGACCCAGTATGAAACCGATGACAAATTACTTAGCAAGGAGATAAAGTATTGATATTTATGCAATTTATGCCATTACTGAACGACAACAAAGACTATAAATCTATCTATGCAAAGAGTATCAGAAACCAATATGCTTGATTGCCTCAAAAATGATATACCAACACTTCATATAGATAGTGATAGCAACCCATGGCATGTTGTTTTTTGTTTTTTTGTATAGAAACATACATTTGAGTAATTTTATGTAACTGTGTATATCTTTGAAAATTTTAAATATTAAGTAAATATTTTTTTTAATTTAGGTTGTAGTTGAAGAAATAAAAATCACCATTTTTTTTTGGGACTGATAAACATAATTTCTTTGTTTTTTAAGTAGATTTCAGTATTTTTTCTAGTTTTGTTATTTTTTTTTAACTTTAACTAAGTAATATAGACCAGTAAAATAATAAATTAAGAACATATTATTTTCAATGAGAAAACTACGCATATTAAATATGCGAGTCCACAGGACTCATAGAAGGTATTTAGTAGAACATTTCACCTATTGAATTGAGGGTTAAAAACTGAAGCTCTCTGTATGTTTTTATTCCTGTTGTTAGAGATAACATATATGTATCTATCACACACACATGGGCTAAGGTTACACTGAGAGGGGTGTTAGGTTGCATATCCACCAGAGACGGGCAAAGAAAATATCTTCCAACAGGATCGTTGCATTTAGTGAGGCTAGAAATATAAAGCGATCCTATTATTGGAGTTTTTCCTCTTACACTGCTTATTTTGCTCACATCTCAGGTAATTTTGCAGCATTTGTGGTAAACAAAGGACATTCTGTACCAACCCTTACCATAGAGGCGAGTTAAGGGTATATGACGTTGACCAAAACATTGTATGCTTGTGTAGAAAGAAGTTTTTACCTGGAAGTTGACCCTGGAAGCCAGGATCGACAGCAGAGTGGAGATACCATCAACGGACAGGAACGCAAAGCGGTACTCGTCCACACGCAGCATCATTTGCAGGCAGCGTCCCACCGACTGGATGTAGTCGTTGTTCTGAGCACATACATTACAATTATTACTATTAGAATGTGCCATTTAATTCTACGAAAATATTGGCCTTTCTTCAATAGTTCTGTGGATGAGCAGAGTGAATAAAGAAAAGTTCCACAATTGTTTTGGCACTGAAAATTAAGCATTCACATCTCTGTTCTCTTGCAAACTCTCATGGTATGGAGTATTATTGAGGAGGCAGCTTACATAATTTATGACAATCTGGCAAATAACATTTTTAAAATATTAATTTGATTTCATACATGAATAATTTCATAAATGTGGTTGATTTCATACATGAATAAGATACATGACAGATGTTATAAAATAAAAACAAAAACTTCTTACACTAGTAAATACTCAAGTCACTCAAGTAGAAAATCTGTAGCCAAGCATCTAACGGTATGTTTCAGCCGCAGTCCTAGAGAGCTAGTAAAATTGCAGGCACATGAGACTTAACAACTGTATGTCTTAGGGCGATATTGGGCACAGTGCAGTTCATCACTTGTGACGAAATGCATCTGTTACATGCAGAGGTTATCCCTTAAAATGAGGTATGTCTAGGGCGTGATTCGTCACAATCCCACAAAAATAAAGGAAATTATTAATAATTTGTTTTTAATATAATATGCCTTTTAGTATTTTTAACACTGACCCAGTGTAATTCTTATGCAAACCTATTAAGTTCTGTTACAGGTTAAATACCCAGACTTTTGATTTATTGTTTTGAACAATATTATTTGATGCTTTTTGTTTTAGAAAGAAGATATGTATATATATTTTTTGTTGCTATTCAAAAGTAATCATAATTATTATTTATTTATTAACAATGCACTTTCATGTGAATTTTCAAGACATACTTAAACATATATGTCAAACATGTTTGTCACCTAATACAAATATTAACTATAATTTACATTCGCGCAATGTCATCACCACAACATCATCATCACTGATATCATAGTGTTTGATTTTGTTCATGCAAACTTGCAATGATTGCATGAACTTATTTCAATATTATAAAGTAATAAATTCTTTGAAACATTAAAAAAAATATTTTTTTAAATTTAATTTACCAAGCCAAACTTAGAATCTGAAGTAATACATTTCTTCCAATATTATGAAGTTCCAGTGCCAAGGTAGCATTTGACAAACACAATCACAAAATACATTTTAGTACTTAAATATGGGTCAAAAATTGTATTTTGCTGTGTCATTTGTAGATGTTTTCAAAGCTATTTGAACAGTGTATGAAAACATTCATAACACAATTTTTTGAACACCCACAATGCCCCAAATCTAACACACCCAATATTATATTATTCCCGAGATGTAATACTGAGCTTGGTCGTCAGTCACCTCTCCAGCGTGCTTTGCGCATACTTAACGGGGTTACTCAGCAGTACCAACACTTAGATTTGTTCCACTGCACGTTAATAGAGTTTCACAGAATGGCAGTAGAATATGTGGAGTTATACTCTTTGGGGCATTTGTAAATATATTCATGTATCTATTTTGCTTTGTGTGTATTTATAGTGTATAGTATAGGTAATTATTTTTAGGTTAAGCATTGGGTAGGCGAATTGGGAAACTGTACTTAATGCCCACCAAATGTAATGTATTGAAATAAATAAATAAATTATTGTTTAAGGCATATATGGGAGTTATTTTTCCTAATAGTAGTTTATCCAAATGGTCCATTAGTATATTCTACAGCTATTGCTTTTTTAAATATATCCCATTTTGTGTCATGTTGCTTTGATCTGAAATAGAAATTCTGCTCATATGTATATTATGTTAAGTATACATTTCAGTCTTTCAGTCACTAAATAATGTAAAATTATAATGCCTATAGCTGGGTATGCACTTGTTGATAAAGTAGCTTCTGAAAAAACTCATAGGTTTGTCTTATTTTTGAACTTTTATCAATATAAGAATAATTTAAAGATATATAAAGAGTACAAGTTTGTTTAATGTTAGCCTTTGTCTACAATCTCACCTGGATCATATCATCCTATGTTCAAAGATGGTAAAATAGTTTAACCTAGAATGGTAACTGACTCTCAAGGATAGTTGTTGGAACACACTGCTAAATAGATCCAGACTAATCCAGATTTTTCAGGCTGCACCAAAAGCCTTTGTCATAGCCTACTGATTGCCATCCCAAGACAACAAGTGAGACCAAAGCTTAACATATTCTCTGATGGCTAAAGCAATTGGTAGTAAATAATACTAACGGTCACTCATTTAAATAATGACTTAAACTTCTTTTTTTATCACCACGTAATGATAAAAAGTTTCCAAACAAAGTAAACATATACACTAATTTTTAGATTGTAAGAAGCATTTTCTGATCTATCACACCTGACCATCATATACTGTAATATATCAAACTAAATATTTTATACAAATATCAATAACAAAGTACATATTAAATTATCAATACATTGGTGAAAGACGAATAGTAGTACACGCATACTTTCTCAAAAAGCACAAAAATAGAACAGCATCATGCATAACATATTCAAAATAAAGTGGATATGAAACTCAATGGAAGCATAGAAAGCAGACAGGCATGCTTTAATATTTAATGCACATTATTGAGAAAAGTATCCATAATCATTAGTAGAATACTTACAACGAGTTAGTCACTGTTTGTTACACAGTACACTGGTTTAATACTTTTTGTTGTCTACATTTAGTACCTTATGGAGGCCTGGGGGCAAGTCCTCAAGTGGTTTTAGGACATCAAATGAGGTGTAAAGGCTCTGGTATTTCTCTTGGCCCCCCTCAGTGTCTTTTTCCTTGGGATGTTTGATGTGCTTATCAGGCTTATCCGTGTGTACGACGAAATTCTCTTTTTCATGCTCCAGCATAACCTGCTCAGCATGCTCTAACTCGGCAGACATTTTCTCCGCCTTCACAAAACAAACCTTTCAGTGACATGGCTGGTTCGACAAAGCCCCGATGCGTGATACTTGCGGATGATGCTTCACAACATTGTGTTATATTTCAGTGGTTTAGACACAAGTAACAGTTATAATATTATGTTTGAGTGGCGCGCAACTAAGCATTGCAACATTAAACTACTGGTACTGAATAGCTGATGTGTATATTGTGATGTGCTTATTGATTGACCACATACATAATAGTAAATGTCTGTGTGCATTTGTTATGTCAATATATTATCAGGTTTCAGTGAACTCAGGCACTGACTATCTTATAATACAGACTTTAGTCTAAGTGCACATATTAATTCTATTTTGTGCTCATCAGTGGCTAACTGTATAATCATTTTTGTAATAGTCAAAATTATTAATTGTAAGTGTTTGTTATTGTTGATAGTTATTTACAAACATTAATTCAAACTAATCACTTACCATCCAAAGTATCCAAGACCTACATGAGTTGAAGCAGCAATCAATGTATCTACAATCCAAGCAAACTACTAGCAAAGCAGGCGAAATTTATCATGAAAAATCATTAAAATTCAATAAAAATAATATAAAACAAACTATTAAAATAAATTTAAATCATGCAAATCATGTCATGCAAAACCAATATGTGTTTTCTGAAACAGTCTGTTGTAAAATTTATGAATCAATGGTGTTATGTTTGTGAATCCAAAATAATCCAATGATAAATGTAGTTGGTAGTCATCTGCAAACTTTGAGTACATTTTACAACTGACAGTTTGTGTTCATTGCAATGGTTTACTCACATTCAGCTTGAGCTGATCCTTTAGCCAAGACAGGTAGAAGTGCAGGTCACTCTTAGCCATGAGCACGGGGTGCCAGCAGGCTAGCTTAGCAATGATACGAGCAGTCATGTGCTGCACAAACTCATCTTGACGATTCAGCAGGTTGAGGAAAGGCTGCCATGGATTACCTACATTTTTGGAGCCACGGAAAATCTTCACTCTAGACTTGTCTTCCTGAAATAGATTTTATTAACATATTTGATTTAGACATAAGCTATTTGGTAGATAATATGAAAATGAAATGAAAACAGATGTCACACTCACAGAAAGGACATCGTCAATAAGGACCAGGATGTACTGGATAGTGTGGTCCTTGCTGATATGAGTGAGAAGATTGAGTAATACTTCAGCACACAGATCAGGGCTCTTGTCGGGGAGATCTGACTGACCACGCTGATCTAAGTTCACGATGAAGTCGTGGTCGCGCTGCGTGATCATCTGCGACCTGATATAAACAGACAATTACATTTCTGGACTCGCCCCATCACTTTGATCTTAACCAATGGTACTTACTGCAGATAAGACTGCCAGTTGATCTGTGTCTGGCGGATTTCGCTTGCGCGAATCTGTAGTACGCTGGTCGCGGCAATCATGTCTAGAAATGTACAAATACAAATGTAATTATGAATTGTTCAGATCTAGCCCTGAGGTAAGTATTGGGACAAGCAATTTTCTTACCGATTTTATCGTCGCCCAGCGTCGTAACAAGCTGACTAACATTCTCAGCATTAATGTTAGCCATTATGGCTTCAAATAATTAAAATTACACTTATTTCCAACGAAGTAATATCCAAAAAATTCAATTTTTTTGGAAAAACAGAAGTAGACAGCCTCAGCTGAGAGGTCTTGTGACTATGGAATGTGAAGTTAGATCTATTTCGTAGCCACTACTATTATCTTACCTTCTTTAACATACACTCTTCTGGCTGGAAAGAAAGAAATGGAAATATAAGTTTTGCGGTTGTCAGTACTGAATTAAAACAACGACGTCTTGACGCCAACGTTTAGAAACAATAATTTTGCGTCTTTTTTATGTCAATACAGATACTCCATAGATTCAAAATCAAACAATATAGAGAAAATCGTACAACACATAAATTTATATTTTCAATTAAGTAGGTCAGCCCTAGCGCGCCTAACACCCGTAGGTTTCACTAAGTAATTTGTGCCTAACACACATCAGGCCCATGATAGAAGGCCAATAAGTGTATCTTGGGCTGTACGAAGTAAAAGTAGCGCTATGTCAAGAGTTAAACGTGTTTGATTATACTGATTTTGGTTGGTAGGAGTAGGTAAATCCTTTGGTATCCGAGTTCAACGAGAACAATAGCATTTCATTCATTAATGGACGATAACGTCCACCCGGATGGCTAAACGCTACTTTTTTATATCTTTGAAAAGTCAGTATATAGGTATCTGTTAAAAGTTAAGGGGTGCTTTTACGTTTAATATACTCATATCCAAAATACAGTGATATGATCTGAGGTAGGTACACTTTCTCCAAGAACGCTTTTAGAACCACTAATCGGACGCGGAGAAAAACTTTTATACAGTACAGGTAAAGTAAGAATTTAAAAAAAAACAAGTATCGTAGTTACAAATTCAATGTTTTCAATTATGGGCTATTAAATAGAATTTAAACAATACAATTAATACAATTAACATACAATTTTAGTCACCCTTCAGAACAAAGACAACGCGGTCAGTTAGAGCCTCTCGCTCGGCACACTTTCCTGATAATGAGTTCATTGAAAGTTTAATACTTAAAAGATCCTTGGTTCTATCCTATTTTCTAGGAGTTAGAAGCGGTTTTAATAAAATTAATCTTATGTATTATTATTATTTGTGTCCAGTATGCCTATCTATGCAATATATATACATATATATGTACATATTGTAATTATATTAGTAAACTAGGGTTCTTATTTTAATCTTCATCTTCTTCATGTCTTTATCCCACACTGAGTAGGGGTGGCACAACGAGTATTTTTCTTTCGTGTTCCACTTGCGTTGTTACTTTTATAATTTATCTTCATATTTATGTATTAACTTAATCTATATGAACTAAACTGAAATCTGTGATTGTCTAATTTGATGAATAGGTATACTTAAACAATTGTTTTTGTACATATGTACTATAATCGGCTATGCGACAGGACCGTATTCGGGGGTTGCAATTCCCAGTCCAGCTGGAAGTTATTCATTACACTGTTATCAAGATATTTTTAAACTCTTTTTCCGGAATTGAATTCTGTTTTCGCCGCTCATTCTCCTGTATTCGTATGTGTTCTCTAAAAAATAAATTAAATCCCGCACCGCAACTATCACTTCCTTGAAGAACTTGTCATTACTTATATCGTTTGTAACATTAGATATTCATAATAAGTTGTTTTGTTTTGTCAAAGTTAGTATTGTAATTTACAAGCACCGTTATTGTGTTCTATTATCTATAATCTGGCACACCTTATCAACAGATTAGAATATTTATGAAAAATATGACTAACAGCACGACAGTTAAAACCTAGTTATTTTACTACAAAGGGTTCCTGCCGTCAAATCACGTTTCCTAAATGCTCCGTCAAATGGTGTTTGCTAATTGAGAAACTTGAATTGCTATCTAAACCTTAGGTATTATTCGTGATCAATTTATCTGCAATATCATAAATCTACTTAGCTAAGATAGCATTTCATAGATATATTCAGTAATATTTTATTGAATTTAGAACAATCTAAAGCTAATTTGAGTATTATTCAAGAAATTGACCAAAATTTTGCTCATAAGGAAAAGCTTTCCTGAAATTGTTTCCTCATTCGCATGAGTTGAAAAACTGTTGGTAAGTTTTTAAACTAAGTGATAGCCAGGTCATTTTATATTGTAAAGCAAAATAATTTACCTGCTACTCATTGCATTCATATGTAAAATTTTAAATGTTACACTATGTGAGAACATAATAATAATTATTATTACTAGCAAAAAGCTGAGCTTTGTGAGGGCTCGCGTTTATATTACTACCTGAATCTGGTGGATTCATCTAGTATTAAGTAGATTGACTACGATGTATTTGAGTATTAAGTTTACTTCTATTGCAGTGATGTTAACTCTTTAGTTTTGTAACAGATGGCGTTAGTAGTACAATAAAATTCTATCCAATGAATACTAAATAGTAAATTTTTTTTTGTACAGGTTATATTATATTTTTTCAGATATAATACAAAGTTTAATTACTATGTTTAAGAACAAATCTATAGGCACGTTATCAGTAAACGGGCCACAAAATGTTCAAGTTGTGGGATAGCGATAGGGCTCGCTTCGATCGTCCCAATTGTTATTATGAATTTATATGTGGCTTCGTGGCCATGAGTGATGTGAGCACGATTACGACCGTTCCGAATTATTGGTAGAACTCGACCACATTGGATATATTTTCAGATAAAGGATATTTTCTGATATGACCATATAATTTTAATTCTAGTAAGATCATACAAATGTTGACACGAGTCAGTCACAGACAGTGGGAGATTGCTAACCGTATATTGGCATCTCTTCACTCAAAAAAAGCCTCCAGGACTCAAACAACTACAGAATCAACACAGTTTGAAGCACATAAACAAGAGTGGCAGTATTATAATAGATAGTGATTGAACAACTATAAAGTTTAAGTTACAAACACTGAATTAAAGTGATTGTGGCAGTGGCATGCGGTGAAGTCAGAATAAAAATAATGATAAAACATACGCAATTTATGCCGTTTACGCGTAACTTAACCTTACTTATATCTAAATGGCTTTTTGGAAAAAATAGTTCCGCTGGGAGAACGTCCTCCTAGCGGAATGTTTAGTATTTTCCGCCAATATCTCAAGAATAGCTGAACTTAGCAATATGAAACTACCATACACATTTACACCAGGTCATACACTAAATATCTGATAGGCTCAAATCATGTAATTCAACATTTTGCCGCAGTGGCGTACGCACACCATAATAAAGTGTCCGTCCGTGTGGCACCATCCTAATTTAATGCATTGGCATTGCATTAAATTAGGATGGCGCCACATTGGCATCAGGGTATTTTTTTTATGAAGCGCCAATAAATTGTTTAACTCGGATACTTCAATTATTCGTTTACAATTGCTACATTCATACTTTGTCTACACCAACGCCATTCTGGAAGGATTTTATAACTCCGCATAATTCAATTCGTTTACAATTGCTACATTCACACCAAACCCCTTGTTTACACCAGCGCCATTCTGGAAAGTTTTTGAACTGTTATATAAAGCTTACTTTTTAAGTTCTCTAACTTACGAGATGACACTCCTTACCTACCACAAAATTGTGGAGGGTAGAGGTAAAGACCTCACTCGATTCTCGTTCGAAAACGACCGAGTTAAATGCGTTTTATACTTGATCACTGGTGAGAAATCACTCGTTTCCGAACGTACACAGCCTCTTCATTTCCTTGTTTGTTTGTTGGTAGGGATGTGAGATTAATGGTAAATAATAGATTAAACAAAAATCGATGTGTTTGTGTTCGAATTTAATCGATTTGTCAAAAAACTAATATAAGCAAATAATCGATTTCAACAAAAAAACGATTTTTTTATTAATATTAGATTAATAAAAAGTACATGCTTTTCATATTCCTATAAACCAAGGAGATTCATATTAACAATATATCAGATTAAAAACTAAATAAAAATATATGCATAAAAATAACGTAATCAATACAAAAACTCAAAGGCAATGTTCCTTTATATTTTGAAGGTAAGGAATTAGGAAACCAAACAGCATTGTTGATACAAATTGTAGTACTTAAAACGTTTTATTTATATTAAAATAAATGAAATAATGAGCATCCGAACAAAATGACAAACCCATTGTCTCACAAACTAAAAAATAAATCAAATAAAAAAATACCATAAATATCCAGTCCTATTTAACGTTATGTATATCTAACGTTTGTGAATACATCAATAAGTTAAAAGTTATTGATGTATTTACAAACGAATAAAAAGCTGTGAGACGGGATGTTTCATTCTATGTGCTGTTTTCAATTTATAGTATTACTGCAAGTTTTTAATTATTTCGAACACTACTTGCACATTGCAATGATATTATCCTTCTTCGTTATAAAATACTTTCGCCAGCCGAAAGGTTTTAGGTGTTTTACGGTAAGAATACATTTTTATTGTTTACCAAAAATGGCAACAAATTTATCTCTTATACATGGCTACATATGGCACCGTTTTTATTCAATCAACTTATACGTATCAACTTAATTCGAGATTTTTCATAGCGACATCTATGTGTCACTGTATATAAAATTGAAATTTACTGCAAGGTATTTTCATCCCTCGTCGCAAAGATACGTGCTGTTTCTAAAAGTCGATTGAAACACGTAATTTATATAATCGGTTTAATAAAAATCGATTAATATCATTATAAGGAAATAATAATCGATTGAAATAAAATTAGATTCTTTTTAACATCCCTATTTGTTGATCATTTAGTTTAGTAGGATTAGTGGGCCTTTCTTTTGTTTGTTATTTTATTGGGTGCAGTCACATATTACCTTGGGTGCAGCTTTGGTGTGTTTAGGAATTATTTGGATTACATACTTGTTTGTTGAAAGATTCAAAGTATATGTACTTATAACTTGTGCAATTCTTTTATTATACTTACGATTGTATCTCTCTTCTTGTTGAACGTCGGTTTGTAATTGCACATTCATTTTGAATATTGAACTAATTTACTTGGTTTTCAGATTTTTTTTGTTCCTTGTTTTGAGCGGTTGCTTCACTTGAAAACGTGACATTCGACTGTAAATAAATTTGGGAAGTGGCCAGTTCTTTTGTCATGACTGCTTTGCAATCAGAAGATTGTCAAACTAATGACCTAAATGACTTATTTCCGATGTCTATTGAATCCTTGCGATTTCCACTAGACAACTCTATGCGAATTGTGTTTACCGGTTATTATAATGGGTTCAATGTTGAGGTCAGATCCACAGAAGAGATGATTCTTCTGCATCAAATGGGATGTTTTGGTAAAGGGTCTGCGTCACGCTCACGGCCGACGGCGGCGCGCAGGAGTAACAACACCACAATAATGAGGAAGAGGCAGTTTCTCAAAAGAATTTATTGGTATAAAAAATTTGATGGGGGCAAAAGAGCAGCTGAAGTTGATTTCTTTCTGAAAGAAGTAGCTGAAGTTACAGCAAAAATTACAGAAGACGGACAAAAGCTAGCTAACAGAGAAGTTATAGACTTGGTATCCAGTGATGATAACATGAGTGTTGAAACTGATGTTGAGGACTTGGAATGTAATCCTACGACATTACAAAATATTCACAAGGAAGATATAGTTGTGGTTGTGCCAAATAGTGACTCAGAAGAAGACAATTACTTTGCCAAAATGAAACCAAAATGCTGCATGAATAGAGTCAAACTACAGGAGAAGCTCATGTTAACTCCTGAAGAATCCTTTTTTCTTTTATATGGTCTTGGTTGCCTTCAGATAATAAGTTTGCAGAATAGCATACTAAACATTCAGGACTGCTGGGATCTATTCATATCAGCAGATAAAAAATTTACTACACGATATGTTGTTTATCATTATTTCAGGTCAAAAGGGTATGTTGTGAAACCAGGAATTAAATTTGGTGGAGACTACTGTAAGTTTTAATTCGGTGATAATTATGAATTTTATTTACGTCAGTAGGTACCTAGTCATAATTAGGATGATTTTCCAGGCTTGTGGACCACCACAGTTTCAGACTATTTGATATTTTATACAAGGTATAGAATAGATATTTAAAACAATGTTTGTTGTTATTTCATATCTATAGTTGATAGTGGCTTTGTCATGAAAATGATTATGGGTGCATAAAAAAGATCTCTTAAATAGTGTAGACAAATTTTAAAAGTAAGCTGTTACACACAGTTACTGTATATTTACCTCCAACCATCGATCTTGCTAGGTAGATGCAGTATTGAATGTTTGTGCCACAGATTTGTGAATTGGCATGTCCAATGGTAGTAGGTAATGTGACTACACATATGTGGGAAATATTTAAGTGTATGTCCTTTAGTAGGCTTCCATTATCTAGTTTGTCGCTAATGAAATTAGATAGGCAGAAACTAGAAAACAATACTTTACCAATAAAGGACAGACTGCCAAAATGTTGCACTGTTACATTTTTGGCTACAGATTTTAAAGTTGTGATGGTCATTTGCACTATCCCCTACCACTCTGCTAATTATATTTGTGGCAGGTATTTACCATATTTTTATAAAATTAGATTTGAATTTTTGAATCTGACTTCACTTTGCTAGCATTTATTAAAGCGTGTTTTACTTTTGTTTATAGTTTGTTAGTACTGTTTGAATTCAAACAATTTTAAACAAGTCTTAATTTTTAACACTATATTTTTATTATTATTTGTTGGTATGTCCACCATAATGTGCT
Source organism: Plagodis dolabraria (assembly GCA_963854805.1). Classification (NCBI taxonomy): domain Eukaryota; kingdom Metazoa; phylum Arthropoda; class Insecta; order Lepidoptera; family Geometridae; genus Plagodis; species Plagodis dolabraria. The sequence continues at coordinate 13,841,154 of OY978457.1, forward strand.
TGTTACCCGTAGATGCTAGTTATTTTGTCTTCTTCATCCAATAATTTTACTTGCAATAGTGTCCTTAAAGCCTCAAAATAGTAGTGTTGGTACTCTACTGCTTCAAGGCAGAATATCTGATGTTGTGATGGTACCGTACCAAAACACTTGCTAGAGATCATTCAGGGATATACAGGTGTGATGATGTATATATTGATAATTCAATTAGGTTTTCATGAAGTGGTGGAAACTTGTGAAGATTACTACAATGATTGCACGCTTTGAAGGTTAAGATGTAGAGCAACATCATTTTAACATAAGACCTGTTTAATGAACCTATATCTAGCAAATAAATAATTTTGGTTTTTTGATCTAATTGGTGAAGTCATCCTAGGAAGGCCCCTTATAATTGAAAACATTTCATTTTCAGTGCTCTACAGAGAAGGACCAGAAAAAACTCATGCTGATTATGTTGTTGTAATAAATGCAGATGACAGTTTACTTATGGACACCATTTATACTCTTGGTCTTGTTAGGATGGCCAACACTACAGTAAAGGTATAGTTTTATATTAATGCTAAGATATAATAAGTGTGAAATAAGTATCCTTGGCACCATATACTATGGTGTATGACACATTCATATAAAAGTATGAAGAAACATGCAACAAATGGTTCAAAATATAATATCAAAATTTTAACAATTATTATGGATGATATATTATGGATACAATACTTTAAAACATATGTGGGCATTGTCCGGCCCTCGGGCCGGGTCTGACCCGTCTCAGGTTTTGAGCCGGCCCACCAGACATTTCACGAAATTACATTACTGTCATAGTTATTTACTAATAGATTTTCAGAATTCAGGAAAAAGGATAGCTTGTTTCTGAAGTTAGAATCAAGTATCACATTTACCATTACACATGAATTAACTTCAAAAGTAACCAAATAAATGCATAATTAAACAAAACTAAATTGGAAATAAATTCATTAAAAAGTAAAAAACCTGACTGCAAATTATTTATTTTTGTTAAACGTTTTATTGTTCAATTGAGATTAAAACTGCAAGTTATATATATATATATTATATGGAATCGTTTTTAAAGCCTTTTATTTTAATAGGTATAAAACTGTATAGGCTTTGAAGAAAAAGAAAATCTCACAGTATGGCGTTTAAAACCATCAGACAGTTCGGTTAAGCCATTTGGAAGTTATGGTGGAATAAAGAAACTCACAAACATTCATACATACATGAACCCTGTAAACTCCTTTTTTGGACAGTCGTGTAATAAATAAGTTTGTTTATTGCTTTGGCCTGCAATGGCATAAGTACCTATTATTATTTGCCCATGCCTGCTCTAAAGCATTTTAACACCCATTTAACTTTTTCTTTTTAGGAAATTCTGGTAGCCCAAGTCTTGTATCCAAAGGAACCAATGAAAATGCCAGAAGGGTTGAAGGAATACAGCGTGCGGGAAATGTTACTATCTAGAAATATACCAGTCACAATAAATGAAGATGACTAACACTAAAAGAAATTTATTTTAAACTAAAAACTTCACTAATTAACAAGTATGTTAAGCTCTTTTAGTTGGTTTTTTTATGCCTGTTTTTCTATATTCACTTCTCTCCTTCAAATACTCTTCAGTACAGAATTCTTTGAACTCATCATTTCTGTACCAGTTCGACAGGCATTCTTTCAGAGTCGCATTCTCTTCTCTGCACTTTACCACCATTAGCAAAGAAGACTCCTTGCAACATTTCTCAAATTCTGATACTTCTCGAACACATTTCTCCTTCTTTGCTTTTTCTCTTATAAGCTTGGGAATGAGCACTTCAACTTCAACTTTTCTCAAGCTCTTATCGTCAGGGTCCCCTAAAATTTAGTTTAAGTTAAAACAGGAAGGTATATGTACAAGAGGTAAAACTACTTTAATTCTAAAATATTACCAAGACCATGAGGTCCTTCAGAAAACTTTGGTGGTAAAACAGATGTCATATTGATTTTCTGCAAAATGTTAGTTGCGTAGACTGTAATCTTTGATGTACCGCTAGCTAGAGAAATATTTAAATTCTTTCGTATCTTACATTGGTCATTGATACTGCAATTTACAATTTAACAAGGACAGACAGATTACAGATTACTAGATTAAATTCTCTTTGATTCCTAGAGTTACTAGTATAGTATGTAAAAGTAAAGACTGATCTGTGCACGCACAGAAAAATAAACTTAAAGCCACAGATTACCTATTGCATGGAAAGCTCTGAATAAGGAAACCTATGGAATTGCCATATCTACGAAAAAGACGTGCATAGAGTGCGCGCAAGATAACTCTGCGCGCGGTCGAAATAGGAACTAATTAATGTGCCACCATCTTGTTTTTACGTCAGGTGTCAATAGAGTGTGTTGTGTTCCGTGCTTTTATCCGTTTTTAAAGTAAATAATCGCCATCATCATGCCGAAAGTGATTAAAAGTGCTGGCCGATATATTATCTTGAAGGCCAAACGTGCTTGTGAAGAAGAACGAGACAATAGCGGGCCAAAAGTGCCGTTTTCCGAAGTTAAAGCCCGTGTTGCATTTTAGACAGGTAATTTTTAGAGCTGCCATAACTATTAAACTCCCCTCATTTTCTGGATTTGCTAGAAGCTTTTTTAAGTCACTGGTAGCAATTCTCATGACACCAAACTAACTAAAATTTAGTAAAATTAGATTTAGAAATGTCAAATGAACATTCCTTATTCTGTTGGCGCCATAGTATAGTTAGTTAGCTCTAAAATTATTAAAGTTACTAAACTTAGTAAAATGTGCAGTTATGCTATTCTGCTGTGCCATAATTTAGTCAGATTAGGTGGAACCATAGACCATTTAAGCTAAAATTAATCACCATCTAAATTGGTGTTGACTAAAGCTGTAATAATCTACAATTATTTTATTTTGGCTGTTTTATCTTAATTACGGTTTTCTCAGTTGTATGAAGTATGCGGCTATGTGGTTGCTTCTCACAACAACTCTATCTTCGAGATTATTCTTCTATTAAGAGCCTAGAGATAAAGCTTTGTAGGCAGGTAACAACAAACATGGATTTACAAATTCATGACATGCCTGTATAAATCGCAGGTATGGCAGGGTTTTTTAAATAGGGGATGAGCTTATTGTCATCTATCAGGCACAGTGCCAGACTTCAGTATGCCTTGACCCCGGATGTGGGTTTATTCTACCTAGGACCTATTTTTTATTAAGCGTATATCTGACCTAGTCTAATTACTTAATTAGCAGATATAGTAACTATCGATAGTAATGCCATTCAAAGTGTAAGGAACATAATCAGGCTGTCTGTAGTAACGCTGTGATTTAAACAAAGCCCTATAGATAAGAAACACTTACCACAGTCAAAAAAGTCTTGTGAAACAACTTGATTAGTGCGCTATCTAGCGTTAAGTAGCGGCAAAATGAATTCTATTCAGGATAGTTAATTCCCTATTTTAAATTTAGTTCGATGCCACAGCAGAATAACTTTAAGGATCCCTAAAACTAAAATTAGATATCTTTAATTAGTTAGTATAGTTAGAGAGTGTACAACAGAATTGCTGCCAATATCACGTAAATCCTAAATAACCGTTCTCTATAAAAAGTCATTTACTCCCTACAAAGTTATGTTTTATGAAACAACATTTTTTTATTACGAATTTGGATAAGTCGTAAGTAAGAACGTACTGTCACCCAAATAACTCGAGAGGGTAATGTTGCAGCAGCTTTATCTTCAAAAATTGTGTCCCCAGGAAAAACAAGAAACCGGAAGAAAGAAATTGATGATTTAGACGATTTTGATAAGTGCGCTATAAGGCATATAATTCAATCATTTTATGTCGTAAAGAAAGAGATTCCTACCATAAATAAACTTTGGTTGGAATTGAAAGCTGATATTGATTTAAAAAATGGTAGAACATCGTTGAGGAGTATTTTAAAGACTATGGGCTACAAATATAAAAAGTGCCAGTCTAAGCGAAAAGTATTGATAGAACGCAACGATATAGCAGCTTGGAGAGCTAAATATATTCTGAGCCTGAGCAAGAATCGTCAGGAAGAAAATCGACCTGTCATTTATCTTGATGAAACATACAGACATGCTTCATATCACCTCCAAAAATTTTGGCAATCGGAGGACCAACCTGGTATTCTTGCTTCTGATAGCGTTGGTGCAAGATGGATTATTGCTTATGCTGAAAGTAAAACTGGGTTTATTGAAAACAGACTGCTGCTGTTCAAGTCCAAATCCAAATCGAGTGTCTATCATGACGACATGAATTCCGCAAATTTCATGCGGTGGATGAAAGAAAAGATTGTGCCAAATCTACCATCAAATTGTATTGTAGTCATGGATAATGCGTCATACCACTGCACACAGATAACAAAGCACCTACGATGGGCAATATAAAAGCTGAGCTCCAAGAGTGGCTTACGAAAAATGGAATTGAATTTGACGATTGTTGGACAAAACCGCAGTTATTCGAATTAATCAAAAGGCACAAAGGAGACCCACAGTGCGAAACAGAACAACTGTTAAATGAACATGGGCATGAAGTTTTGCAGTTACCGCCATACCACTGCGATTTAAACCCAATCGAAAAGATTTAGGCAATTGTGAAGCGGCGCATAGCAGAAAAAAATGTGGCTCAAGCTCTTAGTAACATAGAAGCAATTACTGAGGCAGCTTTTAGAACAGTAACGACAGAAAAATGGCTCAATGTATGCCTACACGTTGAAAAAATTGAGGACAAATACTTTGAATCAGACAGATTAATGGATATAGAAATGGACAAATTTATAATTAATGTTACAGGTGACACATCTGACTCTTCTGATGAAGACTCTAGCATGTGTTCGGATGAAGATGTTCATATGGAAGGCATTGACCTATTGCAAGACCATTCTTACACCAAATTTACAGAATCTACTAAATATTCAATAAAAGACTTACAAGGTTATTGTGGACTTTTAATTTCCCTTTTTTGTCGTTTATAGATTGAGTAATGAAAGATTCTTTTTAAATAAATTGGATCGAAGGCGAAGAATTCTAATAAATGTCAACTCCATTAATCAGTAATACGGCTGATTGATTCTCTAAGTCTATAAACTGTTTAAAATAGTTGCAATGATTTATGAAAGTAAGTTTACTGATTTATGTAATTAAAGTAAATAATACCTAACAATATAAAAGTAAACTAATAAATTCCTACATCACTCAAGGCCAAAATTCTGTTTAAAATTTAAATATCCTGCCTTTGGTGAAATGTAAAAGTTAATACTTTAAACTGGCAACATTAAGTACGCCACCTGTCGCGCGCAAAGTTATCTTGCGCGCACTCTACCTACGCAGCTAAACATGGCGGCTTAGTGTTGCTACTACCTGTTACTACCAGAGTCGATATTATAGTACCCTACTACGCGCACCAGTGCAATGAGGACATTTAGAATAGGTGCAGATCCACCCTTTTTATAAGCAATATGGGCATAGCCAATGAATAGCGGATTCAGTGTAAGGATGGTCATGACGCTAATTTCAGTTTAATTTAATATCCTCCTTTTAACACGATTGGTTGCTACGGTTTGGTTTAGCTGGGCATAAGCCCATAACGTTATTTGAGATCTGGATCTACGCCTGATTCAGAAGGCTGATGATGATGATGATTTGTTTCTTTGTTGCAGAAATAATTAACCATGATCATATGAGGAACTGCTAAAATAAAAACAATATTCGTACATGTTTGTATTTATTTATTTACATCAATTGGCTTTTGTACTATTCATTTCTGAACAGAAATATTTTGTTAAGATAATTCCTGAAAGATATTTTTTTCTGTATATTTCTTCCCAAAATATTTAAATCTAATATCAATATATGTTTTGATTACACTTTTCATCAAAAGATATTTATGACTGGCATCATGATTGCTTGAATCGGTCTGAAAATCTTGATTATTTTCACCATAATTTTCCACGAGAAAAGAAAAAATATACAAATAATATTCCTCAAAATTCGATTTTGTGAAGTTGAATTTCATTATTTTCTCTGTCTTTTTACAGAGATCTTCAACGTCTTTCGAAGGATAAACGAGGCCTCCTCTAGTTTTACATGTAATTAATGATCTCGTTTTAATATCGCCCAATAGCATCGACGCACAATTTACACATTTGATAGTGCGGGTCAATTTTCTGGCTACAAAGCCAGCAATGTTTGTCACAACGCTCTCAGCATATTTTGTGATATTATTATTCAGGCAGTCTAGGTATTCCTCGAATAAAGTGCTGTCATCCTCCGGTACCTCTATAAGAGACTTTTTACTAGTCAAATCATTGATACTTGCAACGGGATCAATTCAGCTTGAACATGTTAAAATATTTACCTGTTCAAGAGGAATGCAACTGCCTACGCCACCATCGCGAATCTCCGCTCTTATCAACAGCCGTTTGAATGCAGCTCTAAACTGGAAAGCGTTCGGATTATTATTGAATCCACCACGGGCTCTTATTGCGGAAAAGAATAGTTCCAAGTGATCTTGACTCACTTTATAAACCGGAAGATAAATCAACATTTTTGATTCTGAGACTAGGTACTGAAAAACACCTAAAGCACTTTTCATATCAATTATAAGTCCAATGAATCCAGTTTTCCGTTTCGACTCGACGACTAGATGTCCTGATGGCAACTTTAATTTGTTTATGTAATTGGTGGCCCCTTCAAAAAGAGCCTGAATTAATCTAATGTTTTCGGAGCACATGGCTTTTTTCCAACCTGCTGGTCTGATGGAGCAGCTGTTCAAAACGTCGAACACGTCGTTTATAAGACGTAAAAACTGTATGGTTCCTTCACAATCTTCAAACCCATCCAGATTTAATTCAGTACTGCAAAATTCTAACGCATCTGCTACAGAACTTCTGAGCATTTGGGTTGCCAAACGAACTTTCATTGTTTGCTTAGCAAAATATACATAAGCTTTAGTGATTTTCGTGCCCATGTGCAACGCCTCGCTTTCTTGTAATTTTAACAGCTGTTCTATAAAGCCGAAATCTATTTTACGTCCAAACATATCATATAATAGTTTAAGTTCTCCAAAGGTGTTCCGGATCAGTTTAATTGCATGACATGGGTCGATGAAACAATAAACTTTTTCATCATCGTTTTCAAAGTATGTGTGACCATTTGCTTGAATTAAGTTACATCCGAGGCGGTCAAACATGCTGAAGTTGGCAACAGGTCCATCACAAGTAACGCTGATGATTTTCACCCCAACTTCTTTGCACTTTTGCAAACATATATGCACAAGTGCAGCTTTTTGTTCACCGCTCAAGCTTGTTATTAAAAAATATGCCACTGGCAATTTCCACTTCCCATTAATACAATTTATTAAAAAGACTTTGACTAGCCACTTCGACAGAATTGCTTTCGATGTCAAATCCAGTATTAACGCGACCATAATATTTTTGAGATCGAGGGTCCCAACATAGAGATTTTCTTATGGTCATTTCGTCAAGAATCAGTGCGCAAATGACAGGCCGCTCATCAGATTCTACTTTGGCTTTAATAGTATTAAAAGCCTCTTTGCAAAATCCAGGCTCAGCATTAACATGTTCATACCACTTGCATAATGTGCGTGGATGAGGTAGACACATATCGTATGAGGAGCGCACAAAATCATATGGGGATAAAAAATTCAAGGTCAGAGCGAATTTCCTTACTTCTTCAGAATACTGCCTTTCTACTGAGAAACCTTTGGCTTTATTAATTTGTCTTAAAATAAAATCCTTTGGCCCTGCACACTGCTCTAAAAGTATGCAGTTCTCATGTGTCACCAAATTCTTTTCTTTGAGCTCCTTAATGACTTCTTTAAATGTTGCTATTTTTATATTTTGCCGACGGACAATTTCATTTAAGCATTTTATTTTTTTTCTTCTGGTCATAAACCTTGTCTTGCAATTGTTTTAATTCCTTAAGCGCTTGATCCTGAAAAGAAAATACTGTTTTAGCTTTTATAACAAAAGTCTTAACCACATACAGTGAACGATCAGAAACTGATAAGATATAAATGTTTAATTTCAATCTACTGGGAAGTGGCAGTTACCATTTCATACAAAAATAACTAACATCCTATTACCATAGAAACAAACAGATCAAAATATTTGAATAATATGCACTGCAATTACTTACTAATTCAATGGTCTGTTGGCTGGCATTGGAATTATCGTCTGCGCTTGCAGGAGTTGATTGGGGTGAAATTGAAGGTTGCTGCAAACAGACACAATATTGTTCATAAGTTGATAAGTGTGTGTCAAAACATGCGTATGATAGGTTTCCGTACATGGTGACGATGATAAGAACCAATTTTTATGGTGTCATTAGATGGTTTGCTACTAGAAAGACATAATTAAAGAAGAAATATGATTAAAAGTTAATGACCGCTGAGCTGTGTGCATGTTTATTTAATCCAATTTTTTTTCTTTTATAACTCAAAAACTTGTAATCTTACAGTGCTCAAAATAATTTTGAAACAAAGTTGAAGTTTGAACAACATTGGCGACCTATATCGCTACCCCGGATGGACCTACAGATGCACACCATGATTCCTCGGTTTACTGGAGTTAGTTTATACTAACTCCACTAATAATCTTAATATAAAAAAGATGTTTATTATATCTGAAATAACTTTTAAATTGTTAATATCAAATATATAAATATGCTGATGCTTCTAAGCGGTCTCATTGAAGATCTATGGGGGAGGCTCTATGTCCAGCACTGTACATCCTATGGCTGAGGAAGAGGAAGATGCTGATCACAAACTATGCACAACCTCTAATGTAGAAAGCAGTGTTACACTATACTAACATACCAGTCAAAAAAATCAGTGAGAACATACTTGTTTACTTACCAATTCAAGGTTCTGCTGGGTGGCTGCAAGAGCAGATCTGTGTAGTCTTGAAGACTGCTGAAAATAGATACATACGAGTATGTTAGTAAATATTAAGTCAATTATAGAGTTGACGGTTGCTGATAACAGTAAAATGTTATAATTAAAATCACTGAAATATATACAGAATTACATGTTTTGCCCATTAAAGGATTGATTTGCTCTATAATGGGCAAAAATAATAGTTATGTGAACTTTAATGGGCAAAAAGAATGGTTATGTAATACTATTCTCACCTGCACAAACAATGATGGCACTGCATCATCTTTTAATCGTACAACATCCAGTGTTCTATTAAACGAGTATTCATCGAAGTGCAAAGAACATATGGGTGAATATACGCTATTTGAATTCCAGTGGTCCACCAATAAATTTTATGTGAAGCTTATTATATTAATGTTTCTGTATGCTTAAAAAATAAAGAATATTTTCTTCTATTTGGCCCACATAGTCTATTCACGATAATAGTTTAATTTAAGGCATTAATAGTGAAAAATAGATACAAATGTATACTCCTCTGGCATACCCCATTACTAGATTATAATGATTTTATGGCCAGATACCTTAAATAGGTATGCCATTCTGTTTTTTTTTAACATTATCATATACTTTTATAAACATCGGAACATATTTTAACAAAATATACTGTAAAAATATTTATAATACATAAAAAACAATAACTTATTTTTATGTCATGTTACTTAATGTCACTTCACCTGGCGAAACCCAAAGAAGTAAAATTTTACTTAAAACCGCAAAGGTAGGTTTTTGGCCTTGAAATACGCGCGTATAATAGTGTGAAGTTAGAAGCAAGCTAACAATGTCAAGCAAAATTCCAAGAATATTGCGTCAATTTGCAATTTACTGTAGGCAAGCGTGTTTGTGCCAGTCGTTAGAGTATTTCCTTTGGCAAGTATATGTTTTTGTATTTTATCGTTACGACATTGTATATTTGCACAATGCAATGTTTATTGTGTGTTAAACAGTGGTCAGAAAAGCGAGTGAGGTTGTTTTTGTAGGTTATGTGCGATTTTGTCACTTCTCTGGCGTCACTTTTCTGGCGTATTTCGTGCCAGAGGAAATATATAAGCGCCAGGAAAGTGACAAAAACGAGGAAACTATCTGGTAAATATCATGTACATGAAGATCCTCTCTAACCCAATATGTTTATTCTGTTATTTTTAAGTACGGGTAATTAAAACTTAAGCATTAACAAAACTTTAATAAGTATTAAAAATAAAGTTGCATATAAAAACTGTGAAGACTGGATGTACCTTGTATATTAAAAAATATCCAAATACTATACTGTAAATATTTACATTATAGTATTTGGATAGTTTTATTTAATATTAGTCCCCTTTCTTAGCTAATAACCAATGGCCTGTCATTTCCCTGTTTTAATTTGTCATTACTACACCAATAGTGTCACTCCCCTGGTAACACATTTTCCTCTGGTGCCTATAAAATTAAAAAAAATATAAACATCTTCTGGTCCTAGTCATCAAAAATTTTAAAATAGTGCCAAATAGATAAATTATCAATATTGAATGGAACAGATAACATTTCCTTCAGGGACACAAAAAAATCAAATACCGTATATTCACCCATATGTAAATATTCTTTAAATTTGTCCTTAAATTTTCTTTTCCAATCATGTCTAACCAAGTCTTTTTCCTATGGTTATTTTGTGGAAGTCTGAAAACAAAAAATAATGATTTTTTAACAAATAAGATCAGTTTTCATTTTCTAAGATGTTGGTAATATCTTTTGGTAACTTTTATGGTATAAAAGTCCTAAATTGCATTATAAATTTATCGATATCTGTGTCAAATAAGATTAATATATTCTATTAAGATTTAGATCATTGGTTTCAAATATGTTTATTCATTCATGAAACTACACTGATGAGACGAGTGTATGAATAACATCTAAATAAATCAAACTGATGAAGTAGCTTCGTGAATGAATAAACAGATTTGAAACCAAACCATCTAAATCTCAATATAATATAATGATCTAATTTGACCTTTACTTTACTGCTTACCGGTGAAATGTTTGAATATTTGGCCGACTTCGGCTTATTATTGCACCACAACTTATAATGCTGCATTTATTAGGCATTATAGAATATATCTTTTACACTATATTCCAGCACAATCTTGAATTATCAACACAAATTATTTTTTTCCACGTCAAGTCACAGCTTACACCGCAAGTAAACAGCGTCACAATATGGCGGACAAGGCACACACCTGTCGGCACAAAAAATGTTGCCAATATAGCGAAACTGTCGTGTATATTGTTGGCTTATTTTTAATACATACATTAGATAGAGATGCCAATATGTTTATTATTTCGTCTTTTAAATATTCCATAACTAAGTATCTATATGTTTTAGCAACATTTCCAAAGGTTTCCTTATTCAGAGATGGAAAGTAATGAGGCTAATTCGGGATTGAGTTAGCTTTCAACTAAACTGCGACGTATAAGTAATTTTCCGTATAAATAAGCCGAATTCTAGCCAAACCGTGTCTTCTTATATTCGACGAACTTGTGACCATATAGATGAAAATTATATTCGGGAAATCTTCAATGATAAATTGTGCTTAAAATTATAACGCAACATATAAATCTTTATATAGGTATAAAAATTACGTGTCACGTTGTTTGTCCGCGATTGACTCCTAATCTACTAAACCAATAATAAATTTGAATTGCACACCGTGTGCAATTTGATCCAAATTGAAAGATAGGATAGCTTATATCTCAATTTATAGTCGTAATTTTATACCCGTGCGAAGCCGGGGCGTGTGTACTAAGATATTTTTACCTGTAGATGAGTTGTGTGCCCTCCATATTTACTAGACGAATTCAGGGTAATTACCAGAGTCACTACCGGTCTTGCACTTCCGAGCGTCCGGTGAATACATCGGCGCTAATCGTGTTTTTTAGGAATAATTTGTGGACAATATGCCTTCCTTATGTCTTTAGACTCTGCACCAACTCTACACGCACTGTGAGAGATAAGAAAACTGTTTGATTTCACGCGTAATTATTGCTTTTATTGATGAAATATAAAATATCGTCATCTTGTTTTATCTTAGGAACTAATAATCGCAATGAAATGGATGAGTGAGATATGTGTATCGATTGTGTATGTTCGGAAAAAATTGAGTAAATTTAAATTAAACAGTGACAACCACGATTACAACACTAGGAACAAATTTAAAATAACGGTACCAAGTTTTAGACTAGCAAAGACAAATAAAAGGTCCTTTTTAGGTGATTGTGTGCGGTTTTATAATAAAATTCCCAAACATATTACAATGCTCAGAAGGAAAATTCAAATTGCACGTGAAAAACATTTTGATTGAAATCCTACTATACAGTTTGTGATTACTGAAACGACAATAATGCTTGAAAAATTCCGCCTCTGCCAAGCCATCACATGTTTCCTACGTAATTTAAACAAATATTGTAATAATTGTATTATATTGTATATAACACATTGTTTAAAGACGTTTAAAAGAATGGCCCCGAGTTTCTTGATTTTTTTTTGCTGAACGTGGCAGTACAATGTAGAATATTTCAATATTAAAATTTGTGATTGACCTTCATAAGAGCGTAGACGCCTAAATTGAATAAATGATTTTGAATTTGAATTTGACCGAGACCAATTTATGGTCAAGTTTTAATCATGTTTGTGGTATGGAGTCGGCCTCATCATCATATTACGCAAGGATTATACGAGTATGTCTGGAGGTCATTCCGAACCTAGGAGGAAGTAGCTATGCGCGTATACCCGATAGAGACAGAGTATAAATACCTAATATTGCAGAATTGCCAGTGTCCCATAACATTACCCAAATCACAATGAAGATTTTAGAAATAATATTGCTGTGCCTACTGAAAAAAAAAATAGAATTTGCATAGTACTTGCTTAAGGTGGACTGGACCGTTCAATTTATTATATCGGGGAATTCAAAATTTAATGTATGTTGCTAGATCGGATAATTTTAGTACGTATTGTTTTTAAGTTGCGCAAATCGGAAATTATACCTTAAAGTATTTTGGCATCATAACTTACAAATATATAATTGTTTCTTAACTGTTTTTGCAGATCAGTAGAGAAATATATGAAATCAGATACATATATGTAAGATACAATAACAAAATACTCTAAAAAGTATCTCCGATTTGAGTAAATTAAAGAATCATATACCTACAAATGTTATTCGATCTCGCAACAAATAGAAAGACTGTTAAATTTTGAATTTCTCGCTACAGATTGAACTTGAAAATCTTAATGGCAGAGAAACCAAGTCAGCTAGTTTTAGAAAATTACCATGATTCCAAAACTAACTGACAACGTACAGAACATTTTTTGGTAGAATTTAAAACTAAGGCATTTTTGTTAGTTAAATACATCAAATTTCTCTCACGTAGAACTTGGTTCAGCCGCGATCCCTTCAAGAAACTCGGTAATTAAATCATAGTTCAATGTAATTCTACTTAAAGGTATCTACAACTTAAGCTATCTACATATATGTGGGTATCAAATTTCATCAAGGTGTGTCATTTAAATATGCAAACTTTTATATGGGTTTAGTGGACGTGGGACCAAAAATCTTACTTATTAGATTAAGAGGTCCAAATACCTGTTTACTTACGTTACTTAATCCATATTGGTACTATTGGATAACTAGCTTACGCCTGTGCACTCAACCGCGTGGAGTTATATCGTAGTCCCCCGATAATACTCAATATCTCGGAATAAAGGTAGCCAATGTATTAATCCAGTTGCTAAGGAATCGATGTGCGAAATTTCGTTGAAAACTTCGGCGGTGAGTGGTAACAAACTCATAAAAACCTTCGAACCTATAATATTTCATAGTGTGCACTTAAAATAAAACAAAGTAATAATGTATTTATAGCTTTACGGTATATAAAACATTCATAATATGTGTTAATAACAACGAGATTCAACATTTTGGCACTACATACAATTGAATCAATTAATTTTTAATTTAATTAATTTTGTACAATACAAACACGATGAAGGGCAGCATCTTTGTGAAAACTGCAAATCAACATGATATTGCGTTACTTTTACTGCTTAATTATAGTATATTATTTTAACAAACGAGTACTGCAAATCTTTTCTTCTTTGCTATTGGCCCACGTTATCAACATAAAGCCCATTCCACACGAACTCTGTAGTTACATGTAGGTATATTCAGTTGTCTTCGACTACCTTCGCGTCGAAAATATTGCTTGTAACGAATCAATACTAAAGTTGCAACTTTTGAATTAGGGAAAGCAAAACAACGATCGTTTTGAAGAAAATGTTGTAGCTAAGTCAACTAATCGTCTCGTCATTCGTTTGCCGACGTATCACTGTGAGCTCAACCCAATTAAACTCGTTCAGTCTTAAGTGAATGGCTATGATAAGGCTATGGCAGGAAATTACAAAAGTTATAAAATGTATGAAATCTGAACTCTTTTGTTACAAGGAGTAGCTAAAGAGAATAGATAAAAATAGCGCTAATGTCTCAATCATGTGATAACCAAGATAGAAAAAAAAAGTGCGCAGTCGACAATCATGTACAAAATATGTTAGGGCAATTTATTATTGACGAATCTGCAGAAAGATCATCTGAAGGGAGACGATAATTTTTAAGATAACAAGAATTGTAGTAGAATTATTTGATTTATATTATGTTCTAGTGCATAATATTTATATACGATTATAATATTTTTTATATTATATACGCGAACAGAAAATTTTGTGACGAATATACTAAGTATGCAAATTTATATCATAAAATAATAACCTAATTTTTTCTATTGTAAATTTTAGAAGTATTCAATATGATCGGGTCTTAACAATTTCAAAACAAGAACAAAGGCATTGACCAATGAGGGCAATGACATGGGTCTCACTCTGTCAATATCGGAAATGTGCGATAGACATACTCAGTACTCGTTTGTTAAAAAAAACAGACTATAGTCAAAAGTGGTACATTTTTGAAGCAGTGATAGCTCAGTGGCTTTGGCTATGGACTGCCGCGCAGCAGGTCCATGGTTTGAATCCCGCCGCGGGCTTGAGCTTCACTGTATGGTGGAAAGGCATTTTTGCGAATACACGCCTGGCTAGCGACCACCCTCATGTAGAAAATCTGTCGCCAAGCATCTAACGGTGTGTTCCGGCAGCTGTCCTTGAGAGCCAATATTTTTACGCTAAGCCTGTTAACACCTTCGACCACATCATCACTTACCATCAGGTGAGATTGTGGTCAAAGGCTTACCTATCAGCAATAAAAAAAAAAACAAAATTACCCACTTTTATGGGAAAAATCGTCAGTCTTGAGCTGGTATTTCGAAAATTGCTATAATTCGAAAAAGTATAATTTTTTATCTATGTTCAGGCTCACTTTTCTCCCTAAACAAATATCATCATAAAAGAGCGAGACAGACAAAAGAACACTACTTAATTTTTATGGATTATGATCTCAAAAACAAGAAATTATTTTATAATAAAATGTAAGATTATCAAATGATTTAACACGCAGACATTCATGTTATGATCAGAAATTCATATTTGATTCGCATAGACTGTGTAAGAATGGTGAATACATATGAAAAATAGCACTTACATGTAATACGTAATGTGTTCCATATTTCGTTCAGTTCTGTTTTTATGGCCAAGAATTCTGCATTTCACCATGTTTGGTGGAAGCAGCAGCGTTGAATTTAACTTACAATTTACAATACACTCTTTAAAATTGTTGTTTAACACGAAAAAAGGACACTTTCAAGCACCGAACAATTTTTTCTGCCACAGTTGCGAAGTGTGGCAAACAAAGTAATCGCATACGCCGAGCAAGAAAACAAACTGAAGTTGTCTCTTTCAAACTAATGCAAGCGTATATATTCCCATTCTTGTCTCACAACCAATAGAATATAAATGTCTTCTCCATCATAGATACTTCCTACTAGTTTCAAACCTTGGTTTAAAGTGCGCGGAGTGCAACTTTTCACTCTAACGTCGTTCACAACCATCGCGTAGAGTGCAACTTTTTAACTATCAAAAGAGGTCGTTAAAAGGTTAAATCTTCAACTGACATGACCATGACATTTCTTGATGAGAGAATTATAGGAACTCTTTTGTATTTTCCGGTAACGGTAGCTATTGCTTTTTAAACATCATGAAACGTCTTTAAATATATTGTCAGTGCCCCGCCAAAAATATATATTTGAGGTTATAAAACGAGTCGTTCTGAACCTCTGAGTAAGTTAAAGCAACCAAACAACTATACTCTTGAGGCTTGGAACACGGCCTTGTGTTCATGAGGTTGCACTTTCGACGTGTAGTATTGACTTATCTGTATTGCCAACGACAATGTCAAAACGTCAGGTTATCGAAGTACCTAACAAGCCGAAGTCATTGTTCCATAGTTTTCAGCTATTCTGATATTGTGATAAAATTGTTAATTTGCTTAATTCCTTGTCTGTATGAAAAACAAATAGGAAATCACTAGATATTAGTTTTTTCTTGTAAGTGTTATCGGTGAACTGTTGTGTAAAAATGTTGCCCGTGTCAAACAAAACAACGGTACCCATCTTCCGCTGACACCGATGTTTATTTGATTCCAGAGGTTAGAAAGCTTGTATTGTAAGTGAACAATGGATCGGCTTTTGCGTCTCGGTGGTGGAATGGCGGGGCTTTCTCAGGCGCCCCCACCTACAGACGCGCCCGCCGTGGATACCGCTGAGCAGGTGTATATATCATCGCTGGCGCTCTTGAAAATGTTGAAACATGGCCGTGCTGGTGTCCCTATGGAGGTCATGGGTCTCATGTTAGGTGGGTTTGATGTTTTTGTTACTAGTGCCTATTTAACAGTGACAATTATTTCAAGCTTTTTATGCAAATCATTGAACTGTCTGTTGGTCACAGCTTATTTTCGGAAAGTCTAGGATAGGTACTAGAGGAAGAGAGAGAAAGAGGAGAGGGGTTGGATAACCCCTCCTCAGGAAGGTTATGGAAACAATTATTATAAAAATCTATGTATATTAACCCCTAATTTGTACAAGATGGGTACCTAGCTTTTCTGGTATCTATATAAACCGGTATTGCAGTTGGCAGTTGATAGTTGGATTTACAGAATTACCCTGAGACTAGCATAAATCTGATTCTCAATTCAGTTTTCACAAGTAGGCATCTTTGGCCTATAAAAATAACATATTATTAGGTATATGATAACAGAAAGTATTTCAAATCTTGAAATGAATCCTGAAACCAGCTCAAATTACATTTTGCTGCTAAATTATTATGTAATTTAGTAACCATCTCATAATTACTTTCACTATAATGAACCTATGAAGCTGTATTGTGTTTTGCATCTGTCTAGTCAACAAGTCAATAATGGACTTAATTGGAAAATTCAAAAATAAGGATTAAAGTAATTTTTTAGTGTTACCCATTATCTGTCACAATTAGGATGCCTGAAAAAAATGATAATTGTGAAGCACATATATATCCAATCGGTATAATTCAAACATTGTTTGTAAGTAGATATCCTTGGCTATATACCCAGTTCACATTTTATTTTTCTTTAATAATGGGAAGTTTTGAAAATCGTGTAAACAAAATTAATAAAAGACTCGATACATTTTGCCCTGCAAACACTCACCAGTGGAAAATTGTGTTGTAAATAATCTCATAACTACTTCTATACTACTAAAACTAAGTAGGATTTCAGCTTCTCATTCATCTCATGGTAGTAATAATTTCTTATTCAGGTAAATAATCAAATCAAAATCAAAACGTTTTTATATTGGATAATTATAAAATCATATAAAAACAATTATATAATTATAGTATAATATAATACAACTTCATATGGTTATCCAAGGTAACTATATCTATCTGTAAAAAAAATTAAGGTACATTGTGGTGTATACCAATTCTTAAGGCAAGATATAAACTCTTTGGTCACTCAACAACTTATCCCAATGTTCATATATTTTACATAACATAATTCATAATTTTCAGGTGAATTTGTTGATGACTACACAGTCCGAGTGATTGACGTTTTTGCTATGCCCCAGACTGGAACAGGAGTATCAGTAGAGGCTGTTGACCCTGTCTTCCAGGCCAAAATGTTGGATATGCTGAAGCAGACTGGCAGACCTGAGATGGTGGTTGGATGGTAAGATTTATTGTATTTTAAGATACACACAAATATAATGGCTTCAGGGTTAAAGACTAATTGCTTAGCCCTCTATGAATTATTATAATAGACAATTTTTTTATTATTAAAGTACAATGTGTCCTGACCAAAGAGGTTTCCATTCAATTTAAGTACATATTATTTCTGGTGAGCGCGCCGCGCGCGCAACGCGCTGGTTCCAAGCCAATAGACCAATAACAGACTTTTTTCTTTTGCCAGAAAAATCAAGAAAAGCATATAGAGATTAAATAAAGTAGTGTATGCAACTGCATATAATTAGGTATAAACTACACTCATGTTTTAATACCCTCTATTATATGACAGTTGCATTAACTACTATTTTAATGCTAATTATCTATTAAAAGGTTTATTTTCTGACAGGTACCATTCACATCCTGGATTTGGCTGTTGGTTGTCAGGAGTGGACATAAATACCCAGCAGTCATTTGAGGCACTGTCGGAGCGAGCTGTAGCTGTTGTTGTTGATCCTATTCAATCAGTCAAAGGTAAAGTGGTCATTGACGCTTTCCGTCTCATTAATCCAAACATGATGGTCCTTGGACAGGAACCGAGGCAGACCACTTCAAACTTGGGCCATCTCCAGAAGCCATCTGTGCAAGCCCTCATTCATGGACTTAACCGTCACTACTATTCAATCAGCATAAATTACAGGAAGAATGAGTTGGAACAAAAAATGCTGCTAAACCTTCATAAAAAGTCATGGATGGATGGACTCACACTGTCTGACTACAAAGAACACTGTACAATCAATGAGACCACAGTTACAGATATGCTAGAGCTGGCTAAAAACTATAACAAGGCTCTTGAAGATGAAGAGAAAATGACTCCTGAACAGTTAGCCATTAAAAATGTAGGCAAACAGGATCCCAAGAGGCATTTAGAAGAGAAAGTGGATGTTCTTATGTCCAACAATATTGTACAAAACCTAGGAGCAATGCTTGACACAATGGTATTCAAATGATATGTGCCCGATTTTTTATCTATATATCTAAGTTCATAGGAAAATTTGAAATAATGAATCCAGTTCTGTCTTCACTGATGTTTGTATGATACTGTATTATTATACCTAACACAAATAAAACAACTTTTTTAATAATATGTATTTGTTTATTTACTAAAAGTATGCAGCAGGAGCAATTTGTTGGTGGATATTGTCTTCTGTGAATTGACAATATTACAAATAATTTTCTGAAATTTTATAAATGCTTCATCAGGGTCTTATTTAACAACCTGAAAGCGTCTGAAACTATTTTCCGCCGTGGGTATTTCAAAATGGTTTATTTTGAAATACTTGAGCTTGCTTAGTACATCACAAAAATATATAACAGTAGTATTCAACAGCAGTATTCAATATACATTGGTTCACTTATATCAAAAGAAATAAATATTGTCTTATCCGTTTCTACACTTGCTTCTTGTAGGCATATGTAATACAAATAAATAAATCTCCGTCATGCGGCAGGACAGAGACCATGCGTCTTTTGACCGGAGAACGCCTTCAGAGCGAAAGGCTAAAGTGGAATAGTATAAAATGGCATTTTTTTTAATGGTGTTAACATTTTACTGTTTAGTGACTTGATACACTTCCACCAGTAGATAAATCTGTCAGCGGGGTATACTGAATCAGAATCATTTATTGCATACTACTGCTTTAAACAACCGCCACATTTAAGTGCTGAAGTGGATTTCTGATCGATATTTTGTATAGTTTACGGGTTGGTCAACTCACCATGCAGCAACTTGAAATCCTGGATCATCGTAGAGTACCACTAAATTTTCACACACACTCGTCATCTGGTCCAGTACCAGATGACGAGTGTGTGCTACGTCGTAACCGGGAGAGTTACCGTAAGCCGTCTTCTTTGAGTTAAATGACAAAACGATAAGTGGCAACACAGTCAGTTTGGGTGTCAAAATTGAGCTCTGTCGAATTTGGCGCGTTACGGGGTCAAGCAAGGTAAAGTAGAGCGGAACATGCTACCACTGATATTATGTTGGGCTGTGACAGTAGACAACCTGCAAGGAACGACACTGGACAGAACCGTCGTGGACCTAGGCGCAAAAATTTTTGCCAAGGGGTAAAGTTTATGTAATTTACCTGGGACAGACTGTCCAGTTAGGTAGGTCCAACTTCGAGAAAGAGATCGCCTGAAGAACCCAACTCGGATGAGCAGCGTTCGGTAAGTCACGCGACATTTTCTCGTCAAAGATCCCGCAAAGCCTGAAGACCAAAGTCTTCAACCAGTGTGCGTTCCCAATGATCACATATGGCACCGAGACGTGGTCCTTATCTGTGGCCCTAATGGACAAGCTCAGAGTCATTTAACGAGCCATGGAGAGAGCTATGCTCGGAGTTTCTTTGCGCAATAAAATCCGGAACGTGGATATTCGGCAAAGAACCAAAGTCACCGACATAGCTTTCAGAATTAGCAAGTTAAAGTGGTAATGGGCGATCCACATTGCTCGACGAACTGATAACCGATGGTGAAGAAAGGTTCTCGAGTGGGTACCACGGTAGGTACACCGGAAGACGTAGAGTTGGTAGGC
Source organism: Plagodis dolabraria (assembly GCA_963854805.1). NCBI lineage: Eukaryota > Metazoa > Arthropoda > Insecta > Lepidoptera > Geometridae > Plagodis > Plagodis dolabraria. The sequence continues at coordinate 13,861,901 of OY978457.1, forward strand.
ACCCCACAAGATACATTGACGATATCATAAAATTCGCGGGTAGCGAATGGTTACAAGCGGTTAATAGCCATTCTTTATGTCGTTCTAAGGGGGAGGCCTGTGTTCAACAGTGGACGTCTTCCGGCTGATGATGACGATGATGAAAGTTTATGTCGGTCTTAGTCGCGTCAGACAGCTAGAAGAATTGGTGTTTTAGATCCACGAAAGCTTATCAACGAGCCCCATGACAAAAAGTCTGCAAAAACTGAAACACCTCAGAGATATCATTAATAATTAATTAATCATAAAAAAAATATTTCGCGTTATCTTTTGCGCGATATTTATCAAAAAAATTAAGTTATCTTTCGTGGCACATTGCGGGTTTGCAAAAATATTGTTTTATCACTAAAAGGTACGAAATAAAAAGAGATAATTAAAAAAATAAAAAACACGCCTGCCGTACCAAAAAGTGAACTAAAAAATTACAAATTAACTTTTTATCTACTATCTTTTTTATTGAAACAGTCAATGTGGTTTACAAACTAAATCCAAAAAACCATCATGTCAATTATTAGTACAGAAAAAAATAAAAATTACTTAGGTAATTAAAAATTAATAGTATGAAGCTAAAATACAATTGGAGATAAATTCGTGCAAATTAAATTACTCTTACAATATATAACATAAAATCTATGTTTCAAACTTGCATTCAAATCTGCATTAAATTTTAAAATACATAAAGTTATTAGAATCAGAATATGTACATGAAAATTTTATTAAAATATTAAAACACATATTCACGTCTGATTTATTATATCTGTACAAAAGCAAATAGATCAACATTTTCGCCATATTGAAGCTTGTTCCCGAGCAAAATATGCGCTCGAGTAGTAGGCGCCTAATAAACAATAATAATGACAAAGACCTTACAGACATGGTTCATACTTTCAGGTATATCTAACAAACACTTAATCTAGGTAAGTAGGTACTCATGTATATAATGATCTAAGTGCATGGTTTTGTTTCTTAAACATATTAGCTCTTATGAATAAATGCTATTTTATTAAATCGTGGTCCGTCGACAACAACCTTCAAATGGCTAAACAATGACTTATCATTGTTTAGCCATTTGCAGGTTGTTGTCAGCGAGGTATATTATAAAGTAGGTAAGTTCTAACGCTTGGAATCTTACCAATAACGAAGAACTGTGTTATGAAATCCATAATAATATAAATATTATAAAACTAGCTTATGATCATACAGCATATTATATTTGCATTGCATATTAAATTACAAGAATAGTTTTATACCTAACAGAAATATTACAGTATTTTCATTCAGGATGGTACTCTGAGGTTGATCATTATCTACCATGGATTTTGTGATGGGGGATTTTCCATAGTCCCCATGCTTGGCAGGCGTCTTGGAGATCGCAGTGTAAGATATTAGTTCCACAGAAGGCACTGCTGCCTATCGTCCGGTATTTCACCTTTAGTCGCCTCTAACGACACCGACACCAATGGGTGACATTCTAGCCCGGCACTCCATGGGGAATATCAAGAGTGCAGTGAATGAAACCGTTAAAAATTACTGAGTTTATATTTTATATTGACAGGTAAAAGTTATCCTCTGGGTAAAATTAAGTGGGAAATACCTACTCACATGTACCATAAATAAATCTTCTATAGATTTCTGTAGTTACAAAGTTGGAAGGCAACAAAACCTTCAATCGATAGTTCATTCGTCGATTATAGACCGATGTTATGTCTTATGCTTGAACAACCTGAAAATATTGAAATTTAATTTGTATCTGCCTCGGTCCCAGTGGTATATTTATTTTCTGATGTTAGGATGGAAATATATAGGTACAAATGTTTTGCTCGGTGCTCGTATAAAATGTAGGTCAATAAGTTTTCAGTCTGAAGTACAATCGTGTTTACATATAGTATAAAATAGTAACTTCGCATAATGGGGTCACTGCTGATTTTTTTTAATAATCGCCCTAGAAAATCAATGTCACGCGGGCCCCGGCGACGGCTAGTTGTATCAGAAATAGGTAGGTAAGTAGTAAATATACAATAATTTTACATACTTGGTAATGTATTTATCCCGAATTAATATACTGGCTACAAAAACAAGGAAAATTAATAATTGATTATAATAGAGAGAGAGCCTATCACTTTTAGGCAACTGACGTGCGTATCAGTACATTGCCATTAAATAAAGCGCAGGCGTGAAAACTTTCAACACCTTAAAATGTATATCTCCGTCATTTGAAAAAATTCCAAAAGCTGAATCGATAAAAATATATGGACTTATCAAATTTGCTCACAAAATTTTGTGAGAATCGTTTGAGAAATGCGACCTGTAGAGGAGAACAACCGGATATACGAAAGAATTTTTGTCTAAGTTGAAGCAGAGGCGCTTCGCGAACTAAGTTCTCGTTTGGTCAATAAAGAGGAAAGATTTGAAGTTTTGTATGTAATGAATAAAAATAAAAACGACTTATAAATTCATTCACCATTAGAATCCTACATTATCCCTGATGAACATGAGCTATAGAATGTTTAAAAATTTGTTGTTTATTTTAATTTTTTTTGTAAATACCCATGTGAATCCGGTGCGAGCCGCTAGTATTTCATAAGTTGCGGTTTTCAATCATCAGACATTTACTATGCCTGAGGATAATAATAATAATTTATTTCCATTATAATCTATAATACAATAGTATATTATGATACATGTGAGCTAAGTTAAGTGAGTTAAGTAAGAACTAAACACTCGGCTGATTTACGCCCTCGCCTACGGCTCGAGCTGCAACCCACAGCCTCGTGTATAATGAGCAAGTTGCTCACGATTTCATACGCACTTTTTCAACACCCTTGCGAGGAAAAAAAATATATTGCACAAATGCGATACAAACAACATGGAAAGAAAATAGCGCGCTGCAAATGTTTGTTGGTTGATTACATATACTTGGCATTAAACCTCTTTGTTGTTACAAATCTGTATTACCAGGTTAAATTGAAAATGCTCTGTTTACTCGCATATAATTTGCAGTTAGGTACTTACTTAAATTAGTAGTGATAATTCTAGTACGCACTAGTGTATACTATTATTATGCACGAGGCTGTTATAATTCTGTTTATGGCCCTAAGAATGATATAATAAAGCTCACTTTACGAGCAAGGATGTTGAAAACTAATAAACATTATAAGAATTTTACATTGAGATGAATAGGAATATCAGTGGGTCCCAAGACAGGCTCTGCCTAGTTAATCATTACCTAACATTTGAACAATTAGTGTCTTGCGTAAAAAATAAATGTATACACAACCAATTTTTTTTATTAACTGATAGCCTAGTCATTAACCTTAAGGTCATTGTTCAGGCTAATCTAGAATTACTGGCTCGCAAGGACCACTGCTATCCTAAGCAGCCGGGACTGACGTCTTAACGTGCCCCCCGAAGCACGGAAGCACTTAGTAGTAATGCCAATGGCGATCTGCCATCCAAGTCAAGACCGCAGCGGACGTTGAATAACTTAGTTGATCGGTTAAGATAATACTCATATTATAATTTATACTCTGACCTCAACCTCAACCATAAGTATAGTAAAGTTGGTATTATGTCGCAATCTATAGCTGTTTGGAAAAGGATCCTGGTTATGTGATACCCCAATCACTTTTGTAAGATGATAAGCTAGTTTATTACACTCGCAGCGTGGAAAGCTTTGGCAAAATGCCCTACTACCTAACAACAATGAATAATACACTAATTCGCTATGTACATAACTAAATTAATTTATGATAAAATTTTATATATTTTTGTATTTATAGTAGTAGTAATTCTTACGTTTATAACGATATATTAATATTACTGGTTATAAATAATATGCAATTTGTAGCATTACCTATGTTGCCTAAATAATTTAAATAAACCTTCAGCAATTTTTTTCCAGAAAATAGCAAAAGTAACGAAGGAAAAGTTATTTCCCGGAAGATGAAAGATTTTCTTATAAGACATCGCAATCTAATCAGCACAAACTGAATCAGAATTCCAAAGTTGCGTGGGGACGAAGGCTATTTTCAAGGAGGTATTTTTTTTCCTATTTATGAATTTGCGTTAGGTCACATTACGAGTATTATATGTTCTATGGTCACATATCAATAGGAGGTAGAAAAACAACACATATGCATACTATAAGATATTGGTTTGTGTAATGAGATAGTTGTATATAAATCAATGAAACTGTCTTCTAATGTTATGGAAAATCCTGTAGTAGGAAACACTAATAAATATGTTTTTACACAAATAAAAATAAGTATTTCAGGTAGACGTACCTATGCATTCTAGTTCTCTCTTCGTATATACCTAGATACGAGTATACCTAGCTAGTACATGTACAGTACATACCTACTTAATATGTATGTACAACCAGAGAGTTGAAATACTACAGTAGTTATATCCGAACACAACTGCTCTAAAAGCTTACTAGAATTTACCTATCTACATACCTACGCGCACATGTATATGCAGTTTGTAATGACAAGGAAAGAACGTTCAAATATTATGCGTCATATCTGTTGTAAGAAAGAGATAAATAAGCAATTCGTATAACTACCGAACCGCCACGAGACGTTCCGATCACCATTACACTGCGATCTCTTTCACTCTCTCACACCAAACGATACACATATCTCGCTCATCCATTTCATTGCGATTATTAGTTCCTAAGATAAAACAAAATGACGATATTTTCTATTTCATCAATAAAAGCAATAATTACGCGTGAAATGAAACAGTTTTCTTATCTCTCACAGTGCTTGTATAATTGGTGCAGAGTCTAAAGACACAAGCAAGGCATATTGTCCACAGATTATTCCTAAAAAACACGATTAGCGGCGATGTATTCACCGGACGCTCGGAAGTGCAAGACTGGTAGTGACTCTGGTAATTACCCTGAATTCGTCTAGTAAATATGGAGGGCACACAACTCATCTACAGGTAAAAAAAATCTTAGTGAACAACACGATCAACAAACGTCAATTCTAGCCGAATGCACGTAGTTCCATATAGTTTCGTCATAATTTAAATACCAAGTGTTCAAACTCCGTGAAATTTTACTTGGAGATTGACGATAATATTAAAAAAATAACTGCAGGATCGTGATCACGATCGTGAGTTTATCCCAAGACCACGATCACAGCAAAGTGTTTTAACCGTCGGGAAGATATATTTAATGAAGAATAATTAGTAAATAGGCCTACAATGAGTTTTGAATACTGTGAGCTAAGTATCGTACTGATAAATCTGCGGTCCGCTGGAGCCATGCACTGGGTTGTCTTGAGAGTAGGTGTAGGCACCTAAGTAAGTAGATGTAGGGATCTAGTGATATTTTAATTTTAATTTATAGCTGACAGGGGAGCCTTCGACCCACAGATTACCTCTTTCGACAACTATCTCACCTGATGCTAACAGATTATGTGGTCGAATATGTAGTTCAGTCTGGCCTCGAATTACTGGCCCCCAAGGACAGCTGCTGGAACACACCTTTACAAATTATTAGAGCACATTTTTTATAATAAGTAAATGTTATTTTCTCTCAGTGCGTGATAGTCCTTGTAATCATACGACAGACGTCAGTTTTAGACTTGATTGTGACCAGACGGGCATTCATAAAATGCCGTACCACCGTGCTATAACTACTGCTATATTATGACAACAACCGGACTTCCAAGTCAACTTAGCTTAACGTGCCGTTCGAAGTACTGATGGTCTCAGTTACTACTGAGCTCTTCAGTCACTAGCGGTCATCCATCTGTCATGACCGCGGTGGACACTGCATAACTTTGTTGATCGGTTTAGGGACGGTGCTCAGCAAGGTACATGCTCGCCTAGAAGATGCCGATTGCAGTGAATATATAAGAAATAACCATTGAAAGCGGTTTGATTCATTGTCATATATTTTGTGTTTTGCTTTTTAATCTCAATGGCTCCTAAGATTCAGGGGACTAAATGCCTAAGTTGACATAGGCTGAATTTTACCTTTACCGCCGTTATTAACAACGTTAAGTTACGTTTATTCCCTCTGAAATAAAAATAATTATGTTTGCGGTGAGGAGTGATGTCTATGTACTTATTATGGGCATAAAACACCTAAACATCAACAAAGCCATTGTCTCATTGCATGCACAGAAAAAAATAATATCTTAGGCCAAGAGAGTTTATTTGGTTCAAGATCTTTTAGGTTTTCGATATAAGGAAAGTCGAAAATGTCTTCACCTAAGAAATAAAATGTTTTGTATTATAGTTCTTGGGCCAACAAATATATTCTTATACCAATATTGAAAAGTTTCTTTTTTTAATTTTTTAAATATATCACTTCAAGACGGAAACTATTTCAAAACAAGAAACATTTTTACATTACAATATGGAAGAGCTCTTTTTTTAAAAGGTAAAAAGTTGAACCCAAGAGCCAACCTATTTTATTTAAAAAATTTATTTCGTGTCTCAAAACCGAATAACTATTTTTTGAAAAGCTTTATGTTTTGACCCAAGAGCGAGTATGTCTTACTTGAAATATTCTATTATATCTCTCAAAACTGAAAAGCTCTTTTTTTCAAAACTAAAAGTATTGACCTAAGAGCGAATTTGTCTTACTTGAAATGTTTTATTTCATCCTTCAAAACAGAAAAGTTCCTATCTTAAAAGCTAAATGTGTTAAACCAAGATCGAGTATATTTCTACTGAAATATTTTATTTCATCATGTAAAAGTGGAAAGTTATTAACCTAAGAACTCAAGTATTTTAATGAAAGTATCAGAATTCTTGATGTAAAATTGATCAGTTTTGAAGGAAGGATATTAATATATTTTGACAAAATGTATTAATTTTTGAAATAAGAAGTTAGAAAATCTTCTATGTAACTTTAATTTTTACGTTAAGAATCCAAATTCTTTGTACTTAGCCATGGAATGATTTGAGTTGAGATTTATGTTACTTTTATCGAGATAGTTATATCTCTAAACCGAAACTTAATGTTTCAATTCAACAATTGGAATGTATTGATTAGATATTAATGTTACTTGTATCAAAATATTTACTTATTTGATAGATTTAGCTTACCTATATATATAATAGTTAACATAGATTAATTTGTCAAAAATTATTCTCATTTGTATACAACTATAATTTATTATTCGGCCATGATGGACAGTGATTTCTCTTTCGTTGTATATTCGTAGGTTTTTTTTTCCAAAAAAAAGAACTGAGTTCTACACTGAAAAGTGTAAAATAACTTGTCGATGTCGGTTACCATGCGCACAATATAGTAATAATAGGTATTTTTGAACAAGCATAATGTTCCGAATTCAACAAGTTATTTTACACTTATCAGTGTTGAATAGTGTTACATTTTTTGGTAAAAGAACACACAAATACACAACGAAGGAGTAATTACAAGCCCATCATGTAGTCATGACCGAAGAAATAATAAGAACTGTATACAAATGATAATAGTTTTTTACAAATTATTCTATGTTAACAATTTAAAATTCTATGTACTTACTTTCGATATACACACAGGTAAACTAATTCTATCAAATAAGTAAATATTTTGATACAAGTAACATTAATATCGGTATAACTATTCTAAATTTTATCTACCGTAATGTTACACACTACACGGAATACAGATATAAGACTTATTATTATATATATATATTATACCTTCGATATACACATAGGTCATTGGATTACAACTAATTGAATTAAAGAAGTGACAAGTTTTGATATCAGTAACTTATGTCTAGTTAAACCATTCCAACATTTGAATTAAAACATGGGTAGAAGATAAAAATATCTTGATAATAATATAACATAAATCTCAAATACAAATTTACCAAACCTATTTGATAGGGAACAAAGCATAGGCTAGCAATAGAAACTAAATTAAGATTCATATAATTTATTTAATTATTTAAGTAATTACGAACCACTTTTTTAAAAAACATAAAAATAAACCACTTCTTTATAAAAACTTAATACTAAGCAGCGGGTGCAGCACACCCGCTGAGTAGGGAGTAGGTTCACACGCACGACATGGGCAAATATTGTTAAGTATATGTATTCAATTGACTGTCAATGTTAAATTATAGTCTTCTGTTATTTACTTCCGAAGTTCTCCAGAACGTTTGGCGATACATTCCAGACTGATAACAAACGACGTATATTTTCTTCCATCGCAACGCAACGGGATGACAATTTTCAGTAGAAACCTTTGTGTATTTATAAACCACTGCAAGAAACTTAATCCAAACACTTCGGTGGGCACTGCTTTTCTTTACACAAGTCAAATCTCTCACAATACTACGTTGTTGTAAATTAACTTATTTCAGTATAACCGCTAGGCTGCGCGCCGCCGCCACTGGACTCGATTATATACAGTGTTGCCATATGAACTCCAGATCTAGTTGCCAAATATTGAAGCTATAATATAGGAGTCCGTGTTCAAGTAATTCAAAGCCAATATCTACGAGTTTTGGCTTAGGGTTATTGGGCTGTACATTGTTACACCCTTCGAAAAATATAGTATATTTTATCGAAGGTTACACCACAAGAAGTGCAATATTACGTATGCATGAAATTACTGAACTTAAATTTCTAGCGTAGGAAATTAAACCTTTCTTAATAAGGAGCATTATTGCGTATGAAAATATAATACTTAAAAGGCTTTTGCCTTGTAAGTAGTGTAATTGAATATTGTGAGTGTTTCTTATTGTTATGGGAATAGTTTGATTTCCTGTGGAGTTCAATTGAGCCGGTAAGACCCCCACAATACTTGCAAGTTGGTAGTCGCCATGAGTATTTTCTATGGCGTTGTATCGTAGCGTATACGTACAGGAAGGGCGCGGGCACCGATCTCTCGAATCATGCTGTCGTTAATATACTTTTAAAGACTTGCAAGTATTTGGGGTCGGCACCTGGTTGGCGTACATGCAAGAAAAAACCAGCTTTTAAACCTGTTCGCGTAAATACCCATTTCCATAGCTAACGTCACGTTAGTACCTGCTATCAATTATTCTGTCCTAACGTTCCGCAATCAAATTTTGGACGTTCTAGAAAAGGGTCAGATCAAGAGTACCCAAAACCGACGCGCATGTATGAAAGGATTGGATTGTGAATGGAGTGAAAGAGGGGTGTCTGGATCGCAGAAAGTGAAAATCTATAGTCATTGCCTACCCCTTTGGGAAAGAGGCGTGATTATATGTATGCCTATGTATGTATATAACAACATTATTTGGTTGTGAAATATCAACACGAGCTGATAGGTATTATACGGGTTAATAATACGCAGTGAATAAAACGAATCCAATTCATAGTATAGGTACTATATTAATTTATGTCCTGTTCGTGCGTTTTCGGCTTTGATGTATGAATTAGAAAACATTTGCACAGGGCTATAATGTACAACCTTTATGTACCACAGCATATTAAAAATTTCAAAAGTTACATAAAGAATAAATACATCCTTCCTAAATATTTTCACAGAATCTTACTTTCTATTGAAAATTAAAATAAGTTAACCGCAATGCACTTGTAATTTTTCCCACGAATCTCGAGGAATCTCAAATTTTATAGCAACACTGACCACTACTGGAATTATCGAGCCAACCAATCATCACTGTTCTCATTAGGCAAGATTCATGTTTCTTCCATCAAGAATCAAAAATCTTGATTTGATTAATTCGATAAATCTGATTCTTGAATGAAATAACTTTCTTATCGACTTTTGACCGGTATTTACCTACTTCTTAATGTTTCTTCCATCAAGAATCAAAAATATTGACTTGAAAAATTCGATAAATGTGATTCTTGAATGAAACAACTTTCTAGCTGGCTTGTGACCGGTACCTACCTACTTCTAAAATCATCGCCTAAAATCTAGATAGCAAATTAGATATTAATAGTTCAAATAAGTAAATAAGAGCAAATATATTTATGCTTAGTAGTAGCAGTAGGTACACATTTCTAGGTTAGTACAGAATCCTAGTAATATTATAAACGCAAAAGTTTGTATGCATGGATGTTTGTTACTTTTTCATGCCTAAACGGCTGAATGGATTTGGATTAATTTTGGTTGGAAGATAGCTTATAACCATGGATTAAAGCATAGGCTACTTCTTTATTATCACCATTTTCATAGTTTTTATCACCACGCGGATAAAACCGTGGGGCGCAGCTAGTACAAAATAATATAAAAAAAAGACATAATAAATACTGTCTAGGACTGATATTGTTAACATTTTATATTTAGCAATTTTATATGTATTATGTGTAGGTATTGTAATGTATGTATACTTATCTATTAATAGTACCTAAGTAAGTACTTAAATATCTAATATTTTTATACAGTTACTACTTTTTATGGATTTTAACCCAACGTATCTATATTGTACTTAATGTGGTACTATTATGTATACTGTTATTTATTAAGATACGTACTATTTTCAGATATGCTCCCCAACGACATTTGAAGATTTCTCAAAATAAAACGGAACTGATTTCATTCAAACATTTTTCAGTTATTTGAGTAACTTAAAAACTACTAAACCAATTTTGATAAATATTTTAATGGCACCTCTTCGAAAGTATACCCTATTAAACAAAAAAGAATTTTGCAAATCCTTTACAAATGGATTTTATAAATGACGGAGTTATGCCCGAACATACATAAAAATTAAAAATAAATACAGTAAATTTTAGTAGTGATTTATCGGTTTGTTACAGCCTGAAAGTTTGACATATATAGACTAACTTGATATTGTCAAACTTTCAGGCTGTAACAAACCGATAAATCACTACTTACATAGTATAAAACAAAGTCACTTCCCGCTGTCTTTCTGTCCCTATGTATGCTTAGATCTCTTTAAAACTACGCAAGGGATTATGATGCGTTAATTTTACAAACAGGGAGTTTTAGATGTATACATTCATAATATAATAAACACTGAAATTTTAGATACTTTTAATTGTGATGACGTAAATAAACACATTTTTTGCGCTTATATTGCAAACGCTGGCTGAACCCTACGAGATAGATCAAAATAATGTACTACAGTAACACCTTAAAAAGGGCTACAAAAGAGTTCGCAATGGTATATATCTATCTCTTAAGAATAACCCACAATTACCATTTTTTTATCCTTTACTTTTTAAAATAAATAATGGCTAATTTCGAAGCGATTTTAAGCAATACAGCATATTTATCCTTATCCAATTAATACATTAAATACATTGAAGTGAATTTAATATACTAAGATCAATATGGCCATATACTGCATGTTATTTAAATGAATATTTTCGAAGATGTTACAGATTATATAGCCCCAGGTAACGGCCTGCTTTACCCAAATTAACGCAAAGTTTGGTTCTTTTTACCAAAGTGACTTGGTCCGGTTTTGTCTGTACTATTCATTTTTATTTTGGGAGGGTATTTTTTATTGCAATTGCAGTATTGTACCCAACTGCAAGTACCTAAGAGTTTCTATATTATTTCAAAATTCTTTTCCCATAAGTACCTAAGCCATTCCTTTTTCATACCAAATAATTTTTTTAATGTTTATCAGTCTTGGTCTGATCCTGCCTGTAGGTGCTATTTTGTTACATTGCGCCCATTTATTATTTGTCACTTTTTAGCAGAGTTTCTTTTTTTTATAAAAATATAAATTATAACATGCCTCATGCATCAATATTCTTAGACATTATTCTAAGAATATTGGAAAAACGCTGACAACCTCTTAAAGGAAAAAAAAACTTTTGTTCTACAGACGCCAAGCATCATAGCAAACAACTTTAGTTCTATGACTTTTCTCGCCTGCTTGCCGCCAGGTGAAACGCGAATTTTGCCGTAAAAAAATCCTCATACCTCACTGGAGTCTGATTCTTTTCCGAAGTAATAATTATTTTATGACAAGTAACATATGTTTTGCATTAAAAAATTATTAATTATTTAATTATATTTACTGCACGTATAATTGAGTCTTGAACGAACTATTTTAGTATTTAGTATCAAGTAACATATTTCTTGCCGCAATAAAATCTTAATTCTTCACTATACGTTTAACTGATTCTTGGTCGAAACAATGGCTATTTTATACCAAGTAACGTGTATTTTGCCATAAAATTGTCCTAGGCCTTTAGTGTATGATTCACAGAACATTGTGCCAAAATATTTATGTTTTATATCAAGTGGCATGTCTTTTGCTACAATATTTATTAATTCTTCATTGGAAATAAAAACTAAGTATTTGGCCAAATATGTATCTTTTTCGACACAAGAGTTAATTCTCAAGTCAAAACTTCGAAGCTAAGAAAGTGTCGTTTTTAATATAAGAAACCAGTATGTTTTTATTCAAGATATACATTTTGAAATAAGTAATAAAATTCTTATGTCAAGACATAAAATCTTGAAATTGTAGAATGTTTAATATTTGAAACGTTATTGAGATTATCTTACACCAATATATTTACATCTGTGATTAAGAAATATCAGTTGAAACATATTTGATTCTTGGCTCAAAAAAGTCTTTTTTTCTGTGTGACTTTAACTAACACATACAGATAATAATTTAAAACTATTCTCACATTCAAAACAGACATCAATGCGCATCAAACCGCGGCACTAGCGTAGCTGATTATGCGTGTCTACGAACTTTTGTAGACGTATTCGTAATTTACAAGTGTCTACTACACGTACAAGTACAGGGCCTATTATCCGTGGTCCCGGTGGGTCGAGTTTCGTAGAGCTGTACGAGATCGAAGTTCCCGATATTAGCCGGATCTGAACTGAAAGTGGAAAAATAAACAGTAGGGCGTATGGGTTAAGCTTCAGAGGATTTATTCGGTTTGTAGCTGGCAATCGAAGCTGTTTCTAACTTTGGCGGAATCGAGAAGATTTCTCTAGGGACTGCCTGCTCGCAAGTTGCCTTAACATGGTTTACTATTTGATCTGGTTTAAACTTTGAAGTAAGATAAATATACTACATTTCAAAGATTAAGATAATATAATAAAGAGTATATTTTGCAAAATAATTTTTTGTTAGTACTATCATAATTTACTATTGTATACACTCTTTTGCAAAAAAAACGGGCACCAAAGGAAATTTACGTTCTACAGTCGATTCTAGTGAATTAAATGAATTTTATTTCTTTGACGTAGTCTGTATACTTATAATCATGTAAATTAGATAGATAGATAGATGTAAATTAATGCGCGTGAAGTGAATTCGAGCAATTAAAAGAAAAAAAACGATGGATTCTTTAAAATCGATGTACACGCCCAAACAATAAGAAGTGGTCGGCAATAAAGACAAGTTTTTTTTTTACTTTTTTTAATTAAATAAAGTTACAAATGTAAAAAAAACAAATAACGAAACGAGTGTGACCTCCTCTTGCCTAATCACAGCTTGAATCCTTCTGGGCATGCTTTCCACAATGTTTTTAATAACGTTTTGAGGAATACGTTCCCACACTTCTGCAATTACTCTTTTTAGCTCCCTGATGTTTTGTGGAGCAGGTTGCACTGATCTTACCCGTCTCTTTAGAACATCCCACACATGCTCAATTGGATTGGATGACTTCGAGCTGTCCAATCTTAACGACGGATCCCAACTTCTTGCATACATGTACGCTTCCACGTCGCCAGAACGGTGCGGGCGAGCATTATCGGCCATAAAAATGGAATCATCCCCTAGTGCAGTCAAAGTGGGTTGTGCATATGGAATTAGGACTTCCATTATGTACCGGTGTGCATTTAATGTTCCATTTTCTATGAAAACTAACTCCGTGCGCTCCGTCGAATTAATTGCTGCCCAAAACATAACGGAGCCTCCGCCATAAGGAGCGGAAGTGTGTTTCGAAGAAATCATTCTAACAATTACTCTTTTTAGCTCCCTGATGTTTTGTGGAGCAGGTTGCACTGATCTTACCCGTCTCTTTAGAACATCCCACACATGCTCAATTGGATTGGATGACTTCGAGCTGTCCAATCTTAACGACGGATCCCAACTTCTTGCATGTACGCTTCCACGTCGCCAGAACGGTGCGGGCGAGCATTATCGGCCATAAAAATGGAATCATCCCCTAGTGCAGTCAAAGTGGGTTGTGCATATGGAATTAGGACTTCCATTATGTACCGGTGTGCATTTAATGTTCCATTTTCTATGAAAACTAACTCCGTGCGCTCCGTCGAATTAATTGCTGCCCAAAACAACGGAGCCTCCGCCATAAGGAGCGGAAGTGTATTTCGAAGAAATCATTCTTCGAAACACACTTCCGCATAGCGTTCCCGTGGTCTTCGCAGCACTCGCCGGCGTCTGTCCTCTCCACACAAAGAGATTCTAGCTTCATCAGAAAACAATACTTTATTCCAGTCCTCCAGAGTCCATGAAGCACAGTTCCGAGCAAACTGAAGTCGAGCAACACGGTTCTCACGGAGTAATTTAGAGCCCCGAGCTGGGCGGTAACTCTTGATATTGGCAGCCAAAAGCCTCCACCTGACCGTCCACAAGCTAACTTCTACTCCTCTTGCTTCTTCAAGGCTCTTCTTCACGTCCACACTTGACGCCTTACGATTACGCAACGCCTGACTCACCAAAAAGCGGTCATCTCTTGGTTCTGTGCATCGTTTTCTTCCCGAACCGAGTCTTCTTTTGACTGAACCAGTCTCTTGATACCGTTGCCAAGTCCTCTGGACAGTTGAACGACTCACATTTAGCCGCTGAGACACGTAAGTTTGCGAACAACCTTCTTCAAGTAGGGCTATAATTTTACCGGCCCCTATCGCTTTATCACTTATATCAAAAAGTGGTATTTAATGTAAAAAGAAAGATTAAATTGTTTAATTTGCAGAAAATATCCAAAAAGTTTTAAAATATCGTAATCAGTTAAAAATCGTTTCAGTAATTCGCGCCAGTAGTAAAGCAATTTTAGAATAATCCACAATAATCATTATTTTTCTTTTAATAATTTTAAATTTGGCACGTAAAGAATCATGCCAGGATGCTCAAAAACATGCCAATACATCGTCAAATTAACAAAACCTATTTCTTGTTCTTCTTCATTGAAGTAGAGAAAAAAATCTAAAGTGCCCGTTTTTTTTTTGCAAAAGAGTTTAGTATTATTAGATTCGTTATTTTATCATCATCAGCCGGAAGATTTCCACAAATTTTTCCCCTATAAAATACCATAAACGGAATTCACGAACGGCTATTAGCCGCTTGTAACCATTGGCTACCCGCGATTTTTACGATATCGTCCGTTCAACTAGTTTTGGTAGGCCCCCGCCTACCAAATCTACATCTTCCGATAACCATTGCCACCACCGTGCACCGTGATAACCATTCGAGATTGTTTCTTCCCTATCGGTTATCAGTTAGTCGAACAATGTGGCCTGCACATTGCCACTTTGCTAAGTAAAACATAGTATAATATCTTAGTTATTTATGGATGTATGTCTATAAAATATTATAACAATAAAATAGTAACACCTTATAAAGGGGAAGTAAATTCACATTTTTAATCTAAGTAATATTATAATTAGATAATGTGTGATTTTTTTCTCTCAGTTCTTCTTGAAAAGGACAATAGAAATACAATTGAATTATGTTCCACAACAAAAATTACTGTAGATTAAATTATATCTAAAACAACACATAATTTATGCGCCTTAATAAAAAGTACAACTAATTGGGAAGTGCTCAAATAAGAGTTGCTTGATTCCACCCGAAATGACAGATAGACAAGAAAGTAACTTAATAATGCTTGGGTTCGAGTTAT
The DNA here is from genome assembly GCA_963854805.1 of Plagodis dolabraria. NCBI lineage: Eukaryota > Metazoa > Arthropoda > Insecta > Lepidoptera > Geometridae > Plagodis > Plagodis dolabraria. Next base: position 13,877,720 of record OY978457.1, read on the forward strand.
GAGTTAACTCTCTATAACAATATTTTGTATATAAAATTACACATGTAACTCTTCAAGTGTAGCTAACCCGAAACACGATTGGCCTGCACACATTACGGGTCACTTAGGAGACGTTAATTAGGAGAGTTAGCAGTTAAATCTTGAAACTTGCTAAAGTTGCCATTTCAAGTCGAGAGCGCAGCCTTCCGTAATGACGGTCAGTCCGGGACATAACTCTTCTCAGGTAAGGCTTACGGTTTTCAGTCCAGTCTTAGAACTGTTTTGTATTCAAGTGTCATTACAGTTTTAACGTGAATCCTGAAATGGTAATGATAAGACGTAAATATACAGGGTTATTGGAAAAATGCTAACAACCTCTTAGGATTGACTTCAGCTAGTCTTAACAAACATTTTGAGATGTTTTTTTTTTGTTCGGGGGGCTGTCTTCATTAGTGGACGATCCGGCTGATATGGTTAAGACTATTTTTATATGCATAATGCCGTATAGGTAGACACCTAAATATTTTCCAGCATAAGAATATAGGACCATTTCATATCCTCCCAATGGATGTTATGGATGTCATATAAAAGATAATATCATTCGAAAAAACGCGGGTACACTACCGACAGGAGCATGCCAGTCGAACTCCAAGAGAGTTATCGACAGAAGCCCGCTATAAAAACCTACACCTGAACTTTCTTTTTTAAGTTCTTGGTCGTCGTTTGTATTCTTAAGGAAAACTTAAAAAAAATACCCACAAACCTCAATGTGTATCGTTAGGAAGATGATGACGTGCACTTAAACTTGATAGGATAATCAATATGTTGGATACGTAAGCCCGTATACACACACACACACACAAAAAGGACTTATTAGGCACTTTATTTGATGAATTTGTACAATGAAACCCTCGGCGTGGCAACCACAATCACAATTAATAATTCCCGGCCTATTAGGTACCTATATCCTATATGGCATGTATCCGCTGTGCATACAAGTCATTTGTGTGAGTTATCGTAATTTGATGGAGTTTCATTGTTTGAGTTGATAACTTACCGATAGCATGAAATACGTTACCTATTAGGTGAATTAATAAACTCACTTGTCAATAATTTCTATTCGGGGCATACATATTATTGTATACTTATTGATGAGTACTTAGTGATAGTAAGATATAACCTAAAAATAATAAGGAGATCAAAATTGTGAAGACGCTGAGTGGCACTACAACCATTCTAATAGCCATAATATTATCATCTCCTGATGACGATTTAAGCGCACTATTATTAACACAAGCCTCACGCGCCGCACTCAGTTACTTGTGAACCTTGGCGAGCTTTCCACGCTTTCTTTATTCGTGTGCTTCCATGTTGTTGGTCGCCATGCCGCCGATGTTTTCATCAAAACGCATAAGCGTGAGCTTATATTTCGATAGATTCTATTGAGAAGCGCGTTGAGAAGAATCAAGTGGTTGCCAGCTTACACTTTCCGTTTTGCCCAATTCTTCTAGTCGTGCGCGTGATAGATAGCTATATGGATGAGATTTAATTGATTTGAAGGAAAAATAAATTAAGTTATAATTACTATATTTATGTATAAATATGGAGAATAAACATTTATAAAACTACGCTTTAAAAATCAAATAGGTATACTTAATTCTAGATTTCAACTTTCCTACGCAACGTGATGAAAATGATGAGACGAAACCGATAAACGAATTTCGTATGTAAGCATTACTTAGGTACTACATTATGGTGATTCGAGTAGCGGAACCTCACGCAAACCAATTAAATTAAAGGAATCGCAGAAAAAAATCGTTATTACATACAGTTTCGTTTCTTTACCGTGCAGTGTTGGCTAAATCGAATATAGCATTTAAATATATGCCATAACGTAGAGAATAAAGCCTTCTTCCTTCTAAATTCTTTTTTTATTTATTTAAAGACGTAAGCAGTATCCATGACTGAGAAGAGTGTGTGTACACTCTTTTCAATCATTAGGATAGGTACCGCTTATATACATTGTTTGTGTCACTCGCTCAGAATTCTAGTTACTATTAGATAGTTTCAATTATTACATCTCATTGGCCAAAACTCTTTTCAGTTCATTGATTATCACTTAAATATTAGCCTGAGTAGAATCATTAAGTTTGGATAATCCAGTAAAAAGTAATAAGTGGGCGAACCAATAAATACAATCCTTCAATTCATGTTGACTGTACTTTGTACGTCTTGGAAGCGTCGCGGGAATGGAATTGTATCCCCAATAAAATTTGTTGCACGGCATTTGGTTCCGTAGAAGTGTTAGTAATAAAAAAAATAAAGTCTGGAAATAAGCCATATGTTATTTATTTGTTAAACAATTGACCAAAGTTGTTTATATCGCAAGTGCCGACTTAAACTTCCTCAGCTGGCGAAGTAGTCTTGAAATTAATTATATCTTGATGGTGGCGAGTGGTTCTAATGAAAACTAGTACCTACTCTAAGGGATTTTAAGGATTGAGACTAAAATATTTTGGTCTTGTGTGAAACATATAACTTTTTACTTCTACTAGTAAAAAAAATTTTAGGTTACTGGGCTGGTAAAACACAAGGCAATATTTTATAATAATGTGAGATTTTATTTTATAAATTAAAATTACAAGTACACTACAAGTAGGTACATGTTTTACCTAAGCAAAAGAACGGGTCTATCCGCTTACTATATAAAGAGTTCCCTCTACCACGGTCGATGCAACTCGATCGGAACGTTGCACCCAAGCAACAAAAAAGTCTGTATAATGAATAGATTCAGGCATTACTTTGCGGAAATCCATTATTGCTTCTGTGTAAAGCGTCCTTGGGGGGTTTCGACTCCTCTCGAGAGATTCATTCTCGGCATTGTCACTTGATGTATTTTCTAAAATATTAAATTCATGTTTTCTTGATATATTTTAAAAGTATTTGTTATTATTGTTATTACGTCTATATAAATCTATATAAATTTAAGAACTATAAAGCTGCCATGGGTAATCGCATACCAGCTTTTTATATTATATTGACAACCATAAGAGCGTCGTAGACGCCTAAATTGAATAAATGATTTTGACTTGACTTTGACACATTCAGAATGTACTTACACCTAGGAGGAAGTTCCTCCTAGACTTACACCCTACTTGTACACTAACAAAACGTAATTTTTGACAGTCCCGATCAAGGTGATTTCAGTTTGTAGCGTGGTCGTTGAAATCGCAAGATGGCGTATGTAGATAATGACGTAATCCGTGAAGTCATATATATGGACCATCGATGGCGCGATTTCATTGATTAGGAAGGGCGGTGACATTGCTAAAATTGCTTTTGGCGTGTATCGAAAGGCAGCCTAGGGCACATGTTGGTAATTGTTGATGTGGTTGAAGGTGTTATCAGGTTGTCTAGAGTTTTAAAAATGATATGGGTGTTATTATCAAGGCTTCTAAGGGTGGTTACTTACTTATCAAAATTTATTTTCTTTATTTATTAAAATTATAACAAGGGTTTTAAGGGTGCTGATGCCATCTGGGATTTAAAAATGAATGTTATCAATGTGTAACATTTAATTTTAAATCCCAGATGGCGGACACTTCTTTTACAATAAAATAATAGGGGTGTCATCTTTGAGGTTTTTTAGTACCTACCTATGCTGACTTCAAAAACTACATCCATTGTTTCAACTTTGTCCTCACTTCATTTGGGAACTATTCAATGCCCATTTCTACTTTTGTGTGCTAAGTTACGTGCGTCCGCCGACTGCACCTTTCTAGGTCCCTTTTGTCGTCCTACCCCTGCACTACTGTACCCCGTGAGCGGTCTGCTAATTTAAGGTTAAAAGTTACCGTTTTGGTCACGCATCACTTTTTCTCACTGTAAGCAGATTTTAAACACTGATTTCTTCGTGTTATAAAGGGGAAAATGAATTTGAATTAAAAAAATCTCATTGAATTTATAGATTTTTGATAGCTATCATCAAGTGACATTTGACATAATATTTCCAAACTTTGATTTAACATTTGGGCTATAATCGTCATAATGATAACACCAAAACAGACTTAAACGTGACAACTACGACAAAGTGACGTTTATATCATATTTCAAATTAAATTTGTTCCAACTAGGAAACCAACGAACTTCTAGTTTATTTTTGATCTAACCCAACATATGATCAAATAGCTAACATAAAAAAACAATAATTACGTAATTTGTGCTGGGGTAGAAGGGGTAAAGGTATATTCTAAACATTGTGACTCTGGCAACAGATAGGTACTACATAAGGATCAATATAAGCAGTACATACTATATAGAGATTTAGATCGCCTTAACGTTGTTCTCCAAAACATTCCCCTTCAATCTCTAAATTCTGCACCTAAAATATGTTGCGACAACAGTTTTTCTCAAAAGGTTTTTGTGTGTATTTATTGAAAATTCATTAATCAAACTTGAGCGGTGACACAGAAATTGTCCGAGGTTGAATTTGGGAAGCTGTATTATTATTTACGAGGCCAATAGTTACATGTAAAGCAGTATTGAAGATCGCATGGGAACAAAATTATGATCTTAACAATTTATACCTAAATACTTGTGAATTGGTTTCGTCTTGATGTAGAAGCACAAGTTTTTGCGATATATTTGAAGGCATGATTTATCTTACTTCAGCCAGGAACATGAATATTTACGATCAAAAAAAGGCTTGAGTTAAACTCTTTATGATATCTCTATATTTTTATCTTGTATTTATTGAATAGTAATATCTATCACAAAGTTATCCATTATACTATAACTATGTTATAGCTAATAATAAATACTTTTAAAAGTATCCTAAAAAACATTAAATAATATTTAAATAAAACACTTAAAAAAGCATATAATTATATATCTAGTGACAATTCCGCCTAATTTTCCTGTCATCTACGTGACGTCACAAACATCACGCAGCCTAACCGGAAGAATACCCGACTAGTTTCGCTTCTAAACGAAGCATCTTCAGGAGGTCTTGACTCACCGAGCGCAAACGGCCAGCGGCTAAACACGCCTTTATATAGGCCCGATCGTGACTCACCGTTCTTTTTTGTAGCTTACAATTGGTAAAGATATACGTTTTTATAGTGATAATTACATAAAAAAGTTTTTGAATTGTTAACAGAATATTTTTCAAGTTATATACAGTATGTTTAGTGTTTACAAATATGAGAAATGTTGAATAATATAATAAACAATATTAGAAAACTAGTTTTAAACTTAATATTATGAAAGGGTCGCAGAGTGACGTCAACACTGGTTCGGCGGGTAGCTCGGTTCGGCAAGTAGGCAGCTTCCACGATGAAACAGTCACAGGACCTGCTTGTAGCTACTCGGGACACGTGGGGATGACACGGTGGGTGGCGTGACTCGTAGCGTGACGTCATCACTGGTTGCTGGTTCGACGGATGGCTTGGCTCGGCACGTTATGAAAAAAATAATAAACAAAAATTACAAATAGTATTTAAATTGTTACCTTTCAACTTGATTTAAACTGTACTTAATTTAATGCTTTACATGTTACTTGTAATTATACAATTTGACTCCTTTAATAGCTTTATTGATAATTACGTAGTCCATTAGACATTGATTTGACTCGTAAGGTAATACTTGGAGGGGAGAGCAAACATGGCCGGTTGTAGGGAGAATTCGAGTCAGTCTTCAATAGAGTCTCGAAGTGTAAGGACGTTACTGTACTTAATACGCAAAGTGCCGTGTATAATACACGACAGCACTACATATAGGTACCCAGTGTTTGACAGTGAGTTTACCCTAATTGTGGAATATAGGATAAGTGTGAAATATAGTAGTTGTAACATGGTAAGCCTGAGCTTTATTACAAAATAGTTTGTGGCGGCAGATTATCACTAAAAATACGTAACAGTGGGGATGAAACCAATTGAGTCTGTTCATTCAGCAGCGCGAATCCCACACTATGTTTTGAGATTTCTAACTGTTCTAATACACATAATCTAAACCCCTTGTCACACACACAACAGTGTAAGATTTTAAACGTGTTACAATCGAGGAGCTGATGACCGCTTTCAATTAAATGTTTGGCAAAATGAGACTGTTCGGGATGGTCGTTTCTAAACGCGGATTTATGTTCTTTATATCTGATATCAAAATTACGGCCAGTTTGACCAATATAAACGCTGTTACATTCGTCACAGGTAAGTTTGTAAACACCGGATTTCTTACCGTTTTCCAATCGATCTTTACCGTTACATAAATGACGTAGATTTTGATTTGTACGAAAAGCTACATGGACGTTATTTTTCTTTAATATATTGGAATTTTTTTGAGATATTGGCCCCACATACGTTAAGCTGTCCACGTACTTGATATTTCTATCAGAAGGGCAAGAATAAAGAAGTGACCTAGCCCTATTACGTTGTTTGGTCTGAATCAATCGATCAACCAACCGTTTATTGTAGCCGTTGGAAATAGCAATTTGGTATATTATATTAAGCTCTTTATTATAGTTGTCTTGGGTCAGAGGAACCGATAACAATCTATGGACATAACTTCGAAAAGCGGCTAATTTATGTTGAATAGGATGACAAGAAGTGGAGGGAATAGCAATATCTGTGTGTGTTGGTTTTCGATATATTTGGAAATTTAATTAACTGTCAACTCTTGTAAGCGTTAGATCCAAAAAGTTGATAGATTGGTTTGATTCTAATTCCAGTTTAAATTTAATTTTTGGGTGTATATTGTTAAGTTTCTTAACAAAGATATCAATCTGGCGGGAAGTGCCAGTCCAACAAATGATTATATCATCAACGTATCTATAATAAAACAAAATTCTAGGTTCTTTTACTATGTGTTTGCACTCAAAGTCGTCCATAAAAAGTTCGGCCATAAGTGGACTTAAAGGTGACCCCATAGCTAATCCCTCTTTTTGACAATAATACTCATCATTCAATATTTCAATATTATTTAATGTTTTTTAGGATACTTTTAAAAGTATTTATTATTAAATATGGATTTCCGCAAAGTAACGCCTGAATCTATTCATTACCTATGTTATAGCTGTATCAAGTACTAGAAAATATCAACAACGCAGCGTGTTTTGAAAAACTGTAATTGTATTAATAAGTTACTTTTGAATTGCAAAACACTTGATTATGATTTAAAACGAGTAGATAGCCTGTCTTTTGTTAACCAGTTAGGTACAGACCATGCATAAGACCCGGCCTGGTATTTCATTGATGTTAAATATCACACAGTATATATTATTATCATTGGCTACCCCCATCATTCAACCCAGAACATAGCAAAGTAAAATGTACCTGGTGTCTGAAATAAAGGGCAAAGGGATGGGTGTGCTCCTCTAGAAGACTTAGTTCCACAGAAGGCTCATTGAAGCGACTTTGAGAAATGTGAGCTTGACTTCTGAGTATATCTAGTGTATGGTGTACAAAAGGGTTCGCTGTGATTAATGACGTCACGGTGAGCACCTTGTAGATCGTAAGTTCACAAGCACGAACATGCCATTTGATTGTGATTGGCAATCGTTTAGGTACGTTATTACCTTTTTTTTATGCCTGATAGGTTAGCCTTTGACCACTATCTCACCTGATGGTAAGTGATGGAACCTAGAATTACTGGCTCTCAAGAACAGCTGCCGGAACACACCACTAGGTGCTTGGCGACAGATTTTCTATTTGAGCCTGGTAGCTAGCCAGGCGGGCATTCGCAAAATGCCCTACCACCATGCTATAACGACTGCCATCCTAAGACAACAACCGGGACCGTCGGCTTAGCGTGCCCTCCGAAGCAAGGAAGCGCTCAGTAGTAATATAATCAGCGGTCACCCATCCAAGTCATGACTGAGACGGACTTTGCTTAACTTTGCTGATCGGTTAAGAACGGCTAAGCAAACTTCGCAACGAGTGCTTCAAACTTAGCTTAGTTATTATTTCTTATTTACCTCTTTGTATATAAATTTGAGAATGATTTGTTCCTTATTACACTCCTCTATAGTATAATGAAACGGTGCAAGATTTTTCTTCATAGTGATCAAATCATATTTTTTAAATCGGATTCGTATGGTTTGTACATGAAATTATAATTTATTCGTTTGCTTAAAAATAGTGAAAGTCGAGTTCTAAATATGCAGAAACAACACAAATACTAATGAAGATATGAATACCTATGGAGAACAAAGCAATTACTTAACGTAAATTTTAAATATCTAACCTGTATATTTCTAGAACATAAACATACAAACATAAAAATCATTTATTGACAATGACAGAGGCTTAAAAATTAACAAGTGAACAATGTTAATTTTTAAGCCTCTGGTCTTCGATACGAGAACACACACAATAGCGACACCTGTCGCTGATTCATAACTATGACTCTCAGACACTTATCATGTGAAAATGTTCTTTAATTTTTCTCCTTTATGACATAAAAATGATCGTGGCAAAACAGCGTTCTTAAAGTAGTATGGAAGATTCCATAGCGGTGCAATATTTGTGATGAACGATGCGGTCAGCCCATAGACTAAATCAAACAACTAAATTCGTACCGCAAATTCAATTCTCGTTGTCTAAAGAGTTAACTATGACTCTCAGACACATATCATGTGAAAATGTTCTTTAATTTTTATCCTTTATGACATAAAAATGATCGTGGCATAATAGCGTTCCTAAAGTAGTATGGGAGATTCCATAGCGGTGCAATATTTGTGATCAACAATGCGGTCAGCTCATAGACTAAATCAAACTACTAACTTCGTACCGCAAATTCAATTCTCGTAGTCTAAAGAGTCGCTCGCAACACGAAAAACGAATCTTCGTTGAATTGTAACAGCCCAGACAACAAAACGAAGTACACGTACAAGTTGTGCTACCCAAGTTAAGAACTAACTACGGAAGAAAAATGTTACGTAGGAAGTTAATAAACTACTTATAACGTACTAGCTTTCCGGGCACGGCTCCGCCCGCGCGTGTGTCGGCTATCGCGCGAAAACATGAACCTCTTTTAGCGCAGTCGGATAAAAACTATTCTATGTTTTTTCCCGGGTCTCAAACTATCTCCATACCAAATTTCATTCAAATCGGTCCAGTAGTTTTGGCGTGAAAGCGTAACAGACAGACAGACAGACAGACAGACAGACAGACAGACAGAGTTACTTTCGCATTTATAATATTAGTACTGATTTAAATCGCAACTAACTCAGCACGTCATCGTTACCAATGATTTCTGATAAACAAGGCATCGATGTAGCACCTTGTTTATCTATATATTCTATCCTCCACTGTTATTAAGCTTCACAAGCTAGTAATTGCAAGTAGCAGGAAATAAAGTTATCGAAATTCCGTTTCCTTCCAAATTCGAGCGAATTTCCTTTAGGGAGTAAAAAGTTGTTGATTGAAGGACGTGGGATGTCGTATCGTGTGTCACACTCTTATTTGCGGGAAAATATTTATTTTCTACTCCGAAACATTCTTTTAGAGTGTTTGGTGTCATATTTATTCAGAAAATATAAATTTCTTACTAGGTATTTGCAATAGCAGTATGAAAAGGTACTCTTTAGCAGACAAAATTATTCTCTATTAATATATAAATTAAATATAGGTATATAGGTGTATGGGGTGTCGTAAGAGGCGACTAAAGGTACCTGAACGTGGGCAGCAACGCCTTCTGAGAAACTGATATCTTAAACTGCGATCCCCAAGAGGCTAGCCTAAGCCTGCCAATAGTGGGGTTTATGGCAAATCCCCCCTTAATGCAGCAGAAGTGGAAAATCCGGCTGAAACAGTATTCTATAAAATAATTGATAGAAAAATAATGCAATGATCTTGTTTATTTGAGAAGAGCTGATTAGCAAACAAAATATATGAAGTATGATGAATTTAATGATACAGAAGATATGCTATATTTGCTTCAACCCTGGGCCAAGTACTGGGAGTAGTGGCGTCGGGTAATGAATAATAAGGGCTCTATATTATACAATTTTTCATTAATAACTATTATTTTAAGCAGCCGAAAATATCAATCCAGAAAAAAAAGTACATATAATGAATATAAAACTACAAATAATTAAAATTTAAACAAAAAAAAAAACAATTTCAAAAATAAGTATATATTATTAGGGATAACTGACAAGCACCAGCTTCTGAATGTAAAAAATACATCCTAACTAATCGGCACAACACAAAATAGAACTGTCAAATTTAGAACCTCCTCTCTTTTGAAATCTAAAGAACAGAATACATATTTAAAAATGGCACTGATAATAACATAAGCATCATCAGGCTTGTAGTGTCCCGTAAAGATAGATAGGGGCACCAACATCTTATCAATTAAGCTTTATTATTCGTGATTAGGAGTACTGCCCCAGATTACATGGTATTGTCTTGCTGATGTATATGTAAAGCGCTGCTTTGAATATTTCGAGATGCTTCGGTTTGCCAAGTAATTGGGGTTTTCTAATAAAGAAATGTTTAGTAACAGTCCGTAATCTGGAACTGTCACCCCCTTTTATACGGTACCAAAACATGTCTGGTTAAATGTATGTGTTTAGACACTTTAGATTCCCCTTCGTGGCATATAGAAGTGATGTTTAAATGTAAGTGTTTAAAATGAACACCATAAAACTGTTTAAATTTATCGTGTGGGTATACTTATACTTAACATTATATTCAAAGAAAAGGCTTCAATAATATTCACAATATTATAACGATGAGAAGCTATCATTGTTGTTTCTTAAGTTTATCAGTGCAATCATCATTTAACAATCTAGAGCCTAGACTATCCTAGACTCCACTGACTCCAGGCCCTGCTTTTTACAAGTACACAAGAATACCTATCTAACCAATTTTTTTGTTTCAATAGTTACATGCTATACTTTGACCAATCTTCGTACTTGAATGTATTTTCTTATGGGAATCAACTGTTCATAACATCAATAAATATTTATGGGATACATCAAAAGTATACCAATAAGGCATATGAATAAAATTACATGAATTATGGCATACTTAACGTGCTTGGGTCCCTATGAAGGTATGGGTTTTAGTAAGCCAATTTTGTTGGGATGATAAAAATATTGCCTTTGAGATATACCGCTCGCGTGCCTGATGATTGATCACGGTACTGGAAACCGACCATTATATTAATTACTACACGAGCCAGGAAATACCTATTACTTAGGTTTTACAATCCAGCACCATATATGTTATTATAGTTATTGTAATATCGTGTGAAAAAACTTAAGCTTTCTGTATAGCGATCAATATTTGTATTGGATACCTGCAAGTTGTCTAATAAAATATTGATTAATATCGATGTTAATTATCGATATTAATCAATATTTTATTTTAATGGTGAACAACGGTGAAATATTTTAAACGGTTTATGAAGACACTAAGTATAACGGACACGTCTTTGTTACATTAACTTCATCTCGTCTGTCTTATATTATTGGTGTTGTGAGGTGGGTGGCAATGTGTTTCAAATATATCTTTTATTTGTAAATAAATATTATTAATTATTAATACATCTTTCGCGGAGCAACTAAAGTGGCGCAAGTATGCTAACCTTAGTCGTGGTTACAAATTTGAGCCGTGGTGTAGAGACGTTGGGACCGTGGGGACTGGTAGATCATATGTAGTATTTTCCAAAACTAATCTGAGCGCATGGTCGATGTGACGCGTGATCAAATGCTGGCACCTATTTGGCTCAACGAATAAGCAATGCAATTCAACGGGGCAATGCTGCCAGCATGCTGGGCACGCTGCCAGTGGGCTTAAGCATTTCGACTGCCGGGAGTCTACAATGACTTGTAGGTTGTCTAAATGCTTTCATTGTAGTAGTTGTAGTGTTGTTTGTAGTTCGTAGTAATCTAAACTGGAGGTGAATTACAGTTTATGGTCGTTAAAAATAATAAAGGTATATATTTATATTAATTTTACATATCTCTTGCTCTGTAAGTACACCCTTACACCACTGAATGCCGGGGTGTATGACTATCATTACAGCATAGGTTTTGGAATTTGAAAAAAGAACTGTCATACTCATACTGCACGAAGAATATTTAAAAAGTTAATATTTTTTTTCTCGGTATCGATTAATTACTCGAATCGGAATCTAGACAATTTATTTTATAAAGATTTTAATTAAATACACATTTTTTTCTTCTTAATAAATGTTCAATGAAACCTGCTGTCTTGTTGTTTACTTACCTCACAATCGATATGTAAAGCAGAGTATTTATCTCGGGCGTAAGCATCAATTGCATACTCGGGTTAATTAGCGCCTTCGCTTCGCTCAGGCGCCAAAAACCTCGTATGCAATTGATGTCATACAGCCCTTGGTTAATAATCTACTATTAACGACTATAAACTGTAAATCACCTCCAGTTTAGAGTATCTACGATTATTTCATACTCAAGTTTATGACTATAGAATTTTGAAGTAGGGTATGTACCTATAATAATTTATTATTTTACTTCATCTGAAAAAAAATCGTTAATTTATATTGGAAGCAATAATTTTCTTGCTTGCTTGCTAATATTTACCTAGTGAGGTTTTACAATTACGATAAGTTCAAGAAATCAATTCTGAGCGGCGCTGTAATTACTAGGACTAGCGAACTCTTAGGTGGTTAATATTTTACACATGAGATTGTGCCCACAGGAAGATAATAAACCTTTCCATAAAATAATTTTATGACAACGCACTTATAATAAAGGAATTGCGATTTATAGGGTACATCATAAAAGATGAAAAACCGCCGTAAACAACGTCAATCGGGAATCCATAAGGGTCTTTACGTTGTTATTATGCAATTAAATTCCAGAACATTTTTGTCATGTGGTTATGGCCAATGACGATCACTATGAAGATCCTTATAAAAGACTGAAAATTCTATTGTAAATTTCGTAATGGTATTAATATTGGTACAGTGTAGGTAGCTATTATATCCGGGGCAAGATGGTGAATGCTAACGCGATCCTTTCTTGCCCCACTTCGGTGGAGGACTGCCTTAAGGGGGTTTTAGTGGGTCCAAGTCCCACACATCCGGAGAAAACCGGTTCCAACGCCCCCGTGGTGGAAGGGGTTCCCTGCGAAAGCATTTCCCCCCTCAAAAACAAAAGTTAGCTATTATATGTAATAATTGACTAATGAACGACCAATATACACACATCACATACTTACATTAAGTTACGCTTGTTTCCCGAAAGGGGTACACAGAGACCATAGATTTCTATTTACTAGGATCTTGAAATTCTCTTGTTTCCTTCACTCTCATAACATTCTTCATACACGGTCGTCTTTTAAGGTTAGATACACATGACCTGGCTCTTTTCTAGATTACTATTAGTCTATTATATCTTTGACGTTAATATTATAATATTGATATTAAGGTCAAAGTTGAGGTAATGTAAATTCAAATTATATTGGGAATGTAATAATAGGTTCGACGAATAAACTTCTCATGGAGAACATAGTTATACAGAATGTATATCCGTGGGGTAGGTATGTATCCAGTATCGACCGGTGGTCCTAATAATAAAAACTGTACCTATTTAATTCGAATTATACGAACATTTAAAGTATTTATTGCATTTCCTCGGAGTACCTTCAATTAGGGTAGAAGGTATTTGCTTCGAAACAATGATGGCTCGGTGGCATTGACTATGGGACTGCCGCGCAGCAGGTCCATGGTTCAAATCCCGCCGCGGCTTGAGCTTCACCGCATGGTAGAAGGGCATTTTGCGAATGCCCGCCTGGCTAGCGACCACCCTCAAGTAGAAAATCGGTCGCCAATCACCTAACGGTGCGTTCCGGCAGCAGTCCTTAAGAGCCAGATAAATTACAGGTATATACATGAGACTTAACAACTATGTCTGAAGGTGATGAGCGCAGTGCATTTCGTGACTCGTGACAAAATGCATCTGTTATAGGCAGAGGTAAGTCCGCTTAACATCAGGTGGGCCTAGAGCTTGATCCGTAACAATAAAAAATATATATATGACAACAGGCTGACACAGCGACCGTGACCCGCCCGTCTGTCACTGCCGCCGCGCCTGTATTTGAATCTTATAATTATATTGATGATATTATAAGGGTCATTCTTTAGGACAGGTTTTTCCAGCGGCTTTACTTAAAAATAATAGAAATCCAGAAGTCAGCAAGCCATATTTTTTTTGCGAATACCTTAAATCCTCTCCTAACTGGTTTACTGATTATTATTAAATAAAATACCCTCATTCTTTGATTTTCGTGGAGTGTCCCAAGCCCCGAACTGGTCACTTAGTAATTTATATATTTTAAACTAAACGCTACATGCTTACCAAAAAAAACCTGTAAGTCTTAAAAAGTTAACAATGCTATAAAAAAATAGATCATAGTTCTAAAAGAACTACATTTCTATGCTCCGCCCGCGCGTGTGTCGGTTATCGCGCATAATATTAACCTCTTTTTGCGCAGTTGGATAAAAACTATCCTATGTTTTTCCCGGGTCTCAAACTATTTCCATACCAAATTTCATTCAAATCGGTCCAGTAGTTTTGGCGTGAAAGCTTAACAGACAGACAGACAGACAGAGTTACTTTCGCATTTATAATATACTAGCTTTCTGGGCGCGGCTCCGCCCGCGCTTATGTCGGTTATCGCGCGAAAACATTAACCTCTTTTTGCGCAGTCAGATAAAAACTATCCTATGTTTTTTCCCGGGTCTCAAACTATCTCCATACCAAATTTCATTCAAATCGGTCCAGTAGTTTTGGCGTGAAAGCGTAACAGACAAACAGATAGACAGACAGACAGAGTTACTTTCGCATTTATAATATTAGTACTGACTAGCTTTACGGGCGCAGCTCCACCCGCGCGTATGTCGGTTAACAAGCAAAACCATTAACCTTTTTTTGCGCAGTTGGATAAAAACTATCCTATGTTTTTTCCCGGGTCTCAAACTATTTCCATACCAAATTTCATTCAAATCGGTCCAGTCGTTTTGGCGTGATAGCGTAACAGACAGCCCCCCAAGTCTTTCTGATAGGCCATTAGTGCGTAGGTGGCAAGACGAAGATATTATAAGCAAAATGCCTTGATTCTTACAATACGTTGTAATTCCAAAGAGGCGACCAATAGAAGAGTACCAATTGAATTGTATTCAGGTGGATTGAAAAGTTCGCGGCCTGACACATAAATACTTGAACTATTTTAATGTGACCTCATTCGATTTGCTTACTCTCTGGTTGTCACATTGTAAAATTTTATCGCAATAGCCTCAGACCAAATAAAAAGACTTTTTATTCGGTCTGAGGCAATAGCATTATTAGTTTTTAAATTAGACTGAATTTTGTGAGCCTACGTGCAGCATTTTTAAAGAATGGAGAAAATTGAGCAACGTGCGGTCATCAAATACATGTTTAAGAAAAAACGAACTCCAAAAGAGATTCACGAAGACATGTCAACAACATTGGGGGAATCTGCTACGTCGTATACGACTGTGAAAAAGTGGGTTGCTGAATTTCAACGCGGACGAGAGAGTATTGAAGATGACCCTCGCTCCGGCCGGCCTACGACGTCTACGACTGAAGAAAACATCAGGAAAATCTGTGATCTGATATTGGCAGATCGGAGATTGACCATCAGGGAGATTACAGACACTATTGGCATCTCGTATGAACGAACACAAAACATCATAGTCAATGAACTTGGATTTTCTAAGGTTTCTGCGCGGTGGGTACCCAGATTGCTTTCAGTTGAACAAAAACGAATACGACTCACGATTTCTCGCGACTGTTTGGAAATGTTTGAGGCTGATCCACAAGATTTTTTGGCCAGATTTGTGACAATGGATGAAACCTGGGTACACCACTACACCCCAGAGTCAAAACAGCAATCCAAGCAGTGGAAAAAACCTGATGAACCGACTCCAAAAAAAGCCAAAGCAATTTTGTCATCTGGCAAGGTGATGGCGTCAGTTTTTTGGGATGCTAAGGATGTCATCATGGTGGACTACCTTGCAAAAGGTGAAACTATAAACTCGGCTTATTACTGCATCCTTTTACGTCGTTTGCGTGAAACAATTAAAGCGAAAAGGCCAGGATTACTCAGCAAGAAAGTGTTGTTTCATCAGGATAATGCACGCGTTCACACGTCTGTTGAATCTATGGCTCAAATTCGCGATTGTGGCTTTGAACTACTGCCGCATCCTGCCTATTCCCCTGATTTGGCACCTTCAGACTTTCATTTATTCCCAAACCTAAAAAAACACCTTGGAGGTCAAAAATTTTCATCAAATGAGGAGGTCGAAGCTGCAGTGGGTGACTTTTTTGAAGGCCTTGAAGAAACTTTTTTTATGACTGGCATACAGGCGTTGGAAACCAGATGGAAGAAGTGCATTGAGTTAAGTGGAGATTACGTGGAAAAATAAAATAACTTTTGTTTATATTACAAATAGTTTTCTTGCTAAGGCCGCGAACTTTGCAATCTACCCGTAAATGCACGATATCAGCAGTCAGCACCGCGTGATACGTAGCAGAACATTCACCCTCATTAGATGTTTTTAAACGGCTTGTAAAAGATCATTATTTAGTTATCTCTCTATATTGAATACACAAGATAGCTATTAAATGATACTAAGTTTTTCATAGTATGCATGTTAACTACCTAATACACATACATTATAATATCCTAAATAATATAGGTAGTTAACATGCTAATTATTGTGTATGTGAGTGTGTTATTATTATGCAGATATATATATTTATTTATTAAATTCTTAAATTTATTAATGTAGTGTAGTGACTTTCAAACTTATAATTTCTATTGAAACAATCATATAATAAGTGAAAAATTTAATATACTTTCAGCTAACGCGGAACGGCAGTCATTTATCATTTAAGTGAATTATAAGAAAGAACAATGTGAATATTTACTCGTGTATTCGATTGAAAATATTTTAATTAATTAAATTAGAAACCTTGTATATGATACATATCGATTTGGCCTGGCGGCACTGCGTAAGTTTTCTTTCTTGACATAGCTTACCAATTATTTTAATAACCTAACGACTGTACGAAAATGAAAGAAACATCAAGTATTAAATTCAATGCAGTTCGACAAAATGTCGCTTCCTACTGTGCGCGTTAACACATTTTTAGGAGGAAATGAGAAATCGTATATCGATATTATATCAAAAATATTCATTGTAATCGAGGTTGTGCTTGGTTTAGATAGAATGCCATTGATTGGTAAGGGCAAATCTATCTACGTATTCGTGACATTTGTACTATGCGTAGTTTTGAACGGACTTGTAATATACGTATCGGTGGAAATCGGATATTTTATGTCAGTGACCGTTTGTACTACAATTATTCGCAACATTTTAACAAGTTTATTAAGCTTCACGCGTTGCAAATGGTTGGTGAGATTTTATTCAGAGTTAAATAAGTTTGATGCCGAATTCGGCTGTAGACCAAAGGTTTCCAAGGGCTGCATCTGGAACTCGTTACAGGCGGGCTTTATGTGCATTTTTATTATAGCGCTACACGCAGTAGTGAATGTTTTTGGAATTACGCAGAATGATAGACTTGGTATATCGCTATTGCATGTAATTTACATAGTCGAAGTGAGTTACTTCGGTCATCTTGTGAATCTTCTCACACCGAGACTGAGGTTGATCAGTTATTACGTAAAATCATCACTTACCATCTCCACATTGGAAATTAGCCACCCCGAGAAGGAATTTGTGTATTTTAGGTCTTATGATGCGAATTTAATACAATGTCAAATGCACAAATTAATGGAACTCTATCAAGTATTGGTGGAAGCCCATGAATATTTAATTGAAGGCATTAAATGGCAGGTAAGACTGAAACGTGTGAGTTTTCTTTTGACTTTGAAAGTATTAGTTTCCGGCATCAGACATTTCTTTTGACTTCAGCTTTCTTTTTAGTCAATTCTCTACAGCTTACAAAATTAGGGAACAACATTATATCTTTTGTATACGAATATATTTGTATTTGATCGGTATATAGTAAAGCAATTAAGTAGTTATAATATTAAAATTTTGAATCTGACCCTGATTTATTTCAGTTTCTGACGATCATCGTATGCGTGTTTATAACGGTTTTAGGATTACTCTTTGAGTACACCATAGCGGCTATTCATACTGCTGAGGTAAGTTCCTTTAGAATAATCGATTCTCATCTGATGAAAATACTATCACAATATTATAATGTGCTAGATTTTTTTGTGATTTAATCGGCTTAGTCCTCGTACATTGCCAAGTTGCCTTACAAGTAATATAAAACAAAATTCTTCATTTTGCTTGTAACGTTTATAGCAGTAACGACAGTCAAAATATTAACCGTTACACAAATATGATTAATAAATAAAAAAACCAATGACAATTTCTCAGTACAGATCGTCAATTTCATATTTTAACCCCTAATATCAATCACTTCCCTTGCATAAATTAATTTTTTTTTTAGAAAATTGCTGGAATATGTTTTAGTGACACATGGTTGAGACGAGATTTAATGTTGTTTAATGTATATAAATTTCGGATTGCTAGCACGTTTAAACAGATCATGTTGGCTTAAATGGTCATACTGTGCTCTGACTATTTAGGTTAACATGAGAATTAAATTTTACCGCTCGTTATCTAACCATCGTAGAAGTATCGCTCCATCCCCATACGATGGTTAAAGAACGAGAGGAATTATAGAGTTATGAGTCATAATGTCACGTTAGCTTATATGGCCAGAGCATGCCCCGGGTATAGGAGTGGATGGCGCGGGTTCGAATCCCGCACATAACTATAACTCCTCCTCTCGTAAATTTGTAATTTTGTATTGTAATCCGCAGAGCGTGCGTTATTATAAAAATAAAATATAAAAACCCTTGACCGTTATTTGAAGCTTATTTAATTGATAGGGGCGCTCGTAGATTTTCTAAGTATTTAATATGTGTTTTATTTCAGGCAAATCACTGTTATTTATTTAAAATTATGATACTTATAACATGTACCTGAAAAGAGGTAGATTTATTTGCAAACAATGCCTGGTTTGTTTGCAAATAACACTTGTGGATCACTTGCTCATTTCTCTACTTTTTACGGACTTATATACATATAAGTAAGTGAAAAGTAGCGAAATGAGAAAGTGATCCACGTATATCCAATAAAATAACATGTTCATCACAATATTATGTTGCAGATCGCTTCAGACACCTCTTTATTGCTGGTAGGGATTTCGATAACGATAATGGTTCCTCTATTCGCACCTTGTATATTCAGCGACAATTTGCACAAGGAAGTGAGAAAATTGAGAGAACTGTTGGCTTTCTGGCTTTACGAAAATAAACTAGGTGAATATGAACAATCTTTCACACTAATATCGGTAGTAATTAAGAATAAAACATACCAAGTGCAAGTCGAAATCTCACTGTAAGTGTTTACGCACTAAAACAAATATTATTTTCATGTAGGTAGGTATTTACTAAAAATCTCTAATATCATCTAGTTCAAGATCAGTGTAGTTGCAGTCAGTTTATGCTTTTTGATACGTATTGTATATGTATCAAATAAGACTTGTCAAAATGGTAACCAAAATAAAGGTGCTCCAATCATAACGTACGATGTTACAACACATTAGTTATAGTGCAAAGACAGTGATTGTGATATAAAACAACTGAAAACCTAAATGTAATGAAAGAACATCATTACTTATAGTACAAAGACAGTGATTGTGATATTATTGTATTGTAAGAAACAAATAAGTTATAGTTTAAAGACAGTGATTGTGATATTAAACTACTCAAAACCTAATTGTAGTGAAAGAACATCATTACATATAGTTTAATGACTGGGGCTGTACTATTAAAGTACTGAAACGTAATTTTAATGAAAGAAACTCATTAGTTATAGTTTTAATACTGTGATGGTGGTAATAAAGTACCTACAGAAAACCTCATTGTAATGAAAAAACTCATTATAAAAATTAGTTTCTTTGCTAAATTACCTAAAATGTTAAAACATTAATTTTGTAACTTGAACCCTATTATTTAGCTAACATATAAACATTCTTAAATGTACTAAGTAGACATGTTCATCACAATATTATGTTGCAGATCGCTTCAGACACCTCTTTATTGCTGGTAGGGATTTCGATAACGATAATGGTTCCTCTATTCGCACCTTGTATATTCAGCGACAATTTGCACAAGGAAGTGAGAAAATTGAGAGAACTGTTGGTTTTCTGGCTTTACGAAAATAAACTAGGTGAATATGAACAATCTTTCACACTAATAGCAGTAGTAATTAAGAATAAAACATACCAAGTGCAAGTCGAAATCTCACTGTAAGTGTTTACGCACTAACACAAATATTATTTTCATGTAGATAGGTATTTACTAAAAATCTCTAATATCATCTAGTTCAAGATCAGTGTAGTTGCAGTCAGTTTATGCTTTTTGATACGTATTGTATATGTATCAAATAAGACTTGTCAAAATGGTAACCAAATAAAGGTGACAACATAACAACAACATAACGTACGATGTTAATTTTATATGAAACAAAAAGTTTTTAGAGAATAATCTTATTTTTTTATTATTATAGACAATTATGTCGTCACCCTCCCTGGTAACTGCACTTTCTCGCAAACTGTGGTATCTACCTGACCATTACCTACGTGTCCGTCTCTTCATTTTGAACAAGTTCTCTCTAACCGTCGTTTATGTATCGTTTACCGTTTAAAAGATATTCGAGTTTTTAGTTTGGTCTATTTACTAAAGGAGGCAGTAAATGTCCGCACTACCTGTCGTATGTACATACGACAGTTAGTAATATTTATTTTCATCACCTCTGAAAATTTCTGAAGTGTGTTCTTAGTGCATTTAGCTAATGCTAGACTAATACATCTGAGAACATCGTTACTTATAGTTTAATGACTGGGACTGTGCTATTAAAGTACTGAAACGTAATTCAAATGAAAGAAAGTCATTAGTTATAGATTAAAGACTAATTGTGATATTAAAATACTGAAAACCTAATTGTAATGAAATAAACACATTAGTTATAGTTTAAAGTCAGTGATTGTGATATTACAGTACTGAAAACCTAATTGTAATGAAAGAAACAAATTAATTATAGTTTAAAGACAGTGATTGTGATATTAAAGTACTAAAAACCTCATTGTAATGAAAGAAACATTAATTAGTTATAGTTTTTTTTTTTTATGCTTGATAGGTTAGCCTTTGACCACTATCTCACCTGATGGTAAGTGATGATGTGGTCGAAGATGTTGTTCAGGCTAACCTAGAATTACTGGCTCTCAAGGACAGCTGCCGGAACACACCGTTAGGTGCTTGGCGACAGATTTTCAACTTGAGGGTGGTAGCTAGCCAGGCGGGCATTCGCAAAGTGCCCTACCACCATGCTGTAACGACTGCCATCCTAAGACAACAACCGGGACCGACGGTTTAACGTGCCCTCCGAAGCACGGAAGCGCTCAGTAGTAATGTCACAAGCGGTCACCCATCCAACTCATGACCGCGGCGGACGTTGCTTAACTTTGCTGATCGATTCAGAATAGTTAAGCAAACTTCGCTACGAGCGCTTCAAATACAGTAATTGTGATATTAAAGTACTAAAAACCTAATTGTTAATGAAGGAAACACATTAGTTAAAGTGCAAAGACAGTGATTGTGATATTATTGTAATAAAAAGCTCATAATTATAGATTAAATACTAATTGTGATATAAAACGACTGAAAACCTAAATGTAATGAAAAAACGTCTTTACTTATAGTGTAAAGACCGTGATATTAAAGTACTGAAAACCTAATTGTAATGAAAGAAACACATTATAATAGTGCAAAGACAGTGATTGTGATACTATTGTAATGTAAGTAACAAATTAGTTATAGTTTAAAGACAGTGATTTTGATATTAAAGTACTGAAAACCCAATTGTAATGAAAGAAACACATTAGCTATAGTGCAAGGACAGTGATTGTCATATTATTGTAATAAAAAGCTCATTAGTTATAGATTAAAGACTAATTGTGTTATTAAGGTACTAAAACCTCATTATAATGAAAGAAAGACATTAGTTATAGTGCAAAGACAGTGATTGTGATATAATTGTAATAAAAAACTCATTAGTTATACATTAAAGACTAATAATTGTGATATTAAAGTACTGAAAACCTAATTGTAGTGAAAGAAACACATTGGTTATAATGAAAAGACAGTGACTGTGATATTATTGTAATGAAAAGCTCATTAGTTATAGATTAAAGACTAATTGTGGTACTAAAGTATGAAAAAAATCATTGTAATTAAAGTAACACATTAACTATAGTTTAAAGACAGTGATTGTGATATAAAACGACTGAAAACCTAAATGTAATGAAAAAACATCATTACTTATAGTGTAAAGACCGTGATTGTGATATTAAAGTACTGAAAGCCTAATTGTAATGAAAGTAGCAAATTAGTTATAGTTTAAAGACAGTGATTGTGATATTAAACTACGAAAAACCTAATTGTAATGAAAGAACATCATTACTTTTAGTGTAAAGACAGTGATTGTGATATCAAAGTACTGAAAACCTAATTGTAATGAAAGAAACACATTAGTTATAGTGCAAAGACAGTGATTGTGATATAAAACAACTGAAAACCTAAATGTAATGAAAGAACATCATTACTTATAGTGCAAAGACAGTGATTGTGATATTATTGTATTGAAAGAAACAAATAAGTTATAGTTTAAAGATAGTGATTGTGATATTAAACTACTCAAAACCTAATTGTAGTGAAAGAACATCATTACATATAGTTTAATGACTGGGGCTGTACTATGAAACGTAATTTTAATGAAATAAACTCATTAGTTATAGTTTTAATACTGTGATAGTGGTAATAAAGTACCTACAGAAAACCTCATTGTAATGAAAAAACTCATTATAAAAATTAGTTTCTTTGCTAAATTACCTAAAATGTTAAAACATTAATTTTGTAACTTGAACCCTATTATTTAGCTAACATATAAACATTCTTAAATGTACTAAGTATCAATAAATTAAAATAATATTATTAATGATGAATTAATAATTTTCAACCAAATACTGACTGTAGCAACTACTGACTGTAGCACAAGTTGTAAAACAAAGTTCTCACAGAGTGACCTATCTGCTTCCAATGAATACAAATAAATAAATATATGCATTAGGAATTTAAAGTTTCTACTCATTTAAAGTTTAAAATAAGAGCTTGAATAAAACTTTACACAATTGATAATAAAGCTAAAACTAACGGAACCACAATAACATTATTGTAGCGCTGAACCGAAAATCGATTGTCCTGGCAAAGTGTAAATATTCACTTAGAACAGTTAGCGGGGAGGGTGACGATGTGTGAAACAAAATATCGGCTCGCCACGGCTTCGGCGGCTATCTCTCTATCCGATAGTTCATATTTTACACTGAGCCATAATTGAGGTCAATGTCGTTAATGTGTCGAAATATCTCATCCTTTAGGTTTTGAATTGTTTTGGCTTTTTGTCTGGTTTTCCAACAATCACTCGTGGTTTATCATTTGCCCAAATGCGGTAATTCTGCTTATTCACGAATCCACTGAGGTGAAAGTGTGCCTCATCGCAGAAGCCTCATTTCTTCTTGAAGTCACCATTCGCTTTTGTCTGTTCAAGTAAATTAACGATGCTTGAATTGTTCGCGAAGCGTGTAAATTCGAGTCTTTATTCAAAATTCGTATCAGTGATGTCCGTGAAATGTTCAATTTTAGTGCACGACGGCGGACGAAAGTCTTCAACAATCTTAAGGCGCGGTTCGATTATGAATCTCACCATGGTTGAAATTGTTAAAAAATACTGATAAAAGAAATGTCAAAAAAGTCAATTATAATAAAGTTAAAAAAGGCAAAAAACTTGACGTTAAGGTGTGACTTACAATTAACGTGGAGCATTATGGTAGGACCACCTTTTATTTAAAAATAACAAAACATAACCTATATGTAGCTCTTAAGGATTTGTGAACCTATGGCATCGAGAAAATAAATTTATTATTAAATACTTGTACGTCCATATATATTCTCTTTGAAAAGTTTTTTATTTTTACTGAAATCACAAGATTATCATTGATTCTGATATATTATAATACTTGAATTCACAGACAAATCAGGCCGCAGTCTTGCGCGTGCTCTACTCGAGTTCTCGGAAACGCGCGACCTGTCGTTCCGACTGCTGCGCGTGTTGAATATCGACGTTGCGCTGCCATTCAAATTTGTGGGGCTGCTCGTCACATATCTCATCATCCTGCTGCAGTTTGATAAAGTTCTTAATCCTTAGGAACTTATTTTATGAAAAAAATTATATTCAGCAGCATCACGGCACGATCATATTTGTAGTTTTGCTAAAACTAGACAAAGGTTTGGTAATTCCCATTTAATACTCTGTAAATTAAAAAGAAGTATTGCTGTAGGGAGCTGCTGCTGAGATAGAGACACTCTTTAAGTTACAAAAGCGTGCGATTCGGACTACTTGCACAAGTATATATATGATCCAAGCAAATCTCAAAGGGACTTTTTAAAGTAAATTTACATTTTACGAGTAACTTTACTGTATTGTTATATGTATTAAAAATATTTTGTTTGTTCTTAAAAACTTTAGTTACTATATTTTTTACACAGTGACAATCACGATAATAACCCTTGGAATAAAGATAAAATAGCAGATGTAAAATATCATATAAAAAGTCCTTGTCTGGGAATTATTTGTGATATTATAATAGAGTTTGTAAAGATATTAAAATGCTCACGGAAGAAAAATTTGGTCGCATATAGAAAACATTTTAATATAAAAAGCCATGTGAATACAATACATCAGGTAACGAGTTATATAATCTTTGAATTAATTATAATACTTAATAATATTTCAAATAAGATTTGTCATACATACTAATTAAATTATTTATGCATACCTGTATGAGCGATTTGGTGTGATTTAAGTGTATAAATCATGTTTTCTTCCAGATTAACTTGGGACTATATGAGTATATAAGGTTTTAATCATATGTCTATGTAATTGTTTAATTATCTGAACATGAACAGGACTAATACATGCCATTTTCCTAACACTCGAAACTTAATGATCAGGAGGCTCAACGCCCCTAAATTGCTGCATAGTTATAAAAGTTAGTTAAAAGAGACTCCAGTAGAGTACCAGAAAGTGCTGGAAAATCCCTCTCCGGGCATCGCCCCGTTACATGTTCATGGTTATGCTTGGACTGCCCTGCGTATGAATTACGATGAGTACTGAATTCTTCTTCCACTGCTTAGGCAAACGAGGCAGGAGGCTTAAGTGACCCTATGCTAGTAGTAGATTTTTGTAACATACTGGGTCTTGTGCCTAACCTGAACTACACGACATCCATCAAAACTTGGATACTGCTAGGCCAGCGCTGCTCTTTTTGTTCGAAACACATAATATGCTCTCCGTATATAGGAGACCTCTTTCGTCACTTTATCCGAGGTAAGTGAGGAAGGAGGTTTGGTTTTAAACATTCCTTTTTGCGGGTATAGAAAGGAACTGGAGCATTCCTTTTTGTGCTCGTCAAGGTCGAGGCTTATCCAACATCTGGCTGCGAGTAAACTGCGATGACCAACCGCAAAACTAAGCGTGCCTTTATAGATCCCATAATAACGGAAATGTCGAAATAGACCAACTTATAGAGCACATAGAGATAGCTACAGATTTTGTTCTTGAGCAGATCCCCAGCGGAGATCGTGATACTTGATGATTTCAACGGCCAACGAAGGACTTGGTTCGCGCACCATGTTCGTATAGGGAGATCTGTTCATGACTTTGCTTAACCGTATGATCTGACACAAATAGTCACCTTGCCTATATACGCGAATCCCAGATGGGAATGACAAACAAAACACCTTCCCTATTGAACCTTCTTCTGACCGCTCACCCGGACAGCTATAAAGTGTCCGTTAACGCTTCTCTCGGATCGTTGGATCATGATTGACCTGGAGTTCAGTTCAGTAAGATGCAAAAAAGGATCGCATCCCATCCCTGCAGACTTGGATGCGGTCCTTTATTGCAACCTAATCATAGGGGCAAGTTCGTTTCTCGTCAGACGACTCTGTTGCCAATATAGGTCTTCGAAGTATGGAACTTTTCATTCTATAGGTATTCTGCAGTGCCCATCGCTGGTCGGTCCCAGCTCTGGTTTGGTTACTGTTGTAAAATGGCCTCTGGCTTAAAACAAGCACATTATTGGTAACGTTCTCGCTTTGGTAAACTAAAATAAATCGATTTACTGGCATCATGATGTAAATACCAGCAAACTAAAAAAGAAATTTAAATTTTGTCTCCAGGTTCGCCAAAAGAGTATAGAATGAGCATATCGGCAAAATTTACGATAGATAAGCCCGCCTTCTTTCGAGAACATCTCTACCGTCTCATTCCCTACAGGGCCCTTCTGTTAAAAATAACTTTAAGTTCTACATCTTCACAAAGAAGCAAAATCATTTGGCAAAAAACTGTGTTATTCTGTACCGACACTTTTTAGTTGTGTCTCGTAGTAAACGAAATGGCAACGATGCCCTCCGCCACAGCTCCTGTGAGTTTCGTAGTGCGCTTTGAGAGTTAGGATTTACAGGACACCGTATAGTGGTTGTTAGCATTTTCATAATACTAAGGTAGACTTTATGAGCTTATTTTTAGTTAATTATTTCGAAATACCTGGTATTAGAAATAATAAATGTTATGTATTAAGTATATAACAAAAATTAATTATATTAAATTCATTTTTATTTATGGTTTTATTACATGTTTCTAAGTTGAACTTCATTTTGTGAACTACTGAGTTATTAAATATTTACTAAGTTATGCCGTTATATTATATCGTAGTAGATGTAGGTATCATTAAATGCACACTCATAACATTAATCAAACTCCTTGACGTCGTCCAATCAATTAATGAAATGACTATCTATACGTAGAGTACCAAAATAAAAATATTAATATCGATTCTATGCAGTACCTACTAATATAAAGAGAGTTCTTATCTAGGTATTAGTTGATATCCAACGGTTTCAACAAAATGTCGCCTCCTACCGTCCGCGTTAACACTTTTGTGGCAGAAAATGAAAAGCCACATGTCGACTCTATATCACAGATGTTCATCGTACTACAGGTGATGTTTGGTTTAGATAGATTGCCTTTAATTGGTAAAGGGAAATTTGTCTACGTATTTTTGACCTTTGTATACTGTTTAATTTTGAACGCTGCAGTTACATTCTCGACGCTGTATACCTGTATTCAACCAGTAAACCTAATTACGAGTACTACAATGACATGCAATATTATAATTGCCCTATTAAGTTTTTTACGCTGTAAATGGATGCAGAAATATTATAGTGAGCTGAATAAGTTCGACGAAGATGCCAGCTGCAGACCAAAAATTCCCCTGAGCAGTATATGGAACGCGGTGTGCGCAGGCTTAATGTGCGTCTTCATTATATTGGTGTTCGAAGTACCACAGCAATTTGGACTTTTGGGTTATAGCCCACAACAGTTTATGCCTTTGTTTTTTATTTATGTGCTGGAAGTGTTTTACTTTGGACATCTTTTAAGCCTTTTGACACCAAGAATGAAATTGATTAATTATTACATGGGGTGTTCTCTGTCAAGTACATTATCGGAACCGATATCTCTTCAAAAGGAATTCATATACTTGAAATCTTACAACGCTAACAAAGATAAATATCAAATGAGCAAACTTATGGATCTCTATGAAATAGCAGTGGAAGCTTATGACTTCTTAATTGAAGGTATAAAGTGGCAGGTAATGTTAAACATATAATTTTGATTGCTAATTATTACATTGATTAATATGTCTTAAGAGCCAATCATTGAATCTTTTGATAAAAACTTTTAATCATTATTCATCAAATGTATGGTGACATGCAACGCTCTTTCTCTGCAAAGTGTTAAAAATTTTAATATTGTGATAGTAATTATATGACGCGACATATATGTAGTTGTTATCAATTTGTGAAATAATTTCTCACTCAAAAAAATACTAGACATACTAAGATTATATTAATCCTTGTAATCTTTTTTCAGCTGCTGGTGGTCATAATATCGGCGTTTATTACGGTTTTGGGTTACCTATATATATATTCTATGAAAGCTATTCATACCAGTGAGGTAAGCGTATTTAAAATTAAGCTAATTAGCGTGATGTGTTTTTGATAATCTTGGGATATATCGAGATCTAAATAAGCAGCCGATGTTAATTTAAGAACAATGACGTTAACGTTTTTTATTCTTTCAGTCCTCAAATGCATCTTTTCAAAAGTCGTGGTTGTGAATTGGTAGTCCATTATTTCAGCCTTAAGATTCCACCTCAGATTCTACTTAAAGCCTCCTCTTTGCAGCACATATATCGCAACATCGCGCGTTGTTAACATGGAAAAAAATAATCTTTAATTTTAAAATAAGCAAAATTGTTGGCCTAACTTACTTTTAATTCAGTCATCGTCTCGACTGCCTAAACTTCACTAACTTAAGCAACTTGAATTTAGGCTTATTTGCGTTCTTAACACCATTCGGTTTTTGGAACAAGGCGCACAATACGCACCCTTAATATCCCGAAATATAAAGCATTCATAGAATATTAACAAAATTTTAGGTCTTACCTGCCATAAGTCAATCTCCATCTGGTCTTCACAAAGTTGCCCTTATTGATTTTTATATAGGTATTTATTTATTTGTAGATCATGACGGAAGGCTGCATCACGTATCTGGGAGTGTCTTTGACGATAATGATTCCCCTGTTCGTGCCTTGCACGTTTAGTGATCGTCTTCATAACGAAGTCAGAAAGTTAAGGGAATTATTGGCTTCACGGCTCTATGAAAACCAATTAGGTAAATGATATAATATATTGGTAATCCTTAATTATGTACAATCTAAAAAAAAAATACAGTCTACAAGAACATTTAAAGTACTATGAATATTGAAAAACAAAATGCGTTTAACTAATTTAACTTTTTTTTAACGTTTAACTAAACTGCACTGTACTATATGTACTCAGACATGTAAAGTTTGATTTTAGATTATGCATAATTAAGGTAGATAATGTCTTACCAATTATGCATCACCTAGTATCAAAACTAAAAAATATGGGACTCATCAACACGGCGTAGTAACCTCCATCGTCGAATCGAACGTTAATTATAATTTGTGTAAGTGCATGTTTGAATACTCGTCAACCTTCTTCTTCTTCTTCTTGTTCTTATTCCACGTTGAGTGCGGTTGGCACAACATGTATGTATTCTTATGAGCGATGCGCTCGCTCTATTGCCAAATTATGTGCCTTTTTTTCCAATTTAGCCCATTTGTATCATCTGTATTATTGCAAGTGTTTGCAATATTCCAAAAATTCCGATTTTTAGGTACCGTTAAAAAAATATTACGTAATATACAACCATAAATTTCACCGTCACTTCATGGTCAGCTAGTCTCAAAGCAGAGATTATTGCAACCGACATCATTGTCGGTATGTCTTAACACCCAGCTAGCTCCAAATAGGGGTGTACTGTAAATGTAATTTGTCATTGCATCCCCATGCCCATGTTACTCCCAAACCAGTGACTACTGTAACATAGTCTTCA
This sequence comes from Plagodis dolabraria, assembly GCA_963854805.1. Taxonomy (NCBI): domain Eukaryota; kingdom Metazoa; phylum Arthropoda; class Insecta; order Lepidoptera; family Geometridae; genus Plagodis; species Plagodis dolabraria. The sequence goes on from OY978457.1 coordinate 13,907,420, forward strand.
TCGTCACATTGTCAAATCATTGCCGTTATCCAAATAGCGAATACATATAAGGGATAATCAACTCATTACCTTCAACGCACTCAAATCGCTCTTCTCTTTGGGATTAAATTCCCAGCTTACCGAACGAGCATCATGATATACAGATTTATTTTTTGAAAAGGTGATAAAGAAGCATCACGAACTTAAGATAAAAGAGATGTCTGAGGACAACAGCAACATCAGTGGTGTTGCATGTGTTTTATCGAACTGGAAAGTAATTTGTAAATCGTTCTATATTGTAACACTGTGGAAACTACATCGGAGAAGTGTTATTCTATAACTTGCAGGTCCTCAGATGAAATAAGGCCCTGGCTCGAACGAATGTTTCATCACATGTAAACCCCAGTATTTTATTAGATTCGTAGATTCAGTTTAATTGTAAAATGACACAATTAATCAATTACACATATTTTTCGTTTATAGATAAATCAAGTCGCAGAGTTGCGCGCGCGCTGCTTGCGTTCTCGGAAACGCGCGACCTGTCGTTCCGACTGCTGCGCATGTTGAACATTGATATCTCGCTGCCGTTCAAGTTCTTGGGGCTGCTCGTCACCTATCTCATTATACTGCTACAGTTTGAGAAAGTTATTAACCCTTAGTTATTGCCAATAAGAGTATTATACTCATTGTTTTTTGCAGCACTGTATGGGTATTTTGAAGAGTGTGTTCACTAACATATCTGTATTTTCCCGACTTAATTCTAAGTTGCTGTTATTAAGTCTTGTCAAAAAAAATAATTGCTTAGTGTTAGGTTTTTTTCTTTCTTTACAACAAGTATAATAGGTACTATATACACGTGGCACTCGACTTTGGTATTGTTATTTGACTGCTTAGTCGGTCTGAAATACAGCAATGATTATACGTTACTTTTTTGTGATAGGAAGTGATGAGACAGACAAGAAGACACCTGATGAAAACACTCCTGCCCATTGCAGTTGCAGTACCTAACCATCATTTGAGTGAAACTGCGCTGCGCTCGTAACTCTGAGATATTAGTTCTTATGCGTCGCTCATCCACTAATTTTACTTGCTACAGTATCCTTCACATCTAAGGCAGTAGGTAGTGTTTACACACTTCTGCTTTGAATCATAATTTCCGACGCTGCAGTTCGACCAAGACGGACTCATGGCCGTTATGCGCGTTGACTGCTGACCCTACTGAAGCACTTCTATCGCGCACAAAAAATACCTCGTTAAAACGTATTTGTGTCGTTTAAATACGTAGAGCAATTAAATACGTAGAAACATAGACACATTAAAATGTAGCTTTCAAATACTAAAACAACGCATAACATCATAGTTGTAAGTCAAAATGTGATGCATGGAGTATGATATAAGTAATAAAATGTAATCGGATACTAATAAATTAAGTCTAAAAGGAGTACGGCCCACGAGTCTATAGAGCATTGATTACCTCGGGGATGTGTTGACCTCGGGGCACTTAATTACTGGAGGTCTATTGGTGTCGTTACCTGAAATTCCGCTTACAGAAACTTACTTACCGCGTCGGGAACGCTGGCATATGTTGCAAAAGCTTACTCAAAGTTTTTGGAAGATTTGGCATACCGAATACCTTCATACATTGCAACAGAGATCCAAATGGTTCAAGTGACAGACCAATGTTCAGATTGGAGACATCATCTATCGTTGACCAAAACCTTTCCCCTTTGGAGTGGCGTTGCGGTAGAGTAACAGAACTTTATCCCGGTTCTGATGACGTAGTGCGTGTAGTCACATTACGTACTGCCAGTGGCCTTCTTCGTAGACCTGTTGTTAAAACTTGTCCTTTACCTTTATCTGTAGTTTACTTTTTCAATTAAGTACTTGTTAGGGTGATATTTGGACTCGGCACCACATAAGATCGCTTTTAAAGTTTGAAATCCCTAGAAGGGTTTCAAGTGGGGAGGTATGTGCAGGCTTGCATTTCCCTACTCCCGTCATTTCAAAATTCCCGCGTATATCGCTGCACGGCCAATGACATCAATGGATCGCGCAGTCATACCAAGGACGCGTGGCGCCTCCTTCGACAAAATATAGAACTAACTCTATCCTACGCTGCTCAAGCGCGCCGGCCGCCATCGTTTGTGAAAACTTAAAATTATTAACAGTGCAGTGCAGTGCAACGGCAGTTCAGCAATAACTGTAAGTCCTTACTCCTTACCACTCCTGCAGCCTGATTAGTGTGTTTTAATTTCAGTAACGTCCACCTAGCATCTGGTGACACCTGGTAACCAAATAACGAAACCTCAATGTGTTCCACTCAAGTACATGTAATATATAAATCACATGCACAAATCAATTAATCTTATTTCTCAATCTGATGAGTGATAAAGAAATCTTATAATAAAATTATTATTTCATTTTCTAATAAAGTAATAGCCATGTATATTTATTAGGTCCTAGATAAATACTAAATTCCAAAGATATATCAGTGCGAGCAGCTAAGATTGAGTTTTGGCTTATGACCTAGCTACAGTAACTGCAATGAAAGCATTTAATCATTAAGTAACTGCAGACTCACATAGTCGATATGCTCCAGCCCACTACCAGTTGGCAGCGAGCCCAGCATGCTGGCAGCCCCGTTGAATCGCAATGCTTATTCGAAGTTTATGTTAAAAAATAAAATTAATTCAATGAAAGCCACTTTTTTTTTAGTAAAACAATGCTCTATAGACTCGTGGGCCGTACTCCTTTTAGACTTAATTTATTACTATCCGATTACATTTTATTACTTATATCATACTCCATGCATCACATTTTGACTTACAACTATGATGTTATGCGTTGTTTTAGTATTTGAAAGCTACATTTGAATGTGTCTATGTTTCTACGTATTTAATTGCTCTACGTATTTAAACGACACAAATACGTTTTAACGAGGTATTTTTTGTGCGCGATAGAAGTGGTTTTAGTGGTCCTTTGTACTTTGATATAAATATTTCGGGAATTACCGGGGCCGCATAAACCTTTTGCGGAAAATAACCTTTTAGAGGTATATTTATAGCTACTCAAATTTGGAAAGTGGTTACTATCAGAACTCTTGGGATGTTTTCCTGGCTTTTTCGTAATTTGCCATCTCACAACTATATTGCTGAACTGAAGACTGGAACTAAAAATTAAAGTACATACAATTTCTAAAATGTATTCATCTTTTGTGTCTTGTTAAGAGCGGCCCCTGATAGCGCACCATTCTACGTTATTTTCTTGTCAAAAGGTTTAATAGCCGTAAAGTTCTAAACATTGGTTTGTTAATTAAATTCAAAATTACGTGGTTTTTGGTAATAATTACTTTATTTTCAAAAATGTTATGTTATGTGTTGTTATCAGTCGTCGTCCGCGCGACCTTGAAGGCGCACGCGTTCTCGGATTGCAGTGCATTTATGTGAATTTGAAATATGGCGTCGTGCGTGAAATGTTCGAGTTGCAATACTTGCAATGTTATAATAAGTGAAGTGCTGACATTTATTCAGAATAAGATGGAAGTCATGGACGAAATCAGCATGGTACAAATTTGTTCGAGCTCATTTACAGCAGAACAAATTACTTTCGCCAAAAACTTATTATTCTAGTAATATACTTAAGGATATAATGATCTTGCAGAAAGATATTGCACATATAAAAGAAACACATGTTACGGTAGATGACCTTAATAAAATTAAAAGTGAGCTCAAAAATCTCAAAATGGCTTCTACAGTCTACAATTTTGATATGACAAATATAAATGACAAACGAGGCAGTTCAAAATTGTGCATCGCGAAATATTGTGATAGTAGTCCCATAGGGCTGATGAATCTGCCAGATCCCGAACGTTCAGTGAAGGAATCATCACTGGTTGAATCGTGTTCTTCGCCTGTATCTGATATATCCCAAACAGACTCCATCATACCAAATACGCATAAACCGAATAACAAGTCAAGTTATATACGTCGCTCTGTTACGGGTACACCGAATAAAGCAAAATCTACATAGAGTGATCCCGTTATGCGTACACGTTCAACCGGCACAATACCGGATACAACAGCAAACATGAGGGTAGACCATCGCAACCATTATTCGAGAAGTCATTTGCTACAGTTGCGAATCAAAGTGGTGAATTTGTTGATAAGAAAGATGAGGGATGGATAACGATACAAAGAAAGAGACTTAGAAATGGATTTATTAGTTCAAAGGGACAGGCGACGGTGGAACCAACCAGCAAGTTCAAGGCTGCAGACACAAAAACTGCACTGTTTATAAATAATGTTGATACAAGTACTTCATCGCAGGATATAGCAACGTATATTATGAATAAAATCCAAATCAAAGTTCTATTGGAAAAGTTAAAGTCAAAGACTCATAGGAATTACGACTCATATAAAGTCTTGATACCAACGACGAAATTATCTATATTTATGGATACTGCTTTCTGGCCGGATGGAGTAGCTTTTCGACGTTTCGTGGACTTTAAGCGACATGTTAAAGATGCGCATGAAATTACTAGATGTACTTAGCATTATTTTTTATGATGGATGACGCATTATTATGTAAATTAGTTTCATTTAATTGTAAATCAGTGAAGCGTTCGGTTGAAAATATTAAACAACTATGCAATAGTGTAGATGTTATTGCTCTACAAGAAACGTGGCTTCTTCCACACGAAATCGCTTTTCTGGGATCTATACATGATGATTTCGAGTACACCGGGAAGTCGGCGGTAGACACGTCAAAGGTCATACTACGTGGTAGGCCGTACGGTGGAGTGGCTCTGTTGTGGAGAAAGAAACTATTCAATTCCGTATCAATAATAACGTGTTATAGTGATCGTCTCATAGCTGTAAAGTTTGAAACAGAACAAAGATCATTTATAATATTTAGAGTGTACATGCCAACTCAATGTATAGACAATTTGCCCGAGTTTACAGAGTGTCTGAGTGAAATAAATGCCATCATTCAAAGTGCGGAAGTAGAATCAGTGTATATACTCGGCGATTTCAATGCTCACCCGGCGGAGCTATTTGCTAACGAGCTGTATGATTTCTGTTTGGAACAACAATGGGTCTGCGCTGACATTGATAAGTTAGGTATCAGTTCGGGTTCCTATACGTACATCAGTGACGCGAACGGATCCCGGCGATGGCTGGACCACTGTGTTGTGACGCAATCTGCCTGGGATACCGTTAAGGACATTAAGGTATTGTACGATGTGCTATGGTCTGACCATTTTCCTGTTATAATAATTTGTGACTTCAATACTGTGCGTCCTAGATCTAGTTTTACAAGTCGTGCTTATAATTAGGTCATTTGGGGTGAACGTACAGAATTTCAAACAAACATGTACTTAGAACGATGCAAAAATAAACTCAAACTGATTGATTTTCCCTCAGATTTTACTTCATGTGCGAGTGAAAGTTGTTGTGATACCACTCATAGGCATTCACTCGACATTATATATAATGACATTGTTTGCATTCTTACAGAATCAGCTGTTCAATCGTACCTAATTAGACAGACTAGTAATAGGACTCCTTGTGTAATAGGGTGGTTTGAAGCGCTCGTAGCCAAGTTTGCATAGCCATTCTGAATCGATCAGCAAAGTTAAGCAACGTCCGCCGCGGTCATGACTTGGATGGGTGACCGCTGGTTGGGCATTACTACTGAGCGCTTCCGTGCTTCGGAGGGCACGTTAAGCCGTCGGTCCCGGTTGTTGTCTTAGGATAGCAGTCGTTACAGCATGGTGGTAGGGCACTTTGCAAATGCCCGCCTGGCTAGCTACCACCCTCAAGTTGAAAATCTGTCACCAAGCACCTTACGGTGTGTTCCGGCAGCTGTCCTTGAGAGCCAGTTACTCTAGGTTAGTCTGAACAACATCCTCGACCACATCATCACTTACCATCAGGTGAGATAGTGGTCAAAGGCTATCCTATCAGGCATAAAAAATAAAAAAAAAACATGTGAGTAATGTTCACAGGGAGGCTCGGGAAAAATTACTTAAATGGATTTGATACGGAAGGCCTGAAAGTGGCATCATTTATAATGATATGTTGGAGAGTAAAAAACGTTTTAAATCAAAATTAAAATGGTGTCAAAAACATCAAAATAAAATTAGAATGGATATAATTGCTAGTCATAGATCATCAAAAAAAATTTCAAAATTTTGGAAAAGTACTAATAAGTTGAATTTAAAACCCAGTCTACCTGTGAGCATTGAAGGTTGTTCATCACCCATGGATATTGCCAACCTTTTTAAGAGGCATTTTAAAGTAGATTCGCCACTATGTAAGCCCAAGCAGGGGATTTTCGAACCTAAAATGTGTGACAAAAAATCATGTATTAGCTTTTCAACCAAGCAGGTAACAAATGTCATGAATAATATGAGCAGAGGTAGATCACCAGGTCACGATTCACTTAGTATTGAGCACCTGCAGTGTGCAGGCGAACACTTGCCGCGCGTCCTGGCCATGTTCTATTCGCTTTGCATTTCCCATTGTTACCTGCCGGCAGATCTTATGAAAACGATTGTTGTACCCATAATCAAGAACAAAACTGGAGATATTGCAGATGAGTAATTACAGACCAATATCTTTAGCCACCATAATTGCTAGGGTACTGGATCGTTTACTAGACAACCATCTCGATAAACATATAAAACTACATGATGGACAGTTTGGTTTTAGAGCGGGACTTTCAACGGAAAGCGCGATTTTATATCTCAAGCAAACTGTAAGATACTATATCGATAGGAGAACACCAGTATATGCCTGTTTTCTTGACCTGTCAAAAGCCTTCGACATGGTGTCTTACGCTGTGCTGTGTAGGAAACTGAGAAACACTATAGTTTACCGAAGGAGATCTGTTCTGTTTTTGAGTATTGGTACAACAATCAGGTAAACTGTGTTAAGTGGAATGATGAGCTGTCGGATGCATATGGTTTGGATTGTGGGGTGAGGCAGGGGGGTGTGACCTCCCCCAAAATTTTTAACTTATATGTTAACGAGCTGATAGAGGGTCAGCAGTTTACCAGTGGGATGCTCTATTGACGGAATTTCTGTCAACAATTTAAGTTATGCTGATGATATGGTGCTGCTGGCACCCTCTGTCAGCGCTCTCAGGAAGTTACTTAGTTTCTGTGAAAACTATGCTTTAACCCATGGGCTGCGGTATAATGTAAAGAAGAGCGAATTTGTGATATTTTATAAGCGAGGGTCAGAACCCAGCATAGTTCCTCCTATTAAATTGAATGGTGTTCCTCTGGATAGGGTGAGGCAATTTAAATACTTGGGTCAGATACTAACTGAAGACCTCAAAGATGACCTAGATATGGATCGGGAGCGCAGAGCGTTGACGGTGAAGGTGAATATGTTGTCCAGGAGATTCTTTAGTTGCTCAAACGAAGTTATAATAACTCTGTTTATGGCTTATTGCTAATCATTTTACGGAAGTAGCTTATGGACAACGTATTCACAAAAAACCTACAACTCACTGCGTGTCCAGTACAATAATGCTTTCAGGATTCTGATACGGCTGCCACGTTTCTGCAGCGCGTCAAAAATGTTCATGGAAGCGCGAACTGACGCGTTTGCCGCCATAATGCGCAAAAAGGTAGCATCACTGCTGTGCAGAGTGCGCGCCAGCAACAACAGAATCCTGTCCGTCGTCGCAAATAAATACGACTGTCCAATTCTGCGACACCATATTGCGGTCCTCACAAAATAAACTGCTATTACTCTATTTATTATTTAATACACGTATTGACATCAAAATGAATTTATAAAATAATAATTTAATATGACGTATAATTTTTATGTAATAATTTAACCTTTAGACATAAGTCATTTACTAACAAAAATGGATCAATGTTGTCTGAAATACATCTTTATTATTATTATTATTATTTACACTTCAATACACGCGGGCCACGATTTCCTATCGTTTCCCGTTTGTTTGAGCGTGAACGGAGCAATAGTTTTTAAAACATAACGCAAATCATTGGAATTTTCGTCTTTTTAAATCCACCTTAGGTACGAGTATACCCCATACATTACGAAAATAACAATGTTAAATTGACTTCGTAGCATAGCGGGTAGTATAAAAAAGGTTGCGTCTCCGGTCTCGCACTATGATTAAACAATAAAAATACACTCACTCCATACTGATTTTTTCGCCCGACCGCAAAAAACTGTTTTCGCTTCATATTTACAATATATAAATGCTTATATTGTAGTAGCTGTAGTGTTGTATATAGTGCGTAGTATTTTAATAAAGGCATTTCTAAAATTGGAAGATTTTATATAATTCTAGGAAATGTTAGCCTTGTTTTGCTGCATTGATGTATTATCACAGAATAAATATTAACTTATGTGGTGTTGTTTTGACTAAAATATAACTAGTATCCTATCCTGTTATACTGACAATACTTATGCATATTTCCTATAGTGAAATAAAATGTATTTACTGTACTCGTACTATTTCATGATCCGAAGGGATGAGACAGAAGTCGCCCGCTGATAATATATGCGTCACTTCCTCTCCTATACAGTTCCAGTGTAAAAAGTAACAGCTTTTTAAAAAGTTATCGAGTCGGTACCCAGCTGATTTAAAGTACTGACTTCACATTATCATGGTCCAAACTGTGTCTAAACCCCGCGAGATATTTCATACTTTTTAGTGTTGGAAGTCGGTTACTATTAAATAGAAAACATTTTTTTACACTTTACACAAAATCATTCGCTTACCTATACCTAATATTTGACTCTTAATTTAAATAGGTACTACATACTCAACCAGTTTTTATGAAATTTGAACATTACCACCCGAAAAGTATTTTAAAGCGCTCGTAGCGAAGTTTGCTTACCCATTCTGAACCGATCAGCAAACGTAAGCAACGTCCGCCTCGGTCATGAGTTGGATGGATGACAGCTGTTGACATTACTACAGAGGGTCCCGGTTGTTGTCTTAGGATGGCAGTCGTTATAGCATGGTGGTAGAGCATTTTACGAATGCCCGCCTGGCTAGCTACTACACTCAAGTAGAAAATCTGTCGCCACGCACCTAACGGTTTGTCCCGGCAGCTGTCCTTGAGAGCCAGTAATTCTAGGTTAGCCTGAACAACATCTTCAACTACTTCATTACTTACGATCAGGTGAGATAGTGGTTAACGACTAACCTATCAGCTATAAAAAAAAGTATACTTACCCTTTTAAACAAAAAAAAACTCGAATCATTCAATAAGCGTCTTCAAACAATCAAAAAGGTACATTCTACCCAGATGTTTGCTTCGGCCCCGCTACTCCGTACAGATACCATCTAGAGTGAGTGCGTCAACTCCCTGAAGTGTTTACGCTGTTGCTGCTTGCCCACTAGCTACTCCATCTCATCTAAACACGGCCGTAAGCGGTAAAGCAGACCCGCAGTGAACATAATCGCTGTAATGCACTTACGGACAAATTACACGGAAAATTTTTTTTAAGTCTGGTAGGTGAGCCTTTGGCCACTATCTCACCTGATAGTGAGTGATGATTTGGTCAAGAATGTTGAAATAATATGAAATGAAATTTATTTTATCGTTTTAACAAACATTATTAAACTTATATATATCTATCAGAGTACATTAATAATGTAGTAGTATATTTTTACATAAACATTGGAACCACATTGGTACCTGAACTAGGATCGACCTGTGATATGGCATACCAATGCCCTCCCCAGGACATAAATTATACAAAAATATAGGTAGTCAGTTTTTTTTAATTAGTCATAATTATTATAAACATTAAAATTGGCTCCCTGTCTATAGAACTTCCAGCACGGTTTTGACGAGTTTAATATTGTTTAGTTAAACATTTGGTTATTTACCTCCATTCCATGAATATTTCTTTTTCATAATGGTAGTAAAGAGTGAAGTCGTGCAAAGTTGCGTTAAAGAAGAGCAACAAAATTAAACGATATTTCAGCTCGCTGGATCATAAAAATCTTACGTATAAATTGGAATCGTTAATTATGTATGGGTCAAAGGAGGGTTGCACAATTATTTTCTTTAGTAAATATTGCTACGGTATTCACAGTCTGGTTACCAAAACGTTCAAAAGGAGTTTAAATGACTTGGCGGTAAAATTAAAGGTAACTAGTGATTAAGTAAGCACTGCGCAGCCCAATTCACATTCTGTTCGCGAAGATAACAAAGAGAAACGAAGCTCGAGAGTGACATTAGCTCCTCATGATCGTAAAACGCGAACGTTTCGGATGAGGCCTGCAGGTCGCGCACATTTGGAGAATGCGTATTATACGGAGTCCGTAAAGTGACGCGCAGTAATTCCGGGGCTCTTTGCTCCCTTTAAAAGTTTCAGATTACTGCTCGCCATAGACAGAGATACCCCGATTTCCGATTATTTCGGGTATAAAGGACTCGGGATCGTTTGATGGAATTCGTTGAATGTGGTGATAACATCGACTAAAGGGATGCGGGTATTACAGAAGGATAGGCACAGTGTACAGTGCATATATTTTTAAAGTTAGACATTGAAAAATTGTCGACGGCAGGACTGTATGATATTAATATATTAATAAATGAATGAAAAATTAACACGAATGAAAATTTTTATTCTGGTAAGTTTTTCATTGTACAGCGTCAGTGGCATGGTTGAGCACTTGTTTACCTCTTTAAGTATTATAGCAGTATGGTCCCTTAGATATAGGTGTAGTTATAGCTCCTTATGATAAATAGATAGGTAAAATACACTGCACAACAAGTTTATCAGCAAATTTTGAGGTAGGTAGTAATGCATTCGTCTGTACCACGAACCATAACTGTTCAAGCCTAAAACTGCAACGTTGCAGTCTGGTGCATGATTTCTCCGAACGTCTGTATTGATAAGCCTGCGACTCTGTAGCGCTAAGACGCATTTTGAATATAATTAACAAACGAAAATATGATACTCTGCGTAGACGTATTATTTTCGTCGATTTAATTTAAAATTTAGTTTTAAAAAAAACATTTGACGTTCCCGCAAAGTTAACTAGGTAAGTACTATGTATTTAAATGATGCTTTTGGTTGAAACTGACTAATGCATTGTATTTACCAAACTTATTGTAAATGATCACAGAATAAAATGTTCAGAGTACATAGTTTAATTTGTTTTCTTGACACCACACTGCGCCCGTCATTCTAAAACGGTAGTTAGTCATTATATATAGTTAATCCAGTAATTTCACTTGCTACAGTGCCGTTCAAGCCTAAACACCACAGTGTTTGCACACTGCGTTCAGAGCAGATTAACACTTCGCCGCTACCTACCAAGGCGGATTCTTTTGAATGATGATGATTGATGAATAATGTAAAAAAACCTTAATTCAAGCTACTTTTCTACCCCTAGAAGAGTTCTCGTGCTGAAAAAAAAATTATTTTAGTCACGTATGTGAACATTGTGAAATTCTACCTTTTGGCGAGCTATATAAACTTATATCAAAATCGCGATGGTTAAATAGCATGATAAAATCAATGTGTGAAAAAAACGCATTTTCGGTGTCAACTTCGTAAAAGATACTAAACGTCACAATTTATCTTTCTGAGGCAATAATGACCGTATTCGTAATTTTGATTGCTGAGCGGGTTGGTCAAGGTTCAAACCTTTCCTGGATTTGAGCTTTACACTTATAGTGGTTGGTAGTTGGATTTGCGATAACCACCACCTTTACAAGGAGAACCTTTGTGATAAACCATAAAAGGATACATAGCTTCCATAACAATTTTTTCCATTCTCGGTGTAGCCTGCTTACATCTATAACTACATCACACTTCCCAAATTTTACTCTTCCGAAAGTATATATGTTGGTCAGCAAAGAATACAATCTGTCTTCTTTGAAAGGAGGAGGTTTGCTTTACTTCAAACTAACTGCAGACATTCTTCAAGTTTTTATCTAATAGATTTACACATGTACCGGTAAAAAAACTCAATTCCTTGTGTGATAGACCTCCTGATAAATTAGCATGGTATTTCGATGAAATATTGGATAGCGCTGAGTGATGATTCAACTTTATTCAAAGCATTTTCAATCAACGAGAGATACCTTATTAAGTAACCTTAATAATATAATTATAATTTTAAGATTCAGTTTTCCTATTGAGTTAGAATTAAAAATTGAGTTGTATGTCAAATTTCCATCATACAAATTATTATTTGACCTTTTATGTGTTTTGTTTACCAAACAGGTATTCTCTTAAGTCCTAACTATTCTAAGCTCAGAAGTGAATATGCGATAATCTTCCGAGTTTATAAACAAATTTTGAAGGGCTTGTAGCCGAGTTTGCCTACCCGTTCTTAATGGTTAGCTAAGTTAAGCAACTCCCGCCGCTGTCATGTTTGGATGGGTCAACGCTAGTCACTTTACCACTGAGCGTTTCCCTGCTTTGGATGGCACGTTAAGCCGTCGGTCCCAGTTGTTGCCTTAGGATAGCAATCGTTATAGCACGGTGGTAGGGATTTTGAGAATGCCCGCCTGGCTAGCTACCACCCTTAGGCTTCGTTCACACAGCATTGGCCTGCACGTTTATTTGCAGTATACGTCTTAACGTATAAATAGTGACCATACAACGTACATAGATCCATTCACACGTTGATTGTACTCCAAAAAAACATGTATGGCTTATATGTTTAAACGCGTACTCAACGGACTTGTCAAGCAAATCGAATGAACTTTGACGTATTCGGTTCGCAGTGGCATATGGTATAGCTTTGTCTCCTTCACACGACACGATGTCATACGTTTTTTATGGAATAGCCTGAATTTTCCAGTCGAGTTAATAACTTTTCAAAACGTTCAATAGACATTCAAAAGTAATTAAAAACATTTTTTCATCGTTTCTAAGATTTTCGAATATTTCAAATGTGATCGTACGCACAGATTCTTGATTAATAGGATGTACCCAAAACCTTCTGTTTTATCGGCGGCGAGACCGTTGTCGCCTTCTATACCAATATAAAGGTACAACCAAGCGTGGATCAATCAGTGACGTCTACTCACTGTGATAACTATGTGGAAACTGCGGCTATTCATTTTTACACGAATGAAAATTTACCATATGAACACCCGATTGACTATACGTTAAAAAAACGATTACAAAAAAACGTGCAGGACAATGCCGTGTGAACGAAGCCTTAGGTAGACAATCTGTCGCCTAGCACCTAACGGTGTGTTCCAGCAGCTGTACTTAAGAGCCGCAGCAATTCTAGGTAAGCCTGACAATATCTCCGACTACATCATCACTTACCGTCAGGTGAGATAGTGGTTAAAGGCTAGTCTATCAGCTTGTCGTGTTTAATTATTGTAGGGTGTTATTAGATGAGATACTTACGACAAACATTTATTTGAGAAGTGATGTCCTTGATAGTCAGCGGGCAGCAGCGAGGACCTTATGACCAGGCCGTCTTGGTGCCGATGGCGGCTAGTACCTATTTAATGGAATGCTTCGCTAAGGGGCACGACTGATAGAAACAAGTTTTTATATTTTAACAAAACGTAATTTATTAGGCGAAATTTACATTATCTTAAATCTGTGTCCTTATATGCCGTGCACTGCAGCTTACTACTACGCGCGGGGAAAGTACGATATTTTAACGCGCACATGGGGGTTTGAAATTTATGTTTTTGGTACATTTAGTTACGAGAGACGCACCTCCTGTCGTTCATGTAAGCCGATCCTCATTCCCATAAAATATGTCCTCGATCGCTCCTGGATTAGTATGACATCTTGGCAGCCATTTTGATGGACCGCATCCATTCCTCTAAATCCAGCGGAGGAAACTGCGTGGCGTCGTGCAATTGCGAACAAGCGTCTCCTCAACGAATTACCAAATTCCTTTGTTTGGTCGGGATCGTGATAGAAGTATCCCTATTGCCTTTACAATAAAATTTATTTCTGGAACGCGAAATATGTACGCACGTACTAATTGTGCGAGTGGTGACGAGGTCTCTCCTTGTCATCGGTGGATGAGGGGTATATTATATATACGAGCTTGGGGAAGGCAGGGTAACACCCGTTACTTTGGTCTTTCTTCTCGCTTGCTCGTATGTGCCTTCTCTTTCCTTTTCATAACCTCACTTTATTATTGGGTACTATTTCTAATATTAAATTCTAAAGCCTAATTAGAGTATACAATTTCAAAGAGGAAAATGCCAATGCTAATCTATCAAATTTTCGTATACGCAGCCCTTGTAAATAGAACAATAATCAGACATGTTTACGACCCAACTTCATACCTAATGCCGATAATAAATAAATGAGGATTATTCCTAAATTAATTTATATTATTACCTGACCAGAAACAGGTGTTAAATAGGATTTCAAAATGACCCTGGACAGTATAAAGGGAATATCTTGAAAATCAGAGATTATTTTCTTTAGTGATTTATTTTCTTTATTTGCCATTTCCAGAAATCGACCAAAAAAAATATTGTCTCCTCAGACCGAATAAAAAGTCAAGACAGAATGTTGTGTAAAGAGCAGTGAGGCCGGTAAAACTACGCCTCGCCGTGTACAAACACGATTACACACACATATGTACAACGAAACTACGCCTTGACTCGTCAGTCGAACTATTGCGGCGTGGTGGCATTGGTGTTGCCGTTATTAAGCCTATAAGGTTTACCCTATTATTGGGTGATAATAGACACAACGTATTGCTTTTAGTTTTTTTTTAATAGTTGATCAATGTGTTTTATCCGACTTAAAAAAAGAGAAGGTTCTCAATTGGACTGTATATTTTTTAAATAGTGTTCCTAATCCGTTTTACCAATTATTCAGTATACAGATTTAATTACAGAATCTTTGGCTTCAGTTGTTGCACCTATATCTTTAGCTGCAGTTCCAGAAAACGTTATTTTGGGTTTCAGCGGTTGTCAAAATATGAAAATAAGTATAAGACGTTCGGATAGCATACAGTCGTTGGTGATCAAAAATAGCAGAAGCTTCTTTCCGAACGCTAAGATACAAATGCCACTTTTGAAACTGCTATAAACGCAACCGAGCCAAAACGAACGCACCTAATGAGTGTTTGTTATTTAGTTTTTCCCGTTGTCTGTGGGTAGGGCGTTCTAAAGAGTACCTTATTCCTATTTAGGGCGTTCAGCTAGCAAAAATAACATCCACGAAGACAAATAATTCTACATCTCAAAATGCATAAAAACATGAGAAGTTGTAAACGGAATTACAGTGAAACCCACTGAACGTGAAACCTTACCACTTACACTTTACTAAGTCAGCGAGGTTGGCGCTTAAATCTGTATGACCTTCAGAGCTACCCTGCTTGACACACGTTAAATTTTTTCAACATTTTTGTACTTACTGTATGATTTTGGTACTGTACTGTAACGGCCGGATCGTCCACTGCTGAACACAGCCTCCCATATTAAGGGGGTATTTGCCATAATCCCCACGCTTGGCAGGCGTCTTGGGGATTGCAGTGTAAGTTGGCAGTTCTTTAGAACGCGCTGCTGCCCATCTTCCTGTATTTTTCCCTTAGTCACCTCTTACGACACCCATGGGATGATATGGGGAGGTGCAATTCTGACCCGGCACCCCACGGGGTAACCTCCCTGTAAAGCTAGCTTCCCACGGTCCGCGATATAGCGGACGGACGCGGACCAGGACGCACGACACATCACGTACCGTGGGAAGGGTCTCGTCCGTGGCAGCGCAGGCGGTCTGTGGGACTCCGGAACCGTGGTCCCACTGCGATGTCCCACCGGTGGGACAAAACTTTTTCATGGTCCCACCAATCACACACTTGACCGTTTTGTACCGCCGAATTGAAGGAATGCCATATGGTAAATATTACCCATGATATAATAATATACTACGTCTTAGGTCATGATATTATCCATAATATAAGTAAGTTTTTTTTGTTTAGTGGTATTTACTAAGTACCTAGGTAGCAATCTAAAGAGGACCCACTTGATTATGAACTATACCTAATTTTAAAAAACTCCTTATTAAATCTGACATGCCCTCTAATTATAAACTATGACTTGAACTGATGAATGACATAAATTTCATTTGTTTTTGAAATTGTCAATAATGTAATATATACGAGCACAATAATACACACACATATGTACAACGAAACTACGCCTTGACTCGTCAGTCGAACTATTGCGGCGTGGTGGCATTGGTGTTGCCGTTATTAAGCCTATAAGGTTTACCCTATTATTGGGTGATAATAGACACAACGTATTGCTTTTAGTTTTTTTTTAATAGTTGATCAATGTGTTTTATCCGACTTAAAAAAAGAGAAGGTTCTCAATTGGACTGTATATTTTTTAAATACAGGTATTTAAAAAATATACAGTCCGTCGTATAAAAATATACAGTTTTGCGTCGTAGATGCCTACGACGCAATATCATTATCAAAATCGGTTCAGTGGTTTAATAGCGAATTTAAAAGATGGATTTCATTCATTCACTCCCTTTTTTAACCGACTTCAAAAAGGATCAGGTATTCAATTCAATTGTATTTTTTTTAATTTAATTTATTTGATTAAATCTTTGTTACTTCATAACTCCGTCATTTTATTGGAAAGCTGATACCTCTAATTATAATTGCTGATACCTCATATTCATTTCATTGGTATTGCTTTTTTTCCCCTATTACATAAAAAACCCATCACTAATTAGTTTCAAGTAATAAATTCATGTAAATTAAATACCCCGTAATGTTATTTCTGAAACACTTTTTCCATTCCCGTCCCCTACTTAACGACACTACTTTTGCCGACACGTTACATCGGAACCCTATTGTTGTATTAATACTAATTACGTTATTGAATTGGTAACGTTATTTTCATAAGGTAATTTGATTATCATGGCAACACCGACACACGCACACATGTTTGGAAAACCGGCCTCACTTCTCTGTTCACAACATTCTGTCTTGACTTTTTATTTGGTCTGAGATTGTCTCATAAGTTTTCATAAAATATTTACACAACGGGAAATAAACACAAATATAGTCTATCTAATGCCTCTATTGGTCTAATAGAGGTTAAAATATGAGGAATAAACACTATGTCATAATTATATGCTAAAGTTCACTAAATAATAACTGTTTACAATTTATTGTGTATCCTCATGATATTTGTTTACGCAGATACCAAGAAGTGCGCGCGCAAAAATTTGACAGACACAGATCTTGTCTTGGTGACGTCCCGCGCATAGATCAAATAGAATATATACTGTCCCGCGGGACACTGACGAGCGACGTTTGGATATATTATCACTTAAATATTTGATTTAAAAAAGAATAGATGTGTTCAGAACGTAACCAGCTTAACAAGTATGAAGGTGGCAGCGGAATGCGGTATGCGGGAGGGGTCCTCAGCGCCTGCGACTGCACCGCCATTACTCTCTCAACGAACCTAAGAAGATGCAAAACTTATAGCAATAATTGTTGATTTTTAACTACCATGTACTATTAAACTGTCTACAAATAAAGTCTGAAAGCACAAAAGGAGATTTTTAATGAAGATCTCCACAGCAACCTTCGGCGTGAACATTATTGGAGGCCACGACGAGATTTTTCAACAAGTATTCTACGAGTCATCATCCATTTTTACTGAAGTTGCATCGCAACAATGCCGGAACGGCGAGAACCAAATGTGTCTATTTAACCAAGGAAAGTATCGTGTGTGAATGGTGATAAACGCGAATTAAGTGATATACTAAGGTATAATATTCAGTGTTATCTCCTCATAAGTTTCTCAGGTAAATATTGCAAATTAAGTACTTATTTCTCGCTAACTTTCCCTTTTCACATAATGCTAAATCATCAAATTGTCAACAACACATTTACTACGATCTAAATAGGCAATTGACGATAGGCATCATTCCTAAGCGATGGCATTTTTTCTTCATTCTTTTCAATAAAATATTAATAAGTTTCATAAAGAACCTGTATGCTTATTGTGCTAAAGAATTATGAGCTTAACTACATATTGCATTACTATTTAGAGATAATACTTCTAGCACTACGCATTCTTTTTCATAAATTTACTATACCGAAATTTGTTTAAACAGTATGTTTAGTATTCTTCTTATTTATATTATACTCAACTATTACACTAAATTATTCTAATAAATACCTTCCTCGTGAGCATATTTTGCCCTAAGAACAAATAATTATACTTTTGCATCTTTTACGTATCAATCTTCCCTGCTACTATTCTGCTATATCTGCTTATTTTCAACAACTTTTTATGACTGTCTTGTCAATGTAATACATGCACAGGTGCCTACCTACCTATTAGGCTGTTCTAGGTATAATTATTAGCTTGCAATCGGTCCAACTATATTAAGCAGTTGTATTTCAAAAGATATTGCCGACTATTCCAGGAACGTAACGCCACAGGCGGATCTGTGCGTAGCAGACCTGCAGGCGAGTCGTGTGCAGTGTGCACAGCTCGGACATACTTGCGCTGCGCCGTGCTATGTCCGTGCTACTGGTGAATTTGGGCTGGCTGACGACGTTCTACTAACCGCGAGTATCTTTGCCTCTTTCTTTACAATAGTAAACATTTCTATATAATATACATCATAGAAGATGATTTAAAGACT
This sequence comes from Plagodis dolabraria, assembly GCA_963854805.1. Taxonomy (NCBI): domain Eukaryota; kingdom Metazoa; phylum Arthropoda; class Insecta; order Lepidoptera; family Geometridae; genus Plagodis; species Plagodis dolabraria. The sequence continues at coordinate 13,926,040 of OY978457.1, forward strand.
CTTGCTCATCAGCGAGGTACCATTAAAGGCAGACTTACAAAATTTGAAAATTATATAAAAATCATACAACAAATCGCACCCAAGAACATAGCTAAATTTCAAGTGAGCGAATTACAATTTAAATTAAATAAAATATAACTATTATTCAATACTTTTGATGAAATTCAAACTAAAATAGAAAAATTAACGGTAAGAGTGGACGATGAACTTGATGAACGGGATAAAATTGAAACCACATTTTCTACATTAACTTCAATTGCAAATGACATAATTATTAGCGCTTCAAATCAACTTCAATCATCAAATTCATTAGATTGCATGGCGAGCGCCCGTGACGTCAATGGTGATACATCGATGAGTCAAGTTCGCTTGCCAACCATATCGCTACCAAAGTTCGACGGGAATCACTTGCAATGGCTTGAGTTCCGTGACACTTTTGAGTCTTTAATTCATCAAAATAAATTGATACCAGCAATAAATAAATTTCATTACCTAAGGTCATCCTTAGATGCTACTGCCGCTGTCGTAATAAAATCAATTGAATGTACGTCAGAAAACTATCTACTTGCTTGGAATTTACTAAATGAGAAGTATAATAATAAAAGGTTCTTGATAAATCAAATTTAAATCAATAACTTTCTTAATAAACTCAATCGTGTAGTCGTAGATTATCCTTCCGACGCAATCTTAGTGGTCGGTGACTTTAATTTGAGTGGAATTAAGTGGTTGCCCACTGATAGTTCCATTTTTTCCCCAACAAATATAGAAAGCACTGATGAATATATGTTAACTGACGAAATGAGTTCTTTAAATTTGGGACAGTTTAATGGTGTAGTTAATAAGCATGGTAGAATATTGGATCTGGTATTCTCAAATCAATCTGTCGAAATATCTAATTCTGTCGATTCTCTAACACCAAAAGTCGATGAACACCACCCAGTCTTGTTGATCAATGTAAAATCATTTGGTATCTCTTTATTAGACGTTGCACCGCGAACACGTTATTTATTTGAGAGGGGTGACTTTGATTCAATCAATAACACAATTAATAATATTGATTGGACAAGTGAGTTCGCGTCTCGCTCAGTAGATGAATGTGTTAGTTTTTTCAATCAAACTATATGGGAGCTCCATAAGAAATTCATACCTGTTAAAAAACTCTATAACCATTCCTATCCTGTGTGGTATAACTCGCCATTGATAAAAGCGATTAAGGAGAAGCACAAATTCTTGAACAAATATAAAATATATAAAAATAAAGCAGATGAATTAACTTATAAGATTTTGCGTGATAGAGTTAATAACTTAGAATCTTCGTGTTATGTAAATTATATTACTATGACTGAGGACTCAATTAAAAAAAATCCAAAAAGTTTTTGGACTTTTGTTAAGAACAGATCTCAATCAAATTCTATGCCTAGCTCATTAAATTATAATAATATTACTGCTTCTTGTGGTGAGTCCATTTGTAACTCATTTTCATCCTACTTCCAGTCTACTTTTCAGAACTCTGCAATACCTAATATCACCAATAACAAGGATTTGCTGGATCATATTTCGTCTAATTCTAACACAACTTCAGATATTAGTAATATTGAAATTCATCCAGCTGAAGTTAAAATAATGTTAAAAAAATTAGATGCATCTAAAGCGCCCGGTCCCGACAATATTTCATCAAAATTTCTTATTCAATGTGCCTCATCTATTGCTTATCCTATTGCAACCTTATTTGTTAAATCGCTTGCCACTAAGACCGTTCCCAAATTATGGAAATCTGCTTTTATTACCCCAGTGCATAAGAAAGGTTCAAAAACTGAAGTCACTAACTATAGACCCATATCGAAACTATGTATCATTGCCAAAATTTTTGAAAGGATTATATATAATCAAATTTATTCAAACTTAAAGAATATATTCAGTCCTTTTCAACATGGGTTCTTGAAGGGTAAATCTACAGTTTCTAATCTCATTATTCTTAATGATTACATAACTGTAGCTATGGAGAATGGGCAACAAATAGATGTAGTCTATACGGATTACAGTAAAGCCTTTGATAAAATTGACCATCATACCTTATTACTTAAGCTTACTCAATCGGGAATACGTGGTGACTTGTTACGGTGGTTTTCATCCTATATTGAGAATAGAACTCAGGCTGTAGTTATCAATAATTATATTTCTAGCTGGGTGCCTGTTCCCAGCGGGGTTCCTCAGGGATCACTGCTTGGTCCATTGCTTTTTATCATTTATGTGGGTGATATTGATTCGTGTTTTAAATCTTCTAACCTACTGTGTTTTGCAGATGATATGAAAATATTTTCTACTATTTCATCAAAACATGATATGCATGCGCTTCAAGCTGATCTTATTCGTTTGGAAGACTACTGTCTCCTCCATAAGCTTGAACTTAATCCATCTAAGTGCTCTGTTATAACCTTCACTCGGAAACATACTGTCATTTCCACAAGATATACTTTACAAGGACAAAGTTTATTGAAAAGTGATAGTATGCGGGACCTTGGAGTGTACCATGACTCCAAACTATTCTTTGACATCCATGTTGATAAAATAGTTAGTAGGGCTTCTAAATCACTTGGATTCATCATGCGTCTTTCTAAGAGCTTTACGAATATAAAGACTATCAAAATTCTTTATAGTACGTTTGTTAGGAGTCATCTCGAGTACGCCTCCCAAGTATGGAACCCGTGCTATATCAAATATATAGACCGTATTGAAAGTATCCAAAAACGGTTCTTGAGATTCTTATGTTTTAAACTAAGGATACCTTATAATTCTCATAATTATACTGACCTCTGTAAAAAATTTCACTTCCTGCCACTTGAAAACAGACGTTCTATTGCCGATTATTTATATATTTTAAAAATTATATCTAATGACACCGATTGCCCTTACCTACTTAGCAAATTATCCTTCATTACTCCAAGTAAAATTCTAAGGTTTAATCAAACACTTCAGGTTCCTGATGCCACCACTAAGTATAGACAGAATTCATTCCTTGTGCGAGCGAGTAGAACTTTTAATCGATACACTCAATTATTGGATATTGATCCATTCAATACTAGTATTCCAAAAGCAAGGAGGTGCATAACCTTTAGCTTCTTTAATATTTAGGTAGGTTTTGTACTTGTATTTCTTTTAGATTAGTGTTTACTCGTTTTTTTTTTGTAATATTGTTAATGTGCAGGTTTTAGGTTAACATGGTGACTTCAGTGTTCGCATATACCAATTCCATTAAGTTTCTATCAGTGAGAACCTGTAATTGGCTTTCTGTTGTATTCACTCATTGTTATAGATAGTAGTATAGCTGTTGGTTTTCCGAATATAAATAAATAAATAAAATAAATAAATAAATAAATAATCATTTAAAATCTTTGTTCGATTTTGATTACATTACTAAAGAGTCATATAAATCCTTAAGGTATCTAATTGATCATATTTCCAAATATTTGCGGGCACTGAGTGTCCTCGAGGAACCCACTGAATATTGGGATACTATTATTATTTTTATGATGTCATCGAAGTTAGATAGCGCCACAGGTCTCAAATGGGAGGAGTACAAGGGCACACTTTCACACTCTGCTAAGTTACAAGAATTTTATCAGTTTTTACGAAATCGTGCGGATGTTCTTGAGACGGTACATTTTAGTAGAAATGATACAAAACCAGAACATAAAAGGTCTTATAATAAACATGCTACATCTTTGGTATCATTTTCTACGGAACATAATAATAGTTCTAGTTATCAGTGTGTTTTGTGTAAGCAAGGTCATCGACTTTACGAGTGTCAGAAATTAAAATCAATGTCACCTGAGTCACGGATAACTAAACTAAATAAATTAAAACTTTGTTCTAACTGTTTGCGTCCTGATCATCAGCGTTTTAACTGCAAAATGGGCAACTGCAGAATCTGCGGAAGAAAACATAATACATTATTACATATACAGAATTATAATAATAATAAAGCAAATACTACTGAGGAAAATGAACTACAAAATGCATCTGCTCATATGCAACAAACTACTAATACTAACTTACAACGAAATACAAATACCAATACTAAGATACTACAAACTAATACTACTACAAGTGTTATTGATAATCACTTACTTGATCCTGTGTCCTTGTCAGCGGCCATGCCTAGCCAAGTACTACTGAGTACTGCGTTGGTGGAGATTGTGAATCCTACAACTAAGAAGACTTACCAGGCCAGGGCACTTCTAGACAGTGGAAGTCATTCATCTTTGTTAACTGAAAAACTAAAAGGCAAGTTTAATCTTTCTACTAAATGCAATAAAGTTGCCATTACTGGCATCAATAATCGTACTATCAACGCGACACAAAGTTGTGAACTAATAATTAAATCACGAGTAACAGCATTCAGCATCAATGTTTCGTGTGTGGTCATATCTCAAATAACGGGTACCCTACCGAGTATTAAAATCGATCCGTCACAACTAAATCTGCCAGCTAACATCCTACTAGCCGACTCAGAGTTTTATCGTCCCTCGGAAGTTGATATACTTCTCGGGGCAGACGTATTTTGGGAACTACTAAATACTACTGATCCAATCAAATTAGGACGAAACAAACCTACATTAAGAGATACAAAATTAGGTTGGGTGGTAGCTAGATCGATGGGTGGTAGCAGTACTAACTCAAATAGTCGTACTATAACTACACATTGCAATTTTAGTCAAGAGGTCCATGATTCAATGACACGCTTTTGGGAGCTAGAGGAAATTCCCTCTTCTAACAAGTTACTGAGCACTGATGAACAATTCTGTGAAACACATTTCACTAAAACTACGACACGTCTTAGTGACGGACGGTTTTGTGTGAATATTCCCCTTCGAGAAGATCCAGAAGAGGCTTTGGGTGATTCTTACAATATTGCAAAAAAGCGTTTTCTTAATTTAGAGCAACGATTATCAAGGTCACCTCAAACCAAACAAATGTACAAGGAATTTATTAATGAATATAGAGATTTAGGCCATCTTACTGAAATTTAACGACCTGCTTTTGGCAACTACATTCCTCACCATGCAGTCATAAGAGAACAAAGTGAAACAACTAAGTTAAGAGTAGTTTTTGATAGATCATGTAGAACTACAAATGGTAAATCTTTTAACGATATACAGGTAGTGGGACCAACGGTACAGGATGATCTTATCTCAATTCTGATTCGATTTCGTCAAAATCCGTATGCAGTGTCTGGGGATATTGAAAAAATGTACCGGCAAGTAATGGTGTATCCTTCTCAAAGAATTCTACAGTTAATACTCTGGAGGGATGACGAAGCCAAGCCACTGAAAACGATGTCACTAAAAACTGTTACTTGGCACTGCTTCTGCACCATATTTAAGCACTAGATGCTTACTACAATTGGCAGAAGAATGTACAAACTCAAGGATAAGTGACGTCATTAAACATAATTTTTATGTTGACGATTGTCTTTTTTTGACAGCTAAATCTAGTTCCGAGTTGAAGGTCATTGTTACAGGTGTTACACATGAGTTAAGGAAGGGTGGTTTTCCACTTAGAAAATTTAGAACCAATTGCCCTGAAATTTTTGGTGACTATAACATCCTTACTATGAACGATAATCATGAGTTTTCTAAACAATCTTCAGTTCTAGGCTTAATATGGTCTCCTTCTAAAGACACTCTTAAATTTTAGAAATATACTTTCTACTGCATCTCTAATATTCGACCCGCTCGGATTATTATCTGCTTCAATTATTATTCCAAAAATGCTACTAAAACTGTGGCTAACAAAGTTAGACTGGGATGAACCAGTCCCAGACCAAATTGAAAATGAATGGAAAGAGTTTGCGCAAAATATTAAGATACTAGCAACAATACACATACCTAGATATATATCCTTACACTCTTCAAGTAGCATGGATATTCGTATATTTGTTGACAGCTCAAGTAAAGCGTATTCAGCCTGTTTATTTATTAAATCGACTGATAATACGGGTAATAGTAGAGTAAATTTATTGTGTGCAAAAACTAAAGTTGCCCCTGTGAAGCCAACAACAATTCCTAGACTGGAATTGTGTGCTGCGCTGTTAGGTGCTAAATTGCATACAAAGGTAGTGGAATCTCTTGACATACAAATAAGAACTTCAATATTTTGGTCTGACTTATACATAGTTTTAGGATGGATCAAGACACAGCCGAAAACTCTCAAACAATTTGTGTGCAATAGAGTACAAGAAATACGTGACCTGAGACCTCAGAACGCATGGAGATGGGTACCTACCGATATGAACCCCGCCGATTTAGCAACCAGAGGTGTTCAGCCGCAACATTTGCCAAATGCTGATTTGTGGTGGTCAGGACCGAAATTCTTGTTGCAGAGTGATGATTACTGGCCCCTTAATACCATCCCTGATGTAGTGTTACCTGAAATAAAGACAAACTTTACTACAACAAATTCTGAATCCATAATAAATATTTATAAATATTCAAAACTACACAAAATACAACAAATATTAGCGTACGTACTAAGATTTATTAACAATATAAAATGTAACAATAATAAAATTAAAGATACAATACTTACCATAGACGAACTTCAAAATTCACTTACATTATTGGCAAAGCTATCACAGAAGGATTCATTCCCTACAGAGATACAGGTGTTGTCTTCAAATCACAACTTACCTCCTAAGTCACACATCTTAGCTCTGAATCCATATCTAGACAGCCATGGTGTGTTAAGGGTAGGTGGGCGTATTCAAAGCAGTCCTCATTACTCCATTGATAAAAAACATCCAATACTGATTGATTCAAAACATCATTTCACTAAGCTTTTATTTCAACGTGAACATGTGCGACTTTTACATTGTGGTCCACAACTGTTGCTCAGCTCAGTTCGAGAGCGATTTTGGCCAACAGGTGGACGAGATATTGCTAGGAAAACTGTGTAAAAAGCAAGTGTGTCATATGTATCAGGATGCGAGGTAAAACTGTACAGCCTATCATGGGTAATTTACCACAACCTCGTATAACACCTGCTCCTCCATTTGAAACGTGTGGTCTAGACTTCGGTGGGCCCTTCTACATATCTAGTCGAAAGGGCCGAGGGGCTCGCACTAGCAAATGTTACCTTTATTTATTTATTTGTTTTTCAACTAAATCTCTACATTTGGAAATATCAAGTGATTTGAGTACCAAAGCGTTTCTTTTATGCCTTCGAAGATTAATTTCACGACGCTCTAAGCCTCAGACAATATATTGCGACAACGGCACCAACTTCGTTGGTGCTAACAACGAGCTAAAAAGAATGCTTAGGGTCGGCCTGTCGTCAGCCAGTTACTGAATTCGCAAACGAGGAAGGTATTCTGTTTAAATTTAACCCAGCATATTCACCAATTTTTTCTGGAATCGTAGAAGCAGGCATAAAATCAGCAAAACATTTATTACGCAAAATAGTAGGAAATACTAGTCTAACTTTTGAGGAGATAACAACTCTTTTCTGCCAAATTGAGGCAATTTTAAATTAACGTCCGTTGACACCTTTGTCATCGGATCCTTCTGACTTGTCACCACTCACGCCTGGTCACTTCCTTGTTGGACGGCCATTGGTCTCTTTGCCATCGCCGACGACAGCCAAAATTTCAATCAACCGCTACCAGCTTATTGAACGACTGCGACAAACATTTTGGAACCGGTGGACGCGCGAGTACATATGTGAACTCCAGCAACGGGTCAAATGGCGCACTAAAGGTCAACAACTGAAAACTGGAGACCTCGTCATTCTTAAAGAGGACCATTTACCGCCAATGAAATGGCATTTAGGCCGCATAGTCAAAACGTATGCTGGCTCCGACGGTGTATGCAGAGTGGTCGACGTCCAAACCAACAAATTCGTATTAAGGAGAGCAGTTTCCAGACTTTGTCCTCTACCAAATCCAGAATCATACTCTTGAAAGCCAGGGCTTTCAAGGGGCGGGAGGATGTTCAGAACGTAACCAGCTTAACAAGTATGAAGGTGGCAGCGGAATGCGGTATGCGGGAGGGGTCCTCAGCGCCTGCGACTGCGCCGCCATTACTCTCTCAACGAACCTAAGAAGATGCTAAACTTATAGCAATAATTGTTGATTTTTAACTACCATGTACTATTAAAGTCTACAAATAAAGTCTGAAAGCACAAAAGGAGATTTTTAATGAAGATCTCCACAGCAACCTTCGTTGTGAACAGATGTAATGAGAAAAAAGGATCGCTTTAGTTATCTTTCAAATTAAATTACCTACAAAATGGTATAAGTTATAGATTAAGTGGAGTGTTAGTACCTGTTAAAAATGAAATTTGGCCGGTAAAAAAACCGCAAATCGAACTTAGTTCACTATTTTTTTCGAGGAATCGAGAAAATTTACTCGTATCGTGATTTGAACGAATACACAATAAGGAGAAAGAATGTAACTAAAACATATATTTATTTCAAATTTTGAAATGTTCTTCTTTGTTTAAAAAAAACAACATCTACTTTAGGCAAAAACGGGAATACCCGACCTTAAAGTTCCCCATGCACGCATTTCCGAAAAAGACTTCGTATTCTTGTTGTTTTGGCATTATATGAAATTTTATATATATCATACATATTGTTCCTTGTTTTCAGGTAGTAAACTTTAGATAACGTTAAGGGCTTCACATCTGATACCACGCGGAGTACAACATAAATAATTGTCTTTAGAACTAGTACTCGTAGACATCTTATTTAATAAATAACTATAAATTCAACAGTGAAAACGAGTTGTGAAAATTTTTTCACAATGGCGGGAAATAATAATCAGTTTTGCTATGCGCGCGCATGGCGATCGACCATAGACTAAAGAATGAAGTTTATTTTTTTTGGCTTTTCACGGGTTGCGTTTTAGCCACATACAAAATGGGGAATTTAAAGTTTTCTTTATTACAGACAAAATAAAAGTTATATTTGGTAAGAAATAGTAGTACTATTTCTTACCATAAGTAGTACTTACAGATACTGAAAAATGTTTAAAATATTTAAATTCAATGAAAAAACCGACTTCAAAGATCAAATTTAAGCCGATCGGGATCAAAGAATTATTGACAATAATTAAAAATATGAAAAAAAAAATCCAATACCTGACATATACGATATGAATTCCAAGACAATAAAGAAACTCATTTTACAAAACGAATGCTTAGCAGAACTGCTACATTTATCATTTAATGCTTGTTGAGACAAAGGAATATTTACTGATTACCTTAAGCAAGGTAGGGTAATCCCGCTTTTCTAAAAGGGAGATTGTACAGAACTAGGTAACTATAGACCAGTTTACACACTGCCAATCATTTCTAAAATTATTAAAACAGTCATCAAAGCCAGAAAATTGAAATATTTTGAAGAAAATTATCTTTTTACAACATCACAGTATGGGTTTCGTGAAGGTCGATCAACAGAGATGGCAATTAGAAAAGTTATATATTATATTCTGGAGCCTTTGGATGGGTCACAAAAATGCGCCAGTATTTATTGTGATTTATCCAAAGCTTTCGAATGTTTAGTAAAGTTTATTAAGTATACCTATACCTATTATCTGGATTTTAAAATTTGCCAAAGGTGAACTTTTCTTAGAACTTTGTTCATTAATACTGTTAATATAGAGATATATCAGAATAACTTATTCAGCTACCGAAAATTTCTTCTGTGAGTTGAAAAGAAGGTCAAATCAGGTGAATATCGTGCTATAATACACATTAGCTCCTTTATACGTGACTTGTTTAACTGCATGTTAGTAATTTGAATTTAGCTAACAGTGTGGTAATCACTGTCAGGCTAATAAAATAGAGCGGGCGAGAAATATTCACATGCTTAGATTTGGGTAATCATGGAAAGCACGTACATATGGAGTTTGTTTCAAAGTTATAAGTTCTACACACATTAGACGTTGTGGATGATTGTGAATATTCTCTCGCATAATGATAATTTGGTAAAGAGAAAATAAACGGAATGTTTTTGTATTTAAGTAATTAAATGTGTACCGATATACCTAATAATTGAGTGTGGTTGACTAGAGACACGTTGCGCGCAATTTTTTCAAACTTGGTAAGACCGCTTGAAGTTTAGCTTACGAAATCAAAAAACAAGCTTACTTACAGTAAAAAGTATTACAGCCTGAAAAGGGCTAAAGTGGCAACACTGCTGTGAAGTGAGAAAAAGGTAAATACATGAACTAGAGAACTTTGTACCATCTTGCGGTCACTGTACGCAATACAATGACGACGATTTGATAGCAGAACAAATGCAAGATGTCATAGCAGAACATATTATGTATAATGTTTTATGACACTTTTTTGCCGGGAGGCAAAAAATCAATTTTACATCTAGTTTAACATTTCTATATATTTTTAAAATGAAATTCTCGATATTTAAATATTATACGATAATCGGCAAAAATGTTGGTGATCGAATACGGCGACCCGGGTTTGCATGCAAACCGATGTTGAGCATGCGCCCTGATGTTGAGCATGCGCCCTGATGTTGAGCATGTCAGATGCTCAACATCAGGGCGAGTGCGCAGCTGCGTCTGTTAACTCCCGGCGGGCACTGACACTATATAAACGTATTTTTAATAAGTACACCATTAATAAAAACATTTTCATATACTATGTTGATCCCTTTAATTTATTTCTTTGTATTTTTATCATTTAGTAGATTATCCGATATAATGACAAATATATTAGCAGACGGCTACACAGACAGGACACGTCGTTATGGGTTACGAAAAAAAGGTACTGTTTCAGTGAGCGGAACCCTAATAAAAAGTGTCACGCTGCGCGCTGTATAAAATACACAGGCCTAGATTGTATGTTATGTAAACCATAATTATGCAATTCGGTTCAGTTTTTCTCACGGGATGCGAATGTATAGGTACAGAAATAAATACAGACTGATTTTAATAATGTTATATTCGTCATCAGTAGGTTAGTTTCAAGCTCATTTTTCGTTTTTGGTTTATATTCTTTACAGACTTTTTGGATACTATTCTTATACAATAAGTATAGAATAGATACATGATACGTCAAACTTTAGTTCAGCACTACGATACATACTTAATTATTCGTAGGTTCAGTAGCAATATAAAGGTTTGCTTGCAACTAAATCTGTCAAATCATGATTAATTGAAAAACTATATAATATTTAACAGTATATCAATCAAGAGCCAATATCTACAATCTTACATATTAGAAGTTTGCATAAAGTACAGACCGGTTCATTCACGAACCCCTGCACAGTAAATATTTATACGGTTAGGTCTATTTTGGATACGATGTCTTACTGTAGGCATAAAAGCTAATGGTAGGCAGCTGTTCTCGTACAAAAATATAGAGGCGTGCACCTTCGTGAAAGGAATGATTCTGAAACCATGGATGTTAACTATTTACTGTGGGCCTAGCATGGACTTTTATCATTTTATCCACCTTCGACAGATAAAACTCTCTTCTTCAAAAGCAGGCCTAGCTAGGCCTGGCTTACTCCGCTCTTTAGGTACAAAGCTTCAAGTACATCGGACCGTCCGTCCAGACGGGATTATTCTACGGTGCGTGCCGTGTCTGTAGATATTCTATATATATATAGACATCTATAGACTCTGTAGTGACTCTGTACTGTAATCTATAGTGTCTGTAGATTATCTGTAGAGATTCAATGCGTAAAATAGTATTGTGCCTCCAATGTGAACCGTATTAATATTGGTATGAGTGATGGCATGCTGCTCATTAGGCGCATTTCTCTCCTCTTCACCTACGATGACATTAAACAATGTATAAACACTTCACATACAATTACACACACACACTTTGATATGTTCCTTACTGTATCAGCCGGATAGTCCACTGCTGAACACAGCCGCTCCCAATATGGTTTGCCAAAATCCCCACGCTTGGCAGACAGCTTCGCAGTGTTAGATTTGTGTCCCACAGAAAGTGCTACTGCCCACCTTCTGCAGTGCATCGAGATATACGTTACAATAGGTCAATGCTTGAGTGTTACCCTTAGTCGCCTCTTACGACACCCACGAGTAGAGACGGGAGGGGTGACATTCTAGCCCGGCACCCCACGGGCATATGTTCCTGAAGCGCGAAGTAATGATTGTAAGCACTGGATAGTAAATATTAGACGTAAGTGCTAGTTTCATAATTATTATAGGAGAAGCCTATGGTTCCTGAAACACATTTGTCACTAGTTAGGGCACCTATGAATTCATATTTACTATGTACTTATGTGTAACTTGAGTTAATAAAAACTATTTGTATTTATAAAACAGTGTAAGTAGGTATCCCGATGATTAAACTTAAACCATCTATCAGAGCTAAGTTTACGTTGCAATATTTCAACGACAACGCTAATTTATCAGTGGGCGCGAGGAAAGTGAGTTTATACCATTTTTCACGGAACAGGTGTATATCCATAAAACTTGATTGACGGCGGCAGTTTGTTGGTAGAACGTTTACGTCGTCTTTAACGAAGACAGATTGTTTTCTTCGCTGACCGATGTACAGGTACGGTAGTGCTCATTACAAGATCAGACGAATCCGTGTAAGCTTTTTGGGAAGCCCATGAATATTAAAGCCGAAGTGAGCTACTGAAATTCTGTGGATTATGGATGACCGCAATTGCTAGGCAATTTATTATATTTCGGTGAAAGTATTATTATATGTGGCTCGTATTTTGTTTTTGATAAGTTTTTCTTTTTTCTGTTTTTACCCTAAGCTAAAAGTGGGTTCCACAATTACCTAGCTTTTTCCACTGCATTCATTGAGTATTTGTCATTTTTGTATAATTTTTCATGCACTACGTGAAGTATGTATAGTAGAACATCTGTAAACTTATTCAGACTTCATGCTGGAAATAGCACAAAAGTTGAATAAGTTTCAATATATTCTATTAATATTAACTAATATCAATCAATAATTTAAATAGGTATATAAAATATTCATACGAGTACTCAGCAATATTCAAGCCTTGTAGTTTGGTTTTGTTCTTTTATTTTACTTTGGCATTGCTACTATTTCACCAATTAGTATGCTATGATTTGGTCATAGATGTAAGCGGACACTAGATTGTAAAATTTGCTTTCAAGAATGCTGTATCGAGAAGTTTAGAGCTTAATGATAATTTTTCTGCTGGCTAGGCGAGCATTGGTATGTAAACCTTAAATCACGCTGAAACTTTCCACCTGGGTTATTCTGCTTTAAAAAAAGTCATATTGGCACTAAATTAACGGTTATAAAATATGTAAATTGTCCTGTTATAAGCGGGGGTTACCGCTTAACATCAGGAGGGCCTCGTGCTTATTCCGTCACAATGACACAAAAAAAACTGTTGTATAACGCGACTGTCACTCACTTACACATACATGAAGAAAATATACGCTTGATATGATATAAAGAGATCATTATCTAAAACCTCACATTAGACTGTTACAAAGATTAATATTTGTCTCTTCCCTTCATCGGCTATAGGTACTATGTTCGCGTAATGTTGGCTGTTCTTCACACTTGAATCACTTATAGCCTGCCAGCAGCGCAAGTACCGAACTTACCGATCGCTAAATTTGACATTACAATCGTCTAAATTCGATAAAACGGGTTATATCGATGTTTGCAAACATCGTTTTATCGAATTTAGACGATTGTAATGTCAAATTTAGCGATCGGTAAGTTCGGTACTTGCGCTGCAGTCCCAAGTATTACAGAAAATCCTCAATTTTTTAGATACCTCATTATTAATTAGGAAACTCAGTACGTGACTTCCGAAACAAAAAGATTTTTCCTTTACCTTGACTTCTGGCGTAACAATAACGTAGCGAATTAGTATTCAGGGTATGTTCTGCGGACCCAGAAGATGTTATCAATTCGTTTCTTTTTCTATCGATTCGCAAAGTATAGCTCAATTTTTTCTCCTTCAGGGTGAGTCACGATTAGTGACAATTAGCATTCCCATGGAAGTCAAGTGACACTGGATAGACAGCCGATTTTTATATATTCTACCAACATAAGTAATTCATAAAGTTATACATATAACCTTTAATAATAGAAAAGTTTACAATACTTGAAAGTAAAATTATATTAATGTGATATTTTATGCAAAGCGGACTTATAATTGAATATATTATACAGGGTTATTGGTAATATGCTAACAATCTCTTAGGGTTGACATCTGCTAGTCCTAACAAACATTTTGAAATATATTTTATTTATTAAAAAAACATGTTTTTATGTGGGTATTTAACAGATTATACTCCAGTGGGGTAGGAAAATGCGTCTTCTAAGTACCGCATTATGTAGATTGGAATAGGGAAAACGATTAATACATTTTGGTAAAAGCACAATATGCAACAGACAAAAATTGAAATGTGCATATTGCAGCCGCATATTTTTTTTTTTTTTTTTATTGCTGATATGTTAGCCTTTGACCACAATCTCACCTGATAGTAAGTGATGATGTGGTCGAAGGTGATAGCAGGCTTAACCTATAATTACTGGCTCTCAAGGACAGCTGCCGGAACACACCGTTAGGTGCTTGGCGACAGATTTTCAGCTTGAGGGTGGCCGCTAGCCAGGCGGGCATTCGCAAAGTGCCCTACCACCATGCTATAACGACTGCCATCCTAAGACAACAACCGGGACCGACGGCTTAACGTGCCCTCCGAAGCACGGAAGCGCTCAGTAGTAATGTCACCAGCGGTCACCCATCCAACTCATGACCGCAGCGGACGTTGCTTAACTTTGTTGATCGATTCAGAATGGTTAAGCAAACTTCGCTACAAGCGCTTCAAAAATGCATAAAGACAAAATCATTCATTAAATTTAGGCGTCTATGACGCTCTTATGAAACTAAATTTCATTATTTAAATATTACACATTCTACTGCCACGTTCAGTAAAAAAGTGTTATAAAGCCACTGTGAGGAAAACAGGCAAGAAACTCGGTCCAATTCTTTTAGCGTCTTATCTTTCGGCTGAAAACTTTACAACGTTAAGTACTCTGTTTTCAAAGATACATTTTACTGTGAAAGTGTTACACTGGGCTACATTTAAGAGTTCCACTCTGTGACTATAATTTGTAAGGCACGTCACTACACTTAGAATACATAATTACGCCCTTTTATGTACTAGTTCTATCCCTATTTAGTTTTGTGATTAAATTTGATTTTTCATGTGAAATGTGGCGGGTTATGCTTGACACTTCGCCGCTTGGACGATAAAACTTACCTAAGTTGCCTGGTCTAATGTTAGCTATCTAATTTTATAAACATGTTACAATTATATAAATAGGTAAGTGTATACCTTTGGCAGTATTCAATAAAATTATTTTCAACACACTTGCTCATAAAGTGTCTAATTTCACCGCAATTAGGCACATAATGACACCTGTAATCAAACTGTGACTTTATCCATGATACAAGAAAACAGTATATTATTGTATCATGACTTTTTCATTGCTATTATTCACAAGTGAATTATAGAGATTTTTATATGTTTATGGTTGAGTTTCTTTGTTCTTAAAAAAGTTTCAATACAAAAAAGATCGTGTTCAATAGTACAAATAAATTAATGTCCCTATTGTTTGCTCATTTCATATAACTTCGTATTTAAATAGATAATTTCAACTTGTTTAATAAGTACGTGTTTAATAAGTACAACTTTTACTCAAATATAACTTTTATTTTCTTTGCAATTAAGAAAACATTAAGTTCCCCATTTTGTACATGGCTAAACGCTATCCGCGAAAAGCCAACAAAAAAGAAACCTCATTCTTTAATCTATGGCCGATCGGCATGGTCGCGCATATGAAAACTGATAAATTTTTTCCAC
Source organism: Plagodis dolabraria (assembly GCA_963854805.1). Taxonomy (NCBI): domain Eukaryota; kingdom Metazoa; phylum Arthropoda; class Insecta; order Lepidoptera; family Geometridae; genus Plagodis; species Plagodis dolabraria. Next base: position 13,941,915 of record OY978457.1, read on the forward strand.
CATCGTGAAAAGTTTTTCACGCTTCGTTTTCACTGTTGAAATAAAATTATTTTCTTCACAAGTGTGTTGTTAACCGTCGTATGATACACGTGTGTATTGATGATTACCGTCTCCGGCTCTCAAGGTGAGGGGTCTCAATGGCGCCTCAGCGGTAATCACCAACTACACACACTTGTACCATCATGTACTATTACTATAATTATGAATACTTATTTATGCTTACATCCATACAAACTGACCACAAAACGAGTGTACACCTACCCAATATCCGAATAAATATGTAAAGAAATATAAGTTAAGCTAAAAATAGCAGTATACAAACCTTACCGCGATGGGCGTGGTTTTAATGTGTACCGTGCTGCACAACAACATTACCTTGACACGAACAATCGGATACGATTATTTCTACTGTTTTACTTAAGAAACATTGAATTTGGAAGATTTTATAAATTGTAAACTTGATGAGTCCGAAATCAAAGCGGTAACTGTGTGAGAATTACACTTCTTTACATTATTATTCCTAGCACTCCAGTAGTCGCGCTTTCTACCATTATAAAACATACATGCATTTCGTAGAGTTTGAGTGCAAATTGAAGTTCACTCAGGTACACACTTAAAGTATTCCTCTGCAACTAGCTAATGAACATAATTAGTGTCCATGCAGCAACCAAAGCCACTGCACTCCAAAAAAATTTGAATGAAAACTTGAATTTCTCCAATAGAAGAGCGCGCGAGCACTCGCGTGATTTTTTTCGATTTGTTGCTATCGACGTTTATTTGTTGTAAGTATATATTTTTTCATCTTATATTGATATTGCTGAGAGCTGAATTATTGTGACTAGTCACCAAAGTGACTATATATCCTAGAATAATAGTCTCACTGATGGCAGATGATAATATTTCAAGATGGTTGGAAGAAGTGACTGATGATGAAGATATTGTAAAAAGGGGTACTGAAGATCTGTTATTAGATAATGACTGCTTGTAAGAATCTTCACATAATACGGATACATTACAGGTGGGAAGTGGCACAGATTTAATCTTGGAAAATAAAATAATACGAATTAGAAGATTTTGCCATTTCTTTTAAGTATATCAAAAAGTCAGATTTTTTTGTTCCTAATTATGTTTAAATGAATTATGTTTTGTCCAATTTAGTTTCATCATAAAGTCTATCTGAATATGACATTAACATATTTTTAATAAATATAACTTTCTTATACAAACCACAAGATTTGAAATGTTGTACATAGGTAGAGCGCGCGCGCACTAACGTCCCAAGTGAAGGCGCGCGTACTGGTGTGCTAGTACCAGTAGTACCTAACATTCATTTTCTGTGACAAAGTGATTATTTGCCCCTAAGTCTATATGACCACAATTACTCAATACTATGTATAGAGCCTGGTATCTTATTTGAATTACTTACAAGATCTCTGGTGAGTCTTGTAATATTTTTTTTGATTATTGAGACGAAGAATTCAATTTTATTTGCTCCTACAATAATATACTAAGGGGCACCCCTTAGTATATTATTAGTTAACCTTTACCTTAGTTAAGCATCAGCTTAACGGAAAAAATAAAGTAATGATAATTAAACGAGACGGTTCATAAAAGAAAGGCGCATAAAGTGTGTGTAAGAGATGAGCATAATATGATGGATATGCAGTGTAACTTTAAACGTACAAGATTAGGAATCAGCGATTACAACTTGAAGACTAATAAATGTATAGCGTAAAAATAAAATAAAAGCGTACTGTAACAGCCGGATCATCCACTGCTTAACACAGCCTAGCCTATTAATGGGGTATTTGCCATAATCCCGACGCTTGGCAGGCGTCTTGGGGATCGCAGTATAAGTTGGAAGTTCTTAAGAAGGCGCTGCTGCACACCTTCCAGTATCTTTTCCTTAGTCGCCTCTTACGACACCCACGGGATGATATGGCGAGGTGCAATTCTAACCCGGCACCCCACGGGGCAAAAGCGTTGAATATATTTAATTAAATATACGCGATTTAAACCTTCTAAAGTTGTTTAATTACTAATTAAGTGTTATAAAAATAATATTTTGTATTTTGTATAATCGCGAAAACCTAAGAACATTATTATTTATTGTTTTTTTATATATATATCCTTTATTAGGGTTCTGGACCCTATTACTGAGACTTCGCTGTCCGTCCATACATTATAATTTTTTTTTTATTCATGTTAAGAATTTCAAACCATTGTAGATAATACTTCCAAATTATTTTATTCCAAACTTGTACAATTTCAAGCTAGTACTTTTCGCCTCGAAGTCTCTTGCCAGAATGAACATTTGACGGACTGACTGGTTTCATCTCCTGTATTTTTCTCTCCAAAATGTGACAGTTGTAAATCTTTCCCGATTGGTCGATTGTGCGCAACAGTGATTGGCCGATTTTTGAATAACAGACCACGAGATCGTGTGTGTGTTGCCACTATTTAAAATACCGAAATATTGAATAAAATATTGGTTCAGATAAAATAATCTATGAATCTATTGAAAATCATGACATTCGGCCATCCGTATCAGTGCAAACTCCTGGTGTGCATAAAAACCACTCAGTCAGTCAAATTCATTGGCAAAATAAGCAAAACTTATGATAAATTATAAGTTATACATGTCAAAACGCTTATTTATGTATGTAATATCAATTAGCAAAAATAAGAAAACTTTTCTTAGATAAGGTATACACATAAAAACACAAATTTAAAATTGTCGTAAGGTATAAATTTAGGTGTGATATATAAACACTAGAAGATATATGACACAAGTTATCAGTTCAACACCCCGGTGTATTAAAATACCACTCCAACAGTTGAAATGATTGGCAAGAATCACAAATAAGTTAAAATTACCGTACGGTCGTAATATATTTAAAATAATTCACATAAACACCTATCTAAAATCATTGTTCCCATGTTTTTTTTTTCATCATGACATTCGGATCTAGCTTCACAATACTGATAAAGAGACCTTTGCATATACTGCATGATATTTTCGCAGAATTTATGCTTGATATACCAGACTTACATAGAACCTAATACGATCATGTCTAAATATAGATATATTCATACATGACCTACGAATAAATATGATATGTAAATCAAACTTACAAACAGTAGAACGCAACCCTTAACGTGGCGGGCATGGTTTGAAAAGTGTACAGTGCAGCGCAACAACTTTATCTTAACACGACCAATTGAATGCGATCATTTCCAAGGTTTGAAAAGTTCAAATTAAAGCGGTACTTTACAAATTTATTCGTAGTACATGACCTAATATGATCGGATGCAACTATACGGTCTCAAAAATCTTACTTTTATTATATAAAAATATTTATATTTTCAATCAGACATCATTTTCAAAAGCTATCTATTTTGTAAAAGCCTGTGAATTAAGGTAAAAGCTTGGCAACATTTAGTTTTTGATAAAGAAATTGCTCTTTGCCACCTTATCAAATCTCCTTCCTTGAAAACTATACCGGGAGCTCTTCAAGTTCATGATATTTTATTTGATTATCTTCACTGTTTTAGATCTCCTTTCACATGCGCACCTCCACGGGATAGCACCACTCCACGCCTGGCTTCCTGATACCAAGCAGACATGGCGTTTCAACCCCCTTGAGGGTGCTCGGTGCCCCATTGAGCTGCTCCTTGAGGGTGCCTCGGAATTCTCCGGGGATGGTTGAGCCCAGGCAGGAAACACCATGAAAAATAAGAGATTTAAAAAAGCATTTAAAAAAGCACAAAGGTGCAATGCATATGAACTGTTCAGAGAAAGAACCTGAACAAAAAGTGACCATGAGTTAGTGGCCTCATGAGGCTCAGCATGAGCAGATGCTCGATGCCCCCACCAGCCGACAAGGGCTGATGATCCACATGATACTATCAGGTTACATATTAGTGCCAATATGAAGCTTGTTTGGCAAACAATCATGAAGTCTACAATAGACAAAAACTTATGCCGCATTTCTTGGTAGTGAAGTGAACTGAATTATTAATACAAAATTTTACAAGTATTTAATGGCACGTGATTCACAACAACTTTTAACCATCTCAAGTAAAAGGAGTGCCTGTATCATATATCATTCAAGAAGAGAGGTCAAAAGCGTAAAATATGCTCACTAGAAGCTTCCGAGTGCTTTTAGTCTTTGTACTGCTCTTAGAAAGACAATTCCTAAAACCATCGACTACAGGCAGAATATTGGCATTACCCTCTTTGATCTTTATCATTAAGTAAAGTATGAATATTGTGAGAGAATATTTAACCTTTAGAATCGGATATAAGTGAGCAGATTTTTGTTCTGCTACACCATCTGTATTGTAGGAGTTGTATGCAAGAGTACGTATATCTTCATAAATTTGGATACCAAAAGATTTTCCGAATCTTTCAGAACATTCTAGAAATACCAAATTGTCCCAGAAAATCTGAAATCGGTTACCATGAAGAATTATACGTTACCAATTGTCAACTTTTCTATAAACTTACTGTAGATAACGTAGTCATATAAAGCGTCAAGGGCCAATGCTCACTGAAACTGAAGCAGTCGAGTTGCCTCTGGCGTCTTTTGTGTTGTGACTCAGGGTATCGACATGAGCTATTCGAGTACCAGTTCTATACTCAATGCCACCTCCTACAACAGCTATATACGCAGTATAAAATCGTGAAAGTGAGTATATTATTATATTATATTTTCAGGGCTCCGTACCACAAAAGGAAAAAAAACGGAACCCTTATAGGATCACATAGTTGTCAGTCTATCTGTATGTCTATAGTCCATTTTTTTTAGGAACGCGTGGAGGTATCAAACTGAAATACATATCAAATGACTCAAAGCTACTGTCCCTTGGAATTGCAAAAAATATCAAACTTCTAAGCCAATGCAATCAAAACCTACAATGAACTTCCCGTGAACTCAGAATCATGAAATTTTTTACGAAGCAACGTATTATAGCTAGATAAAGGAAAATTGCGAACAGCATAAATTTTGAGTTACATAGTCTAGAAAATATTTTAAATAATTTTAAAAGATTATGGATTTCATTAAGCAATAAAAATACCATAACTTTTACTTATATTCTCGCACCTTAAGGTTAGTATGGAACCCTTGATGCGCGAGTCTGACTCGCACTTTTTTTTATAGAACATTCCTTGGCTAGAGTTTCTAGCTCATAGGACTGCAACTCGCGTGCTCCCGGTTTGGTATGTTTATTTGAGTAAGTTACCGGTTTCAAAACATTAAGTTCTCTCGCAATTTAACCAATGTAGGAAACCTTAGCACTAGCTAACCATGATCCATCGCAACACCATTGTAATATGAATGGAGAAACGAATGTAGCCTATTGATAACTTCGTTGTCCTAACCAACTTTTGCATCTACTCGATTTATGGGTGAAAATAAAGAATCATCCGTGATAATTCAATTAACTCGATAAAATTCCTCTATCAAAAATAGCTCGAGTCAGTAACATAATATAAAGTCAAAATTAAAAGGTCAGTGCATAAATTTGTAATTACAAGGTGACCTTTGCCTTGGTTAATGTGATAAGCACTTGCATAAGTGACATTTTTTCCAAAATTCAATACCGCTGTGTCATTTAATATAAATCAGTGTTGGTTAGAGCAATGCTTAAGAAGACTCTTGAATATAAGTATATTAGCGTCAGTAAGGTATTCAGCTATCAATGTACTCATCTAACTAATATAATAAAGAGGAAAGATTTGATTGATTGTTTGTTTGCATTGAATAAGCTCTGAAACTACTGGAGCGATTTGAAAAATTCTTTACTATCCCTGATGAACATAGGCTATAGAACATTTTAAGTTAGGGATCCGTATGTATACTTCGATTAAGTGTAACCCAAAGTGCGAAAAATACCAAAAATATCGCGTACTGCGGAAATTGTTGATAAAAGAGATTTAGTACTCCAAACCACCGAACAAACTACGGAAGTAATTCAGTTCTTACTCGTATCGTCAACACTTCCAACAATAGTTTATTTAATCTCGATCCATTTTAAAGTCACAAAAGCTTATTCAAAAATGAAATACGGAATCGTTAATATGCTGCTAGCGATATCAGTTCAACCATAAACAGAAACAATTATCAGTCAAGTTCTCCCTTGTTACCTATAGTATCTCCCCCCATCCACACCAGCTCACAAACAAACACATTCACACACACCCAGTACATACAAATAACTGAAAACATACAAAATCCTATGCATTGGTTGCAGGAGGAATAATTGATTTGTAATAATAGCAAATGTTACATATAGATTTAATACCAGTTACTTTTAACACCATCTATTGTTTACTATAAAACTATTGTAAGTAATTATACTTCCTATAAAATTAGGGTAACTTGTTATTGGCCCTTCTTTTCAGTACATATAATTAATATATATTTGTAAATGCTGTTGGTTTCCTAAATAAATAAATGAATGTTACCATAACTACTTTTTAGGTGTTAAATTTATAAGTATTTAATGTTTTGTTAAATACCCGTGCGAAGCCGGGTCGGACCGCTAGTGTACACATAAATTCGTAAGTAACAAACAGGATTTCTGTTCTAGCCTAAACATCGTCAAGTTTAGAGTCAAAACTTTTATTGATTAGAATAACAGAAGTTTTCTGAATATTTTGATAACGGGCATTATATAATGACTACATTTATATAATGAAATTGAAATATTGAGTTAAGCATCCGAGTATCAGATTCATGCATTTACTCACTCCCAACATTTAACTCCCAACAACGCAAAAAGAATCATCCATTAAATGTACTCTTTTCTTTAAAATAATAATCATTAGTTTTACTAATGGTGGCGATTGACAAGGTTTTACGCGTAACGATAACCGTTTTAGTGTATATCACTTTTAACGTTAAACTTTTAATTGACTTCATAAGAGCGTCGTAGACGCTTAAATTGAACAAATGACAGAACGGGGAGTCTTGCATGTTATCGAATAATAGATTGGAGTTATAAATAACCGATAAAGTCTCACGCCATTTTTTTAGACAAATCTACTTTTTGAAGTTTTTTATGTATGGTCTGTTTCTAGTCTCAATCATTAATGCTAGCGCATTTGTAGGATTTCTTAAGCAATCTGGCTAGATAATCAAAAGGTGGTATTATATTGTAGATTTGATTTTATTTCAAACGTGAAACAATCGTTATCGTCATCACTTAACGTAGATAAAAGTTTAAAATATAAATACCTCGTCTGCTGGTAGTAGATTGACCCATAATTGCAGTGCCCGATGTCGCATCAGCCGAAGTGGAATCTATCTGCCACGTCAATATCAGTCTTCTTACATATTTTGAGAGGACGCCCGTTTGCAGGTGCTCATGGCAACGACGCTCTAGGTTTTTTCCGCGCGCAGTCATCGGTAGCAGCTTCATTGTCCGGTCTCATTTCCTCGCAAACAGTAACATTTTAGTCATTAAATCTGTTCATGAATAATTTGCATCCTTAACTAGGGTCTAAGTATAATTGTGACTAATACTTATTGCGTACAATATTATTTCAGTAAATGTATCTCATAGTTAGGAATATTTTATTTTAATCTATAATATATCATTTACAATATGAAATTATGTACCCTTAACGAAGGTATGCCTTGAAATATTAAAGAATATTAGGTTATTCAAAATTTAGATATTATTATTCACAACGTATAATCTCGCTCGGCACACATCGCCTCTTATTCTCTTCTGTGGCCTATCCAGTCTTAGTTACTATATAGATGGCGTACATAGCTACATTAGGCATACATAGCTACATTAGGCATACATAGCTACATTAGGCATACATAGCTCCATTAGGCATACATAGCTCCATTAGGCATACATAGCTCCCTTATCGCCTTATCCAGACTTAGTTACTGTGCAGACGAAACCTACATAGTTCCGTTGGATATAATTAATCTCTTGAGGAACATACATAGCTCCTTAGTAACTAAACTGGCTTCAGCACTATAGACGGGGCGCACATAGCTCCGTGCATTGGTATGGATCTTTCATTGAATTTGGATATTATTTTCAAAAAGGGGTAGTATTCATTTGTGCGTTTTAATAAAATTTAATCTGAATGTACTAATAATAAAACAGTCGCCTTCTTAAAATATAAGTTCCTTCTGCCTCGCCTTGCCACTCGTAAATGTCTTTTTTTTTTCATATAAATATAGGTACATTTCCAGCTAGATATGCAATTGTATGCCAATGTTATTGCGCAGAACAGCATTATCAAAGAGTCGCCTTGATCAAATGGTACACGCAATAATTTAGCACACTTATCAGAATAACACTGTCGAAGAGTTGCTTTAACCAAGTGATAGTCCAACAACATACTAGGGTTTCTATTTTCGCGTTGCAGTATAATGTTACGTAGAAAAATCATTAGAGGGTAGCCCTGATCAAGATTTTTCTACCAACATACCAGAACAACATTGTCAAGAGTGCTTGACCGAATGTTAACCCAGTTTAACTGCCTAACATGTTATTAATGCAATGGGAATGTAATCAGTATATGGTGTTAGATAGAAATACCATCAGAGGGTAGCCCTGATCAAGTTATTTCTACCAACATACCAGAATAACATTGTCAAGAGTGCTTGACCGAATGTTAACCCAGTTTAACTGCTTAACATGTTATTAATGCAATGGAAATGTAATCAGTATATGGTGTTAGATAGAAATACCATCAGAGGGTAGCCCTGATCAAGATATTTCTACCAACAAACCAGAATAACATTGTCAAGAGTGCTTGACCGAATGTTAACCCAGTTTAACTGCCCCACGTTATTAATGGAATGAAAATATAATCAATATATGGTGTTAGATAGAAATACCATCAGGGGGTAGCCCTGATCAAGATATTTCTACCAACATACCAGAATAACATTGTCAAGAGTGCTTGACCAAATGTTAACCTAGAATCACTGTCTCATATTTTATTCATGCTGTTTAAATATTTGTAATAATTCGACGGCAGGCATGGCAAATGGCCGTTATTATTAAAACTTTATAATTATAAACGTAATGTAGTAAAATAATTTTACATACCAATTTGTCCAGGATATAACGTAGGTACTTCACACTTCTGACTCGTTAAGAATTTCAAACCATTGTAGATAGTACTTCCAAATTATTTTATTCCAAACTTGTACAATTTCAAGCTAGTACTTTTCGCCTCGAAGTCTCTTGCCAGAATTAACATTTGACGGACTGACTGGTTTCATCTCCTGTATTTTTCCCTCCAAAATGTGACAGTTGTAAATCTTTCCCGATTGGTCGATTGTGCGCAACAGTGATTGGTCGATTTTTGAATAACAGACCACGAGATCGTGTGTGTGTTGCCACTATTTAAAATACCGAAATATTGAATAAAATATTGGTTCAGATAAAATAATCTATAAATCTATTGAAATTCATATTCAAATAGCATATCAAAATGAAGGTCTTCAAGAAATTATTTCATAAATACCTATAATACATAATTTTCAGTTTTAATTTCAATGGAGCGATAATACGTTCAACAAAAATAATTTACAGTCGGGTATTTTACCTTTTTAATTAATTATACATGTGCTCTAGTTTTAACCGCGTCACGAGTATTGAACTCCTCGTGCGTCCACGCATCTGTACAGGGTACGCAGTAGCCGTCCACGCATCTGCTCAAGCTTTTCATCCCTCGACGCCCCGTGACGTTTTTCTTAAGTACTAAGACGTTTTCCAATACCTAAACTTAAAACCCTTATATCCCCATAACCCAATATATCACTTGCACCCTCAGACCAAATAAAAAGTCAAGACAGAATGTTGTGAACAGAGAAGTGAGGCCGGTTTTCCAAACCTGTGTGCGTGTGTCGGTGTTGCCATGATAATCAAATTACCTTATAATAACGTTACTAATTTAATAACGTAATTAGTATTAATACAACAATAGGGTTCCCATGTAACGTGTCGGCAAAAGTAGTGTCGTTAATTAGGGGAAGGGAATGGAAAAAGTGTTTCAGAAATAACATTACTGGGTATTTAATTTACATGCATTTATTTCTTGTAACTAATTAGTTGCGGGTTTTTTGGCAATCGAGGAAAAAAGCACAAAGCCCACCTGGTATTAAGCTGTAACCTCTGCCGATACAGTTCGCCACAAGTGGCATAAAGATGTTAAGTCTCATGTGCCTGTAATTTTACCGGAACATAGGAATGTGAACATTAATGCTTGGCGGTAGAAATAGGTATAAATAAATATAAGTCGCCAATTTTAAAATATTCCCATGATAGTTTCTTATTACTTTTCCGAATGATTTCGATCCAATTTTGTTTAATTTTTGGACTCAATTCGGAAAATTAAATAATAATTAAATAGTAACACTGGTAAGAGTGGTAAGTGACCAGTAAAGCGTGAACAGTTAAGAGGGAACTTAAATTTGAATATGAGGTATCAGCAATTATAATTAAAGGTATCAGCTTTCCAACAAAAAATAAAATGATGGAGTTATGAAGTAACTTCAAATTCAAATTCAAATTCAAAATCATTTATTCAATTTAGGCGTCTACGACGCTCTTATGAAGGTCAATTACAAATTTTAATATTGAAATATTCTACATTGTACTGCCACGTTCAGCAAAAAAAGTTTATAGAGCCACTGCGAGAAGAACGGGCAAGAAACTCGGGGCCATTCTTTTAAACGTCTTTTTACAATGTGTTATAAACAATATTATACAATTATTACAATATTTGTTTAAATTACGTAGGAGACATGTGATGGCTTGGCAGAGGTGGAATTTTCCAAGCATTTTTGTCGTTTAAGTAATCACAAACTGTGTAGTAGGATTTCTTCATCAAAATATTTTTCACGTGCAATTTGAATTTTCCTTCTGTGAGCATTGTAATATGTTCGGGAATTTTATTATAAAACCGCACACAATTACCTAAAAAGGACCTTTTATTTGTCTTTGCTAATCTAAAACATGGTACCGTTAATTTATATTTGTTCCTAGTGTTGTAATGATGGTTGTCACTGTTTAATTTAAATTTACTCAAATTTTTCCGAACATACATAATATTTTCAAATATATACAGACTCGGTAAAGTTAATATATCAATTTCTTTAAAAAGATCCCTTAGAGATTCCCTAGGATCCATTTCATATATGGCTCGAATTGCACGCTTTTGTAAGATAAAGATTGTCTCTATCTCAGCAGCAGCTCCCCACAGCAATACACCATACGACATAATACTGTGGAAGTATGCGAAATAAACTAGCCGTGCAGTAGCTACATCTGTTAACTGTCTTATCTTACAAACTGCATATGCAGCAGAACTAAGTCTTCCGGCTAGATCATGTATATGTAGATCCCACTGTAAAGTTGAATCCATTTTGATTCCCAGAAAGACTGTCGCTTTGTCAATAGAGAGTTTATCTAGGCCAAGCTTAATGTTTGGTTCAACATAAGGAACATTTGGTAATGAAAATTTGGTAACAAAGATTTAATCAAATACTGAAATTTAAAAAAATACAATTGAATTGAAAACCTGGTCCTTTTTGAAGTCTGTTGAAAATGGACAGAATGAATGAAATCCATCTTTTAAATTTGCAATTAAACCACTGAACCGATTTTGATAATGATATTGCGTCGTAGGCATCTACGACGCAATATCTGTATTTAAAAAAAATACAGTTTAATTGAGAACCTTCTCTTTTTTTTAAGTCGGTTAAAACACATTGATCAACTATTAAAAAAAAAACTAATAGCAATACGTTGTGTATTATCACCCAATAATAGGGTAAACCTTATAGGCTTAATAACGGCAACACCAATGCCACCACGCCGCAATAGTTCGTTTGACGAGTCAAGGCGTAGTTTCGTTGTACATATGTGTGTGTAATCGTGTTTGTACACGGCGAGGCGTAGTTTTACCGGCCTCACTGCTCTTTACACAACATTCTGTCTTGACTTTTTATTTGGTCTGAGCTTGCACCATACAAAAATTACATTTTCATCCATTTAGTTTGAGTAGACCAAATAGCGACATAATTTTTTTTTTTACAGATTTTGAGGTTTTATGATTTTAAATCGGGTTTATTTGATGCAATTTATAACATATGTAATAACTTCTTGGTACCAATGCAATCCTCATCATGTAGGCTTTACGGGAAAAGAAAAGAAAATAAACCTTTTCATCGAAAATTTCACAGAAAAAGAGGTTTGAAAAAAACGACGAAAATGGCGCGAAACAGCATTTTAAAAAAAAAAAATTCTATTTGTTTTTTCCCAAACTATTCCACCTATAACTTTGTTTTTTATTTCAATATGAGTATTTACTATGGTTCTCTACCCATGAATTATTACAGATTGTTAGGACAAATATTTTAAAAGAAGTAACGAGATTAAAATGATGCGATTTTTTTTAAGAATTTTGGCGGGAAAACTCTTTGGAAGCGTATTTTTTTTTTCAAAAACTATACCACCTACGGCTTTGGTTCTTCTTTTGATATGATTATTTACATGTAATCTATACACCTGAATTATTTTATTTCAGATGTTTAGGTTAAGTAGTTAAAAAGTAGTTACGAGATTATTTATTACGTAAGTTTTAAGTGAGTGTTTGCGCGGCAAAATGTATCGAGTGAAAGTTTTTTATTTTAATTTCACGATTTGAATAACTTTCCGTTACCGTAGAGTGGTGCGGTTTCTTGTGTTGTATAGCCAAGGATACTAGCTTACTGACAACGTTTGAATAATAACGATTGGATATATACAAGCTTCACACTAAACCCTTTTTTCAGACTACCGAAATCTCGGACGGGACACACAGGGGGGTAAAACAAAAAATATTAAAAAAAAAAACTTTTCAATCCTTATCCTTTTTATTTCTTTTAACATCGTTATTGACTTGTGCTCTATATATACATATGCAAAATTGTTACGAGATTATTATTAAATGAAGAAATATTTTGGCGCCAAAATGTAATTTGAGCTGGTTTCAGATTTCATAAAAATATTAAACATACTTTTCGTTATCTCAGAAAAATATATATTTTTGTCGTATAGCCATGGATGAATCCTTTCGAAAACCGTTTGGACTACGAAAATCGGACTTACGACGATTTTGTAAAAGTAGTAGCTACTCGCCAACCGGTTACCCGGACGGACAGATACTTACAAAGCCACGAAGCCCGGCTTCGACGCACGAGAGATCTATGAGTTATTTTATCAGAGGATTTACACAACAAAATAAACGCACTGTATCTCTACTCTTTTTCCACTTACTGTCGCGAAATAAGTTTTCTCAAACAGAACGAAAATGTCTACAAAAGTTAATGGAGAAAATGGCTTCGACTTGCAGGCTGGCTATGAAGCCATACATTACTGACGAGTTTTTCAGCACACTCTGTCCTTAAATTCTTATAGCCGGAAAATCTACAAAATTGTAATATGGTAGGTACAAGTTATTAAAGTAGTTAATTTGGCGATAATCTGACCTAATAGCCTTAGAATTTGAATCTGTATTTCAAAACTACGTAGATAATATTGTAGCAAAACAGCAAGCGGAAAGCTTGTGTAGGATAACAACAACAAAATATTGGCATAAAACAAACAAATATGATTCAATGAGAGGGTGAGTTGAGATTGGTCCAATAACATGAACGATTCCGGAGATCAAAGAGCGGATAGGTGCCAAGGGAAAAGGGGATCGCTCAATAATCCACTGTTGTTATTTTTTGTGAGTTGAACGAGCCAGGTGATGTGATTTTCTAATGTGAGCTTTAGTAAGCTTGTTTTTCGACACATAAATCATTATACAAAGATGTAAATGATTGAGATATGATTGATGTTATAAAATTTGTGACTTTTTCTATTACAAGTGAATCATAGTTTTTTTATATAATTGCTAAAGTTTCGATACAAAAAACACCGTGTTTGATAGTACAAATAAATTAATATATCTATTGTTTGCTCATTTTATACAACTTCATATTTAAATAGATTTCAAGTTGTACGTGTTTGACAAATAAAACTTTTACTCAAATATAACTTTTATGTTATCTGTAATAAAGTAAATTGTAAATTCCCCATTTTGTACGTGGCTAAAACGCTTTCCGCGAAACGCCAAAAAAAAACCTTTAGTTCTTTAGTCTATGCCCAATCGCCACGCGCGCGCATAAGAAAAATGATTAATTTTTCTCGCCATTGCGAAAAAAATTCAGTCCTCGTTTTCACTGTTGAAATTATCGTAATTTATTAATTAATAAGTCTACAAGTACTAGTTATGAAGAAAATAATTTATGTTTTACACCGCCCGATATAAGATGTGATGCCCTTAACGTTATGGAATGTTTACTACCTGAAAACTCCAAGGAAAAATATGTATTAGCGTACCAACGTAATTTTCAGAAAATATGTTCATGGCGTACTTTAAAGAATTCTTTAATATCTTCTATGTAGAAACCTAGCTCTTTGTGGTGTACTCGTAATAGTACAGTCCGAACACAGAATGGAGTGAACTAAAAAACATACTCTAATTTGTCAGCATTAGGTATGTTGCAATAGACTATCCGATGGATTAAGAAACAAGAAATCAAAGGTTTTATCGTCGGGCGATATTGAAAAATTTATAAAAGATACTCCAGATAACCAATATCTGACTGCTAAGGTTAGTTAAATTATTTTTAGTTACTATATAAAATATATTTTTTGGTACTTATTATTTTCTTCACAAGTGTGTTGAAAAACGATAAGATACACGTGTGTATTGATGATTACCGTCCTCGGCTCTCTTTTGACCCTCACATAATGGATCGAGTCTTAGTGGCAGCATAGCGGCAAATACTTAATATGAAAGGTGATTTCATTATATATTATAGTGTTTGAAATTTAAACTAGCAAAATTAAATGAATTACGTTGTTGGGTAAGTATTTTTTATTATTATTATTGTATTATTAGTGGTAATAACAACAGATGTGATTGTGGTAATGATTTCGCTTTCAATAAATTTTCTCAGTTAGTTGTATTAGATGCTTCTTGTGAAGAATGGTAAAAAATTTACTCCTTGATAAATTAGTTTGTACACGAAACAAACGGATAAGGTTTTCTGCAGCCTCTTTGAGAAATATTTATCAAGAATGAATTTAATAATCGCAATGAAAGATACAAAACAACTGAATTTAATCAATAACAATATTTATCAAGAATGAATATTTCTTCCCAATACGATAGTTGAAGAACGATAGGAAATATTTGAAATATAACTCATTGTCATGTTAGGTCAATTGGATTAGAGCATACCCCAGCTAAAGGGGTGGATGGACGCGGGTTAGAATCATGAATTAATTTTTTTCTATCGTATAATTGTAATTTTGTAATCTAACAAATATCTCTATATATGTCTCAAATAGAATATTTGCCTATAATAATTACATTAAAAAATTATATATATATCCCTAACGGGTCCTGACTGCATGATCACACTTGAAGAACAAACGACACTTAACAGGCACTACACGATTTGTTTACCGAGAATCAAATGACCGAGTGTTTTGAAAAAATTATGGAAAAAAGAACAAGAAGTCACATCTTGTTGCAACACGTTAATGCT
Organism: Plagodis dolabraria; assembly: GCA_963854805.1. Taxonomy (NCBI): domain Eukaryota; kingdom Metazoa; phylum Arthropoda; class Insecta; order Lepidoptera; family Geometridae; genus Plagodis; species Plagodis dolabraria. The sequence continues at coordinate 13,957,550 of OY978457.1, forward strand.
TCGACGCACACCGCGACTAAGTCATTTTTCACTTCTGAAAAAGGACCCACACATACACCAGACATAGCACAATGCAATTTGTTTATTTTCCCAAAAAAAGAAAGATTTGATGAGGAGTTTTACAGTTTTACATTCGCGAGGCCAGAATATGCCGTAATACCTTTCAACCCGTACTTACATGAAAAACATGCCTACAGACCAATGGTACTCATATTTTCAAAAACGATTTGAACATTTTATTGTTTGAAATTTAACAGCTGAAAATGTAATACTTTACATGTAAATTGTTTATTTATGAGTTGCTCAAAATGTTCAGTATACCCATCGCAGCTACGCTTTTTGCTGTTTTGAAGCTTTTGATTTGCGATGTTTTGAATCTCTATTTTTCAATTAAATATACTACAGTTTGTGCAAAGGTTTTAGAACTTTCTACCTCTATGTTTGTGGCTGTTTTTATATATGTAACCCTATTAAATGTATAATGCCGAATAGTTCCACGCTATTTTATCTTAAAAGAGAGGTTATACTAAAACTGCATTTGAAAATTACCATAAATGGAGTTTTTAAAGTTTTGGCGGAAAGAAATAATGCGCTTATTTACCATCATCCCAATAATCAAGTCAACGCAACATGAGCCTGGTGATTATGCACATTAAGCGTGACTCTTTACCATCTTAAGCCCTTGTTAACAAAAACATTACCAAGGCGTGTAGTTTTTTATGGTACTGACACCTTATATCTTGAATGAAAACGCATTGTACCGATTTTATATACTTGGGACAAAGTTAAGAAGAATGACGTGCACTTATATTATTACGAGTATAATCAATAAACAATTTGTTACGTAAGTCCGTATTCACATACAATTTAAGGGACTCATCATTTATGATACACTTTATTTAATGAATTTGTACAATGAAACTTCGACAAGGCAACCACAATTTTATTAATAATTCTAACACTACGTATATCCGACAATATCTACTGTGCCCGTCGGGAGCTCGCAGACGCAGCTGTGCACTCGCCCTGATGATGAGTATCTGATATACTCGAAACCCGGGTCGACGTATTCGATCCCCAACGTGAGTGTTTTTGCCGGTTTTATTTATAATATTTAAATATCTACTGTATATACAAGTCATTTGTGTGAGTTTACGAACTTTGTTTAACTTTAATTGTTGGAGCTGAATTCAATTGATAACTTATTGATTCGAAATACGTACCATGGACTTAGGTTAATTAATAATCTCATATGTAATTTACTTTATGGCATTCATATTTTCAAGGTAGCGGGGTGGAACTAATATTTGTATAACGGAAATCGGAACCTAACAAATGTATTTTTGATGTCTGTCTGTCCGACCATAATATATAGATATCTGGCTCCAAACCTAATATATTTTATAGAATGTTGACACCGTTATTTTTCAGAACGGGAAGAGGTCTGTACTATAGTTTCAACCACATTCGGTGGTCTTTTTCAAGGAGAGCTCGGGACGCCCGCGTTGACGTCTCGCTTAGCACTGCGGGCGGCAGCTCGTAGTCCGCGTGACGTCATCGGTTGGTGCGAGGGGTGGGTTGCAGTTGGTCGTGTCGTCGACGTGATGCGAATCCTCTTCGTCGCTGATGGTGAAATCCCGGCTGGCATGGGGAACGTCCCAGCAAAAAGAACTCACCACATCTCCACTAGACCCGTCCTTATCATCCAAAACAGTTCCATGAAGACACGGCTTCCAAGTGGGTGACAAGAACCATCCTCCGTCTCTATTGAAGGTTGGACGTCTACTGATTTCAATAGATTCTCGGATCTTGCGAGGCACGAAGAACTTTTCTCTCGACAAGACCCGAGTTTTGTCAAAGCGGATGTAGTGTCCTGAACCAGATAACAGAGAATGTTCTGTCACGGCTGAGCTGTTGATGTCCTGATTCTTCATGGAGCGTATGTGTTCCGTAAGTCTAGTGGAAACGTTCCGGCATGTTTCGCCAACGTAACATTTACTTGATTCACGTGAGTTATCCCGTATTATTAACTAAAATGAGTGAAAACCACGTTAGTTTTTATAATAAAAAAAAGAGGTCTGTACTATACTTGAAAAGGCTGTAGGTATTAAAAAAAAGTTTAAGTAGTCATTTACCACTTTTAAATATTTAAAACTTTTAAAGAGCTCCTAGCTTGCTTGGCCGTTCTTAACAACTAAGTTAGGTAACGTCTGTTGGATGACTGAATGACGTTGGTGGTATTACTACTGAACCTTTCTGTGCTTTGGAGAGCACGCCCCCCTTGGTTGTCGTAGGACAGCAATCACTTTATCTTAGTAGTAGGGCATTTTGCGAATACCCGCCTGCCTAATTTCCACCCTCAAGTAGAAAATCTGTCGCCAAGTCCCTGAAGGTGTGTTCCGCCACCTGTCATTAAGAACCAATACGCTAGTTTAGCTATTTCGACCGATTCGATTTTCATCACTTACGATCAAGTGAGATGATGTGATCTTGCTGATCAATACTTTTAATAAAATCATAAAAAGGCCGAAATATCTAACTAACATTTCAGACCATTATTGTTGCGGAGTAAACTAAAAAAGTGAACCTCGAGTAGATAGTGCTATTGTGATTATTTAGTTAGTAACTATATCATTCAGTATTTATTTATAATTTCCACATTGTTAATGTTATTTATTATTTGTAAATATTTTTTCCAAGTCGATAACGATTTCAGTTAGTGATTTATTACCATAATTCATTGATGGTGGCGTAATTTCAACCTTATTTAGGTCGCTTTCCGAATGTGACTTGTCCATATTTTATTTGGTTATGCGATTTCACTTTAAATATCGGATGATTATTTACTCGCTATCGCTGTCGCTTATGTTTTGCGGAAGCAAGAAGTGACTCGTGCGTCGATGACGTAGGCGCTGTATGCGAGACGTAGCTTGTGCGTCTTTGTAGAAATATGTATATATAAATAGTATATGATCGAAGCGAGCCTTCTTAAGGGCTTTTTTGCAGGACTTGGCAGCCAGGTTAAATGCTTTCTTCTTTCCACGTACATCTCTAGATTTGCGGGTTCGAGCATCAGCCCAGGCTAAGTAGGCCTCATGCTTTAACGCTTCTGCATCTTCACATTTAGCATTAAACCATGGGCGAGCTTTGTTGGACAGCGGGACGTCAGAAAATGGTATGAAATATTCCATACCTTTACGTAATACTTCTGTCACAGCATCCGCGCAAATTGAGGGATCGCTAGAAGAAAAACAAACCCGGCTCCAAGGGTAAGACGCGAAAAAACAACGCATCTCATCCCAATCTGCTGACCTGTATCGCCACACTCGCCGCGTGCCTTTTGGGCTGGGATCGGGCGGGGAGTAGACTGATACAGACTTCACCAGACAGTGGTCGGAACTACCTAAAGGTGATGAAACCGACACTGAGTAGCGGTCTGGATCTGTTGTCAGCAGAAGGTCCAAGCAATTGGCTGTGTGGCCATCAACGTCCGGTATCCTTGTAGCTCCTTGGACCAGCTGTGTGAGGTCTAGCGTCAAGGCAAGCTTGCGCATCTCTCGACCAGCGTGGTCTGTGCTCTGGTATGGGTATAGCCAGTCTTGATGGTGGGCGTTGAAATCCCCCAGAAGCACTAATTGAGCAGAAGGATATCTCTGTTGGGCCACATCCGCCGCCTCACTGAGGTAATTTGTGAGCCTGGTCATCTCCTCATCTCCGCTGTGTGATCGGTAGACACTAGCATAAAGAATTTTCTCCATGCCAATGTCCACCAGAACCCACATGACTGAAAATTTGGGGTCTTCAAGGTTGCGGAGACGCCGATAGCAAATGTCATCGCGGGCATACATACAAACTCCCGCCCTGGCTTTGAAGCTATGTTCTAGCATATAACCAGGGTAGGCAAGGTATGCCGCGTCAGCTGGACATTTGATCTGCGTCTCCGTGAGGAACAGAATATTCGGTTTAGCGGTCTCGAGATGGTGGTGGACCGAGTTGATATTTGAGTGCAAGCCTCGAATGTTTGAGAGGTGCACTAGGAGGGAGAGGACGTGCTTCCGCTGTTGAACCTCAATTCTGTTTTTTCCTTTCATTTTTTCGGGGAGTGAAAATAGGTAAAGGGAAACGGAAGTGGAAACGAGGCGCATACTACCAACCTGTGACACAAATTAAGCCTTTTCACCCTATGGGAACCAATCCTGGAGACCGCGGGGACGCCCGAGCCCCCCCAGAGGTGTCCATCGGGTCCTCTCATCTGGTCGCCAACCAGCACGATGGCGCACCTCCGGGATTTTTCGCGAGATGGCGGGGCAGCCTTTCATGAGTGGCTGGCTCACTACTTGGGCCCCCAACTATCTGCGGTCGGCCAGCGGAAAACCGTGCCTCGGATCCCGCTGCTCTCCAAGATTGGCTACCAGGTAAATTGACCTTCGATGTATCACGACTAGCTATAGCAATAAGCGCAACTGTTTGCGACCCGTTCCCCATAATGGCTTCACCAAACATCATGCCGAAACGTGACGGCACACGCGACGCCGCTTGACGGCATGGCTTTGTCTGGTGGGTGGTAACACGCCGCGGCATAAGCCTACCACCTGAAAAGTACTGCTCTTTTGGCGCCACCCAGGGGACACGTGTAGGACATCGAGGGCTAAATCCTACGGACGCGAGCAGTATAGTCCCCCAAAACCAATCAAGAATAAAAAAACTGAACAGTTGCTCGAATGTCTTAATTCCTGCCCACTCCCAGATATTACGAAGCCAAGACATTTTGCGTCTACCCGACTTACGATTCCCGCCGGGTACATTTCCCATCATGATGGTTTGTAGGATTAATTAACGATCATGCTGGAGTACATGTTGGAGGTATGACTTTTTTCTGTTTAATAGTCCGGATAAGTTCGAGGTACTTTCCCATACGGGTATTACTCAGAAATAGGTACTTATATTGAAAACAGTCATATTATGACACTAGTGCTAGTTTAATTATTCATTCTTCCAATCTCGGCTTGATCTATTATAGCCCTTGTCTAGTTAAAGTAGAAAGCAATGATTTAATTCCCCTGAAGAATTGTTAGACTTAACATTCAATGTTGATCGGTTTTGTATACCATTTCGAACTCTCTTATACGAGCAACAACTAATAAATTGACCTACGGAGAACGAGCTGGAAGTATATGGAGCCTGAATCTGAACGTAATCCTGAACCAACATACAGTCCACTGAACTGACCTGACCAAGCGCCGAGCTCTATAGCCTATCTAGTTCATTATTGAAGAACGTCTAGGCGAGCTCCGCTACGATAATTTTAAGACCAAACACACTTACGTGTGAAACACACACTTTTGCATTTTATAATCATAACACTAAATGATATAAATGCAGTAGTGTGGATGTTTGTGGCCGAATATTGCCGAAACGGCTGTAAGTATTTGAAGTTTTTGGATGGATCTTCATATATACAATAAAGAGTATATTTCATGGTACATCTAGGTGAACTATGTAAGTGGGCCACGTGCAATGACTGTCTTTAGATCCTACCAGTAGGAGGATGGTAAGGCCTGGTTATTTGTATTGATTGTGTGTACATATATTCTTATGAATAGTTTATCTGGTAAATAGAAAACCGGGCCTTAGTGTAATATTGTTAAAACGGTGTAGGTTATCAATTACATAATTAACACTCCGTGGGTTCTGAATACAAATAATCAAATTCAATTATATTACTAGTACATAGCATAAATAATAAATATTTATGTATCTACTTTCAATTACTGATAAAGCTATATGAGGACAGACCGCAGTCTCGTCAATACATTACGCAGTATTTATTTCTTTTATGAGTTACATATACTACCTGTTCAGCAAAATGACGCATCCCACTGCCCGCATTAACACCTTTGTTAAAGATGAGAAAAAGCACATTGACTTCATTTCAAAGATTTTCATTGTGAGCGAGGCGATGTTCGGGTTCGGAAGAATGCCTCTGATCGCCAAAAGCGTTGTTCATGTATTATTAACTGTGTTAATATGTATTACATTTAACGTAATGGTTATATATTATAATATCGACTATCATAAGTCCGTAACCATTATGCTAATTAGCACAATTATTCGAAGCATTTTAACAAGTCTGTTAAGCTTCACGCGATGCAAGTGGTTGGAGAGGTATTACAGTGAGTTGAACAAGTTCGATACTTTAGCGGGATGTAGACCAAAAGTTCTCAAGGGCTGCATTTGGAACGTAGTGCAGGCAACTTGTACGTGCATTTTTATTACGGTGCTACACTTATTAGTGCATGTTTTTGGAATCTCTAAGGACAATGGTCTATATGTTTCACCACTACACGTAATTTACGTACTTGAAGTGAGCTACTTTGGCCATCTTCTGAACCTTCTCACGCCGAGATTGAAGGTGATCAATTATTACCTAGAATCCTCACTTACTAGCGCCACATCAGACAATAGTTTCATCGAGAAAGATTTTGTACATCTGAAGCCTCATGACAGAAATATCAATCAATGTCAAATGCACAAACTAATGAATCTGTATCAAGTGGTGGTGGAAAGCTATGACTACTTGATTGAGGGCATTAAGTGGCAGGTAAGGCATAAAAATAAAAAAATACAAATAATTTATTTATATGTAGTGTGTTGCAATGTGTCGTGAAAGAAGTACTTGCACAAGTTAAATTTATATTTTTTCACATATAGAATATTATCCAAAAAGACTATAATATACTTAAGTTTTTTCATATTATTTTGTAACGGTTTCGTTGCCAAGAAAACGGTTCCAGGTTTTGTTCTTTAGTTGAGATCCTCATTCAAAACAATACACAACCAATGAACTTTTAAGTAATACAGACCTTGCTTTATTTCAGTTGCTGGTGATCATCATTTGTGTGTTTATAACAGTTCTAGGATTGTTCTATAACTATTCTCGGGCCATTATTCATAACGGAGGTGTGGTAAGTTCCATTTATATGAAAAAGAGGGTTACATTATAGATACGTTAATTCAAATGCTTTGCTGGATCAACACGTGTTGAAATATTAGCCTGTCGTAGGTCTATACTTAGTCAAATTAACAATTTAGTGCAATTGCTTACATTGTCAGCACCTCCGGAATGCTGCCGGAACACACTTTTAGGTGTTTGGTGACAGATTTTATGCTTGAGAGTGGTAACCACCATGCTAATGTACCATCCTAGCACCAGAATAAATATTCATAATATACATATATTATGTCACAGATCACATCTGATGCTTCCATTATGTTGCTGGGAATATCCGTAACGATAATGGTTCCTCTGTTTGCGCCATGCATGTTTGGAGACAGCGTGCACAAAGAAGTCGTAAAACTGAGAGAGCTACTGGCTTCCTGGCTCTATGAAAATAAACTAGGTAAGAAACACCTCGATATGCAAGTATTACTATCATTGGTTCCTACACCCGTATACAACAATATCCATCTTAAAAGATGATATTTTAATTTCATACATGAGCACTCAATTGGTACGTGAAACCAAAACCTAGGATGATTATGTTTTGTGTTCAGGATATTACTAACCTTAATGGTTTCAAATAACAGACTGATATAAGGTCAATATAAGGGTAAATACAGATTATTCATGATGATACATGACAATCTAAAGGTTTTTACATTAATTCTGCTTGTTTATCTGGCATAAATATAGAGATCTAGGTAGAGGTAGCCCATGCTACTGACCTCGTTGTCTAACATTTATACCACATCGTTTATTAATTGATAAAGTTGAAGTAGTTTAATTGGAATTACAGTACAGTGCGAGTGCATGTCAGTTTACTGCGAACTTTGAAAGAATCTAACTGTTCAAGCTTAGATTATACATAGCTTCAGATTATTCTTAGGCTATGCAGAGAATTTATGAGAGTTCTGGAAATTCATGAACTAAACAGTAAAGCTCTCAAACATAGATCAGATACCCAAAACCACTGTTGTTTCGATTTATTTTTAAAGTTTCAAGCAATTTGCATTCAAACAACAACACTATATATACTACTTCTGGGTTTGAGATGCCGCATATAGAAGTGCCTATATACAATTTGGACTTTTGATACTTAATGATTTAAAAAACTATATAAACTTGGGGGATTTCCCATAATCCCCACGCTTGGTAGGTGTCTTGGTGATCGCGGTTAAGGGTGTCAATTTCTCAGAATGCGCTACTGCCCACCACCGGTATTTCGTCCCATAATTGTCTTCTACGACACCCACGATTTATATAACAATAATCAGTTCTAAATATTCATTACACATAATATGTTGAAAATTTCTTGTTTTTACACGACTGCCCAAAAAAGGCAGTTTTATGTTCTCAGGGTTCATGTATGTATATTTGATAGGTTGATAGCGGAAACGACACCAGTTACATAAAACAAAGGAAAAAAATAAATTGTCAGATTTAAGACGCCTTTATTGTGAGTTCTCATCGAATGGGTTATTGAAATGAAGAGCTTTAAAAACGATTCCATAAAAGGTTCGAATCACGCACACGACTATAATTTCATCTCTCGTAAATTTGTAATTTTGTAACGATGCCATAAATATATAAAACTTGCAGTTTTAATGTCAACTGTCAGTCAAAAAACGATAAAATGTTGAACTAAAATAAATAATTAGCATTCGGGTTTATTACTTTTTAAAATAATCAAGTACTTGTTACAGATAAATCTGGCCGCAGAACTGCGCGGGCCCTGCTCGCGTTCTCGGCAACGCGTAATCTTTCGTTCCGGCTGCTGCGCATGTTGGACATCAACATTTCGCTCCCGTTCAAGTTTGTGGCACTGCTCGTCACATACCTCATTATTTTGCTTCAGTTTGAAAAAGTTATCAATCCTTAAATACTTGTTGAGTGAAAGACAGATTTTAGATACCTGCTGTAAATCTATTGTATTGTTTGCTGAGGATCTACTACTTAACTTTAATAACTATAATTATTGATGCTAAAATAATATTGCTATTTTTTAATGTTTATTGCAACGCCATTTTATTTTTAAGATGTAACTGATTTACGATATAGTAATTAATATATAACGAATACTAACAAAATTAGAAACTATTACATATTTTCGTATAATGACAGACTAGACACCGTAGTAATGATCGTCTAGCTGCTTTTGTGGTTTGCGTTACTGGCATCTAATACTCATTAGATGCCAGTAACGCAAAGTCAGTCTAAATAAAGCATTTATTCAATTTTGGCGTCTACGAAGTTTGCACTGTCCAAATCTTGTCGCGGGTTTGAGCTTCATCAAGCATGGTCATGGCAATAAGACATTTGTAAATACTCGCCTGGCGAGATAATAAAGGGTCCTGCAGGGCATACGCATATCACTTTATTTTATTGTCCCCATGCCCCGGAACACGAGGGCATCCACACCTCATAAGGACCTAACCCTGGTGGGTTAGCCAGCTGTTCCAACGGCCGACACCCCAGCTGGCGAGATACCACTTCCTCAAGTAAAAGTTTTTTTTTTTTTATGCCTGATAGGTTAGCCTTTGACCACTATCTCACCTTATGGTAAGTGATGATGTGGTCGAGGATGTTGTTCAGACTAACCTAGAGTTACTGGCTCTCAAGGACAGCTGCCGGAACACACCGTTAGGTGCTTGGCGACAGATTTTCAACTTGAGGGTGGTAGCTAGCCAGGCGGGCATTTGCAAAGTTCCCTACCACCATGCTGTAACGACTGCTATCCTAAGACAACAACCGGGACCGACGGCTTAACTTGGCTACGAGCGCTTCAATCTAAGTAACTAGACGGTACCTGTTCTTGAGAGCTACTTCCCATTTGGTTTAGCCTGCCATAACATATTTTTATTTAGAGTCATAATTTTAATAGAAACATATTTTTTTATTAGTAACATAATTAGAATAATTTAAGGAGCAAATTAAAGCACATTATCTGTCACTTTAACTGTTAGCAAAAATGCTAGTCATATGATTGTGTACATCACTGTATATGATATATTAATGATGCATTAAATAGCTTGCTTATTTTACTGAAAACATGTTAAATGTTTCAGCACGTTATATATTTTATTTATTTATATAACGTATATATACATTTCTAGCATAAGTAATAATGTCTTATAAAGTCCATGTAGGTTTTAAAAATATCTATATTTAAGTTTAGTGAGTTAAAGTTTGTTAGATGTGAAATCACCGAGGAACCTTATTTTATGTAACCTCTCTTAAAAATGGGTTGCCGGGAAGAGATCACTTTGAGCGATAAGACCGCCCATTGTAGCCCTTGGTTTTATTATTTGTTGTTTACAGTTGTCTAAGTTATGGTTTTTCAATAACGAGTTCATCAGATAAATCCTTTAATATATATTAATTACATAACTCAAAATTAAGAACTAAAGATACAGTAAGGGATCAAACGAACCACAATTACGTATCGCTGCCTCGGTGCAGGTTTAATATTATTGACGTTTGTGGAGGTAGTGAAAACAATTGTCACATTAATATAGAACCTTTTAAACCTGACGATATACTTAACGGAATTAATTGACTGATAATGAGTAGTGCTGTGGGATATAACAAAATATCCCAACGATATTTGTCAAGGACGGGATAAAAGTTGCTTTGTTAGTAAAAGTTACTTAATCAATGGAAACTGTTTAGAGTAACACTAATATCTAAGAGCAGTGTTATATAGTTCAATAGAAGAGTATCGTTCAATAGCTATCTTGTCATTCACTGCCAAAGTGTGAGAAAGTATTTTGCACCAGTACATATACAACCAGGTGGATAAATATTAGTGCAGGATGGCTTTAGTGAGAAAAAATCGGATAATACAAACTGACTGACTCTTGTAAATTATTTGTCTAATTGAATGGATAGAAATGGCTAAGTTTATGTGCTCTACATTTCGGAGGTATTTGTTAGGGTTAAAAATGATATCTTGCTGGCTAAGCTGAGTGTGTTTGAATGGGAGGTGACATTGTTTTCTAATGTCTATAGTTTTTTGAAGGTGATTTTTAAATAAGTGAGTCTGTATGATGTTTCACATAAATGTTGTACCTACTATGTGATGTTGTTATCGTTTATGTTACTAATACACTCTTTTGCAAAAAAACGATGTATTGGCATGTTATTTGAAGCATCCTGGCATGATTCTTTACGTTCCTTTTGCCAAGTCCTCTGGACAGTTGAACGACTCACATTTAGCCGCTGAGAGACGTAAGTTTGTGAACAACCTTCATATAAAATATCCAAAAAGGTTTAAAATTTTAGTAATCAGTGCATAATCGTTTCACCAATTCGCGCACTTAGTAAAGTAATTTTACAATAATCATTATATTTCTTTTGTTAATTACAAAATTTAAATTTGAAACGTGAAGAATATTGATGGGTTCTTCACATAACATGCCAATACATCGTCAAATTAATGTAATCTCTTTCTTCTAATATTCATTGAAATACCTAAAGAAAAAAAAACAGTTTATTTTCGAAATTTATATTGTAAATTGTAATGTTGAATATATTATTTGTAAAGTTTGATGAATAGAATAGAATAATTATTTATTGTTACAAATAAAGAAAACAAATTACATACAACTTCTTAAAAACAACATACAACTTATAGCAAAAATAATACACTCAGTTTGAGTTACGGCCACACCTGTCAAGTTTCAACCATAACACTGATTTTCAGTGGATTCCTGATATGAGCAATTATGTTGAATTAAAAGTTGAATTTATGTAATTGGTATACTGTATTACATATTAAAAATAAATAAATAATAAGCTATTAGTGTCAAGTTTGAATGCTCATCACGAACGATTTTTACTACACCACAGATAGCGCATACTAAAAAAAAGAGCGTCGTGTCGGGTTTGTTTACTATATATACTCTGAAACTTACTCTACGGTTCAAGTCACGCAAATAATATGCGCTATTTGCACTGTACGCACGCAAACAGTCGGTTCATAACTAGCTATACAGACACCACGATGGCATGATGACGTCAACTTTGACGTCACCTCCGGCCGCAAACAACTCTCACAGAAAAGTGGTAGTGCAATGTGTGCACAAACGTCATACTCACATCTTGACAGATAGATGAGAAGATTTTTATTGTTGTGGTTAGAATGTTGAACGTACAAACATCTGTTCACAAAAGAATGCCTTGAAATGCAGTATTTCTATTATCAATAATTGACGTGAAGGTTATTTTGGGTCAATCGCGAATAAGCAAATTGACAGTTAGCAGATGTTATAAGCGCGGCTACATATCGGTTCACATCGTTTGCGCGCAAGCAGTGCATATTCTCGTATTTCAGTTATGAACCGAGCTTTTCCAATGTATTCAGTGACAGCAGTGTTTGCGTGATTTAAACCGTAGTGATAGAGGGCAATCGCAAGCTCTAGTTTTTTTTTCTGATTGAGCTCTTTGTTTCCGTATAAAGTGTCAATTACAAGTTCATGTAATTTTGAACTTAGTGTTGTAGTTAAGGGCGCACCAAGCTTTTTAGGCGCACCGCATATGTGTGCGTAAGGTAGGCACGCCAACAGCATCCGTCGCCGTCCGACGGCCGAAAAATTACTAAAGCGGATAGGGACAAAGCATCGCGGCTCTGACTAAAATGGGCGGAACATGCGTGAATTTAAGTATTTCCTTCGTATAGTAAAAACAAAAACCTAATTGAAAAATGTAATGTGTATACGTTATAGAAAACATGTTGTTTTTTTATTTTTCAAATACGGATGACTCTCCGTTAAGTATTTACGCCGTACTAAGTGTTTATTTAGTTTTTTAGATGTTACTTTGGATTTTTTTCCATCGAGAAAATTTTAAGTAATCATGTTTCCAAAGTGTATGATTTATAGAATGAATCCTTAAATATAATATGTATTAATTACATAACTCTAAATTAAGAAATAAATATACAGCAAGGGATCAAACGAGCCACAATTACGTATCGCTGCCTCGGTGCAGGCTTAAGTATATATTCATTTTTTATTAAAGTACAGGTAGCATCTGCTGAACACTTCGACGGTCACAGTTTTTTATAATAAAATCTAAAAGTACCGTCTTAATGAGCTTTAGACGATGACAGCCTACAACTTAAAACTTCCCTTATAACGTATTTCTACATGTATTGTAGCACACCTGCTTACATAATTTATATTTCCATATTGTGCGTCTTTGATCAACGATTTAAGTGTTCTTTTTTTTAACTTCATAAATTATGTCAAAATCTCATGTTATATGGCAGACTGATATCTAAATAGTAGGGCCTATTTTGCTTTTTAGTCACTGAATTCTAAAATGGAGTCAAATTGTCTACAGCAGTGGTGGTTTGCTGAAGAAACCTAGCATGGGCTCTCATTCCAACACATTGCAGCCATTATACCCCTTGTTATTAAGGGAATCGAATAGAGCGGGATGTGTATACTCTAAAACTAAGTGTTGCTTCTGTGGCTTGGGTGGCAACGAAGTGCCCATGGTTCGGCGTAGTCATATAGGGTTGCTTTCCATTGGTTTCAAGTTGGGACATAGAATTAACACGGCTCTTTCCCCAATATTCACCGTCTTACTGTGTAAACACGGACTCCTCATCTTGATGGCAATAAAAAATTTACACATGTTACGCGGTGAGAAAATTTCACTTGCGCGCTTCAGAAAACTCGCGTTATTTGAAAATGTTCAAAATACTCACTTTTTGTACTTGAAGATTTTTTACCACACATTGCAGTTATGCATGTTTTTTTACGGGGACCACGTGTTTTTTACTTTTTGTCATTATTATTATTATCAGGTAATCCGCTAAACCATTGACAAATTATTAAAGCAGCACACCACAAAAAATGACGTGTGGCACTCGGAGACTGTCGCGGTAAAGCTATTACATAGCATTTTTTTATCAACTTGTGCAATTATAAATCTCGACACGTTAGTTGTCAAAACCTTTTTTCTGACAATATTTTGTTTCTTTTACGCACTGTAAAGAGCGCTGATCAAATATAGTATCACCGCTGTGCCGGTCGGGAGGGGGGTGTTAGGTTATTTTCGTTACGGAATTTCTGGATTCGGTCTCCACGCTCAAGGCCCGCGATAGAAGCTATGCAATAGCTTAAAAACCTGTTTTGAAATGTTTGTTATATTATTAATTTTAGGCAATTAGCCAAACTAACACATATTGCAATGAAAAATTGAACCCTCGTCCTTCGATTTTGCACCTAAACCACTCGGCTTCCGGAATAATGTCGTTTAAGCCGAATTGTGTGCTCTAATTTTATTATTATTAATCGTCATAGGGACGATGTGAAATATATTTTAAGCTCTTATAAATTGTAAATGTGATTTTCACCGTTTCGGCGTAGGTATATCTCTTTTTGACTACTTCCGAGGTCAGTAATTCGCAACTGGCCTATTTACAAATAGGTAGCTATGTTTCTCAATGAGGCTATTTCTCAAGCAGACTACTATGCCGACTGCTAACTTATTTCTGAAACTCCATCTTCGGACGAAAATGTTGATTACATCGCAAATTTCATCATTAGTGAAAGCCATATTAACATTATGCATAATATATAAAAAGCATTTGGAAAGTACTACCTTTATGACACCCTAGATGTCTTCACTTAGACAAGTACCTATTTGGGTCTATTACTATTTAAGAGTTGTTTCTTCTGATTTTGTTCTTGCCATTTATGACTTAGTTTTTTGACATCAATATTGTAGGTCACACATCCAACTACTTTTCCTTAAAAGATAGAAAATATTCCGATCAATTTTCAAAATGTTTTCAGTTGTGCTTTTTTTTTTGTCGTTGACTGTACTTTGAGTTTTGATTGCAAGAAGGCAATCGGCAAAGTATCCGCTTTATATAGGTTATATAGAAGTTATTTTATCCTTATATAGAAATATAACCAATGCGAATAGATTGTTTGTTTAGTAGATCATTTGCGGACTAGTCACCTTGTTTAGAGGCATCATGAGAAATAGGCTATTTGATAATAAGCACAAATGAATTTCCACTTAGCACGCAATAGCGCTTGTAATCAGGAAACGGTAGTAGGTAAGTAAGTTTGAGTTCCCATTGAAGTGGGAGAATGTACCTATTAGGCATTTAATAAATAAATGCTTTATATATTATAAAAAAAAAATATACCTTCAAACCACAAATTAATAAAATAACATATACCTTCAAAGTTCTCTCCTGTGTAAGACCAGAAAGAGAAGTGAATTATAAGTTTGTTAGTGAGCTAAGTTTAAACTTGAGTTTATTTTTTATCGAATCAATAAAAAAACTAGGTACTTATTGGTATGAATTTCAGCCCTCAAAGCCAACGTTTTGATCGCTCAATAATGACCTACTTATTGAGTAAGTGTCAACACGTTTGTTACCTCGCAAAGCTAGTTCCACTCGTTTGATGTTGACCTGTGATTTTGTATGCATAATGGCTCAGTTAATTACAGTACCAAAATTAGTAGCTAGTTTTCACATCATATAATAGTACGTTTTTATCCCCAAAGGGGGACGCTTTGCCCAACTGTGTCTCCCTGATTAAGAAATCTCAACAGCCTAACCCATTCTCAATTAGATATGAAGTGTTTTTTCAACGACAGTATAGAACCTAAATTAATACCACAGAAAAGAGAAAGCAATAGAAAGGTGAAGGGGGCGTGGCCCGCGAGCCTACCATACTCCTAAACAGGAGTATTTACGTTAACGGACTATAATGCTACTGACAGTCGACCCGCGGTTAACGCGCCGCATGCATCTCCGTAAATGTATATGAAAATGCCGCGATGTGCTGTTATAAATTGCAGATTCAATAGCGATGTCACAAACGTAAAGAAAGTAGGAATATCCTATCACCGAAAAACATAATAAATTGTCCCTAAATGTTTTATATTTCGCTGATGAACAAAGTCGGTGCAATCTGACATATAGTGATTGATGATTTTTTTTATTGACAAAATGTTATCGATAAATTGTTAGTCACTAAATGTCACCTCATTCCAATATTTAATTTGGAGCTTTCTAGTTAGACCTACAAAAGCAATTACCATCTGTTCCTCTGCTTTTTGTGCATGTAGAACTTTTATCAGGACGTAAAAATACACGTGTAGATCAGAAGGTTAACATCAATTAAATTAACAAATTATTCAAATATTTTCAAGAACAGGCAATTTTTCAAGGTTAGGATTTCAACTTAAACTCTTGTTTTGTGGCTTCTTTGGGCACCACCACAATTTCGCCAATGTCACGTAGTTAGATAGACCATCAAACAAAGGAGATTGTTTAGTTTTAATGAGTTATGTCCGGTGAGAACTGGCCAAGGCAAAATTGGTGCTGAAACATAAGATGTTAGTTCATCTGTCTACTGGACGAACACAAATATACACACACACAAATTTATTATATATAAGGGAAATATAGAACACCTGGGAACAACTTTTGGATAAGGCATATAATATGTAGAGAGAAGAGTTTATTTTGGGACAACAGAAGAATATGTGATTCACATTTCCTTCGTCAAACCACATTCACAGAGTTATCCCTATTTAGTTATCAAGTTTGGCCAGGAAGACTGGGTTATAGGAATGGTTTAGACGCAGACGGCATATTGTAGAGGTTGTCACTTTAGAAGCGTATTGGAATTTTGAGAACCAGAGTTTATTGGGAATCTCAGGTTGAATGTTACCATAGAATTTACTTTTTAATATTCTATAAATTTGCCATTTCTGGTTCCAAGGTTTTTTAAAGATGGTTTTAAAGTCGATCAAGCTCTAGCGAGAAAAGTTGTGAAAATGTCCTTGAGAGTCTGTATGAATGGCATTTGTAGCACAGGAGTCAGCTGATTCGTGGCCCACTATACCGGCGTGACCAGAAATCCAGGCTAGGATAACATTTATGGCGTGAGAGCTACATTCGAAAAGGGCATTTTATATTATTTTTTAAATTGGGAACCTAGATTTGGACCGAAATGGGTTTGCAAGAATACATTGGAGGCAGCTTTTGGAGTCTAAAAATATGATGGTTTTGTTCAGATTGTGTGATATATAGATCATCTTAAGTAAATAAGTTACGACAAAAACTATCTATTCGTTATGTAATCCTAGAATATCCTAAAACTTGTTAATATTTGACATTTTTAATAACCGCCACACTAAAATCATGTTTTCATCACAAACTCATCTGCAATTTACCTCTTGTTATATATACTCTTGTTAGTACACTTCGACCTTGACCTCGCCTTTTATTTTTATGAACACCTATCTGTGCCTATCTCTAATACCACCCTTTACGCGAATATCATGTTTGTAATAATTTTACTACAAATAAGCAAGCCTGTAACATATTATATTGAAATTAAGCTGTACTACGCAGTAATAGCTTTATTTTATTTTAATCGTCTTCTTCTTATTCAGCATCTTCACTGCTGAAGGTGTCTAGGTCTGAAGTAGTGTTAATCGCTCGATGTACTATGCTCTTCCACATGCTTCTGTTTTCAGCGGTCTTTTAAGCTTTTGGTATAGACATACTGGTGAGCTATATGGTTCAGTCAAGACGCTTACTTGCCTGTCATTACTACATATTCAAATGATTATATAAAACCGCATAAAAACTTATTATGGCACAAACGCACAGCACATCAACGCATCACCTATAAATCGTTTTAGGTCGAAGGAAAAGTTTATCGATAAAATGTACTACATCACTGGCTAGGATACCACTTTTTGTACCGAATAAATAAATAAAATAAGATCAAATTTTACTAGCTATCCCAATAATTATTTTCTCGTAACCTTATTTTGTGCAGTTGTTTGTGAAATATTTTTCAATTGTCTTTTCTCAGATTTTACCAAGGAACGATTTTAAAATTGAAATTATAATTGACTGGGCTGAGACTGCACAATTACTGTACATATATTGTCAACTGGCAACTTTCATTACCATATATCTCTCTCTCTCACTGAAAGGGATAGCTTGACAAAGTTCACAAGAAATTCAAACTTACTACTCTTTAGATAAGGTGTATTTTTAACTGTTATAAATTGGCTTATGAAACGTTTCAATTGGGTAAAAATGGGACTAATCAGGGAATCGGATTGTTTGTAGTGAACAATAAAGATGTAATGTCACGTATCATTTACATGTGTTGAACTGGCTACGCTCGTTTTGTAAGGAAACTGACATGGCTGCCACTCTAAATAGTATTTTATATCTCTATGATTAATACTACACGACAGTATGAACATAAATAATGTCAAGTTTAGTATTCAGAAATCACGATCGTTATGCGTATTTAATTAAACCATAATGGCACCTATATAATTTTCCAAGACGACTGAAAACTGAAGGTGGAAGAAGTTATGCCCCGATCTGACTCATTACGGAATGCTGAGCTCCTGACTTGAAACGGCAACCTTATATTAACCAAGTTTCAAGATTTAAATGCCAACCCTCCCAATCCCAATTAGTGACCCGTAAAGCGGGCAAGCGAATCGCATGCCGTCTCAGCTACACTTGAAGAGATCTGTGTGTCGTTTTAGCTTACAGAAGTGAGTGAGATTCTATTAAGCGCACCTAAGTTAGATTTTATATATATGATTCATGAATTTCGCTTGTAAAGACCACCCTTATTTATTTACTGTTATTTATCTACGTTATAATGTACAAATTCATCAAATAAAGTGCATAAAAATAAGTCCTTCAAATTGTATGTGAGTATAAACTTACGTAGCTAATCGATTTACTAGGCTTAAAAAATGTTACTGTCAACATTTTTGACTGTCTAGATAGGTATAAAAATTGATATAATATCGAAATATCCATAAGTTTGTTAAGTGTTTTCTAGAATCATTATTCCAGTGCTAATGTGCATACTATCTGTACCGTGATGATCTTATTATGTAATGGACAAGTATAATTATTTTTTTCCGGATGATCACATTCATACACGTATGGGTGGTTAGTTAGATGTAGCCTTGTATAGTTACGATATAATTATTCACCCACTAAGTATTACGAAACTATTGCGTCAGTGTTTGTTGTTTGTTAACTTTGAAGGTATTGACGAACGTAAATGTCCACAATGAAATACAAACGACTATATAGCGTTAAACGGTGGGCAGAAGTGTGTAGACAACGAGGGGTTTTAATTTCGTGAAAGAAGGAGCGAGCCTATCACAATCTAACAGACACGGGTCCAGGTATCAGAATGCTATTGTAATTATAATTATAATCTTCTTTTAAATCAAAATGCTATAACATTCGAACCTCAAGATTCTAAAGCAATATTTTACGCCACTTGAACAACGTGGCAGTCAAGCATGTATTAAACCTGTACAGATATTGGATCACGAATTGCCAGCAAATTCTTATTAGATAATATTATAAATGCAAATATGTGTCTGTGTATGTGTGTTTTTTTTGTTACTACTAACTTTTAAAACGGCTGATAGTAATTTGATAAAATTTGCTGCGTTTGTTATTAGGGTTCCGTACCCAAAGGGTACCAACGTGACCCTATTTTACTGGGACTTCGCTGTCCGTCCGTCCATCCGTCCATCCGTCCATCTGTCACCAGGCTGTATCTCAAGAACGGTGATAGCTAGACAGTTAACATTTTCACAGATGATGTATTTCTATTGCCGCTATAAGTAAATATACAAAAAGTTGTCCAAGTGCGAGTCGGACTCGCGCACGTTAATACAAAAAAAGGTTAAAATATGAAATCTAATGTATAGCTAATGGTACGGAACCGTTTGTGCGCGAGTCCGACCGGCACTTGGTCGTTTTTCATATCTTGGATTAACACAAAGAATTCCATCTTGACTACTCTACTTCTTCTGCGTGGTTTTTGAGGAAGCGCGATATAATTTTACGCGAGCAATGCTGAAAAAATCTCTCTTAAAGCAAATCTGTCCTAAAGCGAACAAGGGGTATATGTTATTTCAAATTTTGATAGACTTTTCTATAAATTTTCTGAATTGAAGTTTCAAGCACTAGGTAAGCAATTTTTCAGTGCTGCCTTTTTTCTTTAATACCTACCGATTTAAGTATCAGCTCAGGTTTCTTAAATATAATTGACTAGCTAGCCGTAAAATAAACATTAAACTACAACGAAGGCTTAATTGCAAACAGTTTATTACCGGCTACAAATGGTCGAGTACGAGCAACGACACTTTTATAACCTTACCACGTGTATGTTTTATTTTTAAGATTGGATATATTAATTAAAACTGCATACTTACTATGCACATGATCTTGCATGGCCCTCATTTGCCAATTAAACTACCTAACAAATTATAACTAAAAGGTATAATTTTTGTAAACTTTCATATTTAGTAAGTATATTAAACTTACTTTAGATTTCAAACCTGATCAAATAAGTAAACCATGTTAAGAAAACTTGGAAGCAGGCAGTCCCTAGACAAATCTTCTCAAAGCTTTCAAAGTTACAAACAGCTTCGATTGCCAGCTACAAACTAGATAAGCCGATTGAAGCCTTTACAACAAGCCATACTATTATTTTCTCACTTTTAGTTCAGGCAGTACGAATCCGGGAATCTGTACTTGTAGAGCTCTACGACACCTATTATAAATTACGCTGTCAAAATTCTGTAAATGCATATCCACATGAATGGCTTCGAAATTGCTACAAACAAAAGTCCGAAGATATTGATAAGTAGACCTATGTATATATATATGTATATGATTAAGGGACGCAATCAGCAATGATTCCCTCAAGTAAAGTGATCTTTCTGCTTAACATAAGTACAGATCGCGGTACTTAAAAAGTGACCTAAGTGCCACTGTAATCGATGAAATTACATGTTGTTGTGATTCCACAGGCTGCCTTGTCTACGAATATTATTCCTCTTTCATTTTCAGTTTATACCATACACACCTTCTCTTATATTTATTTATATACGTACACAAACTCAAATCACTTGCAAATACACTATCATATACCAACATCATAGTCACTTATTTCTATGGGCTATATTTATTGTTATATTTCGTTTGTGTAGGAACACTGTCTCACATGATACAGTTTGCTAAAATCTAGTTTGTGAGGTAGGGGCCTTGTTGTTATATTGTAAAATTGTATAGCCTACCAATTCCAATGTTTGTTAACTACTACTTTGTGTACTTTTAATTACATGTATATGACTGTTAGAAATATAAATTACTATTATTATTACTATCTTACCTGTGGGTAAGTGATGATGTGGTCTAGAATTGTAAAAAGGCTAGGGCTAGAATAACTGACTCTCAAGAACTGCTACTGTAACACACTGTTAGGTACTTAGAGGCAGATTTTCTACTTGAAGGTGTTAGCTAGCCAGGCGATAATTCGCAAATTGCCATTCTACCATGCGGTGAAGCTTAAGCAAGCCTGCCATGAAGAAGGACATGCAGCACGGCAGTCCATAGCTTTAACCAATCGATTATCATTGATTCAATATAGAAATGAAAAATTTGCTGCTTTAAAAATCATTACATGAACTGGATGCATCCAAATATGAATTCACCCAGCCACATTATTTTAAGCTTAGAACAATAATTAATATACATTTATTGTTCTAAGCCTAAGTAGACTTAAAACTTGTACGTGAACGTATAAATTGCATTATCACAAATTTACTCTTCAATTAATTAACATCAAATTCTCTGAAACTCTATATCGGATATATTGGGTGTGATATTAAATTAATCATTTTTCTCCAAAATACTTGGAAATGTGAGCATTATTTTGACAACCTTCTTGGAGATAAATCGAAATAGCTGTACTGGCCAAATACATGAGCGCAGCGGCCGGCAAAAAATGTATGAAAATCTATATCTGTCGTGTCTAGCGGCCAAATAAATTCCATAGTAAACTCATATCTGTCATGTAATTTAAAAATGGTACGATCTTTTACTTCGAAGCATGGCAACCAAGGAGGTAACTTATCAAAGGTTTTATTTAAATTTCGATCTGGCCTGCAAATAGAACGCTGTTTATTGAAAAAAAAAACAAATGAACACTTTAACGCGGGTAATTTTATTGTTGTTTGTTGATAGTCATTGATTTTGAAAAGTAATTGTTTCGACAAAATGAGTTCAAGTGAAGACAATGAGTGTGATGAACTTAATTCAGAGCCACCTGCAATTCTTCACCTCTTTAGAATTATCCCATCAACGTAATCCCCGGAAAGTCCACTTTAAAATTCATAAATTGTACATTTAACAACTGTATCTACAAATAATTTTTATTTGTAGATGCCTAGGTACTACTTTGTTTTAATTTCCGCGCATTATTTGAGAAAAACACTATACACGCCTTGGCCACAACTAGGCATTGATGGACTTACGTATGTGTGCCTCGGCTTCGCCACGGCCCGCATTTACACGTTCGTGCATCAATGCCTCCTTTGCTGGCAGCTGCAGTAATGTACTTTAAATTTAATCTACATATATGTCGAGAAACTCTTTATGTATTATAGATATAAAACATAGAGAAATTTTTATTTCAACTTTACCAAATTTTTGCTTTCCAGATAACCACCGAGTTTAACTCTATTTGCCTATATACTTAATTAAATACTCAAGAAATTACTAAATTTATTTCTTTGAACTTAGATTATTAAACTTGTAGATATACTTACATTCTTGTATAAAACCATGTCACTTGCTAACAATGGTCTAAATATAAACAGCTCTTACCTATATACCTTGTGAATCAACACACACATTAGTATAATTGCGATATAAAGTATTAATTAATTATTTTAACTAACTTACATCTTGACCTCTCTTAATTAAAGCAAGCCAGGATTGATATAAAAGTGATTATTTTATGGTCATTCTTCAAGACCTGTAAAGAACTAATCGAAGGAAGGGTCCCCCGACTACTATGAAAAGATTGATTATGAGTTTTCCATATCTGGGTACAATGGTGTTTTAATTGCACAATAAATATAATAAATTTAGTACCTTCCTTGTGGCCATTCAACATTATAATCTTGTAACTTGTTTGTAATTTTTTAGTTCACTTTTTGGTACGGCAGGCGTGTTTTTTAATTTTTAAATTATTTGTTTTTATTTCATACCTTTTAGTGATAAAATAATATTTTTGCAAACGCACAATGTGCGAAATTTTTTGGAAATCAATATCGCACAAAAGATAACGCGAAATTATTTTTTTATCAATAGTAATATTATAAATGCCAAAGTAACTCTGTCTATCTGTCTGTTACGCTTTCACGCCAAAACTACTGGACCGATTTGAATGAAATTTGGTATGGAAATAGTTTGAGACCCGGGAAAATACATGGAATAGTTTTTATCCAACTGCGCAAAAAGAGGTTAATGTTTTTGCGCGATAACCCACATACGCGCGGGCGGAGCCGCGCCCGGAAAGCTAGTGATTAATAAAACAATATGCTACGAACTATATACAACACTACTGCTACTACAATTAAAGCATTTAGACAACCTATAAGTCATAGCAGATTCATGGAGCATTCGTCTTAATGCTCCAGCCCACTCCCAGTTGGCAGCATGCCCAGCATGCTGGCAGAATTGCCCCGTTGAATTGCAATGCTTATTCGTTGAGCCAAATATGTGACAGCATTTTGATCACGCGTCGCATCGACCAAGCGCTCAGATAAGTTGTGGAAATTACGATGAGCTCCCGGTCCCTACGGACCCAACATCTATACACCAAACGACTGAAATATATCCATACCGACATAACGTTAATTATAAATGATTGATTAATCATTAAAACGATCTCTGAGGTGTTTCAGTTCTTGCAGAGACTTTTTGTCATGAGGTTCGTTGATAAGCTTGCTGTGCTTCAAAGAAGAAAGAAGCTTTTTTGGATCTAAAACTCCAATTGCCCATCCTTTTAGCTGTCTGATTCAACTAAGAGCGACATAGGCTTGGCCTTTGGCTTTTACCATTTTAACGCCTAGATCCACGACGGCTCTGTCCAGTGTCGTTCCTTGCAGCTTGTGCACTGTCACACATCCCGATATAATGTCAGTAGTAGCATGTGCCGCTCGACTTTACCTTGACCCCGTAACGCGTCAAATTCAACAGTGCTAGGCTCAATTTTGACACCCAAACCGACTGTGTTCCCACGTATCGTTTTGTCATCGAAATCTACGAATACGGCTTGCGGTAATTCTCCCGGTTCAAGTTGGCCACGACGTAGCGCTGGCCTTACGAATTTTCAGATGACCCCCATAGCACCATTTACCAAGCAGCAACATTACTCTAGAGCCAATACCAACTTTTAAGAATGGAACAATACCTCCTGCTTTATTGGGGTCAGAAGGTATAAATTTGGGTTTTGGCTGCTGTCCGTAGGTTAAGGCTTCTACGAATGTATCTGACCCAACCACGTTATACATCCGGCAAGTTATGTCGAGTTCGGTGGTCATCGTTTGATTATAGTCATCCACCTGTCCTGTCATGGGAAATATTCGCACACACTCGCCATCTGAAAATGATCCAGTAAGTGGTACTCTACGACGATCCAGGATTTCAAGATGGTGCATGGTGAATTGACCAACCCGAAGATTATTCAAAAGTCGTCTGCATGCCTCATATTTGGAGGCAGTTCGCAGGAGCTAAATAACGCCCATAAATCCACTTCAGCGCTCCTCAGCCACTTCGCGCCAGCAGATTTAGCTACTGGTGGAAGTTGCATCATATCTCCAAACAGCAAAATGTTGACACCGCCAAAATAAGCATCGTCTACTTTCATTTGTTGCAGCCGGAGGCGAATGTTTCACAAAGTTATGTATAGTACCATAGAAATCTCATCAATAATAAGCCATTTTATACTATTCCACTTTTGCCTTTTTCTCTGAAAACGTTCTCCGGTCAAGAGACGCATGGTCACTGTTCTGCCGCATAACGGTTTTGTATTTATTTGTATTACTTATTTGTCTACAAGAAGCAAGCGTAGAAACGGATAAGTCAATATTTATTTCTTTTGTTATTAGTGAACGAATGCATATTGAATACAACTGTTATATATTTTTGTTATGTGCTAAGCAAGTTCTAGACGGTATTAGTATACGTTGTAAAATTTTCACGTAAAAATTTTTTTTATTCCGATTATTTCATAAACCATGGCTCCAACTTTAAATTTTTTAAAACGTTCACTAGCCTATGTTACCCGGAATAACACAACGTTTCTAATGATATCACATACATCTAAATCGGTTAAGCCGTTACGAAGTTATGGTGGAATAAAGAAACTCACAAACATACATACATGAACCCTGAAAACATAACTCTCCTTTTTTTGGGCAGTCGTGTAAAAAGAGTAACTGCACTCCTTGGCATCGATTTATTTAAAGCAAATTTAGAACTTTTCAGGTCAAACCACTAAAACTGACATATTTCAATGAATTTTAGCTTCAAAGGTATGTAGCAGCAGCCATAAAAAATAAAAATATGTTTGCATTTTTCGCAGTGCTGTCTGAGCTGTCTGAGAAATAAGGAAGAAAGAGGCTAAGAAATAAAGCTGCAACATTTGCCTATTAGTTGATTTTTAATTTTTTTAAGAGGTATGAGGTATAAGGTTCTAAACCTCATTCAGTATCCATTGTAAGAAAAGTTATTATTCGTCTGGCCATGCTAGGGCATATTATTATATATTCTATGGCTAGGGTTAAAAAGTTTTAATGCTGCGTAAAGGATATTTTATTTTTTAAATCTAATAATTAAAATTGGAATATCCTATAAGATTTCTAGCAGACATATAACTGCAGTGAACAAGATAAACATTTTATAATTTCGCACAGCCATTTGAAGGTTAAGGCAGAAGAAATTATCATATGTAATTTAGTATGTTTGTTTTTAGCTAGGAGCAAATATACTATGTTCCATGGTTTTTAGTGAATTATTCTACCGAGTACACTAAAATGTAAGTTTAGAAAAATGATCTCCTTAATTTGGTCGGATTATAGTCTAGTAGAATTTAGCTGGCAACTTGACACCGGGTTTGATTGCAGACAATCTATTGGTATGGGATAAGTATTACTAAATAATAAGTATGTACTTCTGTAAATTATTGTTATTATTTAAAAAAAACATACACTTGAGAACTTGAATACATACTGTATTTCACGTTACAATGAAAATAATCCTAAAAATCTAGACTTTTCATTTAGAACCAAAGATACTTTTATAGCTTACGAATATATACCTCCTTCTTATTCATTGTAAAGACAAACATCTATGTGTCACTGTCAAACATGATGTTACGAGGTCACGTGGTGTTGTTGTTTTATAAGGTTCCACCATTTGTATTTATACGAGTGATTGTTATTATAGCTAATCTGTTTGATCAGTGATTTAGAGAGTTATTGTGTTCAGTGGGCTGCATTGTTTGAGTAATAAAATTACCTCTTTTCCAAACTCAAAACATTTGTGAACAGGATTTGTGATAAGTGAAAATGGAGGAGGATCGTGAAGAAGAGCAGCCTGAAATAATACAACGTAAAGTTAAAAAGGCGGCAAGCATCTCAGTTAAAATTCCATCTCGTGAAGAGGCCAAGCTTGAACGAAATCAAAAACGGTAATTAGTACCCGTCATTTAACTCTATCCTTTAGTTTTCAATACAAATAATAAAATACAACAGGAATGTGTACTATGAAGAAAAAACGAACCCACAGAGATAGTTACCACGGAGTCATTTAGGCCTCTCGCTCTGTTTTAGAGTGACCATTACTTTCGACAATTAGAGATAAATAATTACATATTTACATTCTCAGGAAAATATGCTGCTTCAATCATGTTATAATAAAGAACCAATTTGGTTGTGACGCATTCTTGTGTTTTTTCGGGAGTAGAAGACCTTGTGTTCTTGGATCATGGTTATATCTACCCGAATTCGGGCTAGCCAAAAAGGAATGTATTGTTGTTATATAACCTCTTTTGAAAACATTACCTTTTCGTGGCTGTCAATTTAGCAATTGTGGTGACCAATGACCAATCATTGGATTGGTTCGGCGATATCGTGAATTACTTTTTCTTCGTGGACTTTGAAACAAAATATAGTTAATTTAAATTGCATTAGGTGCTTTGGCTGATGAAAGTGTTAAAACGTAACAGGCTCGTCAGACCAGAGTGTAAAATAAACGCTTTGAAAACTAGGACCCGCGTTATATTTACCGGAAAGATTCCGACCAGTTTCGGACTGTTTTGAAGTCCTTTGTCAGGGAGTTACGATTGCGCGAAGCGACGAGCACGGGCCTCAGCGCGTAACTGACGTTGCGATGGCGCTCTCTGCCCCAGCTCAGCAGCATTTGTCAAGTCGCTGTCAGAACCGTCACTTGTTTCACTGTCACTGTTATTGGTAAAATAGGTTGACGACACACCACCTAAGATTTTTTTACCTGCAGATGAGTTGTGTGCCCTCCATATTTACTAGACGAATGCAGGGTAATTACCTGAGTCACTACCAGTCTTGCACTTCCGAGCGTCCGGTGAATACATCGCTGCTAATCGTGTTTTTAGGAATAATCTGTGAACAATATTCACCTGTGCCTTCCTTGTGTCTTTAGACTCTGCACCAATTATACAGGCACTGCGAGAGATAAGAAAACTGTTTCATTTAACGCGTAATTATTGTTTTTATTGATGAAATAGAAAATATCGTCATTTTGTTTTATCTTAGGAACTTAACATAATGAAATGGATGAGCGAGATATGTGTATCGTTTGGTGTGAGAGAGTGAAAGAGATCGCAGCCTAATGGTGATCGGAACGTCTCGTGGTGGTTCGGTGGTTACACGAATTGTTTATTTATCTCTTTCTAACAACAGATATGACGCATAATATTTGAACGTCGTTTCCTTGTCATTACAAATTGCATATACATGTGCGTAAGTATGTATGACGAAAATCTTTTGCCGCGCAAGAACGGACGCTTTATCAAAACGCACAAAATGACAGGAACCCAGCATGTGAGCCTGTTCTGCAACTGCCGATCTTACAATGCCCATGTACCATCTTTCCGGTAAATATAACGCGAGTCCTAGCCGTTTCCTAATAAGTTAATATGTAAAATAAACGGTTCAGCATACAATTATTTGATATTAATTCTCGCACAAAGTGAAACATTTGCTATTTTTTTTAATGTTGATTAGTTTTCCTCTGACCACAAGACAATCTCAACTGATAGTAAGTGATGATGTGGTCGAAGGTGTTAATAGGCTAAACCTAGAATTACTGGCTCTCAAGGACAGCCGCCAGAACACACCGTTATGTGCTTGGCGATAGATTTTCTAATTGAAGGTGGTCGCTAACCAGGCGAGCTTTCGCCAAATCCCCTTTCATCATGCGGTGAAGCTCAAGCCCGCGGCGGGATAAGTAGCAATGACTCCGTGCCTGCCCTCGCTGTCAACACAGGACCCTATTCAGTTTATATAATTATAATGTGGTAAGATATTTTTAGTTTATGTTGTTTTACTGAGTGTGTATTTCTGTTACTGTATTACTTCTATGAGCAATTTACATTACTCACAATGCAAGAATTACATTAACTTCATCTTCGTTTTATTGAAGATTAAGTAAATGTAAAACAAGACGAATTGATTTTGGTTCCGGACCCACAGTGTGCAATCTAGAGTTCTGAGTTCAAAGTTGTGTGGTCTGCGCAAAAGAAAAAAAGCTATCAGATTAAGTTGGTCGAAAAGAAAGAACTTTCTATCGGAGCTATATTTCTAAGATAGCTCAATCGCTATCATTGGACCAAATATTATACGTTAATAATCATTAAAGAAGATATGGAACTAGCGCGAAAAAGACCTATTCTCTACGATTTAAGAGATAGTTACAGGATAACTATAAACACCGTGAGTAGCAGAGAACGTATAACGAGGGCTGCTACTACCATTCACCGAAGTTTCGTTTTTCGTGTTCCGAGCGATACTTTAGATACCGAAAATGAAAGAATCATGTCAACATTTGACCTGTCAAACATTTTGACAGTTCGTGTCGAGTATATTGATAAAGGTTAAGTAAAAATAATGTTCATTTTTTGTTATTATTTATCACGAACTTAAATCAAAATCGGTACTTTGAATAAAAAGATTGATATTTCAACTTTTTACATAAGTCTGGCAGTTACATTACTCAGAACGCAGCCATTACAATACAAGTTACTAACGTTTCGTTATCTGCTGCAATTAATCGGTTTTCCCATACCGAATTCATTGATTATTTCGTTTTCGTTCATAGTTATTTTACAGACTGAAGAATTAAATATGTTTTAGTTTAACTCAAGTGTTAAATCCGAATTTTCACTTACAATTATCTGATTAGAAGCTGTGTTCACGAAAAATGAAACGTTTTTTTTGTTGTATGTCAATGTCAGCAGCTGTAACTGTCAAACAAATGGCGTCCTATTCATTTTCGTTGACCTTGCCGGAACACACTTTTAGGTGCCAGGGCAGCATGCCCCTCCACCAGCGGCACAACAGTCAATAGCTATATTGATTGGTCATCATTGCTTCGAATTTCGTACTTGCCTCTATTACCCATTTTATCGTTTATCATTTAGTGGATACACTACCACGAAAGCATTCCCAACAAGGGTTAGAATCAGTTAGGCGGCCATTCATAAAATGTAAGACAAAACTTCAAACAATTTATTTATTGTTAGTGATTACATGTTATCTTCTGGTATTGTTAGTGAAGACATTATATTTACCTACCAACCCCACGTAAGTAGGATAAGATTATGCAATTAGTGACGTAAAACTTGGTGCATGAACTGTTCTTTTGTAAACTGATATTCTTAAATACTACTTGCTCAGTGATTCTAGGACCGTTTATATCATTTAAACAGTTACATAACCTCAAAACTATAACATATTTTCCTTATTGACAAATTGAAAAATATCTACATAGGTGTCATAAGAATAACTGAAGTTTAATTTAGAACCATAAACATCATTATACAAAGCCAAAATAAAAATCAAAATGACAGGTCGTGGCTTGTATGGGATGTGGGCATGATTCTTTGCGGTACGAAGTTCGTTGTTAGATATAGTCTATGGTCAGACCGCATCGCATTTATCAGTCTTATAGAGTGTACATTTATCTGGCAATAACACAATATACATTTCAATTCTTTTACTCCATATTGATCCGTACACAGTGTAGTGTATTGGCAATTATAATATTATTGATGATAT